>OY740786.1:98159407-99391907 GCA_963514005.1 Raja brachyura
TACAATGTGTCATCAATGCATCGATCACATTCCTCAGTAAATGTAATTGTGTTTTGAACAAGTATTAATGACGCTGCGTTCCTTTGAATACATTTCACGTGGCGTCATTAATACTTGTTCAAAACACAATTATATTTACTGAGGAATGTAGATCGATGCATTGATGACACATTGAGGAATTCTTAAAACTCACCATCATGATTGAGGACTTCTTCTTGGTGAGATTCTTGGTGTGCAGCAGGTTAGTCGTTCAATTTACCTACCGACCCACGTTGTGTCACTCTGTCTTTCGCTGTCTCCCTCTCTCTCGCGCGCTCTCACTCTCCCGCTCCCCATCTCATCTCTCTCTAGCTCTCTCGGCATTCCCGGAATCATTGGAGTTTTGCGGTAGACAAAAATGCTGGAGAAACTCAGCGGGTGAGGCAGCATCTATGTAGCGAAGGCTCTGAAGTGAAGGTGGACCCCCCCCCCCCCCCCCCCCACCCCACCCTGTGTCTACCTTCAACTCCCTGTCTATGGTGGCTCAGCGGGACGGGCAGGGGCTCCGGGGAGAGGGTTGCGGTTCTGGTCGAGACCCTTCTTCAGACAATCAGAAGTACTCTCACCGACGAGAGTTCAGTTCAGTCTGAAGAAGGGTCTTCTCTCCAGAGTCGCTGCGCTGCCTGTCCTGCTGAGCTACTCCAGCTTTGTCTATCTTCAATTTCAGAGCTAGATACAATTTCTCATGGGAGGCTTATAGCGTTTACCCCACCCACCCCCTTCCTTCCCAATCTCAGCCTAACGGACCTTAGCGTACCCCTAGTTCCTAAAACACACTTCCATCACTGATGGCAGCGGCATATAAATTCATGACAGTGAGATTTTAAAATCATGTTATATTCTCGTGTGAATGGGATCAGTTTGTTATTGGATACTAGGCTATTTTTTTAAATTATCCTTTTCTTAAGAAATGGACATTCTACAGGACATTCTTAATGGGAAAGTACTGGTCAGGAAGGCACGTCATGTGTGGGTTTGAAGAGCAAAAACTTGTAGTTTGAAGAGCTACAAGAGCTACAAAAGGTGAGGAAAAACAAGGTGTACAGAGTTGTTTATTGGTTACAATCTGAGGAGTATGATGATGCTACTGATTATGATATGCCAATGTACCAGCTAGCAAATGATCTTCTCCATAAAGACCTGGTCTATTGCTAGAAATTGTAATTTATTTACCTATCTGTTACGGATTTACAGCATATAAAACAATTAATATTCTGATCTTGAGAATATCACATTTTTGAATTTTCAAGGCAGTCTGGGTGTTTATTACTATTTCCATCACAACGGTCAATTTTGTAATTAGCTACAATTAGGTAATTAACTAATTATATGCTTTAATTTCAGGTCATCCAAGTAAGATGCATATTTGTTTCAGAATGCTTCAATCAATAATACCTGAAAATTTCTTTCAGTTCTCTTAATTTTTTAAGACGGTTATGGGCTATTGACTGTCCTCGATCACACCATTTTCATACTCGGAAATTAGCACCTTGTTCCCTATTGCATTCCAGCAATAGGGAACAAGATGCTAATTTCGAGTATGCAAAATAGAGAATAGCAATAGGGAACAAGATGCTAATTTCCGTGTATGAAAATGGCCATAACTACTGAAGATATGAAAGTGAATTAGATGTCAAATTAAACTTCTTTGTATGCTTTATCTGATGGGATAAATTGCAGGCTTGATTTTTAAAATCTCAAATTTTGTAACATTGCTAGAAAATGTACCTGCATCTTGGAGGCCGAAGGTTAGGTTTGTTAGCCAAGAAAGATTGACTTTGTTATCCCTCAGTACAGCAACATCAAGAACGATGTTGCTGTACTGAGGGATCCCTCATTGCTAACAGCTGATGGGAAGCGCCTGTAAAGTGGGAAGTGGCTGTAAAAGGACAGCGCTGCTGGGGGGGGGGGGGTGTGGGGGGGAGGAGAGTTCCTTTCACAGCGTGTGGGTAGTCTGGCCAGGGGTAATGTTGCGGGGAGGGGCGGGAGCGTTGAGAAGGAGGTGGTCGGGGATCATGCCAGCATCCAGCTCAAGAGCGGGTCAGCGGGCGATGGAAAACAGGACAGCGGGCGGTGGAGCTTACTCCAACTGTCATGTGCGAGTAACCTCAATTGGTCCCTTGTTCGCGCTTGACACAGGAGTAAGGTTCCACCGCCCGCTGTGATGTTATCCATCACCCGCTGGACCCACTCCGTTCTATGATCTTTGCTCTTGAGCTGGTCCCCTCACTGTTCGGATGGAGAGCACTGCCAGAGGTGAGCAGGCCAGCTGAAGGAGCTGAGATGGCAGTCGGTTCCGCTGTCCGGCGATGGCAGCCGCTCGTAACCACAATGCGGTGGCTCCACGCCCCGGAAGGGCCACAGCAGCGGTGAGTGGGTGGGTTAATGGCATGAACCTAACCTCCTCCTTCTCAACGCTCCCGCCCTCCCGCAACTTTACCCTGGCTAGACTCCCCACACGGTGTGAAAGGAACTCTCCCACCAATTGGTCCTTTCGAATTAGTTTTGTCATTCAATAAGATGACAACTGATTCATGTTGGCCCGGTGTGCTCCCGCTTTTCCCACCATCTTTACACCTGCCGTCACCCTACACCCCCAACCCATTCAGTAATTCAGAAAGAATGAGATTTGGAAGCCTTGGGCAAATTGAATTGTTACTTTATTTATTTTTATTTTTATTTTTACGGAGAGAGCAATATGTGCATGCGCGGTTTAAGATTTTTTAAAAGCCGACTGACTGTCATATTACTCACGACATGTGACTCGTTTATAATTATATATTTATATTTCTGTGAAAATTTTTCCCCACTGGGCCCTACACCTCCTAAGGCCGGCCCTGCTTTAGAGATGCTGCCGGACAGGGCCGACCTTCGGAGGTGCAGGGCCCAGTGGGGAAAAATTTCACAGAAATATAAATATATAATTATAAATGAGTCATATTCTGGCACGTGCCGTGAATAATTACTCAGGGTAGGCAGTCAGTCGGCTTTAAAAAAATATTAAACCGCGCATGCGCATATTGATGCAAGCAATCAAGTAATTGACAAATTCAGCAGAAAAAAACAGCAATTGGCTTTGGATTAAAAGGAAAGACAATTGTTTTGAGGTGCTCCCGTACTGATTGTTAATGAGGAAGAAGTATTTCTGCCAATTCGAAAAGACTGTGGTCTGTGGATGAGGAAGTCGAGGATCCAATTGCAGAGGGATGTGCAGAGACCCAGTTCCGCGAGCTTGGTAACCAGCTTTTTTCCTTTTTATTTAATCAAAAATATTTATTCATGGTGTCGTTTTACGAGAAGATGTGATTATATACAAACACACACACACAAACACAAATAAATACACATCCAAGATCAGACTTTTAAGTATATAGACTAGACCAAGTGGGACCCGATGGGTGCCGTCCCCTTAATGCGTGGTAGCGGGGGGGGGGGGGGGGGGGGGGGGGGCCTGCGGTGTCACACATACACTAACCAACTTGATATTATAATAATATTATTCATTCGCTCCTTTTACCCCATCCCCGCCCTATCCACTCACGCTTAGCCCCCAACTCGCAGGAGCTTCTAGTGAGGAAGAGGGAGGTGGGTAGAGATAGAGGGCAGAGAGAGAGGGGGCAGAGACAGAGAGAGAGATGGGCAGAGACAGAGAGATAAGGGCAGAGACAGACAGAGAGGGGCAGACAGAGAGGGGCAGGGGCAGAAAGAGAGAGGGGCAGAGAGATAGAGGGGCAGAGAGAGAGAGGGACAGAGACAGAGAGGGGGAGAGAGGTGAGGGAGAGGGGAGGCGAGAGTGGGGGAGAGAGGGGGAGAGAGGCCGGAGGGGGAGAGAGGCTGGGGGAGAGAGAGCAGGGGAGGGAGAGGAGGAGGGGGGGAGAGGAGGAGGATGGGGGGGTGAGTTTGGCGTCTTCAGTCCAAGGCCCGACTTGCTCATTCTTTCTGCTTCTTTTGAATAATGGAGGGGAGGAGGGAAGGGTGGGTGGGGAGGAGGGAGGGGTGGAGGGTGACGTAACTCACAGCGCGAGGAAGACTGCACGCAGATTTATTGTGACATCATCAGCAAATGATTTTTTTTCACACAGAGAGTGGTGGGTCTCTGGAACTCTCTGCCACAGAGGGTAGTTGAGGCCAGTTCATTGGCTATATTTAAGAGGGAGTTAGATGTGGCCCTTGTGGCTAAGGGGATCAGAGGGTATGGAGAGAAGGCAGGTACGGGATACTGAGTTGGATGATCAGCCATGATCATATTGAATGGCGGTGCAGGCTCGAAGGGCCGAATGGCCTACTCCTGCACCTAATTTCTATGTTTCTATGTTTCTAAAAGACAGTCATTTATAAATTCAACGTTTTGTCAGATTTTTGAACATTTTCAGTAATAACTCGAGAAACAAAGCTTGAAATTTTCAGATAAGACGATTTCGGACTACACGGGACAAATCTCTACCGGAATATGTAAAAATGTTACCGTTAGCGCGTTGTTTTTTCGAGAAGATGTGATTGTACACTAACAAACAAACACTACACAAACGCACATCCAAGATCAGACTTTTAATTATATAGATATACAGTATAGTAAAAACAAACCAGAACCTACCAATGTAATGTACGACAAATGATAAACTATTATACAACTATCTTTCAATCCTTGTCGAGGGTGCATTCAACCCCCCGCAGTGCCCAGCAGTCCTGGAAATCCCCTATGGTGCTCGTGGACAGCGCATAGTCCCTCTCTAACACTACCCGGGCATGGATGTAACCCCAGATAAGGGGCAGGCAGCCAGCTGGGACAGAGCCCTCCTCCACCTGGCGCCATGACTCACGGATGGCCAGCTTGGCCAGGCCCAGGAGTAACCCAACCAGGACATCCTTGGCCCTACCCTCTCCCCTACGCACAGGGTGTCGGAAGATGACGATGGTGGGTGAGAAGTGCAGTCAGGAGGAAAGGAGCAGCCCCTTGAGATAATGGAACTGGGGCTGCAACCTCACACACTCCATATACACGTGGAACACAGACTCTTCCAGCCCGCAAAAGTCGAAGGAGTCTGGCGAGTGTGAACCGTGAGAGAAACAGGTTATAAGGGACTCCTCAGTGCAGTACCCTCCACCCCAGGTCCCCTATGTAGAGGGGGAAAATCCCTGCATAGAGGGACCCCCACCGGGTGGCCCTCTCATGACCGGAAGGCAGCACTGGCCGCCACTTAGTGTCCGGACGGTGGACCAGGGCGAGGAAGTGCAGGGTGTGGAGGAGGAGCCCATACAGGACAGGCATCCCTGCGTCTCGGAAGGAGATGAAGGGTGTCAAGGGAAGGTGGCTCAAGTTGTGTGGGACCAGCTCCCGGAAAGGATTACGGGGCCTCAGTCCGATGAATACTTCCGGCTGAGCGGGGGTTTTCTCAACCGCAAGTACTACACACGTTTGAGCCCCCCCCCCAACACCCGGTGGGGTGGGACAAGGGCCAGCGTCCTCTGCCGGCGGAGGTGGGGCCCGGTCGACGGCAACCAGGCTCCAGACTCTCAACAAATCCCTGTAGAAGCCGGGCATCCCCAGCAGGACCGCACGGCTGACGCCCACCATCGGGATCCGCGTACCTCCTTGAAGGCTGTAGCGGCCGATTACTATATCATTTGAGAAATTAACCCTCTAGCCGCTAAATGGATGAGCATGGTTAAGGGGAATATCTTCGATACGCATGCGAGCTCACTCACAGTGACCTTCAGAGCTACTTCACAGATAAGTCTTCAAAACGCAGTCTTTTGATGAATAAATGCTTTATTGGTGATATAAAACACTGAGATACAGCCGACATTACTACTATCCTCATCAAACTCCAGCTTATTACTTTAAACATTAGATAACTCCTCGTGTCTCCGTTACACTTCACATGATCGCCTTTACACCTCGCATGGTCGAAGGGTAAACCTTCTCCATCGTCTCTCCAAAACGACACTAACTCCTCAGCTTCTGCGCAAGATACATAGCCCAATACACGCCCCAAAACACGTCATAAATCCCACCCACAATATAACGGGTAGTCTAAAATTTAAAGGCACATGCCATCATGAATGACATGCAAAACAAACCAAATGGCCACTACAAAGGCAGCGGCTCCGTTGGAAAAAGTGCGTCGCCAGCGCGTGCCACCTGGGAGGCCTGGGAAACAAGTCAAGTCAAGTCAGATTTATTCATCACGTGCACATAAAGTGCAGTGAAATGAATTTGCCAGCAGGGGTACAATAAAAAAAAGAACAGACAATACACAATAAAAATTTAACACAAACATCCACCACAGCATTCATCACTGTGGTGGAAGGCACAAAGTTTGGTCAGTCCTCCTCCGTTTCCCCCCGTGGTCGGGACCACAACTCTAGCAGTCGCCGCTGCGGGCGGCCAGATGTACAGGCAAGGTAAGTCCTGAATCGGTGCTTCCCTACCGGAGACCGCGGCTTCAAGTTGGTGTAGTCCACAGGCCGGCGGTCGAGGATCTAAAGTCCTCAGCCAGAAGCACCGCAGACCACAGGGTTCCCTTCAGGGATCCCCAGCGAGGGATCCCGCTCCAGATGGTACGTTCCCGACGCGCCCGCGGTTAAAAATAGGCCACGGGCCAGCGGTTGGAGCTCCTCTCCTCCGGGGTCCCCAACGAGGGATCCCAGGCTCCGGACACTGTGCCAGCTGGAGCTCCGCAGACCGCGGCATCAGGCTGCCGCAGGCCAGCGAACAGAGTGCTCCCTTCTGACGACCCCCGGCGAGGGCTCACCCGCTTCACGATGAAAGAGACCACGTTGCGCCCGCTGTTGAAGCCACGGGCGCGTCTCCGGGAAAGGCCGCACCGATCCTCTGTGTTAGGCCGCGAAGGAGGCGACATGGAAAAAGTCGCCTCTCCGTGAAGGAGGCGACCAAAGCGGTTTCCCCCTTACCCCCCCACACCACCCCCCACACAAGACACACCGAGAAACATTAAAAACACACATTGAGACACACTAAAAAAAACACTAAAAAAGTAGAAAAAACTAACATGCTGCTGACAGGGCAGCCGGCTCGCAGCGCCCCCACCGACCGATACAGGTATCTCTGCAGGGTCCTGAGGCTGAGAGCCGCCAACTTGGTGCGAATGCACACCAGCGACTGACCGCCCTCCTCGATCGGGAGACTCAGGACCGCTGCAGAGACCCAGTGCTTTTCATTGCCCCAGTAGTTCACCATCTTCTTCTGGATGATCCCAGCAAAGGTGGCTGATGGGGCCAATGTGGTCAATCTGTACCAGAGCATGGAGGCCATGAGTTGGTTAATGACCAACACCCTGCCCCAGTAGGAAAGCACTCTGAGAAGACCCAACCTGCTCCCCAGCCGGGCGACGACCTTCATCCCCAGCTCCTGCCAGTTCCAGCTGGTAACCAGCTTTTTAATTTTTTTATTTGTTTTTTATTTTATTTATTAGAAGTAATGTACATTAGAGTGATATAAGCCAAAAATAACATAATACAGTTCATGTACCACTTCTTGTTTTAGACTTTAAAAAGAAGAAGAATAGAGAGAATTCGATCAGATAGTAAGTGCGTGAAAGAGTGATCAGGAAAAATCCGTAGAAACATAAAACATGAGAAAGAATTTTTAAAAAAATAAAGAGAAAAATAGAAAACAGAAAATATAAGAAAGTAAAATAAGATAAAAGGGATGTACCTACTTCGTATCTTAGCACACCCCTCACCAGGTCCAGAAACCATTTATTTTCAAAGTTATGTTGCACCCAAAGTCGATAAATGGAGACCAAAACGAAGTCAGCTCGGAGCCGACTTCCATTGTTCCAAAAATAATCAATTCTGCGTTCGGTTTCAGTTTTATTTTTAATAATTTTGTAACAATTTCAAAGATTTCATTATGAAATTTTTGGATTTTTATGCAAAAAACAAAGGAATGTGCTATAGTTGCTTCTTGGGGTAGACATTTATCACAAATGCGGGAGACATTTGGAAAAAAATTACTTATTTTAGTTTTTGAATAATATAGTCTGTGTAAGGTTTTAAATTGGATTAGAATATATTTTACTTTGATCGAGCATTTGTGCACATGTAGCAAGTGTTGATCCAAACTCTCTTTCGAGATTTTTATAGCTAGTTCTTGTTCCCAATCTCTTCTGATTCTATCGGAAAATGGTATTTCTATATTTAGGATGATATTATAGAAGTATGATATTAAATTAGTTGAGTCCGCCTTTCTATTCATTGCTTCGTCTAATAGGTCTGGGGACAAATTTTGGTATTCTTGTGTATATTTTTTCAAATAATCACAGATTTGAAAATATTTAAAATATTGATTATTTCTCAGATTGTATTTAAGTTGTAGTTGTTGGAATTATAAAAAACTTCCATTTTCATACATGTCTCCAAACGTTTTAATTCCTATTCTTGCCCAATGTGTAAATGATTTATCAATACTGGGTTTAAACGACGGATTATTAACTATAGGGGAAAGAAGGAATACATTTCATCATTTAAGGGTTAATTTTATTTGTTTCCAAATTCTAATTGGATTTTTACTATATGTTGTATTATTCAGTTTTATCGGTGAGAGAAGGATCGCTCCTATATTAAAAGGGGAGCAATCCTCTCTCTCCATTACTATCCAATCCACCCGTTGTGCAGAGTTGTCCAACAGGTGAATCACATTTTTGATATTTGCTGCCCAATAATAATACAAAAAATTAGGGAGTGTTAATCCACCAAATTCTTTTGGTTTGCACAAATGTCTTCTTTGAATTCTATGGGATTTATAGCCCCATATAAAATTTGTGATATCAGAATCCAGTTTTTTTTTTAACTTTTTAGGTAAACATATTGGTATTGATTGGAATAGATATAAAATTTGTGGTAGAAAGATCATTTTTATAGCATTAATATTTGGCCTATTAAAGACATCGGAAGAGTTTTCCAAAATTTAATCAGGGCGTTTAATTTAGTAAGTAGGGGCACATAGTTTGCATTAAATAAAGATTTATATTTTCTGGTAATTTCGATTCCCAAATATTTAAATTTTTCTGTAGCAATTTTAAAAGGGAATTTTAACAGGTGTGTTGAGTCTTGAGGTTTTATTGTCATAATTTCACTTTTATTCCAACTTATTCTATATCCTGAAAAGGATCCAAATTCCTCTATTAGATTTAATATATTTGGTATACTGATATGTGTTTTTGTGATATACAGTAGTACATCATCTGCGTATAATGATATTTTGTTATTTGAGTATCTTGTATTATAACCATGGATGTTCGGATGTATTCTAATGCTTTCAGCTAGAGGTTCTATTACAAGAGCAAATAGCACAAGTGATAGTGAGCATCCCTGTCTATTGCCCCTGGATAATTGAAATTTTGGAGACAACATGTTATTAGTTAATATTCTAGCAGTGAGCCTGTCATATAATAATTTTACCCATGAGATAAAATTCTCTCATGTTTGCAATACTTTAATGAGGTAGCCCCATACCACTTGATCAAATGCTTTTTTCTGCATCCAATTAAATAATTGATTAGTCTTGTTCTTCAGTTTTATATGAATGCATTATATTAAACAGACGTCTCAAATTATTGCATGAATATCTCTTAGGTATAAACCCCGTTTGATCCACATTTATTAATTTGCTAACATATTTACTTAATCTTCTTGCTAATGTTTTCGCTAATATTTTCTGATCTGTATTTAACAGTGCAATGGCTCTGTATGAACCAGGGTCTTCTAAATCTTTATCTTTTTTAGGTATAAGTGTAATCGTTGATTCCGCCAATGTTTCTGGTGATGTTTGTTCTTTGAAAGCATATGTATACATTTTATGTGAACGTGGTGAAATTATCTCATAAAATCTTTTATAAAATTCATTACTAAATCCATCTGGTCCTGGTGTTTTCCCATTCTTCAGTGAGTTTATTGTTTTTTCTATTTCCTTAATTGAGATCTGTGCTCCTAATTCCCCTTGTTCCAGCAGGTTACGTTTTGGGAAATTACAGTTATCCAAGAACTCTATAAATTTAGTACTATCTGCTAACATTTTAGATGTATATAAATGTTGATAAAATTGAGCAAATCTTTTATTAATATCATTAGGTAGTGTTAACAATTCACCTTTATCTGATTTAATCGTTAAAATCATATGATCTTTTTCCCATTTTTTCAGTTGACGTGCCAAATTTTTATGTGGTTTATCATCAAATTCAAAATGTTCCTGTTTTGTAATTTGAAATATTCTTAAAACTTTTGCTGATAATATTTTATTTAATTTAAATTTCAATATTGTTATTTTATTATGTTTATCTATAGTTGGCTCTTTAGCGTTATCTAGATCCAATTGGCTAATTCGTTCTTCTAACTACATTTGTTCATTCTTTTTCTTTTTATTTAGAAAAGCTTGATATGAAATTATAGATCCTCGGATAAATGCTTCAAAAGATTCCCATAGTAAAGCGGGCAAAATATCTGGGGTGTCCTTGGTCTCAAAAAAAAGTTCCATCTGTTGTTTTATATACCATCTTGTGGATCATTTAGAATTTAACCTCCAAAACGATTTTTAATTAGGCATTCCTAATGTAAATTACATTTTGATTTCCTTTCAGGATGTGTCTTGTCTTTGAAAACTATTCTCGTTTTTTGCCAATTTCAATAGGATAATCGCTGAATAGTTTAATGATATCATCCCCAAACATCATATTCTTTCCGTATTGGATTTTTTTCATAATATCTTCCAAAGCTGAAATGTCATGAAATTTCACTATGATCTGTCGTGGGGGAGCCCCTAGCCTTGATTGTGCTCTTCGCACCCCATGTGCCACTGCTATTTTCGGTTCGACGGGCAGGTTGAGTACTTGTTTAAGTAAGTTGGCAGCGAACTCACGAGGATCACTCCCCTCCTTTCCCTCTGTCACTCCAACTATTCTTAAATTCTGCCGTCTTGAACATGCTTCCGAATCAAGGCATTTAGTAGACATTTTAGCCAATTGCCCCACGAAGCGCTCCTGATCTTTCTTCATTCTCTGCATATCTTCAGACATTTGTAACATAGATGCTTCCATATCTTTCATAGCAGTCTGATATGATGAAATAGTTTGGAGAACAGTCAAACTTCTTCTTGCAATCTTCTTCCACCCGATCAATTTTCACAATTAATTCACCTTCCACGTCATCAATTCATTTGTTTAAGTTGCCAATTGATTCAATAAGTTTCTGATTCCCAAGTTTAAAGTTCTCCAGCATACTTTTATTCCCAGCAGCAATCTCAACTCTTAAATCTCTTACCGACTGCTTTATTTCTTACAGCTCTTTGTCCTTTGTAGCCATTTCAATCTTTGTCGTTGTAGCCATTTCAGAGGCTAATTCAGAGGTTAATTCTTCAGATGTTTGCCGATTTTTCAAAAGATGTTTTGTAACAGATCTTTGAGGGCTTTGGACAGGAATCACTTTTTTCATTTAAAAGTGCCTTAAACCACCGTTATTTCCACGGCAATTTCTGATTATGTCACCAGCACGACGTCAAGCACGACATAAGTATTTTTAAATCGGTCCCGTCTTCCAAACCGGCTTTTTACGCGAAATATCGCAAAGTTCAGGAGCTGAGGTGAATGCTGCGCCTGTTCAGTGCATTATAGCGCCACCGGACGCACATGGCGCCTGGCTAGCTCAATAGTTAGAAAATGAGACTCTTGTAACCAGCTTTTTTATTTTAATTATTTTTTAAATCAAAAATATTTATTCAAATATTAAAATAATATTTACAATAGAATAAAACAAAACAGAACCCACCACCATAATACAAGACATACAAATATACTGAGTAAACTACTGACCAACTATATTGCAATCCTTGTCCAGGATACATTGAACCCCCCTCGGTGCCCAGCAGTCCCGGAAATTCCCCAGGGTGCCCATGGTAACCAGCTTTTGTGTTTTTAATCAAAAAATGTATTCAATTACTAAAAAATAATATTTACACTACAATAAAACAAGCCAGAACCCACCACCATAATACAATACAAACATATATCCATAATAAACTACAATACAACTATGTTACAATCCTTATTGAGGTTGCATTCAACACCCTGCGGAGCCCAGCGGTCCTGGAACTCCCTCAAGGTGCCCTTGGACAGGGCGTATTCCCTTTCTAGCCGCACCCGGGCACGGACGCAACCCCGGAAAAGGGGCAGGCAGCCGGCTTGGGTAGACCCCTCCACCGCCTGGCGCCTTGACTCACGGATGGCCAGCTTGGCCAGGCCCAGGAGCAACCCAACCAGGTCATCTTCAGCCCTACCCTCTCCTCTACGCACAGGGTGTCCAAAGATGAGGATGGCGGGTGCAAAATGCAGCCAGAAGGCAAGGAGCAGCCCCTTTAGGTATTCAAACAGTGGCTGCAGCCTCACGCACTCCATGTACACGTGGTACACAGACTCTTCCAGCCCGCAACAGTGGCAGGCGGCTGGCGAGTCTGTGAACCGCGAGAGAAACAGGTTACAGGGAACTCCTCGGTGCAATACCCTCCACCCTATGTAGAGGGGGAGAATCCCTGCATAGAGGAACACCCACCGGGGGCCCCCCTAGCTACTGGAAGGCAACACCGACAGCCACTTGGTGTACGACAGTGGACCGGGGCGAGGAAGTGCAGGGTGTGGAGGAGGAGCCTGTACAGGACACGCCTCCCTGCGTCTTGGAGGGAGGTGAAGGGTGTCGAGCAAAGGCGGCTCAAACCCCCCTCGGTGCCCAGCGATCCCGGAAATCCCCCAGGGTGCCTGTGGACAGGGCGTAGTTGGTAAACAGCTTGGAGGGGATGATGGTATTGAATGCCGAGCTGTAGTCTGTAAACAATAGCCTGACGTAAGTGTTTTTATTGTCCAAGTGGTCCAGTGAGGAGTGGAGAGCAAGTGAGATGGCATCCTCCGTTGACCTGATGTGACCGGTGACAAACTGTAGTGGGTTGAGGTTCTTGTTGAGGTCGGAGTTGATATCCACCATAACCAACCGCTCAAAGCACTTCATCACCACAGACGTTAGTGCCACTGGTTGATAGTCATTGAGGCACGTCACCTTATTCTTCTTGGGCACCTGTATTATTGATGCCCTCTTAAAGCAGGTGGGAACCTCAGACGTCAGTAGTGAGAGGTTGAAAATGTACGCAAAAACCCCAGCCAGTTGATCTGCACAGGTTTTGAAAACTCAACCAGGTATATCATCAGGTCCAGGCACTTTGTGAGGGTTCAGTCCTCTATACATTTGCTGATGAAGTCTGTGACAACAGTGGCATGTTCCTCTGTTTCCTCAGACCAGTACTGCATGACTTTCCGTACCTCAATTCAGGTGTCGTTGCTGTCTTGGTTATTGCAAGTATTCAAATAGCAAGTAACATGGATACCTGCTTTGTAGCGAATGGTGTAATGACAGTGGTTCAATTATTCCAAGTCAGTGAGCTAGCTGTTCAGTTTTTACACATGCCAGTCAATTGAAAGGTCCATTCAAATCCACCGTCATGCAGCTGGTAGATGGGCCTCACAGCACCCAGGTTCAATCCTTGTTGGGTTTTCTGTGGAGTTTGCACCTTCCCCCTGTGTTCCCAAAGGTCTCCTCTGGGTCCTGCGGTTTCCTCACACATCCTAAAGTTGCCACAGGTGTGCAGGGTGTGGACACAAGGTGGGATAACATGGGACTAGTGAGAATCAATGATAAATGGTCATTGTCAACTCCGTGGGATGATGGCCCTGTTTCAAAGCTGTATGTTTCAATCAATCTATCAGTCAAATCTTGAAAATGGGTAATTGCCCTCCTGTAATAACTGCTGCATTATGTGCCAGTGGCTATCTGTTGTTTTTTGTGTCAGCAAATGTTGGTGCCAACCTGTTTCTTTTTGTAATCATTTGCCAGCTGGTGAGATTTTTCCTGAGCAGTTGATCCAGTGAGCAAAAGGGTGGTGTTAAAGGAATGAATTGTAAGGCTTTAATGGTAATGTGAGCTGTTTAATCTTTTTTCCTTTTCAGCCTCAGAGATGGTACAAAATGTTTATTTCAAAACATATAACCTGATGATTGTGAGGTTGCACGTAGTGTACTGTTAATCACCTTGCTATAAGAAAGATACTATTAATCTGGAAAGAATGTAGAGATTTGCAAGGATTTTGCCAGGACTCGAGAGAGACTGAACTATAGGAAGAGATTGGAAGGGCTATAACTTTATTCCTTGGAGGGCAGGAGGCTGATCTTATAGAGGTGTGTAAAATCATGAAGGAAATTGATAGGCTGAATGCACACAGTCTTTTATCCAGGGTAGAGGAATCAAGAACCAGGGGACAACATTTTAACGTGAGGGGGGAAAGATTTAATAGAAACTTGAGGGGAAACTTTGTTTACACAGTAGGTGGCGGATATATGGAATGAGCTGCCAGAGGAGGTCGTTGAGAAAGTTACAATTACTGCATTTAAAAGACATTTGGACAGGTACATGCAAAGGAAAGATTTAGAGTGATATGGGCCAAATGTGGGCAAATGGGACTAGCTGAGTTGGGGCATCTTGGTCGGCACGGATGAGATGGGCTGAAGGACCTGCTTGCATGACTCTATGACCATGGAGTTCTCTATATAATCATACCCAATCCGTGAGGTGCCAGATATTGGCTGAAGAATGGATTCTTAGACATTGTGTTAGCATCTGATGCTCCCAGGTATGTAGCGTGCAGGGAGGAGCTGCAGATGCTGGTTTAAACCAAAGAGATGCTCCCAGAGATGCTGCCTGACCCGCTGAGTTACTCCAGCCATTTATGTCTGTCATAATAGCATTAATAATCCATCCCATCTGATCAACAACATTACTTAATCCCAATTTTAATTCAGATGATTCATTATAACAGTGTTTGGCTGCACAGAAGAAGTAGTGGGGATCTCGTGGCTGGATCTAAAGCGAACCCTGCTGAAATCTCCCAGGTTATTTTGCACAAGCCAAATTAGTATGGATTCTTGGTCCTCCTTTCTGCAGGGGTTTAACTACAGGATCCCTTCCCCGGGTTCAAAGGTTTGTGATATAGACTGAGTTGTGTGGAAACCGTGTCTCCGTTTTCACATATGGCTATTAAGAAGGATTAAAGCAGAGATCCAAATGTATGCAAACAACATAACTGAATTTAGTCTGATGCTTGATATCTGAAACATTGATGCCCTAAGAAATGGATGACAGCATTAAAGATTCAGATTCAGATTCAGATTCAATTTTAATTGTCATTGTCAGTGTACAGTACAGAGACAACAAAATGCATTTAGCATCTCCCTGGAAGAGCGACACAGCAAATGATTTGAATAAATAACAATAAGTGTCCGGGGGGGGGTGATTGGCAGTCACCGAGGTACGTTGTTGAGTAGCGTGACAGCCGCCGGAAAGAAGCTGTTCCTGGACCTGCTGGTTCGGCAACGGAGAGACCTGTAGCGCCTCCCGGATGGTAGGGGCAACGGAGAGACCTGTAGCGCCTCCCGGATGGTAGGCCTCCCGGATGGTAGGAATTTATAAAAGCCAATTTATTGGAAGATCAGATTGTGTTCTATGAAGAAAATACATGTCTTTTCAGAAATTGGATTGTTTTCTATTTTTGTGCTCCTTTCAGTTGCAAATATCGAAATCTCTCTGAGACACCGTGTGTTGATAATCAGAATTCAGATGGCTTCATGACAAAATAAGAAATATACAGACTTGGTTGGATGCTTGGATCATGTCTTTGGCTGTGAGGCAGGTAAGTTGAAATCATCCTATCCCATTTATATCTGGACAGAAACCTGATATAAAATAGGACGGACACAAAAAGCTAGAGTGATTCAACGGGTCAGGCAGCATCTCTGGAGAAAAAGAATAGGTGACATTTCAGGTCGAGACCCTTTTTCAGACTGAGAGTCGGGAAAGGGGAACAAGTGATATAAACACTACTTGGGAGAAATGAATGGAAGATATGCAAAAAGCAATGATAATCAAGAAATGTGGGGCACTTGATAGGTCATTGTTGGTTGTGGGATAGGTGACAACGAATATACAGACAGGAACTCAACAGGATGACAGTAAAACTGGTATGACGACCAAGGAGGGAGAGGGGTTGCAAGGGTTACTTAAAGTTAAAGCAATCAATATTCATACCACTGGGTTGTAAGCCATGCATTAGATAAGATCAAGGATAAGTAAACACCTTTTATTATTGTGTATACAACTCTTCTCATCTATTTTCTACATCCTTCATATTCTGGCGTGGTGTTGCATTCCTCTTAACCCCAAAATTGGCCTCAGCTATTAGAAGCTCAATGACATTGCCTGATAAATTATTCATCATTAAAGTAAATTTTTTATGACATCAGTTTTAAATGTTTAATTTCTTTATGCTACTTATTTGATCGTCTATTTTTAAATATCTATTTACTTGCATTAAGTAGTTCTGGTTGGCGTCCTTTATTTGAGCAGCAAATTCTAAAGAAATTAACATTCTTTGTGAAACATCTTAATTTCAGATGTATTTCATCCCATTGATCCCCATGTACCTCAATATTCTATATTGTTAATTATATTACTAAGTTAAAATATATTTTGTACTGACAAGTATGTGAAATCATGGGTTATCTATTTCAGCCTCTTTTTACATTTTCTTCGTGCAGAGTGTGCTTCCTTGCATCAGGATTTGAAGGGAAATTATAGGTCCTTTCTGTTTTGCATTCCCACGTAAGCCACGTCACTCTTTGACACCAGTCGCTCAAAGTAATTACCTTACACCTCTAAAACTCCTTACTTGTGTTTGGATACTGTATACATTTATTTGTTGCTGAGTAAATCTTCATATTCCCATCCATTATTGACATTTCAAGCTCTTTCATTATTTCTTTCATTATTACATAGCAAAAGGATTTGAGTATAGGAGCAGGGAGGTTCTACTGCAGTTGTACAGGGTTTTGGTGAGACCACACCTGGAGTATTGCGTACAGTTTTGGTCTCCAAATCTGAGGAAAGACATTCTTACCATAGAGGGGGTTCAGAGAAGGTTCACCAGACTAATTCCTGGGATGTCGGGACTTTCATATGAGGAAAGACAGGATGGACTCGGCTTGTACTCACTGGAATTCAGAAGATTGAGGGGGGATCTTATAGAAACTTACAAAATTCTTAAGGGGTTGGACAAGCTAGATGCAGGAAGATTGTTCCCGATGTTGGGGGAGTCCAGAACAAGGGGTCACAATCTAAGGATAAGGGGGAATTCCTTTAGGACCGAGATGAGGAAAACATTCTTTACACAGAGAGTGGTGAATCTCTGGAATTCTCTGCCACAGAAGGTAGTTGAGGCCAGTTCATTGGCTATATTCAAGAGGGAGTTGGATGTGGCACTTGTGGCTAAAGGGATCAGGGGGTATGGAGAGAAGGCAGGTACAGGATACTGAGTTGGATGATCAGCCATGATCATATTGAATGGTGGTGCAGGCTCGAAGGACCGAATGGCCTACTCTTGCACCTATTTTTCTATGTTTCTGTTTGTCTATTTTTTGTCAGCTTGTTTGAGTGCATTTTTATTCTGCTTTGGTTTGATGCTGAATGCTTGTGATACAGAATTATGAATCTTATTGGAAATGATTTGTAGGAAATAGCTGTTCTATTTTAAAAGATCTTCAATACATCAGGGAAAGTTAGATTGGATAGAAAGGTGGTTCTTTGTAGAATATGTTGCTAGATTAGCCTCTTTTGAGCCAGATGGTGCTTTGAACTTGCATTTGTTGTTTGTCACTGGGCCATGCAATAACACGCTAATAGCATGTAGAATTTGTTCAATTGTTTCTCTTGTTCTGGACTATGTAGATTCTTGGTAGAATATGACTCTCTTTCAACTGGTGGTTCTCTTATACTTGGACGAAGGTCTGGCTATCATAGCCTCAAGATGAACAATGAGGTTCATTGAAAAGTTATTCACTCATTTAATAGGAGACCTGATGAGTCTTGACATGCTCATCAACTGATTCTGCAGTGGTTGTGTTTGCCCAACAAAATAATTAATTCAATGACTTCTACTGATCTCAATGATAAAGAATGTAGGTGTCAGAACCCTTATGAGAAAATAAATTCTGACTTATCTTCTTCCATCTTAAGTGGACAATGCCTGTTTTGAAATGCTTCCACTGGAGGAAACGTCCTGTTAGCATCCACCCTGTCAACCCCCTTCTGAATGTTATATGCCTAAATAAGATCACCTCTGATTCATCTCTACATCAATGAATATGTACATTAATGACTAGGAATGTATAAATAATTAAACTTGCAGATTATACAAAATTGTTGAAGTAAATAATAAGGAAGGTTGACTAAGGTTACGTCGTAATATAGATCAACTGGAATTTTGGACAGATAATGGGGAAATTGAATTTAACTTTTTATTATTCTTTATTCCAAACAGGATAACCTCGAATTTTCTAACTGGTCAACTTCTTTTCAACTCACTTAACCAAACTATATTTCTTTGCAGGCTCCTTACAACTTGCTAACCTACCTACCATTGTATCAACAAATATGGATACATTACACTCAATTCCTTCATCAAAGTCATTAATATGAATTATATATAAATGAGATCCCTGCACTGATCCTCTGACACTGCTAATTTCAGAAAGCCGTCTATTTATCCTGTCCATGCCAATATATTACCCTTACCCTTTCTGCTCTTATGTAATAACCTCTTAAATAGCACCTTATTGAATACTTTCTCAAAATCCAAATAAACTGCATCTGCTGATTTCCCCTATATCCTTCCTGTTATATCCTCAACGGACTTCATCAAGTTAGTCAATATGTTTTTCCATTCAGAAAGCCATGTTGACTCAGCTTGGTTGTCTTATGATTTTTAAATGTCCCAGCATACCACCTAAATAATGGATTCCACGATTTTCCCAGCGATCGATGTAAGACTGGCATTTGATTTTTGACTCTCTCCTTCCTTACAATCTTCTGACATCTCTCCAGAATTCCAGTAGATTACATGCAACACTTTCACTATGTTTCTCGCCCTTCCTTTGGGCTCCAGAATGCTACCATGTAGGCTTAACACCAGTTGGTTTGCTCAGTACCTTATCTATAGAGCTTGTTTTGTTCCTCTTTCACTGTCCATTTATTATTTATTATCACATTATTATTATTGATATGTTTTTTTGGCATCTGCATTCTTTAGTAAGACCAATCCAAAATAATTATTTAAAATGTTGTGCCATTTCTCCATCTCCCATTATTAAATTCCAAGTCCCATCCTCTAAGTGAGCAGCATGTACTTTACCTAATCTTTCCTTTTTATATTTGTGAAGAGGTTCTTACTACAGGCTGACCACTGATCTTCCAGCACCCTCAGTTGCAGAGCTTTTCTGGATTATCTGTTTTTCTGGACCAACAGAGGTTGCGTGATAACAAAATGACAATGCACCCCTGGCCAGCTAAAAACACCCTTCCCGCGTCGCTAAAGCACCATGGAGTGTCAGAAACTTAAATAAAACAAATATTAAATGTAAACGCAATTGGGAATAGCATGACATGTCGGCTCATCCCCGCTCCCATCGTCTCCCCGGCTGTTTAGAGCCCCAGCTTCCGAACCCACTCCCAACTCGCAAGGTGCACCAGCAAGCTCTTCTTCACCGACCGCAGGTTTCAGTGACATGGCTGTTGTTGCGGCTCACATTGTCGCCCCTGGGGACAGCACTTTCTTGGGATGGACAGAACCTCCTTCTTGTTGAGTCTTCTTTCTCTCAGTTGCTGCGCATTTTCAAAGTATCCTGTTAAATTCAGCCACTGTCTTGACTTAAAGTTAAATTTGCACTGATTCTGTCCTTGTGCAAAGTGAATCCAGATGCCCTGTGAAGTCTCATTAGACCATATAATCATGCAGCAATGCAATAGGCCCTTCAGCCTACTCAGGCTGTGCTGACCATCAAGCAACCACTGACATCAATCCTATACTAATCACATCTTATTCCTGTCAATTCCCCCACATGCTACTGCTCGCATACACACTATGGACAATTTACCATGACCTATTAACCACTGTGGGTATTTCAACATTGCATGGACTCAAGTGGGACAAGAAAGCAGCTCACCGTCACCTTCTCAAGGCCCATTAGGGATCGGCAATCAAATGCTGGCTCAGTCTGCGATGCTCACATCTCTTCAATGCATGAAAGAGTGATAGGTGCTTGGAGCACACTGCCAGAGGAGGTGAAACAAGATACAACAGCAACATTTAATACATGCTTAGACACAGTAGGCTGAAGAGACACTGACCATGTGCAGGCAGATTGGATTAGTTAGGTTAGCATCATTGTGGGTGCAGAAATAGTGAGACGAAGGTCCAGTTCTTGCATTGTACAATGTTCTTGTACCAGCTCTTGTATCCCAAAGCCAAAGCTCAGACTCTCACCATTTTTTGCCTTACTGTACATTATTGTCAATTTTGTCTGTCATATTAAAAGCCTCTTACTTCCAGGCACCTTCCTGAGCAGCTAACTATGTTCCTTCCAAAAGTTCTGTTGTTATTTGCTGTTTGGACCGTCAGCATTTAGATCAGGAATTCAATTTGTAGAGTAGTCAAAGAGGAATAATATCTCCACATAACACAATAGCTATTCTAAATATTTAATGCTTTACTTGAAGAATGGGAATGGAATGAAATTACAGTCAGTTACAAATATACTATCAAGGTTTTGGGACACTGCCATGCTTGTAACAAGGAAATGGCCAATTAGTGGCTGAGAGCTGAGTACTGGAAGGACCAAATTATTATCCGATTAACAATGTTTCCATGATATACAACTAAAAATTAGCTGGAACAATTCTGAGTAATCTATATTTAGCATTGCATATCGTCCAGATTCAAGTCTTAAATATTGTAATGCCGTCTGCCTATGCCAAGTTCATTGCTGCAAGACATCGAGGTGAAAGTGAGAAATTACGAGATCCAACCTTGCTGGAGGTTTGAGCTAACGGGTGTTGAGTTTTCAATCTTCCTTATCCTAAATTTATATTATGATTCGAACTGGAGGCCTGTGACTAGTGGTGTGCTTCAGGGATCCGTGCTGGGCCCATAGCCATTTGTGCTTTACATCAGCTATTTGGAATAGAATGTAGAAGGAGCAATTAGTAAAGGGCCTGTCCCACTGTACGAGGTAATTCAAGAGTTCTCCCGAGTTTCCCCGGATTCGAACTCGGAGAATTACGGTAATAGCGTAAGGCTCTCGCGGACATTTTTCAACAAACTTCACGAGCCTACCGCATTTCCCGAGTTCCTGCTGTTAGCGTTACGAGTCGCTAAGAGACGTCCCGAGCTCCGCCGTGCCCGCTATGTACATTTTACGTACTTACCACGAGTTTCTTTTTTTTTAAACATGGGAGAGCTCTTGGGTAAACTCGTATAGTGGGACAGGCCCTTAAGTTTGCAGATGACACTATAATGGGTGGTATCTGAAATAGTGAATATGGTTAGCAAAAATTACAGTAGGATCTTGACCAGTTGGGCAAGTGGACGAGGAAGCGGTGCGGCGGCGCGACTCACGTTGCAGCGGCCCCTGCAGCCTGTCTGTCTTTTTTTTAATTTTTTGTCTAGTTAAATGTAATTGTTCATGTTTTTTTTTGGTATTGTTTCTAACTGTGAATATGTGGGGGGTGGGGGGTGGGGGCGGGAACGTTTAAAATCTCTTCCCTGCACGGGAGACCTGACCTTTTCCCTGTCGTGTCTCTGTTGTCGTTGGGGCCTAGTACCATGGAGTGGCCTCCGACTGGGACGACCTGTGGCCTCCAGTCACGGAGCTGGCAGAGCTGCGGACTTACCATCGTGGGGCTGGCCGGCCTCGGAGCGCGGGGAGCGGTGGTGGCTCACCGCTGCGGCCCGACTCCAGAGCTCCAGCTCCAGCTGCAGATTACTGCCGGTGGACTGTGATATCGGGAGCTCGCGGGTCCGGGTGGGAGACCGCTTCCCGGAGCTCCGCAACACAACTTCTCCAGCCCGTGTCGCGGGGTTGGAGCGACCCGGAGCGGGGCCGTACAACGCCCGGCGGGGCTTTAATGGCCGCGGGACATTCCAGCGCCCGCCGGGGGCTCCAACTGTGACCTTTGGGCCCAGAGCGGGGCCGTACATCGCCCGGCGCGGCCTCAATGGCCGTGGGACTTAACACCGCCCGCCTGGGGCTTCAACATCGGGAGAGAAATGGTGCGGGGGAGAGAAAAGACTTTGCCTTCCATCACAGTGAGGAGGAGATTCACTGTGATGGATGTTTGTGTGAATTGAATTGTTTGTGTGTTTTTTTAATGAATAGTTCTGTTTGTATGGCTTGTAGAAACGGAGTTTCGTTTGAGCCTCTCTGAGGTTCGAATGACAATGAATAAAATCTAATCTTATCCAATCGAATGGTTAATGGAGTTTAATGCATAAAAGTGCAAGGTGTTGCATGTTCAAAAGTCAAACCTGAGCAGGACTTTCACAGTTAATGGCAGGGCTTTGGGGAGTGTTGTAGAGCAGAGGGATGTAGGACTGCAGGTACATAGTCAAGAAGGTTTTCAGTACATTGGCCAGCATCAGTCAGGATATTTAGTATACAATTTATATGAGGCCACATTTGTTATGTTGTGTTTAATTTTAGAACACCCTGTTTTTGGAAGGATGTTGTTATGCGGGAAAGAGGGCAGAAAAGATTTACGAGGATATTACCAGGGCTTGAGGGCCTGGGCTATAGGGAGAGGTTGGGCAGAAGGTGGTGTGCACATGGATCGAGTTACTTGAGGCAGATAACATTTAAAATACATTTGGACAGATACATGGATGGGAAGGTTTAGAGGTATTTGGGCCAAATATCAGCAGGTGGGACTAGTGTAGATGGGGCATTGTGGTTGGCATGGGCAAGTTGGGCTGAAGGCCCTGTTTCTGTGCTGTATGATTTTGCTGAAATAGCATACACGACAAGACAGGATAGGAAGTTAAGGGCCTGTCCCACTTGGGCGTCATTTGCGCATAATTGTGCGCATGGTGCGCATCAAAGATCCTTTAGCGGAGCAAGATAGACCACTCCTGCTAAATGCAATGGGCTGACGTGTAGTACGCAACTGAGCGGAACGTGGGCCTTTCTTTCATCCATTTCAGTAACCCGACCCAACCCGACTCGCAGTGTAATCAACGTTGCGGGGGAACAGTTTGTGTTAATAAATTATAATTCTGAAAATGAGGAGAAGATTTTTCCTAAAGAACTTTGATTTTTACGAGGAAGTTTCCGTAACCGGCTTCCGTCTCCGCACTAGTATCTTTGCTCCGCTACGGGATCTTTGGTGCGGAGACGGAAGCCGGTTACGGAAATGGGACCGAACATTACCCATGAATCTGCCCATGACCGTACTATGTCTTTTTCGTCGAGTGGGCTATCTTGCTTGCTGTAGGATCTTTGGTGCGCATTATGCGCGCATGGTGCGTGGTGATGTAGGCAGTGACGCACGGTCTCACGCACCGCCCCAGGATTTTGGGATGTACAAAATCTTCGTGCGCCATCTGCGTGACGTGCAAATGATACCCGAGTGGGACAGGCCCTATAAAGAACTTAGAACATTAGCGCATAGTACAGCCCTTATGTGAAACTCCAAATAGTGACCTGAAGGGATAAAAACCTAAAAGGGATGTTTTATTTTTACTTAATTGTGAATAAAAGGTGAATTGCTAAAGGGCCGTTCCCACCAGCATGCGCCTGCATGCGGCAAGCGTGACCAAACCGGTAGCAGGGGCCGCGGAGGTCGGGTGAGTGGCACAATGCGGCGCAAAGTGAGGCGAACTTGGAGCGAAGTCTTAAGGTAAGTTCGACAGGACAGAGACGGGCACACAGAGAGGGGCACAGAGGCACACACACACAGAGGGCCACGGAGCCACACACATAGAGGGTCACGGAGGCACCTACAGATAGGTTCACGGAGGCACGATGTCGAGGCAGTGTGTAATGCGTCGAGGCGACTGCGAGCCGACAAGCCGTTGCCACGCGGAATTTTTGAACATAGTTTTTCGGAGCCCCGCGCGATGTCGGGACGAACTCCGCACAATTCCGCACGGCTCCGGCGATCGAAGTGGGACCGGCCCCGCGACGCCGGACGGCTCAAGCGACCACGTTAGGTCGCGCTCATCGCATGGAGTTGCATGCTTGTAGGACAGGCCCTTTAGATCTGTTTACATACAACTATCAGATGTCAAAACATAGGAAATGTAAAGTAATTGCACAATAAATAAATGAGTACAACACAGCCATCACAGGAATTTGATTTACAAAGTGATCAATGTTAGGAATTAGATATTCCAGGATACTTAACTTTTGGTATATGTAGGCAAAATAAAGAAGGAGTGGTGGTCATAATAATTAATGTGGTAAATGCAATAAAGAGAAAGGATCATAGCTCAGAAAATCAAAGCGGAGAATCAGTTTAGTTGAAACTAGCAACTTGAGAGACAGATGATACAGGTTGGAGTTTTGTATATATGTGAAACATTAAGGGTGTTATAAACCATATAATAAATTTAAAAAAAGACAGGTGCATATAAAATAATGATCAATAATATTGTGGAAGGGAAATTGTGTTTTGTTTCAATCAGTGGGTTGAGAAGCCAGCAAGGTAATGTACTCTTGTAGATCTAGTGCTGTGCAACGAGAAAGGATTAATGTTCTGATTATCAAGGAGGTGTTGGGAAAATTTGAATGGCCACAGTATGGTAGATTTGACATTACATTTTGAAGGATTAACTATTCTGAAACCAGTGAAATCCAAAGGCATAAGTAGGAAATGGTAGATTGGAAAGCCACCGTACAAGAATGCCAACAGAGACCATTATGCAATATATATTTCTTTAAGTAGTTTACAGCAAAGATATAGAAACATAGAAACATAGAAAATAGGTGCGGGAGTAGGCCATTCGGCCCTTCGAGCCTGCGCCGCCATTCAATATGATCATGGCTGATCATCCAACTCAGTATCCCGTACCTGCCTTCTCTCCATACCCCATGATCCCTTTAGCCACAAGGGCCACATCTAACTCCCTCTTAAATATAGCCAATGAACTGGCCTCAACTACCTTCTGTGGCAGATAATTCCAGAGACACACCACTCTCTGTGTGAAAAATGTTTTCCTCATCTCGGTCCTAAAGGGATTCCCCCTTATCCTTAGACTGTGTCCCCTTATTGGACCTCCCCAACATTGGGAACAATCTTCCTGCATCTAGCCTATCCAACCCCTTAAGAATTTTGTAAGTTTTTATAAGATGCCCCCTCAGTCTTCTAAATTCTAGTGAGTACAAGTATACTATTTTTAACTGTCAAAAATCCAACAAGGAGCATGGAGATGCTAGATACTATAAATGGTGGAATCTGAGGAAGGGTCCTGACCTAAAACATTAAAATTCCTTCCACAGATGCTGTCAAATCTGCTGAGTTCTTCCAGCACTTTGAATTTTGCAATCAGAAACATAGTTCCGCCATTGGTTAACAAGATAAAATCAAGATTGTGTTAAATTAAAAGGGAAGGTCCTATATTGTTGCCATAATGAGCTGTCGCTGGAAAATTGGGATTGGGAAAATAGCATAATTATCAAGAGAGTATCAAAGAATTGATAAGAAAATGGAAAGTAGGATAGGGCTTTTGGGCATCACAATGGCACAGCAAGTGGTGTTGGCTGGCGGGTCCAGTAACCAGGATTCAATCTTGAACTCCAATATTGTTAGTGTGAAATTCGCACATTCTCCTTGTGATCTAAGATGGCATCGGTGGCAGGTGAAGGGGAAAGGCAGCGGTTGCGAATGGTCCTTGAACCCACCTCCTGTGCCCTTGGAAAGAGCCCGAAAATCCCGTGATCAATTCAAGGTGGGACACGGTGACCTCGGCGCACGGAAGTGGTGGTGCGGGTTCTAGAACAGACTTAAGGGCCTGTCCTACCAGCATGCAACTCTATGTGATGAACGTGAACAAACTAGAAGCGGGGGCCGCGCGGAGGTCGGGTGACCCCCTGTACAGGGCCGTTCCCACCAGCATGCGCCTGCATGCGGCAAGCGTGACCAAACCGGCAGTAGGGGCCGCGTGGAGGTCGGGTGAGTGGCGCAACGCGGCGCAAAGTGAGGCGAACTTGGAGCGAAGTCGAAGGTAAGTTCGCCTCACAAGAGAGGGGCACACAGAGAGGGGCACAGAGGCACACACACACAGAGGGCCACGGAGCCACACACATAGAGGGTCACGGAGGCACCTACAGATAGGTTCACGGAGGCACGATGTCGGGACAGTGTGTAAACGTCGAGGCGACTGCGAGCCGACAAGCCGTTGCTGCGCGGAATTTTTGGACATAGTCAGTTTTTCGGAGCCCCGCGCGGTGTTGGGACGAACTTGGGACGAACTCCGCACAATTCCGCACGGCTCCGGCGATCGAAGTGGGACCGACCCCGCGACGCCGGACGGCTCAAGCGACCACGTTAGGTCGCGCTAATCGCATAGAGTTGCACGCTGGTGGGACAGGCCCTTTATGGTGCGTTTGTGACTGTTGCGGGGCATGGTGTTGGTGGTTGCGGGAGACCCTACAGCAGCCGGGTGAGCGAGCGGATCGAGCGCAGCCTGTGGCACTGCAACAGAGTCAACAGCATCGCCCAGAGCAGGCCAACTCTTACAAGTCAAGTCAAGTTTATTCGTCACATACACATACGAGATGTCCAGTGAAATGAAAAGTGGCAATGCTTGCGGATTGTGCAAAAAAAAACTACAAAACAGAATGGAACAGAGTCACATATTCACATATTACATATTTGTGCGTGGAAAAAAAAAGAAAAAACAGCAATTTTAAAAAGACACCACACAACAGTAAATTGGCACAGTAAAGTTAGTCCCTCTGGGAAGGAACTCCTTCTAATCCTCTCCGTTCTCACAGCACGGCAACGGAGGCGTTTCCCTGACCGTAGCAGCTGGAACAGTCCGTTGCTGGAGTGAAAGGGGTCCCCCATGATCTCGTTGGCTCTGGGTCTGCACCTTCTGATGTAGAGTTCCTGCAGGGGGGCGAGTGTAGTTCCCATAGTGCGTTCGGCCGAACGCACTACTCTCTGCAGAGCCTTCTTGTCCTGGGCAGAACAGTTCCCAAACCAAATTGTGATGTTTCCTTACATCCAGTGTCGCCAGGACACTGGGCCTTAAAGTGAGAAAATAAGAAATTGCATCTTTTCTTGGGCAAGATCAGACATTTCAGTGACTTGGAAGTTGTAGATGGCACTGGAACATGGCGACTCTCTGCGTGCTGTTCCAGAAGAGGATTGTGTACTTACGTCTAGTGTGATGTGACTGGACAGCATGCACTATAATAAACTAAGTTACACTAAACTGATTACGTTGCGTTCTCTCAGGTGCTCCAGATTTCCCACAGGATGTGTTGGTTGCTAGGTTGATTTGGTACCGTAAGTTATCCCTCGTGTAGGTGGGAGCACAATAATCAGTGTGCTGTTGATGGGTGTGTGAGAAACAGGAGGTACAGGGAAAGAAACGGTGGAGAGGGAGTGATGACATTTTCTGACGCAATGTCGAAACTAAATATGAGAAATAAATATGAGGTTAACCTAGCAAGGAACAAAAACAAACCAAGCAGATATGCAAAACAAAGGTTAGGTCAAGTTGATGTAGGACAGGAGATATTATACTGGGAAATAAGAGAATGGTAGAGAAGTTTAAACACATATTTTGCATTTGTCTTTGAGGCAAAACCTCCTTGAAATGGAGGAGTATAATCACAATGAAGGAAATAAGAATTTGATTTAAAAGAGTGGTGAAATTGTTGCCTATTTTCTCGGGTTCTTCCATGGAGCATTTGGAATAGACAGCAATATACTGGGAAAGATTGAGGATTGGTTAAGGGGCAGATGAGAGAGTAGAAGTTAACACACAATTATCAGGTTGTTTCTTGTAGGATGATGCAGGGGCCGGTGCTGGAACCACAGCTGTTCACAATCTGGATCAATGATTTGAACGCAGGACTCCAGTATAATGTACCAGTTTCCTGATGGTACAAAGCAAGATTACATTGCAGTTTGTGAAGAGGATGTTAACTTAGAAAACGTCATTGTAATCACGGTACAACCAGAGAAAATAGCACGACCTTTTAGCAAAACGGCAAAAATGGCTGATTTAGGCACTAAATCATGATAAAGGCATTATCCTGGGGAAATCATCAAAAAAAAGGCATGGAAAGGCACATGGCATTTATGGCAAAATCCTGGCTCTAGTCATAAGGAATAGGATTAGAATTAAGCCATCAAGTCTACTCCGCCATTTAATCGTGGCTGATCTATCTCTCCCTCCTAACCCCATTCTCTTACCATCACCCCATATCAATCAATCAATCAATCAATCAGTTTTATTCGTCACTTGCACATAAAGTGCAAGTGAAACGAATTTGCCAGCAGCGGTACAATGAAAAGGAACACACAAACATCCACCACAGCATTCATCACTGTGGTGAAAGCCACACAATTTGGCCAGTCCTCCTCTATTTTCCCCGTGGTCAGAACCTCAACCCTCCGCAGCCGCCGCTGCGGGCGTCCAGATGAGTAGACATGGTAAAAAGTCCAGGTTATTCCTGAATAGGTGCTTCCCTACCAGAGACCGCGGCTTCAGGTTGGTGTAGGCCGCAGGCCGGTGGTCAAAGATTTAAAGTTCCCGCCGCTCCGCAGCCAAAAGCACCGCAGACTGCAGGATCGGCGGTCGAAGCTTCCTTCCAGGGGTCCCACACGAGGGACCCCACTCCTGATGGTAAGTCCCCGCTGTGCCCGCGGTTGAAGTAGGCCACGGGCCAGCGGTCGGAGCTCTTCTCCTCCAGGGTCCCCAACGAGGGATCCCAGGCTGCGGAGGTCCTAGGTGCCAGCTGGAGCTCCGCAGTCCGCGGCTTCAGGCTGGTGCAGGCCAGCGAATGGAATGCTGCCCTCCGGCGAGCCCCGGTGAGGGCTCGCCCGCTCCACACCGAGAGTCCGCGCTGCGCCCGCTTCTGAAGCCCCAGGCGCGTCTCCGGGAGAGGCCGCCCGATCCTCGATGTTAGGCCACGGGGGAGGCGACATGGAAAAAGTTGCCTCTCCGTGGAGGAGGCGACCAAAGCGGTTTCCCCCTCCCCCCCCCAACACCACACGCCACACAAGACACACAGAGAAACATAAAAACATACATTTAAACACACTAAAAAAAAAAGTTGAAAAAACGGACACGCTGCTGGCAGGGCTGCCGGCTTGCAGCGCCCCCATAACCTCTGACACCGGTACTAATCAAGAATCGATCTACCTCTGCTTGCATTACAAGTGGATTTGAAGTGGTGTCAGCTTTCATCACAAGTAGATTTGAATACAAGAGTAAAAATGTTTTCCCGAAATTGTGTAGGGCCCTGGTCAGACAGCACCTGGAATATTGTTTACATTTGTGGACTCCCTACCTAATTTGACGCGTTTAAAAGAGTGGAATAAAGATTCATCAGATTGATTCCCAAAATGAGAGATTTTTCCACGTATAGTTTAAACAAACTGCATCTATATTGTCTTGAGTAGGAAAATGATAGGAGAGATCTAATTGAAACATGTAATGTTCTGGAGTAGATGTAGAAGTGAGATTTCACTTAGCTTGGATGTTCAGAAACCGGGGGGGCACAGAGAAAAATAATGCAGCACATAGGATAGCACAGCGTGAGAATAGACCTTCAGCCCACAATGTCTGGGCCGAACATGATACCAAGATAAACTAATCTCATCAGCCTGCACATGATCCATATCCGTTCATTCTCTGAATATCCATGTGTTTATCAAAAAGCCTCTTAAATGTAATTATCGTAACTGCCTCCACCGCAGGCAGTGCGTTCCAGGCACCCACCACCCTCTGTGTAAAATATAATCTTGCCCTCACATCTCCTCCAAACATTGCCCCTCTCACCTTAAGACTATGCCCTCTAGTATTTGACGTTTCCACCCTGGGAATAAGGAGCTGACTGTTCACCCTATCTTTGCATCGTAGATTTTTTTAATACTCTATCAGGTCTCTCAGCAACCAATGGCAGTCTTGGTTCTCGGTTCTTGGTAACGTGGTCCTCCAAAATATTCCAACTGGAATTTAAACTGGAGGTGGTGAAGGGAGGGGTTTAGCCAGAGAGGGTTATGGGGAAGAAAGTGCCACTTTAAATTTAGTTGCATCTGGCTGGGCAACCATGGCTTGGTGGAGATTATTCCATGCTTTAATAGTGCGTGGAAAGAACGAATTGCTGTACACATCTGTCTTTGAGGCTGGGACAACAAATTGGATCGAATGCCCTCGTCTGCTCCTAATTGGTTTGGGGTTGGTGTAGGTCTTGTGATCTATGTCTAGCTGACCATTTAACATTTTGTAAAAACAGGTCAAACGGTGAGCTTCACGTCTGTCTTGGAGAGGGTTCCACCCCAGAGAATTCAGAAGTTTGGTGACACTCGCTTCTCTCTCGTAGGTGTTAGTAACAAATCGAGCGGCCTGTCTTTGGACACGTCCAGAGAAATCAATCCAAGTTTGTCAAATGTCTCCTTTTATCTGATACCCTCCAATCCAGTCAGCACACTCTTGGATTTATGTAATTGATCATCCATTAACGAATGAGATTACAAAGAGTGATAGAAACTGTCTGGTCCAACACAGTACTGAACTCTCAACTGTAGAAGGGATCAAAAGGAGATGCTGCCTCATAGGCAGCCAACATCATCAAAGACCTGCACCATCCTGGCCACGCTCCAATTTCACTCCTGCCATTGGGAAAAAGGTATACGAGTCTGGAATCTGATCACCAAGTTCAAGAGTAGCTTCTTCCCAACAGCCATCTGTCCCATCTGTCTCTTGAACCCTACGCAGCACAAACCAGGACTTTGGGCTCTTTTGCACTAGTATTGGGATTATTTAGTGATTTGTTGTTTATTATATATAATTTATATGTATTGTGTTTACAGGCAGGAATGCTGCTGTAAGAAATAGTTTTATTGTTTTGTTGTTGGTCTATATGATAATTAAATGCTCTTGACTATCTAGCATTTTGATTGCCATCAAAGTGACGATGAGGTGTTACCATGGACTCAATGTCACCAATTAGTTGAATTCAAGAAGAATAGCAGCACAGTGGCGCAGCTGGTAGAGCTGCTACCTTTAAGGGCCTGTCCTACAAGCATGCAACTCTATGCGATGAACGCGATCAAACTAGAAGCGGGGGCCGCACGGAGGTCGGGTGATCCCCTGTACAGGGCCGTTCCCACCAGCATGCGCCTGCATGCGGCAAGCGCAACCAAACCGGCAGTAGGGGCTGCGCGGAGGTCGGGTGAGTGGCGCAACGTGGCGCAAAGTGAGGCGAACTTGGAGCGAAGTCTAAGGTAAGTTTGCCAGGACAGAGAGGGGCACACAGAGAGGGGCACAGAGGCACACACACAGAGGGCCACGGAGCCACACACATAGAGGGTCACGGAGGCACCTACTGATAGGTTCACGGAGGCACAATGTCGGGGCGGTGTGTAAACGTCGAGGCGACTGCGAGCCGACAAGCCGTTGCCGCACGGAATTTTTGGACATAGTCAGTTTTTCAGAGCCCCGCGCGGTGTCGGGACACACTCCGCACAATTCCGCACATCACCGGCGTTCGAAGTGGGACCGGCCCCGCGACGCCGGACGGCTCAAGCGACCACGTTAGGTCGCGCTAATCGCATAGAGTTACATGCTGGTGGGACAGGCCCTTTAGAGTGCCAGAGACCCGTGTTCAATCTTGACCTTGGCGCTGTCTAAAGTTTGCACATTCTCCCTGTGACTGCGTGGGTTTCCTCCGGGCGCTCCGATTTCCTGCCACATCCCAAAAACGTGGGAGTTTGTTGGTTAATTGGCCTCTCTAAAATGCCCTTAATATATAGGGAATAGATGAGAAAGTATAACATAGAACTAGCGTGAATGGGTGATCATTGGTCGGTGTGGACTCGGTGAGCTGAAGGGCCTGTTTCCATTAATGTTTCTTTCAATCCAACATTACCTAAAATGAAGTCACCATTCCTTTGGTCCTTTTCAATATTGGCTCCAAGTTCAAGATGCTTGGTTTTCAAAGCAATCTGTAATAACTTAAGAGAATGAGATCACATCACATGGGCAGGAGAAGAAAACAATGGTAGTACGAAAAGGTAAAGCAAGGAGAAAAATAATATATTATTAACAACATATGTGTATCAGATTCTGGAATGTTTCAGCTAAAAATGGACGTGTTCCTTGTGGCAAAGCTACTTATAATGCACATGGCAAGAAAGGGTTTAAGCTGGAAATTGCACAGAATCAGGTAACAATCTCTTTTGTAAGTGTCTGACTCACATTCCACCTTTTCCCCTATGTGCTGAAGGCAGTGGAGCACGCCTGAATATGGATCCTTGGTGTTCAGATGCCTTCCAGCATCTAACGCAAGCAACAGCTGAGAGCAGGAATTTCCCCAGAACAGCCAAGAGTTTGGATCTCCGACAGGTTCCTTTTGTGTGCTGTGCAATCTAAAATGGATGAGCACATTGCATTCCGAATCATTTCTCTCCCCCACACCCCTCCATGACACACTGCACCCTCTCCTGCAGAGCTTCTACTCACTCATCCCCACTCTCCGAATAATAATGGTCACTTGATGTCTTTCATCTCTTCCAGTGGCGCAGCGAGTCTACGCCAACTGTAACATAACCACCCAACTTCTGCACTCATGAGGCGATGGAAAAGGAGATCTAGGAGGGGAAGGGTGGAGGAGGAAGAAGATGACACTGATGATGACCAAAGGAGGTCACTGTGCCAGATAGACAAATCTCCCTGGCCTGATCAGATATAACCAAGGACACTGTGGGAAGCCAGGGAGGAAATTGCAGGTGCGATGGCTGAGATTCCGAGTCATCATTAACGGGTGAGGTAATAGAAGACTGGTGGGAGGCAAATGTTGTGTCTCTATTCAGGGAAAAGCCTGGGAACAGCAAGCCAGTAGTGAGCCTAACATCTATGGTCAGAAAGTTCCTACAGAATATACGGAGGAATAAGATATACATGCATTTTGATGGGCAAGGGGTGATTAGGGATAGTCAGCACAGTGTTGTATGTGAGAGGCCATGTTTCATGAATTTGATAGGAGTTTTTTGAAGATGTGACCAAAACGATTGATGGGGGCAGAGCTGAAGATGTATATATGGATTTCAGCAAGACATTTAACAACGTTCCACATGGGAGGCTGCTTTGAAAGGTTAGATCAAATGGGATCCAAAGACAGATAGATAAATGGATAGAAAAATTGTTTAACAGAAGGAAGCAGAGGGTGATGGTAGATGATTGTTCTTCTGACTAGAGGCCTGTGACTAGTGGTGGGCTTCAAGTTTCAGTGCTGGGCCAATTGCTGTTTGTCATCTATATTAATGATTTGGATGAGAACGCAGAAGGCATGATTAGCAAATTTGCAGATGGCACTAAAGTGGGTGGTATTGTAGATAGTGAAGATGGTTGTCAAAATGTTGCAGCAGGATCTTGATCAGTTGTGCTGGTGGGCTGAAGAGTGGTTGTTGGAATTTAATACAGAGAAATGTGAGGTGTTGCATTTTGAAAAATCTAAGAAGAGCGGGACCAACACAATGAATGGTCGAGCTCCGGGGAGTGTTGTTGAACAGAGGGATCTAGCGGTGCAGGTACATAGTTCCTTGAACATTGCATCACAGGTAGATAGGGTGGTCAAAATGGCTTTCAACACATTGGCCTTCACCTGTCAGAGTATTGAGCATAGAGGTTTGGAGGTTATTGGTGAGGCAACATTTGGAGTGTTGTGTTTAGTTTTGGTCACCCTGTTAGAGCAAATATGTTGTCAAGCTGGAAATGGCGCAGAGAAGATTTATGAGGATATTACCAGGATTCGAGGGCTTGACCTGCAGGGAAAGGTTGAGCAGGTTAGGACTTAATTCCTTGGAGCGCAGGAGGATGAGGGGTGATCTAAAAGAGGTGCACATATCAAGAGAGGAATAGATTGGGTAAACGTACTGAGTCTCTTACCCAGAGTAGGGGAATCAAGAACCAGAGGACATAGGTTTAAGGTGAGGGGGAACAAATGTAATAGTAATATGAGGGGTATCTTTGTTACACAAAATGTGGTGGATGTGTGGAACAAGCTGTTGGAGAAGGTAGTTGAGCCAGGTACATGGATAGGATAGGTTTAGAGGGAAATTGGCCAAAGGCAGGAAGGTGGGACTGGTGTAGTTGGGGCATGTTGATCAGCGTGGGCGAGTTGGGCAAAAAGACCTGTTTCCACCCTGTATGACTGACTATATTACATTCTTCCTGTAATGAGGCGACCAGAACTGCATGCAATATTCCATATTTGGCCTAACCAGAGCCCGATAAAAATGCATCATGATATCCTGACATAATCAAAGCCCCAGTCTATGAAGGCAAGTATACCATATGCCTTCTCTAGCACTCTTATTAGCAATGTTACAAAATTTTGAGATTTTAAAAATCAAGTCTGCAATTTATCCCATCAGATAAAGCATAAAAAGAAGTTTAATTTGACACCTAATTCACTTTCATATCTTCAGTATTAAGAAAGTTATGGCCATTTTCATACTCGGAAATTAGCATCTTGTTCCCCATTGCCTTTCAATTGACTAAACTCAAAAGCTGTGATCTAGAACAGTTAAAAGCCCATAACTTTCTTAAACATTAAGAGAACTCAATGAAATTTTCAGTTATTATAGATTGAAGCATTCTGAAACAAATATGAAACAATCTCACTTGAAATTACCTGAAATTAAAGCATATAATTAGTTAGTTATCTAATTGTAGCTAATTACAAAATTCAATGAGTAGATCTTAACATCTATCCATTTCTTAAGAAAAGATAAACTTGTTTTAAATTGCCTAAGTGTCCAAATAACATTCACACAATAATCCACAATATAACATAATTTTTACATCTCATTTTCATGAATTTCTAGGCCAAATGGAAGGAATTTAGTGTTTACTGCCTGTAAATTAATGGCCATTTAAATCAACTAGCGAATGGGTTTTAGTGGAATGCGGTGGATTGGAACGTTGCGGTTTGCGGTGAAGTCGGTAGGAAAAATACAGCCGGTTCATACATTTTTTTTTTGTCCCCTTTTCGCAACATGAAAATGTGATTAAAGCCTTCCTAAAAACCAAGTTTTTATGAAAAAATAAACTGTGTAGCTTCTTTTATCGCCTACCTTAGGTCCGTTCTGCTATCAGCGTTCAGAGCTTTAGAAGATGATTTTTAAACTACTATAGTTAATAAATAATCTAGCGTAGTTTAAAAATACCTTCATGAATGAAATGTCGGAGCGATTTCTCTTTAGCGACGAAATCGCCCGACATGGATCGACTTGGACTGCCTAGAAAAAATCGGCATTTTAAACCCGCCCCCCCTCTGAACGGCGCCAAAGTCGCGCACACGGGGAGCGGCAGAACTGCAGTGCTGCTAAAGGTAGGTATTGTAACATACCTACTCTTATCTACATGTGTGGCCACATTCAGGGAATTATGGGCTCTGACCCAAAGACCCCTCTGTGCATTAATGCTGTTGAGGGTCAAACCTTTATTTGTATAATTTCCTTTACGTTTGACCTCCCAAAGTGTCAGACGTCACACTTGCTCGGGTCAAACTCCATCTGTCATTTCTCCGCCTGTTTCTGTCGCTGATCTATATCCCACTGTCTACCGTGGCAGCCTTCCTCATAGCCTGTGACCCCAGCATTCTTGGTGTCGTCCACAAATTTAATGACCAGTCTATCTACATTTACGTTTAAGTCATTTTTATATATATTCACAGTCCTCCAGCGTGAATATGATTGGCCCTATTTTTAGTCTTGTCCTTTGGCTATGTGTGTTTAATGCTCACCAACCCCGATCTTCAACATGACTGAACATGTTTAAGAAAGAACTGCAAATGCTGGAAAAATCTAAAGTAGACAAAAATGCTGGAGAAACTCAGCGGGTGAGGCAGCATCTATGGAGTGAAGGAATAGGTGTTGTTTCAGTTCGAGACCCTTCTTCAGGTTGATGTGGGGGAGTGGGGGGGAAATGAAAGGAAGAGGAAGAGACAGTGGGCTGTGGGTGAGCTGGTAAGGGGAGGGGAAGGAAGGAGAAAGCAAGGACTACCTGAAATTGGAGATCAATGTTCATACCGCTGAGATGTAAACTACCCAAGCGAAATATGAGGTGCTGCTCCTCCGGTTTGCGGTGGCCTCTGGACAGAAAGGTCGGATTCGGAATGGGAGGGGGAGTTGAAGTGCTGAGCCACCGGGAGATCAGGTTGGTTATTGCGAACCGTGCGGTGGTGTTGTGCGAAGCGATCACCAAGCCTGCGCTTGGTCTCACCGATATAGAACAGTTGATACATGGAATAGCGGATACAATAGATGAGGTTGGAGGAGGTGCAGGTGAACCTCTGCCTCACCTGGAAAGAGTGTTTGGGTCCTTGGATGGAGTCGAGGGGGGATGTAAAACGACAAGTGTAGCATTTCCTGTGGTTGCAAGGGAAAGTACCAGGGGAGGGGCTGGTTTGGGTGGGGACGAATTGACCAGGGAGTTATGGAGGGAATGGTCTCTGCGGAAAGCTGAAAGGAGAGGAGATGGGAAGATGTGGCCAGTGGTGGGATCCCGTTGGAGGTGGCGAAAATGTTGGAGGATTATACGTTGTATGCGACGGCTGGTAAGGTGGAAGGTGAGGACAAGGAGGACTCTGTCCTTGTTACGAGTGGGGGGATGGGGAGTGAGAGCAGAGCTACGGGATATAGAGGTGACCCTGGTGAGAGCCTCATAGATAGTCGAAGAGGGGAACCCCGGTTCCATAAAGAATGAGGACATCTCCGATGCCCTGGTTTGGAACACCTCATCCTGGGTGCAGATATGGTGTAGACGGAGGAATTTGGAGTAGGGGAATGCCATTTTACTTCGGAGTCACGTGAGTGACTACGTGGAAAACCCCATACAGCCGTTCGTGCGTCATTGCGTCAGACGCTTTCGTGCAGACAACTGCGGAGCAGCGCAGCTCCTCCAACGGTAAGTCTTAAAAAGTTGCAGGTAAGTGCTATTTTCGCACCTGTTCTAGGTCTCCTGCAGGAACCTCCGGGGTTTTTGCAGTGGATGTTCGCGATGGCCGATGAGGGAACCAGCGTATGGCTTTGGGGGAAAACCGTGGTCCGACCGCGGAAGCGGAGAGCTGGGAATGTCTGGTTCACGATCGGAGTCACTGATAACGCGGTCAGTGACTCCACACGTTGGGTTCCCGGGGAGGGGAAACCCGAGAATAGTGCGGTTTTAGACCGCAGTAGTCCCCAGGGGATGGGGCTTAACGGACCTGAATGGTCAGCCTGGGTTCCCAGTGCAGGGGAAACCCAAGTATATGCGGTTCCCATACCGCAGTAGTCCCCAGGTGATGGAGTTAACTCACATAAATGATTAGCCTGGGTGCCAGGAGGGTACCGCGGGTATATACTTATATATATATATATATTATATTTATATGGATTCCTGGGGAGGGGAAATTCACCTATGGGGTTCCCAAACTACAATAATCCCCAGGATATGGGGACAACTGACAAAAATAGTCAGTACAATTGGGAAAGTTGGGAGATTTCACCTCTGGGAATTAATTTAGAGAGCAGCACCTTTGGGTAGGGCTATTTCAAGGGAATGTCAAGTTATGGCAGTGCCAGCCTATGGGAAAGGCTGTGCCAGCAGTACCTTTGTTTAGGACTGCTCCAAGGGAATGCCAAGTTATGGTAGGCTAGCCTATTGGAGAGGTTATGCCAGCAGCACCTTTGCTCAGGGCTGCTTGATGAGAACGCCAAATCTATGGCAAATACTGGCCTATGGGAAAGTCCGTGCCAGCAGCACCTTTGTTCAGGGCTGCTTCATGGGCACCAGCGGTACCTTTTTGGGGCTGCTTTATGGGAATAGCAGTTTAGTAGGGTATTCCCATTTACAATGATCATGGGGGATGAGGAGGCATTGTTAGGATAAGGCAATATAACAGAATGATGACAAAAAAGTGTTCAAAGAAAACTATACACAGTTTTAAAAACACTGGTTATATTTGTGCTAAAATCCACTGTTTAGTCTCAAACTATATTTGAGAAATTGGGCTCCTCTATCCAGTTAGATTAAGTTCCTATCAAATAGATTTGTAGGATGTTGGGATTTACTTTTAGGTATTCAATTGGCCATGATGCCAGCCTGGGCAACAGATTGCAGTCAATAAGACTTTGGTAACAGTTGGTGGTATAAAACAGTTCTAGTCGTTAGACTAATTGTTAATTGTACAGATGCAATTCAGGTGTGTAAGTAGAGCAACAGTTATTTTGTTAAATGGTTAATTATTAAGTGCCATCTAGGTCATTGTTAACACCAGCTGAAATTAATAATGTCACAATGATGGACAAACAGTGTTCATTACTGCACTAGTGGTTGTTAGGTAAATCTTTTATTCTATTGCAAATTGGTGCTAATGGCCCTAAATGGGAAAATGTGTCAGCAGGGCTTTGTAGCAGGCCTGCTTTATGGCTTCCTCATGTATGAGGAGAGCATGTGGGATTGGTATAGTTTAACGCCGAGTCTGAGGGTATAGCCATAGAGCATGCCCAAGAGATCAGGGCATGTGCCAGAGGTCTTTGCCTGGCAAGAAAGTTACCATCCCAAACACCTATGCAGTGAACACCGCTCTCTGGGGGACATTACAGTTGGCTGCCGAATCTTCTATTCAGGTAAGACTTTTCCATAAGTGAAACCTGGAGGGCGAAGCACAAGCTATTGGAATGAGCAAGGTTTCATAGTTTCGGCGACAATGTATCCCATGTCTTTATTGGCAGTAGTGGTTCACTGAAGTTGCTGGCAGCATGAAAGCTGGCTAGAGGTTCCATGCACTGGACCTGTGCTACTCTACAATTAAGGGACCAGTTGCAGTTTCATGAGGTGTATACTTAGTTATACATTACAAATGATTGAGACATTATCAGCTACTTTGAACGGTAAATGTAAAATGTACAATATTAGCTTTTCAAGCAGGTTAGAATTGGGCAGGTTCAGTATAAGGACCAAGATTGTCTTGCTAGAATGGCTCGGAAATCGGGCCACAGTTGTTGTTTAAGGTAGTTACCAAGTAACTCAAATATTATCTCGAGTTTGGAGATGGAACAGATTTGCCAAAAAAAATTCTGTTATTAGTATCAACTATCTATAGACTCTACGAGCATTGTATGGGTTATGGAGTGATTGGACAAATAAGCATATTGTCATGTTCATGTTCAGGTTGATGCATTGTGATGATGGCATATGTTAGTCACGAGGGTGCAATCGGTTAAAGAACCACTGGAATGGTTGCATAATTTTGTTGCCACATCAAGTGTGGGTAATGGCAACACAGAGTTGGTGTTGAATCGCACTGTATTATGAAATTCTGGTTCAATGGAACACCTAATATAAATATATGTATATGTATCTATGTTGGTTTCATGTTTATTTCATTGGTGGCAAAATATTTGGCATAGCAGTGGCGAAAGATACATTCTTGCCAAAAGGAGCAGGTGGGTCTTTTATGGCTACCTTCATTTTGTCTCATCAATCGAGGCTTCAAATAAAGTCATTAAGAGGTTTTAAGTTCCTATTGTGTGATTATGCAAATTGATTCCCGATTTGTTGCAAATAATTATATAACGTTATTGGTTATTTTAAACTTGATTTTGCTTGTTCAGCCTGAGGCTTGGGAAATCAGATGTTGCATGATGAACTCAAATTTATGTTCTGCAGGTCTAACAAACTGCCCTAAGATTTGGGTTGTTACATCTATCCTTCTATATTTTCAAAGTGTTTGCATAGCACCAAACGGCTGAATTGTCTTTTCCAGGAGATGAAAGAGTTTGTTATGCTTATGTTCCATGGAAAATGGTATTGATTGCTAATGTTTCGAGTTCATGCTAAATGATTGTCTGTTAATTATGGAGTTATACGGCCATTAATTGGCTCGATGAGCTTCCTCATTGGATTGGCTGTAGCAAACAAGACTCGCTCTGTCGGGTCCACACCGGTTATCATGGGGAAGATATCTTCAACACAGGTCCCAGGACCAGTATAATGCCATATGTGATGTTGATATTTGTGAACAGTATTTCACCAGGAGGCAGCAACTATATCCTTAAATTTGGCTGTAGTTTATTAGGTAGTTATCCTTCTGGCACTGGTTTAGTGCAGCAGGTTCAGTCGCTAAATAATTGTAATTGTACAGGATGATAACGTCTGTAAATTATAATATTATGTTATAAATACTTGAGCAGACCAGAAGGGGGTCAGGTCTCAAAATAGTCACAGGCATACCAGTGGACCTTTGATAAGGTAAGCACACATGTATACAACAATATGTCAAGGTCATCAAGAGCCTTGGAGTTCTGGACTAGCAATGTTGTTAGTCACAAAGAATTTGGGAGAACTTATTGTTCAGGGCATTCCAGATGAGGAAAACGGAGTTGTGTTATGTACTAATGGATTCTGTTTCCAGATCTCATTCCACCAGGGCTGCTACAACATCAGCAGCAAGGGTATTTATGTTCCGCTGGGTCGCATTGTTGCGGCTGGAGCATGGTCCATCGAATGAATCTCCAAACATCTGTAATGACCCATTGGTGAACCAGGAGTATTTGTTAACTCTATTTATGTTCTGGTTATATGTTCCATCTGGGTGAGAGATGGAAATATTATTGTTTCATTTAAACAGCATCAGCATGTTTTACATCTATGTTATGACTGTAAGCATTATGAATGTTTTCCCTTCATTTGTCAATGAAGCAGCTATGGTTGTGTATATTCATTTCACACTGCATGAAATCACAGAGCTTTGAAGTCTTCATGTAGTCACTCACGTGACTCCGAAGTAAAATTAAACGAGAACTTACCAGTTTGAAGTTTGATCTTTATTGTATGATGAGTCGAGTTGAGGGACTACGTGCCCTCCGCTCCCAGCCCTCATACATTTCATCTGATAGTTCTAGTCTTTGTGATCTTACCATTACACTTCAGTTACTATTTGCTGTGACTTCACACTGTTGCTTTGAAGATTGACGCACGAACGGCTGTACGGGGTTCTTCACGTAGTCCCTCAACTCGACTCCTCATAAAATAAAGATCAAACTTCAAACTGTTAAGTTCTCGTTCAATCTTACTATTGTATGTGTGAGGTTATTTTTTGCAGCTTTGTTCAATCATTCTTTTAGAAATGAGTTTACAGTAACTCGTATACAGTGAACTCTCATTACAATGGACCATGGGGAGGGAGGTGGTGTCTGTTATTGCCGATTGTCTGTTATAACTGAAGAAGAGATTATTATTATGTAAATAGCAGAAAGAAACTTGTGTCCAGTTGCAGATTAACACACTGGACACAAAGCTCTAGAATAACTCGGCAGGTCAGGCAGCATCTCCAGAGAACATGGGTAGCTGACGTATGGAGTCCAGACTCTTGGCCTGGAACTGGACTTGAAATCCAGGTGAGTTGATGGCTGGGGAGGGGCGAGGATCCCGTGGTCATTTTCGCGGCCGGAGTGCAGCTAAGGGTCGGCGACGGATGAGGCAGAGGCAATGATGGCGACTGCGGTGGTGGCAGCAATGACTGCGGTGATTGTGACAGAGGTGGTACCAGCGGCGGTACTGGTGGCGACTGCCATGGTTGCGGCGGTGGTGGCAGCCGTGACACCATCGGCAGTGGGGGGCTGGAGAGGCAGCATGGGCTGGGGTGGCAATGAAGGTCGGTAGGCCAGACCGCTATAACTAAAATCAATATAAATAGGTCTGTAAAAAATGGGGATTACTGTATTTCTGTGTTTCCTCAAGGAAAAATGAATGGCATAATGGAACATTTTGAATCAAACTGGTTGTCCATTTATTTTTAGCTATTGAAGTATACTACAGTGAGAAAATCGTTGTCGTGTGATTCCCCTCTGGGGAAAACCAGGCAGTGAAGTGGAACAGGGAACTGCTTATTCCACCAGATCAGGTGCTTTTTAGTGCCGTCATTGTCAGCCAAAGCCTCAGAGGCTGATTCCTTTATGTGAGTCTTTGACTTTAATTCCGCTGACTGGCTACTCCTCACTGCTACCATTGGTTGACTCCAAAGCAGAACCCCCCCCCCCCCCCCCCCAAGCCTGCGCTGTGATTGATGCAACAAGATAAATCAAATCCCTCAGGACAACAGAGGAACAGAATCTAGAATTAAAATATAACCCAATCAGCCATGGTGACCAATGCATTTAGCGTCTTAAAATTTCTATTGTATTTGTAATTACTTCACGTCAGCCCCACTCACATCAGAAACAATGAGGTCCTGTAGATCACTCTCCTCTGTAACGTGGGACACAGAGGCAATATGCATACCTAATGCAGAATCAGAGTTGCAATAAAACCATGAACACGTTGTCAGGTTTAATTGAGGGACAGACATTAGTCAGACAATGTGGAAAACACCCCTGTTCCTGTGTAAAATATTACCAGGGTTGTTATATCTGCCTGCTCCCCTCCTTTACAAACCATGCTTTTGCATGTTTCAAGCATAGATGAAGGATGATTTTCAAGCTCTGTATTCCAACCATTGCTCTGGCCCTGATGCAAGTGTTTTTCAATAAACTGACTCATTCCAGATTGCCTCAAGATCCCCAGACAGAAGTAGTTTTAAGTGCTTCTGTTTGCTATTTTGGTCTGCCCTTAAAAGCATTTGCAAAATTCTGGTCTGGATTATTTCAACAGGTTTTCTGTAATAATTTGGAGAGAACAGAATCTGAAAGTAATGGCAAAATATGTTTAAAAATTTGTAAAAACAATTGCAATATAGATTATTCTGTGTCAGAGAAAGGTGGGGGGGGGGGGGGGGGGGGGCTGGGGAAGATAGAATGGAAATATATGCAGAAGTAAAAACATGTATTAATATATCATTGCACAGGGGACCTGTCCCTGTTGTGAATGATTGTCATTGACTGACGACGTTGAAGCCTCCATGAGTCTGAGTTGCCTGATTTGCAACTTCTTCCTTGTTATGCATTCATTAACCAGGAATCAGTTTGGAAGGATCCCAGTAAGTGAGTTTGTGTGGATGAATCTCTTAAAGCAGGTGATGCTCGGCTGCTGGGGTTGTTGATGGATGACTTCAAGTAAACGGTGCAGAAGAGAGGGGAGACTCCATAAAACTGTAAAGCAGGTCAGAGCTAATGCTGAAATTTGAAAAGACCAGAAACATATTGTGGAGAGGGGGAAACGCATAACAAGGTGGCAAATCTGTCTGCTGAACTGGCCTGTTCTGGTATACTCTGACCAAACGTGTTTTGAACGTGCTTAATTCGACATTGCATCCTGCTGGTTGCAACATAGCGAGACGGCAATTTATTGGTAGACAAAAGTGCTGGAGAAACTCAGCAGGTGAGGCAGGATCTATGGAGCAAAGGAAATAGGTAATATTTCGGGTCGAGACCCTTCTTCAGACTGATGTGGGGGGGGGGCGGGGAGAAAAAAGGAGGCGGAGACAGTGGGCTGAGGGAGAGCTGGGGAGGGGAAAGCAGGGACTACCTGAAATTGGAGAAGTCAATGTTCATACCGCTGGGGTGTAAACTGCCCAAGCAAAATATGAGGTGCTGCTCCTCCAATTTACGGTGGGCCTCACTCTGGCCATGGAGGAGGCCCAGGACAGAAAGGTCGGATTCGGGAGGGGGAGTTGAAGTGCTGAGCCACCGGGAGGTCAGGTTGGGTTATTGCCAACCGAGCTGAGGTGTTGGGCGAAGCGATCGCCAAGCCTACGCTTGGTCTCACTCATGTAGAGCAGCTGACATCTAGAGCAGCGGATGCAATAGATGAGGTTGGAGGAGGTGCAGGTGAACCTCTGCCCGCACCTGGAAAAACTGCTTGGGTCCTTGGATGGAGTCAAGGGGGAAGCTAAAGCGACAAGTGTAGCATTTCTTGGGGTTGCAAGGGAAACTGCCCGGAGAGGGGGTGGTTTGGGTGGGAAGGGACGAATGGACCAGGGAGTTACGGTAGTGAGCGGTCTCGGCGGAAAGCAGACGGGAGGAGATGGGAAGGATGTGGGCAGTGGTGGGATCCCGTTGGAGGTGGTGAAAAAGTCGGAAGATTATTTGTTGTATGTGACATTGAGGGAATGGGAAAACGGAAGCCATGGAGTAGACAAAGAGCATGTGAGGTGTTTTGAACATAGGTAGGGAGGGATTTAACCAGGGGGGGGATAGGATGAAGTCAAGGTATGTGGAAATATGTTTGGTGGGGCACGAACAGGCAGAGAAAATGGGTCTGCCAGGACAGTCGGGTTTGTGGATTTTTGAGGGAGTGGGGGCCAGGAAAATGGAAGCCATGGGTTTGAACATCACATCAGTTTGAAGAAGGTCTGAAGACAACAAAAGTTTTTATTGGACTTCTTTCAAACAATATGCAACATCATAGTGGGAATGTGATGGAGAATTCACTTGAAAGGCACCTGGAAGCACAAGGTCACCCTTGCAGTCTGAAAGGAGCTATAATAGTCATCCAATCTGCATTTGGTTTCTCCAACATAGAGGAGATCACATCATGAGCACCTTGCAGTATGAAAGGTTGGATGAAATGCAAGTGAATTACTGGAAGGAGTGTTTGGATCCCTGGATGATGAGACGGGGTGAGATAAAAGCACATGCTGCAACACACACATTTACATGGGAAAGTGCTGTTGGAAGGAGAGTAGTGGATCGAGATATGTTTGTAGAGTAGTTAGTCGTGAGAGGAAGAATCCCTTCAGGGAAGGGAAGATGTCTGCTAATGGAATCTTGAAGGTGGTGGGTCTGTGGAATGTGACGACAAAAGGGCCTTTCCCACTCAGGCGCAGGAGACTCTGCAATCGCCACATGTTCGCTGGTGGACTCTGGTGAGTCACCTTCATGGTCGCGAGGAGTTCCCGCATTCTGGGAACTAGTCGCGGCCACAGTATGGTCGCCGCAAATTTTTCAACATGTTGAAAGTTTTCTGCGACCAAAAGTTGGTCGCCATGGAGAAAATCGGTAATCCTGTAGTGGTAGGTGCAGTCGTAGTGGGGTCGCCATGTAGTTGTAGGTAGTTGAGGTAGTTTTAGTTCATCGCCTTTGCTGACCAGGCATTTTCATTGGCTCATTGGGGGAAAAAAAACCTAAGCACGAGTTTTCAGAACCAAGGATAACCGACCGGTAATGTTAAATGTCCGCCGTGTGTGTGTGTGTGATTTTTCGTCTCACTGGGAGGACAGGAGTTGAGAGCTGAGCTCCAGGAGAAATGCAGGATGTCCTCTAGAGGGCAGATGTGGTGGAGGGCTCCGTCAAATGTCGTAGAGGGGAAGAGATGCCAAAATAAAAAAGGAAGATATATCTGTGGGTAATTCCCATTATTAGAACAGATGCAGCAAAGATAGAGGAAATGGGAGGATGGAAAGGAGTTCTTGCAGGAAGCAGGGTTCTTTTACGATCCAAAAAATGTTTGGCTCTGACAGTTAAAGACGAGCCATTCAGGTTGAATAAACTTGTCAGCACCTAGAGTCATACAGTGTAGAAACAGGCCCTTTAGCCCAACTTACCCACGCCACTCAATATGCCCTATCTACATCCTACCTGCCTGCATTTGGCCCATATACCTCTACACCTATCTTATCCATGTACCTATCTAAATGCTTCTTAAACGTTTCAACAGTACCAGCCTCAACTACCTCCTTCAGCAGCATGTTCCATACACCCACCACCCTCTGTGCAAAAAAGTTCCCCTCGGTTTCCTATTAAATCTTTCCCCCCCCCTCCTCACCTTAAACCTATGTGAGATATAGGTTGTGCTCACAATCACTACTCGGAGACTAAATCATGGAAACAAGAAATGCTTTATTTGCGAGTCTGCAGAGTCGGGTGCCTCTCCAAGTTGAGACACACCGAAGTCAGGAAAGTAAAGCCCCTTTATACACACAATTCTACATTTGACCTCCCCTTCTGGCTCTTCCCAATCAGAGCACTGAGGTGCACAGTCTATAGGTACGTCCCCCCCAGTACCTCCCTCATCATACATATCATGTTCATACATGTGCATGGTAATGAGCAGTTTCCCAACCAGGGGCGTGTTAGTAATATTCATTTATTTCATTAAGCATGCTCAATTGTAAATGACCTGGCCTAGTTTGCTCACCTCCAACTGACCTGTCTCAGTTTTCTTGTATCTGAATTAAAAGCTAGTCTCTACTGACAAGGGTCGCATCCATCACTAGTCTCTACTGATAAGGGTCGCATCCATCACTCCCCTTCTACTGCTATACAATGCCATCAATCCTTACTCAAGGACAGTTCTGGTAACTTAATCCACAGCTGTGTCAGAATCCTCTGCCTGGCCTCTATCTGCTAGAATCCTCTTTACAAGTTAGAATCGTCTCCTGAACCCTTACAATAGTGGGGTTTAATCACTTTATCCCTCACACCTATGTCCCTTGGTTCTCGATTCCCTTAGTCTGGGCAAAAGACCGAGCGTTTACCAGATCTATTCTTCTACACCTCTCTAAGATCACCCCTCATCCTTCTGCACTCAACCTCTTCCTAGAGCTCAGGTCCTCGAATCCTGGCACCATCCTCAAAATTCTTCTCTGCACCCTTTCTAGCTAGACAGCAGCACTTGGTCAGTGGTTTTGGAGGTGACAGTATTAATTCAGATACCTGATTAATGTGGTGATGGTTTCTGCCTGCTTCACCCATTCAAGAAGTGAGTTCCAGACCACTATCGTTCTCGGTTAACCCCTAATCCTTTTTGCCAATTACCATGCATACAAGGTCATTGGTTATGAATCCATCTGAAATGGATTCTTCCTGTGTAGCCTCTCTCAACATCTCTTCACGTTCAATACCTCAAATAAATCTTTTATAAATGTCTTGGTATATGTGAACATGGCTTGCTTAATGCCGCAGCCATCTCTTCTGGTGGATTCAGTTATCTTGGGAAGTTGTTGTAGGACATCTAATTCACTTTTATTTGTTGCTTGCCCAGATGGCAGCCTGACCGCCAGGCTTGCTTTACTCCACTGTTGCACCAACACCAGTTCTTGATCCTAGGGCAGGGGCCTCCAAACTTTTCAGCATGAGGGCCACGTTATATATTTGGCACATTTTTGTGGGCCGTAGGAAAAAATAAAGAAATGTCAGTTTTATTAAATTTAATGAACTCAAAAAAGAACTTAAGTAGAACAAATGGAAGAAGTTCAAATCATGTATTTTTACCAAGGTGGCGGCCCGGCACCAACTCACCCTGAATCTCCCGCAGCTCGGGGCACACACGTACACACACGTAGCCCAACTCGCCCACCCGCCCAACTCGCCCACCCGCCCAACTCGCCCAACTCGCCCAACTCGCCCAACTCGCCCACCCCGCCAACTCGCCCACCCGCCCACAGGACTCTGTTGCTGACCCTCACTGTCTTCCCGGGCCACCGATGCTGCTGCCACCGACCCATATCTCTACTCCCGCCCCCCACAAGCCTCCATCAGTAACGCAGCCGACCCTCGCCTCTCCACCGGCCACCAGCGGGCCAGAGCCGTCACCTCACCAGAGTTCCAGGCTCAGCACCAGGCCCACAACCTCCACGATGCGGACAGCACATGGTCTGACTCTGCTGGGGCCTTGTGCTCCTCTCCTCCTACTGGGAACCTCAGTAGTGATGGGTCTTCCCCTTTCCCCTCTTTTAACCAGGTTACCCATACCACACACCCACTAGTTAAAATTCCCCGCTGTTTATTTTGGCTTTTTTTTCACAGAGGTGCCAGAGTGGCACTCTGGTGAGCTCCGGCAGAACTGCACCCCTGCCCGCGCTGCCACAGAACCCACTAAATAGCCCATCGCAAGGAACGTGTTAAGAACTTGCTGCGGGCCGGATAAAATCATGTGGCGGGCCGGATGTGGCCAGCGGGCCATTGTTTGGCGACCCTGTCTTAAGGGCCTGTCCCACTGTACGAGGTAATTAAGGCGTTCTCCTGCGTTCTCCCCTGATTCGAGCTCGTGTAATGTGCGTGGCAGGTACGTAGGAGCTCGTGGATGTCACGTAGCGGCTCGTATGAGTAACGGTAGGTACTCAGGAAATCCGGTAAACTCGTGATGTTTTTTCAACACTATGAAAAATGTCCACGAGTAAAAAAGTACTTGTGATGAGAAAAATTGTTACTTTTTACTTGTACGAGCCGCTACGTACATTACACGAGCTCGAATCGGGGAGAACTCGGGAGAACTCTTGAATTACCTCGTGCAGTGGGACAGGCCCTTTAGGGGACTCGCTACAGTGTCCAGTGGCAGGGTTAATAAATTTGGTCGGGGGTACACAAAATGCTGGGGAAACTCAGCGGGTGCAGCAGCATCTATGGAGCGAAGGAGATGGGCAACGTTTCCGGCCGACACCCATCTTCAGACTGATGGGGCGTTGGGGGATGCGGGGGAAAGAAAGGAAAAAGGAGGAGCCAGACGGCGGGAGGAGACAACAAGGGTTAACAGAATTGAGAGAATTCGATGTTCATGCCAAGAGGATGCAGACTCCCCAAGCGGTATATGAGGTGCTGTTACTAAATTAATACATTTTGTCAACTGGTCTCTAATGTATTGTAGGCAAGCGAGTTCATAGTAAACTGACATTAAACTAGCAGTGGGGAGGGGGACAGTGGGGCCAATCAAACATGAAGCCAGGTCGAACCCCCCTGCCCCGCACCTCCACGCGGAATAGTTTGCCACCAAATATCTGAGCTGTTGAATGACTTTATGTTGGAAGGAACTGCAGATGCTGGTTCACACTGAAGATAGACACAAAATGCTGGAGTAACTCAGCGCACAGGCAGCATCTCTGGAGAGACGGAACGGGCGAGATCATTCTTCAGGATCTGAAGGTCACGGCCCGAATCACCACCCATTCATTCTCTCCAGAGATGCTGCCTGTCTCACTGAGTTACTCCAGCATTTTGTGTCTATCGTCGAATGATTATTTATACTCTGATCAGTGGCATTGACAACTAATTAGTGTTCAATTTACGAGCGGTAATCCAAGAGACCATGTGATCGATCAGGTGTTTGTTCATTCAGAAAAGCGATTAGATTCGGAGACTGACTTCCAATGATCAAAGATTAACTACTTGTTTTTAATTTGTATGGATTTTATTTTTTAACTTTACGGAGCACTGGCCAAATTGTAAAGTTTGTCATGATTTAGCCAACCCAAGCATCCCTGTACGCGATTGAACAGGGATGTACGCGATTAAAGATGGGATAGCAGCGCATTTGGAAAGTGGTGAAATCATTGGACAAAGTCAGCATGGATTTACGAAAGGTAAATCATGTCTGACAAACCTGATAGAATTTTTTGAGGATGTAACTAGTAGAGTGGATAAGGGAGAACCAGTGGATGTGTTATATCTAGACTTTCAGAAGGCTTTCGACAAGGTCCCGCATAAGAGATTAGCATACAAACTTAAAGCACACGGTATTGGGGGTTCAGTATTGATGTGGATAGAGAACTGGCTAGCAGACAGGAGGCAAAGGGTAGGAGTAAACGGGTCCTTTTCAGTATGGCAGGCAGTGACTAGTGGGGTGCCGCAAGGCTCCGTGCTGGGACCCCAGCTATTTACAATATATATTAATGATTTGGACGAGGGAATTCAATGCAACATCTCCAAATTTGCAGATGATACCAAGCTGGGGGGTATAGTTAGGTGTGAGGAGGATGCTTGGAGGCTGCAGGGTGATTTGGATAGGCTGAGTGAATGGGCAGTTGCATGGCAGATGCAGTACAATGTGGATAAATGTGAGGTTATCCACTTTGGTGGCAAAAACATGAGGGTAGACTATTATCTGAATGGTGGCAGATTAGGTAAGGGGGAGATGCAACGAGACCTGGGTGTCATGGTACACCAGTCATTGAAAGTAGGCATGCAGGTGCAGCAGGCAGTGAAGAAAGCAAATGGTATGTTAGCATTCATAGCGAAAGGATTTGAGTATAGGAGCAGGGAGGTTCTACTGCAGTTGTACAGGGTTTTGGTGAGGCCACACCTGGAGTACTGCGTACAGTTTTGGTCTCCAAATCTGAGGAAAGACATCCTTGCCATAGAGGGGGTACAGAGAAGATTCACCAGACTGATTCCTGGGATGTCAGGACTTTCATATGAGGAAAGATTGGATAGACTCGGTTTGTACTCGATGGAATTTAGAAGATTGAGGGGGGATCTTATAGAAACCTACAAAATTCTTAAGGGGTTGGACAAGCTAGATGCTGGAAGATTGTTCCCGATGTTGGGGGAGTCCAGAACAAGGGGTCACAGTCTAAGGATAAGGGGGAATTCCTTTAGGACCGAAATGAGGAAAACATTCTTTACACAGAGAGTGGTGAGTCTCTGGAATTCTCTGCCACAGAAGGTAGTTGAGGCCAGTTCATTGGCTATATTTAAGAGGGCGTTAGATGTGGCACTTGTGGCTAAAGGGATCAGGGGGTATGGAGAGAAGGCAGGTACGGGATACTGAGTTGGATGATCAGCCATGATCACATTGAATGGCGGTGCAGGCTCGAAGGGCCGAATGGCCTACTCCTGCACCTATTTTCTATGTTTCTATGTTTCTATGAATATTTAAACACTGCATCAGAGTGCTGGAATGTGACCACTTGCCCTTGATAGCACTCAAAGACTGGTTGCACGCATGCTGGCCACTGCTGTTTATTGTGCTACTAAATCATCAAACTATACTTAGTACAATGTCCAAAAGAGCCTCTAAAATCTGATTAATATTTAACATCATAGTTGCATCACTTTTGACCCGACATGCACCAAGGATTTGTTTATTTGGATAACTTCAATGCAGAGCACTGCCTACGTTCTGCACCTGTCTGGGAGCTGGATTATTGACCGAGATGTTGGTCACATTTTCTGCAACCTAAACTACAAAAAGAGCAGAGTGAACTTTAACAGATATGACAGGAAACAATGACTGATGGAGCCTCACCTCGACTGCAAGGGAAGAGGCAAGTCTGGAAGTTACAAAGGCGCAGATAAAAAGTTTCAGTAGCAAATGAGGCAGTGGTGGAATTGGATGATGTTAAATGTGAGTCGTAGTGATGGCAGGGGTTTGCAGTCTGCACTTCAAATATGATAAGAAGGTTGCAAGTAGTCTCGTTCAGGTTGCTAAGGGATGGAGTTATTGGATAGAGTTTATGGAGTTCAGATTGGTCTGAAAACAACGGCTTCCCTCTTTCCTATCTTGAGAAGCGATATTTTCAACATTATCAAGTGTTCTACGTTGGACAAGCAAACCAACAGTTCAGAGTCGGGAGGAGTCGTATATCAAGAAAACAGACCTTCAGCCCATGCCAACAAAGATTCTTCCTCAAAGATTATCTCGTCTGCCCAAATGTGACCAACTCCTTCAAAGGACTTTAACCCTATCCATGTAATGTCAGACACAAGCGTCTGAAAAAGGGTCTGTCTGTCCCGCTGAGTTACTCCAGCATTTTGTGTCTATCTTGTGTTTTTTAATGTTGTTATTGTACCTACTTCAACCACTTCCTGTGATAGTTTGTCACCACCCTCTAAAAGTTGCCCCCTCAGGTCCCTGTTAAATATTTCCCCTTTCACTTTAAATCTTTTCCCTTGAGTTTTTGATTCCCCTATACTGGGGAAAAAAATTACAAGGAGAGGATAATGTGGTCAGCTATGCTGAAGACTGCAGATAATATGAGGAAGCATAATGCTCCACTGTCACTGCATCTATCAGGGCGTGTATGCTTCTAACTTAGCCCATTCAGTCCTGCAAGGAAGTGCTGATTCAGGAGTCACGAAAAAGAGTCTGGAGTGTTTCATTGTCATTGTTTTTAATTGCCAAAACAGAACAATGAAATTCTTACTTGCAGCAGATTCAAACAAAGGGATGCAGGAACCATGAACATGGAACTAGGAGGTGAAGTCATAACACACAGAAAGAATCCCATCAGCCCAACTCGCCCATGCTGACCAAGATGCCCCATCAATGTTAGTCAGATTTACACTGAAGAATTAAAAGGATTGAAGATTGGACTGCAAATATCCACTGCTGTAGGGGTGAATGTCTATTTTTTGAAATGAGTTCAATGATGACAAATTAGAAAAAAATATTGTTGAGTAAATCATTCAATGTTAAACATGGAAGCCAGCACAAGAGATTTAGTAGAAACTAGACTAGGTGGGACCCGTTGGGTCCCAGTCACATGGGAGGCCTGGTCCCCCAACGCAACGCGTTCCCCTACGCAAAATTCCACCACTCACCCATAGCCCCTAACTGTGCAGGCACGGCTCATTTTCCCCATTCCCCCCGCACTCCCTCTCCCACCTCTTCATGTGGGAGGGTAGGGGAGGATAGGAGGTGGGGGAAGGAATTGTGGGAGGAGAGGGGGGGGTGTGGGCAGGAGGGATTGTGGGGGGAGGGGTATGTGGGCAGGGGGAGGGTTGTGGGGGGAGGGGTGTGGGGGCGGGGGGATTATGAGGGAAGGGTGTGGAGGCAGGGGGTTTATGTGGGGGTAGGCGGCGGGGTTTGTGGGGGGAGGGGTGTGGGGGAAGCAGGCATGTGGGTGGCGTGAGGGGGGCATATGGGTGGGGGAGGGGGGCATATGGGTGGGGGAGGGGGCATATGGGCGAGGGGAGGGGGGGGAGAGCTTGGAGAAAAGACGGGAGAAGAGCCATGGGGAGAGGGGTATCACGGGGAGGGGGGCAGGAGCCAGCGGGGGGGACCAGAGGGGAAGGGGCTGGAACTGGCGATGCAATTGATACTCACAGCGGATGCTGGTCACTGATTGTTCTCCTCCGTCGGGATCAGAGTCTCCACCTTCCATTTGGCGACATTGGCGACCTCTCCAACTCCTTGCCACTTCCGGTCCCTCTGAAAATTGTGTCCAGTTGGAGACTTTCGCCGACCACCTACAGCGTCCCTCAGCTCCAGTAAAGACGTGATGGGGCAGGAAGGGGCGGACTGCCCCGGGGAGTGACCGGAGAAGAGACCAATCCGCGCGGAGCTGACTGGCAGGAGAGGAGGTTGATCTGCTCACACGTGGTTTTTAAAAATGTCAAACCTTGCTAACTTTTAATGTACCACCGATCGGAACAAAACTTTTTGCACTCACAGCACAGGAGATCAGTGAGTGAGCTGCCGAAAAATCATAGCACTATCGCGTACCGTTTTTGCACATATAGAAAAACCGCTCAAACCGGAAGATCACAAGATCAGAGTTTGCGGTAGCTAGGGTTGATAAAGCAAGAAATGGGATTTACAGATGACATAAGAATGTTACTGGATAGGATGGGTTGGCACAAAGCAGAATGTGACCAATTCTTGTTGACATTGGGCAGAGGAACAGAACATATCCAATGTTCTTATTGAATTGTGGTGGTCGCTGCAAAGCTTAGACCGGGAAACAAGGAATATGTCCCTAATTTAGTTAATACTAGACTAAGTGGGACCAGTTGGGTCCCATGTTCACACGGGAGGGCTGGTCCCCCAAAGCAATATTCCACCTCTCCATCAATTCCAATTTTGGTGGCCAGTGGGGGTGGGGTGGGGGGGGGGGGGGCTTTCTGGGGTGCTAGTATGAATGTTGTGGGCTGAAGGGAGTGGTTTCCAGAGGACTAGTATGGAAAATAGGTTCTTGGGCTGGCAGCTCAGTCACTCAAACCTGGTGTGCTGCAGCTCACGGCTATTCCTTGAAATTCCATTTCACGCAGATTGCAGGCCACCAAATTCAAAAGCAGTTTCCTACCATTTCAATCAGGGTGCAAGGCCACCAAATTCAAAAGCAGTTTCATACCATTTCAATCAGGGTGCAAGGCCACCAAGGTGTCCTCTCCCTCCCCCATCTTGCAGAGACTGAGCCACGCCACACTTCTGGGTTTTATAGTCCCTCCCCCTCCCACTGGAAGGGGCATGGCCTTCATGGCGGTGATTGGCTGGAGAGAGAATCTCAACATTTTTTAAACACCAATAACTCTTTTATTTTTAATCAATGGGAAAAATCCTCTTGCCCTGCGCACCGGAGGGGGACCGGAGTAAGATGGCCACAAATCACAGCCGTAGTTGGTAGTGTATTTTTCTAAAATCAATATGCAGTGCAAACAGGAAGTGGTCAATATGAGACTTTTAATTATGTAGATGTAAATATTTATATAAAATGTATATATCTTCACAAGATTAATATCCCAGGGACTTTGGAGACGTGGCAAGCACCCACAGAGCACACCCACTCTGCCTTTCTCTCGTGCAATAGATTTGTCCCAGTACCTACACCAGCAGATTTAATCCATTCAAAATACAAGTACATTCTGCGTTTTTAGAGATAACAATATTTGAATAAACTAAGTTCACTTGGATCCTCGGAAATAAATGCTGCGGTGCTTTGCATTGTGGCACAGCAGCCCTCAGACACAGACAATATTCGTACAGCACTGACTGCATCGTATAAAATTCTGAATGTAACAACATCAGCAGGTGTTTCCCAGAAACAATATTTGACAAAACAATTGTGTTGGTTGTAATAAAAGTGAAAAGATATAAATATAATTCAACTGACATAATCTACCTTGTGTGCGGAGGTGTGAATATGCCTACGCATGCAAAATGGAAAAAGTATCACCATGGTAACTGTAAATCTTGGATGTTTAAGCAAGTGCTGGTGACAAGATACATGGCTGACATGTGACCCATTTACAGTTAAGTTCAATTTTTGATTCCTTATTTCTGACTTGATTGACATTCACACTGGACTTATTTTTTCAATGTTTATTCCATGTCCTTTTATAAAAATGTCTTTTTTAATTATTAAAAGGATAACCTTAATTTAGTAAAGTTGATATTGTTAAATTTAGGTGTAGTAAAATAAGTACAAGAGTACTTACTCCGTGGAAGTTTCATTGCAATATGATTTACACAATCTTCTTCATCTTTCATGTCCATCTTCTAGCAATGTTACAATATTTTGAGATTTTAAAAATCAAGTTGCAATTTATCCCATCAGATAAGCATAAAAAGAAGTTTAATTTGACACCTAATTTACTTTCATATCTTCAGTATTAAAAAAGTTATGGCCATTTTCTTTCTTGGAAATTAGCATCTTGTTCCCCATTGCCTTTCCATTGACTTGAGCTGTGATCTAGGACAGTCAAAAGCCCATAACTTAAAAATTAAGGGAACTCAATGACATTTTCAGTTATTATAGATTGAAGCATTCTGAAACAAATATGAAACTATCTTACTTGGATGACCTGAAATTAAAGCATATAATTAGTTAGTTACCTAATTGTAGCTAATAACAAAATTCAATTACTAGACCTAAACATCAATCCATTTCTTAAAAAAAACATGTTCCATGTTCCAAATGTTGACATCGCTGTCATCCTCCATCCGGAAACGGTCACAGACTTCTGGCGACAATCAGTGGGAGCCGCCACTTGTTGCAATAGATTTGATATATCAGAGCTGAGCTACAACTATTAATTTTATTCAACATACCATTCTATTTTCCAAAGTTACATCTGATAATCATGTAGAATACTTGATCTTCAGAACTACAGCTTGTTTGGAAAGGAAAGCAGAGTCAAGATTCAGCGCACTCTATCACACTTTGCAATCTGTTCCCAATGAAATATCCTCCAGAGACTGCTGCCCTTTCAGGTGAAATACATGGCCTCTGATTTTTTTTTTTCTACAAAAGTCCTGAAATTCTTGAGCGTTCCCATTGGTATCAGTTTTAAGGTGAGCCATTCCTTTTCCCACAGGGAGTGGCAGATACCCAGTCACCACGTGTTGCCATCATTTGCAGGAGCTTCATTAATTTACCTGGGCAGAAACTCCGTTTCCTTTTACTTCAAAGAACATCAGATTTTGGGAAGATTCCTCCAGATGGTAGGAGGTGACAAAAGGAAAAAAAAAATTGTAATGTTCCCTTTCTTACAAAAAATGTACAGTAAGTAAAAATGACTTGGGGTCACCCAATTTCAGGTGGGCTTCTTTGCTGCAGAGAAGACAATGTGAATGCTGAATGTGTCACATGCATTTGGAAGGTGTGCAGGTGATTTACTGCTTCACCTGAAAGAACAGGTGCTGTAAATCCTGTGGCTGCATGCATCTGTGACACAGGACAGGGAGTTGTCGACAGGGATAGAAGATCACTCGGGGTCACAAGGGAAATGATTTGTTTCAAATGCTAAAAGGGAAGGGTGAGGATATGTGCTAGGCGCTGGAGTCTTTGAGTGGTTGGTGGAAATGGGGAAGGGTCATCCTTGGAATGCATTGGCCAGTTGGCTGGAAGGTGTGGACTGACCAGAGCTTTCCGAACTCTCAGACTTTTCCTGCTTGTAAACACACTTGCACACACTTGATTGTTGCACAGGTGCAGTAACTTCACCCCAAGAATTACGGCTGTCTTGATTTTGCATCTCTTCCAAATTTGTTCGATTCTGGGTTAGTCATCACTACTCATCTTTGAAATGACTTGATCCAAGATGCACAGGTGGTGATAAGCTTTGGACATAGTGAACGAGCTTTGTCTGAGACTCTGTGGCCAGTTCATTTCTCAATGTACAACTGGGTCCTTTAATGTGTGGCACAGTTCAGAGTTCGCTGCATCCGACAGGTGAGCAGGAGGATGTTACAATTTGACTCGTAGCCCATGAAGAAGGACGGTGGTTGGGAGAGAAACTGCTGTCAGTGCTTCTAATCACAGGATCAGGACAGGGAAGGCAGGGTGGGAGATGGCCACTGCAGCCTGGCTGGGTTCACACGAGTTTCTGTTTCTGTACCACTCGGGCGACCTCAGACAAAGGCCGGACACCATCACCTAGAAATTCATCCCCTGTTAATATTGCTAAACTGCTGTGTAATCACCCTTGTGTGTTGTGTGCTTTCTGTGAAGTCAACAAGTAAAATCCAGATCCAGAGGAGAAGGTCCTGATGCAAGTCATGCCGCCAACCTGTGCGAAATGTCCTGATATCTTGTCTCACAGTAACTTCCATAATCTGACATCTGTCTCCAGTCCATCACCTGGATCTCTCTTGTTGTTGTTCTGTACTTTTCTATGTTCTATGAATGAGGGTGATCTGGGATAATGTTCTTTTTTTTATTTTATTTTTTTAATTAGAAGTACATAATAAAAAACATGTTGTTTGTGGTGGTCATACCGTATTAATATTGTCAATATTATCAATTATTTAATAGTTATATTTCTATATATATATTTTAAATATAGATAGAAAATAATAAAGACAGAGAGAGAAAAAAACAAAAAAATCCCCAAAAAACCCAGCAGGTATAATAAAAGAGAATGGAATAATTAACTAATAATACATCATTGGAGATATGTCCATGAATTTTAAAATGTAACTCTTCATCTAATCCTTAATTCGGGTTTCAATCAGGTTCTCGTGCCGAACCAGTTTGCCCCTTCAGATAATCAATGAATGGAGACCATGTTCTGATAAAAAGTTCTTGTTTGTCCATTAAGACAAGTCTTATTCTTTCCAAATGCAGGGTTTCCAAGATGTACATTCCAAGATGGCGGCGCTGGGTTAACAGCTGCGGCCCACCTGCAGTCCGTCTATTATTTTTATTTTTATGTTCTGTTTTTGGTTGGGTTAGTTCGTTTTGTTGGATTGTGTGTGTATGTGGGTGGGGTGGGTGGGGAGTAACATGTCCGGGTCTCTTCCTTCTGGGGGGGGGGCGCGACTTTCTGTCGTATTCCCCGTCTCTGTCTGCGCCGAGGCCTAATGGCGGAGCTGGCGGCCTCGGGCCCGGGGCGGTTCCAGTAGCGGCGGCGGCAGTAGCGGCGACGGCCCGACCACCGGAGCGGTTCCGGCAACGGCGGCTGCGGCAGCAGTGAAAACCTGACTCCAGGAGCGGTTCCAGCAGCAGCGGCGGCAGCAGCAGCGGAAACCGGACTCGGTCCCGGGGCGGCGACCCGACTCGGTCCCGGAGCAGTTGCAGCGGCGGCGCGGCGGCAGCGGCGGCGGAAACCCGACTCGGTCCCGGGGCGGCGACCCAACTTGGTCCCGGAGCGGTTGCAGTGGCCCGACCACGGGCCCGGTGGACCCCCCAGGCCGCGTAGTTGAACTGGCCCACTCGTGGAGCTCGGTTGAACCGCGGGACTGACTTACCATCGCCCAGTGCGGTCGCGGCATCTGGGGCCTGGATCACCTCGGCGCAGAGGGAAACAAAGAGGGAAGAGACACAGACTTTAAGTTGTGCCTTCCACCACAGTGAGGAGGTGTTTGGTGAACTCACTGTGGTGGATGTTAAATTTGTGTTTATTGTGTATTCTGTCATTTTTGTTTATTTATTTGTAATTATATGTATGACTGCAGGGAAACAGAGTTTCGTTCAGACCGAAAGGTCTGAATGACAAATAAAGAATCTAATCTAGAATCTAATCTTTCCGACATTTCCATAATCCACATTTTGATTGTGGGGGTTATATGACCTTTCCAAAATGTTTATATTAATTTTTTCCCAATTATTATACTGTAGTCAATAAAGTTTCTTTGGCTTGTGTAAATATTTGATTTTGTTCTAATATTCCTAATATTATTAGTTTTGAGTCTGGGTCCAATTGGATGTTGACAACTTCTGGAATTATCTTAAAAATTTCCATCCAAAAATTATTAATTTTTATACAATTTACAAATGTATGCGTTAAGTTAGCCTCTAAGTGCTGATATTTTTCACAGATTCTATTTAATTTAGTTTTTGAATAATGTAATTATGTAATACTTTAAATTGTATTAAGGAATGTCTACCATTTAACGAACAGTGATGTATTTGTTGTAAGCTTTCGTCCCAAATATCTTGCATTATTGGTTGGCCTAGTTCATTTTCCCATGATTGCCTATATATTTCCGTCATGGGTGCATCACTGTCTAATAGGATATTATAGATATAAGATATTAATTTTTCTGTGTTAGGGTGTTTGTTCAAACATTCATGAAGAATTTCTGTCTTTCTATTTCTATAATCCTGTGTATTTGATTTGGCATAATCTCTAAGTTGTAGATATCTGAAATAGTCATTTGAGTGAAGTCCATAAATTTGTTGTAACTCCTGAAATGAAAGGAATGTGCCTTTCCTATAGAGATGAGATCTGGGATAATGTTCTGACCTGTGGATCATCCGCGTACATCAATGGGCAGCTGATTTGTATGTTCCCATCACTTTTCCAGTACAAAGTCTTGATGTCCTGCTGTTACTCAGTATTATAACTGGAAGCATCATAGAAACATAGAAAGCAGGTGCAGGAGTAGCGTGTTCGGCCCTTAGAGTCAGCACCGCCATTCAATGTGATCATGGCTGATCATCCACAATCTGTGGCCAGTTCCTGCTTTTTCCCCATATCCCTTGACTCCTTTAGCCCGAAGAGCTAAATCTAACTCGCTCTTGAAAACATCCAGTGAATTGTCCTCCAATGGCAGAGAATTACAGATTCACAACTCTCTGGGTGAAAAGATTTTTCCTCATCTCAGCCCTAATTGGCCTACCCCTTATTTTTAAACTGTGACCCCTGGTTCTGGACTCCCCCAACATCGGGAACATTTTTCCTGCATCTAGCCTGTCCAATCCTTTAAGAATTTTATATGTTTCTGTAAAATCCCTCTCATCCTTCTCAATTCCAGTGAATACATTTCATCAGGCCTGCATGACCTGTTTCACTCTCCACAGACACCCAGTCGACCCATTCTTTCATCATTTGTCAGTCCCGCCATATCGGGAATTAACCTGGTAAACCTACACTGCACTCCCTCAATAGCAATACATCCTTCCTCAAATAAGGAGACCAAAACTGCACACAATACTCCAGGTGCGGTCTCACCAGGGCCCTGTATAACTGCAGTAGCACCTTCTTGTTCCTTAACTTAAAGCCTCTCGCAATGAAGGCCAACATGCCATTGGCTTTCTTCACTGCCTGCTGCACCTGCATGCTTACTTTCGGTGACTGATGAACAAGGACACCCAGGTCTCGTTGCACCTCCCCTTTTCCTAATCTGACACTATTCAGATAATAATCTGCTTTCCTGTTCTTGCCACCAAAGTGGATAACCTCACATTTATCCACATTATACCGCATCTGCCATGCTTCTGCCCATTCACCCAACCTATCCAAGTCACCCTGCAGCCTCACAGCATCCTCCTTGCAGCTCACACTGCCACCCAGTTTTGTGTCATCCGCAAACTTGGAGATGTATCATTTCTCTGTAAGTATATGATTGCATTAATGAACTGAAATACTACTGGTGGCAAGACCTAAATGAAGTCCTAATGTCGAGCAAAGAAAATCAAAACACAAATTGCTGGAGAAAATCAACGGTTCAGGCAGCATTTGGGGAGGGAATGGACAGACAATGTTTCAGGTCAGGAGCCTTCAAACCCGCAGGTCCCGACTGAAAAGTTGACTGCCCATTCCCTCCGCAGATGATACCTGACTGCGGAGTTCCTCCCGTAGTTTGCTTTTACTCAAGATTCCAGCATCTGCAGGTTCCTGTGTCTCCATTCTGGAAATAGTGTGTCAGCCAGCATCTGTGGAGAGTGAAACAGCTCATGCAGGCCTGATGAAATGTAATTTTCCTGCAACGTTAACCCTGTTTCACTCTCCACATATGCTGGCAGACATGCTGAGCTTTGCCTACATTTTGATTTTTCATCCTCTGAAGTTCTTGGCTTTCTCATTGAGCAAGTTTAGCTCCTGAGGTTTCTAGCTACAGGGGGCAGTGACATCTCGATTTATTTCAGTGTATTAAAATTGATCATCAATTAATGTTTGCCATGCATCTCTTTGACTGGCTCCTTCTGAGACTGTGATGCTAACAATGGAAGATAAAAATTAATATTTTTCAATAAAGCATGTCCTCTGGCTAAGTAAGAATCAATCTTTCACTACAATAAGCCGCTTCCCAGCTGAAAGAAGCATAATGGCGCGGGGAAAGTTTTAAATAACATTAGGACATTTATTTTTGAAAATTATTGCCACAAACACATTTTTGGTTTACAAACCAATAGCGTGGATTTTCTGGATGTTATTCTGCAATTTTTTATTGCTGTACTGAGCACTGTCAGTCTCGCCCTCTTTAATTCTCCTTCTCTCCATGGTTACGAGGCTGATGACCACCAGAGGCCTCCCAAGCACCTCGAATGCGCATCAGCAATGAATTAGCTCTTGCTCCACCTCTGGCAGAATATCCTGTGCTGGGTTTTTACTGTTTGCCAAGGCTGCCGAGCTTCGGCAGAAGGGAGTCATCCTAAACCCTGAGCCATGAAGCTCAGTGCAGATCTGCTTCTGTTGTTGAAGTATTGTATTGTGGTCCCATTTTGATATGAATTTGTATACAAACAGAACTCCTACTTCACATTTGGAATACGTTCCACCACAGAAACTACATGGATTATGATTCCTGCCAGTTACTCCATAATTACATTCCATGTTTGTTATTCCTGAGCGTGATTTAGTTTTCTATAGCCAGAATGGGGCAGTCAACCTTTTCTGACTTTGCCAGAGGCAAATAACAAGTTGACATGTATACAGTGTCTTCCGTGTTTAGTTTAGTTTATTATTATTGTCACATGTACCAAGGTGCAATGAAAAGCGCTTTCGTTGCTTGCTATCCAGTCAGCGAATTGCCTATACATGATTGCAATCATGCTGTCCGGAGCAGTGACGTGCGGTGAGGTCAATGGCTGAGGAGGCACTGGCTGCTACCCCATCCTAACTTAGTTGTGTGTGTGTTAGTTGGCTGTGCATGATGTGTGTCTGTTAGTTGTCTGTGCGTGATGTGTCTGGGAGGAAAGGAGAGGAGGGAGGAAGGGAAAAGGGAGGGAGGGAAGAAGGGAAGGGAGGGAGAGGGCCGCTGGCGGGAGTGGATGCCGGGGTCTCGAGGCGAGAGTACATCATTCCAGTGTGGGGTCCAATTGGGAGCTCTCAGCGGCCCAGAGCCACCGAATCGTCCGCTACGAATCGTCCTACCAGTCAGCGCCGTCCACAGTGGAACCCAGTGCTGCGCCGCAGCCGCTGCTGAACCTAGTTAACGTGGAGGGAATGCGAGGCAGCGTCAATTACGCGAGCCTACGTAATTGATGCTTGCTCTCCCTCCACTGGGCTCGAGACACGCCCCCTCAGTGAGGCAGACGTGATCGCTGCCTCCCCTGCTGCTTTTTCATTGCAGTTTTATGAAGAGACCAGCGAGCCTAAATGTAATATATTTATATGTGAAATAAGTTACCTGGACTACGGAAGGTGAGGACATGTAATGAAGGGGTTTACACACATTACATTGGTGACATACAGAGAGATAGTAACAGGCACACACTTATTGCCCGCGCTCCATACAGTTTCTGAGGGGTTGCGCAATCAGAGGGGAGGCTCAGCTCGCCGTTGCCTCATCTCTAATCTCTCGCTGTATTTGCAGCAGAGCTGTGCAAATTTGGCGATTTCTACTATAAAAAATGATTGGATTCATGTAGAAATTACTTTTATAACACATCAGTGGAAAAATCGTTATTTATTTTATAATAGTTTTTCTTTACTTTTTTTAACAGCTATTTTAATTGGAAGTATGACAGGTGAGGCTCTGCCTCCCCTGCCTCCCCTGACCGCATGTCCCTGGTCCAGAGTGTACAAGGGTATAATGTTTAGTGCACAATAAAGTCCAGTTCGGAAATCCAGACTTTACAGCCAATAAATTATTTTCCAAGCCGAGTCTCAATTGTAAGGAAAAGTCAGAGCCAATTTTCCATCCTAAATTCTCACAAACAGCAAAGAAATAAATGTCTAAATAATCTGGTTAATTGACAACATGTGATCTTACTCCTTCATTTGTGTTGCCTTTATTATTAGTGTTCTCTTGACAATGTTGATCCCAGTCATTCTGCCCAGTATGTTGGATAAATTACCTGTTTATTATCAAGACTCAACCTAAATTACCAAATAAATTCAGATTTAAATATCATTTATGCCAGGCACAATCTCCCAGTGATCACTGCAAGAAGATCACACCAGCATCACTTAATGACCATATCAACCTCATAACTCAACACACTACATAAACAATGGAGGTATAAAGGCCTTTAGAAACTTCACTCTGACCCACTGTATGCCAGCCAACTAAATGATCCAACTAGGTGAAAGATTTATGAAAAAATATTACTTTGAGGTAAACTGGTGCAACCCTGGAAATATCAAGATGATCTCCCGTTCCTGCTCGCTGGACCTGGAGCATCTGATGATCTCATGCCGCCCATTCTACCTTCCCCGGGAGTTCGGCTCAGTGACCGTCACAGCCGTCTACATTCCACCGCAGGCGGACACCGACGTGGCACTATCGGCCCTACACGATGTGCTATGTCGACATCAAAACAAGAACCCGGATGCGGCTATGGTGATGGCTGGAGATTTTAATAAATCAAATCTCAAGAAGGTCATGCCGAACTTCTACCAACACATCACGTGTGCCACCAGGGGGGAAAGGACATTGGACAACTGCTATACGCCGTTCCGGAAGGGCTACAAGGCCGTTTCACTCCCTCCCTTAGGAAAATCTGACCACGCTGCCATTTTCCTGCTGTCGGAGTAGAAACAGAGGATTAGCTTAATCAGTGTCACATGTACTGAGGTACAGTGAAAAGCTTTGTTTAGCATGCTATCCATGATCAACCTCCCCCCCCCAATTTTGAAACTGTTTCTCATTCAAGATGGCCCCATAGTGGGATACTTAAACATCTACCCTGCCATGTCATAAACCACGGGCCCTTCCCTGATCCCTGAGACGGTAACCACAGATTGGTCTGGTGGAGGGGGGAACAGGGCAGAGAGCACATTCCCATGGAATGTCTTTGAATCCCACTCATCCATCACCTCTTCCTTTGCTGGCTGGCATTCTTCCAATGCAAAAATGGATTGGTTTAAAAATTCTGGAAACATTGTATGTTTATGGCACAGAGGGAAGAACGGCCTATTGAGTCTGTGCAACCTCCATGTGAAGCAATGTACTGAGTTCATTTGCCCTGCTCTTCCCTAAAGCCCCCAAGTGAACATCCAGTTCTGCTTTGAAGGCTATGTTTGGCTTTATTTCCACCAGCTAGACCATTGTGATAAATGTTTACCTCGCGTCTTCCTGTGAGGTAGGCTCGCATTCATTATCTCTGAGCCTCTGACACCTCCGATCACCCACCTGTCCAATCACGACACCTGTCCGGTCACTCACCTAAGATAGACACAAAATGCTGGAGTAACTCAGCGGGTCGGGCAGCATCTCTGGAAGAAAGGAATTGGTGACATTTCGGATCGATACCCTTCTTCAGACAGAGTCAGGGGACAGTATATGTTCTGCTGCTGCAAGCAAGAATTTCATTGTCACATTTTGGGACATATGAGAATTAAACACCTTTGACCCTTTCCCTCAGGCCCTTAAATCAGGCAGCATCTTCGTAAATCTTTGCATTTGTTTTCACTGTTTGGTCACCTGGCTTCCCATTCCCATCGAGAAGCTGGTCAAATTTTGCTTAAAAATTGCTGCTGTGCCTTTTATCAAAAGCAGTTGCTATTTCTGAGCATGAACCATTGAACTATTTATTTTTAACAGATAACCTTCTCTTCAAAGTTAGCTGGTTGAAATGATGAATAATAACTGTGGAACCATATCAGAATTGTACTGTTGTACATGGGGATCGGACCATTTGGTTTCCATCAAACCTTCCTGCAGAATCCTGTAGGAGAATTCCAAGCATGCAGGATCATGTAGGAGAATTCCAAGCATGCCTTGCCCTTTAGGGATGTAGAGCCTGGAATTGAGGACAACCCACAGTAAACGCAAAGACCGACATCCCAGTTGGCCAATTACTCTGAAGCTGAGGGAGCCATGAGTTCATCAGCTGAGCTGAAGCAACATTTGTCGAGAAGGATGGAGACAACTAAAGCTAATGCCAAAGCCTTTGACCACAAGCAGACATACATACATAAATATTTTGCATCTTATTTCAATAAACTGTGAATAATTAAGAGCTTTGAAGCAATTGGTTTATAGTGAGACCTGTTTATCATGAATCACTTCACAGGATTTCCCTTGCACTAAATTATTATTTTATCATAGGAAACTTTGCACAGCTCACATGGAATCTTTATTCATAAAAATATTCCAAAGGCTCTCTTGATACCGGAGTTGATAGATCTGCTGCCCGGTAGGAAAATGAACCATACAGCTGAGCAAAAATAATCATTGAGATGTATTTCAGCAAAATTATCAATTGAAGTGAGACGAGGGAAGCATCAAAAGCAATTTTATAAACCGCCAAAAACACAAAGGCAAAAAGTCTTGGAGGTGTCACACCTGACATGAAAGGAAAAAGCTCTACCGTCCAATTTGAAGCTTTCAAAACAACTGCAGGTTTCAGTGTTGGGAAATTAACCAATATCATAAATGCCGGATCAGATGTCATTGTTGATAATGCCATCTTTCAAATAATATCACATCACCGGTGCACTAAATCTACAGCGACATAATTTATCTGCGATTCACCCTAAGCACAACCTTCGATACGTTGCCTGAATGCTCCCGGACAAGTCTGGGAGTGATGTTCAGGGTCGCGTGTGGTGGGCAGGTGGAACCACAGAGATTGCATTGTTCCCTGCTACTCACCTGATCCCAAAACCATATCAAAGTTTAACATCTTCATGCCACAACAGTTTCTGGCAGCTTTGGCCTGGGCTCCTTTTCCAGCCTCAGCCGTCGGTGAATGAGCAGGGCTGTCAGTGAACGAGCGGGGCCGTCTGTGAGTGAGAGGGCCATCGGTGAGTAAGCAGGGCTGTCAGTGTACGTCGACGTTGGTGAGAGAGGAACGTCGGTGAGCATTAGGACCGTCAGCAAGCGAGCAGGGCCATCGGCGAAGGAGAGGAACATTGGCGAGGGCGAGAGATGTTGGTGTGAGAAAGGGATGTCAGCAAGGGAGAGGGAAGTTGACGATGGACAGGGATGTTGACGATGGACAGGGATGTCGGTGAAGTTAGAGAGATGTTGGCGAGTGCGAGGGAAAGGGACATCAGGGTGGTTAGAGGGTCATTGGCGACTGAGAGATGTCAACAAGGGAGAGGGACATTGGCGAGGTTAGAGGGACATTGGCGAGGGAAGAGGGACATTGGCGAGGGAAGAGGGACATTGGCGAGGTTAGAGGGACATTGGCGAGGGAAAGGGACATCAGGGTGGTTAGAGGGTCATTGGTGACTGAGAGATGTCAACAAGGGAGAGGGACATTGGCGAGGTTAGAGGGACATTGGCGAGGTTAGAGGGATGTTGGCGTGCCGCCATCCATGCGAGTGCCGGCGGGCGGTGGGGGGCGCGCCACAAAGATCAAAGAGGGACTTGGCGTGGGGGGTCCGCAGGGAACAAAGAGGGACTGGGAAGGAGGGGAAGGAGCGTTTGGGGAGAAGGAAGAGGGAGAATATTGAATAGTTTTTGTAACTTTGTAGGTGCACTTTACATGGCAATTCTTGCAAACTTGTGCTGTCTACAAACAAATAATCTCACTGCACCAAGTACACGCGACAATAAAGTATCAGTCAAACAATCAATCAACATTGTGTGGAGCCACAGGAGATGGGCAAGGTCCTCAGAGGATACTGCCCTACTTTGACAAAAGGAAGCAACTGACAATTTTGTCAAAATTGAGTTCTTGCTTGTTTTAAGGTATTTGAGATCTGCCCTACACAATAGTGAACAAAATAGGTCCTTCTCTGAGTACAATTTGAAAATATTTATACCAGAGAAGTAAGAAATTCCATCACAGGGAGCTGAAAGAAAAACACGTTTCTCATTTACAAGAAAACTCCTTTGTCAGCTGCTTCCTTTTGTCAAAGTACGGCAGAATACTTCTCTGTTTTTACCGAGGAGGAACGTATAGTCACTGGAAATGTCTTGAGAGCAGTCAGCATTACGGCCGCAGAGGTGCTGAAGGTACTGATTTATCAGTCATTAAATACTGGTGAGATGCCAGATGACTAGAGGACGGCAAATGTTGTGCCTCTATTCAAGAAGGTCTGCAGGGAAAGGACTGGGAGCTGCTGGCCAGTGAGCCTAACATCTGTGATCTGAAAGTTACTAGAGAGTATGGTGGCAAAAACAAGGGGGCAGATTATTATCTCAATGGGGTGGGGTTAGGTTAGGTATGGGGGAAGTATAGCGAGACCTGGGTGTCCTTGTACACTGGTCACTGAAAGTTGGCGTGCAGGTACAGCAGGCAGTGAAGAAAGCTAATGGAATGTTGGCCTTCATAACAAGAGGATTTCAGTATAGGAGTAAAGAGGTTCTTCTGCAGTTGTATTGGGCTCTGGTGAGACCACATCTGGAGTATTGTGTACTGTTTTGGTCTCCTAATTTGAGGAACGACATCCTTGTGATTGTGCAGCGTAGGTTCACGAGATTGATCCCTGGGATGGCGGGACTGTCATATGAGGAAAGATTGAAAAGACTAGGCTTGTATTCACTGGAGTTTAGAAGGATGAGGGGGATCTTACAGAACCATATAAAATTATGACCTCGACCCGAAACGTCGCCTATCTCCTTCGCTCCTTAGATGCTGCTGCACCCGCTGAGTTTCTCCAGCTTTCTGTGTAACCTAAAATTATAAGACTGGACAAGCTAGATACTTGAAAAATGTTCCCAATGTTAGGTGAGTCCAGAACCAGGGGGCCACAGTCTTAGAATAAAGGGGAGGTCATTTAAGACAGAGCTGAGAAAAAACTTTTTTACCCAGAGAGTTGTGAATTTATGGAATTCTCTGCCACAGAGGGCAGTGGAGGCCAAATCACTGGATGGATTTAAGAGAGAGTTGGATAGAGCTCTAGGGGCTAGTGGAGTTGAGGGATATGGGGAGAAGGCAGGCACGGGTTATTGATAGCGGACGATCAGCCATGATCACAATGAATGGCAGTGCTGACTCGAAGGGCCGAATGGCCGCCTCCTGCACCTATTTTCTATGTAAGTATTGTGAGGGTTAGGATATATATGCACTTGGATGGAGAAGGGTTTACAGTATAGAAGCATTTAGACGGAGAAGGACTGAATGGGGATAGTCAACATGGTTTTGTACGTGGGCGGTCATGTCTCACGAACCTGATTGGGTTTTTTAAGGATGTGACCAAAAAGGTCGATGAAGGCAGAGTTTGGTTCAATTTAGTTTAGAGATACGGCACGGAAATAGGCCCTTCAGCCCACCGAGTCTATGCCGACCAGCAATCCCCGCACATTGACACTATCTACACACACTAAAGACAATTTACATTGATACCAAGCCAATTAACTTACAAACCTGTACGTTGTTACAGAGCTGTAAACATTTTATTCATGGATTTCAGTAAGTTGCTCTGGAAGGTTAGTTCCCATGGGATTCAAGGAGAGAAAGCTGAATGGATAGATAATTGGCTTCATGGAAGAAAGTAGAGGGTGATTGTCGATTGCTTTTCGGACTGGAGGCCTGTGACTAGTGGTGTCCCTCATGGGTCGGTGCAGGGCTCACTGCTGTTTGTCAGCTATGTCAATGATTTGGATGAGAACGTACATGACAAGATAAGCAAGATTGTAAATGATGTAAAAGTGGGTGGTATTGTACATAGAATCAGAATCAGATTTTATTCGCCAAGTATGTTTTGCAACATACGAGGAATTTCACTGGCCAGGTCAGTCATACAATTAAAAGTAACAGATCCCTCAAAAACACATTATAACATGAACATCCACCACAGTGACTCCTACATATTCCTCACTGTGATGGAAGGCGAAAAAAAAGTTCAAGGCGTTCCTTTTGTTCTTCCTCGAACGGGGGCCTCGAGCCCTCCGTTGACGGGACGGTCTTGACTCCCGTAGTTGGTGGCGTTTAGGGCCTCCACGTCGAGGCGATCAGCTCCTGCATCAGGGGGTTATCAGCTCTACCGCGCCAGGCAATCGAGCTCCCGACTAGCTTCTCCCGAGACTGCGAGCCCTTGATGGTAAGTCCGCAGGCCACGGTGGGAGCGATCCCAGGCAAGGGATCCGCTCCGATGTTACGTCCGCGCCCCGCAGTGGGGCTCACGACAGTCCAAGGCGGCTCCCAGCTCCAGTGACGGTAGGCCGCAGAGCCTGGAGAATGTGATCCGAAAATCAATCACATCTCCGGGAAGGTAGGAACTTGAAAAAAAGTTTCCCCCTATCCCCCCCCCCCCCCACATAAAACAAACCGAAGTACATTCAAACAAACTCTTAAATAACGCTAAAAATAACAATAATAACAAAATATGAAAAAACGAACGGACTGTTGGCAGGGCTGCCATCTCCCTGGTGAAGATGGTTGTCAAAAATTGCAGCAGGATGTTGTTTGGTTGGCCAGGTTGGCTGAAGAATGATTGATGGAATTTAATACAGAGGAAGGTGAGGTGTTGCATTTTGGGAGCACTAACATGGGCAGAACCTACACGGTGAATGGTATGGCTTTGGGAAATGTTATAGAGCAGAAGAATCTAGGAGTACAGGTACATTGTTAGTTGAAAGTGGCATCACAGGTAGATAGGGTGGTCAAAAGGTATTTTGGTACATTGGCCTTCTTCAGTCAGCGTATTGTGAAGGGTCTCGACCCAAAACGTCACCCATTCTTTCTCTCCAGAGATGCTGCCTTTCCCGCTAGTCACTCCAGCATTTTGTGTCTATACTGAATATAGAAGTTGGGTGGGTCATGTTTCAGTTATATAAGACATACTATCATTTACTATCATTTCTATCATTCTGCAAATGCAGGTTGGTTTGATTGCACGATTTCTGGTTCGCTCTGTTCCAGGTCTCAATGCTGATCTGTGGGCCACGATTTACACCGTGTTGTTTACTGGGCCACTGACCCCTGCTGTTTGCACCTTGTACCTTTGTCCCGTATTCATCGCACACCCCACACCTTATTCCAGAGCTTGTTCAAACCAAGAGGCCGGACCTGAGAACAGGGAGCAGAGGTCAGCTGTGCAGATGTTCACTACATTTCACACACTGACACATGGAAGTGACCACCGGTACTTACTGGTTGCAGGGGACTGCAGTCACATTTGTCTCATTAACGCACAGTGGACTTTCGGGTCTCCTTTTACACACACATCGCCTGAACCTTCAGATCGCAGAGAAGTGTTGTTTTATTGCCTTTGACTCAGGAAGAAGGTACAGGAATCTGAAAATCGTGACCTCCAGGTTCAAGAACAACTTCTTCCCAACGACCATTCGGCCGTTGAACACTGCAAACACAAACTAAACTATGAATTATTCTGAAGAAGGGTTTCGGCCCAAAACGTTGCCTATCTCCTTCGCTCCTTAGATGCTGCTGCACCCGCTGAGTTTCTCCAGCCTTTTGTGTACCTACGAATTATGACTTGCGGTTGCACTAGGGCCTCGAGGCTATATTGGGTTATTTTATAATTGTGCTTTTCTTTGTTTGTGTTATGATGTTATTTATTGAGGATTGTGCTTACAAACCCGTGGTGCTGCAACATGCAAGAATGTTAATGTTCCGGTCCGGTACACGTTGTAGCGGCGCCTGCTGGCCGCACGCAGGTATCGAACCCGGCGTTCGGAAGCCGCGGTCACATGACTCGGGAGGGGCTGCTGATTTTCGCGCGGTTTCGCTTTTGCGCAGCCGTTGAGTGCTGACCACCGTTGTGGTCAAACGTGTTGCAAGGACCTGTGGGCTAAGAAGCTATTTTGTGAATAAAATAAGTTACAAAACGTTCTTGCGACCGCCAAAACATGATAATTAAACATTTGGCTCTTGGCTAGTGGTGTTATGGTGCTGTTTCTCACGTGATGAAAAGAGTTCCACACCCAATGCTCTTTTCTCTGGGTCAACAGATTTCCGTGGATTAAGTGTGTCCATGCATGAAAACTAACTTAACAATACGATAATGATACGAAATAACTTTATTTATCCCAGGAGGGAAATTGATCTGCCAACAGTCATAAAACACAAAATACGTGAAATATGAAATTAAAGTGACGAGTGGAAAGGATTGGGGATATGCAAAGATTGGGGAGGGGGGTGGGGAGTCAGTTTATTTACATTCATTCTAATTCAATATTACACCCGTTTTTTGATCGTCACCAGATCTGATAGGAAGGGGTTAATGAAACTCAAACAAAAGCTGTTGCTTGACCTAAAGTAACCTCTGCAGAAATTCCATGAGCACTGCAAGGTTTCCCCAGTCATTGCTATGGTAACAGATCACTCCCTCCTTTTATGGAGTAGATGAATGTTCAGCTTATTTTACCAAGGTGGAGTCCCTTCCTCTGAACAAGTAAATTGTTGCGGTTGGTTGGTTAGTTCGAGCTGGAATCTGCTGGTCCCGTGACTGTGGAAAGGCAGACGTTTTAACGTTAGCCTTTGATACTTGCAAGCTGGAGCCGTTCTCTGGAATTGCATTATTCCCCTTCTGCCAGGTTTAAATACCAGACGTTACCAGAAAGTCTGTCCACGGCATGTTTTTGTTTAATGATCTGATTCAAATTGACCACAGAAATAACACGAAATACAGCAAAGTCTGACTTTTAATATTATGCTGGATAATCACACTCAGCAGCACTTCCCAGAGCGAGGAGGTTGGGCACAATAACAGAACTAGGTCCGCAAAGGGTCCTTCCGCTGCTGGACATGGGGGGCACGGTATGGTGGAGACGCCCCTCAAAATAAGGGAAGGTATCCCACGCCAGGGGGCCACATAAGTGGCACGGGTGGGGGTTAGATTCGTGAAATGTATAGACTATTGAATTATTTGTATAGCCTCCGAAAATGTCGGATGAATTTCTCGCACGGTTCACGTATTGTGTATATTTGTTACTTGAATAAAGTCTATTTTAAAATAAAAAAAGAACTAGGTCCGTAAGTCGTACAGCTCAGAAACTGGCTCCGGCACAGTTTGCTCATGGTGACCAAGATGCCCCATGGGTTGCCACCAATTCACAGGGGAAGCCACAGAAATAGCCACGCTGTGATGTCGCTGTTGGGAGTTGGCTGTTGAACTTCCACCCACATCCCCCAAAGGCTCTGCAGTAAATGTCGCAGCCACGGTTGTCCGTCACTAACATGCCAGGCAGTGAATTCACAGCTTTATCCCAGCTTGGCCCCATTAAATTAGCCAAAGCAGAGATATATTTCCTGCAGACACATGGAACTGCAGATGCTGGTTTACTGGCAAATACACTGTGTGCCGGGGAAATTCAGCAAATCAGGCAACATTCCTGGAGAGCATGAATAGGTGACGTTTCGGGTTGGGATCCTTCTTCAAATTAATTGTTGGGGGGGTTAAAGAAGGAACTGCAGATGCTGGAGAATCAAGGGTACACAAAAAGCTGGAGAAACTCAGCGGGTGCAGCAGCATCTAAGGAGCGAAGGAGATAGGCGACGTTTCGGGTCGAGACCCTTCTTCAGACTGGTTAGGGATCAGGGAAAAGAGAGATATGGACGGTGATGTGGAGAGATAAAGAACAATGAATGAAAGATATGCAAAAAAGTATCGATGATAAAGGAAACAGGCCATTGTAAGCTGTTTGTAGTGTGAAAATGAGAAGCTAGTGCGGTTGGGGAGAGAGGAGGGGAGAGAATTCTGGGGTGGGTAAATGGGAGCAGGACCAGGCCTGGCAAGTGATAGATGGGTACAGGAATAAAGAAATTCAGGTTTATATTTCAGAAATTCAGTGCGAATCCAATCCTATAAATTAGGCATCAAGGTGGCTCCAACTTAAATTGCAATGCCCTCATCCTTCACAAGTATTGAAAGTACAATGGTGAGCATGACATATGTTTGAGTAACCTATCCGACAGAGCCTATCTGATACAATGGTCAAAGGAGCAACAGCTATCAATGCAAGTCATACTTGGTTTGGTTGGGCAATCTGGTTGTTTTTGGTTTGCTTTCGATACTTCCAGTAATAACACTGAGTGACAACAGGACATCATCAAGACTTTGTACAGGAAAAGTGATCTGGGGACACACAGTTCAGCTGCCCATTGATGTACGGGGATGATCCACAGATCAGATCACCCTCGTTTATAGAACATAGAACAGGACAGTGCAGCGACGTAATGTTCATGTCAAACGTAATTCCAAGTTAAACTAATCTCTTCTGCCGGCACATAATCCATATCCCTCCATTCCCTGCATTTCCCTGTGCGTATCCAAAAGTCTCTAAAATGCCACTATCATATTTGCCCATATCCACACCTCTCAACTCCAGCATTCCAGAAAAAAACAATCCAGCCCAGGTGACATTCTAATAAACCTCTGTACCCTCTCCAAAACGTTCACATTCTTCCTGCATTGGGGTGACCAGAACTGCACAATACTCCAAATACGGCCTGACCAAAGTCCTACAAAGCTGTATCATGACCTTGAGTTTTATAATGAATGCCTCGACCAATGAAGGCAAGCATACCATATGCCGCCTTTACCACTTCATCTACTCGTGTTGTCATTTTTAGAGCGCTATGAACCTTGGCCCCAAAATCCCTCTGTACATCAATGCTGCTAAGGGTCTTGGCGTCAACCAATGCCTTCTCTTTATATTTGACCTCCGAAAGTGCAACACCTAACACTTGTTTGGATTAGGCTCCATTTGCCATTTCTCTGCCCATATCTGTAGAAGATCTATATCCTGCTGAATAGCTTGCTGGCAATCTTGGTGTCGTCTGCAAACTTACTAACTCAACTCCATTTTCGTCCAAGTCATTTATATGTTTCACAAACAGCACAGGTCCCAGCACAATAGACACAAAATGCCGGAGTAACTTGGCGGGACGGGCAGCATTTCTGGATAAAAGGAATGGGTGACTTTTCGGGTCGAGACCCATCTTCAGACTGATCATTCTGAAGAAGGGTCTCAGCCTGAAACGTCACTCCAGAGATTCTGCCTATTCCGCTGAGTTGCTCCAGCAATTTGTGTCTATCTTCTATTTAAACCAGCATCTGCAGTTCTTTCCTACACATTAGGTCCCAGCACAGATCCGTACAAAACTCCACTGGTCACAGACCTCCAGCCAGGGCAGAAACAGAGTCTTTTATGCAATTGGTCTCAATGTAATGTACTATAAATGCCTGGAGCTTACAGTTGCATAAGAGAGTTGGGACCTATGGGTCGAGGGTTGAGATCTATCAGATGATCCAAAGTGTTTCATTGCCCAGATAGGATCAAGGTTGGATTGAACACAAAGTGCTGGAGTAAAGGGCCTGTCCTACCAGCATCCGACTCCATGCGATGAGCGCGATCAAACTAGAAGTGGGGCTGCGCAGAGGTCGGGTGATCCCTGTACAGGGCCGTTCCCAACAGCATGCGCCTGCATGCGGCAAGCGCGACCAAACCGGCAGCGAGGGCCGCGCAGAGGTCGGGTGAGTGGCGCGGCGCGAAGTGATGCGAACTTGGAGCGAAGTCGAAGGTAAGTTCGCCAGGACAGAGAGGGTCACACAGAGAGCGGCACAGAGGCACACACACACAGAGGGCCACGGAGCCACACACATAAAGGGTCACGGAGGCACGACGTCGAGGCGGTGTGTAATGCGTCGAGGCGACTGCGAGCCGACAAGCCGTTGCCGCGCAGAATTTTTGAACATAGTCAGTTTTGCGGAGCCCCGCGCGATGTTGGGACGAACTCCACACAATTCCGCACGGCTCCGGCGATCGAAGTGGGACTGGCCCCGCGACGCCGGACGGCTCAAACGACCACGTTAGGTCGCGCTCATCGCATAGAGTTGCATGCTGGTGGGACAGGCCCTTAACTCTGATGAGTCCCGATTCAAGACGTCACCTGTCCATGTCCTCCAGATATGCCGTGTGATCCGCTGAGTTATTCTAGCACTTTGTGTTGTACGCAAGGTTCCAGCATCTGTAATTTCCAGTGTTAAGGTCTCGAATACATGTTGTGTGGGTCAGCTCAAGGTCCTACTAGCTGTACGAGGCTGTGAGAAAGTGGCGGTGTGGGACTTCAGGCTTGTGTACCTCCTGCCCGACGGTAGCAGTGGGAAGAGGGCTCTGCCCAGATAGCGGGGATCATTGATGACAGATGCCGCCTTCTTGAAGCACCGCCTCGTGTAGATGTTTTTGATGGTGGGGAGGACTGTGATAGACCAGGCTGAGTACACCACTCTCTGCAGCCTCTTGCAAGAGGAAAGATTTACATTTTGTAACAAAGACCATATCAGCTTCCTGGTTACACTGCATTGAGGAAATCTGGGAAAGACTGCTATAACATGGTTTAACATCCATAACTTTAAATGTTCAGACATTTGGTCAGGACGAGAGTGGACGTAACATTCATACCTGAATCTTTCCTGAATCTAACCACTCAGGATATCCAACCTTAATAACAGTAGAATCTGTGCGCATCAGGACTAATCCTTGTCCTTTTTATTAAGATGTTTGCAATGATGCATATTCCACACATCAGGAGCATTGCAATTTTCACTTTAATCTCTTTGGTTTTCCTTTTCTCTTTAACATAACCTGCTGGCCGCAACTCCGTGGTTTTGTCCTCGTCAGTGCATTGCCGTAGATATCAGTGTTTTCCTCATGTAGAAACAAAGAACTGCAGCTTATGGTTTATACCAAAAATAGACACAAAATGCTGGGGTAATCAGCGGGTCAGGCAGCATCTCTGGAGGAAAGGGATATGTGGCGTTTCGAGCCGGGACCTTTCTTCAGATTCCTGTCGGGTTGAGGCCGTTTTTCAGGGAGTCTGCGGAAGAGTCCCCACCCGTATCCTTGTCCTCCAGAGATGCTGCCTGACCCGCTGAGTTACTCCAACACTTTGTGTCTATCATTGTTTCCTTCACGTTGGTCAGCTGCAGTCTTCCACTCTCTCTCTGGTTCAGTTCTGCACCAGCCACCAATCCACTGGGACCATACCACCTCCAACACAGACAAAGACAGCTCTCTTTAATACCCCTGCCTTCCTCTAACTCCGAGCTGATTCGATCTGGAATCACAATGTGCGGCCCAACCTTTGTTTGGACTTGGCAGACTGCAAACCTGTTCCGTTTTGTCAGCATTAGCAGAAGATGGACGAGTTTGAACTATCCAGGACTAGTTTTCTCAGCATTATTTAAATTAGGTCACTGGGTATTTATAATTCCAAGGAGATATTAACATGCTGAGCGCAGCAATTATTTAAAAAAAAGGGGAAATGTATGTGGTGGACTGAAGGGTAACAGTGATAGAGATTTTATTTCAGCAGCTGATTAAAGTGAAAAAGTCCAACTTTAATCATCTTTCGACAGCTTGAGAACTCTGTGCTAAAGAAGCCATAAACTAATGGAAATGTCTCATTCAATTAATATCTTCATGTAGCATCTTTATTGAAAAATCCAGAACATGAATTACTAACACAATCTGTCAGAAGCTAAAAGAACAGACCACACATGGCCTAGATCATATTTGACCAAGCCTCACCTTGCACCACTGCACCTGATGCATGGATCTCCAACGCTCACTGAATGACATTGACATGGTGCTTGATGTTGTGGAGAGGTTCCTGATCAACCTAAAGCTGATGCCGTTGATCCCAACTCATTTGCGGCACGGTGGCGCAGCGGTAGAGTTGCTGCCTTGCAGCGCTTGCAGCCCCAGAGACCTGGGTTCGATTCTGACTACGCACAAAGTTTTTGCGTTCTCCCCGTGATCGCGTTTTCTCTGGGATCTTCAGTTTCCTCCCATACTCCAAAGACGTACCGGTTTGTAGGTAAATTGGCTTGGTATAAGTTGGCCCTAGTGTGCGTAGGGTGTAGGGTAGTGTTAATTTACGGGGATCGCTGGTCGGTAAGGACTCGGTGGGCCGAAGGGCCTGTTTCCGTGCTGTATCTCTAAACTAAACTAAACTAAATGACTGCATTGTCCACACTCTGTCAAATGCAGTTAATTCATAAAGTGTTATGGGTCTGTCCCACTTACGCGACTTTTTCGGCAACTGCCAGCACCAGAACTGCCAGAACATGAATTACTAACACAATCTGTCAGAAGCTAAAAGAACAGACCACACATGGCCTAGATCATATTTGACCAAGCCTCACCTTGCACCACTGCACCTGATGCATTTTCAACATGTTGAAAATCTAACGGTGACCAGAAAGACGTTACGACTCTTTGGGCGACTGAGGAGACTACTCACAACCATACTGGCGACACTGGCGACAGGTCGCGGGGTGAAGCCTGTATGGTCGTGAGTAGTCGCCCAAAGAGTCGTACCTTGCTCTGGACACCGCTGGATTTTCAACATGTTGAAAATTTTCGGCAACCTGCAACGACCTATGATGGGTGCCGGCATTCGCCTAAAAAGTCGCGTAAATGGGAGAGACCCATTAGTAAAACCAATACTCAGAAAAAACAGTGAACTCAACTCGGGAGTTTGCAGAATATTCCAAGGGGAACAATTTGTCCTTTACCAGGGTAAAAGTTCCACGAAGCAGGTTTTTCCTAAAGATCGCTTAGTCTGGGAGGAAATTAAAAGGTTGCAATATTCAGGATACTATCTAGTTTAGTTTATTGTCACGTGTGCCGAGGTACAGTGAAAGGTTTTTGTTGTGTTCTAACCTGTCAGTAGTAAGACAATACATGATTACAATCAATCCATTTACAGTGTATAGATACATCCAGGTTGGCCTTAAGCGCTAGAGTAATCCAAAGGCCCGCTCTAGGATCTTTGGAGTAATCTACTCTCATCTCAGGTAGATCTACCCTGGGTGGAGGGGGGAGCGAGCAGTGGAGAGAGAGTGGAGGAGGAAGAAAGGGGTAGATGGGGAGGGGTGTGTGAGAGGGTATGGAGAAGGGGGAGAGGGGGAGGTCCCTCATGGTCCCAGGGCAGCGCTCCCACCCCTCCAGTCGCCGTGCTTCACGCACACAGCCCTGGCTCCACCCCTCTACTCACGGTGAGACGCGGTGAACACTGCAGGGAGGGCTGGGCCGGGGTTGGAGCAACGTTTACAAACCTCAGCCTCAGCTCACACCCGTCCACCCGGACCCTGGCATCCACTCCTGCTGCCGGCCCCCTCCTCTCTGTCCCTTCCCTCCCTTCTCTCCTTCCCTCCCTCCCTTCCTTTCTTCCCTCCCTCCCTTCTTTCTCTCCTTCCTCTCTCTCTTTTCCCTTCTCTCCTTCCCTCCCTTCTTTCTCTCCTTCCCGCACTCCCTTCTCTCCTTCCTCCCTTCTCTCCACCCCTCCCTTCTCTCCCTCCCACACACACACACATAACGCACAGACAACTAAGACACACGTCATGTACAGACAACTAACACACACACATCACGCACACAACTAACACACACATACATACACACACACACCTAACACACACACACACAAATACATACATACACACACACAACTAACACACACACACATACATACACACACACACAACTAATACACACACACAACTAACACACACACACACACAACTAATACACACACACACAACTAACACACACACACACACACACACACACAACTAACACACACACACACACACACACACACACACACAACTAACACACACACACACACACACAACTAACACACACATCACGCACAGACAACTAACACACACACACACAACTAACACACACACACACAACTAACACACACACACACAACTAACACACACACACACAACTAACACACACACACAACTAACACACACACACACAACTAACACACACACACTACTAACACGCACACAACACGCACACACAACACGCACACACAACACGCACACACTACTAACCCGCACACACTACTAACACGCACACACTACTAACACGCACACAACTAACACACACACACACTACTAACACACACACACACAACTAACACACACACACACACACACATCACGCACAGACAACTAACACACACAACTAACACACACACAACTAACACACACACACACAACTAACATACACACACAACTAACACACACACACACAACTAACACACACACTACTAACACACACACACACAACTAACACACACACACACACACACACACACACATCACGCACAGACAACTAACACACACACACAACTAACACACACACACAACTAACACACACACACACAACTAACACACACACACACAACTAACACACACACACTACTAACACACACACAACTAACACACACACACACAACTAACACACACACACACACAACACACACACACACACAACACACACACACACACCACACACACACTACTAACACACACACTACTAACACACACACTACTAACACACACACTACTAACACACACACTACTAACACACACACTACTAACACACACACTACTAACACACACACTACTAACACACACACTACTAACACACACACTACTAACACACACACACTACTAACACACACACACTACTAACACACACACACAACTAACACACACACACAACTAACACACACACACACTACTAACACACACACACTACTAACACACACACACAACTAACACACACACACAACTAACACACACACACACAACTAACACACACACACACAACTAACACACACACACACAACTAACACACACACACACAACTAACACACACACACACACAACTAACACACACACACACACAACTAACACACACACACACACACACACACACACACACACACACACACACACACACACACTAACACACACACACACACACACACACTAACACACACACACACACACACACTAACACACACACACACACACACACTAACACACACACACACACACACACACACACACACAACTAACACACACATCACGCACAGACAACTAACACACACACACACACACACACACCTAAGTTAGGATGGGGCTGAAGCCCAACATTTAATGCCTGGACTGGTTTTTCGCCAATAGTTATTGGTCTGCCAGGATCTGGTTAATTAAATTACTTTTTTAAATTTCAGTCACCAAAACAAGTGGTATTGTAACTATGTACTTTTCAGAGGTGATCTACACATTTTGTTTGTTACTTGTGGGCTTACATGTATGCAATTTTATATTAAAATGTAGCTTAGATCTGTTTGGTCCATTAACTCGCAGGCACTTTTTAAGCGGACATTTTGATTACTTTCCATTCTACCATAGAGATATAAAGTCTATAATAGACTTTATTTGTAATTCTATGATTCTACAGACCTTGGCTGGGAACCTGGGGCTCACCACAATTGTTCCCAATTGAGCCCGGGAACTCCGAAGGCCGGCCGGCCCTGGATACATGATAAGGGATCTGCCTGAAACATTGCAGGAATGCAGCATGCGCATATTAATGCTACAAATTCAACCTTCACCGTGGAGGGTAACTATTATTGGGTCAGAGTGTAATTCAATCAAAACTATTGAAGCATGCACCCAACATGTGCAACCAAGGCACCCATTCATTGCCAGGCTGTGTATTAATCTGCTGGACCATCAAACAAATAAGAAATTTATCACAAAATATATTCAGGACTCATTGGCCTTAGAGATTGTATATTCCCCGTATTTTGCAGTACAGAATGGGTTCAAAAACCTAATCCAATAGCAAATCTAAAGTAACCCCCTAAAAAATGCAAAATCAGGACATCCTTGCTTTAAGACATTGTTATTTTGATAGATGTTGTTAAGAGGGACACAAACCTGCTCTACAGGTTTCACAGATGTGCCTACAGACACACACAAGCAGTCTCACACACACACACACACACACACACACACACACACACACACACACAGAAAGACAAACTTACTGATACATGCACACCCCCAGGCACACCCACAGGAGCACGCACAGGTACACACGCAAAAACAGGCACACATATGCGCGCACACACATGCCGCACACATGTATACTCAAACACTCATGGACACGCTCATCATGCATATATACACAGACAAGTGCACACTGCTGGCACCTGGGGCACAGCACGGCCTTTCATTCACTGATCCACTGGAGATGTTGAAGAGCTGTTTCCATGGGGGCCCAGGGTGCGGTGGGAATGAGGTAAAATGGAGGTCCTGTTGGGGGAGGGGGGAGAGTGTAACAAGAAATGGGTGATTGGAGGGGGAGGGGGTGGCACTGTTTGGGTCCCTTGGGGTGAGCGAGCAGTGAGTTGACCGGCGGCGACACTCCATGGTGGTGGAAGATCCCACCTCCCTGTCACCAGCAGCCTCGGGCTATGTGAACCAGTTATCAGGTCACTGATGCCTGAAGCAGCTTTAAGGACGACGTCTTAAAGAAGTGGAGTCATTGGGAGGGGGTGGTTCAACATATTGCATGATATCCCTCGAGTTCAGTTCAAGACACATACATTCCATAGTTTCCCATATGACGTATCGTGCTTTATTCACACAGGCCATGAACTGCAAAACGTTGTTCCATTTCTAGTTTAAAGTAACAGATACACGCTGTATGCATTGATGATGCAAATGCATGTGTAAATACGACAAGCCAGTGGCACAAAATGCTAGTGTGATTTAGATGGGCAAACGACTTCGGAAAAGTGTGCAGACACAGCAATATCAACGCTCTGCGTGACTCACACAAAAAAGATGGATTTTCACAGATGGATTTTTTCTGATCTAATTCCCAGGTTTTTGTTCTTGTTCCATTAATTTACAAGACATTTTGAGTGATGTTGCCAGGCCGTTGCACTTTGCAAGCATGTGCTGTCTTTGGCCTTCAAGCTGTACCTAACAACACCATTTGCAAGGCTTTTTTGTATTGAGTTTTTATTGCCCGCTGTTTCATAGATTTCCAATTTGTGGCTTACGTCTATTGCTAATTTTGGTATCATAATTGTTATATTCTTTTTCCGCTCTGTTTAATCAATGTGCACCTCTCTGCCCAAAGAGACTGTCAGCTGAATGTTCCCAATATTCTGCCACCTGACCAATAAGCAAGGTTCAGAGGAAGCACACAGGGTTCTGGCCCTCTACATTCGCAGCCTCTCACAGCCCTCTGTTGTTCAGATCTGTCAACATCTGCCCTGTGGAGAAACTCCACACACACACACACGCACACACACACACTGACTACACACACACGCACACACACACACTGACTACACACACACACGCACACACACACTGACTACACACACACACGCACACAGACACTGACTACACACACACACGCACACACACACTGACTACACACACACACGCGCACACACACTGACTACACACACACACGCACACACACACTGACTACGCACACACACACTGACTACACACACACGCACACACACACTGACTACACACACACGCGCACACAAACTGACTACACACACACGCGCACACACTGACTACACACACACACGCGCACACACACTGACTACACACACACGCGCACACACACTGACTACACACACACACGCACACAGACACTGACTACACACACACGCACACACACACTGACTACACACACATGCACACACACTGACTACACACACACACTGACTACACACACGCACACACACACTGACTACACACACACTGACTACACACACACACTTACACACACACTGAGTACACACACACGCGCGCACACACACTTACTACACACACTGTCTACACACACACACACACTGACTACACACACACTGACTACACACACACTGACTACACACACACTGACTACACACACACACACACTGACTACACACACACACACACTGACTACACACACACACACACTGACTACACACACTGACTACACACACTGACTACACACACTGACTACACGCACTGACTACACGCACTGACTACACGCACTGACTACACGCACTGACTACACGCACTGACTACACGCACTGACTACACGCACTGACTACACGCACTGACTACACGCACTGACTACACGCACTGACTACACGCACTGACTACACGCACTGACTACACGCACTGACTACACGCACTGACTACACGCACTGACTACACGCACTGACTACACGCACTGACTACACGCACTGACTACACGCACTGACTACACGCACTGACTACACGCACTGACTACACGCACTGACTACACGCACTGACTACACGCACTGACTACACGCACTGACTACACGCACTGACTACACGCACTGACTACACGCACTGACTACACGCACTGACTACACGCACTGACTACACGCACTGACTACACGCACTGACTACACGCACTGACTACACGCACTGACTACACGCACTGACTACACGCACTGACTACACGCACTGACTACACGCACTGACTACACGCACTGACTACACGCACTGACTACACGCACTGACTACACGCACTGACTACACGCACTGACTACACGCACTGACTACACGCACTGACTACACGCACTGACTACACGCACTGACTACACGCACTGACTACACGCACTGACTACACGCACTGACTACACGCACTGACTACACGCACTGACTACACGCACTGACTACACGCACTGACTACACGCACTGACTACACGCACTGACTACACGCACTGACTACACGCACTGACTACACGCACTGACTACACGCACTGACTACACGCACTGACTACACGCACTGACTACACGCACTGACTACACGCACTGACTACACGCACTGACTACACGCACTGACTACACGCACTGACTACACGCACTGACTACACGCACTGACTACACGCACTGACTACACGCACTGACTACACGCACTGACTACACGCACTGACTACACGCACTGACTACACGCACTGACTACACGCACTGACTACACGCACTGACTACACGCACTGACTACACGCACTGACTACACGCACTGACTACACGCACTGACTACACGCACTGACTACACGCACTGACTACACGCACTGACTACACGCACTGACTACACGCACTGACTACACGCACTGACTACACGCACTGACTACACGCACTGACTACACGCACTGACTACACGCACTGACTACACGCACTGACTACACGCACTGACTACACGCACTGACTACACGCACTGACTACACGCACTGACTACACGCACTGACTACACGCACTGACTACACGCACTGACTACACGCACTGACTACACGCACTGACTACACGCACTGACTACACGCACTGACTACACGCACTGACTACACGCACTGACTACACGCACTGACTACACGCACTGACTACACGCACTGACTACACGCACTGACTACACGCACTGACTACACGCACTGACTACACGCACTGACTACACGCACTGACTACACGCACTGACTACACGCACTGACTACACGCACTGACTACACGCACTGACTACACGCACTGACTACACGCACTGACTACACGCACTGACTACACGCACTGACTACACGCACTGACTACACGCACTGACTACACGCACTGACTACACGCACTGACTACACGCACTGACTACACGCACTGACTACACGCACTGACTACACGCACTGACTACACGCACTGACTACACGCACTGACTACACGCACTGACTACACGCACTGACTACACGCACTGACTACACGCACTGACTACACGCACTGACTACACGCACTGACTACACGCACTGACTACACGCACTGACTACACGCACTGACTACACGCACTGACTACACGCACTGACTACACGCACTGACTACACGCACTGACTACACGCACTGACTACACGCACTGACTACACGCACTGACTACACGCACTGACTACACGCACTGACTACACGCACTGACTACACGCACTCGCACTGACTACACGCACACACTCGCACTGACTACACGCACACACTCGCACCCGACAACACGCACACACTCGCACCCGACAACACGCACACACTCGCACCCGACAACACGCACACACTCGCACCCGACAACACGCACACACTCGCACCCGACTACACGCACACACTCGCACCCGACTACACACACACACTCGCACCCGACTACACACACACACTCGCACCCGACTACACACACACACTCGCACCCGACTACACACACTGACTACACACACACCCGACTACACACACACACACACACACCCGACTACACACACACACACACACACCCGACTACACACACACACACACACACCCGACTACACACACACACACACACACCCGACTACACACACACACACACACACCCGACTACACACACACACACACACACACCCGACTACACACACACACACACACACACCCGACTACACACACACACACACACACACCCGACTACACACACACACACACACACACCCGACTACACACACACACACACACACACCCGACTACACACACACACACACACACACACACCCGACTACACACACACACACACACACACACACCCGACTACACACACACACACACACACACACACCCGACTACACACACACACACACACACACACACCCGACTACACACACACACACACACACACACACCCGACTACACACACACACACACACACACACACCCGACTACACACACACACACACACACACACACCCGACTACACACACACACACACACACACCCGACTACACACACACACACACACACCCGACTACACACACACACACACACACCCGACTACACACACACACACACACACTGACTAACTGAAGGTCCTGACGTGTATGAAGGCAGCCAAATCTCCCGGGCCTGATCAAATCGCCCGGGCCTTTCAGGTGCCTTGCAGATATTTATGAGTCATTGTTAAATACAGGCGAGGTGCCAGAAGACTGGAGGGAATCCTCCATTCGAGAAGGGCTGCAGGGATAGGCTGTGAGCTACAGGCCAGGAAGCTGCACGGTGTGTGTATGGAACGAGCTGCCAGACGAGGTATTTGAGGCAGGGATTATCGCAATGTTTAAGAAACAATTAGACAGGTACATGGATAGCACAGGTTTTGAGGGATATGGGTCAAATGCAGGCAGCTGGGAGTAGTGTAGATGGGACATATTGGCCAGTGTGGGCAAGTTGGGCCAAAGGGCCTGTTTCCACACTGTATGACTCTACGCCAGCATTTAAGCAGTTTCGAGGCGATGAAAGAGAGGCGTTTATGGATGGTGTGGATGAGTTGGGCTGAAGGACCTGTTTCAATGCTCTGTAACATTATTGGCAATCAGTAGTTGACCTTGAGAATATAATGTGCCTGCTTCTTAAACTGCCCTCACTCTTTGCATGGAAGTACTTCTATGTTACTGTGACTTGCGGTGTGCCACGATTCCGCTGATCACTTGGATATTTTGGAGGTAGTCAAAAATGCTGGAGAAACTCAGCGGGTGAGGCAGCATCTATGGAGCGAAGGAAATGGGCAACGTTTCGGGTCCAAACCCTTCTTCAGGCTGATGTGAGGGTGGGGGGGAATTGGAAGTAGAAAGGAAGAGGAGGAGCCAGTGGGCTGAGGGAGAGCTGAGAAGGGGATGAGAAAGCAGGGTCTACCTGAAATTAGAGAAGTCAATGTTCATACCGCTGGGGTGTAAACTACCCAAGCGAAATATGAGGTGCTGCTCCTCCAATTTGCAGTGTTGCTCACTCTGACCATGGAGGAGGCCCAGGACAGAAAGGGCGGATTCGGAATGGGAGGGGGAGTTGAAGTGCTGAGCCACCGGGAGATCAGGTTGGTTAATGTGGACCGAGCGGAGGTGTTGGGTGAAGCGATCGCCAAGCCTACGCTTGTATCAGGAGTTAAACTATCACATTCATCACAGTTGGCTTTGAACTTCATTCACCAGCAGTTCACCAGGGAGCCACTGATCACTAAGAGTGCGCTTGCCACCAAACTCTAGTACACCTCCCACGTCGTCCTTCACATTGGCAATGGATCACTCTGTTTCCTTTTAAACTTATATTATTAGACCCAATGACTTAGTTGGTTAAAGGCCGTCTTCGTCTGTTCTCCAGCTCCAAACAACAGAAAGCCTTTGTACATTCAGTATTGCCAAGTCAAGGATATTTGTCACATACACACACGAGATGTGCAGTGAAATGAAAAGTGGCAGTGCGTGCGGATTGTGCAAAAAAACAAACAAACTACAAAACAGCATAGAACAGAATCAGTAATTACATATTTGTTAGAAAAAAACAGCAATTTAAAAAAGCCACAACACAACAGTACTGTGGTACAGTAAGTTAGTCCCTGGTGAGATAAGAGTTTACAGTCCTAATGGCCTCTGGAAAGAAACTCCTTCTAATCCTCTCCGTTCTCACAGCATGACAGCGGAGGCGTTTGCCTGACCGTAGCAGCTGGAACAGTCCGTTGCTGGGGTGGAAGGGGTCCCCCATAATGTTGCTGGCTCTGGATCTGCACCTTCCGATGTATAGTTCCTGAGAGGGGCGAGTGTAGTTCCCATAGTGCATTCAGCCAAATGCACTACTCTCTGCAGAGCTTCTTGTCCTGGGCAGAGCTGTTCCCAAACCAGATTGTGATGTTTCCGGACAAGATGCTTTCTACAGCCGCTGAGTAGAAGCACTGGAGGATCGTCAGAGAGACTCTGAATTTCCTCAGCTGCCTGAGGTGGTAAAGGCGCTGCCTTGCCTCACTCACCAGTGCAGCAGCGTGTGATGTCCATGTCAGATCCTCTGAGATGTGGACTGCCAGGTATTTGAAGCTGGCATTGACAGGAGGGACTCGATAATTGGCCTCAGTTTTGAAGAGCTGGAGAAGTGAGAAAATATCCCTTTGCTTCACGTGAGTTCTCTGCCCCGAGATTGGTGGAGGCCGGATCATTGGAGATATTTAAGGAGGAGATGGATAAATGTTTGAACGATTGAGGGGTTGAGGTTTGTGGGACTGGCACGGGAAGGTCGGCATGGATCAGCCATGGTGGTATTGAATGATGGGACAACTTTGAGGAGCTGAGCAGCCTACTCCTGTGTCCCTGTCTGAGTGTTCAAATCATCACACATTAATCCTTCCCACTGGCACAAGATGGGAGTGGGATTGAGCATATCGGTGGTGTTTAATTCACTGTTTGGACTCACGGTTGAGGAAAAGCTGTTTAGTGGGTTCAGAGGGAACACAGTCAGGCAAATGGGACTAGCTTAGCTGGGACATCTTGGTGGGCATGGATAAGTTGGTCTGTTTCCATACTGTATGACTCCAAGCAAGAAACAGCAGATGTAAATAATAAGGCTTAATTTTACCCAATCCACTTCTCCCCACTTGTATCAGGCAGAACCATCTTTACATTCGAATTTTCCTTTAAGCAGGGTGTCAAGTCAGCCTTTCCAAGTCGATGGGTGGCAAAGGAGCGGAGCAGGGAAGATTTGTGTCAGGATGACCTGCTGGATGTGGAGACAGAGCCGCAGGGGGCACAGCCCTTAAACCAGCTTTAACTTGGTCGTGTGGACTAATGCCCCTGTCCCACTTAGGAAACCTGAACGGAAACCTCTGGAGACTTTGCGCCCCACCCAAGGTTTCCGTGCGGTTCCCGGAGGTTTTTGTCCTCCGGCAACCACCTTCAACTAGCATCGCAACCGGCTTCGACTAAAAAAAGTACAGATTTTTAAAACGGAAACCACTTTCGACCATTAGGGAGACTGACAAAAACCTCCGGGAACCGCACAGAAACCTTGGGTGGGGCGCAAGGTCCCCAGAGGTTTCTGTTCAGGTTTCCTAAGTGAGACAGGGGCAGAAGAGGTAACAAATTGTCCTGTGTCTGACAATTCATTGTATTCTGGAGAGACAGGTATATGTTTTGGGTGGGACCCATCTACCAATCTAAAGATCCAAAACGTCATCTGTCCATTCCCTCCATAGATGCTGCCTTACCTGCTGAGTTCTTCCAGCACTTTATTTGTACTCAAGATTCTAACATCGGCAGTCTCGTGGGTCCCTGGTGCACAATTCCATGTACAACTCCCACCTCTCACCCTGACTTTTTTCCTTGCTCCTGGATGTTGAGAACAGACTCTGGGATCTGTAGCTGGGTCTGGTGTTTGGGTTTGTGGCTGGGTCAGAGTCTAGGGTCTGCGTCTGGGGACTATGACTGTGTCTGTGGCTGGGGAAGTGTCTGCTGTTTGTGTCAGGTCAGCGTCTGGGTTTATGTCTGGGTGGTGGGGAATGAGGAGTGGGAGTGGGCAGTGGGGGATGGGGAAGGGGAAATGGGGAATGGGCAGCAAGAATGGGGAATGGGCAGTGGGAATGGGCAGCGGGAATGGGGAATGCACAGCGGGAATGGGGAATGGGCAGCGGGAATGGGCAGCAGGAATGGGGAATGGGCAGCGGGAATGGGCAGTGGGAATGGGGAATGGGCAGTGCAAATGGGGAATGGGCAGCAGGATTGGGGAATGGGCAGCGGGAATGGGCAGTGGGAATGGGGAATCGGCAGTGGGAATGGGGAGTGGGCAGTGGGAATGGGCAGCGGGAATGGGGAGTGGGCAGTGGGAATGGGGAGTGGGAATGGGGAGTGGGCAGTGGGAATGGGGAGTGGGCAGCGGGAATGGACAGCGGGAATGGGGAATGGGCAGCGGGAATGGGAAATGGGCAGCGGGAATGGGGAGTGGGCAGTGGGAATAGTGAATGAAGGGTTGGGCGATGGGAAATGGTCTGTGGGTGGTGGGAATAGAGAATGTGGAATGGGCAGTGGGAATAGGGAATAGGGAATGTGGAGTGGGAAGGGGGGAATGGGCAGCGGGAATGGGTAGTGGGAATAGTGAACGAAGGGTTCGGCAGTAGGGAATGGTCTGTGGGAATGATGAATAGGCAGTGAGTGGTGAGTAATGGTCTGCGGGCAGTGGGGAATGAGGACTGGACAGTGGGCAGTGGGAATGGGCGGTTGGTAGAGGTCTGTGAGCAGTGGGTAATAGTCTGAGGGCAGTGGGGATGGGCAAAGCCCAGCAGGGCCCTGACACATCTAATGATGGTTCCCCAAGTCACCTGCTCAGAGTGGACAGAGGGATGGACTGAATGTCTGGCCCGCTGCAGGTGGGGAAGGTCTGGAGAGGAGGGGGGACAGGCGGGAGGTGAAGGGGAAGCCACCCACACTCCAGTGGGTGGGGAGGGGGGATGAGGTTGCCAGAGGGACCAGGGGGGGGGGACCTGCTTCCTATGATATGCAGCAGCTCCCTCCCTGTTGCCAGGGTGTGAGCCGGGATCTCCCTCGAGCTGCCGACCTCCCCAAGCCCCCAGAAATCGGGCAGCTTCAGTTAAATGAGAATAAAACCTACAACCGCATTGTGAAAACTGACTCCAGTGCATCGTGAAATGTTGTGCTTTGCTAACGGGATATTCTCAAGCAGGAATGACAGCAGGCGTCTGCACACTAAATGTCAGCTGCCAGGCCTGATATAGATTTCACCCATAAACCTGGCTCTTTGGCCAACGGCTCAGGCCCCCGATCCAGACTCTCCATCCATGGCTCAGTTTTATTTTAGTCTGGTCCACCTTGGCATGGTGTTTACAGGAGCAATTGTCTCCCTGTCTCAGACAATGCAGCCACCACAAGGGCCCGAACTTGGCGGGGGCCAAGTATCTCCAGATGGCACAGCTGCTCCTGTCGATCCTCACCCTCTGTTCAACTATGTCTGATTCCTTCCCACACGCCCTGTAGAGTGAGTGAGGCAGCACAGCTGGAGCCGGGAGATGCTGGGAACAACGGGGGCAAGGTTCAACCGTGAGGTTTTTCAGTCCAAGTGTTCCCAGATAGACAATAGACAATAGGTGCAGGAGTAGGCCATTCGGCCCTTCGAGCCAGCACTGCCATTCAATGTGATCATGGCTGATCATCCCCAATCAGTACCCCGTTCCTACAGTCTCCCCATATCCCCTGACTCCGCTATCTTTAAGAGCCCTATCTAGCTCTCTCTTGAAAGCATCCAGAGAACCTGCCTCCACCGCCCTCTGAGGCAGAGAATTCCACACACTCACAACTCTCTGTGAGAAAAAGTGTTTCCTCGTTTCCGTTCTAAATGGCTTACCGCTTATTCTTAAACTGTGGCCCCTGGTTCTAGACTCCCTCAATATCGGGAACATGTTTCCTGCCTCCAGCGTGTCCAAACCCTTAACAATCTTATATGTTTCAATAAGATCTCCTCTCATCCTTCTAAACTCCAGAGTGTACTGCTCCATTCTCTCAGCTTATGACAGTCCCGCCATCCCGGGAATTAACCTTGTAAACCTACGCTGCACTCTCTCAATAGCAAGAATGTCCTTCCTCAAATTAGGGGACCAAAACCACACACAATACTCCAGGTGAGGTCTCACTAGGGCTCTGTACAACTGCAGAAGGACCTCTTTGCTCCTATCTTGTTGTAAAGGCCAACATGCCATTCGCTCTTTCCTCAGGGACTGGTGGTTTAGTTGCAATATCTCATTGTCTGTCTCTTCTCACCACTGCCTCTGTAGTCCCCCCCCCCCCCCCCCTCCCACCTCACCGTTCTCAGATGCCCAGTTGGGTTGGCCAACTTGGCCTCAGGAGTGATTGGGTTTTGGGCCAAGACCCATCTTCAGATCAATTGGACCTAGTGCCAGAGGACCCCAGAGATACAATGAGTTCATCCATTCAATGAGGAATAGAAACAGCAGAAAGAAGGAAACCATGGTGCCTTTCCCTGATGTTGTTCACCAGAAGATCATCTCAATCAGAACTGCTTCCAGCACTCTGTCATTGAATTGTCATGATTTGAAAGGGAAAGTTACAATTTGTAGCATGATGGTTTGTAGTGTCCTGGAATATTTTGATGCTGTCAGCAACATTTCACAAACCTTCTCTGCGGTGAAGTGAAACTGAAATTCTAACTTGGATACTGGATTAAACAGAAATATTCATTCATTAATAGTATAGGAAGGAACTGCAGATGCTGGTTTACACTGAAGATAGATGCAAAATGCTGGGGTAGGTGGGACAGGCAGCATCTCTGGAGAGAAGGAATGGGTGAGGATTTGAGGTTGAGACCCTTCTTCAGACTGAGAGTCAGGGGAGAGGGAGACTAGAGATATGTGGAAGGGTAAGGTGTGAATACAACAGATCAAAGCAGACAATGGTCAAGGAAATATAGAATGGGTCATTGTTAGCTGAGGGGAAGGTGACAACGAGGCATACAAACAGTAAAATTAATCAGAACAGTGTAACTAGTCAAAGAATTAGTGTGCGGGAGGGACGGAAAAACAAGGGTTACTTGAAGTTAGAGAAATATATGTTCATTATGCTGGGTTGTAAGCTGCCCAAGTCCACTCAAATTCACTTGGACCATCTCCGACATCTGCCTTCCGTTTCTTCATTTCACCGTCTTTATTACAGGAGATAGACTATCGACTGACATCTATTATAACCCTACTAACTCCCACCACTATCTCAACGATACTCCTTGCCTCTTGCAAAGACCCATACTCCCAATTTCTCGTCCACACCACACCAGCGTCCAAGATGAGGTGTTCCGTACCAGGTCATCCGAGATATCCTCGTTCTTTAGGGGAGGGGGGGTTCTCCATTTCCATTAATTGTGTCCATTCATTAATTGTTTATTTTGAGAAGGAAAGCCTTTCTCCTAGTTTCCCCATGTAACTGCCTCCAGCACTGAAGAATATTTACACCAGGTTGGTGAGGTAAGAACATCACTCACATACCCGGAAAATGGACAAACTTAACACAGGCAAGAACAAACCGCGAATCCCAACTCAGCAAATGGCTGAACCATTCATAGCTAAGTTGTGTAAGGCCAGGTGTGAGGAAATGCAGTCTCGATGACCATGGGAGTCGTATGTTTCTAGCGAATGCTGGTTCCTAGTCTCACACTTGCATCGCCTCTCACTCCGTCCCTCCCCCACCCAAGTCATTGTATTAGTTTCAAAGTAGCCTTGTTGAGTCTCATTGTCTGTAGCTCGTTTTCACCTAGCCCACAGCTAACAATGGCCTGTTTCCTTTATCATCGTCACTTTTTTGCATCTTTTCATTCATTTGTTTTATGTCTCTCAATATCACCGTCTTCAGTATATCTTTCGTTTCCCTTTCCCCTGACTCTCGGTCTGAAGAAGGGTCTTGACCCGAAGCATCACCTATTCCTCTTCTCCAGTGATGTAGGTATGTTGCAAAGCTTACCTTTAGCGGCGCTGCACTTCTGCCGCTCCCCGTGTGCGCGACTTTAGCGCCTTTCAGAGGGGGGCGGGCTTAAAGTGCCGTTTTTCCACAGACCTGGATAATCGATGAATGTCGGGCGATTTCGTTGCGGAAGAAAAATCGCTCCGACATTTCATCAATGAAGGTATTTTTAAATTACTCTAAATTATTTGTTAACTAGAGTAATTTAAAAATCACCTTCAAAAGCCGTGAGCGCAGACAACCGGAAGGATTTTCCGTAGGGGAGAAAGAAAGGTAAATAGTTTATTTTTATATTAAAAGTTGGTTTTTCAGGAGGTTTTAATAATATTTTTATGTTGCGAAATGGGTTCCCAAAACATCTATGAACAAACAGTATTTTTCCTCCCGACTTCACCGCTAACCGCAATGTTCCAATCCACCGCATTCCACTAAAACCCACTCGCTAGTTGATTTAAATGGCCATTAATTTACAGGCATAAAACACTAAATTCCTTCCATTTGGCCTAGAAATTCATGAAAATGAGATTCAAAAATTATGTTATATTGTGGATTATTGTGTGAATGTTATTTGGACACTTAGGCAATTTTAAAAAAGTTTGTCTTTTCTTAAGAAATTGATAGATGTTTAGATCTACTCATTGAATTTTGTAATTAGCTACAATTAGATAACTAACTAATTATATGCTTTAATTTCAGGTAATCCAAGTAAGATTGTTTAATGTTTGTTTCAGAATGCTTCAATCTGTAATAACTGAAAATTTCATTGAGTTCTCTTAATTTTTAAGAAAGTTATGGGCTTTTAACTTTTCCAGATCACAGCTTTTGAGTTAAGTCAATTGAAAGGCAATGGGAAGCAAGATGCTCATTTCCGAGTATGAAAATGGCCATAACTTTCTTAATACTGAAGATATGAAAGTAAATTGGGTGTCAAATTAAACTTTTTATGCTTTATCTGATGTGATAAATTGCAGACTTGATTTTTAAAATATCAAAATTTTGTAACATTGCTAAGTGATGCTGTCGGATCCGCTGCGTTACTCCAGCTCTTTATGTCTATCTTAGGTTGAAGCCAGCATCTTCCATTTATACTCTCGTCATCTTGTATTTAGTTCATTCGGCGGAGCTTGTCGGCCCTCAGAACCTTGATGTCGACAGCGGGTCAGCCTTGGAGAATCATTGGTGCTCGGTCCTCAACTCCCTCCCCCACCTCAGCCCAGCTCCTCCACACCCCAGCCCCTGCTCTCTGACTGTGACAGGGAGCCGCAGCCAAGCTCCCTCCACACCTCAGTTCCAAGATTACTGCTGGATAAAGTTACAGCATTCCCTGCCAGAGAGAGAACTGATTTATTATTGAGCAATGTGACAAAGAACACTGTTCTCATTGTTCCCTGGAGGGAGCATGAGCACCTCATGGATGGTTCCTGGCCCTGAGACCTCCATACTCCACCCCAGCCATGTCGGGGACCATCGACTAGTGAGTGGAACCATCCCCCACCGAGTGCAAGATATAACCTGGAACTGAAGTCCTCCCAGGCGGGCGGTGGGCATCTTGCGAGATCAGAGGAAAGTATCAGCTGCATAGAAGCGTTAACTGTGTCGGCACACATCTGTGTAAAGCTGCTTGGAGACGCTGAGAGAAGTGTCTCTGGCTCCAGCTCCTTTCTATTTCTGGAGTCAAAGCAGCAGCGGCTGTTTGCATGTCTCTAATTCAACCTGTAGCTTTCACATTGCTGGCGGACATCGGAGCCAACCGATGCTCACGCTCCCATGTGTAATTACTTCACTGCAAGCATCTATTCCAGCACATAAACAGATGATCAGCAGTCATTCCATAATCTGAATGGTATGTAGGCATGCGTATCTGTCCAAATGCACTATCTGCCCCAAAACAAGCTCTTTATTGTGGTTCACATATGTGGCACCTTGTTCAAATTAAAACAGAAATTCAAAATTTGCCCTCGTCAAGAAATCTTTTCAGATTCTCACCCTAATCTGCAAGGAAGCAAAGGGGTGAACACAACCCTGTCCTCATCAACGGAGCTGCTGGAGAGGTGGTGGACAGATTCAAGTTTCTCAGCATCCATAACACCAGGAACCTAGCCTGCTCTCCAGGCACTCATGAAGCGGTGATCAAGAAAATATATCAGCATATTTACCTGCTGTGGACCTGGGAAGATCCAACATGTTCACAAGGATTCACTTGAACCTCCACAGATGTGCTATGGAAAGTATTCTCTGACGGGATGCATCTCGGCCTGGTAGGGCCACTACTCTGGCAGTGGGAATGGTACAAGTCTCAGAAAGATGCCATGATCTGTGTTGGGACTAAAGTTACTCGATGGTTGTGCAGATGAAGGTGAAGCCCACCATATTGATATCAGGAACACTACTGGTAGTTCCACAGTTCAACAATGCTTTATTTGTCACACATGCAACTGCACAGTGAAATTTGTTTTGCATATATTACACTTGCAAGTGCCGCTATTTTTTTGGCACCATTATTCAGAGTCCAAAGTCCATTCAGCCCACCCGCTCGATGTACTGGAGCAGTTCCCATGAACCGATGTCCCTCTCCTTATGTCCCTTATGCTTTCAAGAGAGAGCTAGATAGGGATCTTAAAAATAGCGGAGTCAGGGGATATGGGGAGAAGGCAGGAACGGGGTACTAATTGGGGATGATCAGCCATGATTCCATTCAACGGTGGTGCTGGCTCGAAGGGCCAAATGGCCTACTCCTGCACCCATTGTCTATTGTCTATTATCCTCGCCTGGCCATCATTGTGTCCCGGGGACACCGCTTGCAGCTGACCTTGAAGGCAGTGAAGGCATTACACCAGTTCACCCTCTTACCAGCCCACCCCTACCGCCCGATGTCTCCTGCTCCTTCCAGTTACACCATCCGACGAGCCTACGAGGAGGCCCCAGTGAGCCTGGGCCAATCTCCACATCCCTATGGGCGGGCTACTAGTTCGGCCGACCGACCGACAAGCCTCTCCACATATCAGTGATGGCAGGACTGTGGATGCAAAGTGAGCATCTAAATTGAATTCCATGCAAGCTGAGTACTGCTAATTCAATCCCCAGTCTAGTCCCGCAATCGGGCATCATCGTGGGATTTGGTCAGGGCCCATTTGGTGCGGTAATATTTCAAATAAATGGTCGTGTTTCTAGAAAATTGTCCTGTGCTGTGCACATGTGCAGGTCTTCCATATCTAAGGGAAAGCCATGCTTTCAAGTACCTACCTAGTTATTTCAGGAAACTACTCAATCCTATCTGATCCTGACATTCATAAGCATGCACTTTAGAGCACGTGTTATTTGGTCAGTCAGACCAAAGAAAAATCCTCTTCCTGACACAACCCATACACTTTCTCTTGCAATTCCGCATGGTAGGCTGCTCCGGAAGATTAGATCGCATGGGATCCAATGAGAGATAGATGACTGGTTAGAAAATTGGCTTCATGGAAGGAAGCAAAAGATGTTGGCATAAGGTTGTTTTTCAGACTGGAGACCTGAGACTAGTAGTGTACCTCAAGGATCAGTGCTGGGCCCATTTGCTGTTAGTAGTTTATATCAATGATTTGGATGAAAGTATGCAAGTCATTGATTATTAAGTTTGCAGGTGACAATAAAGTGGATGGTATAGTAAATAGAAACAATGGGTATCAAAATTTACAGCAGGATCTTGCTCAAGTTGGGCGAATGGTTAATGGAGTTTAATGCAGATACGTGTGAGGTGTTGCATATTAGTGAGTCAAACCTTCAAAGTTAATGGCAGCGCTCTGCAGAGTGTTGTAGAGTAGAGGGATCTAGGAATGCAGATACACCATTCCATGAAAGTGGCATCACAGGTAGTCAAGAAGGCTGTTGGTGCATTGGCTTTCATTAGTCAGAGTATTATGGAAGGTAGGTGGTCGTGTTACAGTTATACAAGACTTTGGTGAGGCCAGACTTAAGGGCTGAATTGTAGGTAGGCTGGGCAGGCTAAGACTTTATTCCTTGGCATGCAGGAGGCAGAAGGGTGTTTTTATAGGCATGTATAAAATAATGAAGGGGTTAGATAGGGTGAATGCACAATCTTTTACCCAGAGTAAAAATAAGTTTAAGAATAAGCGGTGGGGCATTTCGGACTGAGATGAGTGAAAACTTTGTCACCCAGGGAGTTGTGAATCTGTGCAATTCTCTGCCACAGAAGGCAGTGGAGGCCAATTCTCTGGATGTTTTCAAGAGTGAGTTAGATTTACCTCTTCGGGCTAGCAGAATCAAGGGATTTAGGGAAAAAGCAGGAACAGGGTACTGATTCTTGATGATCAGCCATGATCATATTGAATGGTGGTGCTGGCTCGAAGGGCCGAATGGCCTCCTCCTGCACCTATTTTCTATGTTTCAATGAGTAGGGGAATCAAGACCCATAGGACATACATTTGTGAGAGGGAAAAGATTTAATAGGAATTTAAGGGGCCACTCAGAAGGTGTTGGGCATATGGAATGAGCTACCAGAAAAGGTATGTTGGCGCAGCAGCAGAGTCGCTGCCTTACAGAACCAGAGGCCTGGGTTCTATCGTGACCACAGGTGCTTGTCTCCGCAGAGTTTGAACATTGTCTTTGTGACCTGTGTGGGTTTTCCCCGGGAGCTCTGGTTTCCTCCCACACTCCAAAGATATACAGGTTTGTAGGTTAATTTGCTTGGTAAAATTGCAAGTTGTTGTTTGTGTGTGTAGGATAGTGTTGATGTGCGGGGATTGTTGGTCAGCAGTGTCACCGCTGAATGACCCTATGACTAATTACATGTGGGAGTCTCATTCCCATGCAGTGATTACATTGACCAATATAGTGTCCAGTCAACCTGCATCACAATAGACCAGGGGTGGGGAACCATTTCATGTTGGAATGCAGCATTAAGCTAGCTGTAATCTAATAAGGCCGCTTTCAAGAAGCTGCAATTAGATACACTTCAAAATGTACATTATTTTGTAAAAAATCTAACTACTATGTACTAACTTCAAGAAAATGAAAATAAATTGTTAATTCTAAAGTTAATTACCCTTTTAATGACTTTGTTGTGACTGCTTCTTGTGGGAAAGCATTTGAATATTTGGTTGCAACATGGAGGTCCGCAATTTCAGCTGATCTTCTAGATGGGTATCCGTCATTTGTGACCTTAAGGGCGTCTTGATTTTGGTTAGGTAGGTGAATGTAGATTTGCAGCAATAAGTGGCGGAAAAGCAAGAAAGCATTTTTCGTGCATGTCAAAGTTAACGTACTTTCTAGAGTCGCATTAGAACTAAATCATGGGCATAACAGGTGTTAAAATAGGCCTCATGGCTTACTAATGTTTTAATTGTGGCCGTCAGTCGGGGAGGATTACTTCGTTGAATCTGCTTTTACTCTTTGGTATTTTAAATATGTTCATTTTAAGATTAAAATCAAAATAATAAAAGACGCACAAAAACATTAATAAAAATTAAATGATTTGTTCTACAAAATGTTGATTCATTCAAAAGGCCGCACTTAATGGCCTAGAAGGCCGCATGTGGCCTTAAGGCCGCAGGTTCTCTGGAATTCTCTGCCACAGAAGGTCGTTGAGGCCAGTTCATTGGCTATATTCAAGAGGGAGTTGGATGTGGCTCTTGTGGCTAAAGGAATCAGGGGGTATGAAGGGGATCAGGGGGTATGGAGAGAAGGCAGGTACGGGATACTGAGTTGGATGATCAGCCATGATCATATTGAATGGCGGTGCAGGCTCGAAGGGACGAATGGCCTACTCCTGGACCTATTTTTCTATGTTTCTATGTTCCCCACCCCTGCAATAGACTATGCTTGAGGCACTGATAGGAAGGTTTGGGCTACCCTCTTTCACTATACAGAACTACATAAACCACACAGGAAGAAGGGTCTCGACCCGAAACGTCGCCTATCTCCTTCGCTCCTTAGATGCTGCTGCACCCGCTGAGTTTCTCCAGCTTTTTGTGTAACCCTACATAAACCATATCATGGTCTCAGGATAATAACCTTGCAACATGTGGTAGGTAAATGAGTTTATGATTGCACAAACTGACCAGCCTGAAGCAGTCCCATCCCTTGGTAATGGGTTTTACAATAAGCTCAGCATGTCAACAACTGGCAAGTTCATTGACATTTCAAGTACAAAGCTTCAGTACAGACAGTATAAAACCTTTATTGGCATGAGCACACCATTAGTGAACAAATCATGTCAGATTACCAAACTGTTGTGAAGAAATACAAACAGTCATTAATTATCTATCATTTGCTGATTACTGGACCCCAAAACCTGAATGCCACAGTATTCCCATTGATTTAATTTTGCTTGATGATCTGTAAACCGTCATGATGTAAGGTCGAACAACTGTATTTATAGTCTTTTTTTTTTTTTTTATTTATTAGAGGTAAATACATCAATGTACACATATATACTGTTACAATCATTGTACCCCATAATTTTATGGCTTTTAAAGAAAAAGAATAGAGAGAAAGAGAGTGAAATGTGAAACGAGTTGTGATATTGAAAGAGCGTGCCAAAGGGGAGAAGAAACCCTTGGTCAAAGAATTAGAAAAGGGGTTAAAAGATGGACCCTAAAAAAGAAAAGGAAAAAGAAAAAATAAAGAAAAAAAGCCAGTTATTATGTTATATATATCACGCAAAAGGAATCCACCAACTCGATAGTTTTTCATCCCCTCCCCCACCAAGGCCCGAGGTACTCCTGCACCCTATCTTTGTAGTAATTCTATAAATGCAGACCACGTCTGATAGAAGCGTTTTTATAGTATGACATTAAAAGGAGAAGGTTCCCTCCCTCTTCAACTTGTAACATTGGTGAACTGAGTGCAGAGTGAACCGAGCCAGTTCCAATAACCACATTCAGTACAAGAGGACTGTAGATTGTGAACTGTGCAGCTTTGGGGAGGCAGGAGATGGGACTGCCAGAGGACTGATGATAGACACACATAGTGCACTCTGCTGATTTCATATGATCCCAGGTCAGTCTTCATTTTACTGCTTTACAACTGAGTACAATTCAGCAGGTCTTTTGTTGGTTATAAAACACTTTGAGCCGGGCTGAGGTTGTAAAACACATCATATAAATGCAAGTGTTTTTTTTTATTTTGCTGACATTTCTTAAAGGGCCTGTCCCACCAGCATGCAACTCCATGCGATGAGCGTGACCTAACGTGGTCGCTTGAGCCGTCCGGCGTCGCGGGGCCGGTCCACTTCGATCGCCGGAGCCGTGCGGAATTGTGAGGAGTTCGTCCCGACATCGCGCGGGGCTCCGAAAAACTGACTCTGTTCAAAAATTCCGCGCGGCAACGGCTTGTCGGCTCGCAGTCGCCTCGACGCATTACACACCGCCTCGACGTCGTGCCTCCATGACCCTCTCTGTATGTGCCTCCGTGACCCTCTATGTGTGTGGCTCCGTGGCCCTCTATGTGTGTGCCTCTGTGCCCCTCTCTGTCCTGGCGACCTTGCCGTTAAGACTTCGCTCCAAGTTCGCCTCACTTTGCGCCGCGTTGCGCCACTCACCCGACCTCCGCGCGGCCCTCACTGCCGGTTTGGTCGCGCTTGCCGCATGCAGGCGCATGCTGGTTGGAACGGCCCTGTACAGGGATCGCCCGACCTCCGCGCGGCCCCTGCTTCTAGTTTGATCGCGCTCATCGCATGGAGTCGGATGTTGGTAGGACAGGCCCTTTAGCTTTCCTCCACCAGTCCCAGTGATTTGGGGAATCCTCCCTTCCTTGCCGCAGCATAGAATGTTATGTTGTCAGGAGCCGAATAAAGGGCAGAATGTACGCAGCGTGACGGGATGATGAACAGAAAACCACTGCTGTTCCATTCCGCATTCCCCTCCCGTCAGATTTTGCTGCTTGCAGCTCAGTCGCATCTCCAGACCCAAGGTGCTGGGAATCTTATCCATCTGTTAGGTCAGCATGTAGGGAGGGTAACCTTAACTTGTTGTAAAGAACACAGAACATTGAAGAGTACAGCACAGGAACAGGCACTTCAGCACACGATGTCTGCGCCAAACACGATGCCAAGACCCACTCGTATTTGTGTAAGAAGGAACTGCAGATGCTGGTTTATACGGAAGATAGACAACAGACAACAGACAATAGGTGCAGGACTAGGCCATTCGGCCCTTCGTGCCAGCACCGCCATTAAATGTGATCACGGCTGATCATCCACAATCAGTACCCCAAAATGACACAAAAAAGCTGGAATATCAGTGGGACAGGCAGCATCTCTGGAAAGAAGGAATGGATGACATTTCAGGTTGAGACCCTTCTTCAGCTTTTTGTGTCTGCCCAGTATTATGTGTCGCTAATTACAGCTTGAGGCCACGGGTCAGAGTTCTTCACTCAGTCCTGTTCCATAAGTGGTGCAGGGAAGTTACCCTCACATGTCTGGGGTGAAGAACAAAGGCCAATCACTCTTCAATCCCTAACACCGGGGACTGGCCAACTCTGGATTAATAAAGCATTGAAGTTTGATGCCCCCCCTTTATCATTAGACTGAGGAATACAGAAGGTCAGTGTATTTGTCTTCTGATGTCCATTACATTTTGACCAATGCACCTGGATTCTGGCAATATGTTCAAAACAAGACACTTAGTGCCAAGCCAAATTTTAATTTGGGAAATAAAGTGGAAAAGTAAATATGAAAATGCACCTTGAAATCAAAATAACAAATCCATTTGGCTAGCTAGAGAGAAATAGATAGTGTTTTTTTTTATTGACCCTTGTTAACTGAATGTGATGTGTGTGCGTGTATAATACCAGCACGTTAGCCAGCTGGAGAAACAACGAGAAACTGTTCCCCCATTACTCGGTCTTGGGGACCACATGATGTGATTGGTTTTAAAGACATAATTTAGACAAAACTATCAACAATCCACTTTATAACGCAATTTTTTTCCATGACACTTAAAACTAGCCTTCCATATGGAATCTGTTTGCCAATGAGATTGTAAAATAAATGTTTCCATCACGATACATTCACCACTCACAATCGCAACTATAAATAATGACGGCCAGCTTACTTTGCACAGCTGTTAGACAGTTTATTATTTCTGATCCAGATGCTTCAATGAAGGTGTCTTCCTGATCCCCACCCAACTTCAATAATCAGAAAAACACACATGGCAGGACCATAAACCCAGTAACAAAGGGCTGTGCCGCTCAGCTGGAGCTCACGAGGCTTTGCAATGATCTGTTGCAGTACAGGGTTGCTGGTGTGGAGAATTGAAAGCAAGCTCAGTGGTCCCCATGTAATCCTAGATGTCCAAACCAAAGACATTCTTAACCTCGTTGATATTTGCTACATGTTCCGATGTTGAACTCTGTGATACTTGGCTCCACTGCTGCTCTTGAGTCTCCAGCACTCTGGTGGGTTCCCAAAGCTATCATAGATGGTGTAAGCACGACCACTTCGCTATTCAGTAAACCCTGCACTTGGGAGTAAACATTGGTGTCCAAACAAAGATTGGGAGGTATTGTTGACTTTGAACTTTATCATTAACTTGAGAAATGTTTGTGATTCTGGAAATCAAAGCAGAGAAGAGGAAAGATGCAAAGTAATTTCACTTAACACCAACTCGGGGAAATGCTCAAGGTTTTAGATTAGTTTTGTTGATTGGTTAGAAGGTACTGATTCAAAAGGTTACCTCAAATGTTAAAGAGGAAGTTGGAAAAACAAATCTCATCCAGGAGGTGGAACTAGCAAACACTTTACTTTTAGTGGATAGGGCCGTACATGGTAGGACAAAGGCCATGTTTTTGTGCACAATCACTCGATGAATACAATAAATAAGATTGTCATTTGGATAAAGAGAACAACAAAGAAATAAGGGAATAAGATCTGACTACTTCGAACACAAAATCATACAGTCGCTGGAGAAGTGAAACAAAAATAGAAATGCTGAAAGTACTCAGTTGGTCCGGCAGCAACACAGGGAAGAAACTCCATTCAAGGTATTTAAGGAGGAACTGCAGATGTTGGAAAATCGAAGGTAGACAAAAATGCTGGAGAAACTCAGCGGGTGCAGCAGCATCTATGGAGCGAAGGAGATAGAAACATAGAAACATAGAAATTAGGTGCAGGAGTAGGCCATTCGGCCCTTCAAGCCTGCACCGCCATTCAATATGATCATGGCTGATCATCCAACTCAGTATCCCGTACCTGCCTTCTCTCCATACCCCCTGATCCCCTTAGCCACAAGGGCCACATCTAACTCCCTCTTAAATATAGCCAATGAACTGGCCTCAACTACCCTCTGTGGCAGAGAGTTCCAGAGACCCACCACTCTCTGTGTGAAAAAATTCCTTCTCATCTCGGTCCTAAAGGATTTCCCCCTTATCCTTAAGCTGTGACCCCTTGTCCTGGACCTCCCCAACATCGGGAACAATCTTCCTGCATCTAGCCTGTCCAACCCCTTAAGAATCTTGTAAGTTTCTATAAGATCCCCTCTCAATCTCCTAAATTCTAGAGAGTATAAACCGAGTCTATGCAGTCTTTCTTCATAAGACAGTCCTGACATCCCAGGAATCAGTCTGGTGAACCTTCGCTGCACTCCCTCTATGGCAATAATGTCCTTCCTCAGATTTGGAGACCAGAACTGTACGCAATACTCCAGGTGTGGCCTCACCAAGACCCTATACAACTGAAGTAGAACCTCCCTGCTCCTATACTCAAATCCTTTTGCTATGAAAGCTAACATACCATTGGCTTTCTTCACTGCCTGCTGTACCTGCATGCCTACTTTCAATGACTGGTGTACCATGACACCCAGGTCGCGCTGCATCTCCCCTTTTCCTAATCGGCCACCATTTAGATAGTAGTCGGTTTTCCTATTTTTGCCACCAAAGTGGATAACCTCACATTTATCCACATTATACTGCATCTGCCAAACATTTGCCCACTCACCCAGCCTATCCAAGTCACCTTGCATTCTCCTAGCATCCTCCTCACAGCTAACACTGCCCCCCAGAAGAAGGATTTCAGCCCGAAACGTTGCCTATTTCCTTCGCTCCACAGATGCTGCTGCACCTGCTGAGTTTCTCCAGCATTTTTGTCTGCCTTCCATTCAAGGTATGATTGGCTGTTATTGTGCGATCACTTTTTCTAGTTTAGTTTAGAGATACGGCACAAAAACAGGCCCTTCGGCCCACATAGTCCGTGTCGACCTTAACACTATCCTACACACACCTGGGAGAATTTACACATATACCAAGCCAATTAACCCATAAACCTGTTCGTCATTGAAGTGTGGGAGGAAACTGAGGATCTCGGAGAAAACCCGCGCGGTCACAGGAGAATGCGTAAATTCCGTACTATAGATCCCGTAGTCGGGATCGAACCTGGGTCTCTGGCACTACAAGCGCTGTGAGGCAGTGACTCTACTGTCTGCACCACTGTCCTTTTGTTATTTGATTTGAAGGCACCGGAGGAGCTAGATGCCGTGGTCAACAAACAGACACTGTACCCCAATGCCTTCTCCAACCAAACCAGGGACTATGGAGGTAACCAGAGGATGCAGATGATAGAATCTGATGGGGCAGGGAGATGGAGTGTGGAACATAGAAGGAAGGTTGGATGGGAAAATGGAAAGTGGGGATTAGGAGAAGGGACACAATGGAAAGTGTGTTTGGGTGATGGGCAGATGGAGTGGGTGAGAGGGGCAGGATAGGGGTGTGGTAAAGGATGGTATGTGTAGTATCTGGATGCATAATGAGACCAAGTTACCTGACATTAGAGAATTCAATGTTCATGCCATTGGATTGAATACCAACCAGGGTAAATATGAGGTGCTGGTCCTCAGGCTTGAGTTTGGCCGAGGACAGATAAGTCAGTGTGAGAATGTCTGGCAACTGGAAGATCCAAATGGCCATGGCAGACAGAGCGTGTGTTTGGCAACCTCTCCTCTCCATCAGCTGAGGCTGTCTAAAGCTCTGCTGCCAGTTGGAATCTGTAGGGTGCTCAGGTGTGGATGGCTGACAGGAGATGGAGGGTGAATTTAGAATCGTGGAGTCAAACAGTGTGGAAACAGGCCCTTTGGCCCAACTTGCCCATGCCAACCTACGTGCACTGTCGACACTAGTCCCACCTGTCTGTGTTTGACCCATATCCCTTTAAATCTATCCTATCTATGTATCCAGACTATTATCTAAATGGTGGCCGATTAGGAAAAGGGGAGATGCAGCGCGACCTGGGTGTCATGGTACACCAGTCATTGAAAGTAGGCATGTAGGTGCAGCAGGCAGTGAAGAAAGCGAATGGTATGTTAGCATTCATAGCAAAAGGATTTGAGTATAGGAGCAGGGAGGTTCTACTTCAGTTGTATAGGGTCTTGGTGAGACCACACCTGGAGTATTGCGTACAGTTCTGGTCTCCAAATCTGAGGACGGACATTATTGCCATAGAGGGAGTGCAGAGAAGGTTCACCAGACTGATTCCTGGGATGTCAGGACTGACTTATGAAGAAAGACTGGATAGACTTGGTTTATACTCTCTATATTTTAGGAGATTGAGAGGGGATCTTATAGAAACTTACAAAATTCTTAAGGGGTTGGACAGGCTAGATGCAGGAAGATTGTTCCCGATGTTGGGGAGGTCCAGGACAAGGGGTCACAGCTTAAGGATAAGGGGGAAATTCTTTAGGACCGAGATGAGAAGGACTTTTTTCACACACAGAGTAGTGGGTCTCTGGAACTCTCTGCCACAGAGGGTAGTTGAGGCCAGTTCATTGGCTATATTTAAGAGGGAGTTAGATGTGGCCCTTGTGGCTAAGGGGATCAGAGGGTATGGAGAGAAGGCAGGTACGGGGCACTGAGTTGGATGATCAGCCATGATCATATTGTATGGCGGTGCAGGCTCGAAGGGCCGAATGGCCTATTCCTGCACCTAATTTCTATGTATCTGTCCAAATGTTTTTTAACATTGTGATAGTATGTGCCTCAATGATCTCCGCTGGTGGAGGTATATTGTATATGTTGCAGAGAGTGGTCAGTGACACGACTGGTGGAACTGCTCCCTTAATACCAGTGATCTGGCTCTGATCCTGATGTCTAGTGCTGTCCTTGTGGAGTTTGCACATTCTTCCTGTGATCATTGGGCTTGCTCTGGTGCTCTGTTTTCCTCCCATACCGCAGACCTGCTTTTTAAAATGGCCAATCTAAATTGTGAAGGTGTGGTAGAATCTGCAGGGTGTTGATGGGAATTCTGTTGAATAAGATATGATGCAAATTATAGAACAAAGGGGCCAGAATGGATTTACACAGAACAGTCCGACACAAGATGTGTAGGAAGGAACTGCAGATGCTGGTTTACACCAAAGATAGACACAAAATGCTGGTGCAACTCATTCCTGAAGAAAAAGAATGGGGACGTTTCAGGTCAAGACCTTTCTTCAAAGTCTGAAGAATGGTCTCGACCCGAAAGGTCAACTGTTCCTTTTCTCCAGAGATGCTGCCTGACCCACCGAGTTACTCCAGCATTTTGTGTCTATCTTCAGTACAACACAAGAACTGGCTTTTCATCCCACAATGTCCGTGCCGAATATAATGCCACAATAAACTAATCTTCTCTGTCTGCACCTGATCCATATCCTTGCATTACCTGCCTATCCATGTGCCTATCCAAAAACCTCTTCAGCGCCATTCTCGTATCTACCTCCACCACCACCTCAGGCAGCGCGTTCCAGGCACCCACCACTGTCTGTGTAAAAAACTTGCCCCACATATCTCCTTTAAACATTTTCCTCTTTTTCATCCAGAAACAAATGGTTCTGTCTGTCCACCCTACCTGTGATTGTCTACCCTGTCTCATAAGTTTATAAACTCTCATGTGGTTGGTACATCACTGCTCCTTCAGCTACCAAAGTCCCCACTCTCAGCAGCTCTTGCACCAAGATTTCAGTCACTGGCCCCGGATATCTCTTTGAGTGGTGATGAGTCTGGCTCCGTGGACCCATTCTGCAGTAAAGTTTAGTTTAGCTTGGGGATACAGCACGGAAACAGGCCCTTCAGCCCACCGGGTCCGCACCGACCAGCAATCCGTACACATTAACACTGCCCTACACACACCAGGGACAATTTTACATTTTACACCAAGCCAATTAACCTACAAAGGCGTATGTCTTTGGAGTGTGGGAGGAAATCGAAGATCTCGGAGAAAACCCACACGGGTCACGGGGAGAATGTACAAACTCTGTACAGACAAGTACCCCTAGTCAGGATCAACCTCGGGTCTCTGGCGCTGCAAGGCAATAGCTCTACCACTGCGCTGCGCCTCCCATAAGTGCTGATTATTGGAAGAGGCAGTGGTGCCAGGCCAGAGTTCTGGAGCTCAGTCCTCTCATTGTGCTGGGACCATGGTCACTGCATGTCCAGTTATGAGTCTGGCAACTAAACCACATGTGGGCATTGTGGACAAATGCTCCAGTTAAATGAGACCTAGCTCCTCAAACGTGTAGGAAGGAACTGCAGATGCTGGTATACAAAGAATAGGAGGCGCTTCGGGTTCAAAGTCTGAAGAAGGGTCTCGACCCAAAACGTCACCCATTCCTTCTCTCCAGAGTTGCTGCCTGTCCCGCTGAGTTACTCCAGTGTTTTGTGCCTATCTTTGATATTCAGCGAGTTGTTTTTCGTCTCTATTGTCTATTGGATAATAAGTTTAATTTTAGCATCCTAAACGGGTGGCTGGGTGAGATTATCACAGCGTAACCGGGCAACGTATCAGTGATTAAACTCTGTCCACAGAGAGAAAAGCCAGTCGGACCGCTTATCGCAGCCGCTTCTGCTGCCCTTGAGCAGCTGGGCTTTTTGTTCAAGGCTCTGCTTGTCTAGGTAATCAATTCATCAGTCATTATCAGTCCAACACTCTTCCCATTTTACTGCACAACCATAAAACACAGTGGGCTGCATTGATATTTAATGACACAAATTAACATTGTTTAAATAGCACACTTTACTGGCCGAATAGTCATCAGGCCCAAGTCATTCCACAGATTGAAGCCTGAGGAACAACTTGTAGCAAATGGATTTAAATTCCTTGTTCAAATGTATTCTAGCTTGGACCACATGCAACATCCAGTTTGTAACATGATCCAGGAACTCACCTCCCCCATCCCATCCTCACCACTTTCTACAGGGGCACCATAGAGAGTATTTTGACCAGCTGTATCTCTGTCTGGTTTGGGGACTGTAAAGCCTCGGACTGGAAGTCCGTGCAGAGAGTGGTGAGGACAGCGGAAAAAATCATCGGGACCTCTCTCCCCTCAATCGGGGATATTGCGACCAAACGTTGCTTGTCTAAGGCCAGCAGTATTATAAAAGACCCCACTCATCTCCATCACGGATTGTTCACTCTGCTGCCCTCAGGAAAAAGATATCGTAGCATAAGGAGCAGAACATCAAGGTTCTGCAACAGCTTCTTCCCACGAGCCATCAGACTCCTGAATGCCATGTAATGGGCTGCCACCATTGTCTATTTATCCTTTTATCCTTTTTATCCATTTTATCCATGTTTATCCTTCTGTTAATTATCGTGTTGCACAGGGAGCCAAATGCCACGGAATTACGTTTGGAACTGCATATATCGATGTATTTCTAAATGACAATAAAGTTTGTTTGACTTTGACTTGAACATTATACGAGGAAGGTGATGACAAACAACAGTCGGGAACCATCTCCTGAGTCTGAATCTTCATCTTCAATCAGTGTGGAATATAGGAGATAGGCACAAAATGCTGGAGTAACTCAGTGGGTCAGGCAGCATCTCTGGAGAACAGGAATAGGAGACAAAGAGTCTCGACCTGAAACATCACCTATTCCTTATATTCAGAGATGCTGCCTGACCCACTGAGTTACTGCAACTGTTAGTGTCTATCTTCTGAGTAAATGAGCAACTGCGTTTCCTTCCTACACGGGGTTATGGGGGAAATTGGTTCTGATGGTCGCGAGCTGATTTTCATCTGCAGGGCTCACGTCTTTCCTCTGTCCCAGGCATTGTGTCGAAGATGAAAGAGGAGCAATTGTGTCTATTCTTCACTTGCATTGCCCGGGAGATGGTGGGAGTGAGTTGTGAGATGATGGCATCGTCATTGCACCTGCAGAAGCTTCCAGTGACATCGTTTAGGCTTTTCCTTGGTTGTTCCTGATGCTGACAGCCCTCGTGCAGGTAGTACCCATGGATCAGGACGTTTTGATTGTCACAGCATGTTACAAATGCTCGCCACTTCCTAGGCGCAGGTGGCATGCAAAAGGTAGTTCAGACTTTGGGTCTTTGGGCATTGCGTTCCGAGCCCACTGTGTACAAGCGATCTGAAGATGAATAGTGAGTTTCATCCCACCGCTTGACTTAATTGGACACGTGTTGTTGGAAGCAAAGGCAAGGGGATGAAGAATAAGGATGTTTGTGTGCCAGGGAAGCGACACTATTATTGCTAAAAGAGGCAGACTATGCATTGATCAGCTGAAGAATTAGCCAGACTGAATTGAACACTGCAGTAAAATCAGAGTCTGCCATCTCATTTCAGCACAACCTGTGCCTGTGGAGAAGCAATGACTTGGCACCAGACCGCTGCCAGCACGCATTACCCCGCTGAAGCCCCTGCTGTTGCTGGTCTAGCCCAGGGTTCTCAGACAGCATCTTCCAAACACACAGCCTCGCACAGCTGGAAGGACAGGGCAGCAAAAGCTGGAAGTTGCCCTCCTGTCCCCACGCCCTCCTGATGTGGAAATGCTTAGTTTATATCTCTTTGTTCCCTCACCATTGCTGGGTCTGAATCCGGGACTTCCCTCCCTGACAGCATTGAGGGTGTGCCCGCACCTCACCTCAGGAGAGAACTCACCAGCAACATCTCAAAGGCAGCAAGGATGGACAACTAAATGCCGGCTCAGCCTATGAACGTGTACCCCTTGAATGAATAAGACATACAGAAAGTTATTGAAAAGCAAAGAGTTAAAATTAAATGGCTGCAAATATCTGAGGCATGCATCCCAATTGAATATTGTATATCTGGATCTACCCCTCTTGAGCAGGTTACATGGACATCCTCAATCCTGGAGTGGTTTAAATGGAGGTAGGCAGGTGAAAACTGGCTCAGATCAGGCTTAACAAATTTAAAGAACGGTCTTGACCCGAAATATCACCTAATCCTCCAGAGATGCTGCCTGAACCGCTGAGTTACTCCAGCATTTTGTGTCTATCTTCAGTTTAAATCAGCATCTCCAGTTCCTTGCTACACTTAGCAAATGTAACTCTCTCCCTCCCTCCCGCATGCCCACCTCTCCCGAGGAGTTTAGAATTCTCCCCCACAACTAGCCAAGATCTTGGCCCAGGTTACAGATGAATGGTGAAGTCCTGACATCAGCACCAGCTCTCCGTCAGGTTAATCCACACCAGCAGGCAGTGGCGGACTGGCCAGGGTGTCAGCTTGCCCTATGGCAAGTGGGCCCCTGATGAAGTGGGCCCCCTATATCAAGTGGGCCCCTGATGAAGCGGGCCCTCAGTGTCTCCTGGCAACCAATATTTTTAGACCCAGTCCGCCACTGCCAGCAGGAACAGCCCAGGTTTTTGCCCCAATCTGTGCTGAATTCCCGATGTCAGTCTGGGCATTGATGGTGTCGTGTTGCACATAGAGAGCACTCAAGCTCCATTATAATCCTTCCCATGGTCAACTCATCTGTTCACAATCAACCAGGGCTCGTAGATGAAATGCCGTCCCTGAAACAGGCTTAAAGACTGGCTGAAAATAGGCAAAATGTGCTGGAGTAACTCAGCATCTATGGAGGAAAAAAAAAGTGACATTTTGGGCTGGAATCCTTCTTCAGACTGGCCATTTGACCGGGCCCTGGTTAAACATTATTGCAGCAGGCCTCAGGAGTTGTATCTGTTTGTGTTGGTTCAAACTGAAGATGCTGGTTCAAACTGAAGATAGACACAAAATGCTGGAGTAACTCAGCAGGACAGGCCGCATCTCTCGAGAGAAGAAATGGGCAACGTTTCAGGTCGAAACCCTTCTTCAGACTGAAGAATGGTTTCGACCCAAAATGTCACCCATTCCTTCTCTCCAGAGCTGCGGCCTAGCCTGCTGAGTTACTCCAGCTTTCTGTGTAGTATCTGTTTGCTCTTGAAAAGGGGAGAGTTCAGGGTGATTTGACAAAGGCATTTAGAAGTATGTAGAGATCAGACTGTCTGTGTGTGGTTAGAATATTTGATGTAGATATAAGATAAGGTAAATAAGAGGACAAGCGTGTGGGTTGTGTAAGCACAAAGAACTGGGTCAGATGTCAGGAGTTCCTTCTGCCAATAGCGGGATTAACCTTTGGAACCGGTTCTTGCTGGTGAAATGGATTCAAATTCACTGCCAATGTTCGGCGAGGAGCAGGCTTTTTGCAGAGACATTTCCCTCCAAATGGTCCGTGCGATCTTGGGGCATAATCCACATTGTCTCTTGAACATTTTTAGATAATATTTTACTATCAGCTCATAGAACATAGAACAGCACGTCATAATAACAGGCCCTTCGGCCCACAATGTCTGTGCTGAACATGATGCTAAAACCATCTCTTATATCTACCTGCACATAATCCATGTAACTCCATTCCCTGCATATCCATGTACCCATCCAAAAGCTTCAGTAACACGACTATCATACCAGCCTCCACCATCACCCCAGCAGCACATTTCAGTCACTTACCACCCTCAGTGTAAAGAAGTTGCCCCGCCATCTCCTTTAAACTTTGCTCATCTCACCTCAAACCAATGCCCTCTAATACCAATACTAATTTGACATTTCCATCCTGGGGAAAAGGTTCTGACTGTCTACTCTATCTGTGCCTCTCATTATTTTGTGACCTTCCATCAGATCTCCCCGCAACTTTCGACATTCCAGAGAAAATAATCCAAGTCTGTCCAACCTGTGCCTGCAACTAATGCCCCCTAACCCAGCAGCATTCCAGTAAATCTTGCCGCACCTACTGTAAAGTCTCCACATCCTTCCTGTAATGGGGTGACCACAACTGCCACAATACTCCAAATGTGACCTATCAAGTCCTGTAAAGGCCATAGAACATAGGAACAGAATTAGGCCATCCAGCCCATTGAGCCTACTCCACCACTCAATCATCGCTGATCATTAACCAAGCTGCCTCATGATATCCTGACTCTTATTCTCAGTTGACCAACCTGTGACATCAAGCATACCATTTGCCTCTTTACCAATTTATCTACTTGTGTTGCCACTTTAGGGAGATGGACTTGGACCCCAAGATCTCTCTGCGCATCAATGCTGCTAAGGATCATGCCATTCATTGTATATTTAGCAATGTTACAAAATTTTAAGATTTAAAAAATCAAGTCTGCAATTTATCCCATCAGATAAAGCATAAAAAGAAGTTTAATTTGACAAAAAAATTAGCTTTCATATCTTCAGTATTAAGAAAGTTATGACCATTTTCATACTCGGAAATTAGCATCTTGTTCCCCATTGCCTTTCAATTGACTTAACTCAAAAGCTGTGATCTAGAACCGTTAAAAGCCCATAACTTTCTTAAAAATTAAGAGCTCAATGAAATTTTCAGTTATTATAGATTGAAGCATTTTGAAATAAATATGAAACAATCTTACTTGGATGACCTGAAATTAAAGCATATAATTAGTTACTTATCTAATTGTAGCTAATTACAAAATTCAATGAGTAGATCTAAACATCTATCCATTTCTTAAGAAAAGATAAACTTTTTTTAAATTGCCTAAGTGTCCAAATAACATTCACACAATAATCCACAATATAACATAATTTTTATATCTAATTTTCATGAATTTCTGGGCCAAATGGAAGGAATTTTGTGTTTAATGCCTGTAAATTAATGGCCATTTAAATCAACTAGCGAGTGGGTTTTAGTGGAATGCGGTGGATTGGAACGTTGTGGTTTGCTGTGAAGTCAGTATGAAAAATACAGCTGGTTCATACATTTTTTTTGGACCCCTTTTCGCAACATGAAAATATTATTAAAGCGTCCATAAAAACCAACTTTTAATATAAAAATAAACTATGTACCTTTTTTTCTCCCCTACGCAAAATCCTTCCCGTTATCGGCACTCACGGCTTTTGAAGGTGATTTTTAAATTACTCTTGATAATAAATAATCTAGCGTAATTTAAAAATACCTTCACGAATGAAATGTCGGAGCGATTTTTCTTCCGCAACGAAATCGCCCGACATTGATTGATTTTCCCAGCCTGCAGAAAAACGGCACTTTAAGCCCGCCCCCCTCTGAAAGGTACCAAAGTCGCGCACACGGGGAGCGGCAGAACTGCAGCGCTGCTCAAGGTAAGTTTTGTAACATACCTAGTATATTTTCCCCTTATATTTGACTTCCCAAAGTGCAACATCTCACATTCGTTCGGATTAAATTCCATCAGCCATTTTTCCATGTACGTTTTAAGGCTAATCTATATCCCATTGTATACCTTGGCAGCCTTCGTCACAGTCTGCAACCCTAGCAATCTTGGTGTCATCTGCAAACTTTCCAACCAACCCGTCTAAATTTACATCCAAGTCATCAAAGCCGGGTCAGTATCTGAAGGCGGTGCGGGTAACGTTGTGACACAATGAATGAGTGTAGATCGAGAGAAGATGCAAGCAGCACTGGCCCAAAGAGGTGTGTCATGTCAAGTGACATGAGATAACTTCTGCTGAGATCTGAAACTATGCTGTGGGCATAATGCCTTCTTTCTCTGCAGCAACACCATGTGATGCTGTCATTTTACGACTATTCAAAGAATAGGATCTGTAGGCTAAGTTGGGCCACACCCATCACCATCCTGACAGACAACTTGATACAAAGCAACAAAGACGACAGTTCAGAAATAATTATTGTGTAACTGGCTCATGTCACACGAGGAACATGATACGCTGAATACACGCTCACATGCTTCCTCTTGCTTTTTCTCTGGTCCTTGATTCTTGATTTGACACCATTCAGCAGCCTGGGCCCAGAATGGAATTCCCTCCCTTAATCTCTTTGATATTTAGAATCATTACAAAAGCTCCTTAAAACCTCGCTCTTAGACCAAACTCCCCTCATGTCATCTTGGAGTCACAAACATAAAATCATAAAGCAGGGAAAAGGCCCTTTGGTCCAACTTGTCCCTTCTACACTAGTCCCACCTTCTCGCGTTTGGCCCATCTATCTATATTACTGAAACTCTTCTTGTACGCATATGTGTGTATATGTGTGTCTTCTGGCCACAATCTGGCTAATTCCTATTTTCTTCCAAACGCTAGGCCACAGCCTTCCCGTTTTCACACATTCGACTCACATTTTTCCCTTGACCAGATAAACATCTTCCCGTCGCGCTCCAACCTATATTTCCAAAGTTTTTAAAGTTTTAATCATTTTTTTTTTTTAAATGAACTGCTTTTCAGTGGGAGACTCTTGCAGCACTTTCCATTGATGATGTCACAGACGTCCAATCACGATGGATCTCATTTACAAATGACATCACAATGGGACAGGGGTGGGCGATTCGTGCAACCTTCACGTGGTCCGCCCTCTTTCCACAAATGCAACCAACCTGGCGTGCACAAAATATAAATCCATTGCCTATTAAGCAATAAGCTATCAGTGTCAACTTGATTGATCAAGAGAAATTGAGTTACAAGTCAGGTGGACAGGGTGGTGAAGGATGCATTTGGCACGCCTTCATTGGGGAGAGTATTGAGTACAAAAGTCGGCACATCATGATCATAAGGTCATAAGCGATAGGAGTAGAATTAGGCCATTCAGCCATCAAGTCTACTCCGCCATTCAATCACTCCCTCCTAACCCCATTCTCCTGCCTTCTCTCCATAACTTCTGACACATGTACCAATCAAGAATCTTGTAGCCATACAAGTCATTGGTGAGACAACACTTGGAGTATTGTGTGCAGTTCTGGTCGCCCAGCTACAGGAAGGATATCATTAAGTTGGAAATGGTGTTGAAGGGATTCACTCGGATGTTACCTGGGCCTGCGGGCTTGCGTTACAGGGAGAGGTTGGAAAGGCTGGTACTTTTTTCTTTGGATCGTCGGAGGTTAAGGGGTGACCTTATTGAGGTGTACAAGATCATGAGGGGCACGGATAAAATACTTTAAAAGATAAAAGATCAAGGGCAGAGGATTCTAAAACTAGAGGGCATGGGCTTAAGTTGAGAGGGGAATGATTTTAAAGAGACCTCAGGGGCAATTTTTTCACTCTGAGGATAGTCCGTATATGGAAAGAGCTGCCAGAGGAAGCTATAGAAAGATATACAATTACAATTTTCAAAACACATTTGGAAAGATAAAGGGATAGGAGGGTTTTCGAGGGCTATGGGCCCAATAAGTCAGCTTGGTTGGCAATGACAAGGTGAGGTGAAGTGCCTGTTTCCATGCTGTACAGCTCTATGACTCCGTGAATGTCAAGTGGTGGGCAACCATTTCACCAGAGGAAGACCAGGAGGTCCTCATGTCCCTTCCAGTGGCCAGGCTGCAGAAAACCCGTCCACTCTACAAGTCCAAGGATGGACCTTTAGTTTGAGGTGACTTGTCTTATTTCAGCAGGACTTCTATTTTGGTGTTGATATTCTAATGTGACCACAGTGGCTGCCTTACCCTCATGGCCTGTTCAAGTGACCTGACGTTATGAGAGGCAACATATCAATGGTAGTTTATTTCCTCTTTGTGGTGTGTGGGCACTCAGCCATGGCTTCCATACCTGACTGGGCTGCAGAAAGCAGCCAGAGTGAACGACCATTAGTCAGCACTGAGAATAAAATAATTGTATGGAAAATAACCTTAAAACCAAAAGCAGACACACACGAAAATTGTGCAGCAAGGGGAAGGGGGAGGAAAGTAATATTAGGGAATGCATGTGTATCTCTGCACGTTTAACCTGAAACATTGAACATGGAACATAGACAGTGCAGCACAGGAACAGGTCGTTCGGCCTATAATGTTTGTACCGAAGGTGATGCCTAGCTGAACTGGTCTTATCAGTCTGGACATGATCATATCCCACCATTCCCTGCACTTCCATGCACTTATCTAAAAGCCTCTTAGACGCCACCATCGTATTTGCCTCCACTACCACCCCTGGCAGTGTGTTCCAGGCCCCCACCACCCTTACATAAAAAAAACTTACCCCGAACATCCGCACTAAACTTGCCCCCTTCACCTTAAAGCTATGCCCTCTAGTGTTGGACATTTCCATCTTGCAATAACGGTTCTGATTGTTTACCCTATCCATGCCTCCAAGTTTATATATTGTTATCAAGTCTCCCGTCAACCTTCGACAAATACCCAAGTCTATCCAACCACTCACTCCCTGTAGCTAATACCCGGTGATCCAGACATCTTCCTAGTAAACCTCCTCTGCACCCTCTCCAAAGCTTTCAGATCTTTAATGCAAGGGGGCAACCAGAACTGCGAGCAACACTGCATGTGTGGCCAAACCAAAATCATGCATCGTGCAGCATTTACTCTGCAAGACAGGAATATGTCCTGGTTCTAGGAATTGCACAAAACCGAATGGTTTACTGTGCAGGGTGGACTGGTCTTTAAACCCTGAGGCAGGAGGGACACAAGCCTTGCTGGTGTCCAAATCCCTTCAACATCTCAGAACAGTTGTTCATCGTACGTTGTAAGGTGCATGTGCTTACGCTGCAAGGGTTAATAACTGTGCCATAGAGACTGTTCTCTGCAAATTTATTTTCAAATTGAGTCTGTACGTGCCAAGACAATAAGGAAGGTGCAGCACAATAAATTAATGTCTCAACTTGTGTGCAGATGCAGGGGGCAGCATTTTATATGATTGCATTTCTGTTCATTGTTTTAAAGGAAAATGTTGAGGCTTGAATCAAAATGTCGAGACTTGGAGTGAATTCCATTTCTCGCAACAAAGGTGCTGAAATATACAATTACCAAGTAACGGACCACAATTATTTGCTGGTAAAACAATGTACACAATCTTTTTAAGCTATTTGCGAATAACTTGGCAGAGGGAACTTGGCGGAATGGAACATACAAATCAGGTCTGCTGGAGCAAAGTGCAGAGAAATGTGAGGTATGTGGATGCCAGAAGTCTGCTGGAAACTGCATTGGTGAAAGATGGTGTCTGTAAAATTCAGGTGTCTGCTTTCTCTGGAGATGTTGTCTGGCCTACCACATCTTTCTAGTATTTCCTGTTTTTTTGTTACGGAGCCCTGATGATTTTCAGAGGACCAACATCATGACCCCAAACTGACAAACTGTGACAATGGAATCTTTTGTAAATGAGAGGCTTTGAAGTACAGATTCTGGTAACCAGCTGGCATTCAAACTTGCAACGTGACCCCATCCCTTTGAGAAGTCAGTGATTTGTGATTACAGCTGCCACATTCATTCTTCACTAGCCTTTTCAAACAAAGGACTTTCCACTAAAATCCACATCAACCTGTGAGATGACTAGACAATATTGGTAAACCAGAGAGACTCGAGAGACTGCAGATTTCTGGAACCCTGAGCAGAAACAAATTACTGGAGGAACACGGCGAAACAAGGAATTGCAAATGCTAGTTTACAAAACAAGATACAAAGTGCTGGAGTAACCCATTAGGTCAGACAGCATCGCTGGAGAACATGGGTCAGTGACCTTTTGGGTCTGGGCCTTCTTCAGACTGGTAATTGTGGGGAGGTTGGGGGATGAAAGCTGGAAAATGGGGGACAGGGTGAGTGGAAAGACAGGTGTGCGTGAGAGGACGTGGGTAGATCAGGTGAGGAAGGGTGATCCACCTGAAATTGCAGAATTCAATGTTCAGCTTCCAAGCGGAACTTTTAGTTTAGTTTAGTTTGGAGATACAGCACGGAGACAGGCTCTTCGGCCCACCAAGTCCACGCCAACCAGCGATCACCCCATACACTAGCACCATCCTACACACTAGGGAAATTTTATAATCTTTTACCAAAGTCAATTAACCTACAAACTTGTACATCTTTGGGGTGTGGCAGGAAACCAGAGCAGTCACGAAGAGAACGTTCAAACTCCATACAGGAACGGGGAATGGGCTTGTAACTAGGATGTCCAGTAGGCCTTGGAAGGCCGAGCACAAGTGTTCAACAAAGCAGTTGCCTAGTCTACATCTGGTCTCACCGATAGGTCTCCTTTACATTGGGAGCATTGAATGTAATAGACGCGGTTGGAGGAGATAGGTGTAAGCCCCTGGAAGGGCCAAAAGGCAGTGCCAGCTGTCTGTCTCAGCTTTAGAGACGCATGTGATCCACACTTATAATCTCTGCTCTCAGAATCTATACCCACTTGGTCTCAGATCTCCATCATTGCAGAACGTTTGCATTGCCCATATAATAATGCAGAACCTGTACACTGTTGCTGTTACTATAGCATAACATGTTATGCATAACCAGTTATAGCATAACCAGTTAGTATAACCAGTCCAGTAGACTCACGTGTCTGCAGCCTACGGCAAACTGTATGTGCCTGAGGGCTGATCAGCAGCAGCAGCAGATGTCCATAATGGCAGATATTTACATCAGGAAACTCCCATCTCCACAAACTCTCCCACATCCAAAATCCGCAGATAACTTTTAGATTCTTCAGTTTTGATCACTGATGTCTTCATCTACGTTGGCCATGAGCACAGTTCCTTCCAAAACCTCTCTATAATGCGAAAACCTCTTTGCTCCTTTAGATATCCTTAAGGGCCTGTCCCACTTTCACGACTTAATTCAAAACCTCTGCCGAGTTTAGACCTGAAAAAAATCAAGATTGTGGTAATCTACGAACTCCTACGACCTTCCACGACTATGTTCACGAACTCCTACGAGTATGTCTACGAATTCCCACGACTATTTCAATGCCCTCCTTGCGAGTAAAAGTTTCAATTTCTTTCACCCGACCATTGTTTACCTCGTGGACATTTTTTATCGGGCTGGAAAAAATGTCCCGACTTACCTGATGCTCCGGGTACCTGCGGCTGGCATAACAAGCCGCTACGATATATCTACAAACTCCTATGATCCTCTACGGACTCGTTACTAACATTCTGCGAGTTTGAATCAAGGGGGGAAACTCAGGAGAATTTGTGAATTACCTCGTGAAAGTGGGACAGGCCCTTTAGGACTTTGGTCCTAAGGAAGGAAATAAGAGATAATCCAGTAATTTATATGTTGGAAGGCTAATGGAGAGGATTCTTAGGGATAGGATTTATTCTCATTTGGAAGAGAATGGGTTAATTGGAGATGGTCAGCATGAAGGGATATGCATCATGTACAGGCAGAGATTAGTTTAACATGGCATCACGTTTGGCACAGTCATCATGGGATATGGGCCAAATGTGGGCTGGTGGAACTAAGACATCTTGGTGCATGGACGAGATGGGCCAAAGGGCATGTGTGAGTCTATTCGAGCGTCAACTGGTGAAAGAGAGAAACGCAGACCCTGTTGGAGAGAGGAGCAGAGGATCTACAGGCTGTCCTTCCCGGAGGACCAATGGCCAGGAGTTAAACAGCAATTGTAAAGCAAGATATTGCAGCTGCAATTAATAGCAAATTGACCGGATCCGATTATAAAGAGCACTGTTTTTGAATTTATGAATTTGAACAGAGTGCACTTGTTTCCTGGTGACCGGCACTACTTGAATGCCTTGCAACTGGTCCATAATTCAGATGGGAATGTGTAACGTACACAATGTTCTGAAACAGGCCGTGCCGGAACACAATGCGCTCACCAATGCGGCCTGTTATCTAACTGGAGCAAAGCCAATGTTGATTATGATTCCTTGATTCCGCACATGCATGAAGCAAGCCTGGGCTGTGTTTACTACTCCCCTGCTCCCCTAGCGGGTGAAGACGTCACCGTTGGTCTGGATCACCCAACACAGCAGCAACCACCAGCAGCTCCGCCCTTGTGTTCATCCTCCACGGAGCTTCAGCTAACGGCTTATCCTCTGAAGGAGGGTCCCGACCCGAAACGTCACCTATCCCACTGAGTAACTTCAGCACTTTACGTCTATCTTCAGCTTAACCACAGCACCCTTCTTTCACCACCTTCCCACTTTGCCTTCTTTCCCAAGTACCTTCAGTCTCCATGTGGCTGAAGAACCTTGCAACTTCGAACTCCCCTCCAGGTGAAGGGGTCGCTCCTGCAAACAAGATTGGGGATTCATTAGTGGAGATCTTATATTCATGACCCTGGCTCTGGATTCCCACATTGATGAAACTTGAGTTATTGCAGACCCTGCTATAATTGCAGAAAGACCCTCTGATGGAACATCATTTACATATCTGTGAATATTCAACATCTTCATTAACACCCAAAGTTTTATATCTCCATCCCAAGGCTCCACGAGAGGAAATCACTGCTCAACACCTGTTTGAATATAGAATTAATAATTAATTTCTTCACATGATTTGCATCCATGATTTATAATTTAATGGGGGGACGTGTGTGTTCAAAGATGGCCAGTTCCCCAGTCTGGAGAGCGTTCTGCAGGGGTTAACATGGACATAACAGTGTGTAGATCAGGGATCACCTGCTGAGAATATATTCACCAACCACAGTAAAGCAGGTCATGAACACTACTTTGGTCGCTTATAAGCAGTAAAGCTCTCAGCAAAACCTTCATATCTGGATTCATTCCAATTAACACTCCTAACTTTGCATTTTAATGCAAAATCAATAAAACTAACCTCATTCTGACAGTAAGAATGGGCGTGTGCTGTGAGTTGTAGCTTTGTGCCCATTGACACTCAGATATCGCAGTCTGCTGCTTCATACACACTCAGATATCACAGTCTGGGTGCTTTATACACATACATATCGCAGTCAGCTGCTGTATGCACACTCAGATAGCAGTCTCAAGTTGTCCAACAACTTTAGGCTGTGCACGCCACACGAAAGAAGAAGAAGATATCAGTCTGAAGAAGGGTTCCAATCCGTTACGTCACCCATCCTTTTTCTCCAGAGATGCTGCCTGATCCGCTGAGTTACTCCAGCATTTTGTGTCCATCTCAGATATCGCAGTCAGTTGCTTTATACTATGACTCCCGGTGGCAGTGCAGGTCTTGTGGGTTTAGCCACACACAGCGGCAAAGCGGTTTTGAAGTCACCATCGGAAGGATCCTGGAGCATTCACCACTCTGCTGTGGGTCACATACGCTGCTCGCACCATGATCACTTATATCCACCTCTATGACATTGCCTACTCCTCCCTCAGCTCACCAACTGCTGAAACCTCAATCAATATCTTTGTTACGGCCAGACGTTGCTGTGGCAGGCAGCACACTACAGCTGCCTTACAATTCTGTCTCGTAAAAGTCCCATTCATCCAGAAACTCTGGCCTGCTGATGCCTGGGTTAAGCAAGAGCTTGATGGAAAAGTACTAATGGGCCTGTCCCACTTAGGCTATTTTTATGCGACTACAGGCGACTAGGCTGTCGCTACATGGCCGCCGTTGTGTCACCTGTATGGTCGTGAATCGTCTCCTCAGTCGGGCGAAGAGTCGTCCCATCTATCTGGTCGGCGCAACATTTTCACCGTGTTGAAATATTTTCGGCGACAGTGGGTTTGACGCATATGAGCGTATCTTGACTTTTCCTGATGTAGGTGCTGTGGTAGGTTGTCGCCAAGTTAACATAGGTTGTGGCCAGGATGACGTCCGTTGTCGCCAGTGATAACTTTGGTGAATTCCATTGGCGACTACCTACGTCAACCTATGTCAACCAGCGACAGGTACTGGCGACTGAATTGTCTTTGGTAGGTGGACGTCCTAATGGTCGCCAGTTGTCGGTAGCTTGCCGTAGCTTGACGTTGACTAGGAGGTACGTTGTTGTAGACATAGTCCTAGACATTGTCGTAGGCGCGGGTCCAATCGCTGGTTTTTCGGCGACCTGCTACGACTAGCGGTCACCAAAAGTGGGACAGGCCCATAACTATGCCAAATAAGTGTGATGCCACTGAATGATGGTTGGAACATACTGTTGGCTGTCAACATACAGATGGAGAAAATGATTCAAGGATGTGTCAAAGCTGCTTGACTACTGAGAACCTCACACCCATGAGCCAGGAGGGTGGGAGGGGAGTGTACAGGAAGGAACTGCAGATGCTGGTTTACACCAAAGATAGACACAAGGGTCCCAACCCGAAATGTCACACATTCATTTTCTCCATAGATACTGCCTGTCCCGCTTATTTATCCGGCTTTGTGCCTACTTTGAGTGGAGGAGGAGCACAGAGGATGATGTTGAAAATGTCTAGCCTCTGCCTGAGGGGCAGGAAGACCAGAGCATCTCACAAACCACCAGCTCTGTGGCCACGTTGCTCTGTGGAAGAATCAATATTGCTAAACTCAATAGCCACCCGACTGGACACGACCCATTGACCTTCAGCAGAGGTGATTGCCCTAATTTAGTTTAGTTTGGTTTTGAGATACAGCGCAGAAACAGGCCCTTCGGCCCACCGAGTCCGCACCGACCAATGATCCCCACACACTAACACTATCCTACACACACTAGGGACAATTGACATTTATACCAAGCCAATTAACCTACAAACTTGTACGCCTTGTAGTGTGGGAGGAAATCAAATATCTCGGGGAAAACCCACGCAGGTCACGGGGAGAACGTACAAAGTTCGAACAGACAGCACCTATAGTCAGGATCGAACCCGGGTCTCTGGTGCTGTAAGGCAGTAGCTCTACCACTACGCCTCCGCGTCGCCCGCCAATTGTAAAGTATTTGATCTCATGTGCGTCACCGGATACAGGTGTATCTTGAACCAAACCTGTGTAACCTTGTAACACGTGTAGCCTTGCACAAACTAGGCACACCTTTCACTGTCCTGCCAATTTCCTGTTTAATTGGCTGCACGCCTTGCGTTTTGCTCCACCCTGAAGCGGGAATCCACGAGCATGTACATTACGCCAGGATCTATAGGTTTACCCACGATCTCTCTGCAAGTTCCTCCAGCTCCAAAATACGTGGACTTCATCAATCCTGACCTGCGAAACATCACTGAGTGTAATTCCTCCGACATTAGCACTGCCAGAAGTACTTCAAAATTATTTAAGCTCATGCTCAGATCCCAGCAGCCCACTGCTCCAAGGTGTAGCTGAAGATGTCACAGATGGCCTGAAGTGTGAATTCCAATGGTAAAGTGCAGAAGCAGCCATTTGAACAGAAACCAAATGCAGGAGAACATTACCCGGACATCCACCTCCTCTCAACCTCACCAACCATTCAAACACCAACCTATGCTTCCAAACTTATGAATGAATACGTTTATTGGCCACGTATGTACACATACAAGGAATTTGCCTTAGTGCTCCGCTCGCAAGTAACAACACGACATGCAGTAAAAATGTAAGAATAAAACATAAAACATAAAAACATTAAGAATAAAACATTATAGTATTTTATTCCAATCTAATAAAATGCCAGAGCAAAAGGAGGCTACAGATTTTTATTTATTGAGTAGAGCTACTGCTTGTGGTAAAAAGCTGTTTTTATGTCTGTCTGTGGCGGCTTTGACAGTCCGGAGTCGCCTTCCAGAGGGAGGTGCTTCAAAGAGTTTGTGGTCAGGGTGAGAGGGGTCAGAGACGATTTTACCCGCTCGCTTCCTGGCCCTTGCAGTGTACAGTTCGTCAATGGGGGGGGGAGTTGCAGCCAACAACCTACTCAGCTGATCGAACGATTCGCTGCAGCCTCCGGATGTCGCGCTAGGTGGCTGAGCCAAACCAGGCCATGATGGAGAAGGTGAGAACAGCCTCTACGATGGCCGTATAGAATTGGACCATCATTGCCTGTGGCAGATTGTGTTTTCTCAGCTGCCGCAGGAAGTACTTCCTCTGTTGGGCCTTTTTGACTGTGGAGTCGATGGTCGCCCCCCACTTCAGGTCCTTGGAGATGATGGTTCCAAGGAACTTAAAAGACTCTACAGATGCAGCGGCGGAAAACCCGGGTGGGCAGAGAGGACACGTTCCCCCCCCATGTTTTGAGAGGAGGGGGACATCCCCCCCCCCCCAAGTTTTTGTCATCCAGATTTTAAAATCTCCGCTTTCCGCGAGACAGTGGAGGTGGGACTGCTGATCGAGGGCGCCGATTGGACGAGAGAGACGTCAGTCAGCAGGCAATGGGGGCGGGACATGATGATTGAGCGCGATGATTGGAGGAGGGAGGAGTGGAGGGGGGCGGGACTGAGGATAGTGTGCGGTGATTGGAGGAGGGAGACGTGGCACAGACCTGCGCCTCATCCGCAGCCAGGATCGATCCCGGCCTGGTCTCCGTTGCAGTCCCATCCCCACCCGAGTGCCCCCCACCCCCACGGGTGGCCAGAGAGGTCGGGAGTCAGACGTCAGCTGTACCCCCTGGCCCACAGGCAGCGCAGAGAAGCAGCGCTAAACCCAGCTCAACTCTGCCTGTCCCACCAGGTGAACCTGCCTGGGCTTGCGGGAAATATGGCCAGCGCGGAGAAGCAGCGCTGGTGTCCGGTCAGCCCAGTCAGGGCTTGTAGGTTAACCCAGCGAGACAGGCAGAGTGGAGCTGCATTTAGCGCTGGATTGAGCCTCCGAAGCCTTGCACATGTGTGTGTGAGTGCGCATGCGCGCGCGGCCGCCAAAAAATTGTGTGTCCCCCCCTGTCCCCTGGTCCCCTCCATGTTTTGATAGCCAGTTCCGTGCCTGCACAGATGTGACTGTGGTGTTGTTGATGGTGAGTGGGGGGAGGGGAGGGGGAGCTCTCCTAAAGTCTACAATCAATTCCACTGTCTTAAGAGCATTGAGCTCCAGGTTGTTACGAAGGCACCAGGATGCCAGCTGTGTCACTTCCTGTCTGCAAGCAGATTTCTCCCCATCCTTGAGAAGCTTGACAGAGGTGTCCATGGAGGTGCAGTCGTTGGTGTTGAGAGAGTAGAGGCAAGGGGAGACTACGCTGCCTTGCGGTGCTCCTATGCTGAGGGTTAGCGGGTCCGAGATGTGCTTTCCCAGCCTCACATGCTGCTTCCTGTCTGTCAGGAAGTTGGTGATCCACTGACAGAGGGGTTCAGGCACAGTCAACTGGGAGAGTTTGGAGTGTTACACAAAAAGCTGGAGAAACTCAGCGGATGCAGCAGCATCTAAGGAGCGAAGGAGATAGGCGACGTCTTTAACACAAGAGTTTGGAGTGTAGTAGCTCTGGCTCAATGATGTTGTATCTTATCTACCGTAATCATCTTCTGACTTGGTCTTGTGGAATTTTATTTAGTAACAACATATTTTATAACATTAATGGTATTATTGGATATATTGGTTTGTTTTCTCTGGAACGTTGGAGGTAGAGTGGAGATGATAGAGGAATCTAAAATTGTGAGAGCCATGGACAGGGTAGACAAGTCCAACACTAGAGGGCATAGCTATAAAGTAAGAGGGGCAAGATTCAACAGAGATATGCAGGGCAGGTTTTGTTACACAGAGAGTGGTGGGGGCCTGGAACGCATTGCCAGGGGTGATGGTGGAGGCAGATACGATGGCATTGAAGAGGCTTTTAGATAAGCACATGGACATGCGGGGAATGGAGGGATATGGATCACATACAGGCGGATGAGATCTCATGTTTGGCACAAGCATTGTGAGCCGAAGGGCCTGTCCCTATGCTGTATTGTTCTATGTTCCATGTTCAATTATGTAAATAAAAGATGTCATTGTTGTCATTTCAACAATTATTTGCATTTACATAGCACCTGCAGCTGTACAATATAACCCAAAAGATTTCATGCAACAAACAAACTCGTGCATAAAGGTATTTGTCCAAAAATTTGATAGGTAAGAGAGAGGAGTTTTAAGATGTGGTTTAAGGGGGAAAAGGGTCGGGGAGATGTTTCGTGAGGCCGGGGTTTAGATTGGATGATTAATAGAATTGGAATAGAACTGGAGTTTAGGAAATGATGATGAACATTTGAATCGCATCTTCCTGATGGTCAACTTTGGTAAGTTCAGGCACTAACCTTTCCATTGCAATGGGCCAGGCCTGAGGAGGAAACATGGAAAGGAAAATAACTGTGCTCACATCAGTTGTGCAGGGCAGTGTCTGTGCAGCAGCATGGCACACCAAGCGACCCCGGGGACTGACCCAGGCAGAGCAGGGCAGGAGAATCATTCAGGATTTTCCGCTTTGCCAGCAGCTGCCATCTGCGCTCACAAATGGACACTTGGAACATGTTGGAGGGCATCCATTGTGCAGCTGTAGCCTGGTAACCATGGTCCCGCCAGGGTGAAACGGAGAACGTTTGAGTCGGTGGTGGTGGAGGGAAGGGTAAATGAAGGGGGTCCCACTGGAACCTCTCCAACCATCAACTCTCTGCAACTCTCCAGAACTCACGATGCACAAATAGACAGTTTCCATCCACACATCTGTGCTGATGTTTACCGCTAACTACTGTTCAACAGCCACCGCAAGTGAGTGAAGAGGTGGAGAACAATAGTGAGAGGAGGAAAATCTCCTCGGGTGAATATTTTAATCGAAGTATCAATCTGCATTGTCATAGGATGGAAACGATTCATTGATGGAGACCCAAAGAACTGCAGGTGCTGGAATCTTGAGTAAAACATTAAGTGCTGGAGGAACTCAGTGGGTCAGGTAGCATCTGTGGGAGGAATGAAAAGACAGCGTTTTGGGTCAGGACTGTCCCAACCCAAAACACCATCTATGCATGTTCTCCAGCGATGCTGCCTCACCCACTGAGTTACTCCAGCACTCTGTGAAACGTCACCTATCCATGTTCTCCAGCGATGCTGCCTCACCCACTGAGTTACTCCAGCACTCTGTGAAACGTCACCTATCCATGTTCTCCAGAGATGCTGCCTGACCCGCTGAGTTACTCCAGCACTCTGTGAAACGTCACCTATCCATGTTCTCCACAGATGCTGCCTGACCCGCTGAGTTACTCCAGCACTCTGTGAAACGTCACCTATCCATGTTCTCCACAGATGCTGCCTGACCCACTGAATTACTCCAGCACTCTGTGAAACGTCACCTATCCATGTTCTCCAGGGATGCTGCCTGACCCGCTGAGTTACTCCAGCACTCTGTGAAACGTCACCTATCCATGTTCTCCAGGGATGCTGCCTGACCCGCTGAGTTACTCCAGCACTCTGTGAAACGTCACCTATCCATGTTCTCCACAGATGCTGCCTGACCCGCTGAGTTACTCCAGCTCTGAAGAAGGGTCTCGACCCGAAACGTCGCCTATCTCCTTCGCTCCTTAGATGCTGCTGCACCCGCTGAGTTTCTCCAGCTTTTTGTGTAACCCCCGAGTTACTCCAGCACTCTGTGAAACGTCACCGTTCCATATTCTCCAGGGATGCTCAGTTACTCATGCATTTTGTGACATTGATATTTAATTTAATGCAGGTAAAAATGTTTATTTAATAGCAATTGCATTTCTTTCTTATACTCCAGAAAACCTTTGACTAAATAAGTCTCAGCTGAGCTTCCAGGATAGCAGCTCGACCTTGCCCTGGAGTTTCGGTGCTGCTGTAACAGTTTTAATATCCCAATGTATTTCTTCCCCTGATGGGTGTATTGATATTGCCTTTAATGTGATGTGGTTACATCATCCCGCACCAGAGAGCATGGAACTGAGCCCATTCTCAGATGCGGCCATAATCCACCTTCTCCAGAGATGTGTCATTAAAGTACATAACACATGTTAACTTGCAAAACCCTTGTCCACGACTGCACTTTATTAGACGGTTCCCTTTCCTTCTTTTCACTTTGTCATTTGCAAAACCGCCCTCGGAATCATTCAGCAGCACACAGGGGCCGGGCCAGTGTTTCACAAGACTCAAGCAGAGAGGTTTCCTGGGCCTATTCTCAACGCTTCCAGTAATTACAGACCCACCAAGTGTGGGTTTCCAGCCATTCCCTGCCCCCATCACTCCACATCCAAAGTCTGTGCTGTCTAGAAAAGCCACGTGATCCCCGCCTGTCTCCTGGGGGCGGAGGGGAAGCAGATTGATCCTGGTCTTTTGTAAGAGGTCAACACAGCAGGAGATTACCGAGTGCCTGCTAAAAGCTGGGCATTACCGCAAACAGGCGCCCGCCAGCAGCCTTTGCTTTGACCTACATAGATGACTGAAGTTAGCAGGCGTCAGGATTAGCCACAGTGCAACACGCCCTCCTCTCCTCCACTATGAAGTCACGAAACTCACATCCCTGCACAACGCCATTTCAAGCACCATCACGCAGTTTACATTGAAACTATCCTCGTTGTTCAGGGAGCAAGACCCGTCATTTAAAAAGAGCCTTTCTAAATTTGGAGGCAAATAGTTTGTGGATCTGGGCCAGGGCTTCACGGAATGTAAATAACTGGGCAGCACCCTTTTAACTGGTTTGTGAAATCGCAATCATGTATTTGCTGTGCCTGCTTTTTATTTGTGAGCTATACAGTGAATGGGCAGTTTTGCTTTTTAGGAATTTTTGGTAGAATTACCATTGCAGACGAAGTGACCTCATCAGGGAAGCCACTGAAATTAAGGAAAAATGTAACTTCATTTTCTCTCTTTTAGGTTTAGGTTTATTATTGTCAGGGGTAGCGAGGTACAGTGAGAAGCTTTGTTGAGCACGTTTGCCAAATCAATCAGATAATACCATTTATAAATACAATCGAGGCAAACACAAGTACAATACTTCAGCAAAGGGGAAGACACAGATTGCAGAATATAGTTCTCAATATTGTAGCACCAGAGTCCATTCTCCACAACAGGGTAGAGGTGAATCGGACAATACCCTGGACTACCGAAGGATGGTTCAGAAACCTGAATGCAGAGGGCAAGAAGCTATCCCTGAGTCTGGTGGTGCGCACTTTCAGGCCTCCGTACCTTTTGCCTGTCGGGAGCAGGGAGAAGAAGAAATGCCGAGTGTGGGACTGGCCTTTGATGATGTTGGCTGATTTTCCGAGGTAGCGGGAAGTGTAGATGGAGTCGATGGTGGGGAGTCTGGTCTGTGCGATGGACTGGGCTATGTCTACAACTCTCTGCATTTCTCACGCTCTTGGGCAAAGCTGCTGCCAAACCAAGCTGTGACGCAACCTGACTGTGTACTTTCTAAGGTGCATCTGCAGAGGTTTGCAAGAGTTACTGGACGCATGCCAAATATCTTCAGTCTCCTCAGGAAATAAAGGATACAAAGCCCTTCTTGGCTGTCACAGCAATGTGGTTGGTCCACAAAAGATCATTGGTAATATCAATGCCAAGCCACTTAAAGCTCTCAACCATTTCCACTTTGGCACCAGTGGTGCTGATTGGGGCATGTGCTCCACCATGCTTCCTGAAGTCAATAAGGCTTCGAAGGGCATGGGCCAAGCGTGAGCAGGTGGGACTTGCTTAGATGGGGCATGTTGGTTGGCATGGACAGTTAGGCTGAAGGGCCCGTTTCTGTGCTGTATGTTTTAATGACGATGTTTCTATCCTGCTCACATCAGCATAAGAAATAAGATGGTGTTACATAGAAATTACAATCTGGGACATGCCATTCAGCCGGAGCAGGGAGTAGGCTCGGAGTTCTCAGACTTCTTTTGCGACTGTACACAAAGAGCCTCCACACTTCTGCCGCCATCATGTACCTTCCACGTCCTTACAAATATTACCTTATCTTGGCCTGAAAGGCCTGTTGTCCTGACGGCGGGTCAGAGTTGAAGGGGTCGGCCTGGCCAGGCGATGCTATCGATGTCCTCCACCACTGGTCCGCCGATCCGTGCCGTTGCAGACCGCATCCGATCCGCGCACTCGACCGATCTCGATGGAGAATTGTGGAGAGGACTGATCTTTATCAACCCTGATCACTATTCTTCGTGCGAGTAGTGAATCTCGTGAAAACGTGAATGAAAGTGAAGGAACCTGTCCACGTGATATGTTAGGAAAGAGTAACAATTATTTCCTGAAAGGACACAAAGTGGTGGAGTAACTGAGCGGGTCAGGCAGCATCTCTGGAGAACATGAATTGGTGCTGTTTCTGCTTGAGATCCTTCTTCAGACAAAGAATGTATCAAACAAAGACACACCATTCTTCTCTGATACAATGAACCTCAAAGGCTTTGACTTCTTACTGGGATATGATTCCATACTAACCCTTCAGTTCATTGGAGCTATAACGTGCCAGTGTACTATGTGAATGGACATTGTTCTGCAATTTAAATCACTATTAAACTCAACTGAGATTCACAATTAGGACCTAAACTGGAGAGCGACAACCAAATGCAACCAACTAAGGACAGCGCCTCATATTTCACTTGGGCAGCTTACACCCCAGCAGTATGAACATTGACTTCTCTAACTTCAAGTAACCCTTGCTTTCCCTCTATCTTCATCCCTCCCCCATCCCAGTACTCTGATCAGTCTTATTGTCTCCGACTACATTTTATCTCTGTTTGCTTTGTTTTACCATCTCCCAGCCAACAATGATCTAGTCTACATTGTCCTTGATCTCCATTCCCTTTGCCCTGTTTTCACACCTTCACCCTTCCTTATCTATCTATCTCCCTTCCCTCTGATGTCAGTCAGAGGGGTCTCGACCCAAAACGTCACCTATTCCTTCTCTCCAGGGATGAAACATAGAAACATAGAAATTAGGTGCAGGAGTAGGCCATTCGGCCCTTCGAGCCTGCACCGCCATTCAATATGATCATGGCTGATCATCCAACTCAGTATCCCGTACCTGCCTTCTCTCCATACCATCTGATCCCCTTAGCCACAATGGCCACATCTAACTCCCTCTTAAATATAGCCAATGAACTGGCCTCAACTGCCCTCTGTGGCAGAGAGTTCCAGAGACCCACAACTCTCTGTGTGAAAAAGTCCTTCTCATCTCGGTCCTAAAGGATTTCCCCCTTATCCTTAAGCTGTGACCCCTTGTTCTGGACCTCCCCAACATCGGGAACAATCTTCCTGCATCTCACCTGTCCAACCCCTTAAGAATTTTGTAAGTTTCTATAAGATCCCTGTCCTATAAGATTCTATAAGCTATAAGCTATAAGATGCTATAAGATTCTATAAGCTATAAGCTATAAGATGCTATAAGATTCCATAAGATGCTGCCTGTCCCGCTGAGTTACTCCAGCTTTTTATGTCTATCTTTGAGCTACAACCAAGGAATATTTGAGAGAGGGAGAGAAAAGATAATATTTATGTTCTCATCACAGGAATGAATAACGGAGATCCTCGTGATGTTTACTTGAATAATAATTACTTGATGAACCTATTTTCAGAATTAATATGACCTAACCATTGTCTGTATTTTTGGACTCTGCCTCTGGGACTGGCGCTCCAATATTGAGAACAATATTCTGCACTCTGTGTCTTCCCCTTTGCTGAAGTAGTGTTCTTGTGTTTGCCTTGATTGTATTTGCGAATAGTATTATCCCATTTCTTTGGAACGTGTCCACAACAAAACTTTTCACTGTCTTTTCACACCTGTGAGTGGATTATAAAAGAACACTCTCTCTATTAGCAACATATTCTGCATTGAACTTAAATTGATTCAAAAAAATTTCACATTTTCAGCAATGCACCAGACACGGCTGTGAAAAAATCCGCTCCACATCTGAAAATGCCCGACTGTTTCCAAGGTGTAAATTAATGAAGTGAAGCTCTAATTGTATTCACTGAAAAACTGAAGCTTTAATGGAGTCCTCACTGAAAAACGGAAGAAAAGTAAATAGTTTTTTTTAAGAAGGCTGTGTCAAATAAGTTTTACAGTGAGGTCCTTAATGAAGATGCAGTAGCCCATGAACTATTTTTGTAATGAAATCTGATGCACTGAATTGCTAGTGGATCTGTTTTAATGATTTTCTTTAAATTTCTACAATAGTTATAATAATGACTTAATTTATACCTATTCCAGTCACAAATTAAAAGTAGTCTGAGCAGCCTTACTGTGTGCTCTCTGGATAGTGGAATCATATTCCAGCTGAGAAGCGATATTCCTTTGCACAACATTTATATTAAACTACAATTGGACACTCAGTCAAAGGCAGCACTTGCCTGGGTTTTGTTCTGGCTTTTCACACTTCTGATGTACTGGCTCATGGAAGCCATGGAGCAGGCAACACGGGTTGTTACATGGTTTGCATTGTTTGACATCTCATGAGCAAAGTAGATGAGTACCTCATCTACTGCATCCGTTGCTCCAGATGCCAGCTGATCTACATCGGTGAGACCAAGCGGAGGCTGGGCGATCGTTTCGCCGAACACCTCCGCTCGGTCCGCAATAACCAACCCGACCTCCCGGTGGCTCAGCACTTCAACTCCCCCTCCCACTCCGTATCCGACCTCTCGGTCCTGGGCCTCCTCCACGGCCAGAGTGATCAACACCGCAAGTTGGAGGAACAGCACCTCATATTCCGCTTGGGGAGTCTGCATCCTCTGGGCTTAAACATTGAATTTTCTCAATTCTGTTAACCCAGACTGCCTCCCCCCCACCTCTCCCTCAGCCCTCTGGCCCTGACATTCCTTCTCCATCTCCCCCCCCCCCCCCCCCCCCCCAGTCGCACTAGCTTCTCATTTTCACACCACAAACAGCTTACAATGGCCTGCTTCCTTTCTCACCAATACTTTTTTGCATATCTTTCACTCATTGTTCCTTATCTCTCCACATCACTGTTTATATCTCTCGTTTCCCTGATCCCTGACCAGTCTGAAGAAGGGTCTCGACCCGAAACGTCGCCTATCTCCTTCGCTCCTTAGATGCTGCTGCACCCGCTGAGTTTCTCCAGCTTTTTGTGTAACCCTCATGAGCAAAGTTGCTGTGCACAGCTTGTAGTTACCTCTTTTATCCCTGCTGCCCTTCTTAAATAAAAAAACAATATTAGCTATCTTTCAGTCTTGTAGGGGCTACACAGTGACTGACAAATATGTGCAACTATCCAGCCATCTTCACCCACACTTCCTCTAGCAAACTGGGATAGTTCTCATAGAGTGAGACAGTGTGGAAACAGGCTCATCAGCCCAACTTGCCCATGCCACTCAACATGCCCCATCTACACTAGTCCCACTTGCGTGCGTTTGGACCATATCCCTCTAAACCTTTCATCTGGCTATGAATCTAACTCTGCTCCTTCATAATACTAACCTGGTCCAGTTTATCCACAGAACCCTCCCTGACAGGGCAGTCACGGTGGCGCAGTGGTAGAGTTGCTGCCTTGTAGCGATTGCAGCACCAGAGACCCGGGTTCAATCCCGACTATGGGTGCTGTCTGTACGGAGTTTGTACGTTCTCCCCGTGACCGCGTGGGTTTTCTCTAAGATCTTCGGTTTCCTCCCACTCTCCAAAGATCTACAGGTATGTAGGTTAATTGGCTTTGGTGTATGTGTAAATTGTCCCTAGTGTGTGTAGGACAAAGTTGATGTGCGGGGTACGCTGTTTGGTTCGGACTCGGTGGGCCGAAGGGCCTGTTTCCACGCTGTATCTCTAAACTAAACTCAACTAAACTCAACTCACCACCTCTACATCTTTGAACTACATCCCTGAACTCACCATCACATGCCTGGAAATCTTCTTGCTCCTGATATACTGATAGAATATTTAGGATTCTCTGTAATCTTACTGGCCAAGGATATTTCATGGCCCCATTTTACCTTCCTGGTTTTTACTAACATTTTTTCCTCCACACCCTGTGCTTCTCAAGAGACGTCCTCGATTCCAGCTGCGTATAACAGACATTTGCTTCCTTTTACGCCCAGAGGATTGTCGGCTGCCCTCTCCTTACCTTGGAGGACTTACACAGTTCCCGCTGCATCAACAAATCCAAGAATATTATAAAGGACATTTCCCACCCCGGACACTCCCTGTTTGAACTGTTGCCGTCAGGCAGACGGTACAGATCTACAAGGACAAGGACAAACAGACTTAAAAACAGTTTTTACCCCACTGCTATAAAGGCACTAAATGTAGCCGCCAAGGAACGCGGGAACTAAGGGACTATGGTTGGTACACTGTGAAATCGACAGAAGGATGCAGGTTTGGGTGTTTATGCATGCTATTTTCATATTTCAAATTTATTTTAGTTGTTTATCTTTTTTAATATCTTCCCTTGTATGTATCGTTAGCTTTTATGGTTTGAATGGTGCACTGACTGGTTGACATTTTTAAATTTTGTTATACATGGTTCATGTTACAATGACAATAAGGAAACTACTACTTTTATTTCTGGTCAATCTTCCGATAACCTTTATCATCCTAAGGTTCCGTAATCTTGGTTTTCTTTGCCTTCAAGGATCTCACAGAACTCCCATTGGAAGGATGAGGAAATCTTCAAAGTCGGCATACCTTGTGGAGATTTCGCAGTGGAGCAGTAATGTGTAGACACAGGGAACTGCAGATACTAGTTTACAAAAAAAAGACACATGCTGGAGTGATTCAAAACTGGTCCTGACCTGAAACGTCACCTATCCATGTTCATCTGGAATATTGTCTGACCCGCTGAGTTACTCCAAGGCTTTGTGACTTTATTTCTACGGAAATGGAAGCTGGTTTTGAACCCTCCCTCTTAAGTAGGACTTTACCTACTGAGCTTATCTGATACTCACAGGCCACAGTCTTCACTGGTGTTGCTGATGCTTAGATGCCAGAACAAAGGCAACTCAACTCTGGTGCTACCTCCTGCAGACCGCATCACCCACTCCACACCCTCTTACTCTGCTTCCCAGTAACAGATGAATCTGCTTTGTATTAACGTTACACTTTTAGACCTTTCAGTGCAAGGTTTGCAGTTGCCACAAATTATTTCCCTTTTCACTTTTGCAAATGAGAATCCCTTCATTGGAAAACATTTGCTGTTTCTCATTCCAAACGCCTGTAGATTATATTCAGAGTGACAGCATCAATGAGCGATGCTGCCTCTGAAACACAGGTGGAGAACTGACAATAGAAATTTCATCAATAAAACTCAGGAAATATTAGGAACAACAAATAACAGGAAATTTTAGCTCATGTGAAAGTTGAGCAATTACTGATATTTTTGAAGAAATGTTCGCGAAGAGGAGTTTGAAACACCCTATGACGCGATGCACCTCGTCCTAAATTTTTCACAAATTATGATTATATTTCACGATGAAAATTAAAAACTAAACTTGCAAATGAAGAAGCAATTGAATAAACATGGGGCCATAGAGTTACCCAGAAGATGCCTTCGGATCGAGGCCTGGAATCAGCAATAGTCCTGCCTGAAAACCAAGGACATGGACAAGACTCCTGGGATCCACCAGAGGTTCACCAGACATGCAGGAGTCCAAGTGTGAGCCCTTCGGCCCAAGTCGCCCAAGATGCCCCATCCTGAACCCAGTCCCACCAAAGGCCATATGACATTTGAGCTTGCTCCTTCCTTAAAATGGCAGCAGTGGAGACCCGGATTTGATACTGGCCACTAAATTGTCCCTAGTGCGTAGGATAGAGCTAGTGTACGGGTGATCGCTAGTCGGCACGGGCTCGGTGGCTTGAAGAGTCTGTTTTCACGCTGTATCTCTAAACCTCCTGTGTTAGGATCGTATATCCCTCCAAACCTTTCATATCCATGTACCTGTCTAATAGTCTTTTAAATGTTGTCCTAGTCCCTGCCTCAACTCCTCCTCTGACAACTTGTTTCCCACACCCACCGCTCTCTGTGTGAAAAAGAGTGATGCATTCCACTGGTTAAAGTGCACCAGTGAGAGGAGGACAAGCTGATTGCGGTCTCTGCCAGGATCTGCCTGTATTTAATTTAAACAGAGTTTGAATTGAGAAATTGTCAACCACATACATGGGGGATAGTCTATTATTATAGTCAATGTGTAGAAATATTCCATCAATGACATTCTGCAAATTAATACATGCTCATTCCCAATCTTTTTTCACATAAATTAACTATATAATGTAAATCTAATCTTAAATACCAAATAATGTTACGAAACATTCAAGCCTTTTTTCTTACATTGAATTAGTTGCTGGTAAAAAGCTATTATCACAGATGTGCTGGAAGGGCACTTAGACAAATTCAAACTAATCAAAGTTAACATGGTTTTGTGAAAGAAAAAACATATTTGATCCAATTTGTAGGAATGTTTAGAAAAAGAATTATGTGCTGTGGATGAAGGAAGCAGTGGATGTTTGATTGGGAGATCTGCAGGAGGCGTTTGATAAGTGCGATGTCTACTGTTATTGCGGGAAAATAAAAGTTTATGGTTTAAAGGTAGCACACTTATGCAGGCTGGTTAATGGCAGGAGAGTGCGGACAGTAATTAGTTGTTTTCTGGTTGGCACCAAAGATCCTGTAGCAGAGCAAGATAGACCACTCCTGCTAAAGGCAATGGGCTGACTTGTAGTACGCAACGGAGCGGAATATGGGCCTTTTTTTCATCCATTTCAGTAACCGGACCCGACCCGACCCGCACTGTAATCAACGTTGCGGGGGGAACAGTGGAGTAGATGTACCTTGAGGGGGGACAGTTTGTGTTAATAAATTATAATTCTGAAAATGAGGAGAAGATTTTTACCAAAGAACTTTTATTTTCACGAGGATGTTTCCGTAACCGGCTTCCATCTCCGCACTAGTATCTTTGCTTTCTGGTATCTTTGGTGCGGAGACGGAAGCCGGTTACGGAAATGGGGCCGAATATTACCCATGACCGTACTACGTCTTTTTCGTTGAGTGATATATCTTGCTTGCTGTAGGATCTTTGGCTGGCACCATGTGGTGAGCTGTGTGCCATAGGGATTGTTTTTCGGGCTGCAGTCATTTACAATTTTAGAACGTGGAACAGTACAGTACAGCAAAAAGCCTTTGTTCGTTTCAGGAATGGGAAGGGGAGTTAAAATAGTTATCTCCTTATCTGACCCCTTTGTTCCCTTTTTGACTTTGACCTTTTCTCCACCCATCTACCAATCATCCCCTCCCTCAACTGTATCCATATATCACTTGCCACGAAATGACACAGAGTGCTGGAGTAACTCAGCGGGTCAGGCAGCATCACTGGAGAACATGGAAATGAGACGTTTCACAGAGTGCTGGAGTAACTCAGTGGGTCAAGCAGCATCACTGGAGAACATGGATAGGCGACATTTCACAGTACTGGAGTAGCTCAGTGAGTCAGGCAGTATCACTGGAGAACATTGATAGGTGGCATTTTGGGTCAGGACCCTTCAGTCAGGCTTCTTCACTTGCCAGGCTTTGTCCCACCCCCACCCCTTTTCCAGTTTTTTCCCCCTCTGCTCTATCAGTCTGAAGAAGTGTCGCGACCCGGAACATCGTTTGTCCGTTCTCTCCACAGATCCTCCTGACCCACTGAGTTTCTCCAGCAAGTTGTATTTTACTCAAAATTCCAGCATCTTGCAGTTCCTTGGTTATAGATACCACCTGACCTGCTGAGCCTTTACAGCATTTTCTAATTGTATTTCAGACTTGCAGCATCAGTGGGTTTTTTTTTTAGTAAATCGCCTAATGAGATGCAATCTCAGCAGAATTCAAGGCTGCAGAGAGGCTTAAAATCAGACTCTGCTCTATCTTGCCTGCTGGAGGAGGTAATTCTACAACAAGCGGGAAAGGCTGCTGAGAAGATTTATGAGGATGTTGCCAGGACTCAAGGGCCTGGGCTACATGGACAGCTTGGGCAGGCTGGGTCTTTATACCTTGTAGCGCTGCACACTGAGGGGTGATCTTATAGTGTATAAAATCATGAGAGGAATAGTGTGAATGCACAGTCTTTTACCCTGAGTGGAGGAATCAAGAACCTGTGTACATTGGTTTAGTTTAGTTTATTGTCACGTGTACTGAGGTACAGTGAAAAGTATAAGGTGGGGGATAATGTTTTCACACACAGGGTGGGGGTATGGAACGAGCTGCCAAAGTAGGTAGGCGTTATAACAACATTTAAAATACATTTGGACAGGTACATGGGATAGGAAGGATTTCGAGAGATATGGGCCAAATATGGGCATGTAGGACAAGCATAGTGGTCGGCATGGGCGAGTTTGGCCTCAGGCCCATTTTCCATGCTGTATGTCTCTGTGACTCGAATAATCTTTGGCTGTTGTTTCCTTGGCTTCAATCCAAGACTCAGTGGGCGTGTTATAGGATTGCAGAGATTCATTCTTCTTTCAAATTACTTCAGGGAAGTAGCAGCTAAAAATAAGTTACCTGATTTTTTATTTCGTAGTGCAGGGAGATTAGGGTGTTGCAATTCTACTAGTGAACACTCAGCTGGCTTGCATTCATAGTGAACAACTTGCAATTTTACATCCTGATGCAAATACTGCACTGAGCCAATTCAGTCATTTACTGAAACTGATGAGGGAATGTTGCTCCACTGGAGAGTCAAGAGACAGACAGACAGACAGACAGACAGACAGACAGACAGACAGACAGACAGAGACAATAGGTGCAGGAGCAGGCCATTCGGCCCTTCGAGCCAGCACCGCCATTCAATGTGATCATGGCTGATCATCCCCAATCAGTACCCCGCTCCTGCCTTCTCCCCATATCCCCTGATTCCTCTGAAGAAGGGTCTCGACCCAAAACGTCGCCTATCTCCTTCGCTCCGTAGATGCTGCTGCACCTGCTGAGTTTCTCCAGCTTTTTGTGTAATCCCCTGATTCTGCTATCTTTAAGAGCCCTATCCAGCTCTCTCTTCAAAGTATCCAGAGAACCGGCCTCTACTGCCCTCTAAGGCAGATAATAGACAGACAGACAGACAGACAGACAGACAGACAGACAGACAGACAGACAGACAGACAGACAGACAGACAGACAGACAGACAGACAGACAGACAGACAGACAGACAGACAGACAGACAGACAGACAGGCAGACAGGCAGACATCTCACCTACCTCCCCTGGCAGCTTGTTCCATACACCAACTTATTGTGAGATCAACGTATATTGCTGCTGGTAAATCGTCAACTCGGTGAGAGATGCATTTTGATCTGCCCAGAACCTGTTCAAGGAGGTGTCTTGGGTGCACTGAGGCTGGGTGAAGCCACACGGAGACTCAGTGACAAGGGACCACAATCCATGCTAACGCGATGAGAGTTTGGTGCCTCACTGGATCATCTCTACCTTTGGATCTGTTAACCATGAGCGGCTGACCATGCCTGGGAATTTAGAGCAACAGAGGGTGGAGGCGGGTAGTGGAGCCGACAATATTATGATGCTGAGCTCAACTGCTGCTATCAAACTGCCTCAAGGAACAGACACAATGTTTGTGTCAAGGCTTATTCTGGTCTCACTGCGATCAATACATTACAGTTTGATGTCTGAGTAAAAGAATGATATTACTACTTCACTTTGACCATCGTCTGTGCTTCTGTCAAAATCGTTGAGTGCTCATTGGTATTTTTGCATTTTGTTTTCACGTAAATGTATTTCAAAGTTCCTGGGGATGTACGTTGGACATACTGCCCAAACAGTGCAAGAGTCCACCCACCGTCACTGGAGAATTATACTCATTCTGGGACAATCATTACGCTGAAGATGAGGAGGACAGCGGTGTTGTGGCACTGATGTGTATTTCCACTGAAGATAAAAATCCAAACCCAACTTTATTGACTGCTGAGGCCAAAATCCTACAGTGAATGCACAATATTGGAGCACTTTCCCTGTTTGTTTCTCTCTATTTGCACAATTTAGTAAAATATTCAAATCTTTATCAGTAAATTAAGAGGGAACAGAATGTATTTTTTGTCTTATTCTGACAGGATGTATAGTTGTTTACATTCTGGATGACTGACATATAACGAGAAGTTCTGGAAACCTAAGCTTCTCCTCATCATTTAAACAGGAAAACATTGCATTTATCTGACATGTTGAAAGTTCTATGTAAGAAATAAATGACTGCACTTGATTATATTTCCAGTTAAATAGCTAATTTGCTTTATTGTGGTGGTACTTTCAATGCATTTAAGAAAGACCATTTACTGCAAAAACACAGGATTTCTTAGTAATCAAATAAATAATCTTCAAATCAGATCAGACCAAAGTCCATGTAAACCTGGACCTGTTTTTGCAAATTCTTTGCATGCACACCAAGAACTTCAGCATCTTAAAAGAAAAAGCAATGAGTTCATGGTTTCAGTACAGTTCCTCCATCAGCATTTGCTGGATTCAGGGATTGTGTTACTCTCATCTTCTCATTAGCCTTTCTTTGAATCGGTATTATTCTCCTCTGCCGACACCGAGGCCATTTGTAGTTTCACAATCAAATGCTCAAAAACTCTGAAATTTATCTCAAGAAACTAGCATCCAAAGGTACCACCCGTCGCACTGTTCATGCAGTATGTTCAATGTACATCCCCAGGAACTTTGAAATACATTCAAGTGAAAATAAAATGCAAAATGCCAATGATTTTGACAGAGGCACAGACGATGGCCAAAGTGACGTAATAATATCATTCATCTACTCCAACTTCAAACTATAATATATTGATAGCAGTGAGACTGGAATACGCCCAATATACATTGTGTCTGTTCCATGAAGCAGTTTGATAGAGGCAGTTGAGCCCAGCATCATAATACTGTCAAGGCTCCACTCCTCCGCTACCCACCTCCACCCTCTGTTGCTCTAAGTTCCCAGACATGGTCAGCACCTTCTGGTTAGCAGATCCAAAGGTAGAGATGATCCAATGAGGCACCAAACTCTCATTTAGTTAGCGTGGGAAGGAACTGCGGATGCTGGTTTAAATCGAAGAGAGACATAAAGTGCTGGAGCAACTCAGCGGAACAGGCAGCATTTCTGGAGAGAAGGAATGGGTGACGTTTCCTGTCGAGACCCTGTTTCAGACTGATGGAGCATTTTGTGTCTCATCTCGTTAGCATGGGAGAGGTCAGTGGGCAACGTGGTTAATGATATAATATCAGCAGATAATCAACTCTGTTCCTATTCACAGTTGCACGTCATGTCTTTCCACTAACCAACTCCGCAACCAAGCTGGGGTGGGTTCTTGGCATGATATGGTGGCTTGCTGGAAGAAAGTTGAACCTCAGGACTGCTGTAGCAGCTGGCTACAGGAAAACCCAGTCCCAGGCTGTTCACCTGAAACAAACAGGCACTTGGGCATGTCTCTACACAAGGTAACAGCACTGGCCACAAAATACGTTGTTATCCAATAAAATCAGGTTGCTACTGAGTGGAGAGATCTTATGATCACTGAATAACGTATTTTCTAACATCAATTTGTTTCAAATGTAGACTCTCCGAAGCATCCGAGAAACTCATGTAATATATTTTTAATAAACGTAACCACTAACGGTGAAAAGCCTTTGATGGTAATGGGTGTATTTTTAAAATCTTTTATAAAAGGAATTCTAAATAGTCTGCTTCCCATTGAAGGAAAATGTGACTTAATTATATTTCCATGCAACGTCCGCATAATTGAAATTCTATTGCCATTTAAATACTATCAAGTGACACAAAATTGTTGTATTATAATTCCAAACAAGTATATTCATAACTCAATGTGTAAAACCTATTTTGGTGAAGGTTACAATCTATTTAAAGTTTACACTTGCAAATAAATATTAAGTTTAATGTTCTTTTCAAAAAATAAATAATTGCTCTTGATTTTATTTCTCATTTAAGTGCTGTTTGCGGCGTTGAGTAGCCATGGTGATGGCTCTCTCTGCATTGTGGCAGCACACTGACGGTGGAGCTTGCTGAACGACTCAGCATAAAGCAGAGATGTTTTCAATCACCTGCTCATTTACACAGACATTCAGCTTCTCTCCCTTCCTACGTGATTTTGCTTTCCAAAGCTGTTTCGTTTCTATTAACGTTGAGTCTGTAACATGATCTTTATGATTTACGGTGAAACTGATTTGCCACTGATCTTATACATCCACTCCAGCTTCATCCAGATGGAATTTTCTGCCATTGGCTATATTTTTATGTTTTTATGTTGGATGATATGGAAACAATTATATATTTCCTTTCCTGGAAAACTAGAAAAATCAGATTTTACTGGAGAAATTTGTCTTCGATCTAAGGTCTGATTAAATGTAAAGTCCTGCCTGCTAATGGTACAAACCTCGAACAGAGCTATTGGTTTGAGTATACGTGGCCAGCCAGAAGCAATCACACCTGGAGCTCTCAAGTGGGTTGGGTTGTGGGTGCTGTTATGAGGGTGGGAACAGGTATATTAGCGATGGAGGACACATTCGTTTGGAAGCTCATCTCAACACGTCACATCTGACACCGACAGGTCAGGTTGACTTCAGACCGTTGCCATGGTGATGAATGGAATGGAATTGTTGCAGGACATTGGTCTTCCAAATATTGAGTTGACGAAATGTCTGTTTGTCTAGTGCTGGTGATAATTTGAATGATCTCCAGACGTGGATATGCAGATGTTTGAAAGGGCCAAGGTAAGGAGGAGAGAAGTGTGCACCGAGTACATTCCACACGGACACAGGGTGGTGGTGGGCTCTCAGCCAACAGTGATAAAGGTACCACCCTCAGAACTCATTATACCAAGTCGTGGAAATATATTGGGCATTAGTGTTCATGTATTCCATATGTAGTACCAAGACCAGTGACGGAGACCCAGCTATGTAGATTGAGTGCAGGAATAACCTGCCATCCACCTGATAATGTGGAGAATAGTCCAGGCTTTTACTTCTCCCAAAATATGGACAAAGCCCTCCTGACTATTTAGCACCTTGTTAGTCTGCTCCCTGTCACCAGTAAGACGTGAAAGAGTCAACAGTAGGACTATCAAGTTGCATTTACTCATTATTAACCTGCTAACTGATACCGTGTTTGGCAGAATCGCTTGAATCCAAATCCCATGGCAATCTTGATGCAAATAAATCTGAAATGCAGAGGCTGGAATGACTGCCCTTAACACAGAGGAATGTTCAGCCAAAGTGACTCCAGGGAGTGCAAGTAAAATTAAAATTAATAGGAAGCAGGGAAAAGAGACTTGTAGTTAAAATCCTGCTCATTGTTGTGGTTCTTGGAGAAATATCCTCTCCATTCCAGACCACTGTTGCCAGGAGTCTTCAAGGTGAATCCTAGCTCTGACTATCTTCAACTGCTTCATCGCTGACCTTTCCTCAGTCAAACGATAAGGAGAACTGTTCACAGATGATCGCACGATGATCAGTCATTACCTGCCCCTCAAATAGTGAACATCCATTCCTGCATGAAGCAATGCTCATTCCTGTTACCTGCCCTTCAGATAGTGAACATACCCATCCCTGCAAGAGGCAAGATCTGAACAACAATCAGGTCTGGCCTGATTATAAGTATCACCGGCAACATGTCCTGGACCAGCCACATTGAAGCAATGATGAAGAAAGCACACCTGCGCCTCTGCATCCTTAGAAGGCTTAGGAAGTTCAGCATGTCCCCAACAACTCTCGCCAACTTCTACAGATGTGTCGTAGAATACATTCTATCCGGGTGCATCACAGCATGGTTTGGGAAAAGGCCAAGACCAAAATAAAATTGCAGACAGTTATGGACCTAGCCCAAACCATCACACAAACCAACCTCCCTTCCATTAATTGCATCTACACTCCCTCTTCTCCCCCTCTCCCATCAGGCAAGAGATACAGAAGTTTGAAAATGCATACCTCCAGAATCAGAGACAGTTTCTTCCCAGCTGTTATCAGGCAACTGAATCATCCTCTCACCATCTAGAGTGCGATCCTGACCTCCCATCTACCTCATTGGAGACTCTTGGACTATCTTTAATCTGACTTTACTGGACTGTACCTTGCACTAAACATTATTGCCTTTATCCTGTACCTGTACATTGTGGACGACTTCATTGTAATCATGTATAATATTTTCTATGACTGGGTAGCATGCAACAAAAGATTTTTCCCTGTACCTTGGTACACGTGACAATAATAAACTAAACCAGTGATTCATAACCTGGGGGTCGTTTGGGGCTTTGCCGGGGGTCATGAAGGGGGCACAAATAACATATCAATTTGTTGAGCCCATGTTAAGGAACCTAACAAAGGTACATACCACATTTAGTATTTTGTTCACATATGCGCATGCTGGTGCCAAAAAGGTCAAGAGCCACTGAACTAAACAAAAGTTACGTGTAAAGTTTGTACTACAGAAGTACTGTTGGTCATCTGCAACACCAGAAGCCTTACTAATAGCGTTGTTTTGCTCAATTCCACCGCCATCATGGAGCAGAGATTCAAGGAGATCAGACACGTTCAGAATGGATGCTCCCAATGCCAAAACCAGAACATTGTTGTTCTCAGATCCATTTTGAGATGGAACCCTGCGATTTACTCAACATTTATTATGTTAGCAATTTTTGTACTGATACAAGTTTCAATGTAATGACATATCTGCGGAGCCATGTACCTGCAGATGCTGGAATCTGGAGCAAAAATCAAACTGCGGGACTTTGGCACAGGGATCGTCAACATTTTAGGTCAAGACTGCACATCAGGACTGAGATTGCAGGGCCCTTTTTATGAAGACCTTTGTATTGAGTCCTCTGGTGTGGTCCTGTTTGGAGCATTGCACACACTTCTGGTTGCCCATTACAGGAAGGATGTGGAGGCTTTGGAATGAGTGCATAGGAGATTCACCAGAATGCTGCCTAGATTACAGAGTATTAGCTACAAGGTGAGGTTGGACAGACTTGGATTGTTTTCTCTGGAGTGCTGGAGGTTGAGGGGGAGACCTGATTGAAGTCTACAAAATAATGAGAGGCATAGATAGGATAAATAGTCAGAACCTTTTTCCAAGGATGGAAATATCAAATACTAGAGGGCATGGTTTTACAGTGAGAAGGGGGACGTTTAAATGAGCTGTGTGGGATATTTTTTTACACAGACGGTGGTGAGTGCCTGGAACGCGCTGCCGGGGGTGGTGGTTGAGGATACGATAGTGTACGATCGGGCTCTGGGGAGTGCTGTAGAGCAGAGGGATCTAGGAGTGCACGTACATAGTTCCTTCAAAAGTGGTGCCAGAGTAGATAGGGTGGTCAAGAAGCCATTCATCGGTCAGGGTATTGAGTAATGAAGTGCCATATATGGAGTATTGTGTTCAGTATTGGTCACCCAGCTATAGTAAGGATGTTGTTAAGCTGGAAATTGTAGATTTATTATAAGAGTTATGAGGATGTTGCCAGATCCTCAGCTGTAGGGATGGGTTGGGCAGGGTGAGACGTCATTCCTTGGAGTGCAGGAAGCTGCGGGGTGATTTTATAGAGGTGTATAAAATCATGAGAGGAATAGATAGGGTAAATGCACAGAGTCTTTTACCCAGAGTAGGGGAATCAGGAACTTGAGGACATGGGTTTCAGGTGGAAGGGGAAAGATTGCATAGGAACCTGAGAGGCAACATTTTCTCACAGAGGGTGGTGGGTATATGGAATGAGCTGCCAGGGAAGGTAGTTGAGGCAGATGGCATAACAGCATTTAAGAGCCATTTGGACAGGTACATGGATAATAAAGATTTATAGGAATATGGGTCAAATGTGGGCAGGTGGAACGAGCTTAGATGGGACATCTTGATGGGTATGGGCAAGTTGGGCCAAAGAGTCTGTTTCTGTGCTGTATGACTGTTTGACATGGATATGGAGGGATATGGATCATGTGTAGGCAGAGAAACATTGGTCTTGGCGTCAGGTTCTGCACGGAAGTCTTGTGCCAAAGGTCTTGTTCCTGCACTCCACTGTTCTATATTCAATACGAGGAGTACAGGGTAGTTGTTGAAATATGCCAGATCACGGCTGGCTGTCCTTGTGGACATGAATGATTTATCCAGAAAAAAACATCTTGCATCCCCACTTTTAATGTTCCACGCCTGATTATGAAACGAGTAAGCACAAATTCTCCTTTCTGTTTTTATCAGAAGATGTGTCGACACTTTGCATGCGCTTTGCATGGCGTGTCATTTTTAAACACGATGGCGTTGGGGAAGCAGAAATAAACAAAGCCATTCTGGGTAACGGGTCAAGTTCATCCTCACAACACCAAAATAATCACATTAGAGGAGGCCCAACCAAACAAGCCAGCCGTCAATCAAACTAATACGATTAACTTCAAATTATCAAATGGCCAGAGCAAAACAGATTTGCATCATTGTCACTACATTGTGTTCAATCTTAAAACAACGTGCTGTAAAAAAGAAACAGCCTCGTAATTAAAACCTTACTATATACATAATCAGCGTATTTATTTACAAAAAAAAAAAAATTGTTGCACTGCGTTGCGGATTGACCTAAATATGCAAACGTGCTGTGTTTTTTTTTCTTGCTGAAGCAGATAGCAAATGTTTATCACACGGCACAGAGGCAACCTGCTCCCTGCCCCCACTCCGGAGCGGGCTGCGCTGCGTCTGCGGGTAGTACGGTAAGGCTGCGATGTGTCACTGTAATGCAGAGACCTGTAATGATGTCAACTTGTTATTTACTTTCCAAAGCTGAATGACTGAGCAAGGGGAAAGGAGAATCAATCACCAGCACTGTGCCTGGGCAGGCGGAAAAAACTAGCGTGGCTGGGGGAAGGGCAGCACATGGTGCAAATATTGTATCATTAAAGACATCGCACATCGGTACTATCAGCCACTTTTCGCTCATTTCAATGCCAAAGGACGATGCATTAATAGATTTTGTAACAGCCTCGATTTGTTTGCGGTTGAATTGGTTAATTTAATATCTGCGACTTCCGAGTAGTGCTCGCAGCATATTGCTGTAATGTGTTTATATATTTTTATATAATATACATATACATATATATATATTCATATAGTGCATGGTTTGTTAATCCTTGTATAATGGTGTCCCTTGGCGAGGATAGGTCTGCTCACTTCATGTCTGGGTTGTGTACACAAAGAAACGAGGGCAAATTGAAAATTAAAAAAAAAGCAGGCAGCAGGAAGCCAGTTCCCCTGGCCGGGAACACCCTCCCTTCCCCCATGCAAGCAGTGTGTGCAGATGTATTTTTTAAACCGAATCGATCTGAAGCTTGGTGGGATATTCCTGAAAACATTGGAGGGAGCAGCGGGCGCAGGGGGTGAGCAATGGCTGGGTGTGTTGTGGAAAGCGATGGTTTTAGGGAGCCCTGTGCTCCCCTCCCCATGTGGAATCCTGATAGTTAATGTTTAATGCACAAGGCGGGTGTGTGAGCAATGTGTGTGTGTGTGTGGAGAGGGGGAGGGGAGAAGGGGGAGAGACAGAGGGGGGAGGGGGGGAGGGTGTGCGCGCGCCCCCCCCCGGGTGGGGGATGGGGGGGAGACTGTGTGTGTGGGGGAGGGGGGAGGGGGGGGGAGGGGCGCGCGCGAGCGCTGGGGGAGAGAGTGTCCTGTGGGGGAGGGGAGGGGGAGGGGAGCGCGAGCGGGAGCGCGCGGAGAGCGGGAGCGCGCTGTAGCCGGGCTGCCGAGAGCGAGCGCGAGCGACCGACCCCCACCCGCCCACCCACCCACCCACCCACACGGTGCCTCTCCCGCCGCCGCCGCCGCCGCCGCCATATGGACGGCTAGCGCCCGCCCGCCAACCCTCCACACGTACATGCGAGCCCCGCCGCCGCCACCGCCGCCGCCTCCTCCCCGGCCTCAGCCCCAGCTCCAGCCCGCGGCCGCGTAGGCCTCGCACGGCCCCGGCCTCCTCCAGCCCCCGGCCCCGGCCCCGGCCCCGGCCCACCGCACTCCTCCCCGGTGATGAGCGGCCCCTGAGGCGCTGCCCGACCCCCGAGACAAGCGGAGCCGCCGGTGGGAGCAGCGCCCTGGGTCACCTACACCGCCCCAGGTGAGGCTGTGTGTTCAACAGGGGCATGTGTGTGTTCGCAGGCTCGTATTTTTGCAGGGTCATGTGTGTGTTAGGCAGGGTCATGTGTGTGTTAGGCAGGGTCATGTGTGTGTTAGGCAGGGTCATGTGTGTGTTAGGCAGGGTCATGTGTGTGTTAGGCAGGGTCATGTGTGTGTTAGGCAGGGTCATGTGTGTGTTAGGCAGGGTCATGTGTGTGTTAGACTAACACAGGGTCATGTGTGTATTAGACAGGGTCATGTGTGTGTTAGACACTAACACAGGGTCATGTGTGTGTTAGACAGGGTCATGTCTGTGTTAGACACTAATACAGGGTCATGTGTGTGTTAGGCAGGGTCATGTGTGTGTTAGGCAGGGTCATGTGTGTGTTAGACTAACACAGGGTCATGTGTGTTACATACTAACACAGGGTCATGTGTGTGTTAGACAGGGTCATATTTGTTAGATGGGGTCATGTGTGTGTTAGACGGGGTCGCGTGTGTGTTACACACGAACACAGGGTTGCGTGTGTGTGTTAGACGGTTGCGTGTGTTAGACGGAGTCGCGTGTGTGTTACACACTAACACAGGGTCGCGTGTGTGTTAGACGGTCGCGTGTGTGTTAGCCAATCTCATGTGTGTACAGCGTTGTGTGTTAATATAGGTTCATGTGTGTACAGGCTCGAGTGGAGTGTACAGGTTCATGTGTGCGTTATACAGGTTTATGTCGGTTATACAGGTCATGTGTTACACAGGTTTGTGTGTATAGGGTCATGTATGTTGTTCAGGCTTGTGCATGTTATAGGCACAATGCTGGAGTAACCCAGCGGGACAGGCAGCATTTCTGGAGGGAGGAAATGGGTGACGTTTTGGGTCGTGACCCTTGTTCAGAGTGATGTGTATGTTATATATGTTCATGTGTGTATTATACAGGCTCGGGTATGTGTCACAGCTGTACAGCATGGAAACAGGCCCTTTGGTCAAACTCGTTCGCGTTGCCCAACCACAGTAGTCCCCCATGCCGTATTTGCCCCTGTACTTGTTCAAATTTATTTCAAATGTTGTTATAATACCTGTGTCAACTACCTCCTCTAGCATCTCATTCCATATACCCTCTGTGTGGAAAAAGTTGCCCTCTAGTTCCTATTAAATCTTTCCCCTCTCGCCTTAAACCTATGTCCTTTGGTTCTTGATTCCTCTACTCTGGGTAAAGGACTCTGTGCATCTGGCCTTTCTATCCCCCTCATAATTTTATACACGTCTACATAATCACCCCTAAGCCTACTGCGCTCCAAGGAATAAAGTTCAGGCCTGTCCAACCTCTTCCCATTATTCAGGCTCTCAAGTCATGGCAACATCCTTGTAAATGTTCTCTGCACTCTTTCCAGAGTAATTATATCCTTTCTATAACAGGATGATCAAAACTAAACACAGTACTTGAAATGTGGCCTCACCAATGCCTTCCACAACATAACATGATGTCCTAACTTCTATATACTCAATGCCCTGACTGATGAAGGGCAATATACCAAAAGTGTTCTGACTACCCTATCTACCTATGATGCCAATTTCAGGGAATTGTGTACCTGTACTCTTGAATCCCTCTGCTCTACAACACTCCCCAGAGCCCTACCATTCACTGTGCAGGTCCTGCCTAGGTTAACTTCGCTAAATAAAACAGCTCGCACTTATAGCTACATTAAACTCCATTAATCATTCCTCGGCCTATTTGCCCAGCTGATCAAGATCCTACTGTAATTTTCGACAGCCATCTTCGCTATCTACAATAATACCCACTTTAGTGTAATCTCCAAACTTACTAATCATGCTTCTTCCATTTTCATTCAAACTGTTCGTGTAAACCACAAACAGCAATGGGTCCAGCACCAATCCCTGTGACACACTACTAATCACAGACCTCCAGTCCGAAAAACAACCTTCCAACATCAACCTCTGCTTCCTTCGATTAACCCAATTTTCTATCCAGTTGGCTAGCTCTGCCTGGATCCCATGTGATCTAACCTTCCAGAGCAATGTGCACATGTTGTGCAGGCTCGTGTGTGCGTTGGACCGGCTTGTGTGTGTGTGTGTGTGTGTTGTACAGATTCATCTGTAGTGTTTGGGTCACGTGTTCGCGTGCTCGTGTGCGATTGTACATGCGTGGTGCAAGGCTCATGTGTTGTACGGACTTGCGTGTTCGTATGTCTTATGCAGGCACGCGTGTTATGCAGGTGTGTGCCTGGCTTGTGTGTGTGTACAGGTGCGTGCGCATATATTGTACTGGTACACTGTTTTCTCCAGGCTTGTATGTGTGTGTTGTACAGGCTCGTGCATGTGATGTACTGGCCCGTGTGTGCGTGTTTGTATGTCTTGAATGGAATACTTTATTGTCACATGTGACTAGGCAGGGTGAAATTTGCAGGTTCATATGTGTTATACAGGCGCACACATGTGTTGTACTGGATCGCGTGTGCGCAGGGTGAGCATTGGTCTGAACTTTTGGTGGGATTGCCATGTTCTAACATTTAAACACATTTACGCTGTGCAGTTCGGAGGTGGGGGAGGGGCAGACTGTGTGGATGGGGGATTGTTGCTAAATGGTACTTTCTGTGACTTGGGAGTATTAATTACTGTCGTTCAGAAATCCTTACAATCAGACTGATCATTAGGAAAATACAATCCATGGAACGGTTCAGCGACTGAGCCTCTCAGGTTTGATTTGTTTCTATGCACCGTGGAAAATTAGTCTGAAATAAATGGAATTATGCATTTGATTGATCTGGGGATTGTGGATCAGAACACTGATAGTGTTCAGAACAGGTTATAATGTATTGATTTTTACATGGAACACATTGTGTCCGCATATAATGATAACAATTGGTTAAGGGGAAAGTAGGTCATGAGTGGATATGCCCACTATCCCACTGTTTTATGTTTAAATGGTGAGATTGTTTCTTGTAAATATTTTTTTTTTCTCTGCTCATCTCTTGCTTTTATTCAACCAAGGAAGTGCAAATTTGAAATATTCATCATAGAGATGGCGTGGATTGTCTCTGCAATGTGTTGGGGAGGGGAAGCATGTTGGTTCACATTTTATAGAATGGAGTTTGTTCTCTCAGTATATTTTAAATGCATATGAAGTCACCACATTAAATGTTTGTCAGTTACTTTGTTAACTTGGTGTAAATATGTAGTAGATTTTGCATAGCATAATCAAATGTGTGTGTGTGCATTTACATTTTTTGTTTATTTGTGGTTAAACTTTACTGTGACATTTAGAATGTAGTTGTTTATAATTAAAGTAATATGTTTTTAAAAATAGCATTTTTAAGCAGCGCACTTTATTTCCACAGTTGTTGCACCATAATGACAGTTACTTCATCTCACAGTTTTGCATGGCCTTCCAAATTAGGAAGTAATAAAAGTTTGAAATTGCCGCGATATGTGACTGTGATAATTCTGAAGAAATGGTTTTATTTTTGGACAACTACCTGTATTTCTCTATATTTCTGGTGTGGTGTTGTTTACATATTCAGTTCTACATGTCTGAGAAAAGCATTGAACATCCGTGATTTCCATCAGTTAAATGCGGTATTACATGACGGATAAACATTTTGTACCATGTTGCACAGGAAATTTCGTGTTCAAATTCTCCACTGTAGTGAAATAATTGGTATCTGTAATTGGAATGTGATATTTATACCCCTGCAGCCGTTTAGGTCTGAAAATGAAACAATCTTTGTGGTTTTCCTGTCCCTGATTACTATCCAGTGATCTCAACGGAGAGTATCCATGTGTGGACATTACACACAACACTTGCTATCCATTACTGTCCAGTGATCTCAAGCGGATAGTACTGTGTGTGGATATTACACACAACTCCTGCTCTCCATCACCCTTGGTGCTCACTGGTCTGATGGCATCCAGTGGTTTGTTTTTGAATTCCTGTATGTCTTCACGGCACCTCCCCCCCCCCCCCCCCCCCCCCCCCTCTGTAACTACAACTCTCCATAAATTGTGCAGTCCTAACACTGTGACCAGCTCCAACTATAATTTCTCCATTATTGATGACTGTGCTGTAATCTGCTAAAATCCTACACTCGTGTTCTATCTTCTAGCTTTCCCTCATGGAACCCCTATGTCCCAAATTGTTTTTCTGTTTTTAAAATGCACTTTTAAACTAAACCCATGTGCCCTATTTTGTTGTTCGTATGTTTGACTGGGAGGCAGATTTTGTCTTTGAAGTGCTTTGAGATGTTTTATTAGTTTAAAGGCAAGCAATAAACACCAGTTATAGTTGACTGACCTGCGAAGTAATTCAAGGTCAGTTTCCAAATATTCAGGTGTTAGTTTTATGGAAGTTCTCCTTCCAGCTAGCCTACCAGAGGAGCACCAGTAATGTCATTTTTGTTCAGAGGTTTAGAATATTTTTGATCCCTCTGTCAATCTTACTCCAAAACCAGCAGGTCTTGTTTATAATTTTAAGGAATCCATTTTTACGTCCCTATGTGGAAAGAATATCACTAGAGCAAGGTTTACTACTCTCCAGAAAGGTATTCTTTGTAAAAATTGGAGGAAAGAATTGAACAGAAAAATCCACAAAGGCTGCCATTTTGTAGAAAACAGTGAAATGTTTTGAGATTTTAATAATGTCTCCTCACTGTCCATTCATACAAAAATATGCCATTGGTTGACAATGATCTCTGCGTTACATAAGAATGCATGCTAGTTACAATACTTACCACTTCTGCAAAATGGAGATTTTTAACTTGTTCAACTAGTGATGCAGATTGACTGTTGCTTTTGACAATTTTTCATTCATTGCCACTAAAGCTCAAATCAGATGGTTTTGTGCATAAGAAAAAAAAAGTTGGATAAAGTCAGACGGGGAAGATTTGCAAGGATGTTGCCAGGACGCGAGAATCTGAGTGAAAAAGAGAGGTTGAGCTGACTGGGACTCTATTCCTTGGAGTGCAGGAGGATGAGAGGTGATCTTATAGAGGTGTCTAAAATCATGAGAGGAATAGATTGGGTAGATGCAGATACTCTTGCCCACAGTAGGGACATTGAGAACCAGAGGGCATAAGTTTGTGAAAGGGGAAAGATTTAATAGAAATCAGAGGGGTATCTTTTTGCACACAAAGGGTGTAACAAAGAGCTGCCAGAGGAGGTAGTTGGGGCAGGGACTATTGCAACATTTAAAGAAAAAATTAAAGTTACATGGATAGGACGGGTTTGGAAGGATATGGGCCAAACACAGGCAGCTGGGACTAGTGCAGATGGTCGGTGTGGGCAAATTGGGCCGAAGGGCCTGTTTTAACGCTGTATGACCGTAAAAACCTGTGCTATAAATTATAAATATACCCATTTTTAGATATGCTTTGAGCACGAACAGGTCTTGTGTCCCTTAAGCTCGCTCCATAATTTGAAAATTATCCTTGATTGTAACCTTGAACATCTCCGTCTACCTGCTGTTAACTTTCACCCCTTGCTAATTAAGATTCAATCTCTCTTAAAATATTTAAAGACTATTCTACCAGCTTTTGAGTATGCGAGTCCAAAGACTTGGTCAGCACCTTCATCAGAAAACGCGACACTTCCTCCCTGCTTTAAATGGAGAGTCCATTAAATTTGCATTTCAATTCTACTTTTTCTCATGAGGCAAGAGATCCTCTCCATATAGACCACTGAAGACCTTCCAAGATCTATCGTAACAGGCAAGTCCTCTGTCACTTTTATAAACTCCAGCAGATAAAGCCTAGCTTGTCCAACATTTCTTATAAAACAATCTGCCCATTCCAGGTATTAGTCGAGCAATCCTCTGAATTCCTTCCAAAACAGTGATATCCTTCCTTGAATAAAGAAACCGATGTTGTACAATACACAGTGGTGTGGATGTGGCCTTAAGTAACAAGAAACATAACCACCTACTCTGTATTACTTTAAATTCTGTTAGCTTTGTACATTACGTGTACACTGGCCCTCTGTGAGACTATCGTACGCTGGGGCAAGAGAACACCTCAATGCTCTGATTGGACTTTACTGGATTTAATCTAGCACTAAACATTATCTCTCACTGATTACGTAACATGTTTCTTTGTTATTTTCCCTACCAAAATGGGCCACTCCACCTTGGAATTTCCCACACAATGCTCCCGGTTAATATTACTTACTCAACCTTTTTGTATCATTTTGCAGGCTCTATGTCCTCTTCATAGCTTATTTCTAACCAGCCATTGTATGAGCTGAAATTTAGCACCCATGCCTATGGTGCTTTCACCTCAGTAATTTATATATTTAAACAACCCACTGTGGTGTACCATCGTTCTTCTGATCATAAAGTCATTGACCTGAAGCAATAATTGTCTCTGCAGATGCAGCCTGACTTAATGAGTATTTCTTACATTTTCTGTTTTTATTTCAGATTTGCATCTAGCTTTTATTTAACTTTTCAGGCCATTAACTCATTGAATGCAAAATAGACAAATGTAGTGCATTGGTTTATTATTGTCATGTGTGCAGAGATTCAATGTAAGGCTTTTATTTGCTGCTCTCTTTTTCTTTTTGTTTTCTCTTTTAACTTCAGGTTTTTGTGTACCTTGTGTTGTGACTGTCGGTAGAACAACTTCCCTCCGGGGATGAATAAAGTTGTATCGTATCCAATTAAATCACATGACTATAATCAAGCCTTACACAAGGGCACCAGATAGATAGTACAAAGAGAAAAATACTAGAATGCAGAATATAGTGATACAGTGTTATAGCGTTATAGTTACAGAGAAAAAGTCCAGCATCCGCAGTAATATAGGTTGGAAGATCGGCACTGCAACATAGCTTATGGGAGGACAGTTCAGTTGTCTGTTAACAGAGGGGAAGAATCTGTTTCTAAATTTGAGGGTGGCACGGTGACATAACGTCAGAGCTACTGCTTTCCAGCGCCAGAGACACGGGTTTAATCCTGACCACGGGTGCCTGTCTGTGCAGCGTTTGGACATTCTCCCCGTGACCTGCGTGGGTTTTCTCCGAGATCTTTGGTTTGCTCCCACACTGCAAAGACGTACAGGTTTGTAGGTTGATTGGCTTGGTGTAAATGCATAAATTGTCCCTAGTGTGTGTAGGGTAGTGTTAATCTGCGAGGATCGCTGGTCAGTACGGACTCGCTGGGCCGAAGGGCCTGTTTTAGCGCTGTATCTCTAAATTAAACTCAAAAATTGAATCTGGTGGTATGTGTTTGCAAGCTTTTGTATCTTTTGCATGATGGGGAGAACAGGGAATGACTGGGTGAAAAATATCCTTGATTGGTGTTGGCTGTTTTCCTGAGGCAACGTGGTGTAGATAGAGTTGGTGGTGGGGCGTCCGGTCTTTGTTATGGACTGGGCTACACGTACAACTCTGCAAATTCTTGCAGTCTTGCTTGGGGCAGAATTCGAAATTAAGCTGTGATGCAACCTGATCGGATGCTTTCTGTGGTGAATCTGTAGAAGTTGATGAGAGTTGTTGGAGTCAGGCCGTATATCCTTGGTCTCCTGAGGAAGTTAGTGTGCTTCCTTGGCCATAGCTGGGCAGCACCAGTCACAGAGCGTCAACCTGAGGCAGTTCAAAGGAGATTCACCAGACTAGTTATGTTAAATTCATGTCATTATGAAATATGTTGGAGTCATAGAGTCTTACAGCATGGAGACGGGCCCTTCGACCCAACTTGCCCACACTGGCCAACGTGTCCCATCTATCCAAGTCCCACCTGCCTGTATTTGAACGATATCCCTCTAATCCTATCCTATCCATGTACCTGTCCAAAGGTTTCTTAAATATTGCGATAGTACATGCCTCAACTATCTCCTCTGGCAGCTCGTTCCATACACCTACCACCCTTTGGTTTGAAAAGTTACTCCTCGGGTTCCCTATTAAATATTTCCCCCCTCACCGATGTTCTCTGGTTCTTGATATCCCCTACTCTGGGCAAGAGACTCCGTGCGTCTACTCGATCTATTCCTATCATGAATTTATACACCTCTATAAGATCACTGCTCATCCTCCTGCACTCCAAGGAACAAAGTCCCAACCTGCTCAACCTCTCTCTTTAGCTCAGGCCTTCGGGTCCTGGCAACATCCTCGTAAATCTCTGCACCCTTTCCTGTTTGGCAATATCTTTCCTATAATATGGTGCCCAAATTGAACACAATACTCTAAGTGCGGCCTCATCGTTGTCTTATACAACTGCAACAGGACCTCTCAACTTCTATATTCAATGCCCTGACTGCTGAAGGCCAATGTGCCCAAAGCCTTTTTGACCACCCTATCTGCCTGAGATGCCACATTCAACGATATCCGAGATCCCGGTGCCCTACAATACTCCCCGAGCCCTACCATTCAATATGTAGGTTCTACCCATGTTTGTGCTCCCAAATTGCAACACTTCACTGGAATTTAGAAGGATGAGAGGGGATCTTATGGAAACGTATAAAATTATAAAAGGACTGGACAAGCTAGATGCAGGAAAAATGTTCCCAATGTTCGTGGAGTCCAGAACCAGGGGCCACAGTCTAAGAATAAAGGGGAAGCCATTTAAAACTGAGATGAGAAAACTTTTTCACCCAGAGAGTTGTGAATTTGTGGAATTCTCTGCCACAGAAGGCTGTAGAGGCCAATTCACTGGATGAATTTAAAAGAGAGTTAGATAGAACTCTAGGGGCTAGCGGAATCAAGGGATAGGGGGAGAAGGCAGGCACGGGTTACTGATTGTGGTTGATCAGCCATGATCACAATGAATGGCGGTGCTGGCTGGATGGGCCGAATGGCCTCCTCCTTCACCTATTTTCTATGTTTCACTATCTACAATACCACGCACTTTTGTGTCAACTGCAAACTTGCTAATTATGCCATGTACATTCTCATCCAAATCATTGATATAGATGACAAACAGCAATGGGGCCCTGAGGGACACCTAGTCACAGACCTCCAGTCTGAAAAGCAATCCACAATCTACTTCCTTCCATGAAGCCAATTTTTAAAAATCAATTCCCTACCTCTCCTTTAAACCCATGGGATTTGACCTTCCTGAGCCGCCTACCATGTCAAATGCCTTGCTAAAATCCATGTATAAAACATCTACAGCTTTGCCTTCGATGACCTTTTTGGTCACATCCTTAAAAAAAAACGCAATCATATTCGTGAGACATGACCTCCCACATGCAAAACCATGTTGACCATTCCTAATCAACCTTTGTCCAACTAAGTACATGTATATCATATCCCTCTAAATGCTCTCCAGTAATTTTCCAACTACAGATGTTAAGCTCACTAGCATGTAGTTCCCAGTCTTTTCCCTGCAGCCCTTCTCGAATAGAGGAACAACATTTGCCACCCTCTAGTCTTCTGGCACCTCGCCTGTATTTTATGATGATTCATAAATCTCCGCCAGGCTCCTGCAATTTCCTCTCTAACTTCCCACAGTGTTCTTGGATATATCTGATCAGGCCCGGGAGATTTGTCAATCTTCATTCGCGTCAGGACCTTCAGCACCTCTGTGATCGTAAAACTGACTGCTCACAAGACACATCCAAGACTACCACAAGATTCCCTGTCCTCCTGTCTTTCTCCACCGTAAACACAGAGGGGGAATACTCTTGGAGGATCTTTCCCATCTCCTGTAGCTCCACACAGAATTGACTGTTTTTGTTCCTGAGATGTCCCACTCTCTCTGGTTACCCCTTTTCCCTTTATATGCATGTTAAATCTCTTGGGATTATCCGTAATGCTATCTGCTAGATCTCTTATGCTATCTCTTATCCCCTTTTTGCCCTTCTGATTTCTTTTTTAAAACTTACTCCTTGGTTCCTGACACTCCTGCAGGGATACACTATCCCAGCTGCCTAAACGTGTCCCATGCCTCCTTACTCTTGACCAAAGCCTCAATTTCCCTCATCCAGGCTTCCTTACGTTTGCCTGCCTTGCCCTTCACTCTAACAGAAATGCATGTCCTGAGCTCTCAGCACACATTTGAAAACATCCCACTTTCCTGAAGTTCCTTTTCCTTCAAACAACCTGCTCCAAACAACTCTATAACGAGTATCTGTCTCATACCCTCAAAGTTGGCTTTGCCACAATTTAGCATTTTAACTTGTGGACCCGCTCCATAATTATCCATAATTATCGTAAACCTAATAGAACAGTGGTCACTGGTCTAAAAAGGCTCATCCACAAACACTTCATCTACTTGCCTCTACCAGTTTCCCAAAACTAAATCTCCCATATAGGGCCTTCAGCATATTGCCAGAGCGAACTTTCTTGAACACATCTGACAGATTCCACTGTGTCTAAATCTTTCGCGCTCTGACATTCCCATTGTTGGGAAAATTAAACCCCCCAACTACGACAACCTTATTTGACTTGCAGCTGCCTGCAATCTCCTGTCAGATTTGCTCTTCTAATTCCGTGGACTATTTGGGGGCCATTAATACACCCCCAACAAGGTGAGCATCCCTTTCTTGGTCCTCAGTTCCACCCATATAGCCCCACCAGACGAACCATCCCTAATGTCACTCCTGACCACTGCTGTGGTATCCTTATTAACAATAATAATAATGCTCCTAGTATTATTATTATTAATATTATTAAGTATCCTCCATAACAATAATACAACACCCCCAGCTCATCAGCGCCTCTACTAGCTCATCAGCGCCTCTACTTCCTGAGAAGATTACGGAGAGTCGGTTTGTCAAGGAGGACTCTCTAACTTCTGCAGGTGCACAGTAGAGAGCATGCTGACCGGTTGCATTGTGGTTTGGTTCGGCAACTTGAGCGCCCTGGAGAGGAAAAGAATACAAAAAGTAGTAAACACTGCCCAGTCCATCATCGGCTCCGACCTTACTTCCATCGAGGGGATCTATCACAGTCGCTGCCTCAAAAAGGCTGGCAGCATCATCAAGGACCCTGGCCACACGTTCATCTCCCTGCTACCTTCAGGTAGAAGGTACAGGAGCCTGAGGACTGCAACGACCAGGTTCAGGAATAGCTACTTCCCCACAGCCACCAGGCTATTAAACTTGGCTCGGACAAAACTCTGAACATTAAAACCCCTGTATCTGTTATTTGCACTTTATCAATTTATTCATTCATGTGTGTATTTACGTATATAATGGTAAATGGACACACTGATCTGTTTTGTAGTCAATGCCTACTATATTCTGTTGTGCTAAGCATAGAAAGAATTTCATTGTCCTGTCAGGGACACATGACAATAAACTCTGGGGTAACACAAAATGCTGGAGAAACACAGCGGGTGCAGCAGCATCTATGGAGCGAAGGAGATAGGTAACGTTTCGGGCCGAAACCCTTCTTCAGACTGATAGAGGGCGGGGGGGAAGAAAGGAAAATGCAGGAGGAGCCCGACAGCTGAGGGAAAGGTGGGAAGGGGAGGAGACAGCAAGGGTCAACAGATTTTCCCACCTCCTCCTTTTTCCTTTCTTCCCCCCCGCCTCCCCCCACCCCATCAGTCTGAAGAAAGAGTTCGACCCGAAACGTTACGTATCTCCTTCTCCAGCATTGTCCTTCTTTGACAATAAACTCTTTTGACTTTGACTTTGACCCTCTTTTATCCTCACCTCTGTCTCTCGTATTGTTCAAGTTTTTTTTTAAGTGTGCATAAAAGTTGATTCTACAGAGGGCTGTTGAGGTTGAGTGCGTGGGAAGGAACTGCAGATACTGCTTTACACCTAAGACAGATACAAAATGCTGGAGTAAGTCAGCAGGACTGGCAGCATCTCTGGGTAGAATGAATGGATGATGCTTCGGGTCGAGACCCTTCAGACCGAGCTCTGCGGCTCCCCGGCCTGTGAATTCCCCTTTGTTTAACCCCCCCACCCCCCAAAACTCTTTCTTCCCTCCCGGCCTTGAGTTAAACTGGATAATATTTACTCCTCACATCCGGCTATAGTAATTGGAAATAATGGACACCATCCCCCCCCCCCCCCCAATGGTCCGTTATTGCGAGGGTTTACTATATTGTTGGAGTAGGATGAATAAATGTAAAAGGAGTTTCAGGCGGGCAGTCACTGTGACGCAGCGGTAGAGTTGCTGCCTTACAGCAAATGCAGCGCCGGAGACCCGGGTTCGATCCCGACTACGGGTGCTGTCTGTTCGAAGTTTGTACGTTCTCCCTGTGACCTGCGTGGGTTTTCTTTGAGATCTTTGGTTTCCTCTCACACTCCAACGACGTACAGGTTTGTAGGTTAATTGGCTTGGTAAATGTAAAAATTGTCCCTAGTGGATGTAGGATAGTGTTAATATGCGGGGATCGCTTGTCGGTGCGGACCCGGTGGGCCGAAGGGCCTGTTTCCGCGCTGTATCTCTAAACTAAAGTTTCATTTCCAGCATAAAAGCTGAATTTAGACTTTTTATTGTTAATTGAAACTCGAATAACATTACTTCAAAAAGACACAAAGTGCTGGAGTAACACAGCGAGCCAGGCCAAATCTCTGAAAAACATGGATAGGTGATATTTCAGGTCAGGACTCTTCTTCAGACTGATTGTGGGGGTGGGGGAAGAGAGCTGGGAGAGTCTAAAACTGGCAAATGCGATTTTATGAATATATTTTAAAGTCGATGGGCGAGTTAACGAAATGGGCTTTGTCTAATAAAGAGAGTTGAATTCACATGAACAATGTCGTTACCCAGTTATTTATGCATATACCTGGGTGAATTGGATTGCACCTATCCCACAGAAAATATCAATGTTTTTACAGTTATTTTTAAATGTCTTTTCTTGGAGCTCAATACTTAAATGAAAGTTGTTGGCAGCAGAGAAAAGGTGTGGAATCAAATCATGCAGAAATGCATTATCCGCAGGAATTCAGTTGAATTGAACAAACATTTCTGCACATGTTTGCTGACATAGCAGGGGTTACAGTTTGGATCAATGGTACAGTCTGAAATAATTTTCTTCCATCTGAAACTTTTAAAATTGCAAAGTTCCTTTTGTATTCGGACAGAAGATTATTGATCAAGAATATAAACCCCGCCTTTGCTGATTACCAGTATTTCTGTCCCATGATTCAGATTTTGCTTCACATTCAACTAAGCAAGGCCACAGGATTTTTTTGTCTATTCCCTTTCTTTGGGTGTCACTAGAAAGGTATTTATTTCCTGTCCCTAATTACTCCAAAGTGCAACGACTTGTTCGGCTATTTTACAACACAAGTAGATAGAGTGGAAAAGAAGGCTTATGGTATGCTTGCCTTCAACGGTTGTGGCATTCCGTATAGGAGTCAAGAAGTCACGATGCAGCTTTGTAGGACTCTGGTTTGGCCGCACTTTTAGCTTTTAGTTTAAAGATACCTGGTCCGCACCAACCAGCAATCCCCGCACACATTAAGAGTCAAGAGAGTTTTATTGTCGTATGTCCAGCATGGGACAATGAAATTCTTACTCGCTGCAGCAAAACAGAATATGTGAATATGTAAACATAGTACATAACGGAGGAAGAGAAAAAAAGAAAAAGTTCAATAAATAACAAATATAGTGCAAATAACAAATGATAATATAGTCTTTTGCAGTTCAGAGCTTATTTGTGGTTGTGTTTAATAACCTGATGGTTGTAGGGAAGAAGCTGTTCCTGAACCTGGACGTTACAGTTTTCAGGCTCCTGCACCTTCTTCCTGATGGCAATGGTGAGATGAGTGAGTGGCCAGGATGGTGTGGGCCCTTGATGATTTTGGCTGCCTTTTGTAGGCAGCGACTACGATAGATTCCTTCGATGGTGGGGAGGTCAAAGCCTAAGACTGGGCAGTGGTCACAACATTTTGTAGTATTTTTCGCTCCTGGGCGATCAAGTTGCCGAACCAGGCCACGATGCAACCAGCCAGAATGCTCTCTACCGTGCACCTGTAGAAATTTAACACTATCCTACACCCACTATAGACAATTTTTACATTTACCATGCCAATTAACCAACAAACCTGTACGTCTTTGGAGTGTGGGAGGAAACCAAAGATCTCGGAGAAAACTCACACGGGTCACGGGGAGAACGTACAAACTCCGTACAGACAGCACCCGTAGTCGGAATCGAACCCGGGTCTCCGGCGCTGCATTCACTGTAAGGCAGCAACTCTACCGCTGCGGTATCGTGACTGCTGACTTGTCATATTGTGTGCAGTTCTTTGGAGAAGTGCATAAGGGATTCATCTGAATGATGCTTTGGTTAGGGGGGGGTATTAGCTAAAAGGAAAGCTTGGACACACTTGGATAGTTTTTTTCTCGCAATGTTGGATGTTGAGGGATGTAGGCAGCCAGAACCACCTTCCCAGGGTGGAAATGTCAAAGACCAGAAGGCATAACATTGAGGTAAGGGACAAATTTAAAGGAAATTTGTTGGGTAAGTTTTTTTACCTAGAGGGTGGTGGGTGCCTGGAACATGCTGGTAGGAGTGGTGGCTCATATGATAGCAGTGTTTAAGAGGCTTTTAGATAGACACACGAATATTGAGGATTATATGCAACATGTCCCTAGTTTATAGTAATTGAGAGAGATAAACCACGTCAGATTTACAGATGGATGACTGGCAGAAATGGCCAGTTAGAATGCAGGCAGAATTATCAAATGGCAACTTAAAACAAGTTGGTGAATTCAATGTTACTCATGCAATTATCTCACCACTGCATCGCCACCAAACCCATTGGCTTCCACTCAACAAAGCTTGTCGTGTAAGCGGATATATTTCGGCTCTTTCTTGGCATCACGATGTTGTAAATGAATCTTGTCACCACAAGAGAGAACATGATGCCAGAATGGTTGTGGTTACATGTCAGTAGTGATGGGGAAAATGTTATCTAAACGGCGAGTTTAAGTTCTCTTGTACTTGGATTTGTATTTGGATAAAGTAGAAAGTTTGATTTTTTTTTTCCCCCCTCAATTCATGAATTCCATTCTTTCTGATAATAAAGTTGGCTAGCAATATATTGCTGACCTTCCTTGCATCCGTTCCCTGTAAAATGTTGCCTGTCATTTTCCCATTTTGACAACTCAATGAAATATGGCTCCACTTGGAACTTGAACTTGAAGTGAGTTTATTGTCGTGTGTCCCTGATAGGACAATGAAATTCTTGCTTTGCTTCAGCACACAGAACATAGTAGGCATTTACTACAAAACAGATCAGTGTGTCCATGGTGCACGGTGAATATAATTTTGTATTTGTTAAAGAAGGAACTGCAGATGCTGGAGAATCGAGGGCTACACAAAAAGCTGGAGAAACTCAGCGGGTGCAGCAGCATCTAAGGAGCGAAGGAGATAGGCGACGTTTCGGGTCGAGACCCAACCATAATTTTGTATTTGTTGTCTTGTTTCAGTTGATGTTCTTTTTTTTGTTTATACCCCCGCAGTTGCTTGGCAGGTATGACTCGCAAACAAACGTCATTCATATCAGTTTGCAGGCAAGATTTTAAGATGCATTTTCTTCCAATGATAGCTCCAGTAGCGGCATGTGTGCCTTGTATTGCTTTTCAGTTGCTGTAGTTTTCTTTCAACAATGGAGTTGTTACCTATGTAGGAAGAATTATGCTTTATCACCCACAATCTGTTTACATGACAATCTTCCTCCTGAGAAAGATCCTTGAGAGTGAGTGCATCGTGACAAGTTCCTGCAAGGGTTCCTTGCATCTGGCCCTTCCCATTCTTGACATCTTGTGATGCTTCGTTTGATTACAAAATTGGAGGGTTTAATGTTAGGAAGATTAAGTTGCATTCATCCCTTCTGCTGCCATCTGTAGCTTTTATCAGAAGGCACGTACTGTCCTATCCCAGTACTACTTGGCGGTCTGGCTGCATTGTATGAATTCTTTAGCATTCCCAAGAAGTGTTGGCCACTCATGGAAGATGTATCAAGTAGCATTGTAGTAGATTCATAAACACCGGAAGTCCTGACTTGTGGATAAGGTCCTTGACACTACCGATTTAGTTGGAACACAAATCTGCTAATTTCGCTACTTTCTGTATTTAACTCCAGACTTGCCAATCAGATGGGGCTTAATGAAAATTGTAGCTGGTTAAATTATTTTAGGGTTAGGTATACAAAGGGAAATTATTATTTCCCTTTGTAACTTAATGCTTTTTAAAGCTACTCTCCACAGCAATAGTCGTATTCCAAAAGAAGATGAAACTTTTCTGCTGGAACTAAATGCATCATGGCTCAGCATTTGCTCCTCCCGATGCAATCACAATTATACAGTTGTATTTGTTTAGTTAAGTTACATTAAACAAAAACTTGAGGATCCAATTTTATGCAAAGCTTAACTTAGTTTCATATTAAGAAAGATCAGGGTTCTTCTTCTTGCATATGGCGTGCACAGCCTAAACAAGTGTAAGACAACTTGGTCTACTTGATCTTCTGTTTGTGCACGCCAGGTTGTTTGCATTCGTCGAAACGGTGGACCACATGAAGGTTGCAATCTCCCACCAAAAGGGTCAGGGTTGATAGCCAGATATAGCAACAAGCAAAATTATTGATTTTCTTGGGGCTTAGCAGTGGAGTCAGTAAACCTCCTTCAATCTGAAGGGTCCTGACCAGAATGTCAACTATCCATGTTCTCCAGGTATGCTGTCTGACCCGCTTAGTTACTCTAGCACATTGTCTATACTTTGGAAACCAGCATCTGAAGTTCCTTGTTTCTGCCTTCTCAGTATCTTACTTTTTTCCATGATTTGCATTGAGTTAACTAGTCATAGGAAGGTTGGTCAAGGTGTTTGATAATTGGCTTAATGTCCTTCCTGGTGGAGAAAAGTAGAAAATTGTCATGCTTCCTGTTTTGGACTGTCACCACTTTCGGCTGAATATTGCTTTTTTTTTTGGAATTTATTTTTTAACCTAAATTACAATCTAGGGAAATGGTTAAAATGTTATAATTTCAAAAGAGAATCAAATCTCTTGGATAACTAGATACAGGTTCACCGTTGTGTATGTGTAGACCCTTCCATCACTGACGGGTGTAAATATGCATCTGAGTTAAAGTACTTAAAGTGAGGTTAAACAGAGAAATGTCAGGTGTTGCATTTTAGAAAGTCTAACATGGCAGGACCTACACAGTAAATGATAGGGCTCTGAGAAGTGTTGCAGAGCAGAGGGATCTAGGAGTGCAAGTACATAGTTCCTTGAAGGTGGCATCACAGGTAGATGGGTGGGCAAAAAGACTTTTGGCACATTGGCCTTCATCAGTCAGAGTATTGAGTATAGTCGTTGGGAGGTCATGTTGCAGTTATATAAGACGCTGGTCAGGCCGCATTTAGAGTATTGTGTTCAGCGCTGGGCACCATGTTATAGGAAAGATGTTGTCAAGTTGCAGCAGGGTGCAGAGAAGATTCAAAAAGATGTTGCCTGGACTCGAGGGTCTAAGCTAGAGGGAGAGGTTGAGCAGGCTGTGAGACTCTATTCCCTTGGAGTGCAGGAGGACGAGGGGTGATCTTAATAGAGGTGTATAAAGCCATGAGAGGAGTAGATCAGGTGGATGTACAGAAGATCTTGCCCAGAGTGAGGTAATCGAGAACCATAGGGCATTGGTTTAAAGTGAAGGGGGGGGATATCTTATAGGCATCTGAGGGGTGACTTTTTCCACACAAAGGGTGGCGTGTATATGGAACGAGCTGCCGGAGGAGGTGGTTGAGGCAGGGACTATTGCACCGTTTAAGAGGCAATTAGACAGGTACACGGATAAGACTGGTTTAAAGGGATGTGGGGCAAACATAGGCAAGTGGAACTAGTGTAAATGAGACATATTGGGTAGTGTGGGCAAGTTGGGCCAAAGGGCCTGTTTTCATATTGTATGACACTATGACCTCCAGGGCTTTATGTTTCACCATGTCTGCTGCAGAGTGGACGCCTGGGGATGTGGTCTGACAGTCAGCTGTGCCCGTGAAACAGTTGTCAATAATTAACATCCCTGGGGTAGAGGAGGTTAATATAACTTTGGATTTTCATAAATTGGTGTGTGTGAACCTACAATGCACTGACACAATGAATGTACTTTTTACTACTGTGTCCTTAAGCAGCCGATAACAGCTACCCAGGTCATTGGGTATGGGTGATCAACGACCATGCCGCTGAAGCCCGATCCTGAAAAGGGAATATATTGAAAAAGTGTCCGTCCTTTTGCACATTTTTCTTGAAATGCTCAAATCTCCAGTTGAACTGAAACTGAATATGAATCTTTGTGATGCTCGTATTACACAGCTGGAGAGCTCAATGATATTAACTCAGTAATTATCTATATTCTGGTTTAGTGGCCGAGTCACTGATCCATTTAATTGGTCCATCTAATTCCTTTTCTTTATTTTTGGAAGTTTAATGATTTGTAGGAGGACGAGGGACTGGCTGAGACATTTCTGAACACAAGTAGTATCTACTGTGTATCTGGAGTCCTGTGTGGGCAACTCCCATTTCTGACATAACCATACAAGCCAATTATGTTTTGAAATGGCAACTTCATGTCTGGCTTTCTGGAGCTGGTACTTAAATGCCTGTGGTTATTCGAGACAGAATCCTGACCTGACATGACTTGACTTGATGAAGTTGCTGGTTGAGTGCCATATTCACTACAGATTTATGTTATGCTATTGTGATGCAGAATGACTCCCATTTCTAGGAGTGACACCATGCAGACAGAGTTCTCTGGTTTAAAATGATATTCAACAAAGGCAGATATCCTGATTCAGTGGTTGAGAGAAAGAGGCCTCTAGTACTGATTCACTCGCTGAACTTTTACCACTGAAGTTTCTCTTGAGGCTGAAGTTTTTTCTCCCTTTCCAGTTTTTCCTGTTTCTCTCTAAATATGCTGAGTGGCAGACAGATTTAGTGTCAGACATAAGTTTTTGTCTGCTGCCTTGTTCCATGCAGCTCAGAATAGAACTCATTTCCGTTTGCATGTATTTCCTAGATGTGAATATTTGATAGGATCAGAAGTTGCTGTTTTTTCCCCTCAGCTTGGAACACATGGAACATGAACAGTACTTATGGCAAGATTAGTGAATTGGTTTGAGCAGGAATTGAACTGTAATGCTCCTGACCAATAGGCTGCAGTGTTGTTTTTATGTTGTAATTTGCAGCTCCATTTTATCTATATAGCTTATTTTTTACAGATGTGTTTAGTTATGGCTGAATGCAGATCTAACGACAGTTTGAATTTGGTACTGATTTAAAAAAAAAATTCAAAATAATATTCAAGATGTTCTTTCAAGTTAAAAGATAATTCCATTTTAACCTCGTTTATTTGTAAATCACTTTGAAGAATCTTACCAGCAACGTTAATAGCAGTCACAGAGTGATACAGCACGGAATCAGGTCCGTCGGCCCAACGCGTCTATGAAGGAGCAAGATGCCCCATCTAAGCTAGTCTCATTTGCCTGCGTTTGGCCCACATCTCTCGCAACCTTTCCTGTTCATATCTGTCCAACTGTCTTTTAATTATTGTTATGGTACCTGCCTTCTACCTCCTCCAGCAGCCCGTTCCATATATATAGCAATGCTACAAAATTTTGAGATTTAAAAAATCAAGTCTGCAATTTATCCCATCAGATAAAGCATAAAAAGAAGTTTAATTTGACACCTAATTTACTTTCATATCTTCAGTATTAAGAAAGTAATGGCCATTTTCATACTCGGAAATGAGCATCTTGCTCCCCATTGCCTTTCAATTGACTTAACTCAAAAGCTGTGATCTGGAAAAGTCAAAAGCCCATAACTTTCTTAAAAATTAAGAGAACTCAATGAAATTTTCAGTTATTATAGGTTGAAGCATTCTGAAACAAATATGAAACAGTCTTACTTGGATGACCTGAAATTAAAGCTTATAATTAGTTAGTTATCTAATTGTAGCTAATTACAGAATTCAATGAGTAGATCTAAACATCTATCCATTTCTTAAGAAAAGATAAACTTTTCAAAATTTGCCTAAGTGTCCAAATAACATTCACACAATAATCCACAATATAAAATAATTTTTAAATCTCATTTTCATGAATTTCTGGGCCAAGTGGAAGGAATTTAGTGTTTGATTCCTGTAAATTAATGGCCATTTAAATCAACTAGCGAGTGGGTTTTAGTGGAATGCGGTGGATTGGAATGTTGCGGTTAGCGGTGAAGTCGGGAGGAAAAATACTGTTTGTTCATAGATTTTTTGGGACCCCATTTCGCAACATAAAAATATTATTAAAGCCTCCCGAAAAACCAACTTTTAATATAAAAATAAACTACCTTTTCTTCTCCCCTATGCAAACTCCTTCCGGTTGTCGGTGCTCACGGCTTTTGAAGGTGATTTTTAAATTACTCTAGTTAATAAATAATTTAGAGTAATTTAAAAATACCTTCATGAATGAAATGTCGGAGCGATTTTTCTTCCGCAACCAAATCGCCCGACATTCATCGATTTGTCCTGCCTGTTGAAAAACGGCACTTTAAGCCCACCCCCCTCTGAAAGGCGCCAAAGTCATGCACATGGGGAGCGGCAGAACTGCAGCGCTGCTCAAGGTAAGTTTTGCAACATACCTAATATATCCACCACCTTCTGTGCGAAAAAGTTGCCTCTCCGATTTGTATTACATTTTGCCCCTCTCACCATAACCTGTTCACTGCCAAGTTTTTTTCCACTATTGGCCATGAGTCAAGTATACTTTGGGGTGACACTGAACATATTAAATATGTCTAAGAAGGAACTGCAGATGCTGGAAAATCGAACGTAGACAAAAATGCTGGAGAAACTCAGCGGGTGAGGCAGCATCTATGGAGCGAAGGAAATGGGCAACATTTTGGGTCGAAACCCTTCGTCATCTTGTTTTTGATTCCCCTATCCTGGATAAAATACTCACCCTATCTATGTCCCTCATGATTTTATAGTGATGTCATTGTCTGTAATATGAAGTTCCTCTTTGGATGAATTTCCCCATTTCTCTGTTGTTTGAACTTTGGTTAACTTACCTGAGGTTTTTCTCCTAAATCAAAGCATATGAGTTAATGACCCTCAATTTCAGAGACTTTGTAGAGCTCTCACTGAAGATTTGGTTCAACCTAGAAGCTTTCTGCAAACTCCAAACAAATCCACGCCCATGAAACTAGACTAAACAAAGCTGAAGCCCGAATTGAAGAAGCTGAGACAATTAACATGGCTGTGAAAAATGTGCTGTTTAAATCTATGAAAAAACAGAAATCCATGCAAATCCACGCATCTACGGCGTACCTGAAGAGAAAGAAGGCAAATCTATGTCTGTACTTGTGGAGCAACTTTTAAAAACTGAACTTGTAATATCAACGGACACCAACACACGGATCCAGCGCACGCACAGAGCTTTGGCTCGCAAACCGGAAGGTAATTCCCCACCTAGGTCTATAGTGGTAAATATCCTGGAGTTTAATACCAAATAAATTGTATTGAAAAAGGCCTGCGGAAAGAAGATAATGATTGACTGGCGACGTCTATCATTTGACCACGACTATGCAACGGAGGTTGTCCAGAAGCGCATGGCATATAAGGGAATAAAGAGGGCCCTGAAGGAGAGAGGTGTCCGCTTCCAGACCCCGCTGGACACGATGCGTATTCACTGGGACTCAGGAACATGCACATATCATAGTGCACAAGACGCAGCGCAGGAGCTGAGGAGGAGAGGCTACTCCGTGGAGACACCTGATCACAGCGCTGAGGAGCTGGCGGACCCAGAGATGGAGCGTCTTCTCCAGGCTTTGACAAGGCAGAGAGTTGGAAAGAGGAGCGAAGATAAGAGTGAGACAGCAAGAGAGCGACTACAGGAGTCTGAGCAGACCCCATCCAACTAGCTTTTATTGTGTCACAAATTCTTTTGGACTAAAAAATAAGTGCTATTGGATGACGTTGGATGATACTAGGATGCGTGAAATGGAGTGTTTCACCTCTAGTGAGGGGCCCCCTATACCTGCCAACGGGGACTCAGGGTGGAAAGGAATCACCCTTACTTGGAAGTCAACTGTATTTTCTTTTTTTAATTTGGCACATGTTGTCCAGATGTTCAGACCTGCACAGTTTCAAGTTATCTGGAGATTTATGAATGCAAGACAGGAGTAGGTAAATTAAATGTCACGTAATACTATCAAATTGGTGTCACTCGATGTAAATGGGATGAATAATCCAGTTAAAAGGAGCAAGGTCCTGGCTAAACTGAAAAAAGAAAAGGCTCAGGTACTATTTTTACAAGAAACCCACCTGCCTCAACAAGAACATGAGAAACTAAAACGCTTTGGCTTTAGAAATGCATTTTACAGTTCCTATAAAACTAGCCAAAAGAGGGGAGTGGCTATCCTTATTACAAATGCAATCCAATTTAAATGCCATAAAGAAGTCGGGGACAAAGAGGGAAGGTATGTATTAGTTAAAGGAAAGTTGGAAAACAAAGTCGTGACACTGATCAATGTATTTGCCCCCCCCCCCCCCCCCCCAGAGAGTACCAAATGTTTTTTCAAAACTCTGTGTGACATTATTGCTTTAGAGACTGAAGGTATTTTGATATGTGGAGGGGACTTCAATGTGGTCATGAATCATAATTTGGATACAACAAGCCTAAAAAACCCAAGATGCATCTGACCAAGTTTATTAACACATCAGTACAGGAAATGGGTCTAATTGATGTTTGGAGAGAACTTTGAAGGGACTACACACGCTATTCAGTACCTCACTCGGTCTACTCCAGGATTGACTACTTTTTAATGAATACGGGAGAAAGTCACAGGATCACAGAGTGTAAAATTGGGGTGGCAGATGTATCTGATCACAGTGCGATCAGCTTGACAGTACACCTGAATCGTAGAAAAATAAATACTGTTTGGAGGCTCAATTAGGGTATTTTGAATAATAAGACAAATGTGGAACAAATAAGGGAAGAGATAAAAAGGTACATAGAAGAGAATGATAATAGGGATGTGGATCCTGTAATACTGTGGGATGCTATGAAGGCAGTTGTACGTGGAAAGCTGATCGCCCTGACATCATCACAAAAAAAGGCCCGGCTAGCTACGTATGAAGATAAAATAGAAAAACTGAAAGAATTGGAGAAAAAACATAAAAACATACAGGATCAGTTGGTACTAAAACATATTAAGGAAAAAAGGGGGGAGATAGATGAGATCCTCAGGGGAGATATGGAAAAAAGGGCAAGATTCGTAAAGCAGACCTATTATGAAGCAGATCCAAAAGCAACTAGACTCCTGGCCAGACGCCTGCATAAACAGCAGGCCTCTAATACAATTCATAAAATAAGAGATCCTAAAACCAATCAATTATCACATGAGCCAGATGAGATAGAAAGAATATTTGAAGAATACTATAAGAAACTCTATTCTAAACCACCATCAGCTGACGAAAGGACAATGAGAAGTTTTCTTAACTCACTTGATCTGCCATCCATTGGTGAGACACAAAATAATACCATTACTTCACAATTTACGGTTAAGGCTGCAGTAAGTAGACTCAGGGTTAGTAAATCACTAGGCAGCAATGGGGTTCCACCAGAATGGTACAAGGCCTTTAAGAAAGAGCTCACACCTCTGCTCCTGTCTTGCTTTAACTGGACCCTTAAAGAGGGCAGGGCTCCCCCATCATGGAAGGAAGCAATTATTACCATTTTACCCAAGGAAGACAAAGACAAAGAGCAATGTAAACATTTCAGACCAATCTCAATTTTAAATGTAGACTACAAACTATTTACCTCAATCATTTGCAAAAGACTCGAGACTTTTGTACCAGATCTGATTAATGAAGGCCAAACTGGATTTATTCGGTGGCGTCAAACACAGGATAATATTAGAAGAACCCTCCACATTGTGGATAATGCTCAAAAAAAGGATACAAATATGGTCCTGGTCAGTTTAGATGCAGAAAAAGCCTTTGATAGTGTTAGTTGGGTATTCTTATATGAAGTACTGAGGAGATTTGGTTTCAATGAAGATGCAATTCGGTGTATTAAAACAATATATCAGGAGCCTGCAGCTAGGATTAAGGTAAATGGAAACATATCAAAAAGGATCCAGTTAGAGAGGGACACAAGGCAAGGATGCTGTCTTTCTCCTACTCTCTTTGTTTTGTATATTGAACCCTTAGCACAAGCAATAAGGCAGAGAGAAGACCTGCAGGGGGGAAAGAACATATCATTGGTCTTTTCGCTGATGATATCATTATTTTTCTTGAACGACCAGATCTAATGAACCTATTTGAAACATATGGATACTACTCGGGGTATAAATTGAATATAACAAAAACACAAATTCATTCATTCACTTATTCTCCATCCCAACAAATCAGAGATGCATATAATCTGAAATGGAACTCTAAAACGATGCAGTATCTTGGTGTAACTATAACCAAAACACTTTCCAACTTGTTTGAAACTAATTATAACAAAATTGAAGAAAACATCAAAAAGGATGTTGAGAGGTGGTCGACCCTTCCTCTAGACTTCAGTGCCAGAATACAAACGGTAAAAATGAATATCCTACCTAAACTACTATATTTATTCCAATCTCTCCCAATTAATGTTCCCCGAGATAAATTCATGGCCTGGGATAAAATGATCTCTAGATTCATTTGGAATAGCAAAAAACCAAGAATAAAACTAACAACACTTCAACTGCCGAAAAGCAAGGGTGGAATGGCTTTACCAAATCTGAAGAAATACTTTTATGCAGCTCACCTCAGACCTCTGGCTTGTTGGTGTAGACCTGATTATGAATCTCGATGGAAAGAAATGGAAAGGGAGACACAGGGCTACCAGACCCAGACAATATCTGAGAGGGGCTTTGAGACATGCTATGGATCCAATAGTAGCATTTGCGCTAGAAATATGGAATGTTATAGTGGAAAAATACAAATTAAAAAGAGGGGTTCACGCATTGAAGTGGTTCGCATCTGACTCGAAGTTTAAGCCAGGGGTGTATGATTCAAAATTCAAAGAATGGGCACAAAAAGGCATAATGGCAAAGTATACAGTTTCAGAAAATGGCGAGTTTATGAGCTTCCAAGATTTAAAGTCAAAGTATGGTCTCGAAAACAAAGACTTTTTTAGATACTTGCAATTAAGAGACTACTTTATAAAAGAGATAAGGCCAGAACTCGATGAAACTTCAAATAATGTGATCGAGGTGATTGTGGATGCATACAAACAGAAGGGGTTTTGGGTCATCTCTGCTTTCTACCAAGCTCTGGTGCAAAGCAGGGGAGAATCAACGCTCTACATAAAAACAAAATGGGAAGCAGAATTAAAGATTCAAATAACAGAAGAAGAATGGTATCAAATGTGTGAAACACAATGTTCATCCACAAGCTCACTAGTGTGGAGAGAATTTTGCTGGAAGAATCTATCTCGCTTTTTATAACACCCAAAATAAAAAGCAGACAACTTGCTGTCCAACAACACTGTTTGAGGCTGTGTGGGAGTACGGAGGCAGACCACTCGCATATTTTCTGGAACTGTGCAAAGATAAGGCCATACTGGGAAAATATTAATGCAGCTGTAAATAATATCTTGGGTTATAAAATCCCAAATACCTGCCCTGTGATGTATCTGGGACGTATTAAAGATAGTGTAAAAATAGAAGATACATATTTGATTAAAGCTTTTCTTGCAGCAAGTAAGAAGGCCATTACCAGGCAGTGGCTTAATGAAAAAAGTCCAAAACAGGAACAGTGGCTAGAAATTGTGTGAGACATCTTTAATATGGAGAAATTGACATATTCCTTGAGAATGAAGGAGAATTCATTTGAGAAGATCTGGGAAAAATTGACTGTTTATTTGATCATGACACCAATTAGATAAATGCCGAGCTAGATATGGGAAGATTGCGTTATATAGAACTAGATGGTATGTTTGTATGAATGTTGAATTATCTCTAGATAACTAATCGATGTAATGTTTTTTCTTTTTTTTTTATTGGGTAAGTGAATCTTACGTGGTCTCATTCCAATTTTTGATTTTTTGTATTTTTTATTCCCCCCCCCCCCCCCCCGTCCCCATCTACTTATTTTCTTATTTTGATTGCTATTTTTCTTACTTTGTTTTATTTATGGTGATGGTGTTGCACTCTTTTGAAAATATCTCTTAAAAATCAATAAATATTTAAGTGAAAAAAAAAGAAGAAACTATCTGAGACATGTTGGACTTGGGGGCATCCAGAACCGGGGGCCACAGTCTAAGAATAAAGGGGAGGCCATTTAAAAGTGAGATGAGAAAAAACGATTTCACCCAGAGAGTTGTCAATTTGTGGAATTCTCTGCCACGGAAGGCAGTAGAGGACAATTCACTGGATGAATTTAAAAGAGTTAGATAGATCTCTAGGGGATAATGCAGGGGTGGGGAACCTTTTCATGTAGGAATGCCACGTTAAGTTAGCTGTAATTTAATAAGGCCGCATCCAAGAAACTTAATTTAGATATACTTCAAATGTACATTATTACTAATGTTTTAATTGTGGCTGTCAGTCCGGGAGGATTATTTAGTTGAATCTTCTTTTACTCTGGTATATTAAATATGTTCATTTTAAGTTTAAAATAAAAATAATAAAAGACGAATAAAAACATATCAATGAAAATAAAAGGATTTGTTCTGCCAAATTTGGATTAATTCAAAAGGCCGCACGTAATGGCCTAGAAGGCCGCAGGTTCCCCACCGCTGGGCTAACGGAATCAAGGGGTATGGGGAGAAGGCAGGCACGGGTTAATGATTATGGATTACCAACCATGATCACAATGAATGGCGGTGCTGGCTCGAAGGGCCAAATGGCCTCCTGCACCTATTTTCTATGTTTCTAAGATAGGAAACTGATTATGGGTTGCTGGAGTTTGGGGTGGGTGGAACTGACTGGTTGGTTATTTATTAACTACTTTTTACTTATGTCATGTAAAAAATTATGTTAATTATCTGGGCAACTGAATACCATGTACTGATTTGGTAATTTTAAGAATGAGTATTTATGCATTTGTATATCATCCTTGCCAAAAAAGGCATTCTGGAATAATTGCAAAGAGATGATTTGTTGGAGAGTTAGGAAGGTGACTGCAGAAGATCATCAGATCATTGATCTTGAGGCTTTTATATGTGAAGAAAGTATTAACAGGATGGGGTGAGGGGGGTTTAATTTACTCCTTAATAAATATCTTGATTATTGATTAGGAATGTAAAAAGAGGCACTGCTTAAATGTTAAAGGCAATGTTTACACAGAAAAATAATTTGGTGTCAATATTTCAAGTTCGTAATGCTTACTGAAGCAAATATATGCTTCATAGTTAAAATATAACATGGAATTTATTTCTAAAGGGTGCAAAATCCATGCTTTGTGGAAACAAAGAACTGCATATGCTGGTTTACTAAAAGGACAAAGTGCTGGAGTAACTCAGCAGGGTTAGGCAGCATCTCTGGAGGGCATGGATAGATGACATTTTGGGTTGAGATCCTTGAATCAGTCTGAAGAATGGACCTGACCCAAAACGTCATCTATCCATGTTCTCCAGAGATGTTGCCTGGCCAACTGAGTTACTCCAGCACTTTATGGCAAAATTCATGCTTTGTTCTGCTTCCCAGGACCCACGGCCCATGAACACACTTGATGTCCATAAAGACACTCGGGACACCGAGTGCATGGGCCTGTCGTATCCATGTTATTGTTTCATTTTCAAAGATCTATAAGAATTGATGTGCAGTTCTACAGCTTGTCTTAGTGACTACGTTCGAAAGTGTGAAAACAGTGATACCTACCATTGGAATGTGCTTCTTGTCAGTACCATTTTGGGTTTGGCTTTGGCAGTAATTGGCTACATCACGACCTGCTGATAAAGGTAACCTTTACCCATGAAGTATGGATGTTATCGGAAATGACTGGAAGGTATTGGCATCAATAAAATATACTATTCCTGTCATGACACAAAGAGTAGACAACCTATCACTTGTACAAGGGTTACACAAAAAGCTGGAGAAACTCAGCGGGTGCAGCAGCATCTAAGGGGCGAAGGAGATAGGCGACGTTTCGGGTCGAGACCCTTCTTCACTTGTACAACCTTGCTGATTGGTTTATCTTTACTCGTTATTATTTATAAATCATGTATTAAAGTAGTAACATTTCACATTACAATGGAGTTTGAGATCGATTTTGAAATTTTAAAATTATTCCAAAAGCTTTGTAAATGTCAATAGACAGCTTTTTGTTTCTCTGGGATCTTGGTGCTTGCTGAGAGTCGGTCTGAAGAAAGGTCTCGACCCGAAACGTCACCTATTCCTTCGCTCCATAGATGCTGCCTCGCCTGCTGAGTTTCTCCAGTTTTGTCCACCTTTGAGAATCAGAGTAAGCTCACACCACTGAAATCGCTGGCAAAATTGTAGCAGTGCGCTTCCCAGTTGGTTATAGAAAGGACATTGAAATTGTATCTCAATCTATTCAGATGGTTTTTCAAGGACAAAATTGGAGTTTGAAAATGATCTGCCTAGGCAGAAAGTGCAATTTTTACAATGAAATCCAAGCAAAACAAAAACAATGTAAATATACAATGTAAGAAAGAGAAACAGGTTTTTGAGCATTTTATGGTTAGAAAACGTTAAACATTATTTTTAACATGTTATTACAATATTTGACGATTCTTGAATCGCTCTGTGTAGAGGTGAAGTGTGAATGAGATGTGAGGGCTTAGCGGGCTGAACATTTCCTGGTGAGTGTCCAGCAGTAATGAGTTTTCCATTTGTTTAATGTTCAATAAAGTGTAAAAAAAATAAAATGGTTAGGCACCAATAATGTATGTCAATATAGTCTGCAAGAGTAGAGATTTTATTAGTTCGATCTGTAACCTGGAAATATTTTTATAATTTGACTTACTCATCCAGCACATGGGAAGCCTCTGGAGAGTGAAGAAGAGTGCGCCCTGATCTGTGTGGGTCATGGTTGCGAGAATTCCTGAAATGTAATTAATTTAGGCTGGCTGAGAAACAAATCTACTGTCTGCACTCTAATGCAAGCCAATTTTGACCTGAAATGGCTGATGTACAGTTTCAAAGCTTTGTCCTCTGCAAATACTGTATCATGGCTTCACGTTAACAGCCAAGATCGTTTTCATTGTGAAATTAAACTATGTTAAGGCTTTTTTTTAGCCCTTGAAAGATATGTAAAGTAAGAGAATGAGAGTTTATTAAGATAATAATGAGGCAGTAATTATTTGTTGAGTCCCAGCCACATTTCAGCTTTTTGTTTTCCTGCAGAAGATTTTGGAATGCAATTGTAGGTCAACTCAAAAGTTAACTTTGTTCTGCCCGTTTCTGTTTGGACTTAAAGTGAATTGAAAACCCAGCTATTTCGGTGAAGGATGTTTTTTATTCAGTGTACTGAATTTTTAAACAGCCTGAAATTACATTGCGCCTCCTCGATGCCTCAGGATGTGCTGCAGATGTTCATTGGTGAATGGGGTTGGCTTTGGGCCCAACGTTAAGGATTTCCTGCAGATGCTGACAAAAGTTTCATATCTCAAAGCAAAATATAGCAGATAATGTTCTTTACAACAATGACCAAGAGCCCAGAAGGCTTTGTCAGTCTAATGCCATGGTTTGGGACATCTTTTAATTTTGTCCTTTGTCTACCCATCTGCTCTTCACCCCATTTCTCCTGTATCAACCGATCACGTGCCAGGTTTCGGCCCAATCCCACCTCTTTTTCTGCTTTCTCATTCCTACAATCAGCCTGAAGAAAGTTCCCAACTCAAAATGTCCCCCATTCCCTTCAGAGGGGATGCCCAACCAGCTGAGTTCCTCAAGCACTTTGTGTCTTATTTTGTAAACCAGTATCTGCAGTTCCTTGTGTCTGCATCCTATCTTATTTCTGTTGTTTCTCAGTGGATCCTAGAATAATATGCCCTGCACCCCCTCAGAATTGTCTTCACAAGGATGGATCTATTCGATATGTGGAATTGCACTGTGGATCAATAATCAGTAAAACAATTTGAATTTTGAATGGATGCAGTGAAAACGATTGAATTCAAAGGTAGAACATGCACAAAACCTACCAGACTGCAGCTTGAGTGATGTATGTAATTGTGATCTGTGAATCCTGAAATGAGTTCAATGAAACATGAGGTTCAATCATATTGACAGGAGGAGGAGGGCACATGGACGAGGAAACTCGGGTTTTTAGCGGCCTGGCCCTCCATTTACCCGTAATACATAGAAGCAGAATTAGGCCATTTGGCCCATCGAGTATTGTTGATATATTTTTTTCTCTCTCAACCCCATCATTCTTCTGCCTTCCCGTAATGTTAGACACACTGACTAATCAAGAACCTAGCAAGCTCTGCTTTAAATATACAAAATGTCATAGACAATAGATACAGGAGTAGGCCATTTCGCCTTTCGAGCCAGCACCGCCACTCAATGTGATCCAGAGAACCTGCCTCCACCGCCCTCTGAGGCAGAGAACACAGACTCACCACTCACTGTGAGAAAAAGTGTTTCCTCGTCTCCATTCTAAATGGCTTACTCCATATTCTTAAACTGTGGCCCCTGGTTCTGGACTTCCCCAACATTGGGAACATGTTTCCTGCCTCTAGCGTGTCTAAGCCCTTAACAATCTTATATGTTTCAATGAGATCCCCTCTCATCCTTCTAAACTCCAAGCCCAGCTGCTCCATTGTCTCAGCATATGACAGTGCCGCCGTCCCGGGAATTAACCTTATAAACCTACGCTGCACTCCCTCAATTGCAAGAATGTCCTTCCTCAAATTAGTGGACCAAAACTGCACACAATACTCCAGGCGTGGTCTCACTAGGACTCTGTACAACTGCAGAAGGACCTCTTTGCTCCTACACTCGACGACTCTTGCTATAAAGGCTTGTTATTAGTCTCTACAGCTGTCTGTCCAGAATCATCACCCTCTGGCTAAACAAATTCCTCCTCATCTCCATTCTAAAGATACGTCCATTTATTCTGAGGCTGTGCCCTCTAGCCCTAGACTCTCCCACCAGTGAAAACATCCTCTCCACATCCACGTCATCCAGGTCCTTTACTATACGGTGAGTTTCAGTGAGGTCCCTCCTCATCCTTCTAAACTCCAGCGAGTGCAGGCCCAGAGCCTTCAAACACATTCAAACCTTCCTCATACATTAACAAATCATCTCTGGGATAATTCTTGTAAACTTCCTCTGTATCTTCTCCAACACCAGCACATCCTTCCTCCAATATGGGGCCCAATACTGCTCACAGTATTCCAAATAGCTTCGCAATTCCTTATATTTTTATTTATATATTTATATTTATATTTATATTTATATATATATATATATATATATATATATATATATATATATATATATATATATATATATATATATATATATTTTTTTTTAAATTTATTTATTTATGTATGTTGTGGCCACAATTGCTGCACTTGCAATTAATATTTGATGGGTTCTTATTGATGTAAAATCATGGCCACATCAACCTTGGCCAGTTGTACCTGGATCAGATTGTGCCGAAGGGCTGCTTCAGGTAGTGTTTTTTATTGGAGGGTGCAAGTTAGTGACAACACTTTGTTCAATTTTTTTTGTTCCGTTGAGACCTTCATTGCCAATAAACAAAGTGTGTTGGGGCCTCAGCATGGTTTGCTTGACATGAACTGCAAGTTTGACATGCCTTCCTTCATAGTCATAGTGTCATACAGTGTGGAAACAGGCCCTTTGGCCCAACTTGCCCACACAGGCCAACGTCCCAGCTACACGAGTCACACCTGCCCACATTTGGTCCATATCCCTCCAAACCTGTCCTATCCATGTACCTGTCCTAACTGTTTCTTAAATGTTGGGATGGTTCCAGCATCACCTAACTCCTCTGGCAGCTTGTTCTATACACACATCACCCTTTGTTTTTGACCACCTTATCTACCTGTGACTCGACCTTCAAGGAACCATGCGCCTGTACTCCTAGATCCCTCTGTTCTACAACACTCCCCAGAGGCTTACCATTCACTGTGTAGGTCCTGCCCTTGTTCGATGTCCCAAAAGGCAACAGCTTGCATATCTCTGTATTAAATTCCATCAACCAATCCTCAGCCATCTTGGCCAATCGATCAAGATCCTGCTGCAATCTTTCACAACCATCTTCACTATCTGCAAAACCACCCACTTTTCTATCATCGGCAAACTTCCTAATCTTGCCTTGTATGTTCTCATCCAAATCATTGATGCAGATGACAAACAGTAACGGGCCCAGCACCGAACCCTGAGGCACACCACTAGTCACAGGCATCCAGTCTAAGAAACAACCTTCGACCATCATCCTCTGCTTCCATGAAGCCAGTTCGCTGTCCATTCGGCTGTCTGTTCTTGGATGTATGTTTTAGTATCTTAAAAAGTATGTTTTAGTGTCTCTCTATGTCTTTTGTGGGGAGTGATTGGGGGGGGGGGGGGGGGGGTTGGGGACCAGGGGGAAAATATTTTCAGGCACCTACCTCGACAGGGATGCGACTTTCATCCTTGTTGCTTCTTCGACCCCCGCTCCTCGCTGGCCTTTCCTGCAGTCGGACCCAGAGCGTCAGAGGCAGCGCAGCAGGGACTGTAACATTGCGGACCCCCTTGCCGGGGGTCGCCGGAGAAGCGCTCCGACCGCTGGTATGCGGCCTACAACATCTGGAAGTCTGTGGAGCTTCTGGCGGCAGGCGTGGAGCGGACTTTACCTGATTTGAATTTTGATCCCATGCGATTTAACCTCCCATCCTGCAAAGACTTGAGTGTTTAGGTGCTCTCTACCGATGTTCACCATTTCCGCCCCTCTCCTCATTACACAGTGGGGGATGTTTGTCATTCTCTTAAGGATAGTCTGAAGCAAGGTTTCATCTGTCCATTCCCTCCACAGATGCTGCCTGACCTGCTGAGTTCCTCCAGCACTGACATTTATTCCAGATTCTAGCACCTGCAATTCCTCATATCTCTGTAAGTTTCTTTCATGCATTGCAATTTAAAAGTTTAAAAAAGTGAGTACGCAGAGTTAAGATCAGTCACAATCTCAATGAATGACACAATGGGCTCAATTGGCTATGTGCCTTCTCCAGTTAGGAAGTTCCATTTTAAAGCAATGCATGGCATGTTGAGAGTTAGTTGTATGTGTTTTGTTATTGTTCAGTAATTCTGAAAACGAAGAATCATGTTGGTACTCTTAGAATAGTGTTCACAGTTGACTCTTTGTAGACCTGGCACTTTCTCAGATGGGCAGATTGGATTTCCTCATCTGTCGCTTTATCTACATATTTATTTTTACTAGAGTGCTCCAGTGCAGCCTTGGTTTAATCTTCTACAGGAGTTTCTAACATGATGTTGTTGTTTCAATATGTTACATTATACATTCCACCGATTGTAAATTATTTAGTTACTGCAAATTCTTATGTAAAAACAAAGGATGGATTGGTAACAGTTACTATTTATTCTCAAAAATTCAGTCTTCCTACCATTGCTCTCGAAACATGTAGCTGCTTTAATTTGCAAGAATGTCTCTATTTGAAACTGCGTTGTCAGAAGCAACTATGGTCAACTACCTAACCATTGACACATTAATCTTTGATACTAGGTAGCAACGTAGTACTGATATTGCTGACCTGTGTAAGCTTTGATTCCTTGTACATTTAATTGTTTAGTGTGTTACTATTTATTCTCGGCAGGAAGAGGTGACGAAAATGATGGGCACTTGAGAGAAGTAAGGACTGTGCAAAGCACATTTATGGCCAGTCGACAACATCAGTTATTTCTGCAGGGATGCATCTGGGTTTGTCCTGTATTAAACCGGGTGCTATCTAAGCACACAAGATATAACTTTTTTTGTTCTGTGAAGTCCATTTTGGTTCACAGGTCAAAGGGAGGCAATACCATGTCTGAAGAAGGGCCCTGACCAGAAATGTCACCTATCCATGTTAATCTGGCATGTAATTATTCATTCTAAGTTAGGCACAAAAAGCTGGAGTAACTCAGCAGGACAGGCAGCATCTCTGGAGAGAAGGAATGGGTGACGTTTCGGGTCGAGACCCTTCTTCAGACTGATTATTCTATTTTGTTTAGAGGCAAATGGCCTTGAGTGGAATAAATGGGATCAGGAACACGGTGTAAAGAAAGCGGAATTGTGGGCTGCTCCTTAGCATTCTACATTTGTGTATGTCACGTTCAAAAAAAGACACAAAGTGCTAGAGTAACTTTCGAGTTGGACAGCATTTATTGAGAACTCGGATGGGTGACGTTTCAGGTCGGGCATTCAACAAGGTTCTGCATGGTGGGCTGCTCTGGAAGGTTAGATCGCATGAGATTCAAGGAGAGATAGCTGAATGGATAGCAAATTGGCTTGATGGAAGGAAGCAGAGGGTGATGGTGGAAGGTTGCTTCTCAGACTGGATGCCTATGACCAGTGGTGTGCCTCAGGGTTCGGTGCTGGACCCGTTATTGTTTGACATCTACATCAATGATTTGGATGAGAAAATACAGGGCACGATTATCAAGTTTGCTGATGATACAAAAAATAGTGGTTTTGCAGACAGTGAAGATGGTTGTGAAAGATTGCAGCAGGATCTGGATCGATTGGCCAGGTGGGCGGAGGAATGATTGATGGAATTTAATACAGATAAGTGTGAGGTGTTTTATTTTGGGATGTCGAACAAGGGCAGGACCTACACAGTAAATGGTAGGCCTCTGGGTAGTGTTGTAGAGCAGAGGGATCTAGGAGTACAGGTGCATGGTTCCTTGAAGGTTGAGTCGCAGGTAGATAAGGTGGTCTAAAAGGCTTTTGCCACTTTGGCCTTCATCAGTCAGAGTATTGAGTGTAGAAGTTGGGAGGTCATGTTGCAGTTGTATAAGATGTTGAGACTGCATTTAAGTTGTATAAAATGTTGAGACTGCATTTAGAATATTTTGTTCAGTTCTGGGCACCATGTTATAGGAAAGATATTGTCAAACTTGAAAGGGTTCAGAGAAGATTTACGAGGATGTTGCCAGAACTAGAGGGTGTGAGCTATAGGGAGAGTTTGAGTAGGCTGGGTCTCTATTCCATGGGGCGCAGAAGGATGAGGGGAGATCTTATAGAGGTATACAAAATCATGAGAGGAATAGACCAGGTAGATGCACAGAGTCTTTTGCCCAAAGTAAGGGAATCGAGGGCCAGTGGACATAGGTTCAAGGTGAATGGAAAAGGATTTAATAGGGATCCAAGGGTAAGCTTTTTCACACAAAGGGTGGTGGGTATATGGAACAAGCTGCCAGAGGTGGTAGTTGAGGTTAGGTCTATCCCATCGTTTAAGAAACCGTTAGACAGGTACATGGATAGGACAGGTTTGGAGGGATATGGACCAAGCGCAGGCAAGTGGGACTAATGTAGCTGGGGCACTGTTGGCCGGTGTGGGCGAGTTGGGCTGAAGGGCCTGTTTCTGCACTGTATCACTCTAACCCTTCTTCATTCACATTCATTGGCTCAGTTTAACATTTGTATTTGAAGTATGTGAATGAATCTGGAGCAAATAAACGAATAGTAAGTTATTGAGGTGAATAATTTGGGGAGAGAGAAGGGGTTTCCAGTTGAATTATTTTTCAGTGTTGCTTTAGTTCCATTCGATGAAAGATGGAGAACAAACACGAGTTCCAGGTGTCCATCCTGTGATGTGTGACTCTGCATTTGCTGACTGCGGTGGAGCTGTATTGTAGTGTTCCCTGTTGCGTGGCTTTCCAAATAATATTGCAAAACATCCCATGAGACCAAGGGAAGGTTGTACCAAAAGCTGCTTTTGGCTTGAGTCACTGAAGGGTAGACAAGTAGCAACAGATCAGATTCGGAAAGTAATCAGAATGATCAGTTTTGTTCATTAGGTACATTAGTATGATTTGCTTTGTCTGTGCGACATTCTTAGTTTGAGTTCAGGAAATCTTTGTTTTGTTTCTGTAAACTCAAACAATGTGATCTGTCGAGACTCTACTAGCTCCCACATAGGACTGTTTTAAGGTTTGTTTTCTGGAATTGTTTAGCATTGTGCATTGGCTAAATAATTCAAATCGGAAACGATGCATTATAATCCAGAATGAGCTGGAGGCTGATTTGAAAGCACATTAAGGTTCTGACATCTTGTATTGAAAGCTGTTGAATAATAGGCTCGAAATACTTGTTATTCAACCTGGCAACTGATAGAATATTTGATTACAAATGTAATTAGTTAATGCACCTTAACATAGATTGTCATGACTCTAGCACTCATATTTATGAGTATCTATTGTTGAATGCTCACAATGTTTTAAATGAGTTCATCCCTTAAACAAATTAAGCATTTGAAGTAAAGTAGAAACTGCATGAAATACTCAGCAGGCCAGGCAGCAATGTGGAGAGAGAGACAGAGACTGCTTTAGATCAGTGATCTATCAGCTTTGGTCTGTTACTTCTTCATTTATGCTGTTTTCATATTCAGCTGTTTCAAAGCAAATGAAGCATTTAAAAATCTATTTCTTGGACTCTTTGGTGTTCTAGCTCCTTGCGCCCTTTCCTCAGATGCTCTCACTTTCCACTGATATCATCATCATCATCATCATCATCGTTGAAAACATCAATGGGCACGGTGCTTTACAATGCTATGTACGACAGTGGTCGCAACTTCTACTGAAGTGTGGATGGCCGTTGGCTCGCTAGGAGCTCATTCGCCCTTTGACAGGTCTTGATTTTGGTTCTGCTGGGGGTCCACAGCCCGCTCCTCACCTGGCAAACCAGGTGGGGGAGACGGTTTAGTCACCGACTATCCGACCATGGAGCAGGTAGCGTGGGATTACATGGTACCTGCGGCGGTGGGAACTCCCCCCCGAACTGACCACTGATCTGAACCAGCCTTACAACTGTCAAAGGTCGTGAGTTTGTCCTCTCTGGTTTCTCTCGCTCATCTAACCTAGCAGATGCCTTCAGCTGTCCAAGATCCGTACAAACCTTTCCAACCCACTTCTCTTTGAAACTGCTGACCGACCCTGTCTCTGACCATGTCATCTCTCCTAATATCTCCTGATGTCCATTTTTTTTCCCCTGTCTTTTTTCTTTCTCTTTAGACTTGTGCTGTTGGATAGTGCAATTTCCTCCATTTAAATCCATCTTTTAAGTGAAAATTTAAAAGAAGTTACATTCTTTTCTTGGGTGTACTGATTAAATTCTGATCACAAAATATTTTAGCTGGTTTGAAGTATTTTAGTTTGTATTTGGATAGTTGTGATAGACAATAGGTGCAGGAGTAGGCCATTTGGCCCTTCGAGCTAGCACTGTGGTCATGGCTGATCATCCCCAATCAGTAACCTGTTCATGCCTTCTCCCCATATCCCCAGACTCCGCTATCTGTAAGAACCCAGTCTAGCTCTCTCTTGAAAGTATTCGGAGTACTGGCCTCCACAGACCCACAACTCTCTGTGTGAAAAAGTGTTCCCTCATCTCCGTTCTAAATGGCTTACCCCTTATTCTCAAACTGTGGCCCCTGGTTCTTGACTCCCCAACATTGGGAACATGTTTCTTGCCTATAGCATGTCGAAAGCCTTAAATATCTTATGTTTCAATGAGATCCCCTCTCATCCTTTTAAATTCCAGAGTATACAAGCCCAGCTTATCTCACATTTATCCACATTAAACTGCATCTGCCATGCATCTGCTCATACACCCAACCTGTCCAAGTCACCCTGAATTCTCATAGCATCCTCCTCAAAGTTCACACTGCCACCCAGCTTTGTGTCATCTGCAAATTTGTCAGGCTAACTGGTCTATAATTCCCTGTTTTCTCTCTCCCACCTTTCTTAAAAAGTGGGATGACATTAGGTACCCTGCAATCCACAGGAACTGATCCTGAATCTATAGAGCATTGGAAAATGATCACCAATGCATCCACGATTTCGAGAGCCACTTTCCTATGTTCCCTGGGTTGCAGACCATCAGGCCCTGGAGATTTATCAGCCTTCAGTCCCATCAGTCCCCATTTTCTGCCTAATGTGAATCTCCTTTAGTTTCTCCGTCACACCAGATCCTCTGGCCACTAGTACATCAGGAAGATTGTTTGTGTCCTTAGTGAAGACTGATCCAAAGTACATGTTCAACTCACCTGCCATTTCCTTGTTCCCCATAATAAATTCACTATTTTTCATCTTCAAGTGTCCAACTTTGGCCTTAACTAATTTTTTCCTCTTCACATACCTAAAGAAGCATTTACTATCCTTTATATTCTTGGCTAGCTTTCCTTTGTACCTCATCTTTTCTCCCCGTATTGCCTTTTTAGTTATCTTCTGTTCTTCTTTAAACATTACCCAATCCTCTTGCTTCCCGCTCATTTTTGCTACGTTGTACTTCTCTTTTATTTTTATACTGTCCCTGACGTCCCTTGTCAGCCACAGTCGCCCCTTACTCCCCTTGGAATCTTTCTTCCTCTTTGGAATGAACTGATCCTGCACCTTCTGTATTATTCCCAGAAATACCTGCCATTGTTGTTCCACTGTCATCCCTGCTAGGGTATCTTTCCAGTCAACTGTGGCCAGCTCCTCCCTCATGGCTGCATAATCCCCTTTTTTCAACTGTAACATTGACACCTCCGATTTACCCTTCTCCCTCTCAAACTGTAGATTAAAACTTACCATATTATGGTCACTACCTAATGGCTCATTAACCCCAAGTTCCTTATCAAATCCGGTTCATTACACAACACTAAATCCAGAATTGCCTTCTCCCTGATAGGCTCCAATACAAGCTGCTTGAAGAATCCATCACGGAGGCACTCCACACACTCCCTTTCTTTGGGTCCAATAACAACCTGATTTTCCCAGTCTACCTGCATGTTGAAATCTCCCACAACAACTGTAGCATTACCTTTACTACATGCCAATTTTAACTCTTGATACAAATGGTTTCTGAGCTATTTTTATCCGCTCATGCTGCCAAAGTTAGAAACTAATCTTGGGACCTGATAATCTGAATGCATTAAAGAACGTCATGTCAGACCTATAATTTGTTAAATGTAGTGCTAGGTTTAACAGCGATCTTCAGTTCCAGCTACACACACAGGGACATGATTTGCCCCATCCGCTATTTAATCATGGCTTTTCTATGTTTCCCTCTCAACTCCATTCTCCTGCCTTCTCTCAGTATGAATTTGAAATTGATTGCAGATTTTTTTTAATCAACCAAACTAGCAAAAGAAAACCTTGTTTTTTACTTGTCTAATGTGTGAATATTTTTAGTTATTCAATATACCTTTTCTATTTTTCCTTTGGCTGAGTGAATCTCAGAATACCGTAAGGCCAGAGCTTGCCCTTAATTTAAAGTTCTACATTTCAATTATATACAGTTTCTTAGAAACACCAAAATGAAAATATGGAGGTGTGTGTGTGATGGATAGTTCAGTTCAATTTAATTTACTTAGTTTATTTCAATTTAGTTGCGTGTACCGAGGTACAGTGAAAAGGGTTTTTTTCCATGCTAACCAGCCGGCGGAAAGACAATACGTGATTACAATCGAGCCATTTACAGTGACTAGATGCATGATAAGGGAATACCGTTTCGTCCAAGGTAAAGTCTGATCAAAGATAATCTGAGGGTCACCAATGAAGTAGATAGTAGCTCAGGACGGCTTTCTAGTTGCGGTGATTCAGTTGCCTGATAATAGTTGGGAAGAAACTGTCCCTGAATCTATCCCATAATGTGTGCATTTTCACATTTCTATTCTTTTGCCCGATAGGAGAGGGTAGAAAAGGGAGTGGCAAGGGAGTGACTCATCCTTGATTATGCTGCTGGCCTTGCTGAGGCAGCAATAGGCATAAATGTAGTCGATGGAAGGGAGGTTTCATGCGGTCTTGGATGGACCAAGCCGTGATGCATCCTGATAAAATGCTTTCTCTGGTGCATCTGTAGAAGTTGGTGAGAGTTGTTGGGGAAATGTTGAACTTCCTAAGCCTTCTAAGGGAGTAGAGGCGTTGGTGTGCTTTCTTGGTCATTGCTTCGATATGGGTGGTCCAGGACTTGTTGTTGGTGATATTGACTCTGAGAAATTTGAAGTTTTCAACCATCTCTACTTCGGTATCATCAATGCAAAATGGGGTATGTGTGCTGCTTCACTTCCTGAAGTCGATCACTATCTCCTTGTCTTGCTGACATTGAGAGAAAGGTTGTTGTCTCGACACGAGACTTCCCATTCCTGTACTCCGTCTTATCATTATTTAATATCTGGCCCACAATGATGGTGTCATCTGCAAATTTGAAAATTGAATTAGATTTGTACATGGCTGCACAGTCATGGGTGTACAAGGAGTAAAGAAAGGGGCTGAGAACGCTCCAGTGTTGAGGGTTATCGTCGAGGATGATAAGTCCCCTATCCTAAGATAGACACAAAAAGCTGGAGTAACACAGCGGGACAGGCAGTGTCTCTGGAGAGAAGGAATGGGTGACATTTCGGGTCGTGACCCTTCTTCAGACTAGTCGAGGGAAAGTGAAACAAGAGATATAGACGATGATGTAGAGAGATAAAGAAAAATGAATAAAATATATCCTAAAATGTAACGATGGTAAAGGAAACGGGCCATTGTTAGCTGTTTATTTAAGCCATAAGTGATAGGATAGAATTAGGCCATTCGGCCCATCACATCTACTCCACCATTCAATCGTCGCTAATCTATCTCTCCCTCCTAACCCCCTTCTCCCCATAACCTGACACCTGTACTAATCAATAAATTCGTACTTGTAGCAGCACAACAGAATATGTAAACACAGTACACTGTAAACAAGATAGTAAACGAGAACAAAATTTCAGTGTGTGTATATATATACATATACAGTACACATACATTTGGACACACATGGTCGTGGTATCATGTTCAGCACAGACATTGTGGGCAAATGAATCCTGTTCCTGTGCTCTACTGTTCTGTGTCATAATTTTCAGATTCTATCAGCTCTGTGGCTTTCAATATGTAAACACTGCCCTTGTCTCTGGTGAGTTCTTGTTTTCAAATTTCCCTCGAGCTCTGGAGAGGCCCATTTCCCTCCTGCGATAAATTTCCCTCCTGGGATAAATAAAGTTCTGTGCAGGAAGGAACTGCAGATCCTGGTTTAAACCAAAGATAGACACAATAAACTGGAGTAACTCAGCATCTCCTGAGAGAAGGAATGGGTGACGTTTCAGGTTGAGACCCATCTTCAGACTGGTTGGGGATAAGGGAAACGGGAGGGTTAGACGATGATGAAGAGAGAGAAAGTACAATCGATGAAAGATATGCAAAAATGTAACGATGATAAAGGAAGCAGGCCATTGTAAGCTGTCTGTGTCGGAAAGAACTGCAGATGCTGGTTTAAATCGAAGGTAGACACAAAATGCGGGAGCAACTCAGTGGGACAGGCAGCATCTCTGGAGAGAAGGGATGGGTCTCGACCTGAAACGTCACCCATTCCTTCGCTCCAGAGATGCTGCCCATCCTGCAGAGCTACTCCAGCATTTTGCTTCTTCCTCCTATTGTTAGCTGCTTGTTCGGTGAAAATGAGAAGCTGGTGTGACTTGTGTGCGGGACAATGCCAGGGCTACCTGAAGTTCGAGAAATCAACTTGAAACAAGTTTTTCAGTTGTGCCTTGGGGTAGGGTTAGGATATTTTTAGATTTATGCAAATATTATAGTAAATGAGTGAGGTTGAGAAAGTTTTTTATCCATTTTGCACACATCAGGTGCACCTGAATGTTTGTATTAAAGGATTGACAATTGTACTAAAAATCGATAGTAACAGTCTCCAACATGTTTATATAACTAATTGGTGTTAAAATTTCCTTATGTGAATGAATCAAATGTAAACATCGTAGCCATACCATTGCTCTATTAAAATGATATCCGACAGATTCCAGTGCAAACCACAGTTACAAAACATTATGTAATTAGGATTTTTTCTAACTCGTTTATCTAAATCAGCCACACGAAGAATGGTAAAGTTTTGTGTGATAGTCGTTGTCACTTTACCCCTACTGTACATTAAAATATGCCTGGATATAATCCCATTTGGTGTGAACAAGTAATTGGTTGGAGTCATTCATGGGGGTTGGACAATATGCTTGATTGCAAGATTCTTTTCATGTTTGCAGAAGTCATATATTCTGTCAAAGTAAAGTCCTTGTGGGATATGGGTCATGTGCAGGCAGATAAGGGTTGGTCTTGGCATTGTGCTTGGCACAGACTTTAGTTTATTGTCACATGACGGGCCAGCAATGGCTGCCTCGCCAACAGTCTGTCTGTCCTTTCCTTTGTGTTTAAATAGCATGTGTGAATTGTATATTTTTAGTGTTCTTTAGTATATTTTAAGTGGGGAGTGGGGGGTAGTTTATTAGTTTAGTTTAGAGATACAACGCAGAAAACAGCCCCTTCGGCCCACTGGGTCCGCGCCGACCAGCAATCCCCGCACATTAACACAATCCTACACCCACTAGGAACAATTTTTACATTTACCAAGCTAATTAACCTACAAACCTGTTTGTCTTTGGGGTGTATGAGGAAACCGAAGCTGTCGGAGAAAACCCACGCAGGTCACAGGGAGAGGGTACAAACACCGTACAGACAGCACCAGCAGTCGAGATAGACCCTAGGTCTCCGGTGCTGCATTCGCTGTAAGGCAGCAACTCTACCGCTGTGCCGCCGTTACCGCCAATAGGTAGGTCACCATCATGACCTACCTATTGTACTGTACTTGAATTGGGGGAACCTTTTTCTAATCTCTTACCTCGACGGAGATACAAATTTATTTTTCCCCCTATATCGTATCTCCATCCACACTAATCCACACAAAGGCCTAACATCGAGGAGTTGGTGGCCTTTGCTGGAGATCGACCGGGAGCTCCATCGCGGGGAGCCTGCGGACTTACCATCATGGAGCTCGCCATCCCTTTGCCAGGGATCGACCTTGGAGCTCCAACCGTGGGTGCCTGCAGACTTTAACATCACGGAGCTCGAGGTCTCTGGTTAGAGACCGATTTCGGGAACTCCAAGCTGCAGGGGTTTGGATAGGCCCCGATGCGGGAGTTTGGATCAGCCCCGACGCGCGGGCTTTGACCGTCTGCTGTGGGAGCTTCAACTGCCCCGACCGCGGGAGAATAAAGAGGAAGCAGATTGGACTTTTTTTTTGCCTTCCATCGCAGTGAGGAATGTGGGGAATCTGCTGTGGTGGATGTTTATGTTAACTTTTATGTCGTTTCGTACATATGGCTGTATGTAATTTGCATATTGGTACATGAGACAATGAAAGACCTTTGAAACCTTTGTGAATGGGATGAAGGGCCTGTTCCTGTACTGTTCTTGTTTGTTGTACTATGCTAACCTCTGCAGCTTGAGGTGTTCCAACAAGGGGTGGTTTGCCATGGTGCGCAGTTTATGCAAGTAACAAAATGAAGAACGTAGCCAGCCATTCACGTTGCCTGCAGCAATGTCTTAAGAGATTTGCCTTCCATTTTGTGAGATTATCAGGTAATCTTTGAATGTTAGCGCTGACAAAAACTGGTTGCCGGATATAAATAACACTGCCACATTCATTTTTGAGGCCTTGACAGAGACCGATAAACGATCTTGTAAATATTCCTCACATATGCTTTGGTGAATAAGGTGGTGATTGTTTGGGTGGCTTCCCCTCTGTTGTCAGTCTTCTGAACTGTCCTTCCATAACCTAGGCTACCGTTCAATTCACCTCTACCCCGTTGCGGACATTGGACTTTGTCTGCGGAACTGATGCGCTACAATGTTGAGAACTATATTCTGCACTCAGTACCTTCCCCTTGGCTTTACCTATTGCAATTGAGTTTGACTTGATTGCAGTTATGTATAGTATTATCTGATCTGTTTGGATAGAATGCAAAACAATGCTTTTCACTCTACCTCGGTACACATGACAATTATAAACCTAAACCTCGATTATATGTATGAATATAGTTGAATGAGGCAGGAGAAATCTGACCCCTTTCACTTACCAGTGATTAATTAGTTAATACCTGCACTTCTATTTTTGGATTCCCTTGCGGAATATAAACTTGACTGAGAAGGCTTGTTGACATGAAGTACTTTTCTCTTGGGTTGATTACAGATTCCGGGGAACTACCTGGCAAATCGAGATTGTTGGCAGATCTAATTAACTGTCTTAGCTCGTGCAAGAAAAATAGTCGCTGGTGAGGAATTGGACAGCTAATTTTCTCAATAACCTATTCCTGCACATGAGTCAGCATGTTCTCGGGAGGAAAGGGGGAAATGGGGGAAATATGTCATTAAAAAATTCTAAACCACGGGAACTGAGTGATTTATGAACATGATGTGAACCCAAGAGATTAAATTATAAAACTGCGGCCTGCTCCCAAATACACATTATTCTCTGCATAAATATAAATCTCTCCACAGAATAATATTAGAAAGCTTATGGATTTCTGCTTCTAACTTTTTCATGTCACATTTGTACTCTTTGATGTGCTATTGAAGCATAAAATATACCATAAATCATGTTACAAAGCATTTCCCTTCTGCACTTGGTATTTTAATGAAATGGAACAAAATGTGGACTTGAGCAAAACATGAAAGTTTAAAAAATGGTATTTATAGATGCCTGCTCTGCATCTGCACAAAATGCGTATAATTACTTTGATTTGGTTTCTGATCCGAGTCAGATTGAGTAAAAATGCTAATGTGCACTCGAATTGTCGTGTTTATTTTGTTTGCAAGGATACTGCAGTGGCTGTTTCCCGTTACCAGAGAATTATGCATGTAGTAGGCAGGGTGGGGTGGTGGGCAAACTGGACCAGGTACTGTTGTTTTTTTATATTCAAGCTAAAAGTATTAGGCAATCAGAGCCAGTCCAAATTGTGCCAAAAGCCTGTTAATTGTACAGCCGTGATTGTAGTCACGTGTTGTGCTCAAATGGAAGGAATATTAACTGAGACGTGACTGGTTAGTTGCGCTGTCAGCCATTAAATGTCAGCTCATTTTCAACCTGGGTTGATTCTGAGTGATGTGAAAGCATGGCTCATGTCTCGTGGAGATGTTAGTGACCGTCAATTTCTCAAATGTTTTTTTAGAAATATATTTGTATCCCTTTTGATGCTTTAAGCCTAAAAGCTTTGTGAGGTTTTGCAAGGAAATTCAAATATGTTCATCTTTAAAGTTAAGACTGAGTGATTCTATTTGGGCCCGATGAAGCCAGATTAAATGCCGCTACCACTTTGCTTCACATCATAGTTGAACATTCAATTGAAGAAAAATGTTTTTTAAGCACATTTTTATATTAAGTACTTCTGTAACTCGGCTTCTGTGAAAGCAAGCTTGCGATTTGGGTTCCTGGTAAAACTATTTTCCCTGTAGTAGAATGGTAGTGCCCAGTACTGGTGTTGGGATAAATAAAATGATTACTGAAGAAGGGTCTCAAACGGAAACATCACCTATTCCTTTTCTCCAGAGATGCTGTCGGACCCGCTGAGTTATTCCAGCTTTTTGTGTCCATCTTCGGTTTAAACCAGTATCTGCATTCTCTTCCTCCACCTAAGTAATCATTTTCCAGGTTTTCCAATGTGGAGAAGCACTCTCTCCATTTTGTATAGGATTGTGTTGCATCTGCTGCCTCTTTGCTTAAATTTACAACATGACAGATTAAAAATAAAAAGCTTTTACCTTATGGTATGATTCATGGACTAGATAATGTAAACATTTAATAATACAGCTGAGTGTTTGTCGTGAAATGTGCACTCTGCATATAAGGAGACAAAAGTAGTTTTCCATAACTGTCACATCTGATGATCGGACAATGTGTGTTGAAAATTAAAAAGAAAAGCATGAGATTCAAATCTTGAGGGTTTTCTTCATATGTGGTAATGTATACTCCCTATTAAGAGCCAGGCTTGCGGGTTATATTGTACATTAACCAGCAAATGTTGTGATTTGGTTTTATTTCCTCAATAAATTTTCATTGTGCAGATTGTGACAGGAAGAGGGAGGTGCACAAATCGTGATGAATAGGTCTTATTGAAATGTAGTCTGAGGGAGCAGATCACAAGGGCACTGCTAAGGAAAGTAATAGTGTTTCTGAGTTGAATAAAGTATCCATTTGAACAGGCTTATCAACTTATTACCTTGGTTTTCTTGATGATTTCATCTTCTCTGCACTCCACATTAACACATTAAGGTTGCGTCCCAGTGTAAGAGCCTTTGAATTGCGCAGGCAACCAATGGAGCCCGTTAGAGTGACATGACATTATTTATTGACATCTGTGCCTTGCCCCTTGACGACATGGTTTCTGAGCTGTGAAACTGCACCACTGTGAGAGTAACAAGGACATCTGTTTGTGCACAAGGGTCAAAGCAGACCAAGCATTTATTTGCAGAACTGAAACTTTAATCCTCAGTGCGACCAGAATCGCTGATGGTTTTTGCTAAGCTCACTGCAAAAACGGAACATAATACCCACAACTTTCTCAAGCTCAACAATATTGATTGAAGCACTTGCCCCATTGAATTTCATTGACTTCAGATGTACTTCAATTTACCTATACTTATGCTGTCTCCTTGGAGCAAATTGCTTCATTCATGATGTAAGCATTAAATTCTCTCAGATTATGAACATGCTGAGTTTTCCTTATTCCAAACCTCATTTCTTCCTGGCTGCGGGTGGCAGTTTGTATGGTTGTTTTTAGTTTTTAGAGATGCCGTGCAGAAACAGGCCCTTCGGCCCACCGAGTCTGCGCCGACCAGCGATCCCTGCACACTAACACTATCCTATACAATTTACAATTTTACCAAACCAATCAGCTGACAAACCTAATTGGAGTGTGGGAGGAAACTGGAACACCTGGAGAAAACCCATCTAGGTTCCGGGGAGAATGTGCAAACTCCATATAGACAGCACCAGGAGACAGAATCAAACCTGGGTCACCGTGCTGCAACTCAACTACTACGCCACCCATATTGTAATATAACCACTGTTCCAAGTAACCTACGCATTTTTGGAAATAGTCGAGAACTTGTAAAATTTGTTATTTATCAGAAAAGTACTGTGCATAGTCCTGACAATAGTTCAAACTACTGACGATACAAGATGGCACCCAAGCCGGGCAGCTCTCTGCGTGCAGGTCCCAGAAGTGGATCTGCAATCACTCATTACAATCATGCCCCTCTTTTAAACCTCTACTCCAGCAGCAGCTTTTTTTACTTCATTCCCTTTATCCTGAATATGTACACTGTGGACGGCTAAATCGCAATCATGTATAGTCTGTCTGCTGCGTGGTCGGCGTGCAGTAAAAAGCTTTTAATTGTACCTCGGTACACGTGACAATAAACTAAACCAAACGTAGAGTTAACGGTTGGTGTCTTTTCTCCGCTGCTTAAATTTCCTCCCACATCCCAGAGACATGCAGGTTGTCAGTTTAAATGGCCACCGTATCTGTCCCCGCCCGGCATGTCGGTGTGTGGTAGAATCTGGGGGAGTGGAAAATGGGATTACTGTGGGAGTAGTGTAAATGGATGGCTGAAGACTGGCGTGGACTCAGTGGGCTGAAGGACCTGTTTCCATGCTGAGTCTCTGCATACTGCTGTTGTGATGCTGACAACTGAGCCTTGCTATAACTAAACTTCTGAATTAGATTTCATATTGGGAGAATTGAGACCAGTGTTACTTTTGTCCAAAGCTCTTCCCCTTGGCATTTCCGTACTTCCAGTCCCATTGAACATGGAAAAGTGCAGAACAGGAAATAGGCCCTTCGACGGAATATAATACCTAGATATACTAGTCTCCTCAGCCTGCTCATGATCCATGTCTCTCCATTCCCTGCATATCAACTTATCTATTTAAAAGCCGCTTTAATGCCACCAATCGTATCTTCCTCCACTACCTCCTCTGGCATCACGTTCCAGACACCCTCCACCCTCTGTATAAAAAAAACTTGCCCCTCCTATCCCTTTTAAATATTTCCCCTCTTAACTTAAAACCATATCCAAAGTCTTACAGAGCTACGTCATTACTTCCTGACTCTTAGACAGAATGCCCCGACTAATGAAGGCAAGCCAACATGTGCCTTATTTACTGCTCTATTTACTTGTGTCGCCAGTTTCTGTGAGCTGTGGATCTGGACCTCAAGATCTCTCGGCACAGCAATGCTTATGGATCTAACCTTCAACTTTATATTTTCCTCTTGAATTCAATCTGCAAAAGTGCAGCACCTTGAACTTGCTCTAATTAAACTCCATCAGCCATTTCTCCACCCATTTCTGTAGCGGATCTATATCCCATTATATACTTTGACAATCCTCCTCGCAGTCTGCAACGGCAACGATCTTGTTGTCTACAAATGTTTGTGTGTGTGTGTATAATCAGCATGAATCCTGTGTATCTTAACCTTGTGGATCAGCCTATCATGAGGGACTTTATCAAATGCCTTTCTAAAATCCATGTAGACAACATCCACCACCCTACCCTCATTGATCACCTTTGTCAACTTTTCAAAATACACTACATGGCCTTCTGTGGACAAAGCCATGCTGACTTTCCCTAGTTAGTGCATTCTCTTACAAATGGGAGAAAGTCCTATCCCTAAGAACCTTCTCCATTAGATTCCTGACCACTGACATGAGGCCCACCCGCCTGTAATTCCTTAGATTCCCCGTAGTTCCCTTCTTAAACAAAGGAACAACATTGGCTACTCTCCATTCTTTTGGGACCCAGCCCATGGCTAGTGAAGTTGCAAAGATAGAAACATAGAAAATAGGTGCAGGAGGAGGCCATTCGGCCCTTCGAGCCAGCACCGCCATTCATTGTGATCATGGCTGATCGTCTGCTATCAATAACCCGTGCCTGCCTTCTCCCCATAGCCCTTGACTCCACCAGCCCCTAGAGCTCTATCCAACTCTCTCTTAAATCCATCCAGTGATTTGGCCTCCACTGCCCTCTGTGGCAGGGAATTCCATAAATTCACAACTCTCTGGGTGAAAAAGTTTTTTCTCACCTCAGTCTTAAATGACCTCCCCTTTATTCTAAGACTGTGCCCCTGGTTCTGGACTTGCCCAACATTGGGAACATTTTTCTAGCTTGTCCAGTCCTTTTACAATTTTATATGTTTCTGTTAGATCCCCCTCATCCTTCTAAACTCCAGTGAATACAAGCCTAGTCTTTTCAATCTTTCCTCATATGACAGTCCCGCCATCCCAGGGATCAATCTCGTGAACCTACGCTGCACTGCCTCAATCACAAGGATGTCCTTCCTCATATTAGGAGACCACAACTGTACACAATACTCCAGATGTCTCACCAGAGCCCTATACAACTGCAGAAGAACCTCTTTACTCCGATACTGAAATCCTCTTGTTATGAAGGCCAACATTCCATTAGCTTTCTTCACTGCCTGCTGTACCTGCACGCCAACTTTCAGTGACCAGTGTACAAGGACACCCAAGTCTAGCTATACCTCCCCCTTACCTAACCTAACCCCATTGAGATAATAATCTGCCCACTTGTTTTTGCCAGCAAAGTGGGTAACCTCACATTTATCTATATTATACTGCATCTGCCCACTCACTCAACCTGTCCAGGTCACCTTGTAACCTCATAACATCCTCTTCACAGTTCACACTGCCACCCAGCTTTGTGTCATCCACAAACTTGCTTGTGTTGCTCCTAATTCCCTCTTCCAAATCATTAATATATATGGTAAACAGTTGCGGCCCCAACACCGAGCCTTGCAGCACTCCACCCGCCACTGCCTGCCATTATGAAAAGGTCCCGTTCACTCCTACTCTTTGCAGTAGATCTACATGAAAACTCTGCAAACTCCTTTCTTGCTTCTCTTAATAACCTGGGATAGATATCAAGATGCAGTGGGGATGTATCTTGTTGATCTCTGTGCTCTTTCCCCATTCTCGAATTAAGTGTAACCACTTAATTGTCTACAGATACCAAAGCTCTCATGTTGCCTCACTAAACATTCAACTTCCCAACATGCCCTATCTCACTTTGTCTTTTATTGTTTTTCCTCCTTTAAGAAGCACTCTAAAACTTATCTGTTTAACTGTCCCACTACATGGTGCAAGTATTATTTTGTTGATATTTTGAACTAAATATTTTTACCTTTAAATCTGTGACATAAATACTATATAAATAAGATAGTTAAAATTACAAATATTACTGGTTAGTAGAGTAAACGGGACCTTTTCTGAACGGCAGGCAGTGACTAGTGGGGTACCGCAAGGCTTAGTGCTGGGACCCCAGCTATTTACAATGTATATTAATGATCTGGATGAGGGAATTGAATGCAACATCTCCAAGTTGGCGGATGATACGAAGCTGGGGGGCAATGTTAGCTGTGAGGAGGATGCTAGGAGGCTGCAAGGTGACTTGGATAGGTTGGGTGAGTGGGCAAATGCATGGCAGATGCAGTATAATGTGGATAAATGTGAGATTATCCACTTTGGTGGGAAAAACAGGAAAGTATATTATCTGAATAGTGGCTGATTAGGAAAAGGGGAGATTCAATGAGACCTGGGTGTCATGGTACACCAGTCATTGAAAGTAGGCATGCAGGTGCAGCAGGCAGTGAAGAAAGCAAATGGTATGTTAGCATTCATAGCAAAAGGATTTGAGTATAAGAGCAGGGAGGTTCTACTGCAGTTGTACAGGGTCTTGATGAGGCCACACCTGGAGTATTGCGTACAGTTTTGGTCTCCTAATCTGAGGAAAGACATTCTTGCCATAGAGGAAGTACAGCGAAGGTTCACCAGACTGATTCCTGGGATGGCAGGACTTTCTTATGACGAAAGACTGGATAGACTCGGCTTGTACTCGCTGGAATTTAGAAGATTGAGGGGGGAACTTATAGAGACTTAAAAAATTCTTAAGGGTTGGACAGGCTAGATGCAGGAAGATTGTTCCCGATGTTGGGGAAGTCCAGAACAAGGGGTCACAGTTTAAGGATAAGGGGGAAGTCTTTAGGACTGAGATGAGAAAATCATTTTTCACACAGAGAGTGGTGAATTTGTAGAATTCTCTGCCACAGCTGGTAGTTCAGGCCAGTTCATTGGCTATATTTAAGAGGGAGTTAGATGTGGCCCTTGTGGCTAAAGGGATCAGGGGGTCTGGAGAGAAGGCAGGAACAGGATACTGAGTTGGATGATTAGCCATGATCATATTGAATGGCGGTGCAGGCTCGAACGGCCGAATGGCCTACTCCTGCACCTATTTTCTATGTCCTTCACTCTTTCCCACTCAGGCATACTTTAGGTGAAGTATTTTACTCTTTTGTATCCAGACAAGATTTTTAAAATCCCAACATTGACTGGTAATTGTGTGTTGGAATCTCATATTTTAGAGCTAGTAGCAGGTAATGCATTCATCTATTTCCTCCACGGAGTTGTGGCATTTGAATTTCTAACCCAGTGGACAATAAAGTGGAAAAATAAATGGACAAATCTTCTTTTACTTCTCAAGCAATCCCTCCAGATCAAAGATGCGTCACTGCCGGTCTGTTTCAGTGTGTTCTAGGGAGGTAGATGAGGCCATTGTGGGAGCTCAAATAGCCACAGGGGCAGATGCCTGAGGGGACGGGCAGCTTGTGAGGTGATGCATGCCATGCGCTAATTCATTGTCTTGAGCTTCTCAACATCATCCCACGTGTTCCTTCTCAATTTTGAGCAGCGAGGAGTCAAATTCAGTCAGTTCAGAATAGAGTGTTTTTTAAAAGAAAAATAAAGTATTGGTTATATAATCAACGTAGCCTGCCCAATTCTGCGGCTATAACATCTGAGGTATCTTTTCAGTGTCATAACCTTCCTTCTGTAGGTAGACCAGATCGCAGAAGCATTTTGGTGAATCATTGCTACCCGGTAGACCATGTGCTTTGCTCTGGGCCCGAGGTCTTCAAATAGCTTTTTCCTTAGTTGACAAAAATCTGTGTGGGCACATTAAAGATGGGGGTAAGTTTTAACACCAATCTACCAATCTCTGCCTTTACTAAGAGATGTCGCGTGTAAGTGAGGTTTTTCTATATAGAAACATAGAAATTAGGTGCAGGAGTAGGCCATTCGGCCCTTCGAGCCTGCACCGCCATTCAATATGATCATGGCTGATCATCCAACTCAGTATCCCGTACCTGCCTTCTCTCCATACCCTCTGATCCCCTTAGCCACAAGGGCCACATCTAACTCCTTCTTAAATATAGCCAATGACTGGCCTCAACTACCCTCTGTGGCAGAGAGTTCCAGAGACCCACCACTCTCTGTGTGAAAAAAGTCCTTCTCATCTCGGTCCTAAAGGATTTTCCCCTTATCCTTAAGCTGTGACCCCTTGTCCTGGACCTCCCCAACATCAGGAACAATCTTCCTGCATCTAGCCTGTCCAACCCCTTAAGAATTTTGTAAGTTTCTATAAGATCCCCTCTCAATCTCCTAAATTCTAGAGAGTATAAACCGAGTCTATCCAGTCTTTCTTCATTAGACAGCCCTGACATCCCAGGAATCAGCCTGGTGAACCTTCTCTGCACTCTCTGTTCTGTGGTTTGCTGTGAATCTTTATTGCCAGATGATATTGTCTCATTTGGGTGTTTGGGATGAAGATGACCAACAGATAATGATGAAGAACCCATGTGTGCCATTGTTATTAATATGGTGCTGTTCCTTCTGCTCTACCCATTCACCGCCTGCTCCTTAGTTCATACTTTCTCTGCTGGGCTTTTGTAGAGTAGAGCTGGGCATTTATCCCTTGAAGAATAATGGAATGTCAAATACAGGAATGCTCCACCTTTACAATTACTCAGAACATCCATCATCAAGATCCTTGATTTCCTAGTCATTCTCATTATATCAGTCCTAATCTTTTTGGTAGGGAAGCTCAGAGTCTCTTCGTAGGTGGCAAATATGGCAGTCTTCGCAGAAGCAGGAAAATAATGTTTTAGCAGCTGTCTAAATTAATAAAAAAAAGACTGCTTCCCTGATACCAGTGCTGTGCTTGGATAAACCTGTGTGTACACATATATTAGGCAATTTCTTTTTGCAGCCCTGGAAGCTATCAAGATAAATTTAGGGTTTCTTTGCTGAATAGACTTTCATAAACACAGTAGTTAGTTTCCTGTGGCACTCCATGTGAAGGGTCATCAAATGCTCACAGACTGATAGTTAGAGCAATCGTGTTGATATCCTTGACATCAGATGACGCTCTGCTGGGTCTACACTTTCTGTCGTGTAATTGCAGCTACACCATTTGGGTTTAGTGCCATGTGAATGTTGGGCTACTTTCCATAAACGGAAGAGGAAGATTAAATAATGAGTCAATGGACCATTCTCTCACATTGAGCATTCCAGGATAGGATTTTAGTTGATCGCTTGTACCGACTGCTCAGAAATGCATTTTTACTGCACAGAATGGGAAAATAGAAAATGATTCTGTAAACATGAATCGGGAAATTAATTTGAAAACTAGAGATAGGTGTTTAAAAAAAAAATTCACACGTTAACTACGTGGATGAAATTTCCTGCTGTGTCAATTATTTGTAACGTGATGCAATTTAGCTGCTTGCTGACACAAGGAGTTAGTTTAAAGCAAAGCAATAAAAAAAAACATTTCACCAACTACTGCTCACTTTTACAAAACACAAACTGCTGAAGGCATTTTGGGTCGGCCCTCTCTGAGGGCCGACTGCTGAAGAACTATTGCTCAAACCTAGTCTACAACACAACCTTAATTTCTCATTCACCATAGTACCACGCCTCACCACTTTACTGTTGACCATCACGGCAATTGCCTGCCCACAGTGGCATAATATATATGCTGTTACAAAACAGACATTACATATTAACTTGTGCCGTTTAACATATATATATATATATGTCAATAATGCTGTGCGTTACGTTTAGCTTGACCAGTGTCTGCTTGTCGCAATGAACCCACAAAATGCCGTCTCGTCAGCTGCAGCATTTTTGGTGGAAGGCTGCAGAATTTAATTGGGGAAGAATGCAGGTAACTGGGAAGCATAATCTCCATAATCTTTGTGCTGAGCCAGGGTGTATTTCCTGCACGCCTGTAATGAAAAGGAGGCAAGGAATAGTGGATGAACATCCTTGCATTATTTGCAGCTTGTGCATAAGAGAAGTGAGCATGGTGAGGGGCAAATGAAACGAGGGGCTGATGATTATACTTGTGGATAATATAACATCTAGAACACTTCAGACTTACTGTTGGCCACTGCCTCAATAATAGCTGTCCCAATAGTGGCCTGTCTTGTTCTAGTTTACTTCAGCCTCGGGTCGCAACAATTTAGTGTAGTATATTATTGTCATGTGTGCTGAGGTACAGTGAAAAGCTATTGTTTGCATGAAATCCAGTCAAATAAAAGACTATGTGAATACAATCAAGCTGCCCATGATGCGCAGATAATATATGAAGGGTACAAACTTTAGTGCAAAGTTATAACATTAAAGTTTAATAAAGTCTGATTTAAAGATTGTTCAAAGGTAGATGTGAGGTCAGGGTCACACTCAAACTGATGAGAGGACCATTCAGTTTCTGAAAACAGCTGGGACGAAACTGTTCCTGAACCTGTTGGTAAGTGTTTTCAAACATCTGTGTGTGTCGCTTGCCTGATTTGAGAGGGGAGAAGAGGGAATGTCTGGGGTGAGTCTCAACCTCAATTATGCTGGTGGCCTTGCTGAGGCAGTGTGAAATGTAGATGGATTCAGTGGAAAGGAGGTTGATTTGGTTGATGGACTGGGCTAGGTCCACAATTCGCTGTCATTTCCTGTGGTCTTGGATGGAGCTGGTCCCAAAGTAAGCTGTAATGCAAACCCCGATAAAGATACTTCCTACGGCGTATCTGTAGGAGGGTGTGTGTGCTGCTTCGCTTCCTGACGTCGATCACAATCTCCTTTGTCTCGCTGACATTGAGATTGGTGTCTTGGCACCAGATTGCATGGTTCCAAGTTACCTGGAAAAATAGGAAGTGTTTCGGCAAGGTTTGCACAATCTGGGTGATATGGCTGTGATGATTGAATAACAGGCATTGTTTGCAAGCTGTGAGTATCGCCAAGTATGTAAGGGGAACCCCAAATCTCCTGATTGTCAGAGATTGTGGAGATGACAAAAGTTGGATGATCTTAAAAGACGACCACATGATGCTCATCGCCTGTTTCCCTGAAGATCAGTGAGCTACTTTTGGGAAGCTTGGACGGGCCTTGATGATTTTCTGCAGTGTATTCTGCAGGTGATGCACAATGCAATCACAGCGTGTCTGTTAAAGGAGGTGAATTTCCCGTTGGTGGTGGGGGTAATGTTTCAAGTGGACCTGCTGGGCTTTGATAGTGTTGGCCTTCCGATGTGTTGTTCTTGCATATATCCAGATAATCACAGAATGAGACGATTTATAGGAGGAAACGGCCAAACCATTCTGCTTGGCATTTCTGTGCTGGTCAATAAAGCTTTTCACCCCTCTTTCGGGCACTATACTGGCAGCCCTGCATTGTACTCCCTTCAGTGCTTTGTCAATGGTATGAGGTCTTTGCCTCGTCCACCCTGTGAGGCTCACAGCTCATCTTGCCCTGCAAAGTACACTAGGTGACACAGCACAGTAATACTAGGTAACCAGAACTCAGTAGTGTGCAAACCAAAGGTGCAGCCTTTGCCAAGGCTGTTGTTGGTGTTTGGGTGGGCTGTGGTGTGGTTAGTTTTGTGCTGTGTTCACAAGCCTGATCGCTGCTGGGAAGAGGCTGTTGAACCTGGAGGTTGCGGTTTTCGGATTCCTGTATCGCCTTCCAGATGGTAGCAGCGAGATGTGAGTGTGGGCAGGGTGGTGTGAGTCGTTGATATCAGCTGTCATCTTGAGATAGCACCTTCTGTCGATGGTGTGAGGTCAATGACCGGGCAGTGCCCACCACTGGGGCTCCCTCACCTTCTCCTTGTGTTGACAGACTTATCTTATGCCCCCTTCCGTCATGGCTGACTATGGGGGGTCTCCAGGGTTGGAGGACGCCTGTGCATGACTGTTTAACGTGGGGAGACTGGTGCACAGGCAGCCACCACACGGTCCTTGACGGATCTGGGTCAGGATCCAGTGGCATGGAGTCCAAGACGACCGGAGACCCTTTTCTGCTGCAGCCTTCCCAGCCGTTGTGACGCTCCACTAAGGTCAGCCATCGTCCTCTGCCTGTTCCACCGTTGAGGTCTTGGTTGGAATGCTCTTTGTCAGATCTCAGGACCACACAAGCTTCTCCACCACGACAAGATGACAATCCACGGAGACAGCCTGCATCTCATAGTTTGTCTCATCATCACCTTTTGGATCTGTTGGAATTTGGAGTGTCTGTCTCTTTATTTAACTGCACAGCTCTCCACGACCTAGAATATTCCACAGAGAACATATTTATGAGCTCAACAATAATCACTGGTGCCAGATTCCTGGTGCAACGGTGGGGAAGAGATTCATGCCAGGATTCCTGTTGGCACCGATTCCACTAGTGCTCTTGTTCCTGTGATTGCATCCTGAATGCTAATCGAGTTACTAGGCCTTTCATCATTTTATACACCTCAATTGTCCTACCTTGTCTCCTCGGTGCCAAGAAAAGCATAGCATAAACCATGTAAATCATTTTAATGATCTGTCCTGCTACCTTTAAGGACACTCCTGGTCCCTCATTTTCCCTATGTTTCCATATATTTCCCTACATATGTATATTCCCCTTCCTCATCCAGAAACTTTACTTCACTCTTCACTGGGTTGAATTCCATGATCATATCTCTGCCAGGCTAATAATGCCCATCTTCCTGCAATCCAAAGCTTTCTCCTCGTAGTCCACCACTTGGCCAAGTTTTGTATAACTTGAGAACTTCTTTATTGTGTCTGCTGTGTTGGTCTAAATTACTATTATATGTGACAGAAACTAAGGATATGGAGTTCTTCTGGAGCTTCCTTGTAAAGGGCCTGTCCCACCAGCACGCAACTATATGCGATGAACGCGATCAAACCGGCAGCGGGGGCCGCGCGGAGGTCGGGTGATCCCCTGTTAAGGGCCGGTCCCACCAGCATGCGCCTGCATGCGGCAAGCGCAACTAAACCGGCAGTAGGGGCCGCGCGGAGGTCGGGTGAGTGGCGCAACGCGGCGCAAAGCGAGGCGAACTTGAAGCAAGTCCAAGGTAAGTTCGCCAGGACTTAGAGGGGCACACAGAGAGGGGCACCGAGACACACACACATACAGGGCCACGGAGCCACACACATAGAGGGTCACGGAGGCACTTACAAATAGTTTCACGGAGGCACGATGTCCGGGCAGTGTGTAAATGTCGCGGCGACTGCGAGCCGACAAACCGTTGCCGCGCGGGATTTTTGGACATTGTCGGTTTTTCGGAGCCCCGCGCGGCGTCGGGACGAACTCGGGACGAACTCCGCACAATTCCGCACGGCTCCGGCGATCGATGTGGGACCGGCCCCGCGACGCCGGACGGCTCAAGCGACCACGTTAGGTCGCGCTAATCGCATCGAGTTGCATGCTGGTGGGACAGGTCCTTTACAACCATCCATTCACAGAAACACCCATTCACCATTATCTTAATCTTTGTTTCCTGCAACTGAGCCAATTTTGAATGGAATTTACCACTTTCCCCCGGGTCTCCTGGCTGCCATTTGTGGCTAGTTGGTTATGTGAGGCAGTATTAAAAGTCTTGTTAAAATCAAATCATTGGTGGAACAGAGTTTGAGAGAGCTAGCAGCTTTGAATTTCTGGGCATTAACATCTCAGGTGACCTAGTCCCAGCATATTATTGCAATGGTGAAGAAGGGACACCAGCATCTTTCTACTTTATTGGAAGTTTAAATAAATGTAGTATGTCACTTAACACTCTAAGAAACCTCTACGGATCCAAGTAGGAAAAACCCTGGCGGCTTGCATCATACCTGGTACGGCAGTTCCGCCGCACAGGAATGCAAGAGTCCACCATTCATGCACTCTCTCTGGACAATCACGGGCCCAGCCCCCCCCCCCCCCCCCCCCATCAAATGCGTCTACACGAGGCGCTGCCCAATAAAGGTGGCATCTGTCATCAAGGATCCCCACATCCAGGCCATGCCCCCTTCTTGCCGCTGCCATTGAGCAGGAAGTACAGAAGCTAAAGTCCGACAGCACTAGGTTCAGGAGCAACACTAACCACAGCCCACCCAAACATCCTTTGTACCATCCATCAAGGTTTTGAACTGACTTGCACAACCCCAGTCCTACCTCGGCAATGGAATACTATGAACCTTCATTTGGTTGTCCTGTTTTCTAATTGTATTTTGCACTAATGTCTTGCTTATTTCCATATTCTTGTAGAATCTATGTATGATGAATGGATGAATAAGTTTATTGGCCAAGTATGTACACATACAAGGAATTTGCCTTGGTGCTCTGCTCGCAAGTAATTTATATATGTTATCTATAACTTGTTTTGTGTGTTGTCTGAGTTCACGTGCCTGTGATGCTGCTGCAAGCAAGATTTTCAGATATTCATTGTTTCTGTACCTCACTGTACTGGGTATAAAACAATAAACTCAATATACACTTGGTTTGAGTTAAAATATAATTGATTTGTAAATGGGCCATGGACATTACTGGCGTTGTGAGCATTTATTGCTGCCCGAGCCTCAATTGGCAGTTAAGACCCATGTAATTATTTGGGAAGTCAGAAAGTATCAAGAGCAAGTGTGCTTATTTTCCTTTGAAATTAAGGTCTTTGGTCAATGTTTAGAGCAAAGTTGTAATGAGGTCAAGCACTGGCCAAATCCAAATTAAAGGGGCTGTCCCACTGTACGAGCTAATTCAAGAGCTCCCCCGAGTTAAAAAAAATAAATCAAACTCGTGGTAAGCACGTAGAATGTACATTGCGGGTACGTCGGAACTCGGGACGTCTCTTAGCGGCTCATAACGCTAACGGCAGGTACTTGGGAAATGCGGTAAGCTCGTGAAGACTCGTGAATATTTTTCAACATGTTGAAAAATGTCCACGAGAGCCCCGAGTACCTACGAGCGGCCATTACCGTAAATCTCCGAGTTCGAATCCGGGGAAACTAAGGAGAACCCTTGAATTAGCTCGTACAGTGGGACAGGCTCTTAAGCTTGGGCATCACTGCTGCTCTTCACTGCCCTCATCAAGGCTGTTGAGTGGTGGAAGTGCATAGCAGCAGAGATATATTTTGAAAATCTTGGAGCCTGCTCTCTCCCATGTTGTGCCCATTCCCATGTATTGCCCTTTCCCATTTACTTCAGTGTTCCCCGCACACGCAGCTTACGGACTTTGCTGCAGAGACAAAGCCATTTTCTTTCCAGAGTTGGTAGTGGCAGTGCCCCTATAACTAAGCGTTCAGATATGGCCGTGTTATTCAGCCAATGGGCTGCAAAGTTGGCAAAAGTTCAAGCTATTAAAATGGCCAATTTCATATGAAAATTGCTGCACTCTCTGGGTTGTCGTTGATGGTTCGGATTCCATCCTGTGATTGGGCTTGTTAATTCTAGCCCCATCATGTTTTAAAAAGAGACCAGAAAAGAAAATTTAACAGAGAACTGTTTCTGTTTGTAAATAAAACTAATTATTTTATTAGTTCCAATCAGTTTTTTGTCATTGTGTGTTAATTGTTGCAATCCATCTACCAACACCAAACTGCCACGACAAAATAATGAAGATCGCAACAAGACCTTCATTTTCTTAAATTAAAGTCACGTTTTTTTGCCAGTGTAAGGCCGCATGCAAACTGGAGGAACAGCATCTCATATTCTGCTTGGCTAGTTTACAACCCAACGATGTGAGCATTGAATTCTCCAATTTCAAGTAATACCCCTGCGCACACACGCAATTTCCCCACCACCTCTTTCACCTTTCTCCTTTTCACCTTTAGGCTTTGTCACTTACTCCACCCATCTGCCAATTCATCTCTTTCTCCCCCCGCCCCCCCCACCCACCCAACTGGTATCCTACCACTTAGAGTCACAATCATACAGCACAGAAATCGGCTTTTTAGCCTGCGTGCCTCATCTACACTAATCTCACTTGCCCATGTTTGGCCCATATCCCTCTAAACCTTTCCTATCCATGTACCTGTCCAGAAGTCTTTGAAATGTTATTGTAATTTCTGCCTCATTAACTGTTCCTCTGCCCACATGCTCAACCGATAAAGATCTTGCTCCAACTTTTGACAACCATCTTCCCTTATCTATAATAGGTAGACAAAAGTGCTGGAGAAACTCAGCGGGTGCGGCAGCATCTATGGAGCGAAGGAAATGGGCAACGTTTCGGGCCGAAACCCTTCTTCAGACTATCTATAATACCACCAACTTTTGTTTCATCTGCAAACTTGCTAAGCGGCTTTGTACGTGCTCATTCAAGTCGTAGATGTAAACTGTTCGCCAGGCTTTATCGCATCCCCACCTCTCTTTTTCAGCTTTCTCTGCCCTACTCCAACAGTCCGAAGAATGGTCCTGACCCAAAACGTTGTCTCTCCATTCCCTCCACAGCTACTGCTTGACTTCTAGCTTTCAAGAGAGAGCAAGATAGGGCTCTTAAAAATAGCGGAGTCAGGGGATATGGGGAGAAGGCAGGAATGGGGTACCGATTGGGGATGATCAGCCATGATCACATTGAATGGCGGTGCTGGCTCGAAGGGCCGAATGGCCTACTCCTGCACCTATTGTCTATTGTCTGTTGTGTTTAGCTCAAGATTCCAGCATCTGCAGTTTCTCATGTTTGTGTTCTTTATCGTTAAACATCCCTGATGTATGCTTTAGTGCTAAATGGTCAGTTTTTCTTAATCTTTGTCATCAAGGTCAAAATGCAGAATAACTATTACAGTTGTTTCAGTGATGTAGTTCATTTTGTATCTGTTTATTCTTGCACCGCGATGATTAAGCACTTTGAGAAACATACCTCCAGATCCCATTATCTTTCTATTCCATTGTTCAGGAAGGAAAGTCTGAAGAAGGGTATCATCCCGAAAAGTCACCCATTCCTTCTCTCCAGAGATGCTGCCTGTCCCGCTGAGTTACTGCAGCATTTTGTGTCTATATCTTTAGTGCATTGTTCCGTTGTATTTTTCCCACCTCGGTTCTTGGTGGACACCCAGCGGCATTTCTGCACAAGAAATGGCCCCCGTGTTTGGTTTGCACTGGAGCACTACGGTAGGCTTTTAGTGCTGGGTTGGCAATGCACAGCTCTAGTAGTAAAAACAGCAGAAATGTACTCCTTATTGGTATCGAGGGAAAACCACAAGCATTTCTGTGTAGTAAAACGGTGACAGATGGTGGGGGAAGGGCGGAAAGGCTGTGTGGGGGATGGGGTGATCCATTGTGATCTGAAAGACTTCACTGTGTCTCTAACCACAACAGCTTGTTCATTTGCATTTCACTTTGCAGCATATTTATAAAATAACTGCTTCCTGTTAAACTGTAGCAGCAAGATGTTTGTCTTAAATTAGTAAGCAAAAGGTCATGAGGAACGCAGCTGGCATTGAGAGTTATTTCCTATCATCAACAGTGCATGCTATCAACAAACTGAATGCAGAATGTAAACCTCAAAATAACAGTAATGCTGAGGTAACATGAAATACAGAGGGGAGAATTGACAACTCGAACTTGTGGCACTGTGCTGTGTACGAAACAATCTTACAGTTGCCATGGAGTTGACTAAGCCTTTATCAAGCCTTTATTGTTCAATTTCGCACACTCTCCTGGATGGAGTCCAAGTTTAAAGTTAAAATGAAAGACTGCTGGCTGGTGTCTGTGTCTGTCTGTGTACGCACGTGCATGTGTGCACACATCTGCATTTGCATAGAGCGTGTCACAAATTATAACGTTATTCTTTAGCTCTATCAATGTATTTTCCCTTCTCACTGCCCTTTTCTATTTATAACATGTTTGCAATATAGCTGATTCCTGTTGAACTAGCTTTATTTTTCTTTCTTGCAACCCCTTCTCTCTGAACCCAAATATTTGGTCAATGTGTGACTGGTTTCCTGATAACGCTGACAGAAACCCCAGTGAAACACCTTGGTGACGTTAACTTGGAGATTTGTGGTGGTGGGACCTCCTGATCTCTGACCCTTTGTTTCTCCTGCATCTCCAGAGTGATGAGTGGCATGACCCAGAAAGGACCACTGATGACTGAAGGCTGCACTTGAATGGAATTGAATAGTTTATTGTCACATGTGACAAATCACAGTGAAATTCTTTGCTTGCATACCCAAGGTATGCAAATAGTCGCCCATAAAGGGCCGTTGCAAAGATACAATTCCTTCCCTCACAGCAGTCCCCCCCCCCCCCACGCGGGTCCTCCTTTATTCTTTCCCCTTTCCCTTGGCAGCAGCATCCTCACTTCCATTTGTCCGTCCTCGTCCGTCGGTCAGCACCATCATCGACCTCCGCTCCGCCCTCTGCCTCAAATAGCTCTTAAAGATAGTGGAGTCATATGGGGAGAAGGCAGGAACGGGGTACTGATTGGGGATGATCAGCCATGATCACATTGAATGGTGGTGCTGGCTCGAAGGGCCGAATGGCCTACTCCTGCACCTGTTGTCTATTGTCCACTATCGCCGCCGGGTCCTCTCTGTGGCGCCGACCATTCAGTGTGTTGTGCATCCAGGGGGGCAAGGAGATTTACAATGCCAGCTGTACCAGTTGCCAATAGGACAGCTGCAAATGTACTGGTCTAAAGGTTTTTGTATTAATTTGGTAAAGAATACACCAAAACCTTTCCTCTTTTGAACATGGATAGGTGATGTTTCGAGTTGGATCCTTTCTTCAGATTCTTGCAGATATTCTTGCACGCCCTTGAATGGCCTTAATCTTGGTGGTAAATGTACAGGACTAACTACAGAAAATGTCGAAGTATTTTTACAGAGGTAGGAACAAGAGTTAACATTTCATGTCAATCACCTTTCATTGGAACAGGATAAGTGAGAGTGCAAATTTATTTCAAAATGCAGAAATGGGGAGTGATGGATAGAATAAAAGGGAATGTTTGATAGGACGGAGACCAAGATCATACAGGTGATATGAAAGCTTATGGTGCCTTAAGAGAAGATGATTAATTAATCAGTAATTTGACTAGAGGAGGTGAACATCGTGAGATGACTGAGGACAGAAGAGCAAACTTCTGTTAAACAGCTGAAGATGCAGAATGTCAGTCACTGGACACTCAGCACTTTACATCAGTGAAGAGAGAGTAAAACTAATCTAATGTTGCAGGAAAAAGCTGGTCACATGAAACTGTTGGATTCATTACTGAGGGGGGAAGGCTTCAGAAAGAAGGTGAGATTTTTTCCTGGAGGCAACCGATGCACTGCCAACCTTGCAGACTGAATGAAGATGTTTTACGAAGTGGACACCCAATCTGCATTTGCTCTCTCCAATGTGGAGTGGACCACTAACTCTTGAACAAAAGTAAATTGGAAGACATACAAGTGAATCACAGCATCACCTCGGTATCCTTCAGTCTGAAGAAGGGTTTCGGCCCGAATCATTGCCTATCTCCTTCGCTCCTTAGATGCTGCTGCACCCGCTGAGTTTCTCCAGCCTTTTGTGTACCCTCGATTTTCCAGCACCTGCAGTTCCTTCTTTAACACAGCATCACATCGATAGTCTTGCATTTGAAGATCTGGCTGAACAGCAGATCCACGAAGCAAGATCAGTAACAATCTCATTGCCTCAACTGCTTCCTCCGGCCGCTCACTCCATATACCCAACACCTCTATGGAAAAAGTTTCCCCTTCTATCAGATCACTCCTTGGCTTCCTGCCTTCCAAGGACTAAAGTCTTAACCTGCCCAATAATTCACAGGCCCTTGAGTTCTGGCAACATCCTGGTAAATCTTCTCTGACCCCTTATAGCTTAATGGCATTTTTCTAAGCAGGGTGACCAAAACTCTGCATTGCTCCCCAGTGCAGCCCATCCAATATGTTACACAACTGCAACATATCGTCGTCATTTCCTGACTGATATTGGTCAGCATGCCAAATGCCTCCTTGATTACCCATATCTATCTGCGATGCCACATTCAGGGAACTATGTACCAGTACTCCTAGATCCTTCCGCTGTACAACAATCCCCAGGGCCCTTCCATTCACTGTGAAGGTCCTGCCCTGGTTTGACTTCCCAAAATGCAGCACCTGAACTTGTTATTAGTGCGTCCCAGGCATTTGACCACAACTGGAACACCTTCTCAAACGCATCTTAGGTCAGCGCAGAATTTATCTGGCGCGTACCTACTCATTTTTTAATAAATAAAAAGCAACTCATCGCAGAATGTTGATGCTTAAAATGATTAAAGCATGCGATGTGCTTCATCGCAATCCATAAAATCACACTGTAAATTCCCTGTTGCACATTTTGATGTCTCAGGAGACATTTTAATTTTACTGGACAAATTTGGAAATTTTGTTCTAGAGATCTGTAATATCTGTGAATCAATTGTTTTTTTACATGGCAACATGATATGATTGTTGAAATGCGTGGGAGATGAAGGCAAATTGCAAGGTTATCAATGGCGTAATGAGGTTCACCGCTCAGCTGAGATCTGAACCTGCACGCTTTCTTTCCCAAAGGAGCTTTCTTTAACATGAAGATTTTATGTTTGCATTATTTTGGTGTATGCTATGGAGTTAATACCTTTTTACAGAAAGTTGAACGTAGACAAAGCAGTTGAAAGGTATTGGAAGGATGTTTTTGTGTTTGGCATGGGTAGGTGTAAATGTTGGAAGGCATAGATTTCTAGTAAATATTGTGAAATACCAAATGGCTGTGCAGAGTTTATAATGTTGGAGGTTTACGTTTCCACCGTGTCCTTGAAGCAACCAACGATGGATGTATTAGCTTCACACAGCTGGTGGAGCAGCAGCTGAAATAGAGGAGTTCTTGATATCATCATTGTACATCGCTTTTCACGGACTGAATCGCATGCCTGACATATATGAGAAGACCATGTCATTAACATTTACTAATTTTGAGTATTGGCGGTGGTGTGTGACCACCTCAGGCGCAAGAAGTGATAGCCCACGTGTTTTTTTAGATAATTTATTTGACATGCATATAGTCCTTTAACTCATTCTCTGCTCGCCTATCAGAATGTGGGAAAATGCTTCTTCCATATTCTTACCGAACTGCACAGGGACATGTATAGAAGAAGGGGAATTTGTATGATCAAATTCAAACGTGTCATTCCGCCTTTATTTAGTTATTCATTACATGTGGGAAAAATTCAAAATGGGGCAAAGGATGTAAAGGGCCTGTCCCACAGGTGATTTATTTTAGGCGACTGCCGGCAACTATCATAGTCGCAGCAGGTCGCCAAAAAACTGGCGACTGGACCCCCCCCTACAACCTACCACCTAGTCGACGTCAAGCTACTGACAACCGGCGACCCATTAGGACGGCTATCTACGTCCACCCGCGACAAGCTAGGACCCTGTCGGCGACAACCGAAGACAATTCCGTCGCCGGTGGACGTAGGTTGTCGCCAATGGGATTCACCGCAGTCAGCACCGGCAACAATCTACTACAGGACCTATGTCAGGAGAAGTCAAGCTTCGCTCATTGGCGCCAACCCACTGTCGCCAAAAATTTTGAACGTGTTGAAAATCCAGTGGCGACCAGAAAGATGCTACAACTCTTTGAGGAGACTACTCATGACCGTACAGGCGACACCCCGTCGACCATGTAGCGACAGCCTAGTCACCTAAAAAATAGCCCAAGTGGGACAGGCCCTTAAAACGTTGAAAATGCCGATCATGTTTGGCACCTTGCACAAATATTTACGATCTATAATGCAGAGTAGCGCAGGCACTGCAAGCTATACATCACTTTAATTACATAATTATAACAAAGTCAATGGATCTGTTATAAAGATGATAAATGACTTTAGATGTGTCACAAAGGACACCTTTTATTTGAAAGTTGACACAAAGTGCTGGAGTAACTCAGTGGGTCAGGCAGCATCTCTGGAGAAAAGGAATGGGTGATGTTTCTGGTCGAGAACCTTCTTCAGACTCTATTCCATCTTGGAGGTTTCATAGAAATTTGGAAGGAAAGAGTGGGAGAAATGACTAGTTATAGAAACAACATGCAAGGCAGCAATATAACTTTGGTTTTCATGCTCGACAAATACAAATCCCTGTAATACCATTTTACTTATGGGGCTGTCCCACTGTACGAGCTAATTCAAGAGTTGTCCCTGAATCAAACTCGGAGAATTACGGTAATAGCCTCTCGTAGGTACTAGGGGCTCTCGTGGATATTTTTCAACATGTTGAAAAATCTTCACGAGTCTTCATGAGCTTACCGCGTTTCCCGAATACCTGCCGTTAGCGTTACGAGCCGCTAAGAGATGCCCCGAGCGCTGATGTTCCCGCTACGTGCATTCTACGTGCTTACCACGAGTTTGATTTTTTTTTTAAACTCGGGAGAGCTCTTGAATTAGCTCGTACAGTGGGACAGGCCCATTATTGTTCCCTATTCTGGCAGTCCAGTCTGATCAATTCCCAAGACAATTTCAGAACTCAGTCTGTTGTTAAAGAAGGAACTGCAGATGCTGGAGAATCGAGGGTTACACAAAAAGCTGGAGAAACTCAGCGGGTGCAGCAGCATCTAAGGAGCGAAGGAGATAGGCGACGTTTCGGGTCGAGACCCTTCTTCAGACTGGTCAGGGATCAGGGAAACGAGAGATATAAACAGTGATGTGGAGAGATAAAGAACAATGAGTGAAAGATATGCAAAAAAGTATTGGTGATAAAGGAAGCAGGCCATTGTAAGCTGTTTGTGGTGTGAAAATGAGAAGCTAGTGCGACTGGGGGGGGGGGGAGATGGAGAAGGAATGTCAGGGCCTGAGGGCTGAGGGAGAGGTGGGGGGGAGGCAGTCTGGGTTAACAGAATTGAGAAAATTCAATGTTTAAGCCCAGAGGATGCAGACTCCCCAAGCGGAATATGAGATGCTGTTCCTCCAACTTGCGGTGTTGATCACTCTGCCCGTGGAGGAGGCCCAGGACCGAGAGGTCGGATACGCAGTGGGAGGGGGAGTTGAAGTGCTGAGCCACCGGGAGGTCGGGTTGGTTATTGCGGACCGAGCGGAGGTGTTCGGCGAAACGATCGCCCAGCCTCCGCTTGGTCTCACCGATGTAGATCAGCTGTTCAGAACTCAGTCTGTCTGTTAGCCACCTTGGCTTAATAAAATTGCTAACAAAAGTTTGTTTCTATCGAAAAATTACATTTGGAACACGCCACATCTGTTGCTGTAACATGAATAAGCAAAACTGCATTCATTAAATTATTATTAAACTTCGGTGGGTATCTTTCAGTTGACATCACTGTTTGGAAGTTACATTAGATTTGTTGAATGATTAAATATCATAAAATTAAAATATACAATGAAACTGAAGCAGTGTGTACTATTTCTGACTGAAATGGGTTGCTTTGGGATGCTTTAAATGATATAGATTTCATTATGGATGTTCCTTGTGTTATTTTGTTAAAATGATTTAGAAATACAATATTAAAAATCCAACTCAGGCATAGGTTATAAGACTAGCTGATTAACTGGTTGCATATGTGCTCTTTCATGCTAAACGTAGGAACCCACTTGGCAGACGTCGCTCTGCTAATGGCAGATGGCAGCTTGTTATTTTGTGGCAGGATTTCTTAGTTCAGCAATTGAACTGTAATGAACAGCTGCCCTGGAGTCTTGCGTCATCAGTGTGCACGGATACGTTTCCTCTCTCAGTTGAGTGGGAGTCCATGGGGCAGACACTGGCATCAAGTGTTGAGGCATTATCGACCGGGGTAGCAGCAAAGGAAATAGATTGAGATCTTGTAGTTTACCATCTTTGCTCACCAACCCCAACCTTTCACCTCTTCCACGCACTGTGTGGGCCAGCTCTCATTTACTCATTCGCTGAATGTGTAGGTGCCGGCCGTGGGCCAGAAGTAGATCATGTGCCTCTGATGAAATATAGTACGCCCGCTGTTTCTGTTTTGTGGATTTGGGTATGGGGGGAGGGAAGGGGAAGGAGTGCGAACAATATTTAAAAAGCTGTGGAGGGCAGCAGGGTAACAGGAGTGACAGTAACAAAGACTGGATTAATGTGCACTCGTGTATTCTGTTTGGTCCATGCACTGTCCACGCTGCACCTGTGTATTCTGTTTGATACACAGTGTACACGCTGCACCAGTGTATTCTGTTTGACACACACAGTGTACACGCTGCACCCGTATATTCTGTTTGGAGCATAGTGTGTACGCTGCACCCGTCTATTCTGTTTGATTCACAGTGTGTACGCTGCACCCGTCTATTCTGTTTGATACACACAGTGTGTACGCTGCACCCGTCTATTCTGTTTGATACACACAGTGTACACGCTGCACCCGTATATTCTGTTTGATACATACAGTGTACACGCTGCACCCGTCTATTCTGTTTGGAGCATACAGTGTGTACGCTGCACCCGTCTATTCTGTTTGATACACACAGTGTGTACGCTGCACCCGTCTATTCTGTTTGATACATACAGTGTACACGCTGCACCCGTCTATTCTGTTTGGAGCATACAGTGTGTACGCTGCACCCGTCTATTCTGTTTGATACACACAGTGTGTACGCTGCACCCGTCTATTCTGTTTGACACACACAGTGTACACGCTGCACCCGTATATTCTGTTTGGAGCATACAGTGTGTACGCTGCACCCGTCTATTCTGTTTGATACACACAGTGTACACGCTGCACCCGTATATTCTGTTTGGAGCATACAGTGTACATGGTGTGCCCATGTATTCTGTTTGGCACAGGCAGTGTGTGCAATGCTCTCAATAAATAGTATTTGTGGTGTTGTTGATGTTATTTCTCCTCTGATCCACAAGTGATTTGTAATGTTGAAGCCGCAGATCCTTTAAAACTCAGTCCTCCAACTCCTTAAAGCCCTGTCCCACGGTACGAGTGAATTCCAAGAGCTCTCCCGAGTTAAAAAAAGAAGAATCAAACTCGTGGTAAGCATGGAGAATGAACGTAGCCGGTACGTCGGAGCTCGGGGACGTCTCTTAGCGGCTCGTAACGCTAACGGCAGGTACTCGGGAAGTCTCGCTAATGGCAGGTAAGCACGGGAAGACTCGTGAAGATTTTTCAACATGTTGAAAAATGTCCACGAGCCCCGAGTACCTATGAGTGAACATTACCGTAAATCTCCGAGTTTGAATCAGGAAAAACTCTGGAGAACTCCTGGAATTAACTCGTACCATGGCACTGGGCTATAATTGTACTAGATGTTTTGCTTTGTAATTTCCCATTGGGACCATCCTAGATAGGGAATCTCGGTCGTTATGGATGAGTTGGGCCAAAGGGCCAGTGTCTGACCCTTCTGCTTTTATTGGGCAGCTTCATGAAACCTTGTCTTTGAAGTGCTAAGACATGGAGAAATTAATGATATGGATATCCAGGTAAAATTGCTGCTTCCCCATCTGGCTGATTAATGGCAAAGTTAACTTTGATTGTAACAGCCTAACAGTGTAGTCATCTCACTTAGCAATATAGTCCTAGAGTGATACTATGTGAAAACAGGCCCTTCAGCCCAACTTGCTCATACATGCCAACAAATTCCAGCTACACTCGTTCCACCTGCCTGGGTTTGATCAGTATCCCTCCAAACCTGTCCTATCCATGTAAATGCAGCACAGCAAACTGCCCACAGCAATTGTAGATATTTGGATGCAGCTGCCAAGTGACCAAAACCATCTAGCTCCAAAGAGGGTCCACTCTATCAAAGAGGCACTGCAAATGCCAGATTTAGTGTTCGGTTTCAGGTGACATTTTGCAGCAATGTGAAAGGACACGCCAATGTTGTAATCGTCCTTGAGTGTGAAAACATGGTCTTGTGGGGAAGGGGCAGGAGGAGGCATGGGTGCAAAACTAGATTTCAATTTCAATTTTCACCTTTTGCAGATACAGCATGGAAACAGGCCCTTGGACCCACTGAGTCCATGCCAACCATCGATCACCCATTCAGACTAGTTCCATGTTATCCCACCTTCACACCCACTCCCTCTGAAGACCTCAATAAAGAAAGGGATGTCAACCAATGTGAGGGAATTCCCTGTGAATGTTTCCCAGTTTCTAATGACAAGGCACTTGTCAGAATCGTTTTCTGGTCTTTGCTAATACAGCAGTTTGCTTCAGTGACCCTGACCAGGGAGTGGAGAAATCAGCCACTCTCCTGATTGTTATCCAGCGTGTTAGTGTTTTTCCATTAACATCTGTTGAAGATAGAATTGGCTTGCCTGTGATTTTTTTCTTTTTTTTTCCGAGGAATTAATGGTTTGGCAACTGCTACCGTCAAAACTGTCAATAAAATATGGCTGTGGAATAAGTTGGTGTTTGGAGAAAAGGTGTTCTTACAAATACTGCCGACTGCATTCGGCAAGAGTGTTGTTGAAAGGGGAAAATGTAATCTGTGAAGTCCTTGGGACGGATAGATTGTTTGACTTCTCAGTCAAACAAAAGGGTGTAGAAAAGATAATTTTGTATTTTTTATCACTACAGAAAGCATGACTGACGAATTGTAAAAATGCATGTTTTAAAGATTACAAAGGTACAGAGTCACACAGCATGGAAACAGACCATTCAGCCCAACTTGCCCACACTGACCAACATGTCCCTTCTGCACTAGACCCACTTGCCTGCATTTCATCCATATCCTCCTAAACCTACCCTATCTATGTACCTGTCCTAATGTCTTACCTAACAACCTCCTCTGGCACTTTGTTGCATATACCTACTACCCTTGTATAAAACAAAAAGTTTAAATCTTTCTCCCTTTCTTCACTGCCTGCTGTACCTGCACACTAGAGGCGGGACTGTCATATGCTGAGAGAATGGAGCAGCTGGGCTTGTACACTGTGGAGTTTAGAAGGAAGAGAGGAGATCTCATTGAAACATATAAGATTGTTAAGGGCTTGAACACACTGGAGGCAGGAAACATGTTCCTGATGTTGGGGGAGTCCAGAACGAGGGGCCACAGTTTAAGAATAAGGAGTAAGCCATTTAGAACGGAGACGAGGAAACACTTTTTCTCACAGAGAGTGGTGAGTCTGTGGAATTCTCTGCCTCGGAGGGCGGTGGAGGCAGGTTCTCTGGATGATTTCAAGAGAGAGCTAGCTAGGGCTCTTAAAAATAGCGGAGTCATGGGATATGGGGAGAAGGCAGGAATGGGGTACTGATTGGGGATGATCAGCCATGATCAAATTGAATGGCGGTGCTGGCTCGAAGGGCCAAATGGCCTACTCCTGCAGCTATTGTCTATTGCCCCCCTCACCTTAAACTTGTGTCTAATTCTTGATTTCCCTACTATAGGGGTAAAATACTCCACCCATTTATCCAGCCTATGTATCATGATTTTATTCACTTCAATAAGATCACCCCTCATAGAAACATAGAAAATAGGTGCAGGAGTAGGCCATTCGGCCCTTCGAGCCAGCACCGCCATTCAAGATGATCATGGTTGATCATCCAAAATCAGTACCCCATTCCAGCTTTTTCCCCATATCCCTTGATTCCGTTAGCCCTAAGAGCTAAATCTAACTCTCTTGAAAACGTCCAATGAATTGGCTTCCATTGCCTTCTGGGGCCAAGAATTCCACAGATTCACAATTCTCTGGGTCAAAATGTTTTTCCTCATCTCAGTCCTAAATGCCCTTATTCTTAAACTGTGACCCCTGTTTTTGGACTCCCTCAGCATCGGGAACATTTTTCCTGCATCTAGCCTGTCCAATCCTTTAAGAATTTCTATGTTTCCATAAGATTCCCTCTCATCCTAAATTACAGTGAATACAAGCTCAGTCAACCCGTTCTTTCATCATATATCAGTCCCGCCATCCCGGTAATTAACCTGCTGAACCTACGCTGCACTCCCTCAATAGCAAGAATATCCTTCCTCAAATTAAGAGACCAAAACTGTACACAATGCTCCAGGTGTGGTCTCACCAAGGATCTGCAAATCAAACTAGATCCTCAGTCCCCTAGTATTTCTGGGAGATTGGTTCACTAAGGAACACACAAACAAAGGTCTGCCAGTTCCTTGTTTCCCCACTATAAATTCACCTGTTTCTGAATGTTAAGGACCTCCATTTGTCTTCATTAATCTTTTCCTCTTAACATCTCTAAAGAAGCTTTTCCAGTCAGTTTTTATACTCCCCGCTCTATTTACCCCCTCTTAATTAACCCTCTGTTGAATTCTAAATTTCTCCCTGTCCTCTGGTTTGCTGCTTCTCTGGCCAATTTATATGCCTCTTCCTTGGATTTAACACTATCCTTAATTTCCCTGCCTAGCCATAATTGAGCCATCTTCCCTATTTTATGAACAGGGATGAACAATTTCTGTAGTTCATCCATGTGATTTTTAAATCTTTCACATTGCATCTCCCCAGTCAACCCTTTAATTATCATTTGCCAGTCGACCCGAGCCAATTCCCATCTCATGTCGTCAAGGTGTCCTTTCTTTAAGTTCAGGACCATAGTCTCTGAATTAACCGTGTTACTCTCCATCTTAATGCAGAACTCCATCAAGGAATATAGCTCCAGCCTGCTCAATTTCTCCCTATAGCCAGTGTTTCCTCTAAGTTGTGCACGTGTGCGCGCGCACACAAATTTTGAAACCAACGCACAAAGAAAATTTATGTGCGCACAAAAGGATTTTGAATTTCGGGGGGAAAAAATGTCCGCTATTAAATTTTTTTTTTTCCCCGAATGTCAAAATACGTGGCCCGTTCTGGCACTGGGGATAGCTGCAGCCCACTCTGGTATTGGGGAAATCATCAATTGGACCGCGTTTCACCCAGGGTAGGGCCAGGGCCGCTCTCCTCAAAGATGGCAATGCTGCTGGCAGGAACCCAGCAGTAAATGGACGGGGCTACACCTTGGAGAGGAGGGAGGGGATGGGGGAAAGTAAGAGGGGTGGAGTGGGAATGGGGAGGGAGACGGGAGAGGAGGAGGACTTGTTAGTGTTAAAATATAGAACTGTTTCATTTGAAAAACGAAAGCATTCAAGAGTCTGTATGTCACAGACACTACAATGTTACCTAAAATGTAGTAATCAATAATCATGCAGAATTACACAGCATATGATTTATACTTATTTGTAAAAATCTCAATAAACTTGACTTTATTGTGCAGTTTACGAAGATCCATGTCAAATTCTGTAGCTGGCTTATTGAGTTTTTATTGAAATTTTGATTTGTGTCGAACTCAAAGGATGCAAAGGGTGTGAAGCGCAAAAGAACTGCAAGCTGGTGTAAAGTTGAATGGCTTAACAAAATAGTAAATACTGCTACACCAAAAGCTCATGAGGTCAAAAAATATTAAACCATTGCTGTAACCACAGCATATAAGGTGCAAATGAGATATATTTGCACAAGAATTCAGTGCGCACACATTTGTAACAACATAAATTGCACAATACAAGACTTCTGCACACACGAACTACTAAAAATTAGAGGAAGCATTGCCTATAGCCCAGGGCTTCGAGTCCTGATAACATCCTGGTAAATCTTCTCTGCACCCTTTCCGGCTTAACATCTTTCTTATAGCAGAGTGACCAAAACTGAATACAAGACCGCTCCCTCCACAACTCCCTTGTCAATTCTTCCCTTCTGCTCCACCCCTTCCCCGGGCACTTTCCCTTGCAACCGCAAGAGATACTACACTTGTCTCTTCACCTCCCCCCTCCACTCCTTTCAGGGACCAAAGCAGTCCTTCCAGGTCCGACAGGTTCACCTGCACCTCCTCCAACCTCATCTACTGCATCTGCTGCTCCAGATGCCAGCTGATCTATATCGCTGATGTATATCGGTGATTTTGGTAGCAGGAATAAAGGTGTAGACTATTTTCTAAATGGGGAGAGAATTCAGAAAGCGGAGGTGCAAAGGGACTTGGGAACGCTGGTGCGGGATTCCCAAAAATTTGCAAGTTGAATCTATAGCAAGGAAGGTGCATGCAATGCTAGCATGTATTTAGAGAGGGCTACAATACAAAACCAGATGTAATGTCAAGACTTTATAAGGCACTGGTCAGACTGCATTTGGAGCATTGTGAGCAGTTTTGGGCCCCATATCTGAGGAAGGATGTGCTGGCATTGGAGAGGGTCCAGAGGAGGTTTAGGAGAATGATCCCAGGAACGGTTGCGTTAACATATGACGAGTGTTTGAAGGCACTGGGCCTGTACTCGCTGGAGTTTAGAAGGATGAGGGGGGACCTCATTGAAACTTACCGAATAGTGAATGGCCGGGATAGAGTGAATATGGAGAGGATGTTTCCACTGGTGGGAGAGTCTAGGACCAGAGGTCATAGCCTCAGAATAAAAGGACTACCTTTAGAAAGGAGATAAGAAGGAATTTATTTAGTCAGAGAGCGGTGAATCTTGGAATTCATTGCCGCAGACTGCTGTGGAGGCCAAGTCAATGGATGTTTTTAAGGAAGAGACTGACAGAGTTTTGAGTAATAAGGGTGTCAGATTATGGGAAGGAGGCAGGAGAACGAGGTTCATAGGGAAGGATAGATCAGCCATGATTGAATGGTGGAGTAGACTTGATGGGTTAAATGGCTTTATTCTGCTTCTAGAACTTAAGAAACACATTGTCAGCACCTTTTCATATCTTTAGTTTCCCTCTCCTCTGGCTCTCAGTCTGAAGCTACACCTATTCCTTTTTTCCATAGATGCTTCCTGACCTACTGAGTTACACCAGCATTTTGCGTCTATCTGGTGTAGGTTTAAATTAGTGTTGTGACAATGAAGGTTGTTGAGAAGGATGGTGTGGAATCAACACCGTGGTGGGATAATGTCAGCATACTTGGCTCCATCCATCCATCCATCATACTCCCAATTTAATTCTTGAAAAAGATAGACACGTTTTGAAAGGTCAGTGGATTAGCTGTTCATCGTGGAGCCCACATCCTTTGGCCTACTTGTGGTGTTGGTGCATGTGTCAACCTATATGTAGATGGTGCAAAAATGGAATAAAATATATTTATAACTGTGGTGTTACATTTAACATGCAAATGTATTTGTAGTCTAAAGATAAGTCTCGTAGTTGAGATTACTTTCTGAGTTCAAGGTTATTTGATTGGATCTGAATATAGATGGTCGTATTTCCGTTTGAATGTTTTGTGGATGCCACACCACTTATGGCTTAAATCCATTAAAATAACGGGGATGCCATAAAATCCCGACACTTTTGCCTGCTAATATTGCAACATTCACTGCTAGCCTATAATCATTTAAAATCTGTATACATAAGTCAGTTAATGGAATAATTTGGTTGGTCAGCCAAAACCTTATTACATGATTAACAGGGTAAAGAAACATAATTACAATAACATATTTCAGGGGATGGAATATGAATAATAGAACAATGTAAATAATTTGAATATTCAGTGCCAAAGCCATGCAAATTTACTGTGGCTTAAAATGCAAGGCCAGGTTATTTGGATGGCTCAGTTAATGAACACTGTTGTGTGGAACTGTGGGACATTTCACGTGTTAGAGTTGCAATATAACTCCAGGTTTCCTCTTCACATTTGATGCTGATGTATAAACGCAGACTCAGTACTGCGCTGGAGTTGCAGGGAATCTTTTGCTTTTGTAATAATCATCTTTACAAGAGCAGATTATTCTGATAGTTGAGTATCATCCTGAGAGGTGGAAAAAAAGGGAATAATTAGCGAGATGCCTTGCGGCAAGAAGCGGCTGGCAGAGAGCAGTGAAATGAATGAGACTTGATAGGAACCTTGCTAGAATAGAAATAATAGTGGAAACGAGAATCCAAAAATAGAATGAAATGAATGATGTTAACATTGAAATACAATGGACATGCAGGAAATACTCGGGTTAGGCAGCAGCTGTGGACAAGAACTGTACACAATATTTAGAGTAATATACCATACGGAAACAAGCCCTTCAGCCTAACTCGTCCATGCTGACCAAGATGCCCCATTTCTCCGCATTTGGCCCATATCTCTCCAACGCAAAGGTTGGAGGGATAAGGACCAAAGGCGAGCAAGTATGTCCATATAACTGTCCAAATATCTTTTTAAATGTTGTTATAGTACATGCCTCAATTACCTCCTCTGGTGTACTATATACACACCTCTGTCTGTGTGAAAAAGGTTGCCCCTTGGATTGCTAGAAAATCTTTTCCCCCCTCACCTTAAACCTCTGCTTCTTGATTTCCCTCCCGTACACAAAGTAAAAGATGCTGTGCATTCACTCTAACTGTTTCCCTTGAGATATGTATATATATATTGGAATCATTATGCAATTGTAGTAAGACATTTTATACTTGCATTTAAATTCTATTTTTAAATGAGGCTAGCATAGTATTTATCTGCCTGACAGCTTGACATGTGCAGAAGGTCACGTGAGTCTCTCCGAACATCAATTTTTGCCAATTATCACCAATTGAACAAATGCGCTGTTTCAGTTTTATGCACTAAATGTGAATGACTCCCTTTTTTTCGACTTGATCTTCCATCTGCCTTTCCAAGCCTCTTTACAACCCTGTTATTTTATTTTAAACGCTTTCCGTATTGTACTGATGGAAGCAATGGGCAGCCTCTGGAGACAATATTCCAAGAATGAACAGTTCAAAGCAAAACCTCATAAATTTAAGGGTCTAAATGACCAGGAGGCCAAACTAACAGATTGTTAGAATGCGTTTAGTCCTGCATGTCAGTGTTTAAAGATTTTCACTTTCCCCTCAAGTTTTCCTGTCTTTGGGTAAATTGGTTTTGGGGAATTTATGATCCCAACAAAAATTCCACTCGTTTTTGATTTTAAAGGGACATCCTTTCTGAAAATCAGATTACAATTATCTGCTATGTTTTTCCATTCCTTTCCTGCTGCTGCCTTTTCAAAGTATTTTTAGCAGGAGCTGATGACGTTACCAGTTTTGTCTTGAAGTTATTGAGCTCAGCAGTATGAATCAACGTGCTCAAAAGATGGCCATTAAACCACAGCTTTGTAGAAATCTTGGATTGTTACACCCCAGTCCTTCCAATGCATGTTTGCAAGGAAAAATAGTTGTATTGAAATATATTGAGCTAAAGGCAATACAAAATGATTTAGACTAGTACTGGCAATGTTTATTTGTGTAAATACTCTGTATTAAAAATCAATAATTGTTTTATTTTTTCCCATCTGTTTTGGTAGGTCATTGGCTGAGAGCTGCGCTGGAAGTGTGAGTAATTGGGCCTCACTTTATTGGTAACTGAGTAAGTACAGTCTCATTCTTTCCGAATTGTGCACTGTTCTTGTGGAACACTTTTGAGACCTTGCATTTGTCAGATGTGATGATCGGAGCCTCTCACGAGGAAATGCTTGTGGTTAGTGCAATAGGTTATTTGTGAGGCTTCTTTAAAACTGTGTTACCACAATGCTGCAAAAAAGGATAGGAAAGACTAGACAAACCCAGGAAGAAGCTCCAGTCACAGTCTGACATAACACACAACATTAAACATGCTGCATGTGCAATAAATTGATGTGGGCATATGGATCACCACCTACATGCCTACACTATTCATCCCAGAGACATGCATTTAAATTGCATCTCGGCAGCTGCAGAAATTACACCTGGAATTAAAGGCGTATCATCAAGACCAGTCCTGATGTTGGACTGGAGCACTGTAGAATTTGGACATGGGGAGAGATTGGATTTGATGGAGCAAGGGAGGCCAAGGATGATCTACTGGAAGTACATGGACTAAGAGAGGCGTCGTTAGTCATTTATTTTGTGTGGCAAGGGTATCAGCAAGAGGGTATGGGTTTAATTTGAGGGGAAGCCGTTTTCAAACGGATTCTAGGGGCGAGGTGTTTTAAAAAAAAAAAAAAAAATTTCACCCAGTGGTTGGTATCTGGATTTTGCACAGATGGTAGAATCGGATACATCTCCCATGCTTAAGGGGTATTGAGACAACACGCAGTCAAAGCATAGTGGGATACTGTCCTAATACAGGCAAATGAGATGTGTAGGTGGGCAGAAATATGATGGGTCAAAGAGATATTTCTGCACTATTAATGAGTCTACAGATTGTAGGTAAGTGTTCATGAATGTAAACTATGGAATTATATCTGCTATACATGTTTACTCTGGCCATTGATGTGGTTGAAACTCACTGCTGCAAAGTCACTTCTTTGTACAGAGGTCACGAGGCTGCTTGCCATGTCAGACACATGGCCGTCACATGAAGGCTTCAAATAGTAACCTGGATCTGTTCAATCTATCATTGACTCGATTACACAAATGAGGAAAACACTTAAAATGCAGAATGTTTTGGATGAGTGGGTTGCCTCATTGATCAGTGTTGGGCCCATTGTTGTTTGTGACTTGTATCAAAGCTTTGGATGAGCATGTGCAAGGCATGATTAGTAAGTTTGTAGATGACATTAAAGTGGGTGGTATCATAGATAGCGAAGATGGTTATCAAAAATTACAACAGGATCCTGATCAGCTGGGTAAATTAACTGAGGAATGGCTAATAGAGTTTAATGTAGATAAGTGCAAGGTGCTAGGAGACTGCAAGGTGACTTGGATCGGCTGGGAGAGTGGGCAAATGTTTGGCAGATGCAGTATAATGTGGATAAATGTGAGGTTATCCACTTTGGTGGCAAAAACAGGAAAGCAGACTATTATCTAAATGGTGGCCGATTAGGAAAAGGGGAGATGCAGCGCGACCTGGGTGTCATGGTACAGCAGTCATTGAAAGTAGGCATGCAGGTGCAGCAGGCAGTGAAGAAAGCAAATGGTATGTTAGCTTTCATAGCAAAAGGATTTGAGTATAGGAGCAGGGAGGTTCTACTTCAGTTGTATAGGGTCTTGGTGAGACCACACCTGGAGTATTGCGTACAGTTCTGGTCTCCAAATCTGAGGAAGGACATTATTGCCATAGAGGGAGTGCGGAGAAGGTTCACCAGACTGATTCCTGGGATGTCAGGACTGTCTTATGAAGAAAGACTGGATAGACTCGGTTTATACTCTCTAGAATTTAGGAGATTGAGAGGCGATCTTATAGAAACTTACAAAATTCTTAAGGGATTGGACAGGCTAGATGCAGGAAGATTGTTCCCGATGTTGGGGAAGTCCAGGACAAGGGGCCACAGCTTAAGGATAAGGGGGAAATCCTTTAAGACCGAGATGAGAAAGACTTTTTTCACACAGATAGTGGTGAGTCTCTGGAACTCTCTGCCACAGAGGGTAGTTGAGGCCAGTTCATTGGCTATATTTAAGAGGGAGTTAGATGTGGCCCTTGTGGCTAAGGGGATCAGAGGGTATGGAGAGAAGGCAGGTACGGGATACTGAGTTGGATGATCAGCCACGATCATATTGAATGGCGGTGCAGGCTCGAAGGGCCGAATGGCCTACTCCTGCACCTAATTTCTATGTTTCCATGTAGCATTTTGGGAAGAGAAAGGTCCTTCACAGTGAATTGCAGGGCCCTGGGTAGAGTTGTGGAGCCGAGGGATCTAGGAGTGCAGGTACATAATTCCTTAAATGTGTCAAAGCAGGCAGATAGGCTTTCAAGATGGCTTTCAGTACATTGGCCTTCATCAGTCAGGGTATTAAGTACAGAATTTGGGATAGGAATTGGGAAAGTAGAGAAGGTTCAGCAGCTGTATTCACAGATTGTGCTTTGCTCACATTCAATGCTGCAACACTTGGATATATTCTAAGGTATAAACGGGCTGATTTCACAGCTCCACGAGTCTGTGTTATTACAGAACTACTTCCTGAATGGTCGCTAGTGTAAATGAAGCTTAGACTGTCTCAGCCCCACCACATGTTGCTGTCTGTGACTGATACTGCTTCATTTTCTAAATTAAGAACTATTTTGGCTAGAGTAACAGGAAAGGGGGTGGGGAAAGCACACTGTACCCAATGACCACACGCTACAAATTTATTCAACCAAAAACATTTAAAAATATTTTACTGAGATGTTAGAGGATTTTTTAAAAAACTGTAGAGATATTTATAATTTAAACAGAAAATGGTGATCATTTGATAGACACAAAAAGCTGGAGTAATAGCACCGTCCCACGGTACGAGTTCATTCCAAGAGCTCTCCCGAGTTTTAAAAAAATCGAACTCGTGGTAAGCATGGAGAATGAACGTAGCGGGTACGTCGGAGCTCGGGGACGTCTCTTAGCGGCTCGTTACGCTAATGGCAGGCCAACTTGTTGAAAAATGTCCACGAGAGCCCCGAGTACCGACGAGTGGCCATTACCGTAAATCTCCGAGTTTGAGCAAACTCGGGGGAGGTCTTGGAATGAACTCGTACCGTGGCACAGGGCTTTAACTCAGCGGGTCAGGCAGCATCTCTGGAGAAAAGGAATAGGTGGTGTTTCCAGAAACATCACTATTCCTTTGGCCGGGTTACTCCAGTTTTTTTGTGTCTGTCTCAACTCAGCATCTGCAGTTCCTTCCTACACAATGGTGATCATTTGAATCATTTTGTGTCATTCTGTCCTTTATGTCAAAAATATCCTTTCCTTGACCGATTTAACAACAGTGGTTTGGCTGAAGAACAAATATATTTTAATATCCATAAAAAATGAAAAAAAAACCACATGAAAAAAAAAAATTAAAAAATGAAACTGCACATTACATCTGCAATCAATGAAGCTGAGCCTTGGGAAATTGGGAGGTGGAGAAAGGGAGGCCAGGTTGCCAGAAGACCCCAACATTCAGGTTTATGTGTGAACTGAACAGCGTTTCCACGATAGATACAAAATGCAGGAGTAACTCAGCGGGTCAGGCAGCATCTCTGGAGAACATAGATGGGTGACGTTTTGGGGTTGGGACCCTGCTTCAGACTGGTTGTGGGAGGGAGGGGAGGCACTGGAAGCAAGAAAAGACCAGGACAAATCCATGATGCTTTTTCCATGATTGCTGGCGAATGATTGCCGTGGAACTGATGAAGGTGAGCGTTTTGGCACAGAGTTCACATTCAGCTTGAGTGTTTAAAGCTGACCATGGAGCTACTGGTGCTTCGTTAAAGTTCTGGGACAAGGAACCCTGTGGTCCTTCTCTCGACATGGATGTGATGCAGGCCAGGGTCAACCTACCTAGCACTTGCACGATGGGAATCGCGCAGCAAAGTACTTGGTTGAAAGCAGCTAAAACATATCCAAGCATGTCAGGAGCTCCTGAGTCTCAAAAATCAATTAAAAAAAAAACATACTGCTCTACCCACGAAAAACATTAGGCAAGAAAATCATTCTTTGTTGTCACTGGAATTGATATGTTGTCACTTGTGAACTGTAACTAATTAATGACATGACACGAAAATGCTCCTTTTAACGCAACTCCTGCCGTAGATTATCTAAATGCATCTATGAAAAATGTGCCGGACATGTTGCCAATGACATTAAAGAATGTTTGATGACATTTTCATGGATTTTAGAAACATAACAAGATTTTTGAAAGGGCATTGACGTCAAGTAAACTGACTGGAAATGTTGTCATGTGTAATACTGTGGAGTGCGTAATTGCCTAACTATACTTTCAACTTTCTTCTCATTATCTCCTCAAAACACCCCAGTCCAGCTTCTGTCTCGCTGAAGTATTGTAATTTCACTGACCATACTCGTATTTCATTCAAATGTGGGCTGGCTTGTAGCTCTCCTGGCCTCTTCTGGTCTCTTGCATTTTTAATCATTCTGTTCTCCTAATTCTCTCTTCACTGCTGGAGCATCTTCCAACAAAGATATAACATTATTTCCAACTGATTGGTTACTTTGGAGTCATAGAGCTAAACAGCACCGAAACAGGCTCTTTGACCCAACTCATTCATGGTGACCAGCTTGCATCACCAAGCAAATCTGAACAAGAGTTCGACCCAGAACGTCATAGCCACAGATGCTGCCTGACCCAACGAGTTCCTCTAGAACTTTGTTTTGCTCAAGGTACCAGCATCTGCAGCTATTCGAGTCCCTGGTACAACTTGCCTCTCCAAACATTCCCCATCCATGTTTAGTTCAGAGACACAGTGCGGAAACAGGCCCTTCGGCCCACCGAACCCGCGCCGACCAGCGATCCCCACATATTAACACTATCCCACACAGGACAGTTTTTACATTTACCAAGCCAATTTACCTACATACCCGTACGTCTTTGGAGTGTGGGAGGAAACTGACGATCCTGGAGAAAACCCACTGGGAAGAAGATACAAACTCCGTACAGGCAACACCCATAGTTGGGATCGAACCCGGGTCTCCGGCGCTGCAACTCTACTGCTGCGCCATTGTGCCGCCCATGCACCAAGTATCGTATAAATATTACCCTTGCTCTGGGCTTCTCATTCCATTTATCAACACTCTCTGTGTGGAAATAGTTGGGCCTCGGGTCCCTTATAAATCTTTTCCCTTTCACCATAAACCTATGTCCTTTAGTTTGAGACTTCCCAACCATGGGGGAAAAACTGCGGCAGTTTACGTTATCTATGCCCCTATTATGCTCTATGGGGGGGAGGGGGGGAAGAAGACCTAGCCTATCCAGGCTCTCCTTACAACTCAGTCCTTTCAGACCTGGTAACTTTGTCAAACTTCTCCTTCTGTTAGTCCTAAAGCTATTGCTAATCCCTCTCTAAATGCCTGTTCATTATCCTGACCATGGCACGTTGTGACACTATTTGCACGGGGATCGTTCATAATAATGGAAAAGTCATTTAAGAATCTCTTAGATACAATTTATCTTAAACTTCATTTATTCATTCCCTTTCCTTGCCTTCTTTAGATCATTTCAGTGCTATGGTAAGAAGCCATATGGAAACTGCATGGCGTTCTGAGCAAGTTATTAGGTCCTATTATTTGCACATTGTACATAACCACCTGCTGTTTGTTCCACCTCCAGTGTTAAATGGCTAGAATTGGGAAGTGGCTGTTGTACCGGTTTATGTTTCTGAAGCCAGGTCTACTGCTAAATCACCAGATGAAATGGGGCAGAAACACATACAGTTCACTGCATACCAAATCTGGAAGGGATGTCAGTCAGTGAAACATGAAGAACATTGTTTGTATTTCACATTAGTAATATAAACGTGGAAGGCTTCCAAATATTAGAGATTTTTCTGATTTGCCAGATCCTTCATGTGCTTTTGATCCCATTGTTATGAGCACACTGTGGCCAGCGTGTGCTGCATTGTGGATAAGTTTGAGTTTTTCCTGTAACCTTCCACACTCTTTGCCATGTTCTGGCCAATATCTATCTTTAAAGGAGCATCACGAAAACAGAATAATTGTTTGTTGGCAAGTTTGTCAAAATAATCAGGAGTCGAGGTTAAACTGCTGGGTTTGCCACATTACTGTGAAGAGCACATTGAGTCCATGAACATGACACGTCATGCAAGCAGTACGTATTTATTGAACTCGCCACTTGTATATGGATAATAGCGAGTGCTGTTATGTTGGCAGCAAATTCTAGGCAAAGGTTACAACAAAAGTATGTACATGTACAACTGGGGGGGGTTTGAAGTTTAACATAATCCTAACACACTGAAGTTGTTAAAATATTTTAAAGTGATTGCCAAGGACGGGAAAATCGTAACCTTGTTAAAGCTGAACTGTTTTGCGTAAACAATTTAAGCTTCAGAAAACGATTTGGTGTTTAAGGTTGGGCTTTTATGATGTCCAGGAAAAGTGCTCAGTGGAGGAAGCATGACATAGAAAACATAGAAACATAGAAATTAGGTGCAGGAATAGGCCATTCGGCCCTTCGAGCCTGCACCGCCATTCAATATGATCATGGCTGATCATCCAACTCAGTATCCCGTACCTGCCTTCTCTCCATACCCTCTAATCCCCTTAGCCACAAGGGCCACATCTAACTCCCTCTTAAATATATCCAATGAACTGGCCTCAACTACCCTCTGTGGCAGAGAGTTCCAGAGACCCACCACTCTCTGTGTGAAAAAATTCCTTCTCATCTCGGTCCTAAAGGATTTCCCCCTTATCCTTAAGCTGTGACCCCTTGTCCTGGACCTCCCCAACATCGGGAACAATCTTCCTGCATCTAGCCTGTCCAACCCCTTAAGAATCTTGTAAGTTTCTATAAGATCCCCTCTCAATCTCCTAAATTCTAGAGAGTATAAACCGAGTCTATGCAGTCTTTCTTCATAAGACAGTCCTGACATCCCAGGAATCAGTCTGGTGAACCTTCGCTGCACTCCCTCTATGGCAATAATGTCCTTCCTCAGATTTGGAGACCAGAACTGTACGCAATACTCCAGGTGTGGCCTCACCAAGACCCTATACAACTGAAGTAGAACCTCCCTGCTCCTATACTCAAATCCTTTTGCTATGAAAGCTAACATACCATTGGCTTTCTTCACTGCCTGCTGTACCTGCATGCCTACTTTCAATGACTGGTGTACCATGACACCCAGGTCGCGCTGCATCTCCCCTTTTCCTAATCGGCCACCATTTAGATAGTAGTCGGTTTTCCTATTTTTGCCACCAAAGTGGATAACCTCACATTTATCCACATTATACTGCATTATGACTTGACAACACTGTCGATATTGACTTGTATCATCTGAGGATTGAGTTAAAAGCTTTGCACTTCTATAAAATCTCCCCTCATCCTCCTGTGCTCCAAGGAATAAAGTCCTAGCCTGCTCAAAGGGAATAAATAAATGAAGTTTAAAATAAATAGTATCCAAGAGATTCTTAAATGGCTCCGGCGCTCGATACCTGACAACATCGTCGTAAATCTTTTCTCCGCCGTTTCCAGCTTAACAAAATCTTTCCTGTAACAGGATGACCAAAACTGAACACAATACTCTAAATGTGGCCTCACCGTTGTCTTGTACAACTGTAACATGACCTCACAACTGCTATACTCAATACTATGACGGATTAAGGCCAATGTGCCGAAAGCCTTTTCGACCACCCTATCTATTTGTGACGCCACTTTCAAGGAACTATGTACTTCCACTCCTCGATCTCTCTGCTCTACGCAGAGCGCTGCCGTTGATTATGCAGGTCCTGCCCTGATTTGACTTCCCAAAATGCAATGCCTCTCACTTCTCTGTATTAAGTTCTATCAACCATTCCTCAGCCCACCTGCACAACTGATCAAGAACCCTCGGCAATTTTTTACGACCATCTTCGCTATCTACAATGCTACCCATTTTAGTGTCATCTGCAAACTTGCTGGTCCAGAGTCTACCAGCAGAAATGACATGAAGCCTGTTTACTTATGATCTTTACAGGGTTGGGGGACTTTGTTGATTCTTAATTGAATTAAACAGTCACTTCATTTTTACCACTTGAATTTTTTTTTAAATGACCAAGAGCAAAAGAGTGTGGTGCCTGTTTGTGAATGAACCTGTGGTTCAACAACTTTTTTTAGATCTGATTACTTTTCGCCTGCTAGAATCAACACAGAAGATGGCTCTTTGCCGTGGTGAGCCGTTGTTGCCCATCCACCATGCATTCACATTAACTGGACATTAATCCCTTTTTCATTCACCCTACATTCTCATCAACTCTCTCCTAATTCTACCACTCGCCTACACTCTTGGATCAATGCACAGTGGCAAATAACCACCACCCAGGTTATCGTTGAGATGTGGGAGGAAACCAGAGCACTCGGAGGAGAGCCTTGTCAGGGAAAATATACAAACTCCAAGCTGGCAACAAGATTGAAGCGAGGCCACTGGTGCCGTGAGGCAGCAGCCCTTATTATCTGTGTCACTGTGCTGCCCCTAAACTATTCTGTTAAAGCAGAAACTATATAGATGTTCCTTGAAATACCATTTTGCCGAGGACATTTTAATTTCCGTTTTAGGTTAAAAATAGGTAGTAAATGTATGGCTGCTTGAACAAGCAGGAGCTTTGTTAAAATATGCAGTACTGTAATGTCTGTCTGTAAGAATGTTGTTGCTCCAACTAGTCCTTGGTGCTAGCATCTGGCTATTGGGCAGTATAGGTGAGAAAGGAATCTTTCCAGTGTTATTCAAAGTGAAAAAATAAGGTCATTAATGTTTAGCTGAGTTGAAGGAGCATGTTTGAAAATGCAGTGGCTGGAATTGTCTGTATTTTTAATGTTCCTTTGGGACCTGGGGGATTTCCATGGCTGAATCACAAATCAACGCTAATGTTTGCCTTCCCCTCCTGGCTGTGGGAGGAAGAGAAATGCCTGTAATCATCAGCTCATATTTCAGCTATCTTTTCCAAATATTGTCCGTCCCAGATTAATATGAAATTCTTTTAATTCTGTTTAGATAACAGATTGAACTGGATTTTACATTGCAGTTTGCATCGTTTGAAATTAGAAAACCAGGAGCAAAAGTAAGCTGCTCGCCTGCCATTCAGTGCAATCCTCACTGATCCTCCACCTCAGTACAATATTATTGCTCTCTCCCCACGCCACGTAATGTCTTTCTCATATCTTTCTTAAATGCACGCTTGGCCACCACAGTTCCTTCTACAGAGAATTCTACACGTCCTCCAATCTCTGAGTGCAGACATTTCTCCTCATACAGTTCTAATCCAACCTCTGAGACGGATGAGACCAGGAACTGCGCATATGGGGGAAAAAAGACACAGAGTGCTGGAGTAACTCAGCAAGTCAGGCATCATCATCCATCCATCCTTGTTGTCCAGGGATGTTTTAAGTCGTGGCCCTTTCTCAGACACAGTCAGAGGCTGCCACCCCTGGTTGCAGACACTCCACTGGGAAACTGTATCCAGACACTTGATTCCTTTCAGAATTGTGTCTGTTTCAATGAGATCTGGTTTTGTTTAAACTTCACAGAGTAACAGGTGGAGTTGATGCAACTCTTCCCATGATCGCCCGTCCACCCAAAGCTTTCAAAGATACCCCTCGTTTTACGCATAAAAAATATATAAATTTGTATGTCTCCCTTTCTGCGGTGTTTGATTTTTCATGTTTGGCCTTTCAAGCTCCAGATGTCTGCATGATAATTCAATAGCTCAAGGAATAAATGCCTTACCTGTGGTGCTTTGCCTCACAGACCAGGATTGTCCGAGGTCTGTTCCGACTGAATCTCATCAGGAATGGTCAATTATCCCCACCCTTCCCAGACCAAGTGAAACGCAATGGCCCATGATCCCCCCCCGCTGAATATTGTTCAGTGACTTCACGTGATGGTCAGCTGAGTTGATTCCATTCAGGGGCCATCCTGCAGGAAGAGTTGGCACCAAATGTGGGAGTGCAGACCATGGGACAGATTACCGGACAAGGTGCTGCCCCGGTAATTGCTGAAGGGTGGGGTAGTGTACTGTGCTAGCGATCCACAGACAACAGTCCAGTCTGAAGAAGGGCCCCAATCCAAAACATCACCTTATCCAGTCTGAAGAAGGGTCTCAACCCGGAACGTCGCCTATTCCTTCGCTCCATAGATGCTGCCTCACCTGCTGAGCTTCTCCAGCATTTTTGTCTGCCTTCGATTTTTCCAGCATCTGCAGTTCTTTCTTAAACTTATACTATCCATGTTCTCCACAGATGCAGCCTGACCCGCTGAGTTACTCCAGCACCTTGCATCTCTTTTTGTAAACCAACATTTGCAGTTCCTTGATGCTCCAGCTCAAATTGTATACTGGCAGTTGTGGAATTAAAATGGATGTAGTTGGATTCTTAAATTTGGATTTTTAGAATGTTTTGTGAGGTTTTGCACAGGTTAGTGGCAAGGTTAGAGTGTATAGAATACTCTAATAGTGGTCTAGATATTCTAGTGGATAATAGTCTGGCTTGTTTTAGAATTAACTAACAGAGTGGGAATAATGAGAAGGGCTCCTCTGTTCACCACCAGGGCCTGTGTATTCAGTCCCCAGGCCCATCTATTCCTCATCATATAAAGAGTGAAATGCCTGCCATGACATGCTGAAATATGCGTTCAGCGTGGATGTTGCGGGCATTAGAACCTAGTGAACACCAGACAGAGGACATTGTTCTAAGTGTCCGCAACTTAAGTGGCAGAAAGTGAAATGACACACATGACAGAGTAGAGCAGTGGCTATGATAGTGCAGCAACGATGCATTTAGATCGCCCAGGTTGCATTTACCAAACAAAACAGAATTCCATGTCCCCTTACAGTGGCACAAATAAAATTAGGAGGAACAGGATTGTTTCTGCCAGTTATTGCTGGAGTAATGCTCTGATAATCCGAGGGAAATACAGATCCTAAAGAAAACTGGAGCTCAATTAGTCTCTTCTCCCCATCTTCGAGGTAACTGCAGGCACACATGACATGTACAGCAGGTATAACATATGATGTTGGGCTAGTTGAAGATCATTCAAACAGACCGTGCATTGATGTGAATTTGCTCCAATTTTCTTCATCTCGTGGGGAAGGTAATTAAAAATTCCAAGGAGTAGATAGTGTTTACAAAATCAAACAATCCACCATGGGAATAGTTTGCTTTGCTCTGCTATGACCCATTGACAATGATCCCTTGATAAATGCTGAATGTACTAAAGCTTGTTTTATCCTTTGGGTAATGTAGCTTAACTCACCCAGCAGTCAATATGATAAGATCGATAAGATGACAACTTTACACCCTTATTTTACTTTTCACTGACTTCAATGGAAAGTAAAAACAGGCAAGACATGAAATCGGATGTCTCGGAACAGATTAGATTAAAATCACTTTCAGCAATCATTCCATTATTTGAATTTGTTATTGCCTTGTGCCTATTCTCTGTTTGGGGAAAGCCAAAAATTATAGTTTGCATATTCTACCTGCGTGTTAGTTCCTTTAGTCTCCAGAATCATAGTCCTACAGCACGGAAACAGGCCCTTCCACCCAACTCGTCCATGCCGAGCAAGGTGCCCCATCTGCACCTGCCTGCGTTTGGCCCGTGTCCTTCAAAATATGTTCTGTCCATGGACCTGTTCAAATGTTTTTTAAACGCTGTTGTATCTGCCTCAAGTACCTCCTCTGGCAGCTCGTTCCACATACCCACCACCCTCTGTGGGAAACGTTATCCCACTGAACGTTATTGATACAATGGGACTGAAAAATAATCTCCCAAAGGTTGTTTAGTATTTGCCTCTGTCTCTAGTTCTAACTTCACGTTCCGATCTCCACCTTTTAGAACATTTTGTTTGAAGGATCTAAGTAACTGAACATTATTTGATTTAAAAATCTTGACTGTTCCTGCCATTCTGCTGCGCGATTAGATGAATTTATTTGTCATCAACAACCTTGCTTGAGAATTCTTTCCCTGGGACCTGCGTTCTGTACAGCACCTCCAAGCGATTGCTGAATGAATCTGGCCACTGATCTGCACTCCCTGGACTTATCATACCATCTCCGAAGGTGAAAATTGGATGGTTGGATTTGGTTTGTCTGGGAGCAGTGTGCCTGATAAAGCTTGTCACTCTCATCAGAGTTGGCTGCGTTCTTCCTGCTCACCACCCGCCTTTGTCTAGCTGGCTGTTTTCAAGCACTTGCTACTGCCTGATACCATACCTTCCCCCTTCTATCCCTGCAGAACTCCCAGTGCAGTTTGCCATTCAACCTGAATGGGACAGGTACTTGCAGCAAGGCACAGAGATCAGTGGTGATAATGCTCCCTCTGATCTACTCGTGATTTAATAAAGGGACACGGTGCTGGAGTAACTCAGCGGGTCAGGCAGCATCTCTGGAGAACATGGATTGGTGACGTTTCTGGTCGGGAACCTTCTTCAGACTCTCTGTGACTGTAACATGAAAGGCGTGGTGTCAAGGGCTCTCCTGCTATGTATCAGCTGCACTACCACAAAAATTGAATGAATTTGTTCTGATTGTTTTTGCGGCAATTAAATTGCTTGATCAAATTATTTATTGCTCTGTGTTGCCCTGACGTGTAAGACTGTTTAGCTTGGAGATACAGCGCGGAAACGGGCCCTTCAGCCCACCGAGTCCGCACCAACCAGTGATCCCCGCACATTAACACTACCTTAACACACTGTGGACAATTTACTTTTAAACCACAGCAATTAACCTACAAACCTGTACGTCTTTGGAGTGTGGAAGCCGACGATCTCAGAGAAAACTCTTGCGGGCCGAGAACGTGCAAACTCGTACAGACAGCACCCGCAGTCGGGATTTAACCTGGGTCTTCGGCGCTGTAAGGCAGCAACTATTGCTTTGCCATCGTGCCGCCTTAAAATTATTTCCAGCAACACTGGATTGAATAATTCCCCCCACGGCTCTCGAAGCATTTCTGCAGTAGCAAATAACTAAATGTTTCACATGATTGTGTTTAGTTGTGCCTTTAATATGAACAATGGTTTTAGCACCACCGCACTTTATTACCAGACAATACAGTCACAGGAAAGGTGGGCTGAACAATCTGCAGCATTTAAATGGGTTATTCACTCAGACACCCAGATTGTTGTGGGTGAAATGATTTATCAAGAGCACTTGTAGTCTATATTTTAGTATGGAAATAAGAACCATCTTCATTGGTAGGGCAAGTATGATAGAGTCATGGAACGTGGAAACAGGACCCGCGGTCCAACTTGCCCACACTGACCAACAAGTCCAATCTAACCTATTTCCACCTGCCTGTGTTGGGCCCACATCCCTCTGAACCTGTCCTATCCATGTACCTGTCTACGTTTCTTAAATGTTGCGATACCACCTGCCTCAACTACCTCGTTGAGGCAGCTCGTTCCATAAACCCACCACCCTTAATGTAAATAAAAGGTTGCCCCTTGGGCTTCTATTAAATCATTCCCTCATCACCATAAACCTGTGTCCTCTGGTTCTGCATTCCCCTTGTGGATCTTATTTTTACCCAGAATCGAATAAAGGTTATTGGGTCAAATTCACACCAAGTTTATGTCTTACTTTTGCTCTTGCAGTTAACCTCAGGCGAAATGTGATCAAATATACTGCTGTGTCAAGGATTGCCATGTGACTCAGCAAATAGCAGTACCGAGACAATTTGAAATGGTGATACGCAGGATTACATATGCTGTATAAGGGCAGTTATCGTCTGCCAACAAAACCTGCACAGCGAGTTCATCTAAATGTTAATCCAGTTGTAATTAGTGTATAAATCTCACACTGCAGCAGCATGAAACCTCGTCATTTCCTGTGATTCTGACTTTGGGTTAGACCACAACTCTTTCAGCAGCATTTGCTGTAGCACCACCAAGATCAAGTTAGCACTTGCATTCCAGACAGTGGGAGTATACTTTTTCATGGATTGTTTCTGTGGGAGGGAAATAGAGTTATTAAATGTCTAATTGTAAATGACTTTGAGCATTCTCTCCACTAGCTGTGACATGGCTTTTTGCCACCATGTGCTTCTAGTCCATTTTGTTCTAAAAGCATTCTTTGTTCATAACATTTGCGAATACAAAACCTTTTGTGAGAAAATGGTGTCAGACCATGGTGACATTTTGCCAGAAGCTGGAGGGGATGACCTTAAATAAACTCTTCTCTCAACGCATAAAAAGAGCACACATTGGTGCTGGAATGTGAGAGGCCTCTGGCCCCATTAGGCGAGTTGGTGATCTGACAGTCACCCGCTGGACACTGAGATACCCACCCTGCACAGCACAGGCAGCACCGTCCCTGGGAGGTGGGGAGGCCAGCTCTTGCTCTCCGGGGCATTCGGTGGGAATGGGATTCTTCCCCCCCCCCCTCCCCCAGTGTACCTATCCATGTTCTCACGCATCGGAACACATGTGTCCCTGACGTGTACCTAGCCACATTCTCACGCATCGGAACACAAGGGGATTTACCAGGATGTTGCCAGGACTCGAGGGCCTGAGCTATAGGGAGGGGTTGGGAGGGCTAGGTATCTATTCCTAGGAGTGCAGGAGGATGAGAGGTGATCTTATTGAGGTGTACAAAATCATGAGAGGAACTACAGGGAAAGGTTGGGAGGGCTAGGAATCTATTCCTAGGAGTGCAGGAGGATGAGGGGTGATCTTATTGAGGTGTACAAAATCATGAGAGGAATATATTAGGTAGACACAGAGTCTTGTCCAGAGGAGGGGAATAGAGGACAGAGGTTTAAGATGAGAGGGGAAAGATTTAATAAGAACCTGAGGGGTAACATTTTCACACAAAGGATTGTAGATGTATATAGAAAAGAGCTGCCAGAGGAGGTAACATGTATAGGAAACAACAGCAGATGCTGGTTTAAATCAAAGGTAGACACAAAATGCTGGAGTAACTCAGCGGGTCAGGCAGCATCTCTGGAGAGACTGAATGTGTGACGTTTCGGGTCGAGACCCTTCTTCAGACTGATGTCAGGGGAGGGGGCGGGACAAAGATAGAATGTTGTTGGAGAGTGTGAGACCAGTGGGAGAACTGGGAAGGGGATGGAGAGAGAAAGCAAGGGCTATCTGAAGTTAGAGAAGTCAATGTTCATACCGCTGGGGTGTAAACTACCCAAGCGAAACGTCACCCGTTCCTTCTCTCCAGAGATGCTGCCTCACCCACTGAGTTACTCCAGCATTTTGTGTCTGCCAGAGGAGGTGGTTGAGGCTGGTACTATCGCAATGTTTAAGAAAGGTTTAGACAGTACATAGTACATGGATAGGGCAGGTTTAGAGTGATTTGGCCAAATGCAGGCAGGTGGGACTAGGGTAGATGGGGCATGTTGGCTGGCATGGGCAAGTTGGGACGAAGGGCCTGTTTCCACACTGTAATCCTCTATGACTAGCGTGTGGCCCTGACGGTGGCCCTGGATGCGTTCTCAACGCCTGGAGTTTTCACGGACATCTTCAACCTCTCATTACTGCAGTCTGAGTTCCCCTCCTTATAGCGAGTTTAATAATATTAGAAATAAAACTTTGATGCAATCATCACATTCCTAAATAAAAAAGAAAATATTAATCCTCTTAAAACAAAACTAGCAATAAGCAGTGAAGATTCTATTTAAGTATGCTTTCATCACATTTACAGTCAAAGCAGCAATCGTACACAGACTGAAGCTGTAAGGCTCCACCCACTACATCTACATGATTGAAAAACCACTTCAAATTCAACGGACAAAATGTCTGCTTGCAGCTGCCTTGCAAGGCTCAAGGGAAATCATTATTTTTTGTTTAGAATAGTGTGACACTGGAAATGTATGAAACTTATTTTATGAATGTAAACTCTTTGCCTCATCAGCAATCTGAAAACTTCCATCAAGTGTAAGAAATTACAGCACAAGTACTGGTAGAAGAGACGCTAGTGGCATGTCCAGTCATAGTGACCTAGCTTGGAAACAGGCCCTTCGGCCCAACTATGCCGACCAAGCTACCCTATCTGCCCGCATAAGGCCCCATATCCTTCTAAACCGTTTCTATTCATGTTCCTGTCCAAATATCTTTTAAATGCTGTTATAGTACCTGCAAATAGGCAACGTTTTGGGTCGAAACCCTTATTCAGACCCAGGGTTTGATCCCGAAATGTTGCCTATTTCCTTCGCTCCATAGATGCTGCCTCACCTGCTGAGTTTCTCCAGCATTTTTGTCTACCTACTCATTTAACTGTTCTGTCATTTCCTTGTTTCACATTGTAAATTGACCTGTACTGATTGTAAGGGAATTGCATTTGGCTTCACTAATCTTTTCCTTTTTGCATATCAAAAAATATGACATTACCAAGGGCAGGATCGAATTGGTGACAGTTTGAATAGTCATAGAAGCATACAATCATACAATACAGAAACAGGCCCGTCAGCCCATCTCGCTCATGCCGACTGAGGAAGAAGGTCGGAAGAAGGGTATCAACTCGAAATGTCACCCATTCCTTCTCTCCAGAGATGCTGCCTGTCCCGCTGAATTACTCCAGCAGTTTGTGTCTATCTTCGGTTTGAACCAGCATCTGCAGTAGGTCTGTGTGCCATGATGTCTGTATCACGGTCAGTGCCTGTGCTATGGTTTGCTGAGCACCCAGTTTTCCCTATTGTGCTGCCACTAAAGAAGCAAATGGAGTCCTGTATGCAAGTATTTCAGCAGGAGACGCTCAGAATATGTTTCTAAGTTGATTGTTTCTTTAAACAAGGCATTGCTTAATGTACACATGAAATTATCCAGCTATTGGATCAGACACCGATGAGCCCGTGGCTGCCTGAATAGGAAGAAGCACAGCAACTCTGTGCAGAAAAGGGTCTTTCAACATTACACATTCAGCAGCGGTTTCCTGGGAGATGTGTGCCGAGCTTTCATTGAAGGGTAATAAATGTGTCCGTTCCTTTGAACAGATATGGAGTATCGTCCTTGCTCCCTGGAGATGAGGTGGAGCCGCAACATATAGCTTCACTAGCACCCCAGCACAAACACAGACATCATTGCCCGTCCCAGCACACCAGCAGACATCATTGCCCGTCCCAGCACACCAGCAGACATCACTGCCCGTCCCAGCACACCAGCAGACATCATTGCCCGTCTCAGCACACCAGCAGACATCACTGCCCGTCCCAGCACACCAGCAGACATCACTGCCCGTCCCAGCACACCAGCAGACATCATTGCCTGTCCCAGCACACCAGCAGACAGCAATTCCAGCCCCAGCACTCCAGCAGATATTACTATCTGTCCCAGCACACCAGCAGACATCATTGCCCGTCTCAGCACACCAGCAGACATCATTGCCCGTCTCAGCACACCAGCAGACATCACTGCCCGTCCCAGCACACCAGCAGACATCACTGCCCGTCCCAGCACACCAGCAGACATCATTGCCTGCCCCAGCACTCTAGCAGACAGCACTCTAGCAGACATTACTCCAGCACACTAGCAGACATCACTAATGTTTCGAAAATCAATTTTGGAGGGAGGAGGAGAACTTCTTCAAAGTAGGCATACCTTGAGGAGATTTTGCAGTGTTTCACTGTACTTAGGTACAAGGTACAAAATATCATTGAACTGATGCATCCAACTCATCATCCTGTGACCTCCACCAGCTAAAATGTGATCTCACTGCCAGCCACATCTTGCCCTCCGATGGCCACGAGCCAATACTACGCATGGAAGGAATTTGCATAAAGTCCTCGTCACTCCTCGGACCAGGAATGCAAGCATTTGCATGTACACATCCTTTAACCATGTGGGCAGCATTCCTGTGAACAGCCAGAGCAAATTCCCAGTGGCACTTCATTCAGTGCTGGTGTTGCTAAGAACATACATCCCCGGTGAGTCAAAGAATACAAAGTAATTGGCGGGACCAATTCTAATGTGGAGCTTGACACACTGCTCTTGGTGAAACTTCTCATTTGAGATGATTTGGTGATTCTGATTTTGACCAGCTTTGCAAGAACAGAATCATCACGCCTCTCTTCCAAAGCAAAACCGATTCCAGGTTTGCTGTTTAAAGAGTTCTATGCAGGACATTGGTGAGGCGTGTTTGGAGTACTGTGTTCAGTTTTTGTACCCATCTAGGAAGAATGTCATTAAGGTAGAAACAGTGCCGAGAAGATTTACGAGGATATTGCCAGGAATTGCGGGGAGAGGCTTGGCAGATGAGGACTTTATTCCATGAAGCGCAGGAGGCTGAGAGGTGATCTTATAGAGGTGTATAAAACCATGAGGGAAACAGATAGGGTGAATGTACAGAATATTTTACCCAGGGTCGGGGAATCCTGAACCAGAGGTTTAGCTGCGAGGGGAAAGATTGAATATGAACTTGGGCAACTATTTAGAGGGTGGTGGGTATCTGGAACGAGCTGCCAGAGGAGGTAGTTGAGGCAGGTACTATCACAACATTTAAAAGATGGGTACATGGATAGGAAAGGTTTCTAGGGATTTGGTCCAAACGAGGCCAAATAGGATGAGCTTAGATGGGACATCCTGGTCAGCATGTATGAATTGAGCTGAAGGGCCTGTTTGACTCTAACCCTAATGCTTTTACAATAGTTCACATGGTTGCAGGCTACATGGTTGCAGGCTCGTCTTATGGATAAGATTGCAGAAGATATATTTGATGCACTTTGCTCATCAGAGGGCAGCACCAATAACAGCTGCAGATTTGTCGCTGGTATAGGGGAGCATTATGTAATTTCTCCTGGTATTATCAACACAGGCTGCACGACCAACAGTACAAAATGTATATCGGATCCTTGGATGTCTGTTTGGCTTTCACATAGTGGGATTAGGCACAATTCAGTAACTTTTGGCAAGCTGTTTTAACGATATATTGTGTCCCCTTAGTTTTGTCATGTGGAAACTAAAGTTCTGTTACCTTCAGTCTATGTGTAATTCACAAAGAATCTGGAGAAATATAATACTGGGTGAGAAGTGGGTTTAACTAATAAGTTTTAGGAAAGAGGACAGGTGGAGTGGCTTCTGGGAGGTTTCAAATATAATAGTGCTACGTTTGCATGCATATCTGGTACCCCATTATAAAGAAGATTATAAGGAATGGCACAGGAACAGGCCCTTCAGCCCACAATGTCTGTGCTAACCATGATGTCACAAACTAATCCCTTCTGCCTACACACGATCCCCATCCCTCCATTTTCTACATTTCCATGTACTTTTCTAATGGCCTCTTCATCCACTAGTCTTTTTGCCTCCACTTTCACCCCTGGCACATCTTATTTAAATTTCCCTCCTCCCAATACCCTCTAGTAATTGATATTTCCACCTTGGGAGGAAGGTTCATTGACAGTCTATGTCCTATGTCTACCATATCTTTGTGTCTCATCATTTTATAAGCTTCTATCAGGTCTCCGTTCAGCAATTGATACTCTGAAGATAACAATCTCCTGCTTCCAACCTCTCATTGTATCTTAATATCCTCTAATCCGGGCAACTGGTAAACCTCTTCTGCACCCTCTCCAAAGGCTCCACACCTTCCTGCAATGGAGCAACCAGAACTGCACTCCAAATGTGGCCCAACCAAAGTCTTATAAAGCTGCACAATGAATTCCTGACTCTAAGGGGCCTGTCCCACTTAGGCGATGTTTTAGGCGACATTCATAGTCGTAGCAGGTCGCCGAAAAACCGGCGACTGGACCCCCCCCTACGACAATGTCTACGACAAGCTACAACAACCTACCACCTAGTTGTCGGCAAGCTACCGGCAACCCAATCGTCGCCACTTAGGACATCCACCTATGACCACACCCACGACGACACAGGTGACAACCTACCACAACCAAAGTCAACCTACGCCCACCTGCGACAAGCTAAGGCAAACTACGACCGTGTCGGCAACAACTGAAGACAATTTTACCACTTGACTTCTCTTTTGACGCCTTTACCTGTCAACGGTTGACGTGGTTGTCGCCAATCTACGTCACCTGGCGACAACCTACGACAACATCTATGTCAGGAGAAGTCAAGCTGCGCTCATTGGCGTCAAACCCACGTCGCCGATTGTCACCAAAACATTTTGGACATTTTGAAAAATTTGAATATCCAGTGGCGACCAGAAAAACACTACAGATCTTTGGGCGACTGAGAAGACGACTCACGGCCATACAGGCGACACCCCGGTGACCGTGTGGCAACAGCCTAGTCGCCTGTAGTCATCTAAAAAATAGCCTAAGTGTGACAGGCCCTTTATACTCAATATCCCGACCTATGAACGCAAGCATGCCATATGCCTTCTTTACCACGCTACCTAAAGAGGTGTTGCTACTTTCAGAAAGCTATGAACTTGGACCCCATGGCCCTTTTGCACATTATGCTCAATGGCAAGCTCTCATCAATGATGTTAAGGGATAAAAACACACACAGTGCTAGAGTAACTCAGCGGGTTTTCTGGAGAATATAGATAGGCCTGAAGAAGTGTCTTGACCCGAAATGTCACCCTCTCCTTTTCTCCAGAGGTGCTGTTTGTCCCGCTGAGTTACTCCAGCTTTTTGGGCCTACAGGGCTCGAAATTAGCGGTTGCCCGGGTGCCAATGGCACCTTACAGTGTCGCCGGTCAACCTAAAAGCCATGCCATTTTGCTTGGCAAGCAACCGGGACACCCGCCCGCCATCCGTGTCCCGGTCTCGGCTCGTCGCTAGGCTCTCGGCTCTCCACTCGGCTCTCAGGTCTCCGCTCGGCACGCCACGGCCAACATATCATCAGCCGTGGTTGTGCGCATGTGCAGCCCTGCATTCCCTCCCTCTTTCTCCCTCCCTTTGCATTGTGGGAGTTCTGGCCGCCATTGCTGTCCGGTCGCTGCCTCACCTTGAAAAACAACGCAGAATCACTCCCTGGAGCTGCAGTAACTCCCAGGAGTAACTCTTGCTTCTTGGTTTCCTGGTCCTCCAAAAATATTCAAAATGGAATTTAAACTGGTGGACCCACCACAACCAACTCTGAAAAATAACAGCCTATTGCATTTTATCTGTTTGTTTATTGTGTATATATATGGTCAATAGTATATAGACACGCTGAACTTTTATCTCCTGTTCTGTATTATGTTTACATATTCTGTTGTGCTGCATCAAGCAAGAATTTCATTGTCCTATCTGGGACACACGACAATAAAACTCTTGACTCTTGACTTGGACTTAAGCAAAAAAGGGTTCTTGGGGAAAAAATAGCTACCTTAAATTTAGTTGCATCTGGTTGGGTAACTATGGTAAGGTGAAGACTATTCCATGCTTTAATTGTGTGGGGGAACTCCATGGAGCAGCCAGCATCTCTGGATAGAAGAAATTGGGTGAAGTTTCGGGTAGAGACCCTTCTTTACCTTTCCTCTGGTTTTAGTGTTTTTAGTTTAATTTAAAGATACAGCATGGAAACAGGCCCTTCGGCCCACCGAGTCCACGCCGACCACCGATCACCTGTCTATCCCACACATCAGCAATGCAAGTCGAGAGTGTTTTATTCTCTCACGTCACATTAGAACAATGAAATCCTTACTTCAGCAGCACAACAGAATATGTAAACATAGTACTATGTAAACAATGTTATAAATGAGAAAACAAAACTCCATACAGACAGCACCCATATTCAGGATCAATTCCGGGTCTCTGGCACTTTTAGGCAGCAAATTTATGGCCAATGTACTGCCCAAATAGCCTTAATTAACTGAATTAAAACATACAGTAGCTGTAAAGGGGAACATAGCGTCATTTAGAGATTTAAGACTGAAAATGGATAGTTTCTTTTTTTTTAGTAACCAAAGTTATCAACGTATAATTTTTGGTTTGTTAAATAAAATATAGTGTCACAGTTGGTGCACTTGCTGCCTCACACGCCAAAGATCTGTGTTCGATCCTGTTCTCGGGCACTGTCTGTGTTGAATTTGCACATTCTCCCTGCAAGCATGTGGGTTTCCTTCCACATCCCAAAGACGCATTGGCTTTGTAGGTTAACTTGTCTCTGTAAAATTGCCCCTAATGTGCAGGGACTGGGTGAGGAAAGTGGGATGACAGAACTTGTGTGAATGGGTAGACAAAAATGCTGGAGAAACTCAGCAGGTGAGGCAGCATCTATGGAGCGAAGGAAATAGGCGACATTTCGGGTCGAGACCCTTCTTCAGACTGATGTCGGGAGGGGTGGGGGCGGGAAAAAGAAAGGAAGAGGCGGAGACAGTAAGCTGTGGGAGAGCTGGGAATGGGAGGGGAAGGAGGGAGTAAGCAGGGACTTCCTGAAATTGGAGAAGCCAATGTTCATACCGCTGGGGTGTAAACTACCCAAGCAAAATATGAGGCGCTGTTCCTCCAATTTGCGGTGGGCCTCACTCTGGCCATGGAGGAGGCCCAGGACAGAAAGGTCGGATTCGGAATGGGAGGGGGAGTTGAAGTGCTGAGCCATCGGGAGATCAGGTTGGTTATTGCGAACGGAGTGGAAGCGTCGTGCGAAGCGATCGCCAAGCCTGCGCTTGGTCTCACTGAGGTTGATCATGCGCTGAATAACCATGTTTTTGTTTGGAAGTGGAAAGAGATAATAGAAATTGCATTCATTGCAACGTGTAAAAAGAGATGAGATACTGTATTGTAATTTTGCTGCTTGTCATTGTGGTATATATCATGTCTTGATTGGTGAATATGTTTAGTTTGTGACTTTATTTGAAGCAGAAATAATATGTGAATGCTTCATTGACCATAATTCCGACTGGTAACTACGCACTTCGTCCGAGCACATTATCGCACGCGTCATGCAAGCCGTCTTAAATGACCACTTAAACTTGTGTCCAAATGTCCATTTTACAAACAGCAGCGGTCCCAGCACCGATCCCTGTGGTGACCTCCAGGCAGAATAGCACCTTCTAGCACAACCCTCTGTTGTCCCGGGGTAAGCCGGCATGAATCCAGCTGCAGCATAATCAGCGGTCCCAGAGGAGCAGAGGGTTAATTGAACCCAGTGACTCGGTGGCACAGACTACTTTAACCAGGAAATCCATGTATACCACCCGGTCTCGGACAGGGATGGAGCCGGGATCTTTGATTCCTCCCACCTTAATCTGTTGTATCCTTCATCTGTGCCTACTCAGCTATTCCCGTGACTGTCAAGTTTCTGCTGTCTGAGATTCGGATCATTTAAAATTTGCTACCTAGTTTTAATCCCAGTTCACATGTCACTCACAGACTTGCATTGCCACAGGCTCCTCAATTATTTTAAATGTAAAATCTACATTGTTGTCTTTAAATCCCTTCATTACCTCATCCACCCCAATATCAGTAACATAATCCAACCATACAAAACCCTCTGATGAATTCTCCGTTGCATTCACTCAACTGCTACGCATTATGTTCCTTCTTCCCATCGCTTTTGTGATTATGGCTCAAACTTTGGAACCCGCCAGAAGTGACTCCACCTTGTCCCTTTCCTAAAACCCCTGAGTAAAATCCATTTCTCACCCAGCCTTCAGTGATCTGCTAAACTTTGTTTCTCCATAAGACATAGTGGCAGAATTAGGCCATTCACTTTCTCCTCATGGATTCATACAGCATGAAAACAGGCCCTTTGGCCCACCCCGGTCCTATCCCCTCTTCACCCCTGTATCCTCTCCTCCACACTACTCTCCCCGCCCTATCCCATGTATCCTCCCCTCCTTTCCCTCTCCCCTCTCTCCCCACTCCCCCTCACTCCCATCTCTCCCCTCTCTCCCCTCACTCCCTCTCTCCCACTCCCCTCACTCCTCCCCCTCACTCCCTCTCCCCCTCTCCCCCTCACTCTCCTTCCCCCATCACTCCCCCTCCTCCTCACTCTCCCTCCTCCTCACTCTCCCTCCTCCTCACTCCCCCTCCTCCTCACTCCCTCACACCCCTCACTCCCCTCACTCCGTCTCCCCCTCACTCCCCCTCCTCCTCACTCCCTCACACCCCTCACTCCCTCTCCCCCTCACTCCCCCTCCTCCTCACTCCCTCACACCCCTCACTCCCCTCTCCCCTCACTCCCCCTCCATGCCCTCTCCCCCTCACTCCCCTCTCCCCCTCACTCCCCTCTCCCCCTCACTCCCCTCACTCCCTCTCCCCCTCACTCCCTCTCCCCCTCACTCCCCTCACTCCCTCTCCCCTCACTCCCTCTCCCCTCACTCCCTCTCCCCTCACTCCCTCTCCCCCTCACTCCCCTCTCCCTTCACTCCCAATCTCCCCCACACTACCCTCCCTCTCCCCTCTCCCCACACTCCCCTCTTCCCTCACCCATCACACCCCACTTTCACTCCCATCTCCCCACTCTCCCCTCTCTCCTCTCCCACTCACCCCCCCACTACACCACCATCGTCCCTCTTGCCCCCTCCCTCAGACGGGCTGGTGCTCCACGCAACATTCCTTTCACCGTCCCGCTAATAGCTAAATCAAGCTCTGATCAAACAACTTGCAGACCTTCTGGCAATAACAGGCGGTGCTTGGAATCGCTGCCTTAGGCAGCAGTGTTAAGTATTTTTCAAATATCGTGAATGATGCAACATGGATTCAGGTTACTGGGGCCAACCAGATTCCCAAAGTCAGTAAATTAACTTGGTTATATTTATGACTCCATCGGCATGAAGGAGAAAACGGGATTACACTCAGTCAGCCGCTTGATAAAACGAGTAGGAAAATGAAAAAAGTGATGTCAGGGCACTTGGAAATGCAGTGGGTAAAATGAGTCAGTGCAGGAATAGCCATGCTGGGGGAGCAGATCAGGGACTGATGGCCTGTCTCTGTTTCATAGAAGACCTCGTGGCTACATTACCACTGGTGAGGGGCACTGAGTTACAGCAAGGCAGGGAGCAGCTTCATTCAAGTCATTGCATCTGGAAAAAACTGTAAACATGGAACTACTGGATTGATGATACCTCACATCTGGTCCACTGCTGTCTTTCTGAGAAGATTCCCATTCCCATGCCCGTTTCGTGCCTGTATGTGTATAACTCTGTATTTGACGCAGTTGTGAACCACGTTTGGGTCATTTAACATTTGTTTTGTATCTTGTGCGTTTCCACATTATCCCTCTGCTCCTCCTGAACCGTCTCCGTGTTGTGGCACAGAATGTTATGTTGTTCACTGAATTTTGCGGAGGTTTATCATTAGCATGAGGGGGAAGAAATAGTTCCACTTTGTATTGTGGTGCGTCAGCATGTGTAGTAGAGGGAAACTTTGAGAGTGTGGAAACTACATTTCTGAATTGTCCTACATAGCTGTGTGCTGTAAACAGAGCTTTTCCTGTCATTTACTAATTTCAGTTTTATGTAAAGTATTCTACTAAACGAGGTTTCAAATTGAACAGACGTCTCTCTAAACTTTTGCCCAGTGAAGAGGATTGTTTACAAATGTCATGGACTAGCAATTTGGTTCAGTTTCTTCCCCTCTCTCCCTCCATTAATTTTGCAAAGTATTTCTTCACCAGCTTTAATCTAAATATAGATGTTAACCTTAACGAAAGAAAACGTTTGAAATGATACAGCCTTAATGCAACCGTGGCCACCCAAGAATGGATAAGCATAACTGCACAACTATTTAACTCAAACTGCAGATGAGATGAAGTGTGGTTTGATCATGTAAGTTAATGGTAAGCATAGACCGGAAATGAGAGCTTCCCACCCCCATTCAGAAAGCAACACTGCCTATTTAACGTCCACTTGCGTTATCAGGGAGTCAAGACCTTGCTTAATGCCTTATCTCAACGACCGATAAGCTCTGACAAACCCTTAATATTGCACTGACATACCCGGCGATATTAAGAGCTTACTTCCTGGGAGGAAACTTTCTCTCAAAAGAGATTGGTGCCAATTGGAACTCAAAAATCAGTCTTCAAATATCTGGTCACATCACAAGTGTGCAGAAGCCTTCTGCTTTTATATTCTCATTAAACTATAGACATTCATTCAAAAACCCATGATAACATGTTATGGCTTGTGTTATCTTAGAGGACTTTCATTTTAATTATTTGGTTGCCGTCCCTTCCTTCCTCCCTCCCTCCCTCCCCCCTCTCCCCAGTTTATGACAATAAACTGTCTACTTTTTTGTCTGCGTGTATGAGGACCAGCCTTTTCTACCTTTCATCATATTGGCTCAGACTTTAAAAAAGTCTAAGACAGACACAAAGTGCAGAAAAAGGGACCCAACCAAAAACATTGCCTATCCATATGCTCCAGAGATGCAGCCTGCCCCGCTGATTTGCTTCAGCACTTTGTGCCTTTTTTTGTAAACCAGCACCTGCAGTCCCTGTGTTTGTATTTATATAGTCCGGCTGCAACACATTCAGACATAGAGGCTTGAAGTGCTGGTAGCTGCCCCCCATTAAGTCATTTGGAGTTGCTCTATTGGAGATATTTCTATGTTTTATACAGCGAGCTCTCACCTTCTCTTCTGAGAGCTAATGTACTTCTCCCTTCTCCAGCTCTGTCAAAAGGTCCTGTATTTGTACGGCTGGCCCAACTGAATTTCTGGTCAAAGGTTTCAAAGGTATTTTATTGTCAGGTGTACCAATTAACAACGGCGAGACTCGGCAATGGTTATGCCACTGCATGGTTAGAGACTCTGCCTGGGCATGGTCATTGTTTAGTTTATTATTGCTGGGTACTGTCAATATTAACCTAAACCATCAAGTGTCGACCCACAATGTCCCCCATTCCTTCTCTCCAGAGATGCTGCCTGTCCCGCTGAGTTACTCCAGCATTTTGCGTCTATCTTTGGTTTAAACCAGCATCTGCAATTCCTTCCTCCACACTAAGGCAGTATGGCTTGGACATCTCGTGCAATGATGTCCTCCCAGAACCTGGAAGATTGATCTCCACCAACCTGAATGAAAGCATCAACATCAGGTTGATGAGTCTATATTAGCTTATTATTGTCACATGTACTGAGGTACAGTGAAAAACTATTTCTTGCGTGCTATTCAGTCAAAGAAAAGACTATATATGATTTCACTCAAGCCTTCCACAGTGTACAGGTACAGAATAAAGGATACAACATTTAGTGCAATGAAAAGCCTGATTAAAGGTAGTTTGAAGGTCTTTAGTAAGGTAGACGGGAGGTCAGGGCTACTCTGTAGCTGCTGAGAGGATGGAGTGGTCAGGCACTGCCTTGAGAAGGCGGCATCTACCATCAAGGGGGCCCTCTTCTCACTGCTACCGTCGGGCAGGAGGTACGGAAGTAGGATTGCCAACCTTTCTCACTCCCAAATAAGGACCAAAAGGTCAAAATACGGAACAAATTCCCGGCGGCAATTCGTTGACCGACTCGGCCGTGGCTGGGTGAATGATGAGTCGGCCCGGGTGCTGGACTGCACACAAAGCCCAGCCGGCGGGCCAGCTGAGGAGTTTTGGCCCGGGGAGCGCGACATCGCGGGCAAAGTCCGGCGCCCCACCCGATTCATGAACCGATGATCGGCCGTGAGAAGGAGGGGTGGTGATGTCGGTGGTAATCGAAGGTCCGAAGGCCGGACAGCTGGCCGGGCTGCCGACCGACGGGGCCACAGGCGAGGCGCTGCTGCTGCACTCCATGGGCTGCACTACATTGGGATGGGTGAGGCGGGCCCGGACGCAGCGCTCCGACCGGACAGTCCCCTCGACCCGAGTTGTAGCAGTCAAATACGGGACAACGGCGGTCCCGTATGGGACAAACCAATTCAGCCCAATATACGGGATGTCCCGGCTAATATGGGACAGTTGGCAACACTATACAGAAGCCTAAAGTCCCACACAAACAGATTCTGGAACAGCTACGTTCCTACAACTATCAGGTTCTTGAACCAACCTGCACACCCTAATCATTCCTCCACAATGGAACACTGCAGATACCTCTTGCACTTCTGTCGGCTTGGTTTATCTGATTGTGTTTCTCACTATTGTCATGTTTCTTGCAGTCTTTTCCTTTTCACTATCTTGCAGAGCGCACGTGAGATTTATTCTGTGTTTTGTCTGTGTGCCTGTGATGCAGCTGCAAGCAAGATTTTCCTTGTACCTGTTCCACGCCGTGCTTGTGCCGATGACAATAAACTCGACTCGACAGTGTTGCCTTTGAACAGTCAGTAACTGCGGAAAGTATTGGTGAGAGTTTCATGAATTTATTGTTTCGGAGTTTATTTTGAAATGACACAACCCATAATGCCATGTCCATTGCAAAACTTTGTCTATAAACGATAATGTATCTTGCACATCACTTCAACACTGCCCCTTTTGAAAATGTGCTTCAGCCTAGAGGTGCCATTTGATGACGGGCTTGAATATCGTTGTGAGAAGTGAATGGGGTGCTTGGTGTCTATTCGTGCTGTGCTTGGAATACAGGCGTGCAGTGTTGCCATGTGTGGAGTTATCACAGAAAATGATAAGTGGTCTATTGTAGTATTATGCTTCAGTAATAATGCTTCAGTCAGTGCAACATTGTTTTGAAGCCACCAAAATATCATGTACGGAACATAGACACAAAATGCTGGAGTAACTCAGCGGGACTGGCAGCATCTCTGGAGAGAAGGAATGGGTGACGTTTCGGGACCCGAAACGTTGTTGGGTTCTCTCCTGAGATGCTGCCCGTCCCGCTGAGTTACTCCAGCATTTTGTGTCTGTCTTCGGTGTAAACCAGCATCTGCAGTTCCTTCCTACAACAGAATACCATGTATGTTGTAAAAAACGTGAGGAATGTTTATATTACCTATCAAGAGCAAGGAAGGGTTAAAGAAGGAACTGCAGATGCTGGAGAATCGAGGGTTACACAAAAAGCTGGAGGAACTCAGCGGGTGCAGCAGCATCTGAGGAGCGAAGGAGATAGGCGACATTTCGGGTCGAGACCCTTCTTCAAGAGCAAGGGAGGTGCATGTTGTGACAGTGTCGATCTTTTAACCGCTTTTTATAATTTTAAACCACAAGTAAATATATAGCAGTTTTGCAAAATAAGCAGGGCTTGGTGGAATAATACTGCTGTGCTGTGCTGCTCCCATCCCCCCATCTCCAGTCTGTTGATGTGCTGTAAATCGCAGTGAGCGAGGCAGGCCACAGCAACACGGGCTGTGCTTGCACCCCGTTTGTGGGTGATGACTTGTTTTTCCTCCTGATGGCTTCAGGCACCGAAGAGACAGCAGCTTATCGAACACTTCACATCTCGTTTGTTCAGTGCAACAGCCCTCCATAAAATGGCTGCTGTCTGCCTTGTTTGCAAATCTTGCCATGTGCTGACACTTCAAGAGAAAATGAGACTTTGATCCTGCAAAGTCTGCCTGTGGATTCCCTTGTCTGATAATGAAGTCTGACCTGCCACGACAAAATGGAGCACGTACCTGCGGCACCGTGCTGTGAATCAAATTAGAGAAAAGAAACACCTGTTGTTCACATCTCATCTGCCGTTAATTCAAATTTGGGGAAAATAATATAACATCATTTATGTAACCTTTATTCATGTCAAATATTAATTTATTGTAAGGCGCCGTAGAGCAGGACTGTGGATCTGTCACCTTGGGCCCAGTCCCGTGTGAGGAATTAGTGGAGCAACCGTGATATACCACTGTATGAATACCTGAGCACTTCACCGGCAAATGACGTGGTACAATATTAAACTGTAACAGCGCTTCATGCTTTTCCCTTTAAAATGTAAGTGTTGCAAGATAACATGCATGACCCCACCAGACAATGTGTTGCCAGACATGAGGTTGCATTTTTAAACCTGAATTAAGACATTTGTGAAATGAGATGCAGTAAACCTGCGTTTAATTTCACAACAGATTTCGGTTATAGCGGACAGACCCGCCTACTGCTGCTGGCGCCACCTACCCGGACACTGGACTGCCCCCACTCTACCCCACCCACTTATACCCCGACTGCCCCCACTCCACCCCGGCCACTTACACCCTCGACTGCACCCACGCCTCTGACCGCCTCTCTGGCCACTTGCAGCCCTGACTCGCACCACCTCCCTGGCCCCTTATACCCTACTGCCCCCACTCCACCCCAGCCTCTTACACCTAGGACTGCCGCCACCTCGCTGGGCACTTGCATTCCCAACTGCTCCACTCTAACCCGGCCACTTGGACCCCAGGCACCTCCTCCCACCGCCTCCTCTGCTGCGCCTGCTGCCACCACCTCCTGTATTGCTCTCTTGAGTCCCTGGTGCTTTGTAGCTTAGGGCAGGTAAGGCTTTGCTTTAACGTTTCAGCTGAAGAAAGGTACCTCTGTCAGTGAATATAATGCTCTATGTAACTCTCACTCGGCCTAAATGTTGTTGGGTCTCTGCACATGAAATGTCGTATATTTCACGGTTATAGCGGACACTTGGCAATAACAGACACAATTTCTGGCTGTGGGTCTGTCCCTCTCCAGCTCAAAATAGACACAAAGTGCTGAAGTAATTCAGCAGGTCAGGCAGCATCTTTGGAGAAAATGGACAGGTGAATATTGTTGTGTAATTAGAGTTAATTTTGTTTGCTATTGTTCCTGTGCAGTGGCTTGGGACCTTGCACCACGTGACTTATTCCTGGTGTCCATAAATGTTACCATGTTTGCTAAGATGTGTGCTTGGTTGAATTTGTGAGATCTCAACATCCTATGACCTCCCACATGTACGGATAAATCCGGTCTTGTGATAGTCCTTGCATTTACTGGAATGAAAGCAACAAGTTGTGTGGAAGTGTGAGCACTCGAGTAACTAAAGTGACAGCGAGAGATTTCTGTAAACTCGAGGGCTGCCATTGTTAATCTGAACGATTGCTTCGTCCTACCAATGGGTTTGTTTCTTGCTGCGTCGGCCTGGTGTAAATCCCCACGCCATGTTGTTATAGAGAGAAGAATACATGGTGGAAAACAGAACATCAGGTTGTGAGTGAGGGTGAGGTGAGTGGGTGGGTGGGTGGGGTGAGGTTGAGTCGGGGCGGGTGGGTGGGGTGAGCTGAATGAGAGAGTGAGATATAATAATAATATGAATACTCGGTGGGTAACGCATGAAGTAAACAGAAGGACTGCTCGTTCCCAGGGGCATCTGCAGGTTGAGATCTTTGTGCTGTGGCAATGCATTGATAGATACCACAGCTCACTGATGGAAAACCTTGCCACACTTGTGACATAAGAAATTAAAAACAGCAGAAGCTCACAATGCTGCTTAGATACGAACTTTCCCTTTCCTTGTGGCCATAGTGAGATTAGAACTGTGTTCAGACTGTGCTCGTTTGTGTAATTCTAACAGCTGTAATAGCTACATAAACTGTGCAATATTTATTTAGTATGAGTTTCGTATTACTTCATCCAATTTAAGGATTAATATAATGCTCTATATAAATTTAACACTGAGCCATTTAATGTTGCTTAAAACCCTGCGTAATAAAAGTCAAACTTTAAACGTGTTCCCTGTTATTGATTGTGATTGCTTGCACACAGTTTCATTGCACTAATAATTGAGCATCTGGGAAAGTTGACGGCAAATTTGCATCTGCATAGATTTTTTGGATTACTGATGACATGGATGATGACACAGAATTTACCCTGGAATTCATTTAGCCAACCTGGGGACTAGCTGGGAGATGATTGGTTGCGCAGGTTCACGCACGCCATTGTCCGTTGGAGTCGGACGCAGGATTTTTCCTTGCAGTGACGTGATGTCAAAACACTTCCAAGCTCACGAGCAGTGGGGCTACAGAAATGGAAGTGTCCAGGCAGCAATTACAGGGGCCAACGGAACTGGAACTTTCTGCAGTAACCTGGCCAATTACTGGAATTTGGTGACTAGCGCATCTCCTGTGCACGTTGGCATTCTCGCTATCAACATGTTTTGATACCGTCTCAAAGATGCGATCTCGATTGAATCTTTGCAGCAACTCAAACTATTCTGCTGGTGATAATTATAGTCAACGTTGAGGTCATTGTCAGTTTCAATGCTCCTGCAATTAGCACCTTTGCTGAGGTATGCCTGGTGTAAAAGTCAAAATTATTCAATACCACTTTGTAAAAGAAAAATAGGAAATATTGCACCAGGGACTATATTTTGTCTGTGCCCCCGCACGCCTGAAAACTGTTACGGCCTTTGCTTTAAATTAAATGAATTTAAATAAACAAACAATACATTGCAAATAGGTGGTGCGTTTAATCATCTGGTAATTAAGAAAGATGGGCAAATGGGAACACCGTTTTGTACTAGAGTATCCGCGTTTGTAAGCTAAGGAAGACTTTCCATAAATTATTCAGTGAGCAGGATCAGGCCCATGCATCAGTCATTCTTGCAGCCTGCAGCCCTGTAGCTCCCGGTGTTGTTCTCTGGTCCCCTGTGGCAGAGCAGTGGGCAAGCAGAACACTCTCAGTCAGCACCAGAAACTGTGTCCCTGCCAACATATTGTTATCATTGTTAATAAAAATGCACTAACCTTCCCTTATCTATATAGTGTAGGTTAACAATCCCATTCAATAAATGCACTTAAGCTAGAGATATCAAAGAAACTATAAAGTTCAGCCCATGCCGTTTGCAAGCTCAACACCACCCTTTCAACGTTGCTGCAAAGGGTAGAGAAGATTTGCCTGGCTGTTGCCCAGACTCGAGGCCCTGAGCTGTAGTGGTGGGCAGGCTAGGACCTTATTCCTTGGAAGGTAGGAGGCTGAGGGGTGATCTTATATAGGCGTATACATTTTTTTGTGAGAGGAATAAATAGGGTCTTTTACCCAGGGTAGGGGAATCAAGAACCAAAGGATATAGGTTGTGAGAAGGGATAGTTTTAACAGGAACCTGAGTGATAACTTTTTCCGGATGTGGAACAATCTGCCAGAGGAGCTTGCTGTGGCAGGTACTATAACAACATGTCAAAGACCTTTGGACAGGAACATGGTAGGAAAGTAGAGGGATATGGACCAAATGCAGGCGGGCAATTAGCACAGATGGGGCATCTTGGTCAGCATGGACGAGTTGGGCCGAAGGGTCTGTCTCTGTGCTGCAGAACTCTACGACGCTCTGAGCAGGACTGGGCTATTTACCCTTCATCTTACCTGAGTTATTAAAACACTATCAATTTACAAAAACATTTAAATTAAGAAATTGAATATTATATGGATGACCATTTGCTCTCTCAAAGGTAGGTAGATCTAAGATTTAGTCTGGTTTTAACTGGTGTTTATTCCCCTCATTTACAAGCATGATTTTACAAATAAGAATAGACACTTTGGAAATTATAATAAAGTGGCTGCAGAAATGCACCATTGCACTTCAATAGCTTGGGATGTGTAAAACTCTTTTGAGGGCTGCGAACAGCAGTGTTCAATGGTTCAACGGTACCTTATTGTCCAACCTAATCTCAGATCAGCTCAATGTCCATCCAAGAGTGGTGGTCCTTGTAAAGCTCCAGGCAGTTTTATCTGGAAAGAAACGTTGGCACACTGGTGCAATGGTTTACTGGTTGGTTGTGAAGATTAAATGTAATCATTTAGCTTTAATTTCTTTTAGTTTATTGTCACGTGTACCGAGGTACAGTGAAAAGCTTTTGTTGCGTGCTAACCAGTCAGCGGAAAGACAATACATGATTACAATCCAGCCTTCCTAGTGTACAGATACAGGATAAAAGGAATAACGTGATTAATGTTTAGTGCAAGATAAAGTCCAATCAAAAATAGTCTGAGGGTCTCCAATGAGGTAATTGCAGCTCAGGACTGCTCTCTAGTTGATGGTATGATGGTTCAGTTGCCTGATAATAGCATAATAAAAGGAACTGCAGATGCTGGTTTATACCACAGATAGACAAAACATGCTGGAGAAACCCACAAGGTCAGGCAGTATCTCTGGAGAAAATGGATAGGGGATGTTTTGGGTATGGACCCTTCTTGTTAAGATCAGTTGTGCACATTTCTGCAGATAGAGTCACATCTAATGGAATTCCAGGCTTTGCTGAGGAATGGCACCTAGATATGTTTCTGAACTACCTTCATGATGGTGGGCCTTGTAGTCCTTCTCTGTTTGGGAAAGGGACAAATATTGCTCTGATAAATGAGATGTGTACCTGTTTATTGGAGTTTACAGTAAATGTGGGTAAATCCTATCTGTGCACCTGAAGCTCCTGATGGCAAAGTGTTGAGTTGCATCCTCGTTGTGAGCAAAATCATTCCAAATCGTGGCGTAGTTTCACTATGCAACAGTTCATCCTGAAGAAAATGGCACCATTTAAATTTGCATACAGGGAATGAGCTTGAGCTTATGACTTAGGTGGACTGTGGGCAGCTGCTTTCAGCTCAATAATGATGATGACACATGGAGGTCCTATCTTCCAAACCCAATTCTTATAATAAGTTTTCAACTTTTTTTTCAAAAATATCAGGAAATCAGTTTTCTCAATATAATCAAGGATCATTCTTACCCTGGACATTCCTTCCCTCCTCTCCCATTGGGCAGATGATACAAAAGCTTGAAAGCACGTATGACCAGATTCAGTAACAGATCCAGTAACAGCTTCTTCCCCGCTGTTATCAGACTACCGAACGGTCCTCCATATGTCAGGGTGTAGTCCTGATCTTCCGACCTACCTCATTGCAAAACATGCACTTTTTCTCTGTCACTGTAAGGCTATAACGCATAACAGTATATTCTCCACTGGGGTATTTTTCTCTGTTGTACTGGTGTATAGCTGTATTTGTATGTTGCATGATTTGACTGGATGGCATAGAAACAAAGCTTTTCGCTATTTCTCGGTAAACGTGCCAATAATAAAAGTAATTTATTGTTTTTGTTGGTATTACTCCATCTAAGGTATGTGAAAGCTGCAGCCAGTAACAATTCCATTGTTCCAGTTTATATCCAGTGCACATTACAGGTAAACACCCTTGACTGGATTTTCTAAACGTTAAAATGCAGGCCTAATCTACTGAATTTCTCTGGTGAATATTGTCGCAATCGCAAGCATGTCTGTATTTAGGTAGTGAGATCAGATCACATGTGCTGTCCAACATACCTGAGCTCTACACATGTGCTATAACCTGGGGTCCCACATACCTGAACTCTACACGCATGCTATCACCCAGGGTCCTGTGTATCTGAGCTCCACAGGTGTGCTCACACCTGGGGTCTCATGTATCTCAGCTCCACACACGTGTGCTGTTACCATGTATCTGCGATCCACATACGTGATCTCACCCATGTGCAACAGAGTTGAGCTCCACACGGGGAACCAACATCCTAGTGGGAAGGTTTGCTAATGCTACACGGAAGGTTTAAACTAGATTGGCAGTGGGGTGGGATCTCGGGCAGGACAGAGGCACGTGAGAGGCTAGAAGTTGGTATGGAGGGTGGTGTGGGAAAGGTTAGTGGACAGAATTGGCTGGTGAAAGGCAAAGAGCTAGGAAGGAGGATTGGTTTAAACTACACGTATTTTAATGCAAGGAGCCTGACGGGTAAGGCGGATGGATGAGCTTAGACAATGGACAATAGGTGCAGGAGTAGGCCATTCGGCCCTTCAGCCCAGCACCGCCATTCAATGTGATCATGGCTGATCATCCACAATCAGTACCCCGATCCTGCCATTTCCCCATATCCCCTGACTCCGCTATCTTCAAGAGCCCTATCTAGCTCTCCCTTGAAACCGGGAGAACCGGCCTCCACTGTCCTCTGAAGGGTTTAGATGGGGTGCAATTCCTCAAAGTGTTCAGGAGAGTTTTCTTAAGCAGTATGTGGAGGCCCCCACACGTGAGAGGACAACGCTGGATCTAGTATTGGGAAATTGGGAAGGGCAAGTTAATGAAGTGTTTGTGGAGGAGCCGTTTGGGACCCGTGACCACAGTTTGATTCGGTTTAAGAGAGTTATGGATAGGGACGGAGTACACGGGTCCACGTGTTCAAATGCTCAACAGGGTAAGACCAACTTTGAGGGTATGAGAGAAGGTCTCGCTCAAGTTGACTGGAGCAGATTATTAGAGGGGAAAGGAACATCGGCCATGTGGGATGTTTTAAAGGTGTGCTGAAGAAAGTTCAGGATGTGTACGTCCCCGTTAGAGTGAAGGGCAAAGCAGGCAAACGTTAGGAAGCTTGGCTGACGAGGGAAATTGAGACGTTAGTCAAAAACACGAAGGATGCATGGGACAGGTATAGGCAGCTGGGATCAAGTGCATCCCTGGAGGAGTTTCGGGAGCTAAGGAGTAAACTGAAAAAGGAAATCAGAAGGGCAAAAAGGGGCCAGGAGATAGCTCCGGCTCCTGGTATTTAGGACAATCCCAAAAGATTTTATAAATACATAAGGGGGAAAAGGGTAACTAGAGAGAGAGTGGGACATCTCAGGAATTAAAGCGGTCATCTCTGCGTGGAGCCACAGGAGATCAGCAAGGTCCTGAATGAGTATTTATCCTCTGTATTTATCGAGGAGAAAGACAGTAGGACGGAGGAAATTGGAGCGGTCACTGGAAGTGTCTTGAGAGTAGTCAGGGTTACCGTCGAAGAAATACTGAAGGTACTGTCGTGTTTGAAGGTAGACAAATCTCCAGGGCCTGATCTGATATATCGGGGACATTGTGGGAAACTAGAGAGGAAATTGCGGGAGCCCTGGTTGAAATTTATGAGTCATCCTTAAATACAAGAGAAGTGCCGGAAGACTGGAGGATGACAAATGTTGTGCCTCTTTTCAAGAATGGCTGCAGGGAAAATGCTGTGAACAATAGGCCAGTGAGCTTGTAGTTGGTAAGTTACTGGAGAATATTCAGAGGAATAAGATATACAGGCATTTGGATGGGCAAGGGCTGATTAAGGACAGTCAGCATGGTTTTGTACGTGGGAGGTTGTGTCTCACACATCTGATTTTTTTGAAGACGTGACCAAAAAGGTTGATGAGGGCAGAGCTGTAGATGTTGTGTACATGGACTTCAGCAAGACGTTCATCAAGGTTCCATGTGGTAGGCTGCTCTGGAAGGTTGGATCGCATGGGATCCAAGGAGAGATAGCCGAATGGATAGCAAATTGGCTCCATCGAAGGAAGCAGAGGGTAATGGTAGAAGGGTGCTTCTCAGACTGGAAGCCTGTGACTAGTGGTGTGACTCAGCGTTCGGTTGAAAGCGCTGCGCCCATTATTGTTTGACATCTACATCAATGATTTGGACGAGAACATACAGGGCAAGATTTGCAAGTTTGCTGATGATACAAAATGTAGTGGTTTTGCAGATAGTGAAGATGGTTGTGAACGATTGCAGCAGGATCTGGATGGATTGGCCAGGTGGGCGGGCGAATGGTTGATGGAATTTAATACAATTTAACTTAATTTAACATTGGGTAGTGTTGTAGAGCAGAGGGATCTAGGAGTACAGGTGCTTGGTTCCTTGAAGGTCGAGTCGCAGGTAGAGAAGGTACTCAAAAAGGCTTTTGCCATTTTGACCTTCATCAGTCAGAGTATTGAGTATAGAAGTTGGGAGGTCATGTTGCAGTTGTGTAAGATGTTGGTGAGACCACATTTAGAATATTATGTTCAGTTCTGGGCACCATGTTATAGGAAAGATGTTGTCAAACTTGAAAGGGTTCAGAAAAGATTTACGAGGATGTTGCCAGGACTAGAGGGTGTGATCTATAGGGGGAGGTTGAGTAGCCTGGGTCTCTATTCCATGGAGCGCAGGAGGATGAGGGGTGATCTTATAGAGGTATATAAAATCATGAGAGGAATAGATCGGGTGGATGCACAGAGTATTTTGCCCAGAGTAGGAGAATGGAGGACCACAGGACATAGGTTCAAGGTGAAGGGGGAAAAGAATGAATAGGAGCCCGAGGGATAACTTTTTCACACAAAGGGTGGTGGGTGTATGGAACAAGCTGCCAGAGGAGGTAGTTGAGGCTGGGACCATCCCATCGTTTAAGAAACAGTTAGGCAGGTAGATGGACAGGACAGGTTTGGAGTGATATGGACCAAGCGCACGCAAGTGGGACTGTGGTAGCTGGGACATTGTTGGCCTGTGAGGGCGAGTTGGGCCTGTTTCCACACTTCAAAGAAAAAAGTCAAGAACAAATACATAAATAGAGAGATAGATAGATAGATAGATAGATAGATAGACAGATAGATAAATAGATAGATAAACAGATAAATAAATAAACAGATAGATAGATAGATAAATAGACAGATAGATACATAGATAAACAAGTAGATAAATGTGTGCTTGCGTCCTTTTGCAGTGAAGGCCAACAAACCACAGGTCTTCCTCATTATGATTTAATGAGCAGACTTGGTAACAGTTGTCAGAGTGGAAGGACACCAGGACTCATACCATCAACACCTTTTACTCTCTTACAAATTAAAAATACTCTTTCTAACATTTCCCTTCACTGTGTTCCATTTACCATGTTTTTACCCATTCACATAACCTACCTCCATTCCCCAAAGCCTCTTCACACCCTGCTCACACCCATACTGCCACCTGTCTTTGTAACACCGGCAAACGTTGCTGTGGGAGTATTTGCGTTCAAATGTGAAGACCTTTTTCCTCCAATTATACATGGCTCCAGGTGAGACCACATAGAAAAGATAGAAAATAGGTGCAGGAGGAGGCCATTCGGCCCTTCGAGCCAGCACCGCCATTCATTGTGATCATGGCTGATTGTCCCCAATCAATAACCCGTGCCTGCCTCCTCCCCATATCCCTTGATTCCACTAGCCCCCAGAGCTCTATCTAACACTCTCTTAAATCCATCCAGTGACTTGGCCTCCACTGCCCTCTATGGCAGGGAATTCCACAAATTCGCAACTGGATGAGAAAGTTTTTTCTCACCTCATAAATGGCTTCCCCTTTATTCTGGGACTGTTGCCCCTGGTTCCAGACTCGCACTACATTGGGAACATTTTTCCTGCATCTAGCTTGTCCAGTCCTTTTATAATTTTATATTTCTATAAGGTGACCCCTCATCCTTCTAAACTCCAGTGAATACAAGCCTAGTCTTTTCAATCTTTCCTCATATGACAGTCCCGCCATCTCAGGGATCAATCTCGTGAACCTACGCTGCACTGCCTCAATCACAAGCATGTCCGCCCTCAGATTAGGAGACCAAAACTGTACGCAATACTCCAGATGTGGTCTCACCAGAGCCCAATACAACTGCAGAAGAACCTCTTTACTCCTATACTGAAATCCTCTTGTTATGAAGGCCAACATTCTATTCGTTTTCTCCAGTGCTTGCTGTACCTGCACGCCAACTTTCAGTAACTGGTGTACAAGGACGCCCAGGTCTCGCTGCACCTCCCCCTTACCTAACCTAAATGGATAACCTCACATTTATCTATATTATACTGCATCTGCCACGCATCTGCCCACTCACTCAACCTGTCCAGGTCACCCTGCTACCTCCTAACATCCTCTTCACAGTTCAAACTGCCACCCAGCTTTGTGTCATCCGCAAACTTGCTTGTGTTGCTCCTAATTCCCTCTTCCAAATCATTAATATATATGGCAAACAGTTGCGGCCCCAACACCGAGCCTTGCGGCACTCCACTCGCCACTGACTGCCATTCTGAAAAGGGCCCGTTCACTCCTACTTTTTGCTTCCTGTCTGCCAACCAATTTTCTATCCATGTCAACACCCTACCCCTAATGCCATGCGCTCTAATTTTAGTCACATCTGCCCTGACCTCCCTGATGGATCCAAGTCATTGATGTGGTGCGAGTCGGTGGGCCCTCGCAATGTCCCTATAGTCCTGGCCTTTTGAATGAACTGTTCCTGCTTTCTGTTTCTATGATATTGTTTAACAATCTCTGTGTGGCACCTTACCGAATGGCGACACAAGTCGAAGATCATATTGGCTGGTTCGCCCTTGCTTTTGTCCTAATTGCAACCTCCAAAAATCACTTACAGGGTTGTCAAATGTGATTTTCTTTTAATAAATTCACACTCATTCTGGTCCGGGGCTCCCTGGCCTCGGGCTCTCTGTTTTATCTCTCTTAAATAGTCGATTGCATTTGCTCTGTTCCAATCTACGTTCATTCTCCTGAGGGACATCTTTAAGGGGTCTGATAACACCCTGCCCGTTTATTATGTCAGACTTGCGTGGATATGTGGTACAGGCAGCAGATCACTCGACGAGTCTGAGCCTAGTTTATTCAGCTGAATATGTGCTGAAGTTAGTGATTTATTTTAGGTTCTGTCTCAGGAGCAGAGGAAGAATCCTATGCATTTGTGATCTCTGCCCAGTGATATGTGTGATGAAAGTCAGATGTGAATATTGGATAAGGTCAAATCACAATCAGGCACCACTACCCTAGTGTTGATCGGCCTGCCAACAGCCAGTACTCTTTCATGGACTTAAAGCAAAACATCTCCGTTCCTTTACTCTTGCAAAGTTCTCACATCTGCTTTAACAAACATGAAGGGGCCAGGATCTCTACAATCCCACACCTTCAAATTGGTCTACATGTTGTAGGTAGGAGCTTGTTAGAATAAATAGAAATGTATTTTAAACAATGTCAAAAGTGAATTACAGATTGGGCAATGTCAATTTGCTGATGTATTTTGAATACTTTGTGTACTTTCTACATCTCAGAGTACAGCTTTTTAATTGAAAGTAGATTATATGTTCTATTTTAAACAGCCCGTAGAGGCCCACTATTGTCTGAGGAAGACCAGTTGCCCAATGGTTTTGCAATCATTACCACTAAGGGAGGCAGGGTGGCGCAGTGGTAGAGTTGCAGCCTTAAGGGCCTGTCCCACTTTCCCGAGTTATTCACGAATTCTCCTGAGTTATTCACGATATCTCCCGAGTTTTCAAACTCGCAGAATGTTGGTAACGAGGCCGTAGGAGTCCGTGGATATACCGTAGCGGCTCGTTATGCCAGCCGTAGGTACTCGGGGCTATTTTTGTACTCGTGGACATTTTTCAACATGCTGAAAAAACGTCCCGACTTACCTGATGCCCCGAGTACCTACGGCTGGCATAACGAGCTGCTACGATATATCCACGGACTCCTACTGCCTCCTACGGTCTCATTATGAACATTCTGCGAGTTTGAAAACTCGGGAGAATTTGTGAATAACTCCGGAGAATTCGTGAATAACTCGGGAAGGTGGGACAGGCACTTCACAGCGCCAGAGACCTGGGTTTGATCCTGACTTGGGGCTGGTCTGTATGGAGTTTGTATGTTTTCCCGGTGGCCTGCGTGGGTTTTCTCCAAGATCTCCAGTTTCCTCCTACACTCCAGTCGTACAGATTTGTAGGTTAATTGGCTTGGTAAAATTGTCCCTAGTGTGTGTAGGATAGCATTAGCGTGCGGGGATCACTGGTGCACACCGACCAGCGATCACCTTACTCTGCTCTATCCTACACACTAGGGACAATTTACAGAAGCCAATTAACCTACAAACCTATACTGCTTGGATTGTGGGAGGAAACCAGAGCATCAGGAGAAAACCCACGTGGTGAAGCCTTTAAATTTTTAACGGTTTTTTTTTTTAAAGCCTCATTGAAATGCAGTGGTGAAGTTGTACAGTAATTGATATTCACCTTGCTGTTTTAATTTCAATTTCTGAATGTGTCCCTGCAACTTTTCAACTGTGACCTCAGAAGTGACGATTGCTAGTTACAGATGCTGGGTTTATGTATGTGCAACAGTCCTTGAGTTGGGGTTTTGCCAAGTAGTCTTTTAGATAATTGAATGTTCTGGCATTTATGGAAATGGCTAATCATTTTTTTAGATGTACTGCAATGTACTACCTCAAACACGGCTGCAAATTAATTCCTGTTTATGTGGGCAATATTTTTATCATCTTCCTGGCCACAACAAAAATAAAGTTCATGTGAGAGCCTCATTAATATCCTTGCTGGAACCCACATCCCGTTTCAAATAAAACAAAGAGCAACAGGAAATTAATTCCTGATTTGCTTACTGCAAAGCCTCAGCTTCATGTAATTTTAACAATTTACTGCATTATGTTTTCACCATTAAATTTGCATTCTATCTCTGTAGTGTGCGCTGCTAAATAAATACCAGCATGTACAAGCACATCATATTTACCAAAGCATAATTTCTAAAGTTTTATGTCTCTTTCATAACCATTGCAAAATCTTCCACCATTGCAAGAAGTTTAATGAAACCAGTACCACGCTCCTCTTATTTATGTCTTGGTTGTCGAATGATGATTGTCAGAGCTTGTGTGTTGCATTTGCTTTTGGGTTCTGTTATATTCTGTTAATTTGTTTAAACATAATATATATCCTATTAAACGCCCATAGTGTATATTAGATGAATTTCCGGATTCACAGGGATTGCGCCGTGTCCAGATTACATCCCCAATTTTCCAAAATTGGGGTCAGTGAGACAGGTCCAACATTTGAACTGAATAAATATTCCCACTCATTTAGAGACTTAGATTTGATTAAATGGTTCACCTGTGGCCATTGTGGGTACCAAGGAACTGTATCTAAGTCCAAAGGGAAGGGTTTCAGGGGAGCAGGAACTATTAACAGTTGGTTATTGATGGCAATTGAAATAGCCTGTAAGACTCCAGCATTTTGTTTCTACCTTAGACTGTAAGACTTTTGCATTTCCAGAGTTGGACAATATCCTTCCAGATTGCTAGGATTGGTTTGTTACCATACAATCATCTTCCACCGTTGACAATTATGGAAGATAATAATGGAAATATTTGCAATCTGTTTTTGCACACACACACAAGTGTTGATGTTACTGGTGTGTCCACCTCTGATTGCCTAGGACAAGTGATGGTGAGGTACCTTCCTGAACCCCTGCAATCACTGTGCTACGTTCCCCCCATGGTGGCGATTTGTGGAGAACTCCAAAAGTTTGGGCCAAGTAATGATGAAGGATCAGTGAATTTCAAGACCGAAGAATGTCCAACTGGGAGAATAAATGACACAGGGAGGCGTTTCTTGTCCTCCTGGGGGCAGTAACATGGTGGAGTACATGCCCCCATCATCAATGGTGCCCAAGTGGAAATGGTTGAGAGCCCCTTGGCATTATTATTCCAAACGATCTTTCATGAACCAACCATATTGATGTGACACCCAAGAAGGCACAGCAATGCCACTACTACCTGAGGAGACTGAGGAAATTTGGCAGGTTGTCAATTATGTTGAAAAACGTCTGCCTTGCACCATAGGAAGCCTACTGTCGGGCTGCATCACAACTTGGTTGGAAAACTGCAATGAGTTGCAGAGTGTACTAGATGTAGCCCTGTCCATTACATAGACCAGACTTCCCACCATTGACTCCATCTACATTTTACAATACCTCGGAAAAGCAACCAACATAATCAAAGACCTGTCTCATCCTGGTCATTCCTCTTTCTCCCTGTTCCTGTTGAGCAAAAGGTACAGAAACTATAAAGCACACACCACCAGACTCTGGAACAGCATTCTGCTCTTATCAGGCTTCAGAATGATCCTTCCATAAGCTAGGGTCCTGTCTGATTCACCTCTACCCCATTGTGGACATTGGACTTTATCTATGGAACTGATGTGGAATAGATAGACTCGTGCCACAAGGATCTGTTTAGTTTAGAGACACAGCGCAGAGGCATGTCCTTCAGCCCCCGAGTCCACTCTGACCGATCTTTACTGAAGCCAATTAACCTGCAAACCTGTACGTCGTTGGAGTGAGGGAGGAAACCAGAGCACCCGGAGAAAACCCACACGGTCACGGGGAGAATGTACAAACTCCATGCAGACAGCACCCATAGTCAGAATCAAACCCAGGTCTCTGTTAGGCAGTAACTCTACCACTGCGCCACCACACCGCACTGAGAACTATATTTTGCATTCTATATCTTCCCCTTTGCTCTACCTGTTGTACATGACTTTGACTTGATTTTATTTAGGTATAGTATTATCTGATCTGATTGCATGGCACGCAAAACAAAGCTAGTTTCACCACTGCCTTTTTTTAAATCTCTGGTCTTTGTCCAATAATCATCCTATCGAAATACCCCTTCACATGATTCATCGATTAACGGCCAGGCTCCGTCCTGCCCCTCCCTCCTCTCTTTCAGCTTTCTCTCCCCCCTCACCCCCCTTACAATCAGTCTGAACAAGGGCACCAACACGAAACACCACCTATCCATGTTCTCCAAAGATGCTGTCTGACCAGCTGAGCTACCCCAGCACGTTGTGTCTTTCTTTGGTAAACCAGCATCTGAATGTATTTGTTTTTACATAACGCTTTTCACTGTACCTGTAAACCTGAACCTAAAAGTACTTGTTCTGAGAGATGCGGTCAATTGGTGACTTTTGTACGTGTTCCGTGCTGCAGTACAATGTGCAGGCAGAGAGCGTTTAATGGGGAGTGAGGTTTTCGGACAAATCTACAACAGTGCAGGTGTTTATCAACATAAGTTTCTAGGTCAGTCCACCAAGCATTCACGAGACAATAGGTGCAGGAGTAGGCCATTCGGCCCTTCAAGCCAGCACCGCCTTTTAATGTGATCATGGCTGATCATTCCCAATCAGTACCCCGTTCCTGCCTTCTCCCCATATCCCCTGACTCCGCTATCTTTAAGAGCCCTATCTAGCGCTCTCTTGAAAGTATCCAGAGAACCTGCCTCCACTGTCCTCTGAGGCAGAGAATTCCACAGTATCGCAACTCTCTGTGTGAAAAAGTGTTTCCTCGTCTCCGTTCTAAATGGTTTGCCCCTTATTCTTAAACTGTGGCCCCTGGTTCTCGACTCCCCTAACTTCGGGAACATGTTTCCTGCCTCTAGCGAGTACAAACCCTTAATAATCTTATATGTTTCAATATGATACCCTCTCATCCTTCTAAACTCCAGAGTGTACAAGCCCAGCCGCTCCATTCTCTCAGCATACGAGAGTCGTGCCATCCCGGGAATTAACCTTGTAAACCTATGCTGCACTTCTTCAATAGCAATGTCCTTCCTCAAATTAGGGGACCAAAACTGCACACAATACTACAGGTGTGGTCTCACTAGGGCCCTATACAACTGCAGAAGGACCTCTTTGCTCCTATACTCAACTCCTCTTGTTATGAAGGCCAACATGCCATTCGCTTTCTTCACTGCCTGCTGTACCTGCATGCTTACTTTAATAGACTGATGTACAAGGACCCCCAGATCCTGTTGTACTTCCCCTTTTCCCAACTTGACACCATTTAGATAGTAATCTGCCTTCCTGTTTTTGCCACCAAAGTGGATAACCTCACATTTATTCCTTTTGTGTTAAAACATATTCAATCTTATTGAGGGAGTGCAGGGTAGGTTCACAAGGTTAATACCCGGGATGGCGGGACTGTCATATGTTGATAGAATGGAGCGGCTGGACTTGTATACTCTGCAGTTTAGAAGGAGAGGCTGAGGCTGTGGCTGCAAAGGAAGATGAGAGCCCATGGTATCAAAGGGCAGATACTAGCATGCAGGCACGGAAATCGCTATCAAAAGCCCTGTAAGCCTGGGCCATATTTCCCGTAAGTCCAGGCAAGGCTGTAGGCTAACATGGCGGGATGGGCAGAGTTGAGCTGGGTTAGCTGGCTGTGGGCCTGGGGGCACCGCTCCCGTCTGACTCCCGGCGTCTCTGGCCACCCATGGGCGTGGAGGGGGGGGGGGGGGTGGGGGGGCACTCGGGTGGGGACGGGACAGCGCCGGAGAGCTGGGATCGATCCTGACTGCGGATGAGGCGCAGGTCTGTGCCGAGAGTGTTTTAGCACGTCTCCCTCCTCCAATCACCACGCTCTATCCTCAGTCCCCCCCCCCCCCCACCACCTACTCCTCCCTCCTCCAATCATCGCCCTCAACCATCATGTCCCGCCCCCATTGCCTACCGCCCAACGTCTCTCTCGTCCATTTGGCGCCCTCGATCAGCATCCCACCCCCACTGTCTCGCGGAAAGTGGAGATTTCACCGGGTTTTAAAATCCGCATTACGAAAACTGGGGGGGGATGTCCCCCACCTCGCAAAACACAGGGGGGGTCCCCCCTCGCCCCCATGGGTTTACCGCCCCCGCTAGCATGGGTAGCAGGTTGGCTGGATGACAGAAGGCAAAGAGTGGCAATAAAGGGGGCTTTCTCTGGTTAACTAGTGGACGTCCGCAGGGGTCGGTGCTGGGGCCGCTTCTCTTCACGTTGTATATTAATGATTTGGATAAGGGGATTGAAGGCTTTGTGGCCACGTTTGTGGATGTTAGGCAAATAGTTGGAAGGGCAGGTAGTGTAGAGAAAGCAGGGACTCTGCAGAAGGACAGACGGGTTGGGTGAGTGGGCAGAGAAGCGGCAAATGGAATATAGTGTAGCAAAGTGTGGAGTCATGCATATTGCTAGTAGGAATAAAGGCGTAGGCAATTTTCTAAATGGGAAGAGAATCCAGAAATCAGAGGTGCAAAGGGACTTGGGAGTGAGTGCTGGTGCAGGAATCTCACTGGAGTTTAGAAGAATGAGGGGGGACCTCATTGAAACATACAGAATAGTGAAAGGCTTGGATAGAGTGGATGTGGAGAGGATGTTTCCACTAGTGGGAGAGTCTAGGACTAGAGGTCATAGCCTCAGAATTAAAGGACATTCTTTTAGGAAGGAGATGAGAAATGTATTTATTCAGAGGGTGGTGAAGCTGTGGAATTCTTTGCCACGGAAGGCTGTGGAGGCCGTCAGTAGATATTTTTTAAGCAGAAATAGATATATTCTTGATTAGTACGGGGGGTGTCAGAAGTTATGGGGAGAAGGCAGGAGAATGGGGTTAGGAGGGAGAGATGGATTGCCGTGATTGAATAACGGAGTAGACTTGATGGGCTGAATGGCCCACTTCTACTCCTAAACGTTATGACCTAATGAGATTGGCGGGGTGGGCTTGCCGGCCGCTGTGGGGCCGTAGGCATCTTCTTCCGACTGGGACCTCGATGCACAGCTGCATTCCCGACTCACGGGACTGTTCAGGTGACAGGTTCTCTGGCACGGAACCCTGCCGTGTCCCTGGGGAGCACTTGACCACATGGTCGGCAGCAGGGTCAATGGCCCAATGTTGTCCAGCCCTGCATCACAGCTCCGATCCCCAGAGAACTGTTAGATATGAGCGGGCCTGGAGCCAACAGCATCCCCAGCCAGTGTCCAAGATAACTCATGATTTTAATCATCTACCTACTTAGATAAATATCGCATTTGTTTGCTCAGATATTTCGAAGTAAATCTACCTATTGTGCAATCTAACTGCTTTGATAGGTAAATGTTCTTGATGGAGACCTGGTGATATGAAATTGAATTACGTTTACTGCTGATAATGGTCAAGCAAACCAACTTGGATCCGAATGAGATCTGATTGAGAAAGATAGAGTTACAAAATATTATTTAGCAAAACAAGATGATGTACACCCACACCTCGGACGCTGGCTTTGTGGTGTGTTTGTAGAGCGGCCATCTGACTGGTAGATTCACACCCAGAGGTAGTAACGTGATATTTTAGTTTCTTCATTGATGGGAACCCATATTCTCAAGGTAAACATTGTAACATTAATTCTCTCAGCAATGTAGTTGCATTTGGATGTAACCCGTGGCGAGATTAGATGTGTGTGTGTGTGAGTGTATTAGACCCTGCAAATCACCCCTCTTGTAAAATGTATTTTGTAAGATATCACAGCTGAACGCAGGAGCGACAATTACACTTGCAGCAGCAGCGTTCTACAATTGTGGCAGCCTGATTTCAGCAACCCGCAGGGGTGAGGTAGCGTGAAATCAGTGAATTAATTTGTGAGCTAACTAATTAACAAAATAGAAACCAGGATGGAGTTGTTGAAATCTGAATACAAATTAAGCTGCTGGAAGAATTCAGTGACTCAAACTGAATCTGTCGAAACAAGGCCATGGTCACCATCCCTAACCCGTGCTTGCCTTTCCAAATTCATGTAGATCCCGTCTCCTAGGAACCCGTCCAATAACTTACCCGCCGCAGATGTAAGATTCAGCCAGCAGTGTTTAGTCCCCAGGCTTTTCATTGTAATCTGTATTAACAAGATATGTCTGATTGCTCCATGTAGCACCAACACCCTGCACCAGTCCTCTGAGAGGTTTGTTAGTGGTCGCTCCCCCTGCATTATGATGCCGATACATGGTGACAAATATCTTTTGGTAGTATTCAGAGTAAAGGGCCAGTGTTTTGCTCTGTCTGACGGTATTCTCTTTCAAGGTCCAGGACTTGACTCGTCAACCCTGTTTCACTTTCCATGCATGCGGCCTGACCGCAGAGTGTGTCTCCAATGTTTCCTGCTTTGATTTCAGACCTGGTGTGTTGTTCCACTTCTCAATTCCCCCACCTTGATTTATTTATTTCCATTTGCTAGATTAGGACATTTAGAAAAATCATCTGAAAGGAAGTGCCTGAATCTAATTACCAATCATAACTAATGAATAATACTTTAAAATTCCATTTCTATTTCATGGAGCTTAGTTAATTTGGACAAAAATAACGGACCCATCATTACATTCCACAGATGATTTGAAGTCTGATTTCTGTTATTTACCAGCACCTATTGTGTGAACGAACAAACGTTTTATTCAGTTTGATGGGAAAGGAATTTAGTTTTCAAGTACTATTTCTTTTTGATTAAAGAATTTGCCCAATGCGTCTTTTACATGTTTTTCTGAAACCTCAGCAATATTCAGTCAAAACTGCTGAATCTGGAACAAAGACACAAAAGTGCTGGAGTAACCCAACGGGTCAGGCAGCATCTCCAGAGATCACGCTCCAGCGCTTTGTGTCTTTTATTGTAAACCAGCATCTGTAGTTCTTTGCAGCTGCTAAATGTGGAAATGATTCATATTTCTGAGATTTGTATATTTCAACAATGTTCCCTACGTGTTTACAGGCCGATTAACATGCTCAGTTACTAATTTCTAAACAGGTTAGAACTTGTAGGGTTACATGACTCGTGGAGAGCCTGAAGTGCTTTTGGTTTGCATGCTTCAGTGGAGGATGGGATGCTCTTTCAGATGCTCAAGGTTCAGCCCAGGAATTGCTTGATCTTTATGGCGGATATAGACACATTATCTTGATTCCCATGGGTTAGGAAGTGCTGGAGTAATGAGGTGGTGGCTAGGATGAGATGGTGGTGGTGGTGTGAGGAGGTGATTGGATTGATGAAGGCACATCCTGATCTCCAGCTGTGGATTTGATCGGGAAGTAAGCACATGGGGAAGCTGTTAAAGGCAGGGTGAGGTTTTGCATTGACGGTCCCAACTTGGTCTGTATGGATAAGGTGGCCTGAAGGGCTTGTTTCTGTGCTGTGTTGCTATATCGTGGATGCCCTCGTCTATTCAGCTATTTATCTTTCATCACACATATGATTTTTTAAAGAAGTAATCCACTTAAACTTAGCAAAGGCAGATGCACCTAAAGTGGCATGGTAAGTAAACATTTTTCATATTTAAAAATAAATTCCCATTTGCAATCTTTCCAATTATTTTTTAAAGATCTGGAGTGGAACTTGATCTTTTGAATTTTCTTCAACAAGACTGCCACCTATTTAAAAACTTCCAACAATTTTGAACCTGCTAGCGCAGAGAATAGGTCTGTCGCAATGTAGTGAATATTAAGAACTGAATGGACTGTCTGACTTGTAAAGTGGATGAAAGCTTGCAGCAAGTAGAACACTGTTTGACATCTTGCACTAACTCTTCTTGGTAAGGTTTTACAACCAAAATTAACTTTATCAGTCGATTCAGGATCATGAATTACAGTTGTTGCCTCTTACCCGCTTAGGGGGCTGTCCCACTGTATGAGCTTATTCAATTCTCTCGAGTTGCCCCTGATTCGAACTCGGAGATTTACGGTAATGGCCGCTCGTAGGTACTCGGGGCTCTCGTGGACATTTTTCAACATGTTGAAAAATCTTCACGAGTCTTCACGAGCTTACCGCATTTCCCGAGTACCTGCCGTTAGCGTTATGAGCTGCTAAGAGACGTCCCGAGTACAAATGTACCTGCAACGTACATTCTACGTGCTTACCACGAGTTTGATTTTTTTTTAAACTCGGGAGAGCTCTTGAATTAGCTCGTACAGTGGGACAGCCCCATTATTGTTCCCTATTCTGGCAGTCCAGTTTGATCATTTCTCAGGACCATTTCAGAACTCATTCTGTCTGTTTGACACCTTGGCTTAATAAAATTGCAAACAAAGTTTGTTTCTATCCAAACTTATATTTGGAACCCGCCACATCTGTTGCTGTAACATGAATAAGCAACAACTGCATTCATTAAATGATTAGCTTTTACAGTGGGTCAGCCCCTTTAGCTCCAGTGGGCACAAGTCTTTGCTTATGACAACCTATCATAAGCAAAACCACCCATCCGGGTTATTATTCTAGTAAATCTTATCTCAACTGCGAATGCATTACCATCCTTCCTTAAATAATGAGACAAACAACTGGATGATGCAGATGCCTTCTCATCAATGCCCTTTGTTAATGAAGAATTGCCTTTCCACTATTACATCAGGTTTCCTCACACTAATCTATAATACTCTGTTACCTCTCCTAATTACACGTTCTACCTTCATACCTTCAGTAAACTGTGCACTTCACTTCTCATCTGTTTTAAGTGAGCATCTCTGCTCTGTGCTGTTCAGAGGGCTTGCAGTTTGACTCTGCTAAGCATGGAAAGTCAGGAGTGGAAGGACAGCAGCCCTGAAAGCCCCCCTTGAAACTTTCATCAATCAGGTTAGCAGGTCATGCACTGAGACATTGTTTACCGAAGATATTAACTGTTCCCTTGTGCATAATGTCCAATAATGTTTTATCACCAATCGTCACGATGCCACTTAAGTGGTTGGAATGCTTGCTTGTCTGAATCTCATTTTGTTTTAAAAAAGTACTACTTTTGAGGTTCGGGTTTCGGCATTAATTTTCTGCACTATAACGACATTGCAAACCCAGTCTGAAGAATTATGTGAAAACGCAGGTCTTTTTAACAGGCAAGAGTTAATTTTAAACACACTTGATAGATTATTGCAGAACAGCAATAAATTAAGGTCAGTGGAGCAATTGGCTTTTGTTAATGAGAATCTGCAATTCTCATCACAAGACATAAAGAATGTGGTCGCACCAGCGATCCTGAGGAGATTCACGGGGATGCTGCCAGAGCCAGAAACGTTGGCCGTGAGGACGTGGCGGAGTTCACAACTCTCAGCATGTTGGCCCTGAGGAAGTCCTCATTGCTGCTATGGTGGACTAGGCTGTGGACAACTCTCTGTATGTTGGTCGGGGTTGAGTCCACAACTGTCTGACTGTTGTCCATGAGGAGCTGCTAAGTTGTATGTTGGTCGGGGTTGAGTCCACAACTGTCTGACTGTTGTCCATGAGGAGCTGCTGTGGTGGACGGGGCTGACTCTCTCAATGTTACTCTGTGCAAAGCAGCTTCACTGAAACTCTAGACCCAACCCCACTGCAGTAGTCAGTAGCAGGCATTTCTCTGAGCGAGAGTCAAATCGCAATATCCAATGTGGCTCTGTTATTGTTCATTCATTATGTATCGTGACATTAATGGAATGATGCAGATCACCCTGCGACTTTGAATGAGGGAACAATTATGTTTTGTTTCGAGAGATGCTTTGAAACAAAACCCAGGCTTGCACTGTTTGTTGTAGATGTGTAGTGCAGACTGAGCATGGATTATATGAGTATTTTGGTTATTTGGGACTGCAGTGAGGCCGTGTATAAGCAGTGGAGCAGTTTTTAATAGGATAGCACTTGGTTAGTTGTGCGTTTTGTTACTTAAGATGTTCTGTAACTGACTGTGAAAGCTTTTATAGAGCTGATAAAATATGGAGAGAAATCCCTACTCCCTGAAAATACTCCTCTGAGGATTAGATCCAGGCTCGTTGCCAGAAGTTGCAAGATTTTTAATATTCTGAGGAAAATATGAAAAATAATGTGTGGGAAGGAACTGCAGATGCTGGTTTAAATTGAAGATAGACACAAAGAGCTGGAATAACTCAGCAGGTCAGGCAGCATTTCCGGAGAAAAGGAATAGGTGATGATTCAGATTGGGACCCTTATTCAGATTCAAAAAGGAATAGATGATGTATCGGATTGAAACCCTTCTTCAGGACTGAAGAAAGGTCTCGATCCAAATCGTCACCTATTTCTTTTACCTTGAGATGCTCTCTGAACCGCTGAGTTACTCGAACGTTTTGTGTGTATATGGAAAAGAATGTTCATTCTCTTGATAATCTACCTGGGAGGGCTCTCCGGACACGTCCTCCCTCTGAAGCTGCCTGCTATGTGACTTTGTGGCCACAACTATTCCTTCCCCCTTTCTGTCTTTGATTATTTTCTCATTAAGTCAAGTCAAAAGTCAGGTCAAACAAACTTTATTGTCATTTAGAAATACATCGATATATGCAGTTCCAAACGAAATTACGTTGCATTTGGCTCCCTGTGCAACACGATAAATTAACAGAAGGATAAACATGGATAAAATGGATAAAAAGGATAAAAAGGATAAATAGACAATGGTGGCAGCCCATTACATGGCATTCAGGAGTCCGATGGCTCGTGGGAAGAAGCTGTTGCAGAACCTTGATGTTCTGCTCCTTATGCTGCGATATCTTTTTCCCGAGGGCAGCAGAGTGAACAGTCTGTGATGGAGATGTGTGGGGTCTTTTATAATACTGCTGGCCTTAGACACGCAACGTTTGGTCGCAATATCCCCGATTGAGAGGAGAGAGGTCCCGATGATTTTTTCTGCTGTCCTCACAACTCTCTGCACGGACTTCAAGTCGGAGGCTTTACAGTCCCCAAACCAGACAGGTTTTAATAGGAGCTGAAACATTTTCCATATCTTTTTAAGTCACTATATCTATCACAGCAAGTTATCATGGACAGCATACGTTATTGTCACTTGCACAGTGATATTCTTTTTTGCATACAGCTCAGTGACATCTCTGCTGTACATTAGGCACAGTCATCTGAAGCATAAGACAGCAGACCGCACTGAGTCCATACTTGAGCCGTCAGGTTCCAGGCGACAATGGTACCCTTCTAGTCCAAAATCTTTTGAAAAGATCTTTTGAACTTGGCCATAAAGGCCCGTTGTCGTGGCGATAGCACTGGGTCGGAGTTGCAGGGGTCGGCCTGGCCTGGGGACGTGTCAATGCAGGCTGCGTCTGATCGGCCTCTTGCAGCGGCGAGTGATCCAATCAAGCCCCAGGCGGCCGCAGGGCTTCCATCTCAACCTCTCTGCACAAACTCAACCTCTCTGATGCCTCTGCAGCACTGGCCCGCAAATAGACCATTCCTAGCCACCGGCCATCGTTCAGCCCCTGTGTCCCGGGCATTTTGCCTAGCCACCCAGAGTATCTACGAGCACCTTCGAGGGCATGGGAGGTGAGCCCCCAGCCTGCTCACTGCTATCAATTATTCCTACCGTCCATTGCCACCACCATCTTTAGATTTATTCAAGCATTGAACAACAGTAAACCAGGTACTGTTGCTTACAAATGACACTTCAGATATCGAGCCACCAGCAGATGGCCACTAGAGGACCACCCTAATCAAAATACTACAGGTTCAATCAAGTGTTAATCTGGTCGTTTCTTTGCGAGCATTACATATGCTAGAAATTTAATTCCAGATTTATTTAATTGCCTATGGTAGGAGTTAAATTGGTATTTGCAGACAACCATTCCAGATTTCAAGATGCTAGACTAATCACATAGGACTGGGGAATGGTAGTTGCCAATTGTCTTCCTTGTAGTATAATGGTTAAGTTACTGCCATGGTATCTACAGAAAGGCAGCAAGGCAGGCGGAGGAATTTTACTACAAGCAATTAAATACATTTGTAATCAAAATTGGAGTGTCAATAACCACAAAACCTTCCGATTGTCATAAAAAGAACATTTGATTCACTAATGTCCTGAGGGAAGGAACTGTGCCAGCCTATCCCTCTGATCTGTACGTGACCCCTGATCCAGAAAGTGGGCCTGACTCTGAAATTGGTCAGCAAGCCACTCAGTGTGGGAGGCAATTGGGCATGTGAAAAAAAACCTTAGCCACTCGCGTGACATTCACATCTTGTGAATAAGGAAAAGGCACCCCTTCCACAATACCAGCCAGCTGTGCCACTTACACCATTCCAATGAGTTATTGTTGAAATTAAAATGGGGGAGCAAGTGGAAAGAAACTGGCCTTGCAGAAATAATTTCTAAATGCTACAACTACTTAGAAAACACACATCCAATCACCTAATTCACAGGAGAAATGACCTACTTTCTCCACTCCCCGCTCAGTTTAGTTCAGCTTAGCCGAGGTACAGTGAATAGCAATAGACTATACATGATGACAATCAAACTGCACACAGTGTACAGATTACGGGTACAACATGTAGTGTGAGATAAAGTCCGATTAAACATAGACCAAAAGCCTGCAATGGGATTGATGGAAGGACTGCACTCCAGCTGATGAGAGGATGGTTCAGTTGCCTGATAACAGCTGGGTAGAGACTGCCCCTGAATGTGGAGTGGTGCGTTTTCAAACCTCTGTACCTTTGCTTGATGGGAGAAGGGACAAGAGGGTGCGTCCAGTCCGAGACTCGTTCTTGATTATGCCGCCAGCCTTGCGAGACGGCGTGAAATGTGGATGAAGTCCATGGAAGGGATGCTGGGACATAGGTCGCCTATCTCCTTCGCTCCTTAGATGCTGCTGCACCCGCTGAGTTTCTCCAGCTTTTTGTGTAACCCTGGGACATAGGAATGTTGATTCTATTGGCAAAAAAGCCTTTTTCATGAAGATATGCTTCAAGCTGTATATCTTGCATACTATATTCCTGATGCGATGCAAATGCATGGGAATCTACACATACAATTAAACCAAAGGTGTCACGTTTGCCTGCGGTAACAATCTCACTTCAACATATAGTGGCATCAAACCTTGCGCTAAAGCAGTGAGTGCATAATGTGGCCTGACACCGTGCATATCGAAAGATTGCTGCAAGCTAGGCCTTGTCACTGTGATAATGTTCAACAGCATGCCCATTGGCTCTCTGCGATGGTGCAGCGAATGTCAGCACAGTAGGAAGCTACTGCAAATGCTGGTTGTAACTTCTCTAGAGGTCTTGACCCATTCCTTCTCTCCAGAAATGCTGCCTGTCCCGCTAAGTTACTTCAGCATTTTGCGTCTATCTTTGATTTAAACCAGCAGCTGCAGTTCTTTCCTACACACAAAGGAGTGTGTCCTACACACAGACTGTAAAGCCTCTGACTGGAAGTCCGTGCAGAGAGCGGTGAGGACAGCGGAAAAAATCATCGGGACCTCTCCCCTCAATCGGGGATATTGCGACCAAACATTGCGTGTCTAAGGCCAGCAGTATTATAAAAGACCCCACACATCTCCATCACGGACTGTTCACTCTGCTGCCCTCGGGCAAAAGATATCGCAGCATAAGGAGCAGAACATCAAGGTTCTGCAACAGCTTCTTCCCACGAGCCATCAGACTCCTGAATGCCATGTAATGGGCTGCCACCACTGTCTATTTATCCATTTTATCCATGTTTATCCTTCTGTTAATTATCGTGTTGCACAGGGAGCCAAATGCAACGGAAATTCATTTGGAACTGCATATATCAATGTATTTCTCAATGACAATAAAGTTTGTTTGACTTTTTGACTTTCAGGGCCTGTCCCACTATACGAGTTTACCCAAGAGCTCTCCCGAGTCTAAAAAAAATCAAGCTCGTGGTAAGTACGTAGCAGGTACGTCGGAGCTCGGGACGTCTCTTAGCGGCTTGTAGCGCTAACGGCAGGCACTCGGGAAAAGCGGTAAGCTCGTGAAGTTTTTTCAACATGTTGAGAAATGTCCACGAGTGGCCCGAGTACCTACAAGCGGCTGTTACCGTAATCTCCAAGTTCGAATCAGGGGAAACTCGGGAGAACTCGTGAGTTTCCTCGTACGGTGGGACAGGCCTTTTCTACTGTCGACAGACGCACGCCATCAGTGCGATGTTTTGCCCTGTGTGGATCTGTCTGCAACACACAGAACAGTTCTCAGCTCTTTAAGGTTGGATCGTATGCGATCCATGGAGAGCTCACCGACTGGAAAGAGAATTGGCTTCATGGAAGGAAACAGGGTGATGGTGGAAGGTTGTTTTTTATACTGTAAGCCTGTGACTAGTGGTGTGCCTCAAGGACCGGTGCTGGGCCCATCGCTGTTTGTCATTTATATCAGTGATTTAGATGAGAATGTACAAGGTGTGTGATTAGTAAGTTTGCAGATAACACTAAATATAGTGACGCTATCTTGTGAAGCTATCACATAGATAGCAAAGATGGTTATCAAAAATGACAGCAGGATGTTGATCAGCTGGGTAGGAAATAGCAAATAATCGTCTGTAACATATCGGGCTGTCAATGCAGAAGGAGACATGAGAAATGTTTGCAGTCTGTTTGAAGAAGGATCCTAAGCCGATACATCACCTGTGCATGTCCTCCAGAGATGTGTCACACACACACACACACACACACACACACACACACACACACACACACACACACACACACACACACACACACACACACACACACAGGCGACAATGTTTGCTGTTGTAGGTTGCCGTACATTGATGTAGGTGATGTCATCGGTCGTCGCCAGGTGAATTCCATTAAAACTAGTCCCTGGGGGTCGCCTAAGTGGGACAGGCCTATTCGTCTTACTGTTCCAACATGTTTCACCAGACTCAAGACAGAACCTAGACCAATATTTTAGCATTGTCTTGGATGTGTATCCAAGGTGCCTTCTCAATAGATCCAATGACAGTACTCAAAGTCAAGAACTGAACCTCCACTTGTGCAGACACCAATAACCATCTTGTGCTCTTTTCTTGTAGAAACAAGGAATTGCAGATGCTGGTTTACACAAAAGGCCACAAAGTGTTGGATTAACTCATCAGGTCAGCCAGCACCTCTGGAGAACATGGATAGGTGATGTTTCTGGTCAGGACCTTTCTTCAGACCGACCCGATCCCCTCCCGAAACATCACCGATCCATGTTCTCCAGAGATGCTGCCTGACCCACTGAGTTACTCCAGCACTTTGTGTCTTTTTTTGTGACTCAGCATCTGCAATCCCTTGTTTGCACAGAACAGCTGACAGTTAGCTTTCAGGGAAACATTGGATAGAAGTAATATACAAAAGAGTCTTGCAGCTGAATGAGATGCTTTCTTTATATCAGTCGGCAGTTATCTAGATATATTGTAGATACCAATCTCCAGGAAAACTGGGAATTGGTAACACATGCACAAGGTCACAAACCAAGCTATAGAATCAAACAGCTTGAAGATGTCTCCAGCAGCTGGGATACATTTTAGGATTGTAATTATTAAGTATGTAATCTCTCAGGATTGTGGATGACATTACATTATAAACACATCAGATGAAGCGCCAATTAAAATATCACGCTAACTCCATTATAAAAAGTCATGCCTTAAAATGACAAAATGAGCATTGGACAAGGGAGTGCCAATAGTTAATCTGGTAAATGGTAGAGTACATTTACAGAAAGCTATTAATATTTAACAGAAGAAAGTTGAGGCAGCTCAGAGCCAAGTCAGTTTTTAAAATATTAGTCATAAAATGCTGGAGTAAGAATGTGTCAGAAAGAACTGCAGATGCTGCTTTATACTGAAGATAGACACAAAACAATAGTACTGCCTGCCTCATGTATGTAGAGGAAATCTAAGGAACTAAATTAGTGCACAAGGGCACTCCAGGGGATTTTGTATATCTGGAATATTGGAGGCTTCCCCCCCCCCCCCCCCCCCCCCCACAAATTTTCATCGTGAGCGTTCTTGAGATGCATGGCAAATTCAAATCGAAGATAGACACAAAATGATGGAGTAAGGCAGCATCTCTGGAGAGACGGAATGGGTGACCTTTCGGGTCGAGACCCTTCTTCAGACTGAGAGTCATGGTGGAGTGAGTCTGGTGATGTGGAAGAGTAAGGTGTGAAAACAACAGATTAAAGCAGACGTTGATAAGAAAATGCAGAATGAATCATTGTTCGGGGAAGGTGACAAGGAGGCATAAAATCAGTAAAATTAATCAGAAGCATAATGAAACTACTCGGAGAACTAGGATTGGGGGGGGGGGGGACAGAGAGAGAGGGAAAGCAGGGATTACTTGAAGTTTGGGAAATCAATATTCATACCGCTGGGCTGTAAGCTGCCCAAGCGAATATGAGGTGCTGTCCCTCCAATTTGTGTTGGGCCTCACTCTTTGACAGTGGAGAAGGCACAGGACAGAAAGGTCAGTGTGGGAATGGAAGGGGGAGTTAAAGTGTTTTGAAACCGGGAGATCACGTTGTCCGAGGCAGACTGAGTGGAGGGGTTCAGCGAAACAATCACCGAGCCTGCTCTTGGCCTGGCTGATATTTCAGAGTCCACAGCTGGAACCGCGGATATGGTAGAAGAGGTTGGAGGAAGTACGTGAACCTCACCTGAAAGGACTGTCGGGGGTCCTGTGGCGGTCGGGCGAGGAGGTATAGGGACAGGTGTTGCAACTCCTGTGGTCGCAGGGGAAAATTCTTCAAAGTAGACGTACCTTGAGGAGATTTTGCGGTGGAGCAGACAAAATGTGTAGGAAGGAACTGCAGACGTTGGTGCAAACCAGCATCTGCAGTTCCTTCCTACATAAATTCCAATGGGTTTTGGAGCAACGACAAACACTGCTGTAGAAAGCATGTTGAAAGTGATGAACCATTATCTTGTGCTGACAGATGAAGCATCTCGACGCAGCTGCAGAGTCCTCTACTTGGCAGTCTAAATATTGAAAGATCCTTAAAGATTTAGCTCTGAAGGTGGTCCATGAGATGAAATCCGGGTAACACAGTGGCCCGAGGAACAATGACCAGTGAAACACAACCCAATTTTTCACCTGCTTCAGAAGCAGAGGGTGAGAGTTTGCAAAGAAACTGCCAGCTCTTGACTGGAAGTTCTATGAAATCGGGGCAGCAGGATAACTGCCCACCGTGGAAAATACAGCACCATTAAAGTCCACTGAAAAGAGCAGAGGAAAGAGAACTGATGACAATTGCAAGCTCCCGGCAAGCCACGGCCAGGCTCACCAGCAGGCCAAGACTGTCCACCGCAGGCAGAGGAACCGTGCCTTCGACCCCAAACCACCTGCAAGGCCCGGCAAGCCTGCCTAGAGTGGAAGGAGTCGGATGGAGGCCGGTAAGCAGCCTGCCTGTGGGAGGCAGTACACTGCCTTGACGGTGGAGTGGGCCGCTGGAGGCCTTGCAACAGCTTGGAACTCGGCTGGAGTGGGCGCTGGTCCAAGTGGCCGCTCGCCATGACCGGGTGCAACCTGCAGCGGTCGAGGACACTATGGCCACGCTTGGCCAGGCTGACCCAGCCACGCCGTCAGGTCAATGGGCCTTCATGGCCAGGCCAAGAACACTGCCCTTACAGCAACTGGGACTTGAAAATGGTGCCAAACCGGCCACTCTGTATACTGTCCCTGTGTACTTCTGCTGTACACTTGTGCTGTATCTGAGATGCTTATCTAAGATGTGTGTAAGTGCTTATGTATGGTGATACTTGTACTGAACTGTGTACAAACATTAATTTCACTGTACATGTGAAATAAGTACCATACCATACCAGTTATTATAAATGCAAAATAACCCCAGAGAGTAGACGATAAGTTTGTGAAATGTATGTACATAAAATCAAACTCAGACTTTTATATCAAAGCAACCATAGAATTTCATTGACCAGGGATTTACCCAATTGTCCCATCCTGCTTGGAACTTATGACAATAGACAATAGGTGCAGGAGTAGGCCATTTGGCCCTCCGAGCCAGCACCGCCATTCAATGTGATCATGACTGATCATCCCCAATCAGTACCCCGTTCCTGCCTTCTCCCCATATCCCCTGATTCCGCTATTTTTAAGAGCCCTATCTAGCTCTCTCTTATGCTGTCACTATTTGCAACAATAAAATGAAAGCTGGCTGTGATGTAGGTAGTTGGTGCAGGTTCGTCAGAGAACCACCTCACCATGGGTCACTGACATTATGAAAGAGCCAACAACGAGGAATTCCGAGACCGGATGAGATACATAAAGGACAATCACAGTGAATGAATGCAAACGCCATGATGGTAGGGCAATGCTACGATGAATGTTACCTGAGTGGAAGTAGCAAATGAAAATATAACAAAGATTAACCAGTTCCGTCACACCTGTCAAGGTATACGACGGGATATAGATCAGCTACAAAAATGGGCGGAAAAATGGCAGATAGAGATTAATCCGAGCAAGTCTGAGGTGTTGCACTTTGGCTGGTCAAATGTAAGGGGAAAATATACAAGTAATGGCATGACCTGTAACAGCATTGATGTACAGGGGGATCTTCGGGCCCATCTCCATCGGGTGGAGCCACCGCAGTGGCTACCTCGCCAGCAGCTCGTCAGTCCTTTCGCCTTTTTTGTTATTTTTAGTGCGTCTAAATGTATCTTTCAATGTTTCTCAGTATGTCTTATGTAGGGGGTGGTGGGGGGGAATAGGGGGAAACCGTGTTTCAGTCACTTACCTGGACGGAGATGCGTCTTTTCTCCGTGTCGCATCTTCGCCCCCTCGCGGCCTACCAACGGGATTGGGATGGCCTTCCCGACCGGAGACCGGCCCCGAGCTTCAGCAGCAGGCAGTGCGGAATTGGGATCCTGTGGAATCCTGTCGAGGATCGCCAGTGTTGGAGCTCCGCCCAGCTCGGCCCGTGGCCTTCGGAAGCAGCGGTCTCCGGTAAGAAGCGGCTGATTCGGAAACTCCAAGCCGCGGAATGTGTTCCGATCCGTTCCGGAGTTTTGATCATCCCGGCGAGAGGGCCTGTACATCGGGCCGTCCGTAGCGACGACTGTGGAATGTTCACTGCCCCGACCACGGGTGAAGAAAGAGGACGATGACTGAACTTTATTGCCTTCCATCACAGTGAGAAATGTTGATTCCACTGTGGTGGATGTTAATGTTAAATTCTATTGTGTATTGTGTTATTTTTATTCATATGGGGGGGGTCAGTGGCCAAGCCAAAGAGCTTGACACATAAGTGCAGGAAACCAGACCTGTTTCCCTGGACTGGGCTGTGATTCTGGTATCCAGGTTATATAACACAGGCAGAGTTATATCTCTGGACACCGCTCTTCATTGGGGCCACTGTATTATCCACCTCGTGGAGTTGGACGAAGTCGGGGTCAGCCCATAGAAGCTGGTAATTAAACTCAACTGTGCTAAGTGTGCTGTGCTGGACTTTTAGTCAACCAGCCAAATAGCTACTTTGATTGCATTTACACAGACATCTGTGGACTAGACATGTTTGCCCCAGTGACTGGCGAGAATATCAACACATTGTTATTTGGCCAGGGAGGATGGAAAAAAAGACATGAAAAAAAACACACGCATTAACATTAAAAGTATATCGCACGTACATCTGCAAATATTAGTGCTCAATTAAACAAGAGACCCCATCAGCATGGATTTTCCATGGCCTTGTATAAAAATTATTTCCTTCATTGCAGCTCGGTACATGAAAATCTATCCATCATTGTACACAGCAATATCCATTTTACAGAGCGCTGTTCACACTTGGCCCTGGGCCCAGATGTAGTCATTGTGCAGCTGTGTAATATATCTCTCCAAGTCTGCACTTCATGTTGACTGCATAGTTCACATGTGATTCACATTACTTTATATACTTGCACACAAGATCAAAAATAGTCAGCGCGTAGAGGTTCAAAGTGGGGAAAGAACCACGATGAACACAAAATACTGCAATTCCCTGCCCGTTACCTGCCACTCTCCCGTTGCCCATCTTAAGCCACACATACTTAATCCATAATAGCAGAGTGTGGAGCCGTAAGAAAAATGGGCAAAGATTTGCACATGGCATGTTAGAAACTGTTCAAATATTTATGTGCTTCCCATCACTCAGTTGATGACGCTTCCACCCTAGTTTGAAGGTCATGGGTCCTTATTGCTGTTGCCAGATATTTGACCAGGGAACTCTTGCCCAGCAGGAGTCAGGGTGGCACAGTGGCAGTGTTGCTGCCTTACACGTTTGTGTGTTCTCCCTGTAACCGCATAGGTTTTCTCCGGGTGCTCCAGTTTCCTCACACACTCCAAAGATGTACAGGTTTGTCGGTTAATTGACATCTGTAAATTGTAAATTTTCCCTCGTGTGCAGGATAGCGCAAATGGACGGGGTGATTGCTGGTCGGTGCAGACTCGGTGGTCCAAAGGGCCTGTTGCCATGCAGCATTTCTAAAGTCTAAAGACAGTGTAGTGCAGTGGTGAGGGACTTGGTCTGCCATCGTTGGGATGCACGGTTAAACCAAGGTCATAAACAAAATCCAATGGAGCATGTATGCCATTCATTGCAACGTTTCTGTCACCTCACCTGATGTCTGAGGTTCTGCCAGCCATATTGAATATCAGCCATGATCACATTGAATGGCTCGAAGGGCAAAATGGCCTACTCCTGCACCTGTTGTCTTAATCGATGCCTCTGGAGTCCAAATAAGCTTGTAAGTCTGCTTGTCACGTCTTGGAGAACATGCAGGTGCACTGCCTGAGGAACCTCGCACCCACCTGCATTGTACTCTTTATGATGGCACGTTGAAGCTTAAAGCTGACAGGCATTCGTGGATATATTCGGCACTGTATCTTTCCCCTTTGCTCTACCTATCGTACTTAGAGTCGCAGTCGTACAGCCCTTTGGCCCAACTTGCCCATGCCGACCAAGATGCCTCATCAACGATGATTCCATTTGCCCACGTTTGGCTCATATCCCTCTAAACCATTCCAATCCGTGTACTTGTCCAAATGGCTTTTCGATGTTGTTATGGTAGCTCCCTCGACTACCTCCTGTGGCAGCTTGTTCCAAACATCCACCACCCTCAAATTCCATAAACATGACTTGCTAGTATTTATGTATGGTATACATGATCTGATTGAATAGCAAGCATTACAAATCTTCTCACTATACCTTGATACACGTGACAATAATAAACGTAAAGTGGTATTGAGATTGCACCCGTGTATGTTTCTGAGTTCCATTGTACATTTACAATGAAGGCAACATGAGCCTGGAGTCTGCACCTTGGCGTAGGGCAATGGTGGTGGTCTACCTGCCAATGGCTAGCATTGATAAAGCTGCCGTTATCTTCGTGCACAGTTTGAGGTGCCGAAGCGCACCAGTTAGCGAGTGGCTTTCTGCAGATGCAGCCTGTTCTTCTGCCTGATCAGATTTTGACGAAAGTGACAATCGTGAATTTGACAATCGTGGGGGTGTAGGGTTGAGCTCATGCCTGGGGGAAGCAAAGGTCTAACTAAATGTGGCATTTGGGCGAGCATTCTTTTTCCTCTTGGGATTGCAAGGGATTCTCCTGGCCATGGCTGCCTGCCAGGTTGTTTTAACTACCTTTTGTTTTACTGTTGCCTCAACCGGCAGAGGGACCTTTGAGAGTGCATGGGTTTAAGGAAACCGTGAATGTACATCCCTTATGGTTTCTTGTCCCGAGACCTTTCCTGTTGGCTGACTTCACTTCAAATCGCTTATTTACCTGTTGCTGCAAATTGCAGTATTACTGCCACATCTACGGAGGCAGAAATGCTACAAAAACATGTGCCACAGGAAGCTATTAGCGTGAACACAATTACTAGCAATGTTACAAAATTTTGAGATTTAAAAAATGATGCCTGCAATTTATCCCATCAAATAAAGCATAAAAAGAAGTTTAATTTGACACCTAATTCACTTTCAGATCTTCAGTATTAAAAAGGTTACGGCCATTTTCATACTCTGAAATTAGCATCTTGTTCCCTATTGCTTTTCCATTGACTTAACTCAAAAGCTGTGACAGTCAAAAACCCATAGCTTTCTTAAAAATTAAGAGAACTGAATGAAATGTTCAGTTATTATAGATTGAAGCATTCTGAAACAAATATGAAACAATCTTACTTGGATGACCTGAAATTAAAGCATATAATTAGTTAGTTACCTAATTGTAGCTAATTACACAATTCAATTACTAAATCTAAACATCTATCAATTTCTTAAGAAAAGGTTAACATTTTTAAATAGCCTAAGTATCCAAATAAGATTCACACAAGAATTCACAATATAACATGATTTTTAAATCTCATTGTCATGAATTTATAGGCCAAATGGAAGGAATTTAGTTTAATTCCCGTAAATCATCTTGCGAGTGGGTTTTTGTGGAACGCGATCATTTGGAACGTTGCGGTTGCGGTGAATTTAAACCCCATATTGGCAGGAAAAATACTGCCGGTTCGTATCTTTTCTAAGTCACCTTTTCGTGACATGAAATTTTGATTAAAGGCATCCTAAGAAGCACTTTTTAATGTAAAAATAAACGGCGTACCTTGCTTTGTCCCGTACGTGAGATCCGTCCCGTTGTCGGCGTTCACGACTTTAGAAGATGATTTTAAATTCACTCTAGCAATTAAATTCTCCAGCGCAGTTTAAAAAAAACTTCAGAGAACGAATGTTGGAGCGATTTTTTTCAGCAACTAAACAGCCTGACAAACATCAATTTGAATAGTCTGGAGAAAATGGCATTTTAAACACTCCCCCCTCTCAAAGGCGCCAAAGTCGTGCACACGGGCAGTGACAGAACTGTAGCGCCGCTGAAGGTAAGTTTTGTAATATACCTACAATTACAGCTTTCAGAAGATATTTAGACAGATGCGGATAGGAAGCGTTTAAAGGGCTGTGGGTCAAATGCTGGCAAATTAGGCTATTTCAGAACGTAACTTGTACGGCATTGACAGGGTGGGCCGAAGGGCCTGTTTCCGTGCAATGCTTTATTTTAAATCTGTAGCTTAGAACTTGTAAAATCATCACAGCATATATCAGCCATGATCACATTGAATAGCGGTGCTGGCTCGAAGGGCAGAATGGCCTGCTCCTGCAACTATTGTCTATTGTCTAAGACACCAATTCGGCTGATTGAACCAATGTCCATCTTTACAAGATCAAACTACAATCCAGTTCCCCAGCTCTGGCTCGGCAAATCATTCTCCATCTGCGTTTAACACTTCTTTTATGAGCAAGCCAATCTCTGTTCACCACCCTTTCAGTTCCGTGAATGCCAAAATTCTTGATGCAGGACAATGCTTTTACATCTGTGTCCTCTGATCCCCCACCCTACTGCCAATGGGAATGTCTTTATCATTTTAACCAGACCATTCATGATTTTTAACACTGACATACAAGCAGTGATTGCCCTTGATCCATGGAGAGCACATGTACCAACCTTGCAGCAGCCTGATAAACAAGCGTTTGCCTGAACAGAGAAACATTTATTTGCTGTGACAGTGTGGGCCCACCTCCTGTATCAGACAATGTATTTATCCAGAAATAGGCTCCAAATTGTGTCTTTGGTTAAACAGCTGCTATTAGAGTACTTCTCTGTCATTGCTAGTGCAGTGGGGTTTAATCTGATTCTTGATTAGTAAGGGCGTCAAATGTTACGGAGAAAAGGAGGGGGAATGGGATTGAAAGGGGAAAAATAGATCAGCCATGATCGAATGGTGGATTAGACGATGGGCAGAATGGTCCGTTTCTGCTCCTATGTCTTATGGTCTTTTGTAATGAAGCAGAGGGCAGGCTTCTCTCCCTTGGTAGTGCTTGGTAGTTTTATATCTGCTCGGAACGCCACGCCAATTGCCAAGGTAGGATTTGCCAAACTCAGTCATCGCTGTTGCAACATAACTACTTGAAGTGACATGTAGACGGCCTCTGGCGGTGTTTACGTTGGATATGATGGTTCACTCCCCATCAGTGCTCACTCTGCATCAGTTGGCTATATTAGGAAAAGCACACTGTGTGCCAGAGATCACCCAGATACGCTCACAAGCACATTAGATGGCAAGCAGAATGGCAGAAAGTATATATCATTACAATTGTGACAATGCACTGAATCCTTTCTTTCCCCCTACAAGAGCAAAGTTTGGCACCAGGGAAAGTAATGAAGTAATGCAAATTCCTGTGAAACCATAGACTGAAGGACTGTTTGTATTTATGTACCTATATATTGCATCTTCAAACATAACACAAAGTCCCATAATATACAAAGAAAAAATGAAATTGAAATTATTCTGTGTGATGGATTTGTTCCCATTCACAGCACGTAACTTGGGATATCAGAATTATTTTAGAATTATGCAGCAGCTTCTCAGTTACATATCCTGACTTCATCGCAACATTTGCAATTTGACAACTAATAAACACCAGCAGTTGAGTAAAGGTTTCTTTGCCCCAAACTTATCAAAAAGTACGTATGTACTCACAGTGGCGGCGCAGTGGCGCAGCGGTAGAGTTGCTGCCTTACAGCGAATGCAGCGCCGGGGACCCGGGATCGATCCCGACTTCGGGTGCTGTCTGTACGGAGTTTGTACGTTCTCCCCGTGACCTGCATGGGCTTCCTCCTCCCTGACTCTAAAGACGTACAGGTATGTAGGTTAATTGGCTTGGTAAATGTAAAAAGATTGTCCCTAGTGTGTGTTAATATGCAGGGATCACTGGTTGGTGCGGACCCAGTGGGCTGAAGGGCCTGTTTCCGTGCTGTATCTCTAAACTAAACTGTAACTACAGGCAGACACCACAATATATTCGAGGTAGACAAAAATGCTGGAGAAACTCAACGGGTGAGGCAGCATCTATGGAGCGCAGGAAATAGGCAACGTTTCGGGTCGAGACCCTTCTTCAGACCGATGTGAGGGTGGGGGAGGGGGGGGCGGGAAGAGGCGGAAACAATGGGCTGAGGGAGAGCTGACAAGGGGAGGAGAAAGCAGGGACTACTTGAAATTGGAGGTCAATGTTCACACCGCTGGGGTGTAAACTGGCCAAGCGGAATATGAGGTGCTGCTCCTCCAATTTATGGTGGGCCTCACTCTGGCCATGGAGGAGGCCCAGGACAGAAAGGTCCGATTTGGAATGGGTGGGGGAGTTGAAGTGCTGAGCCACCGGGAGATCAGGCAGGTTAATGCGAGCCGATCGGAGGTGTTGGGCGAAGCGATCGCCAAGCCTACGCTTGGTCTCACCGATATAGAGCAGTCGACACCTGGAGCAGCACAATATATTGCGTACACTGGTACCTTGCTTAGTGTGACCCCACAGAGATCAGGTTTGTTACGGTCCAAATGCCCACAGGTATGTACCCCTATTTATGTTAATGAAAGACATCCCAGTTTGTAGGATAGAACTAGCGTACAGATGATCGCTGGTCAACTCGGACCTCGGTGGGCCACACTGTATCTCTGAACTAAAAGTGGAACAATGAAATTCTTACAAAAGACCAAATTCTTCCATGTGAGTGCTTGAGTTATTTTTAATTCCATTTAGCTGACACGTGCAGCATTCCCATTGGCTTTACTTTGCATCATGCAATTAATGTACAGAGAGGAGAGTGCAACACTGCAGCTGTGGCGCTCAGCTGTCTGACCACACACGACAACACTACCAACACTCGTGCTTACTGTGGATTCTATCATTTTGGAAGAAGGGATGGACTTAGAACTTGAAAATAATTTGATTTTGATTAGAATATGACCTTTATGCTGGGGAGACATTTGGGTTATTTTTTTATATTGTATAAATGAGGATGATGGCTGACCTTTGTGGAGCGTCACAACGGCTGGGAAGGCGGATGAAGGCTGCAGCAGAAAAGGGTCTCCGGTCGTCTTGGACTCCACGCCACTGGATCCTGACCCAGATCTGTCAAGGACCGCGGGGTGGCTGTCTGTGTACCAGTCTCCCCATGTTAAACAATGTCACGCACAGGCGTCCTCCATTTTGGGGATAGCACCCTGGAGACACCCATGGTCAGCCGTGACCGAAAGAGGACTAAGATAAATGAGTGGGGATGGCTCTTTGCCGGTGTTGTTACCACTCTGGTTTAAAGGGTCATGTTCACAGATGTGATGGATGTAACATCAAGTCATGAGAGTTTATTGTCATGTGTCCCAGGTAGGACAATTAAATTCTTGCTTTGCTTCAGCACGACAGAGTATAGTAAGCATGAATACAGAACAGATCAGCGTGTCCAAATACCATTAAATAACTATATACACACATCAATAAATAAGCCGATAAAGTGCAAATAAACAGATAATGGTCTTTTAATGTTCAGAGATTTGCTTCAGTTGAGTTTAATAGCCTGATGGCTGTAGGGAAGTAGCTATCTCTGAACCTGGACGTTGCAGTCTTCAGGCTCCTGTACCTTCTACCTGAAGATACTGGGGAGATGAGTGTGTGGCCAGGATGGTGTGGGTCCTTGATGATGCTGCCAACCTTTTTGAGGCAGCGACTGTGATAGATCCCCTCGATGGAAGTGAGGTCAGAGCCGATGATGGACTGGACAGTGTCTACTACTTTTTGGAGTCTTTTCCGCTCCTGGGCACTCAAGTTGCCGAACTAAGCAACCATGCAACCAGTCAGCAAGCTCTCTACTGTGCACCTGTGGAAGTTAGAGAGAGTCCTCCTTGACATACCGACTCTCCGTAATCTTCTCAGGAAGTAGAGGCGCTGATGTGCTTTCTTTATGATTGCATCAGTGTTCTCGGTGGTGTAGCATTGGAGTAGCATTGTCTGTTTTTCTCAGCTAGAAACATGAAATTGGTGAATTCACTCCACACTGATGGACTTGAGGCATGTCATGCTAAACAAACCTCAGCACACGTCTGCACTCATGAACAAATGAAAATAACACAGCAGCGTGATGTCACTGAACAATGATAGCAATTCAAATGTTTCTATGCTGTTTCAATGCTTTCATTCCTGTCATTAATATACTGCAGAAGACACAACTTTGCTTATAACTTCTTTCATTTCCCAGGCATTGGTAAAGTTATATGTAACCGAGGCTTCTGAATTGGAGATTTGCAAACAGCATCCTCCAATAGCAGTGAGATAGCAGTTAGATAATCTAATCTCTCCAATATTGATTGAATGACAATTGCAGTCCAACAGGCCGATGATTACTTCATTTTCAAATATTGTCTTGAGATTTTTTACTCCCCTGGGTGGGTAAACAGGGCTTCGGGTGAATATGTCATCCAAAAACTGGCAGCTGGGCACAGCAGAGCATGCGTGGAGTGGGGTGTCAGTAGAGGTGGTCTTTCAGTCATATCAGCGGCTGCAGCATATCACTCAGTGCCACAATTAGGAATTGACACCTACATAACATTGCCATTGACACAATCACAAAGAAGACCCATCAACGCCTCGACTTCCTCATAAGGTTACGAAGATACCATATGTAGCGAAATACTCTTTCAAACTTCTGCAGGTGTGCTGTGGAGAGCGTGCGGACTGGTTGCAGCATTGCATGGTTCAGTGACTCGTATGCCCAAGTAGGAAGGAAGATGCTGAGAGTGATGGATGCCGCCCGGCCTATCACGTGTATTGACCGCCCCACCATCGAAGGGATCTACAGGGGGCTCTGCATCAAAAAGGCAACCAGTATCATCAAAAAAGCACATCACTCTAGCCATGCTCTCATCTCACTACTACCATTGGTAAGAGGATGCAGGAACCTGAAAACCATCTACCCCGTTGGAGACCCTCAGACTATCTTTAATTGGACGTTATCTTGCATTAAACGTTATTCCGTTTATCCTGTATCTGTGCACTGTGGACAGCTTGATTGGAATAATCATGTATAGTCTTTCCGCTGACTGGATAGCAGGCAACCAAAAAGCTATCACTGTACCTCGGTACACGTGACAATAAATTAAACTAAAAAGAAGTGTTAGCAAAGATTGGACAGTAAAGGGCCTGTCCCACTGTACGAGGTAATTCAAGAGTTCTCCCGAGTTTCCCCTGATTAGAACTCGGAGAATTACGGTAATAGCCACTCGCAGGTACTCGGGGCACTCGTGGACATTTTCAACATGTTGAAAAATCTTCACGAGCTTACTGCTTTTCCAGAGTACCCGCCATTAGCGTTACGGGCTGCTAAGAGACGTCCCGAGCTCCGACGTACCCGCTGCGTACATTCTACGTACTTAACATGAATTTGATTTTTTTTTTTAAACTCGGGAGAGCTCTTGGGTAAACTCGTATAGTGGGACAGGCCCTTAAGTTTGTTAACATGTTTACCAAAGCAACTTTACAACTGTTGCAAAAGTTGTCAATGACAGAGTGGCGGGCTTGCACACAGTATTGAAAGGGAAAATATGTCTTTGTGACGTGATTGTTTCTTTGGTAAGTTGGGATAATGGCCGGATCACCAACTAACTCGAGCAGCAGGATGGGAATGTGATGGGATTTGGCGGCATTGTCAGTGTTACAAACAATATTTGCAGTAAGGTTATTTGTTTCACAGATGCATTTATGGTTCAGTGTTTGTTTACATACTCGTTCTTTGTTTGTTTTTTGAATTTCCTCAGTGTTTTATAAATGTTGATTTCCAGATCACAGTGATCACAGGCTCGGTAATACTGTAACCTCCCAGGACTGTGTGCATTGCCAGCTCTATGGGCTGCAAATACAACTGTTATTTGCACAAGGCTTTGGAATCAAAACTGCTCTGAAGTTTGTGGAACAATATTTTTTTCTCATGAAAATTGAAGTACAGAAAAGAAAGGATCTTTGCTGATAGTTTTCCTTTTACTCAAAAATAAATTATAAAAATGCTCAACGCGCTGGTGGTTCTGGAAACCCAAGCGACTGCAGGTGCCGAGATCTGGAGCAAACCACAAACTTGCCGGAGAACTCGGGGGGCAGGTCAGGCAGTGTCCGTGGAGGCAAAGGGAGAGTCAACGTTTCAGATCCTGAATTGGGTCAGAGAGGAGAGAGAACTGGGATAAAGAGGTGAGAGGGAGGGGTTAGGTGCTAGGAAGCGATTCCCGAGGAAGCTGGCAAAAACGGACAAAGTTTAAGCACGAGGCGAATAAGCCTGTACGTGCTTTCTGTACAATATAACGGTGCAAAGTTTTAATCTGATGCAAGTAAAGAGTCCAAATTTGGGAAAGTATGGATAGCAGAAGTGCAGTGATTAATTTGGCAATTGTTCGTTAATTGTCAGCTTACATCCTCTCTTGCTCAGTCATTACACTTGCCATAGTCTGAATGTACATGTGCAACGCAATATCACACCCTGTTGGATGGTACAGAGATAAAGGCAATATTTTAACCCCTTTGTGACCAGTTGTTGCATACTTAAAAGACACTTGGACAGATACATGGATAGGAAAAGTTTAGAGGGATGTGGGCCAGACAGGGCAGGTGGGACTAGCGTAGATGGAGAGCCTGAAGGCCTGTTTCAATGCTGTATGACTCTATATCTAGTTTAATTTAGTTTATTGTCACATGTACAGAGGTACAGTGAAAAGCTAACCAGTCAGCGGAAAGTCAACACATGAAAGTCATAAGGGGAATAATGTATAAGGGGGAGATAAAGTCAAGTAAAGCACGTCTGAGAGTCTCCAGGAGTCAAGTGGAACCGTGGGTTTGGGAAGGCGAGGATCAGCTGCCTGTTTGCCGCACTGTTGGTGCGGTGGCAACCTGGTATTTCACAGTGCCACAGGAGAGTGTCCTGTAGAGTGCGGGGCCGATCTACATTGCGTTGGACTCTGGTCAGACTGCCTCGTGGCACAGACAGACAGACAGACAGACAGACAGACAGACAGACAGACAGACAGACAGACAGACAGACAGACAGACAGACAGACAGACAGACAGACAGACAGACAGACAGACAGACAGACAGACAGACAGACAGACAGACAGACAGACAGACAGACAGACAGACAGACAGACAGACAGACAGACAGACAGACAGACAGACAGACAGACAGACAGACAGACAGCCCACAGCACCTCTCACGGTGAGTCGGCCGGCGTCAGTGAAGACACTTTTGTGAGGGTGAGCTGGTGAACAGATGGAACACCCTTGGACCTGACGTATCCCATTGAGGAACAGCTGCCTGAACAAATGCGTCTCCACGCTGACATGAACACAAAGATTCAGGCACTGTTTTGGTTTGCACTATATTGGTTTTTAAAATGTTTAAAACTTTTTTGTTGTGTTTATTATATTATCTATTGAATACTGTGTTTACAAACCTTTTGCGCTGCTGCAAGTAAGAATGTCATTGTTTCTGTATATATGACAATAAGACACTTTTGACTCTCTTGACTTGACTCTTGAAGGACACCAGAAGAATGGCCGATTTAACTGGCCAATGTGGATGAATCAGTATGTGTGTCAGACCACTTGTCACACAGTGACACCATGCCATTATATAATATGCGCAAGTAAAGCTTGTGTAGATATTCGTATGTGTTGTGTCCTTGTTTTTAGTTTAGTTTAGAGATGCAGCGCAGAAGCAGCCACTTTGGCCCACCGCACCGACCAGCGAGCCCCACACACCATCCTACACACACGAGGGACGATTGACACATACGCTAAGCCAATTAACCTACCAACCCGTACATCTTTGTTTTTTTTTAATAATATTTTTTATTAGAAGCCATACATATTACTAATAATATAACAGTTTTTTCAGATATACAATTTACGTTTCCAAAGTTATAGAAGTATTACAAAGTAATATATATATAATCTTTTTTTTTTTAGAGTGAAAAGAGTAAAGAGTAAAGAAATAATAGATGTTTAATCAAAAGAATGTGATTAAATAATATTGATTATGATTTTGATTATATGTGAGAGAAAAAAAAATCCCAAAAAAAATCAAAATAATAAAAATTAAAAGTAATACTGGCAAACAATTATTATACTAAAAAAAAGAAAAATTGAAGTATACATCTTAACAATGAATGGAACAATTTCAAATAACAATATATTTAGAGACGAGTATACAAGTCTCAGATTAGATCTTTTCATCTGATCCTACCACCGGGTACTTATTGAGTTACAATGCTGAGCCCAGCTACCCCTTCATATGGTCAGTGAATGGAGACCATATTTGTTCAAAAAGTTCATATTTGTCCATTAGGATAAACCTATTGCAACGTCTCCAACATTTCCACCGTCCACATTTTAATTGTAGGGGACCGTACATCTTTGGAGTGTGGGAGGAAAGCGAAGATCTCGGATAAAACCCACGCGGTCACGGGGAGGACGAACAAACTCCGTACAGACAGCACCCGTAGTCGGGATCGAACCCGGGTCTCCGGCGCTGTAAGGCAGCAGCTCTACCGCTGCGCCACCGTGCTGTCTTTGTCCCAGGACTAATTTGGCTGTAGTAGATGTGCTTCAATACTGGAGTGCTCTATAGTGCTGCAGTGGTGTATATGTATAGCCTACAGTGCGCTATAGTGTATAGTACAGTGCTGGAGTGTCGTATAGTGTCAGTACACAGTGGGGTAATTGCGATCAGGGCCATATAGTGTACAATGCTGGAGTGTTGGCCTCCTTACCCTTTCTGCCAGAGTGCCTTTGAATCTGCAATCTTTTTGAATGTGAAAGGAAGTCAGTCGTTACAATTCAAGCAGAGTCAATCTAGCATTTACAATGATGATGAATATACTCTACAATTTCAGTTGAAGCATTAAAGTAATGCACTTCCCGCCACCTCCCATTCATCTCAATGTCACCTGAAAAGCGTTCAACATCATTGAAACCTGGTGTGGCCTTCATCTGTTACCTGACCACCTTGTTAAAGAAGGGACTGCAGATGCTGGAAAATCGAGGGTACACAAAATACTGGAGAAACTCAGCGAGTGCAGCAGCATCTATGGAGCGAAGGAGGGTTTCGGCCCGAAACGTTGCCTATCTCCTTTGCTCCATAGATGCTGCTGCACCCGCTGAGTTTCTGCAGCATTTTGTGTACCCACCTGACCAACTTGGCCAGGTTATCTCCCTGCCTCTCAATCAGGTGTGAAACTAAAGGAAACATTTTAGAGAATATATCAGCAACTTGCTTTTCTAAGAAGATTTTTAGAAATTGGCGACATGGCATTGGTAACAAATGCTGGTTTACAAAAATCGACACAGTGCTGGGGTAACTCTGCGGGTCAGGCAGCATCTCTAGAGAACACAAATAGATGACATTTCTAGTCAGGACCCTTCTTCTGTACGGTATTGGTTTATTATTGTCGCGTGTACTGAGATACAACAAAAAACTTGTTTTGTGGGTTGTCCAAGCTTGGATGCATGCTGACAGGATGCTTTCTATGGTGCATCTGTTGAAATTGGGAAGAGTTGTTGGAGACATGCCGGATTTCCTTTGTTTTCTTTGGATGTAGAGGCATTGGTGTGCTTTCTTGGCCGTAGCATCAATTTGGTTGGACCAGGATACATTTGTGGTGATATTTACGGCTAGGAAGTTGAAGCTCTCAGCCACAGCCACCCCACACCATCAATGTGGACTGTGGCGTGTAGACCACCCCACCTCCTGAAGCCAATGTCCAGCACCTTCATTTTACTGAGAAAGAGGTTGTCGTCTTGACACCATGTTACTTAGCTCTCTATCTTCTTCCGGCACTCTGTCTTACTACCGTGATGCCATCTGAAACATTGTAGATGGAGTTGGAGCCAAACTTGCCCTTGCAGTTGCGAGTGTATGCTGAGTACAGAAAAGGACTGAGAAGGCATCTTGCGGGGCATTGGTGGAGTTATTGTGGAGGAGGTGTTGTTACCAGTCCTCACTGATTAGGGTCTGTAAGTCAAGGATCTAGTGGCAGAGGTGGGTGCTGAATCCTAGGTCCTGGAGCTCAAAGATGAGTTTGGGGTGGGATTATGGTGTTCAATTCGGAGCTGTGGTCAATATATAGGAGTGTGATGGAGGTGTCCTTGATGTTGAGATATTTCAGTGGTGAGTGTGTGGCGGGGGAGATGGCATCTGCTGAGGACCTGTTGCGACAGTCAACAAACTGCAATGGCTGAAGGCTGGAGTTAATGTGCACCATCACCAGTCTCCTGAAGCCTTCATGATGGTGGATGTCAGAGCCACTGGACAATGGGCATTAAGGCTAATACAGTACAGCAAACAATACAATATTGTATTGTGGCACAGTGGTGCAGCGTTAGAGCTACTGCATTGCAGCACCAGAGACCAAGGCTCGATCCTGACCACAGGTGCTGTCTGTCTGGAGTGTGTACATTCTCTCTGTGACGTATGGGTTTCCTCCGGGGGCTCCGGTTTCCTCCCACACTCCAAAGACGCGCAGTTAGTAGATTAGTCTGAAGAAGCCTGAAACCTCGCCCATTCCGTCTCTCCAGAGATGCTGCCTGTCCCGCTGAGTTACTCCAGCTTTTTGCGTCTGTCTTCAGTTAGCAGATGAATTGGGTTCAATAAATTGTCCCTAATGTGTGGAATAGATCTAGCATGTGGATGATTGTGGTTGGCACGGACTTGGTGGGCCGAAGGGCCTAGTGTATCTCTAAACTAAACTAATGCATCCACATCTCTTACAAATTATACGATGAACGATATATTCCAATGGCATAGGCACAGCAGCAAGCAGTGCAATTCTCCAACAGATTCTGGCTCAATTTACTTTTTGGTGGTGATCCTTTATCTCCAAAGTTTTCATCATTAAAAAGTGTCTTTTATTTTGCCACATCCATTTGTTCCTCAACGGACCCAAACCCAGAGATGTACAATAATCTCATGAGTTAAAATACATTTGTTTCAAAATGTCATTGCTCTCTTTCGGGACGTATGGCAATGTAACATGGTACTCTTGACTGGTTGAAGGATTGACGTGTAACACAGTTATGTTACTCAGTGATACGTTACATTGTCAGAGGTTTGCAAAGGTGAATGCAACAGATGAGCTGCAGACAAAGCCTACTCTCCGCAGAGCCGCCCAGTTTGTCGATGTATGGATTACCCTTTCCATCGAAAGTCTACCTCTCATTTGAAATGCAGCTGCTTCTGTTATCAACAGTTATTTTTGGCTCCAACAAATTTTGGTAACGTTGTACTCCCTCTGCTGCATAACACCAAAATGGTCTTTCATCTCAATGAACACAAGAATGTGGTGTGTTGACTTACTACCCGATGGGTGGCAATGCACCTTCCATCATCGAGTGGAACTTCTTTTTGAATTCATGCGCAAACATTTGCATTTGGGTTTGCAAGAAAATATTTATTTTATTTTCAATGCAACCCTTCTTCATGAGGAAGATTTTCTTTTCTGACAAGCGGCAAATTTCTGCAATGCTTCTTGTTGCGATGTACGCTTAACGATCTCCGGTTACAGATCTGAGTTCATTCAAGGTGGCTGGGCATGTTTGTAAGGCAGCCTCAGTCGTCTGCATTGACACGGTGCTGAGCTTTGCCCAGCCTGCGGTGGGGGATGGACCCAGTCAGTGTGGCTGGACTCTCCGCTGAAGAGCCTCCCACATCCGCTCTTGGCAGTGCTCGATATAAAGTCTTACACATGTTTTTATTGCCACTTTGAATCCGTTCTCTGTAAGCTAACGATGATTCCCAGGCTCAAGGGATAACGAGTCAATCCTCTTCAAGGTCCCAGTGTGAGATTCATTTCACTGCACTTTATGTGCACGTGACGAATAAAACTGACTTGACCTGACTTGACTTGAGATTCTGAATTAAAGTGTGGACTTGGGGATTGATCAGGGGAAGAAAACAAGAATTTACAAATTGTCTCATGAGGAAAGAACTATCTTCTTGGCAGAAACACAAACTAGAGAACATTTTGTTGCAGTGCTGGGTAACATTTAATGAACAATTGTAACCGTACTGGCTAAAATATCATGCGAATAATTACTGCTCTCAATTATATTTAAGAGAAAACCTACATGTGGCCTGCGATCAACAATTACTTCCAGCACAGTCCTGGTTTCCCTTTCCTTGCCCATTCGGCCGTGAAGTCTCATGGCCAAAATATAGTGAAACAAATGTTTGCCTGACTAACGGTTGACCCCTCCCTTCACCTCCCCTCAGCTTAACGGAACCCCCCCCCCCCCCTCCCGGTTGGTCTGCGGTAAGATCACTGGACCAATCGTTTGGTGGACCAAACGTTGACTCTGACCAGCGTCTGATGTGTCCATCCCCGAGACTGGCTTGGTCCACAAGAACTCGGGATGCTGTTTGTTCCTGGATTGCACACGTCATGGCAATGCTGCATTCATTGTTCATTCCTAAAGCCACTGAACAGAAGAAGAGGTTAGTTGGTGGATCTGCGTGTGGAGTCACATTACAGGCCAGGTCAGTTCAGGGCAATGGAAGAATATTAATGAGCCAAAGATAGACACATAAAGCTGGAGTAACTCAGGGGGACAGGCAGCATCTCTGGAGAGAAGGAATGAGTGATGTTTCAGGTCGAGACCCTTCTTCAGACTGGTTAGGGGTAAGGGAAACGAGAGATAAGGAACAATGAATGAAAGATATGCAAAAAAGTAACGATGATATAGGAAATTGGCCATTGTTAGCTGTTTGTAGGGTGAAAATGTGAAGCTAGAGCGACTTGGGTGTGGGAGGGATAGTGAGAGAAGGAATGCCGGGGATTCCTGAAGTGAGAGAAATCAATATTCATACCACTGGGCTGTAAGCTACCCAAGCGAAATATGAGACGCTGTTCCTCCGATTTGCGTTTAGCCTCACTCTGACAATTGAGGAGACCGAGGACAGAAAGGTCTGTGTAGGAATGGGAAGGAGAATTAAAGTGTCCACCAACCGGGAGATCAGATTGGTTCACGTGGGCTGGGCGAAGGTGTTCCGCGAAACGATCGCCCAGTCTGCGTTTGGTCTCGCCGGTGTATAAGAGTCCACATCTTGAACAACGGATATAGCAGATGAGGTTGGAGGAGGTGCAAGTGAACCTCTGCTTAACCTGAAAGGACTGTTAGAGTCCCTGGATAGAGTCGAGGCAGGAGGTACAGTGACAGGGAAGGTACCCGGGGAGGGGGTGGTTTGGGTGGGAAGGGATGAGTTAACCAGGGAGTTGCAGAAGGAATGGTCTCTGTGGAAGGTGGAAAGTGGTGGAGATGGGGAAATGTGGCTAGTGGTGGGATCCCGTTGGAGGTGGCGGATTATGTTCTATGTGATGGCTGATTGGGTGGAAGGTAAGGACTAGGGAGACTCTGTCTCTGTTGCGACGAGGGGGAGGAAGGGTGGAGCTGGAGGGTGAGGACCTCGGATGTTCTAGTATGGAACACCTCATCTTGGGCGGAGATGCGGCATAGACGGAGGAATTGGGAGCAGGGGATAGAGTCTTTACAGGAAGCAGGGTGGGAAGAAGTGTAATCGCGATAGTTGTGGGAGTCATTGGGTTTGTAAATAGATGTCAGTCAATAGTGTATTTCTTGTGATGGAGACGGTGAGATCAAGAAAGGAGAGGGAGGTGTTGGAGATGGTCCAGGATGAAAATTAGTGGCGAGTTGATGAAGTCCATGAGTTCTACATGAGTGCAGGAGGTAGCACCAATGCAGTCGTCAAGGTAACAGAGAGAGAGTTCTGGGATAGGGCCAGTGTACGCCTGGAACAGGGATTGTTCAACGTACCCAACAAAGAGGCCGGCATAACTGGGGCCCATGCGGGTGCACATAGCTACGCCTTGGACTTGGAGGAAGTGGGTGGAGTCAAAGGAGAAGTTACTGAGTGTTGGAAATGATCAGACTCGCACATAGTGATTAGAATCCATAGTATTTTATTAGCAACTCTGTAGAGGAAACGCAAGATGCTATCGTCTCCACACACATACTGCTAGTCTGTCAGAGAGAGAGAGAGCTCTCTAATAAGCCTATGGGCGGAGCAATAGTATGAGTGACACTGATCTACATCCTCCCTCTTAAAGAATTAAATGCAAATGTAAAACTAGTGAGTACAACAAACTCCTCTCGCCCCCCTCCTCTCTCCCCCTCCTCTCTCCCCCCTCCTCTCTCCCCTCTCTCTCCCCCTCCTCTCTCCCCCCCACTCTCGCCCCCCTCCTCTCTCCCCCCCTCCTCTCTCCCCCCTCCTCTCTCCCCCTCCTCTCTCCCCCTCCTCTCTCCCCCCTCCTCTCTCCCCCCTCCTCTCTCCCCCCTCCTCTCTCCCCCCTCCTCTCTCCCCCCCTCCCCTCTCCCCCCCTCCCCTCTCCCCCCCTCCCCTCTCCCCCCCCTCCCCTCTCCCCCCCTCCCCTCTCTCCCCCTCCCCTCTCCCCCCCTCCCCCGATCCTCAGCAGTGAAATAATGCAGGGGTCCGTGGGTGGGGGAGGCGAATCACCCCGTGTGTGGGTCAGGGTCTGGGGGTCATGAATCACCCCGTGTGGGGGTGGGGCTGGAGGTCGGGGGGTGAATCACCCCGGTGTGGGGGTTAGGGAGGGTGAATCACCGCATGTGTGGGGTGAGGGTCAAGGGGGTGAATCACCCTGGTGTGGGGGTTAGGGGGGGTGAATCACCCCATGTGGGGATGGGGGTCAGGGGGGGGTGAATTACCCCATGTGGGGGTAGGGGTCAGAGGGGTGAATCACCCCGGTGTGGGGGTCCGGGGGTCGGGGATGAATCACCCCGGTGTGGGGGTCGGGGTCCGGTGCCGATGCAGAGGGGTCAGTGACTCTGGGTGGGCAGAGGGACCAGACTGTCCCCAACTCTGCTGCAGCTTACAGGGACTTTGCCGGGTTGTGTGTCCCCGTGTGTCCGGTGGCCGGACAGTGCTGAACCGGGGCGAGAGTGGGGGCTGTCCCGAGGGATCCGCTCCTTCGGCCGCTTACACCGGGTGTCTGAGTGACCCTTGGTGCTCGCGTTCAGAGCTCTCAGTCACACTCCAGCCCCGGGCGGTCGTGGGTCGGGACATGCCCTCAATCCGCCGGCACGCTGCTCCTTCGCACGTCAGTCACGAAAAACATTTGTATCTTCTCTCTGTCCGTGAGCAGCAGTGATGTTGGCGGTTTTTACCAGGTAAAAACGTACGTGTTGCGTTTGCGGTACTGCAGAAGGCTTGAGCGACTCCGTGCGTCACCTGCCTTGCGAGTGCATTGTGACGTCATTCGGATTTTTTTCCCCCAATATTGGTGAGTTTTCGGAATGTTTTTAAAATTTCAACAATTAATAACCGGGAATATAGGTGGAAATGCGACGGGAAGATGTTTATCGCCACCATGGGGAAAAATGTGAGTAGGATGAGTGAAAATTGGAAGGCTGTGGCCTACTGTTTGGAAGAAGATAGGAATTAACCGTTGACACAGAGACGCATTGTGGGCACAAACCAAAGACTTTTAGTTATATAGAGATGGGCCAAATGCAGTCAGGTATAAATAGCGTAGCTGGGCAGTTTGGTCCGAAGGGCCTGTTTCCACGCTGCATGACTCTATTTCATTGTTTGTTATATGTTTTCAACAAATAATATTAACGTTGTGGAGCATTGCCTTCATGCTGCAATGATGACACAATTACTTTTAACCAAAGTTTCATCAGAAGTCATCAGATGTCGATGGGAAACGATCTTTTGTCGCAGTTGGCTGAGTGATTGTACACTCCACAGCTCAGCGTCTCTCACTGAATTGGTTTTAGGTTAATTGGAAACATCAACAAAGACACTGATGAAGTATTTTAATCAGATATTCAGGTTCTTATCCACATAGTGAATCTTGTGAAATTATTTCCTAAATATACTTTAGGATTCATGATTTATTATTAGCTGTGCTGCGGAAAATTAACTGATAAGAATAATGAGTAATGAGCTGTGAAAAGAACTGGGTAAATCAGAGGCAGCAGCACTTCATAAATAACATCAGTCCAGCCCCAGGCAACAAACCTGTAGCAGCCAGTCATTGATGTTGTGGGCAGCAGGAAACGACCATAGCTTGCCTGGGATTCCTTTAATTGCTGTGCTCTGTTAGCCAGCTCTCTCCCTCTCAGAGAGTGACGTCGCTGAAACAGTTGCCCGAGAAACATGACAGGTTAACCTGTGGGAAGTCTGACTGTGTCTTATGGGCTGCAGCCCGAACGTCACCTACGCCCCTGGGAAAACTCCTTGAAACTGCTCAACTCCTTGAAACACACTCTTAATGTCCGATAACATCAGAGAAAGCTTACCTTGAGGAGGTCTGAAGAAGGGTCTCGACCCGAAACGTCGCCCATCTCCTTCACTCCTTAGATGCTGCTGCACCCGCTGAGTTTCTCCAGCTTTTTGTGTAACCCTCAGAGAAAGCCTAGTTTAGTTTATTATTGTCACATCTACCGGGGTACAAGCGAAAAACTTTTCATTGCTTGCTATCCAGTCAAAGAAAAGACTGCATATGATTATAATTGAGCCGTCCACAGTGATACAGGATAAAGGATATAATGTTTAGTGCAAGATAAAGTTCGATTAAAGATAACTCGGAGGTCTCCAATGAGGTAGATGGTAGATCAGGACTGCACTCAAGCTGGTGAGAGGACCGTTAACAGCTTGGAAGAAAGTACCTGAATCTGAAGGTATGCGTTTTCAAGCTTTTGTACCCCTTGGAGAGGAGAGAAGAGTGAGTAACTGGGGTGAGACTAGTCTTTGATTATGCTGGTGGCCTTGCCGAGGCAGCGTGACGTGTGGATGGAGTCAATGGAAGGGAGGTTGGTTTGTGTGATGGTCTGGGCTACGTCCACAACTCTACAATTTCTTCCAGTCTTGGATGGAGCTGTTCCCAAACCACGCTGTGATGCATCCAGAAAAAAATGCCTTCTCAGGCACATTTGTGGAAGCCATCACTCCATCAGTAGCATGATAGCCCCCAGTCTTGGCTCCAAAGCAAGTAATCTCGTAAATCCTCTGCATCGCGGCAACTTATTATCTCTTGAGAAGTAAAATCAAACTATGATAGAAATGTCCAGCGCAGAACAGGCTTTCGGCCCACCTTATACATTTGCCCATGTTAGGCCTGTACCCCTCTCCCATCACCTCACCATACAACTTACCCCCTCACCGTACCTCTCCCTGTACCCCTTGCCATACCCCACCCTGCACCCCCCTCTGTCTCACACTTGTCTGGATTAAATGCCATCTGCTACTGCTTTGCCAACTGTGCAGTTGATTTATGCCCTGGAACATCCATCTTCGCTCTCTGCGGCTCCCACCAATATTCATGTTGCCTGTGAGCATATCCCCTGCATTCCCATCCGAATGATTGATACATATCACAAACAATGAGGGACCCAGCACCCATCTCCTTGGCTCTCCATGGATTTCTGTCAGCAACACACCCACCCACTACTTTCCTCTGCCTTCCGTCACCCAGCCAGGTTTGGATCCAGTTTGCCAACATGCCAAGGGTCCCTTGTGCTTTGACCTACTGCACCAGCCTACAAAAGTCCATGTAAACCACCTAAACTGTTCTGTCCTCGCCTGTTTCCCAGTCACCCTCTCCGTAAACAAACTGAGATGTATGGGATGTGATCTCCAGTCTGCAAACCAAATGTTGACCTCTCCCAGTCCACAGTGGTTTATTGTCACATGCACCAGATACGATGACATCTCCCAGTTGTAGAGTAACACAGCATAGAAACAGGCCCTTCGGCCCAGCTTGCCCAGGCAACCGACATGTCGCATCTACACACGCCCCACGCCCACGCAACCAACATGTTGCATCCACACTCGTCCCACCTGCCTGCGTTTGGCTCACGGTGTTTCATTGCCACATACTCCAGATATAATGATTTCTCCCAGTCAAGGATTTATTTGTCACATGCACCAGATATGATCTGGAACAATGACAGTCTTACTCTCTGCAGTTTTACAGGCACATTAAATGCAACAACAGCAACTATAATACACGATATGTTATCAGTTATTCCGCCTTTCCAAATATAAAAACTTTTTTTTCTTTTTGCAATTAACATACCCTTAGGGGTAATTTACAGCAGCCAATTAACCAACCACAACATATTTTAGGATGTGAGAGGAAACAAGTTCCCAAAAGAAATGCATGCAGCCGGAAAGGAACGGAGAAATGGTGCACACAGCACCCTGGGACAGGATTGAACCGGGTGCTTGTGGCGGTGAGGCAGCAGCATGTATTGAGCTTGCTTCACTCCATGGAAGCCTGGTCCCTCTGCTGATGCTCTTACCGTGGTACTTCTCTTTTTGTTTGTTCTGTGGACAGCTTAGCATTAGAGAGATTAGAATGGTTTAAGGTCATAAGTGATAGGAGCAGAATTAGGCCATTCGGTCCATCAAGTCTGCTCTGCCTTCAATCATGGCTGATCTATCTCTCCCTCTCAACCCCATTCTCCTGCCTTCACCCTATAATCCCTGCTACCTGTACTAATCAAGAATCTATCTCTGCCTTAAAAAAAACAATTGACTTGACCTACAGTCTTCTGTGGCAAATAATTCCACAGATTCACCACCCTGAGGGGTCTTGAGGGGTCTATTTTATTGGTCATCCATCAATATTGAAAATACATTTTTAAAAAACTACTGAACCAGGGCTCAATGTTAAAGCAGACTTTTGCATTAACAGGCACCTTTCAAAAAGCAGAGACTGCTTGGGGTGATAATCCGCATGCTTTACTGTTGCTGTCTATTCCTGGCTCATGGAGCCTCATTTTTATGGATTTGCAGAACTATGTACCTGCAGGCAAATCAGATGTTAAGTAAGCCTGTTGTGGGGAAATTCCTAAAATTCTCATAGGATAAAGTGATACAGAGAGAGAGAGAGAGAGGGAAAATGTTGCAAAAAACAATATTAGTGACCAAAAACGTTTCTAGGTACCGGGAGAGGTGGGAGAGACTTGGATTGTTTTCCCTGCAACGTCGGAAGTTGAGGGGAGACCTGATACGTATATACAATGATGAGATGCATCGATAGGGTAGACAGTCAGAACCCTTTTCCTACGATGGAAATATCAAATACCAGAGGGCATAGTTTAAATCAGATGTGTGCGGCACATTTTTCACAGACAGGGTGGAATGTGCTGCCGGGGCTGCTGGTGGAAGCAGATACAACAGTGGCATTTAAGAGACTTTTAGATAGCCACATGACAATGCAGGGATATGTATTATGTGCCGGTAGGTAAGAGTTGGTCTTGACATCATATTCAGCACAGACATTGCGGGCTGAAAGGCCTGTTCTAGTGCTGGACTGGCCTGTGTTCTATCGAATACGGAATGCCTTGCAGAAACTAATCATTAATTCTGTCTGGGGTCTGGGCCTTGGGCGGTGCAGGGACCACTGCTACTCCATCACTAACCTGATGCTACTTCAAACAGGATAGCACAGTTAGCAACAACCTGAAAGGGATAGATTGGCAATGTGTTTATGAAAATAACATTTTGAAAATGGCAGGGTACTCGACAGTTTACCGCACTTGCATAATATTAATATTTCACATTTGCTCTTGGGAAGACTAAGGATGCCAATTATAGCTCACTCATCCATGAAACGATGAAGATCGACACAAAGTGCTGGAGTCAAACAGCAGTTAATCATCTCTTGAATACGTGGATAGTTGACGTTTCGAGTCCAGGCCCAAAACGTCACCTATTCATTTTCTCCAGAGACGCTGCATGACCCGCTGAGTTACTCCAGAACTTTGTGTCCATCTTTGGTATAATCCAGCATCTGTAGTTCCTTTGTATTACATGAAACTCTGTATACTGGCCTGATTCCTCGATAAGTGGCTTCAGAAAACTACTTTCAGATGGTGCTGTACGTTACAAACCGTAACATCAACAGACATCTGTGTCAGCACATCAGTGCCACTGACAAAAATAGATATGTATCCATCAGAAATAGATATGTATTTAGATAATCAAAAATTGATATATATTTATTCTGGACATTGAACTTTATATGTGGCAGGCAGTTTATAGGCTGCGTACAGGGTTTTTAATATTGAATGCTTAATGTTTCTCCATGGGCCTCTTTGCTGGAGGTGTCTTGCCTGGATCTAGGTCAGTGGTATCGAGGGGGACGATGTTAGCGCAGACTAATATTTCCCCCTGTTTTGGCCTGGTGATCAAGCATTCCCACATGCCACATCTAAAACACAGGTTACGTCACGTATCTGCTGCACCGCGCAGGAGATACTCTGTGCCTGGACGTCAGCTTTATCAATCAGAAAGAGTAATCCTCGCGTCGAGCCACAGAACGCTGCATCCACTGACACACAGGCGGTAAATAAAGTAGGCAGTTTCGATTGGCAATGTATTATTTATGTCCAGCAGCATTATTGGGTGCTCGTTATTCCAGCGTGAGCTGAGATATTCCTCGGTGAAACCCTGCTGTAATCTAACACCTTTCCATCAATTCTGCGTTACCACCTCTTCCACATTTTATCCACAGCTTTAAAAAGAAAATTGCTGCAATATAAATAGCATTTTATGACAGTCGATCACAACCCGCATTTCACCCTCTCCCCTGGAAACTGGATGTACACTTTGTGAGAGGCAACTTAGTCATGCTAATATCCCAAGCGCTGGCAGTCCGAGTGGCCCGCTGAGTCATGTTCCTGGAAAGCAGAGACAGCGCGTTGACTGCAGGGAGTATCACATCAGAGCCACTGAGCAGCTCAGTAATCATACTTTCCATCAGGCAGCAACCTAGCACGCGACCTCTATCTGGTCTGACCCCTTCTCTGTTTATGGGAATTGTCCACAATGTTCCTTACAAACAAAATGATGGATTCGATGGAATACTGTGATATGTGACGGTGTTTGCTTTCTGGAAGAGCGGAAACTTAGGGTTGTACCTTGTAAATATTCTGTCCAAGAACTATTTGTTCCTGTTAGCTGATACACTGCTGGTTGATTAGCAGTGGCCTCCTTGCCAAAAAACAGATTAAAATGGAAGGACAGGCAAAGTCATGCAAGCCCAATGCCAAACATAAATGTCTTCAATCCACCTTGATTATGAAATTTGGATGCATTTTAATCTTTACATATTTCTGATTTCAGTGGTTGCTCCTTTAAACGGTGGTGATTTGCACACGCCCATCTCCCTCCTGATCGACCCCCACTCATGGACAGTTATTTTAGGGCACTCACTCAGCAAAGCTGCACGTTCAAGCCAGTAGTTGCCTGCTTTTCAACAGCATTACTTCTCCTGACATTGATACGAACCAGGTTACATTCTCTTGCTGCTCTTTCCCACTGTTTTATCCACAATTCTAACACAAAGGACCGACCTCAGTCCTTCTAGCCTTGACGCCACATTTCTCAATTTGCACTGCCATAATAAGGCTGGTGTGTGGGGCTTGGTTTGGGAGCAGCTCCATCTAAGACCGCAAGAAATTGCAGCGAATTGTGGGCGCAGCCCAGACCATCGCGCAAACCAATCTCCCTCTATTGACTCCATTTATACCTCATTAAGCCTCGGCAAGGCCAGCAGCATAATCAAGGACGAGTCGCACCTTGGCCACTCCCTCTTCTCCCCTCTCATATCAGGTGAACGGTATAGAAATGTGAAAATGTATACCTCCAGATTTAGCGACGGTTTCTTCCCAGCTGTTCAGGCAACTGAATTATCCTACTACAACCAGAGAGCAGTGCTGAACTACTATCTACCTTTTTGATGACTCTCGGGCTATCCATGATCGGACTTTGCTGGCTTTACCTTGCACTAAACGTTATTGCCTTATCATGTATCTGTACACTCTAAATGGCTCGATTGTAACCATGTGTTGTCTTTCTGCTGACTGGTTAGCAGGCAACAAAATATTTTCACTGTACCTCGGTACATGTGACAATAAACTGAACTAAATGCATGGGGCTCCATCAATCACACTGGGCTATGAAGTATAAGCTGTCAAAGGTTGATGGGAACATTAGACATCAACAAGTAAAGGGAGTTTAAGTGGGTCGTTACTACCTTCTCCCCTTGCTAGAAGAAGAATAACACATGCAGTCAGTTCCAGTTTTCTATATCTGTCTTTGATCTGCACAGCATAAAAACTATTAAATATTAATAACAAAAATAAGGCATGCTTTTCCTTTTATATTATTCTTCTTGAAATGATATTGCTTTGTGCAATATTATAGTGACAAGATAATATATTGATCATTGAGTCATTATATTGTGAAGATGACAGGTGAAATCAAAATGGATTTATTTAGGCATTCATCTTAAAACAGCAGGTGCTTAAACACTGGACTGCAGAGGCATTTGCAGAACAGCCCACAAATGCACCTATTCAGTATTCTAAATGAGTTTGTAAACTTAATTAGGGTCAAAATGCTCAAATTACTTTCTGCCTAAAGTTAAATCCTCGTCGCATTCAGTGTCTCAGAGTGCCCGTCAAATTAAAATATACCCACAGCTCCAAGTAACATCAAATTGTTAGCTTGTCTACGTTGGATGGTTTAATGTACATTCATTGGCTTCAGGTGGAAGACCAGGGTAACATGAAAATTCAAGCCGGGCAGGACTTCAGTGAATGGCTGGGCACTGGGGAATGTTGTAGATCAGCGGGATTTGGGAGTGCAGGTACATAGCTCCATGAAATTGGCATCACAGGGAGATAGAGTGGCCAAGAAGGCTTTGGGTACGTTGGTCTTCATCAGTCTGGGTTTGAGTATGGAAGTTGGGACATTATGTTACAGTTGTACATGACATTAGTGAGGCCACATTTGGATTACGGTCTGAAGTTGTGGTCACCCTGCCATAGGTAAGTGCCATAGGAACCTTGTCAAAGATGTTAAGCTGGGAAGAGTGCAGAGAAGATTTATGAGATGTGGCCAGGCCGTGAGGGCCTGAGCTATAGGGAGAGATAGATGCAAAATGCTGGAGTAAGAGGTTGGGCAGGCTAGGACTTTATTGCTTGGAGCACAAGAGGCTGAGCGGTGATCTTAGAGAAGTATATAAAATCATGAGGTTAATAGATAAGGTGAATGCATAAAGTATTTTATCCAGAGTATTGGAATGAAGAACCAGAGGACATGTTTAAGGAAAGATTTAATAGGAACCTGAGGGACAAGTTCACACAGCGGGTGGTGGGTATGTGGAACGAGCTGCCAGAGGAGTTAGTTGAAGCAAGTGTGAAAACAACATTTAAAAGACATTTGGACAGGATATGGATAAGATTTGAGCCAGATGAGGACAAGTGGGACAAGTGTTTTGTTTAGGTTATTGTCAGGTGTACCGAGGTACAGTGAAAAGCGTTTGTTGTGTGCTAACCAGTCAGCGAAAGTGTAGGTGTAGATGGGTGTGAGTGTAGATGGGCATCGTAGTCAGCAAGGGCAAGTGGGCTGAAGGGCCTGTTTCCATGCTGTATTATTCGATGACTATTCTGCAGATGTGCCATAGAAAACATTTTATCGGGAGGTATCACAGCAAGGTTTAGGAAAAGCTCCATCCAAGACCTCAGGAAATTGTAGACAATTGTGCACGCAGCCCAGACCATCACACAAACCAACCTCCCTTCCATTTACCCCATCTACATGTCACGCTACCCCCGGCAAGGCCACCAGCGTAATCAAAGACTAGTCTCACCCCAGTCGCTCCCTCTACTCTCCAAGAGGTACAAAAGTTTGAAAACGGATACCTTCAGATTCAGGGACTTTCTGCCCAGCTGTTAACAAGCAACTGAACGGTCCTCTCACCAGCTGGAGTGCGGTCGTGATCTGCCATCTACCTCATTGGAAACCGTTGAAGTATCTTTGATCAAACTTTATCTTGCACTAAACATTATTTCCTTTATCCTGTATCTGTACACTGTGGACGGCTTGATTATAATCACGTATAGTCTATTCTTTGACTATAGCATACAACAAAAAAGCTTTTCACTGCATCTCAGGACACATGACAATAATAATGCTGCCTGACCCGTCAAGTTACTCCAGCGCTTTGGGTCACTTTTTGTAAACCTGCGCCTGTAGTTCCTTGTTTCTACATAAACATTGAGGATTTCTGCTGCAGCGACACAAAGTGGTGGTGAGGCCACTTCTGGTTACTGTGTAGTATTGTGCAGGTCAGGAAAATCCAGAACCACGGATCACCCACTAACGAAGAACATGATCTGCTCTCAGTGATTCGTGAGACATTAGAAAACGTTTCCTCAAATAGCGGGCAAAACATTCTTTGAATATTTTAAAGCCGAGGGTGATGGATATTTGCTCAGGTTCTGAGGGGTTTGGGGAGTGTGGATGAGGTGATTGCACTGTCTACCTCCTGCTTGATATGAGCAGAGTCTGGGGCAGGAAATGGGTATGTGCCTTGGTGCAGTTCAGCTTCAGCAGCTCAGAGATACTGTGTGGAATCTGGCACTGTGACAGCCCACAACTGCACATCGTCAATGGGGAGGAATTTGACCTATTTTAAGGATTCAAGCACACATTCATTTCACATGAATTTCTAAACTATGAGCTACTTTCTAAATCACTAATGATGTTTAAACTCCTGTGATCCAAGTTATCTGCATTTCATTTTGTCTTTGTACTGGTGCCACTAATCATTCACTTCAGTGGCAACAACACCAGACATTTTGGAGTAGACACACAGCACAAGTATTTCTGTGCCAAATGTGTATCATTGACTGGAAAAATGTAAAAATTGACACTCCGCTCCCCCCCCCAATACACAGATTCACATGCACACACACGCAAAGATACATGCAGATGCACTACATGCAGACACGGGCATACACACAGACATGCACGCACACACACAGATTCAGACACATGCGCACACATGGACTCAGGCATACACAGACACACACACACACACACAATTACACACACACAGACAGATGCACATAGCACACACAGACTCGGACACGCAAACACGGACTCAGACATACACCGACACACACACGCACACACACACACACACTCAGATACACGCACACGCACAGACTCAGACACACACAGACATAGATACATACGCACACACAGAGATTCTGACACGGACTCAGGCATACACAGACACACACACAGACACACAAACTCACAGACACACACACAAACACACAATTACACACACACACACACACACACACAGACAGATGCACATGCGCACACACAGACTCGGACACGCAAACACGGACTCATACATACACAGACATACACACACAGACTCAGACACACAGACATACACACAGATACATGCGCGCACACACAGACTCAGACACGCACACACGGACTCAGGCATACACAGACACACACACACACACACACACACACACACACACACACACACACACACACACACACACACACACACACACACACACACACACTGCAATGACGACGTGGAACCACTGAAACTGGGGATGCCTGTGGAGGTGAAGCGGTTCTAATGTTTTTTAAGTTGTGTGTCGTGTGCTCCTGACCCAAGGCCTCAACATTCTCAGTGCTGTCCCAAATGCTTCGGTCTTCATTTTAAGTCATCATGGCGATGATTCTTGCTAGTTGATGGATATGTTACTTTGTCAAGGAGGCTTTGAGAGCATTCTCTCTTTGTCACACCACCTGGTTAGCAGGTGCCATTCAGTGTTTGGAATGCCTGATTATGGGGTATGATACTGAGCTTATCATAGATTCATGTGGCATGGAAACAGGCCCTTTCGCCCAACCCCTCCATGCTGACCAAGTTGCCCAACCTACGCTAGTCCCAGCTGCTTCAGTCCTGCATTGGATCCTATCCCCTGTGAATGACTTAGACTGCTGGTGACTTGGACTGTTGGATCGACCACTTCTTGTCACACTCTGTAACTTGTCCAACATGAAGGGTTTGAACGCGCGGTTATTGGTTATTAGGAACAGCATGGAAATCTTTCACTCGGTGTAGCTCATCTATCTCCCCTCTGCTTATTCTCCTTGCATTGTTTCCTGGATTCTTCTGTGTGTCTAACAAAAACCTATTCAAAAGATGCCAGAAGAATAATTATCAACAAAATTAAAGTATTGCAAATGTTTCCATATTATTCTGCTGCATTGATAATTTCTCGCAGAGATGATTTAATTATTGTTTTTTATGTCTAAAAACATTACTGGCTGAAAGTGACAGTGGTTCGTGAGGGTTAGGGTTTATTCTCACTCCAAATCGTACCTTCATTTGTCTATTTCAGTTCATTGGCTATATTTAAGAGGGAGTTAGATGTGGCCCTTGTGGCTAAGGGGATCAGGGGGTATGGAGAGAAGGCAGGTACGGGATACTGAGTTGGATGATCAGCCATGATCATATTGAATGGCGGTGCAGGCTCGAAGGGCCGAATGGCCTACTCCTGCACCTAATTTCTATGTTTCTATATTGCGGTTTTTCATGTTTTCTCTTTCATGTTTTCTCTACATTAATCTCAGTCCGAAGAAGGGTTTCGGCCCGAAACGTTGCCTATTTCCTTCGCTCCACAGATGCTGCCTCACCCGCTGAGTTTCTCCAGCACTTTTGTCTACTTTTCATTAATCTCAGTAACCTCTCTACTAAATCATTAATAGCCAGTGAAGGGGGAGAGGGGAGGGAGTTGTGCCTTTTAAGAAAGTCAAGTTTCTCTCCCCATTAACAATTTCTCTCATTCGTCTATCAAGTTGCTCCTGTCATTATGAATCAGGAGATCATACCAGGTTCTATCCATGATGTTTATTGCAATACATTCAAAACATAACCTGGGAGTAATGAAGGAGACTGCGTTTTGTTTTCTGTGTTTACGAGTGATATGGAAGTGACACAGTGGCTATTTAATATCTACGTCAAACTGAAGCAGCTCAAAATGGTGCTGTAATTGTAATGGCCCTGTCCCACGGTACAGTTCATTCCAAGAACTCTCCCGAGTTTAAAGAAAATCAAACTCGTGTTAAGCACGGAGAATGAACATAGTGGGTACGTCGGAGCTCGGGGATGTCTCTTAGCGGCCCGTAACGCTAACGGCGGGTACTCGAGAAGACTCGCTAACGGCAGGTAAGCGCGGGAAGACTCGTGAAGATTTTTCAACAATGATGAAAAATATCCGCGAGAGCCCCGAGTACCGACGAGTGGCCATTACCGTAAATCTCCAAGTTCTAATCAGGGCAAACTCGGGGGAGCTCTTGGAATGAACTCGTACCGTGGGACAGGGCTTTTAGGGTGGCATTTCACCACCTTTCACTTGCATTTACATGCCATGTTGAGAGCACCTCCGTGGCAGCTTTGCTTTCGAACCAGTCAAACGCTGTGCAGTGCTGTGGATGGTGTTTGCAGAGCAGTGATGTGAAAGTGGTGCAGCACCTAGAGGCACAGCATCAGAAACGACAGGTCGAGATAAAGGCATTGTGGCAACGCTAAAGGGCCGAGTGCTGTCGCTCCAGATCAACATCATGGAATCATTAAAGCAACATCTTCAACAGGTTCATAATGCCTCCAGCGCTCTCAAGATTGGCTGCAGGTGGCGCCCCCGAGACACAGGTGGTCGGGCTAAAGAGAGGGAGGTCGGGTCGTGGGCCTGCAGCAGCGTGGGGCTCACCTGGATCGGGGGGGCAATCCAGTACTTCCAGCATGTGGACCCGACTTTTTCCTTTGTAAAGATCACCAAATTATGGCGACTGTACATTTGTGGGTTGTGCAAAGGAACTTCACAGCACTGTGCATATGTGACAAAATAGCACCATTGTGGCGTTGAAGGGTTATGGGAAGAAGGCAGGAGAATGGGGTTGAGAGGGAAAGATGGAGAAGCTAGCGTTGTGCATTGAGCAGTGACTGGTTTGTGTAGGGAGTTGTACTGTAATGTGTACGCATGAACTGCAGATGCTTGTTTATTCCGAAGAGAAATACAAAACGCTGGAGCAACTCAGCGGGTCAGGCAGCATCTCTGGAGAAAAGGAGTAGGTGACGTTTTGGGTCAAACCTTTCGTCATACTGAAAGAGAGAAGTCCCGTGTTGTGGACGGTTCCAGTACATGGGGAACAGTTGATGTTTTAGGCTAACAAGGTGGGGGGGGGGGGGGGAGGTTTGAAGGGCTTGAAGGTGCGGTTATTTGGGCCAGCATGGAAATCTTTCACAGTACTGCCAATTTATGGGTGTAGCACATCTACAGTGCCCCCCTTAATGTTTGGGACACATCATTTATTTATTTACCTCTGTATTCCACAATTTTATCAGATTTTATTAAAGGCCATTTTTATACATTCTGGTTTCGCCATGGAGAAATTACAGCTGTGTTTAAACATAGTCCCCCCATTTCAGGGCACCATAATGTTTGGAACACTTTGGTTCACAGGCGTCTGTAATTGCTCAGGTGTGTTTAATTGCCTCCTTAATGCAGGTATAGGAGAGCTCTCAGCACCCAGCCTTTCCTCCAGTCTTTCCATCACATTTGGAAACTTTACAATACAATACCGTTTATTGTCATTTGAACCTCATTGAGGTTCAAACAAAATTTAGTTTCTGCAGTCGTACAAACAAGAAAAGAACCAAGACACAACACAATTTACACAAACATCCATCACAGTGAATCTCCTCCTCACTGTGATGGAAGGCAAAGTCTTATCTCTCCCCTGCACTCCCCATTCTCCCCTGGCTCGAAGGGCCAAATGGCCTCCTCCTGCACCTATTTTCTATGTTTCTAACCACATGTGATTTTTTCGATAACAAATCTCAAATTGTGGAATATAAAGGATGGGTCTTTGTCCCAAACATTATGGAGGCCACTGTATCTCCCTTCTGCATCCTCGCCTTGCATTGTTTCCTGGATTCTTCTGCCCCCTTCCTTGCCCAACTCACCCCAGGAGGGATGTTAATGACCCGTAACAGCTTGTAATGAGCTGTTTATTATTTCTTCTCTGTCGGGAGAGTGAGTGAATGCTTGTTCCATTTGAATGAGTACAATCACAAAGAACCTTCTCTAACCTTCAGCTCAACTTTGTTGATCAAACCTTTGCCGCCGCGGTCTATCTGTGAAGTGAGCTTATAATGACTGCATTAGGTGATCATCTGGCCGTCAGTTGCTATTGAGATTAATGTCATATTTGAATGCATTTGGCTCAGGCTAATTCTCTGCATCATTAATCGATCTGTATCACCTCTTGAAGACCTGTGCAGATTGTTACATGACACGTAACATAGGTGGACCTAGCTGAGGCCTCGAGTATGCACGGACTGCTCTCGAGCATGAAGGAGAGTTCCAAAGACCTCCTAGGACCTCGTGTCAACCATGCTGCGAGTATGAGTCGAGGGCAAACTCTTCTAAACTCGCCAATTAGGTCCCCGCAGTGGGACAACCCCTTTAGTTTTGCTGCTGTTTTGATGCCGTGCTGTGTGCTAGGAATGCTTTAAATGAGCTGAGCCCCGAGCAGATGCTCTGCGATACATCTCTGGGCTTCTGTGCAGATATCATCATGCCCTTTGTATCTATTAGTGAATCAGGCCGAGAGAAACCGCAGACTTTGCTTGGCCAGGTTTCCACTTGGAACCCTACCCGTAGTCCTATCAATTGCAAACCTGCTGACCTGATCAGATGGTACAAAGCCCCAGACAGATCACTCAGCATTCAAATCCGTGAACGTACTAAGTTAATTAATTGTGCGGTCCTATGTACAGCTGTAGATGCAGCGGGCTCATATAAACTGTGCTTTTTATGAGTACATTTATTTGCTGACAAGATAAATCCAGAAGCCTTTTTTTTTCATATTACCAAAAGTTTGTTTAAACATTTAAACAGGGCAGTTCCTTGTTGGAACCAAATATGAAAGTGATAAAATTAGCATTTCACAGCATCCCCCAAATTAATTACAGTTGCAGATTGGTATTGGTTTATTATTGTCACGCATATCGAAGTAGAGTGAAAAGCCTTGTGTGCTATCCAGTCACATCATGCCGTACAAGAACACAATCAAGCCATACTCAAGGACAACTGGCAGTGCATTGAGAAAAGTACTGGCGTGCAGAATATAGTGTTACATTAAAGATTTTACAAAGTGTAAGGTCTGCAGTGAGACTGGTTGGGGGAATCAGGGCTACAGCCCGGCTTATGAAAGGACCGTTTAGTCGCTTGATAACCGCAGAAGGTGAGGTAGTGCAGGTAGCGATGTGGGAAATGCAATGGACGTGGAATATGACAGCCAGCTGTGTTGGAGTGATTTATTAGCATTGGAAATAGTTGAATCCGATCTCTATCACCTCTTGAACCTCGCACCCAATAACAAATGTTTTTCATATGGATGGTGTTGTAATATTAGCATTATTCATAATTCATATTTATGAATTGCATGATATAGGGTAAATGTACGCCTTTTGCTGTATTGCTGCGTAATATTTTTGATAATCCATTGATATAATGGATGTGGAGGACGGGGACGTGTGAGAGCCAAGGGAATGTTTATATTGAGAGGCAGAGTAAGATGAAGAGGTGCCTCACGGTTATGTCATATCAACAAACAGCTAAACCTTTAATGTTACAGAAGCGAGCATGGCCACAGTACAGATGGAAAATAAACGTAAAAATTTGATGTTTCAGGAGTTCCAGAGCTGGCTCAGATATCTGCTGGTTCAATCCGTCTTGTGTTCCCGTACTGTACACAGATTCATGTGTGTTCCCATATTGTACACGGATTCACACGTGTTCCTGTACTGTACATGGATTCACCATGTGTGTGCCTGTACTGTAAATGGATTCACCATGTGTGTGTTCTTCAGGCATTAGATTTCTCCGTGGATCCGCGGATTTTGAAATTCGGTTAAAAAAATGGTCTAAATCGCCGCTATAAATGGCCCCACGGCTAGCGCTCACCTCCGCACATGTAGAGTAGCAGTTTTCCTCGGTCCCCTCGGCCGACCGTACCGGGGTTGGGGCGGGGAGCACAGAGTTGCGTACACGTACACAACGCTCACACTGTAACTGTGCGGTCTTAATATTGCACATGTAGTGTAAACAAGCAAGGAGTTGGTGTCATTTTAAGGTATGATTATCACAAATTTTCTGTGTAAATTAAGAAGTGACAAGCACGTAAAATGTGTTAATTTAAGGTTCAATAAAAAAGGATTAAAGTACAAATTAAGGGTGAACAAGCAAGATAACGGTGTCATTTCGAGTTACAAAATTTCACAAAACCCCATCTCTCTTCCTCTTTTTCCCGTTTTTTCCTGTCTCATGCCAGATTGTTGTACTGCACACGGATTCATCACATGTTCCCGTACTACACACGGATTCACCGTGTGTGTATGGTGCATAGATTCGCCATGTGTGTTCCCGTGCTGTGCACAGATTCAACACACGTGTTCCCGTACTGTACACCGATTCACCATGTGTGTTCCCGCACTGTACATGGATTCATGAACATGTTCCCCTACTGTACACAGATTCAACACACGTGTTCCAGTACTGTACATAGATTCATCACGTGTGTTTCCACCCATGTGGTGCAGAGTGACACATCATGACAGACAAAACATGGGTTGTATTCTCTTGAAGTCAAAAGTTGATAAAACTGTATTGATTTTATAGGAGCTACGGAGAGAAACTCTTTCCTCTCATGTGGTCTGTAGGATTATTAATAATAATAAAATCAGACACAGACCAATTAAGAAAGGAATTAGGAATCATTTTATGGATTCAAAGTTAACATCTTCTCTCCTCAGTTGTGAATACTGAGTCAGTTTAAATGTATTACATTGAAATTGATGAAGTGTATCTGAGGATTATTGAATGAATGAGTTTCAGCTGACTGCATTATCTATATTTGTGCAAAGTCTGTGTGGCGTTCATTGGGATAAAATCTTCAAGGTTAAAAGATTTGTTATTGGTCATGTTCAGAGAAGTCGGAGTCCAGAGCAAGGTCTGTTTAATTCTAATCGGGCATCAATTTTTGCAAGGAATAAACGCTTGTCAGAGCGCTGCACATCAGTTTAAACACTGCTCGTTTTAGTACTGGGGTCAAATAGTATGTTCTTCCAGCGGGTATCACTATTTCCCTTGTAGTGTGTCTGTACAATTGTAATCTGGCTCTTTGTTCCACTTTATAAATGGCAAGAAGGCAGATTCTGACATTTGAATTCACTTGCTTGAATTTTTTGTAGTCATTTGGAGCACATCACCCCTCTTTAACGCTCAGTCACCCCATAGTCTGAACTAAGGACAGGTACATGGATAGGAAACACTTCAAGGGCTTTGGACCATACACGGACAGGTGGCACCAGTGTATATGGACAGTCTTCAACATGGACCAGTTGGGCCGAAGGGCCTATTTCAATGCTGTATGACTCCGTGACAATATCTTTTTTGTTTATAATTAATCCTGTTAATTACCATAAAGTCTGATGAAAAATACTAAGCTTTCAATTTCTGGTTCTGTCTACAACAGGGCATCGCTTGCACTGCTCGTGAACCTCACAGTTTGAGGTGGGGCTAAGATGAGCATAACCAGTGACGAAGTAAATTTCCTGGTTTATCGATATCTCCAAGAATCGGGTAAGAATGTTCATCTGTATCACCAGCAGGTTCTCGATAGATTTTAAAAGTGCCTGATCGTTATTTTACATGCAGAAGCTTCCATAGTTAATGTTCCATAGTTTAATTTTTCAATAAAGCCGTTATGAGAAGCTCAGCTTTTAATGAATAGTTGGTAGGTTTATAGGAACGCTAGGCCTGCTTCTACACTTTGGCTCAGTCCCTGGACGTAAGCATATGCAGGCAAGCCCTTTGCACTGGAGGGCATTTACGCCATGCAGGTGGCTACTGTGTGGGTGGCGCTTGCACAGTAATTGCTTTGTCTGCACAGTTTCGCATACAAATAAGCAGACTTTACATATTCACAGTTTCAAAAGAGAATTTATTGGTATTTGGGGATCTCCATATGACCTGCTTAATCTATTGGGATGCTCAGAGTCTCTTCGTCACAATCCTCAACACACACTTTACCTTTGTCTGATCAATAATTCCTCAGCATTGATTTGTGGTGTCTATTGGTGGGCCAGGCATTCCTGAGGATATGATTTCTTCTATCTGTGTTCGACCGACCCCCATTTGTTAATGAAAATACTGGTAAGTTATCAACACCATTCTGTCAACATTCCATTTGTTATCTGGTGTTAGATTGCCAACCTTCACTTTGTCAATTCGCAATGCATGGAGAGCGTAAAAAACACTGCACACATGGCACAGATACAGGCTCTTCAGTCCATGCCTTCAGACCCCATCTAAACTGGTCCCATTTGCCCAATACCCCTCTAAAGTTTAAAACTTATACCATTCCTTTCCATTCCCTCTCACCTCAAACTAATAAAAATGTGACACAGTTTAAAATACAAAATGATAAATAATTTAAAAATATCCAATGGGCTTGTGTTTATGCTTTTTAAATATTCCGTTTTATGAACCCAACATTTCTGTTTAAACTTCAGATTTGCAACATCAGCATATTTTTTAATTTTTGTAATTTGAACTGATATTTGTGATTCAACCGGTGATTTGTTTTGGACTCCGCTATTTTCCTCCAATGAAAACTGTGTTCATCGTTGGTGAACAATTCGAGATTGTAGTCGATTGGTGTTTGGAGTCATACAGCATGAAAACAGGCCCTTTGTCCCAACTTGCCCATACCGACCAAGATGTCCCATCTACTCCCACCTGCTCTGCGTTTGGCCCATATCCCTCAAAACCTTTCCTATCCATGTACCTGTCCAAATGCCTTTTAAATCTTGTGATAGTACCTGCCTGACCTTTCTCCTCTGGTAGCTCGTTCCATATACCCACAACTCTTTGTGTGAAGACGTTTCCCCTCAGGTTACACAAAACAGTACAGCACAGAGACGGGCCCTTCAGCCCATAATGTTTGTGTCAAACATGATGCGCAGTAAACTGATATAGATCCTATTAAATATTTCCCCTCTCGCCTTAAATTGATGTTCTCTGGTTCCTGATTCCCCTATCATGGGAAAAAAACAATGCATTCACCCAATCTATTCCTTTCATGATTTTATTTGCTTCTATAAGATCACCCTTCAGACATTTTGATAGGTAAGTGGACAAGAAAGGTTCAAGAGATATGGGCATAACATGAACTAATTGGACGAGTTTAGATGGGGCATCTTATTGGGCAGGACGAGTTGGGCCGAAGAGCCTGTTTTTGTTTCAATTCCGTAAATGGTACCATTCCTTGAAAGTGACATCACAAGTAGATAGGGTGGTCAAATAGGCTTTCAGCACATTAACTGAAATCTTCATCAGTCAGAGTACAGTTGGGAGGTCATATTACAGTTATATAAGACATTGGTGAGACCACATTTAGAGGATTGTGTTCAGTTTTGCTCGCCAAGATGTGAAGCTGGAAAGGGTGCAGTGAAGATTTACGAGGATGGTGCCGGCTGTAGAGGGTCTGAGCGGCAGGGAGAGGTTGAACAGGCTAGGGCTTTATTCCTTAGACTGCAGGAGGCTAAGGGGTGATCTTCCAGAGGTGTACAAAATCATGAGAGGAATAAATCTAGTAAACGCACAGAGTCTTTTGCCCAGAGTAGGGGAATCGAGAACCACAGGGCAGGTTTAAGGTGAAGGGGGAAAGATTTAATAGAAACCTGAGAGGTAACCTTTCTACACAAAAGGTGGTGGATGTATGGAACGAGCTGGCAGAGGAGGTAGTTGAGGCAGATACTATCGCAACGATTAAGAACCATTTAGGCAGGTACATGGATAGGATAGGTTTAGAGGGATATGGGCCAACCGCAGGCAGGTGGGACTAGTGTTGATAGGACATGTGGGCAGGTTGGGCTGAATGGCCTGTTTCTACGCTGTATGACTATGACTATATAACAAGCGCATAGTTCGCAACAACCTTAAACAATGCCATTATAAAACAAAGGATCAACCTCAATATACAATACTATATGCCAATGGCACTTTTCCATTCTAGTGTAAACCTGATATCTTGTAAATCGAGGATTAATTTATTATCTATATTTGTATTAAATATTAGAAATTGTCAAAGTATATTTCAGATTAAGTAATAGAGAAATTGGTGTGTGAGGAATAGAGGAAGTTCATAAGTAAATTTCACCAATAATCTAAACATTGCCACAGTTATTCCCACACCCTTTCATTAGTTTCCTTATGTTAGTGAAGGTGTTTGATTCTTAATATGCAGCTATGAATTACTGGTAAGTAGCACATGGAACTTGCTTTTCTAGAGAGACAAGGAACTGCAGATGCTGGTTTATAAATAGGAAGACACAAAGAGCTGGAGTAACTCAGCAAGCCTGGCAGCATCTCTGGACGCGAGTTCTGGGAAGCAGGGGCCCTCGTTAACTGCCGCGCATGGCAACACCATACGGATTTACAGTGTCTGCACAATCCCGCTCAGCTTACCAATTTACCTGGCTGTTCACAGTTGCCAAGTGTCCCAGCCGTTGCTGGGCGCCGATTTCCTGCGGGCGCAATCACTGCTAGTCGATGTGAGGGGCCAACGCCGCGTTCATGCTTCAACATCGGAATCCGTCTCCTTGCGCCCTGCTGTGTTCGCCACGCCACACCGCACCCCGGTGTCTTCATTGGACAATATTTACGCCAAATATTGGCGTATTTTCCTGACATTTTGACCCCGCATTTCCACTCGGCCAGCCCTAAACACGGTGTGGTTCGTCACATTCTTACTACGGGCCCACCACTCCATGCCCGCGCCCGCAGGCTGCCTCCCGACAAGCTCCAGATCGCTGAAGCGGAGTTTTGCCAGATGGAGGCCATGGGAATTGTCCGGCGTTCTGATAGCCCCTGAACGTCCCCGCTGCACATGGTACCGAATGTCTCCGGGGGCTGGAGGCCGTGTGGAGACTACCATCGCTTGAATGAAGCCACCATCGCGCGTCGCTATCCTATTCCCCACATCCAGGACTTCTCCGCCCATCTGGCCAGGGCCATGGTTTTTTCGAAGGTTGATTTATTCCGGGGCTACCATCAGATCCCGGTGCGACCGGAGAACGTGCCTAAAACGGATATTATTGCTCCCTTTGATGGTTTGAGTTCTTTCGTATGCCTTTCAGCCTTAATGCCACGCCGGCTTTCCTACGCCTGATGGACCTATGCCGTGGGTTGGGGACTTGATTTCCTGTTCATTTACCTGGGCGATATCCTCGTGGCTCGTCGCTCTGGACAAGAACATTGTTCCCACCTCCGTCTGTTGTGTCAGCGCCTCAGCGAGCACGGTCTTGCGCCGGACAATTCCCTTGGCCTCCATCTGGCGAAACTCTGCTTTAGCGATCTGGAGCTTGTCGGGAGGCAGCCTGCGGGCGCGGGCATGGAGCGGTGGGCCCAAAGTAAGAATGTGATGAACCACACCGTGTTTAGGGCTGGCTGAGTGGAAATGCGGGGTCAAAATGTCAGGATAATCGGGAACCCCGGATGCAGTAGATGAGGTTAGAGGAGGTGCACGTGCACCTCTGTCTCACCTGGAGGGACTGCTGGGGTCCCTGGATGGAGTTGAGGGAGGAGATATAGGGACAGGTGTTACATCTTTGTTTCGATGTAGCAGCAGAGTTTTACAGGGTGAATATTTGCAAAGATAATAGGCATGTGCTGTGGGATGTGTTGGTTATGTTGAGGCTGGAAGAATTGTGGCTGAGAACCAACATTTGTGGCCGGTTCCAATAATCCAGCAATCTTGGCAGCAGTGAAATGGAAAAGGTCGGACGTTCGTGCTTTGAGAAATAACACTGCACCGACTGGAGAGTCCTGCGTGCACGAAGAAATGTGGAAAATTGAATGCTTCTACATTAATCTGAGAAACACGTTTACATCGTAAAAACGCTGGCGATAATGGCAGATTATATCTGGGTAGAACACTGTGTGCCGCTGCCCTTTGTAAACGCAGTGACCTCTGTAAACTTGCATACGTGTGACTAACATGTGACTCCTCTGTCTCCGCAGGTTTCTCTCATTCAGCTTTCACGTTTGGAATCGAAAGTCACATCAGTCAGTCGAACATCAACGGCACACTAGTACCACCTGCAGCTCTGATCTCCATCCTTCAGAAAGGACTGCAGTATGTCGAGGCAGAGATCAGCATCAATGAGGTAGTGTGACAAGCAATCCCTCGCACTCTCTACTCTCAACTGATGCTACTTCTCTGATTAATCAGCTTGAACGAGGGGCAAGCACATGTCTTGGGTATTGTTAGTGTTGAATAATAGTTTTATTTTAAATCTGTGTATATTTAGCACAAAAGTCTTCATTTGCAAGAAGCAGTTACAATTCTTTTGGGTTTCTTTGCCAATGACTCTCGTACTGTTCTGGTGTGGCCACTGGGACGCAGACTGAAGCTTGGGGGAAGTATAGGAGATGTCTGGTCACCCCTTGTCTGCCCTGCTCACTCATCAGCCCTGCAGCAATGAGACCTGCTGCTGCTGCTGCTGCCGCCTGCATTGCACAGTCCACAGTGTTCTTAATGACCCTTTAAACATCTGCCTACTGCTCACTTTCAAATGTGTTTCTGACTGCAAACTCCTTGACCTGACCGAGTCAGCCTCTATAATTATAACTCACATTATATCCCAGCAGTCCCAACATTTCTATTCATGCCCTGAACTAAGACCACGCCAGTACGTTGCCAGCAATGTCACAGGGAGGGAATCCTTACTGTGAAGCGGAATCTTCCACCCTTGGCTTTATGTCAGCAAATGAGACTCCTTGTCCACTTGCTATTCCCCAGACTATTGCAACTTCCACATTGCAAAGCCTGCTAAATGATCATTAAACAACGCACTTGACAAACATGTAATTGTGAAAATTGTGAATCAGAAAAAAACATATCCGTGTTTTTATAAATAGCACGGAAATCCGTAAAGATGTTAACACGTAAAACAAAATAACCAGGTTGTCTGCTTGCGCTAGGTATTATCTTCAAGCAGTTTACATAGATTTAATGAAACTTGCCACATCTATTCGCCAGATGAGAGAGCTTTAGCACAAATAGATCTTTTGACAGTCAGGGCAAGGATCGAGTGGTCCAGATTTTACAAGTACAATTGCCCACATTACTGACCACATTAGGGTTTCATGGATGTAGGGATGTGAAGTTGCATTAATTCCCAAACACGTCCAATGGCAAATGTACTGAGTGATCTGGCACGCGAGATTGTTTACATTGATCCTGATTTGGAGGAAGCCTGGGTCTCTCAGCAAGTTCCAGATGGAGAAACTGCAGTATCCTGCAAGGATGTTTTACCCCTGATCACAGATTCACGCCCATTGTTTCATGGAACATCTAGTTAACTTCTCGCCAAAACAACGAGAAAATATGGCTTGGTGACAGGACAAAATAACCAATGGACGTGGGTTTGAAACTTTGCACAAATAAACCCGAACCAATCCTTCAGGTTTTAACAAATCGCCGTCTCAAACTTGATGTTGAAAAAATGGAAACATTAGCATGATTTGAGCGCAAAGGAGCCGTAAACGCACGTAAAGCAGACCTGAACATTAGTTTAGTTTAGTGATACAGTGCAGAAACAGGCCCTTCGGCCCACCGAGTCCCCACCGACCAGCGATCCCCACACTATCCGACCCTAGGAACAATTTTTACATTTATACCAAGCCAATTAACCTACAAACCTGTACGTCTTTGGAGCATTGGAGGAAACCAAAGTTCTCTGAGAAAACCCACGCAGGTCACGGGGAGATCGTACAAACTCCGTACAGACAGCAAGCGCTGTAAGGCAGCAACTCTACCGCTGTTCCCTTGTTGGTGTACAGCACGCAATGCGGAGCTCAACAACCTGTAGGAAGACCAGGGATGTTCCAACTCACTGCTTCATGTGGTGTCCACTGTGGATTATTGTAATCCTGCCCTAATAACCACCGTACTGGTGTACCACGTGTGATCTGCAAAACTAATTCTTGCACGAAAGTCTCTGCAACCAGAAAGTTAATCCAAATCCGTTTTCTAGTTGAGAATATTTTTCGATAAATGTGACTGTCTAAACATAACTGCTGGAAATTCATAAATTCTAGGATCAGAATTAAGCCATTTGGCCCATCACGTCTACTCCGCCATTCACTCATGGCTGATTTATATGCCTTGTTATGTCTTTTGTATCAAATGAAATTCAGTAATAGCATTGCATCGTAGTCCATCATTAATCTCGGGTCCAGTTAAGTCATGCCTGGGGTAAACAGTAGTAAGATTGGTGGCCCACTGAATTATTCCGAGCAGTTCTGGGTCTTGTATCAGATCTCATCAGTTTTCTATGTGTAAAAGTTGAGTCTGTGTTTAAACCTTTACGAAATGTTGCACGTTCTCTTGTTTATTCCTCCACTAGAGGACGTGGCTCTGCGGTATCTGCAGCTTGTCTGGGCACAGACTGCCCATCAGCCACCACTTTATGAAATGTGGTCACTTCTTCGTGTAACTTTAACCCTTTCCTCAAGTCTGGGACTTCGTTACTCTTGGTTCCTGCTCTCAAGGCACCGATCTTGTGCATCATTGTAGAAACTAACATTGTGCTGAATTAATGGGTACTCCCACTCATAATTCTAGCCAGTGGACATGTCAGAAGCATTCATGGGTGGGAGATTGCAACCTTCACGTGGTCCGCCCTGTTTCGACAAGTGCAATCAACCTGGCGTGCACAATCAAATAAGATCAAATAGAACAAGTTGTCCTACAACTTTAGGCTGTGCACGGCATACGCAAGAAGAAGAAGGAGCATCCATGCTGTACGATCACCCAGACGCGATCATTTTGTTTACAAACTGGATTTGAAAATGTCCTAGTCCTAGATATAGTGGCTGCAGCAAAGTGAAAGCTGGAGTTGATGTTGAGATTTGGAAACTGGTCAGCTGCAGGTTTCTGTGTGTACATAAACCAACTCTTCCTGTTGGTGATACAACTCTTCCGCGAGTTGCCGGCTTTGCAGGCTGCTGGAAATCAATGAACTGGTGACAAAGTCAAATAGTTACAAACTAGTTTCAGTGTAAAATGACCTGAAGATGTTCTGTGTAGGAAGGAACTGCAGATGCTGGTCTAAACCGAAGATAGACACAAAATGCTGGAGTAACTCAGCGGGACAGGCAGCATCTCTGGAGAAAAGGAATGGGTGACGTTTTGGGTCAAGACCCTTCTTCATATGTTCTGCTTGTGGGGTAAGGTGGGTGAATATGCCACTGTTGCCACATACTTAATCAGCAAGTGGATGGAGGACTGCATAGCTGAGACAAACATATGTGTACTCTTCAACCAGGAATCATGGCTGAACTGTAAGATTCACTCCCAGGTGAAGCCCAAATCTGCAGCTTTCAATTCAAACCATCCCAAGCGGTACAAGAAATCTGTCTACGAGCCATTAAGGATGGCAGGAGGGAACTTCCGACCAAGCTGCATTCCCGACATGAATACCAGTATTTTGTGGCAAGGCCTACACGCTATAATCGGTTTAAATGTGAAGGCGGGCAGTATCCCTGGCAAAAATATGTCCCTCCCGATGAACTGACAGCATTCTATGACAGCTTTGAACAGCAGTTCAGTGGTGGAATGCACCTCCCTGCCAGTCTCAGGTGTGTCTGTGCCAACAGTTACAGTGGCAGATGTAAGAGGGGCCTTCCTGAGAATGAGTCAGCAAAAAGCAACTGGCCCAGATGGAGACCCCGGCTACATCCTCACAACTTGTGTGGATCAGCTGGCAGAAAGTAGTCACAGATATCTTCGGCCAGTAATTACTCCATTTGGAGGTCCCTACCTGCTTCAAGGAGACCATTATCATTCCAGTGACAAAGTAAAATGAGGTAGTATGCCTTGATCACTACCATCCAGTGGCTCTGACATCCACCATCATCAAGTCCTTCATGAGACTGGTGATGGCGCATATTAACTTTGGCCTGGCATATCTCCACTGACTCTTACAAACCTCCACCGATGTACCATAGAAAGCATACTGTTGGGTTACATCACAGTTTGGATTGGGAACAGCTCTGCCCAAGACCGCAAGAAATTGCAGAGTTGTGCATGTAACCCAGTCCATCACACAGGCAACACTTTCCTTCTATACTTCGCACTGCCTCGGAAAAGCAGCCAACAGAATCGCAGTCTGGTGAAGGGCCCCGACCCGAAACGTCACCGATCCATATTCTCCAGAGATGTTGCCTGGCCCTGCTGAGTTACTCCAGCTCCACCAGTCATCTTGCTCTCAGTTGCTGCGTAGAGGCTGAGTCATCTCTGTAGGCTGTCGGCCACGTGATGGGTGGAGACTCAATGTTTCCGGCCCCTGTGAATACACGTGGGGTTTGTCACTGCCTCTGCTGCAATCAAGTTACAATTGGCCTTCCTGCGGAAATGGGTGGTTTCAAGACACAACAGTGTCCTTTTTATCTGATTTTATCTTTTAATCAGGCAGTTGTAGATGGGCCAGCAAATGCATTCGGTTCTGATTGTTTGACAAGTTCAAAATGCAGATGCTTGCTGGCCTTGCATCTTCCAGAATGAGGTGAAAGGCTTTGGTATCGTGCAATCAAGCTATTTCCAGTCGTCTAGTAATGAACCCCCAACACTCAATTTTGAAAAAGCAAATCAGGTTCCCTGATGGCTCAGGAAATTTATCTAATGAGTATTTATACAGATTGATTCTGCTCAGAGCTACCTGAGCGTATCTCAACATTGCCATGAGAGCTCACTAGTTCATGAGGTGGGGTTTCTAGTTCAGTGAGATGGGCCCCAGTTCAGTGAGGGCTCCCTGGTTCAGTGATATTGCATATGTAACGGGGTGACCAGAACTATACACTGTGGCCTTACCAACGTCGTGTAAAACTACAACACAACATCCGGACCTGTATGAATTAGTGTATGCGCTTAGGGTCCGTGTGAGGATCGTTTACATTCGCTCTGTTCTCTATGTAGGACGGCACGGTGTTTGACGGACGACCGATCGAGTCGCTGTCTCTGATCGACGCTGTGATGCCCGACGTTGTTCAGACCCGACAGCAGGCGTTCAGAGACAAGCTGGCACAGCAGCAACAGCAGCAGCAGCAACAGCTGCAGCATCAGCAGCAGCAGCAGCAGCAACAACAGCAGCAGCAGCAACAGCAGCAACAACAGCAGCAGCAGCAGCAGCAGCAGCAACAAGCAGCAGCTTCCTCAACCCCACAGCAAACAACACCAAAGAATGGAGAAGCCACTGTCAACGGCGAAGAAAACGGGGCACACACCATCACCAGTAAGTGTTGCATATGGTTCATTCAGCTCATGGTTAGAGTCGAGTTGCTAACTCTAAAGAATTATTTCTGTTATTAATTCCAACAATCATGTTCAAATGTAACGACATGCTTAAAAACTTTGCACCCAGATATGAAGAAGTGAAGGTTGTAGAAATGCATGGTCCTTTCATAGCAATTCTATTTTTATTTTAGACTAGACCAAGTGGGACCCATTGGGTCCCTGTCACATGGGTCCTGATCCCCCAACGCAATATTCCACCACTCACCCATAGCCCCCAACTGTGCATGTGGGGGCTCCCTCATTTTAAACTTTTTTTATTCATTAATGTGACAAGGCCATCTTTTGTTATCCAAATCTAATCATTAAACTTTCAATTTAGAGAGCAGTTAAAAGGCTTTGCAATCACATATGTGCTGGGTAAAGCTGGCAGATTCTTCCCCTGAAGGACATTTGCTGCCAAGGACTCAATGTCCTGGGATAGCAACGTTGCAGCCGGTAGGGCAACAATCCCATTATGACGTCATAGCTGCTTGCTGCCAGTGCAGATTTGAAGAAATCCTTCTCAAAGTGGAATTTTGTAAAGCTAAAAATGTTAATAACTTGTAAAATATAACATCAATCTGAACGAAACATGACACAAAGCACCACAGGACAATTGTGAGTAAGATGGTGCAAAAATGTTAGCGCTATCGTCTACCATCTTGGCGTAGTTCCGGGAGCACATGCGCGCGCATAGACAGATAGAAACAAACAAGATGAGAGTTTTTTAGTAATATATATAGACCTGTCACACAGGAGGCCTGCCCTCCCCACAACGCAATATTACACCACTCACCCATAGCCCCCATGGGAAGCCTGGTCCCCAACGCAACCCGTTCCCCAAGGGAATATTCCACCACTCACCCGTTTCCCCAACGGGAGGCCTGGTCCCCCAACGCAACCCGTTCCCACTTTCTAGTGCTGGCAGCCTGGCTGGACTGAGTGTGCCGAGATTGCAACAATGTAGCATTGTGAAGTCGTAGCATTTTTCTCAAATATTGACTTTTTAATTTTAAAGTTTCTTGTGAAACATAACATCAATGTGTACGAAACGTTATACGATCGACCACGGGACAAAGGTAAGGTGGTGCAAAAATGTTTACGCTATTGTGTACCGTTTTGACGTAGATCCTTGAGCGTTCTCAGATCCCTGTTGTTAATACATGGAAGAGATTTTATCTATTTGTTAGACTAAAGTATGACTAATCGTGTCAGTGGCACCGCGTGGTAGAGCTTCTGCATAACAACATTACCTTTGCAGTGACTGAGGAAAATTATGATTTTTGTCTTGGCCACTTTTTTGGCCATTAAGCAAGGTAAGATTTAAAGTAATTGCTTCCAAGTGGCTGACACTGTAAATGTCTTGTTTTAGATAATCACTCTGATGCCATGGAAATCGATGGCGATGTTGAAATCCCTTCCACCAAATCCACAGTCTTAAGGGGTCATGAATCAGAAGTGTTCATCTGTGCCTGGAACCCAGTCAGTGATCTCCTGGCATCAGGGTAAGTCTTGGATTGAAGTCTGAAAAGTGACAATAAGGTCCGCCTGGTTCTTTGGTCCAGCCATCAGCAGCACAGATTGCATTACTGCCTCATCTCCATCAAATAGCTCTAGGACTGTGATGTGATCGCTTACAGTCTAAAGATTTACTGCGACGGGCTCCCACCAAAGTTATTTGGACACCCTGTGCGTAGGGGAGAGGGTAGGGCCGAGGATGTCCTGGTTGGGTTGCTCCTGGACCTGGCCAAGCTGGCCATCCGCGAGTCACAGCGGCAGGCGGAAGAGGGCTCTGCCCGAGCCGGCTGCCTGCCTCTTTTCGGGGGGATTACGTCCATGCCCGGGTGGTACTAGAGAGGGACTAGGCGCTGCCCTGGGGGATTTCCGGGACCACTGGGCACCACCGGGGGGTTGAATGCATCCTTGACAAGGATTGGAAGATAGTTGTATCATAGTTTGTCGTGGCAATATGTTTGATTTAAAAAAAGAGGCGCAAAGATCTCAGTGCTGTTGGAGATTTCCCGTCTCTGTTTCGAGACATTGTCAGCCAGGCATTGCCATGGGACGTTGCACTTTCTTGAGCAGCCTTTGATAACATCCCTGAAATACAATACTATATTGCATAGTATTGTGTAGAACACAAAGTGCTGGAGTAACGTAGCGGGTCAGGCAGTATCTCTGGAGGACATGAATAAGTGACGCTTTGGATCAGAACCCTTCTTCAGAGTGGAAGTAGAGTTTCTGGGCCATCCTTGTGGGATTGGTGCTGGTGTCGACTTCATTATCGTAATTCTAGTTACCTGGATTCTAGTTACCTGGATCTGGAAAATGGCGCCAAAACGGCAGCTCTTGTATGTGGGCTCAGTAGACTATTTCTCTACACTTTGCTAATCACAGATGTACTTGGGTATCGCGATACTCCACTAGACTGTATGTAAGGAAATCATTTCATTGTGCATTTGCAGGTGACAATAAAAGCACCATTGACCAATGCAGCAAATGGCAGGCAGAGCCCTCAACAGTTGCCACAATCGACTGTATGATCACAGAATTCCTCACACTCTAAATAAATAAATAGAATGAAGAAAGTCACAAACAGAAAAAAAAAAAGTTCAAATCGAAAGAGAATACAGATGCTGGTATCTGCAGAAAAGTAAAGCCCCTGTCCCACTTAGGAGACCGAAACAGCAACCTCTGGTGACCTTGCCCAAGGCCACCCAAGGCCATGAGGTCACCGGAGATTTTGGTCACTCTCCCTAATGGTCGATAGTTGTTCCCGCGTGGTCGAGGCTTCATCTAGGTTGCTGCTATTTTTTCATCATGTTTAAAACCAGCCTCGACTAAAAATAGGTTGCCGTTTTAAAAATTGATCTTTTTTTTGTCGCAGGTCTAGTCGAAGCCGGTTTTCTTCATAGTCGAGGAAGGTTTTCAACATTTGCCTGGGAGGTGGTAGGAGGTTGCAGGTCACCTCCACCTTGATTTTTTTCCTGTCTCTGTTTCGCGACATTGTCAGCCAGGCATTAGCGTGGGACCAAGGGTGGCGAGCAAGGTCAGCAGAGGTTGCTGTTTAGGTCTCCTAAGTGGGACAGGGGCTCAGCACAACGCCGGATGACCCCAGCGGGTCAAGCTGCGTCTGCGAAAGCAACAGGTCCAAGTCGATATTCCGTCTCGGTCACCTGTGAGGTAGAGCAGAACGGCGCCATTATTATAAAGTAGGTAAAGGAATCATGGGGACAGTCGGGGAGAACATGGAATGTGTTGTGGAGCAGAGGGAATGTCTGAGAGTCTGTCTGTACGGGTGGACAGGATGAAGGTTGTGCCGGAACAGATGGGGAGTGAGGCAAAATATTCCACAGAGTAAAATAGGCCAAGGGAGGGTGGTGGACAGACTGACCACATGGGGTGTTGGGATCAGCCCTAGTTTATTGTAGGAAGCTGCAATAAAGAGAGCAGAAAGATGCGCCGATCCATTCATGAGTTTACCGGCAAAAGCTGACAGTGTGGAATTCCATCCCAGATCCAGTGACCAGCTCGCAGTGATTAATAATTGCCGATGGAACCCACTATATCTCACTGCAAAATCCTTGCGTTTTGTTCATGTGTATTGGTTGCGAACTGAACGCTGTTTCTCTCAACTAAACTAAATTAAACAAGAGGAGAACAGGAAATACTCAGATGACAGAACGGAGACAGATAATTATCTAATATCATAAATGGATGATCTTATCAAAGCTCCAATGCTGATGAAGCAAACACATTGGTGCTGCACCACACTCTGCATTGGCGTGTAAACTGGTGCACCTGGACATTACTGCAGAATCACTTCCTGCCTAACATTCATTGCTCTATACAAATAATCAAAGTTTTTCTACAGTCAAGATGGCAGCAATATTTCCACATGTCGTTCCAAACACGCATCGCCATCTGTGTAAAGTCTGCCCATCAGGTTCCTTGTAAATCTTGTATAGCTCAGCCCACACAAGGAAAGAGTAGTGAAGCCCTGCTCCAACTACTGACGGTGATACCTTCACAAATGGAGAAGCGTGTATACACTGAACCGAGAGTCATAGAGTCACGCAGAAGAGAAACAGACCAAGCAGTTATCTCTGTCTCTGCTATCCTTCACAATTGAAGGACATTCCATTGAGAAATGTAGACCAATCCATATGTGTCCTCCGTCTGTTCATGAGTAATGTTAATAGTGGGAGCAGACTCGAGCTTTACATTATGCGGTTAGCAGTGCATGTGCTAAGGGGTGGCTATTATCTCCAAACTCCGGGAGCGAGGTATCTTCACCTCCTCTACCACTGAATGCTCAATTTTAGCATCAACAGTCCTCAGTCAGTGAGGATAGGTGACGCCTCCTCCAGAACCTACAGCTACAATAAGGAACATTGTTGACTGGCCAAGTTGTTTCTTCCTGCCCCTTCTTTCAAATACAACCCTCCTGTATCGACGAGCCATCAAGACTGGATGAGAGGTTAGCTTTGATAAGTGGCCCCTAGTAAGGACTGCCGTCGATACTTCATTCAGCTGTATTTCACCAAGCATCGCACGTTGTGACGCGGCAGGGTTTTTTTCCGTTTGGTGTTATTCCCATGCTGATTATATTGTATTTATAATTGGGGACATTTTATGGACGTTTCTGCTTAAACCCCATAGCAGTAGAGCGCCAACTGTATAGGTCTATCGCATATACTTATCACCACTATCGCAAGGACTCCTAGCTCATCAACAGTAGGGATCACTCTCCCAGCTACCAATACAACTTTGTGGTGAGTAGGAATAGCTTTATATTCTTACACTCCAAAGGAATGAAGTGATTAATGCATCTCGCAGGGCAACGTACAGTTGCAACAAAGAACATGCTCGGGTTAAGAGATTCATGGACATAAACATGCTCGGGTTAAGAGATTCATGGACATTTTTCATCTTTTTGGGCCACAGTCTTAGAATAAAGGGGAGGCCATTTAAGACTGAGGTGAGAAAAAACGTTTTCAGCCAGAGAGTTGTGAAGTTGTGGAATTCCCTGCCACCGAGGGCAGTGGAGGCCAAATCACTGGATGGATTTAAGAGAGAGTTAGATAGAGCTCTAGGGGCTAGTGGTATCAAGGGATATGGGGAGAAGGCAGGCACGGGTTATTGATTGGGGACGATCAGCCATGTTAATAATGAATGGCTCGAAGGGCTGAATGGCCTCCTCCTGCACCTATTTTCTATGTTTCTGTTTCATATACTTGGTTGAATATGTGGCATTATTTTCATCTTGTTTCTATAGTCAAAGAGTAAGGTTGATTAATTTATTTGTGCAGAACAGTGATGGAAGTCTGACTCCTCTTGCCTTGTTTCTATGGCTTTTTATTTCTCTATATATATATGCATAACAGCATGAATTATAATCTGTTTTCCATACATGAGTATACTAAGGGCATTCACGTGCTGCACCTGTTGATCAGAGCCTGGCTCTACTGTGGAATGTAATTAGGAATATAATTTAGCCTAACCTTATTCCTACCCAATCTAATTTAAAGCATAAATGTTGCAATCAAGAGTAAGTTAATAGACTCGCTACAGTATGCACCAGATTGCACAAATGCATAAGCTTCCTACCGTAGGAGGGGAGACCCCCCCCACCACCTCCCACTCCCTCCCCCCCCCACCCCCCCCCCCTCCTCGGTCGCTACGCTGCATTGGGCTTGGTCGCTGCGCTCCCTCACAATTTCTCACTCTCAACTCTCGCCCAATGTTGGCAGCCCCCCCCCCCCTTGTGGTTATGTATCTCTGAGGTTCTCTGGCCTGTCCTCCTCTTTGCAGACATGGGGGATGAGCCTAGGACCTTTTAAATGTTGACTACTCAGCGATTGATAAAATAGTGCAGTGCAAAGTTTCTTTGTGGTGAAACCAGATCAGTGATTCAGTGTGGAACAGAGATGGCACAAGCTCGCCACCTGGTGGCACGGAGCGCTCCTGCATTTACACATCACCCTTGGAATAACACATTAAAGTACAGTGTGATACCCAACCACAGAATGAAATACTGGGGCAGTGGCCAAAAGCTCGCTCACTAGAAGAGAATGCTCTTAAGGAGTGAATTAAACGGAGAAAGGATGAGGTGAAGGAGGGAGCTCCAGAATCCAGCAAGGGATGGTTCAGAATTGAGGATGAACTGAGGGAACGCCGGCATCTCGGGGAGTGGTGAGCTGGACAAGATTAGGGAGAGGCAAGGGCAAGCAGATGAATTGTCCCCACTATAAGAACGGGAATTTTAAAATCCTGCTTCCCAGGAGCGAGTTTGAGTTAGTGAGGACTGGACTGACAGATGGACAGGACTGAGTGTGAGCTACGTGCATGGGTGTGAACGTCACACTCAGAGAGAGCGGACGTTGATGGAAGCTTGCCCAAGAGAAGTCAGAACCTTGCCAAACCAAGCATGGGCAATGTATAAGACGGGAGTAGAGTTGGTGACGTGATACATGTAACTAAGGGACCTCACATCCCAGAGACAATGTTTGATAGACAATGTTATAAGACAGGAGTAGGGTTGGCGATTTGCTACATGTAACTCGGGGACCTCAGTGATATCCCAGAGATGTGGTTGGAAGCACATCCTGAATTTAAAGAAGAAAGCATTATTAAAGAAGAAAGCAATAATAGACTCTTGCTGCAGAATCTGCAGTCCCCTGTGTCTCAAACATTACTGGCATCAGAAAATAGCTAAAGAGGAGAATGGAGTAGTGTTTAGTGAAGGGAGTTTGTGACAAGATAATGGCTTCTGTCCTCCCAATTGTTTCATGTCCAGGACAGACATTGTGGGCCAAAGGGCCTGTTCTTGTGCTGTACTGTTCTATGCTTCCATACATTTCATGTTCATGACGTACAGGGTAAGGGTTTAGCAGAATATCATTTCCCAGACGTTGAAGGCGTTGAGCGTGGTCGAGGTGAGGTGAAGCTGAATGTGGAGATGGCACTTTGCTCTCTAATAATGTTGCCAAGATGGTTGCGAGGCAGGGGTTCTGGAATGGAAGACAGCTGTGATGTCGGCCTGTAACTCGACAGATAAGATGCAGATGAATAAACTGGAGATGGGAGGAACTCAGCAGGTCAGGCAGCATCTGTGGAAAGAACAAGGTACAAAGTGCAGCAGTAACTCGACCAGCATCTGTGGAGAACATGGACAGCTGACACTTGGGTTTGGTAACCTTCTTCAGCCAAAGGGACTGAAGAAGGGCCTCAACTGGAAACGTCACCTATCCATGTTCTCCATAGATGCTGCCTGACCTGTTGAGTTACTCCAGCGCTGTGTTTTTGTTTTTGCTCAAGGTTCCAGCATATGCAATTCCTTGTGTCTACTCGGTGAAAAAAAGTATTCCTTGTTTGGATCAAAAGGCGTTACAAAAGAAGGATGTTTGACCCTCTGGGTTTTTTGACCTGCTGAGCGTTTCCAACGTTTTCTGTTTGTACCTTATATAATGTAAGGAGTAGGTAAGCGGGTGTGTGTCGGGGTGAATGATGCGGTGAGACACTGGAAGAGGATGCTGTGGCCAGCCATGTTGTGTTACAGACAGAGAAAGGATGAGGATGGATGGTTAGTGTTTGCACAATATTCACCTTGAGGCATCATTTCCCAGCCTATTCTCACATATTGGTGCCTTTAAGAGTCATGTCTGATGTCTTACTCAAAAGTTAGAAGCAGCAATGATTTTTAAAAAAGGGGGAATGTGAAACTTTGTAAACTCTAAACAAATAAATTGTCATATTTCCAGTTCTGGCGACTCGACTGCACGAATCTGGAACCTGAATGAGAACAGCAACGGTGGACCGACTCAGTTAGTGCTGCGACACTGTATCCGAGAGGGCGGCCAAGACGTTCCTAGCAACAAAGACGTCACATCACTCGACTGGAATGTAAGCTTCCATGGTTATAAAATCAATTTGTGACCCTTGTGTTACTCGTTGTAATTAAAACCTATTAACCATTAACTCAATCTTTCATTTTCAAAAGAATTCCATTCGGAGTCAAAAGTAATGCTCTTAAATAAGTAGCCTTTGTACGTTAATGAGTTACAAACAGTGCATTGTGTCATTTGTATTACAGTGTTAAAAACATTCAATCACAAAGAAATGTCTTGCTTTGGCCAGATTTCTTCAGACATTCTTTGTATGAAGCTGTGTGGAATGCAGCTTTCATGTAAAGCCCTGTAGCGTTCAGATCTAGTGAACAACCACTTCCTAATGCCCTAACTCTTGGCATCTTACTCTCCACAAGCTTCTTCCCAGTCAGCAGAGCAAACTATCATTGTTAGCTCAAAAATGTATCGCAGGCATTGAATTTTGAAACTGTCATTGTTGGTTTAAAAGCAAATGTTTCCTGGAGTAATTAATCTGATTCCAATTACATTGCTTTTCATATCTTTTGGGTCTGTTGTCGATGCTTAAGAGAGAATTCTGTGCTTTACTTTTACTGATGAGGTTTGAAGGGCATTTAGGACAAGTAGAGAAGACAATGGCAGCTGCAAGGTGACTGTGATGCTGCGCGCTGTGTGCCAGCATGTGAGTCCTGGTGCATCAACACTACACATTACTGTGCTCAGTTATGTTTTCCTGCTTGGAGTAAAGCGCCTGGCTGCCCCACTCACCAGTCGTGTACATATTCACTACAGCCCACGCCCATACTCTACAGCGGCAACAATGATGTCATCTGGCATGATTCCAGAAGCGGACGCTGCAGCAAAGGCACTGACAGCATTATTAGTGTGGTCTCTCAGTGTGGTGTGAGGAAACTTAGCACGAACTTGGAAACAAATGGATCTGAATATCAACAGTCAAGAGCGTTTCATTACTAATTGTATCGACAATGGAACAAATGGGATTTGGCTGTTTCGGCGGGTTCACGATTAATAGCCCCTGTCCCATGGTACGAGTTCATTCCAAGAGCTCTCCCGAGTTTTAAAAAAAATCAAACTCGTGGTAAGCATGGAGAATGAACGTAGTGGGTACGTCGGAGCTCGGGGACGTCTCTTAGCACTAACGGCAGATACTCGGGAAGACTCGCTAACAGCAGGTAAGCGCGGGAAGACTCGTGAAGATTTTGCAACATGTTGAAAAATGTCCACGAGAGCCCCGAGTACCAACGAGTGGCCATTACCGTAAATCTGCGAGTATGATTCAGGGCAAACCCGGGAGAGCTCTTGGAATGAACTCGTACCGTGGGACAGGGCTTCTGATGCTGAGCTATGTGGGGAGATAGCATTCAGTGGCATTCAGTGGTCAGGGGTGTTACACAGTACTGCCAACGTGACCTGAACCTGACTCTACCCCTCCCCACAGTTCTCCTGATACACAGGAACTCACTTCCTGCTCCATTGTAGCCACACGCTCTAAGACTAACACCAAATTCTTCATAAAATCTCGTGCCCCTAATTCCAATCTCTCTCCAGCACCGAAGGAATAGAGAAGGTAGCTAGTGTTGTATAGCACCTTCCATGATCACAGTGTGTGGCAGACCTGAGATGCCTTCACACGTTAGATCGCCACATTGACCAATTTCCCATTGCCGACTTAAGTCCCGTTTCCATCTTCTTTATTGTCTTTCTAACATTCTGTTGAATTCCACGTTACGTAAATCCCAACTAATCCGAACCTGCCCCTTCAGCATCCTCTCATGTTGCTCCCCCTGTTCTCCGCCGTCAAAACGCACAGAGACATACAGACACCGTTTGCACTTTATCCTGTTTTGGCAGACCAGTCGGATGTCTCTCTGTCTCTAGATCACCCCCCACCTTGCTGTCCCCCTGCTCATTTCACAGTCTACCTCTCGACTCGTCCTCCTGGTCACATCTTCAGTTCCCCTCCCTATTTCCACCATCTATTTTCCATTTTGCATCCATCATGCTGAAGACATTTATCGAGTGCAAGTTGTTAGACTCGTCACGAGAAGAGCTGAAATGTTGGTGATTACCTTTTCCAGAGTGATGGAACGCTTCTGGCCACGGGATCATACGATGGATTCGCAAGGATATGGACAAAGGATGGTAGGTTATGAATTACTAGGCACCTATTGGTTCATAAAATGGCCGATCTAATTTTACCAATAACCTGGAATGTTTTTTTGTCTCAGGCAACCTTGCGAGCACCCTGGGACAACACAAAGGGCCCATATTTGCTTTAAAATGGAACAAGAAGGGAAACTACATTCTCAGCGCAGGTGTTGACAAGGTGAGATGCTATAGGAGTGGTTTCAGGAACACAAGGGCAGATTTTTGCCCCGCATGCACCACTGTACATGCAGCTGGTTATCGTGTGAGAGGACAGCCATCATCTCAGCCACTGACTTGGTCACAGGCGGGTGGACCTCTGAAGGTCTTCCTCTGCCACATGTAGCCACCACAGTCCGGACACCGGGGGAGTTCCCCCAGCTGATGCAGCTGAGCTGGCCCCTCATGGTGAGGAGGGATTCGGGCAGAGACTCAAGCGGTGAAATCTCCAACGATTATCTGCAACATCTAAAGGAGCAAGCAGCCAGCAGGCCGGTAGTTGGCAGCTCTCGTTCCTCAGACTAGAGACCAGTTTGTTATTTTGTTTTTTCTCTCTCCGCAGACGACAATAATTTGGGATGCTCATACAGGCGAAGCTAAGCAACAGTTTCCATTTCATTCAGGTAAAAATGAAACGTTTTATATATAATAACATCCAGTTAGCGTTACTCAAAATATACAAAGCTGCAGGACCTCAGCGGGCCGAGCACTTTGTGTCTTAGATTGGGCATCTTTGTCTGCATAGACGGGTTGGGCTGAAGGGTTGTTTTCATGTGTGACTCTTTGTCCGTAACTAAAGTAGCATCTAATTAAACACAAAGTACTAAGAGGAACTCAGGCAGCATCTGTGGAGGGAATGGACAGTCCTCTGTTGGCTCTGCTGCGAGATTTCAGCAAGATCTTCCCACTCTGGGGCAGTTATTCTCCCATGCTCTCTCCAGCACCTCCCTGGGACAGCCCCCATTAATTGGCATCTGCATCATGTCCCCTCGTATGTAGAGAGTGGATGAGAAAGTGGAAAACATAGAACTACATTCAGGGTCGCAAATCCGGGGGGGGGGGGGGGGGCAGAGGGGACACGCCGATTGGACGAGAGAGGCGTCCGTCTGCGGGCAATGGGGGCGGGATAGATAATTCAGTGCGATCATTGGAGGAGGGAGGTGTCGGTCAGAGGCGCAAGTGGGGGGGGGGTGGGACTGAGGATAGAGCGCGGTGATTGGAGGAGGGAGACGTGACAAAACATCCTCGGCAGCCCTGGACGCAGACCTGCGCCTAATCCGCAGCCAGGATCGATACCGGGTCTCCAGCACTGCAATCGCTGCCGAACAGCCACTGGACCATTCCCGCCCCCCCACGCCCGGGGGTGGCCAGAGAGTCGGGAGTCAGACGGGAGTGGTGCCCCCAGACCCACAGGCATCGCAGAGAAATAGCGCTAAACCCAGCTCAACTCTGCCTTTCCCGCCAGGTTAACCTACAGCCCTGCCTGGACTTGCGGGTAATATGGCCCAGGTTTACAACCAGCATAGAGAAGCAGCGCTGGTGTCCAGGCAGTCCAGGCAGGGCTGTAGGTTAACCCAGCGAGACAGGCAGAGTTGAGCTGCATTTAGCGCTGAATTGAGCCTCCGAAGCCTGGCGTGTGTGTGTGTGCACATGCGCGCGCGGCCACCAAGAAATTGTGTCCCCCGATCCCCTCCGTATTTTGATAGCGATTTCCGTGCCTGACTACATTTAAAAGAAATTTGGACAAGTACAAGGAGAGGAAAGGTTTATAGAGATATGGGTCAAACACTTACAGGCGGCACTAGTGTAGATGGGGCATTTTGGTCGGCGTGGGCGAGTTGGGCTGAAGGATCTGTTTCTATGCTGTATGACTATGACTGTAAAGTGAACGGGTTGTTGTGGACTTAGAGCCAATTTCCTTGCCGTAAATCTAAACTAAACCGGGGGTTAGCACGGTCAGCTAAGCAAGTGTATATTTATTAATTTTTTGTCAGGAAGTAAAATCAGTGGTAAACTCCTACTTGTCAACTATGCCCGCTGGACCTCCAGGTGTGAAACACCTGCACTGTGAATGCAGCTGCTTTTCAGGGCCTGATGTTGGCAGCAGAGGAACTGTTTTTGTTCTGTGTTATTGATTTTGGCTGCCTACTTTAGAGCTTGTGGCTAATGGGGGAGTGATTTGTTCTTTGCAGCCCCTGCCTTGGATGTGGATTGGCAAAACAACACTGCATTTGCATCCTGCAGCACGGATATGTGCATTCACGTCTGCAGGCTGGGTTGCGACCGTCCGGTCAAGACATTCCAGGGGCACACCGTGAGTACAGACGCACAACCTACTGACAATGTACTGTATTATGTACGGAACATGTTATATGTTATAATGTGGAACATGGGACACTGCCAGCTCCATCACAGGTACTGACCTCCCCACTATCGAAGGTCCATCACAGGTACTGACCTCCCCACCATCGAAGGTCCATCACAGGTACTGACCTCCCCACTATCGAAGGTCCATCACAGGTACTGACCTCCCCACTATCGAAGGTCCATCACAGGTACTGACCTCCCCACCATCGAAGGGATCTACAGGAGTCGCTGCCTCAAAAGGGCTGCCAGCATCATCAAAGACCCTCACCACCCTGGCCACGCTCTCATCTCGCTGCTACCATCGGGAAGAAGGTACAGGAGCCTGAAAACCGTGACCTCCAGGTTCAAGACCAGCTTCTTCCGTACCACCATCAGGTTCTTGAACACTGCGCAACACTGACCTCAGCAACTATGGAATGTACTGAGGCTTTTTTTTTGGCACTAGTTATTAATTTATTGTATTTTTGTTTATTATATTGAGTACTGTGTTTACAGGCCTGTTATGCTGCTGCAAGCAAGAATTTCAATGTTCCATTGGCAGCGCATAAGGCAATTAAATGCTCTTGACCAAAGAGATGTCATGGGAAAACAATAAAAGTATAGGAAAGCATATTTCCTGAGCAAATTTTGAAAGAAAATAAATAAAAGAATATTGATTGTGAAAAAAGAAACAAAACGCGATCCTTGGAGAATCGATCCTAGATCCGAGGAAAGAGAAATATTACAGAAGAATAAAAGTAGCGTTTTGGGTTGCATCCAGCATTTATGAATTATGCCATGGATTTTGAAGCTGCAATGTAACAAACTGGTGCCTTCAAAACCAAGGTAACACATCAGGATTTGTAACATATTTTATCAGCACAGGGGGCTGATGTACTTTTTATATTTCAGAATGAAGTCAATGCAATCAAGTGGGACCCATCTGGCATGTTACTTGCATCTTGCTCAGATGACATGACACTGAAGGTAGGACAACATTATTACGGCTCCAATCCCTTGTCAACCGTGAGCATCAACTGTGTTTCACTTACTAAATATCGGGAGTTACAAGATACATTTATTTGTCACATGTGCCAGATGGCACAGTGAAATGTGATTACCATACAGCCATACAATAAAGATAAAGAACACAACACACGATAGAATTCAACACGAAAACATCCCCACACAGCAGAATCTAAAGTTTCCCACTGTGAGAGAAGGCACCAAAGTCAGTCATCTTCCTCCAATGTTCCCCAATGTCCACCCGTGGTCAGGGCCTCCAACCATTTCACCCCCAAACTTCCGAAGCATGGAGTGAGACAGAAAGGCTTTTGTCCATTATCCCATGCTCCTTCTCTTAAAAAGACGTGCCACCTGAAGTAGAGGCAGGCACCTGATTCCCACCAGCCTGCATCAGGTTTGATACAAGGACGTTCATCCCTGTCAATGCTTGTCGGTCTATCGCGTGCAGGTGTGACATCTCGCTCATCACAGCAGTGTGTGTGTGTACTTTGGCAAACCCTGTCCCTCACAACTCACTTGAGTGATCAGTGTTGTTCACTGCTTAAGACTCTAATTGCACACATTTCCTACTTTTGGTGTCATAATTTAAGATTCATTTAAATTAAAAATAGGAACAGGAATGAGAGAACTCTTGACACTTTTATGGATTAAAGGCAAAACCAGCTGAGCATAGCAGAACTAAGTGACCATGCCTTTTATTATTGGATTGACTTTGCGACCTTATTTTAGAAATAAATGTGAATATATTGCATTTGGAAATATTTTAATGCCATTTAGGTGTTGGGAATTTATCTTGATTCAGTTTAGTGTCCATAGAGAAGGTGACACAAGGTTGCCGCCCTTGGATGTCAAACGGCAAGACTGACAATTGGTATTGGTCCCCCTTGTGGCCTGTTGCAGAGGTACAGAAGCTTGAAACCGCACATCACCAGACTTAGGAACAGTATCTTCCCTCAGTTATCAGGCTTCTGAATGGTCTCCATAAGCTGGGGGTACTGTCCGATTCACCTCTACCCCATGGCGGACATTGGACTTTGTCCATGGAACTGAAGTGCCTGAGAAATATATCCTGTGCTCTGTATCTTCCCCATTGCACTACCTATTGTACTTGAAATTGGCTTTTATATATGCATATATATATATAGTATCTGATCTGTTTGGGATAGCAAAGTTTTTCATTGTGCCTCAGTACACGTGACAATAATAAACCTAAACCAGAGTGAATCGACTTAACAATAGACAGCACAAATAACAGCATCAACAGGCACATGGATAATCCAGCATCTTTTCACTTGAGTATATGATGATGTAACCAGCTTCTAACGGCAGTTGAGAATAGTTTCTGTGTGCAGTCAGCCTTGGGTTTTATCTTGAATTCACCTCTACTGCAGTTGATGCAGGATGCTGGTAATTTTGACGTTCTGCATCTGCAGTGGATGCCACAATGACTGCTTTGTTCTTACACAGATTTGGAACATGAAACAGGATGCCTGTGTGCATGACCTCCAAGCCACAACAAGGAGATCTACACCATCAAGTGGAGTCCCACTGGGCCCGGCACCAACAACCCCAACTCCTACATCATGTTAAGCCAGGTAACACTGACTCCTCTAACGTCGCTTGTGTTACAAACTCAAACCCCCCCCCCCCCCCCCCCCCCCCGGCAACTTCTCTGGCAGTCCACAGGACTTTCTTTACTGTACAGAACTAGGACTTAAACGGTACATCAACAATGTCATAGACAATAGACAAAAGACAATAGATCATAGGTGCAGGTGTAGGCCATTCGGCCCTTCGAGCCAGCACCGCCATTCACTGAGATCATGACTGATCATCCACAATCAGTACCCCGTTCCTGCCTTCTCCCGATATCCCTTGACTCCGCTATCTTTAAGAGCTCTATCTTACTCTCTCTTGAAAGCATCCAGAGAATTGGCCTCCACCGCCTTCTGAGGCAGAGAATTCCACAGATTCACAACTCTCTGGCATACCCCTTATTCTTAAATTGTGGCCCCTGGTTCTGGACAACATTGGGAACATGTTTCCGGCCTCTAGCGTGTCCAACCCCTTAATAATCTTAAGGGCCTGTCCCACTTGGCCGTCATTTGCGTGTCACGCAGATGGCGCGCAAAGATTTTGTACATCACAAAATCCTGGGACGCCGTGCGCGAACACGCGTCACTGCCTATGTCACCATGTACCATGCGCGCATCTCGTGCGATCCCCTCTCATCCATCTAAATTCCAGAGTGTACAAGCCCAGCCGCTCCATTCTATCAACATATGACAGTCCCGCCATCCCAGGAATTAACCTCATGAGTCATGACCGTGTTAGAGTCTAAAACAAATATAAAACTATCAAAAATAAAAGTTAGCACAGATACATCAGGAATAAGTCTTTATTTTATGAAACAAAGTCTATTTTCAGCAATGTGCAGTGGATTGGATTGATGGTTCATTACATAGGGGCGACACAGTGGCACCGCGGTAGAGTTGCTGCCTCACAGCTCCAGATCCCAGAGGTTCAATCCCGACTACAGGTGCTGTCTGTACGGAGTTTGCACGTTCTCCCCGTGACCCGCGTGGGCTTTCTCCAGTTTCCTCCCACATTCCCAAGACGTACAGGTTTGTAGGTTAATTGGATTCTGCAAATAGGCCCTTGTGTGTAGGACAGGACTGGTGTGCAGTGTGGTCCTTCGTTGGTGTGGACTCACTGGGCCAAAGAGCCCATTTCCACGCTGCATCTCTAAAATTAACTATATTTAAGCTCTGCCTGTGAGGCGGGTTTGAGGTGAAGTGACACCACCAACCTTTCACCCTCAATACCCCTCTTGTCCTCAATGAATTGCAGCAATGTTTCTTCACCTATCAACCCATATCTAAGCATTCAATGACCAAAATGATCTCATTTGATCGCATTTTCCAGGTTTATTTTGAGAGCCGCACTTTTCATCCGGGTTAATTTGTGGGTTTACAGATGTCCGGTACAGAATTTAAGAGGGTCATCTGCATTGTGGGGATTTGTGACTCTCGACTTACTCATTCCCATCTGGCATCTACACTTTAGACATCATTGGACACGGATCATTGGGAAGCTTGGATTATTTGTCTTCCATTGCCCGGGAAATTGCTCTTCCAGATCATTTGACAATAATTGCTATTGGAAAAAACATTCATGAAAGATTACAGGCTTTGAGCCTCAATGCCTCACTTGGAGGCTGAAATCTGTGGCTAGTGACGGCAGATTTGGATGCTAATCGCACGTATGACTTGCCATTGACAGTGCTTCGTTTGATTCAACTGTACGCTTGTGGGACGTGGAACGAGGGGTTTGTCTCCACACCTTGACCATGCACCAGGAGCCGGTCTACAGCGTCGCCTTCAGTCCTGACGGCAAATACCTCGCCAGTGGCTCTTTTGACAAATGTGTCCACATATGGAATACCCAGGTATGGCACACACCTACACACATGTGGAATAGCCAGGTATGGCACACACCTACACACATGTGGAATAGCCAGGTATGGCACACACCTACACACATGTGGAATAGCCAGGTATGGCACACACCTACACACATGTGGAATAGCCAGGTATGGCACACACCTACACACATGTGGAATAGCCAGGTATGGCACACACCTACACATGTGTGGATTACCCAGGTACAGCACACTTCCCACCCACACACCCACATGTGGAATACAAAATGCTGGAGTAACTCAGCGGGACAGGCAGCATCTCTGGAGAGAAGAAATGGGTGACGTTTCGGGTCGAGAACCTCCTTCAGACTGGTTAGGGAGATATAGGCGATGATATATAGAGATAAGGAACAAAGAATAAAATATATGCAAGAAAGTAACGGTGATAAAGGAAACAGGCCATTGTTAGCTGTTTGCAGGGTGAAAACGGGAAGCTGGTGCGACTTGGGTGGGGGAGGGATAGAGAGGGGCAATACCGGGGCTACCTGAAGTGACAGAAATCAATATTCATACCACTGGGCTGTCAGCTGCCCAAGGGGAATATGAGATGCTGTTCCTCCAATTTGCATTTAGCCTCACTCTGACAATGGAGTGACAGCACATAATCCTCCAAAATTTCCCCCACCTCCAACGGGTTCCTACCACTAGCCACATTTTCCCATCTCCACCCCTTTCCGCCTTCCGCAGAGACCGTTCCCTCCGCAACTCCCTGGTTAACTCATCCCTTCCCACCCAAACCACCCCCTCCCCAGGTACCTTCCCCTGCAACAGCAGAAGATGCAACACTTGTCGCAACATCTCCTCCAACGCATCTACTGTTTCCGTTGTTCAAGATGTGGACTCTTGTACATCTCATATTTCGCTTGGGCAGCTTACAGCCCAGTGGGATGAATATTGATTTCTCTCACTTCAGGTGACCCCAGCATTCTCTCCCCCTCCCAAGTCGCACTAGCTTCTAGTTTTCACCCTACAAACAGCTAACAATGGCCTGTTTCCTTTATCATCGTGACTATTTTCCATATCTTTTATTCATTGTTCTTTATCTCCCCACATCATCGTCTATATCTCTCGTTTCCCTTATCCCTAACCAGTCTGAAGAAGGGTCTTGACCTGAAACGTCACCCATTCCTTCTCTCCAGAGATGCTGCCTGTCCCGCTGAGTTACTCCAGCTTTTTGTGTCTATCTTCGGCTTAAACCAGCATCTGCAGTTCCTTCCTACACACGTTGAACACCCAGGTACGGCACACTCACCCACCCATCCACGCACATGTGGAATACAACACACTGCCCACTGGCAGCTTCGATGTGCCAGCATGCTGCCACTCAAGGGCTGATGCTTTGCATAAAGAAACCATTTGATTATGTTGTTGCCAAGGGTTGTGCACTGGTGGTATGTGATATATTAATAACAATCCAAGCCATTCTAGCATGATGGGGGGATGGGGGAGCCTTCACACCTTCACATGCACCCAGCTGTCTGTCTGTGGCCTTCAACATCCAGCACTGTGATGTATCCATACACTCTTCCTACAAATGTCAATGGCAACTCCAGTCCCAGGACATCCCCTATACCCACAGAACTCTCATCAGGACAAGGATTATTTAATCCTCTTTGGCAGCAGCCCTGCAGGAATAATTTGAGACCATACTTTAGCACGCACATGTGCAAAGACGCGTACTTTTTCTAATCGCGCAGGTGGACTCTGGCCACATGTGCATGCATTAATATACATAATCTCGGGTTCTTCCGTAACCCTGCACCTTGTTGACCCCTGCTCAACTCCCCTCCTCCACCACGAGTGAACAAATCTTTAATGCATCGCTTGTGAAGCATCCAAACGTTTTCGCAAGCAAAACAAGAGAATCTGTTTAAAAGGTGCAAACAGAAATATTGCTGTGTATTGAAATCAATGTTTCTTCTCACAGACAGGATCTTTAGTGCACAGCTACCGAGGCACTGGAGGCATCTTTGAAGTGTGTTGGAATGTGTCTGGGGACAAAGTGGGAGCAAGTGCATCAGATGGTTCTGTAAGTAGCCACTTCAGTGCTGTCTTTATTCTGACTGTCGGCTCTTTGGGTCGAGTTGGGTGATGTGCATCGCGCACCCTCTCCACAGGCTCGGCCTACTTTACGTGTATTCTCTATGCAACTGTATATCCCCCGTCCCCAGACCCCTGATCCAACTGTATAAAGTGCAGTGAGGCACACAGGTGGATGGGAGCGGATATCGGTTCACTGGTCGATCCACACGTCCAAGGAGGGCGACGTCTGGAGGACCACATCAGCCTGGGGCTTGCCTAGATCGGGCACCGCTCATAACAACTAGAGCGTGGACTTTGAAACTGGCGCCAAACCCAAAGAAACTAATTTCACCGTACGTTTGCACGTGACAATAAAAGCACTGTTGAACGGTGAAAGTCGGTGACAGGACAGAAGCAGAGAGATGTTTCTGATGCTCCAGGATAAGGGTACAGGAGAGGCTAGAGCGATCCATATACAGCGGCCCGTGATTCAGTGGCATTGTCCGCCACGGATTATTCTGGAAGCTCAGTTGTGTTTGTTCCCAGCAGGGCCGGCCTTAGGAGGTGCGGGGCCCAATTGGGAACAATTTTGGTGAGCCCCAGGTTCCCAGCCAAGGTCTGTAGAATCATAGAATTATAAATAAAGTCTATTATAAACTTCATATCTCTATGGTAGAATGGAAAGTAATCAAAATGTGCGCTTAAAAAGTGCCTGCGAGTTAATGGACCAAACAGATCTAAGCTACATTTTAATATAAAATTACATACATGTAAGCCCACAAGTTACAAACAAAATGTGTAGATCACCTCTGAAAAGTACATAGTTACAATACCACTTGTTTTAGTGACTATGAAATGAAAAAAAAGTAGTTTCATTAACTAGATCCTGGAAAACCAATAACTATTGGCGAAACACCAGTCCAGGCATTAAATGTTGGGCTTCAGCCCCATCCTACCCTTTGGGCTTCTACCCCATCCTAACTTAGTTGTGTGTGTGTGTGTGTTAGTTGTCTGTGCGTTACGTGTGTGTGGGAGGGAGGGATAGAAAGGAGAAGGGAAGGAGAGAAAGAGGGGAGGGAGGGAAGGAGAGAAAGAAAAAGAGAGAGGAAGGAGGGAGGGAAGGAGAGAAGGGAATGAGAGAAGGGAGGGAGGGAAGCAGGGAAGGGATGGAAGGGAAGGAGAGAAGGGAGGGAGAGGGCCGGCGGTGGGAACGGATGCCGGGGTCCGGGCGGACGGATGTGAGCTGAGGCCGAGGTTTGTAGACGTTGCTCCAACCCCCGGCCAGGGCCCCTACCTGTATTGTTCACCGCGTCTCCCTGGGGAGAGAGAGGGGTGGAGCCGGGGCTGTGTGCGTGAAGCACGGTGACTGGAGTGGTGGGAGCGCTGCCCTGGGACAGTGAGGGAACGACACACCTCCCCCTCTCCCCTTCTCCATTCTCCCTCACACCCCCCTCCCCGTCTACCCCTCTCTTCCCCCTCCACCCCTCTACTCTCTCTCCACCCCTCTCTCCCCCTCCAGCCGCGGTAGATCTACCCGAGCCGAGACTAGATTACAGTAGCACGGGGCCCCCTTAGGCATCGGGCCCAAAGGGGAGCAATTGGTCCAACTGGCGTAATGCCGGCCCTGCGTAGATGTGTGGATTTCTAGGCATGAGCGTGGGGGTGCAGCTGGTAAATGGCACTGAGGTGAAAGCTGGGCCAGAATATGAATGAATGGCAGTGCACTCTGAGAGCTGGTATCTGATATTTATTTATAACAAAAAAACAAGCAGGAGCAAATCGAAGGGGCACACAGCTGATTCCTACTCCCACTCCGCTCTGCAAACAAATGCATAGATGCAACCATAACTATTCTATGAAAAAGTCTGGCCCCATGAGTTCCATGTGAAGCGAATGCTTGTCACATCAGATGTAAATCAGCTCCTTCTGGAACTAAACTTCCACCTCAATCTAAAATTTGTCTGATACAATTTGTTGTGTTGGATTAATTTGCAAAACCTTTGCACATTTGCCTCCACCATATTTACAGTTTTTTCTCCATCTAAAAAATAACATTTCTAACACAGCTTTCTGTCAAGTATGTCCATGGTGTACGGTAAGCATGCCGTGAGAGCCCTGTGTTGCAGTGTAGCTTTCAGTCCCGAGGACAGCTGTCTCACACACTGATAAAACACTTCCCACCTCTGCCTGGTGAGCTACCAGCAACTCACAAACTGGTCAGAGGCAAGGGAAAACTGGCAAGTGATGTACGGCCATGCCAGATTGACGCGATAAAGAGAATGCTCCCAGAGTTAGACACAAGGACTGGAGTAACTCAGCAGGTCAGGCAGCATCACTGGAGAAAAAGGATGGGTGACGTTTCGAGTCCAGACCCTTCCATAGACTGAAAGTAGGGGGTGGGTGGGTGGGAGGTGAAGGGCTGGAGGAGAGGCAAGACCTGGGCTGCCACAAATGACCTCGGGCAGGGGTCATGGTGCCTGGTAGGTCCATTGTTGCAATCGGGAAATTATATGGAGAACTGTGGAACTGGTAAAAACGACTAGGGTGGAGGAAAGGGCGAGTTGAGAGGGTTCCCGACGTCGGCTCCTGTAAATAGGCAAGACCAAACATAGACATGGTGACCGTTTCACTGTACACGTATGCTTGGTCTGCCTAGCCTGCAGGATATCCCGGTTGCCAACCATTTCAACTCCCCTTCCCATGCTGACCTTTCTGCCCTGGGCCTCCTCCATTGCCCGAGTGAGACCACACGCTAACTGGAAGAACAGCACCTCGTATTTGGCCTGGGCCGTTTACAACCCAGCTGCATGAGCATTGAATTATCTAGTTTTCGGTAATTTCATCTTGCGCCCCCCTCTCCCTCCCTCCTTGCCCTGGAAGAGCGTTTGTTGATTTCTTGTCCTCCTTTCTCCCTCAGGTGTGTGTGCTCGATCTCCGGAAATAGCCGAGCGGGCGTGAAGCAGGGTGTAAGATTAGACCAGCAGTGAGCCTGTGGCAGCAGCAGCCCTCACTCACAGTGTGTCAGTTCCACATCCACAAGGACCCGACATACAATGAAATGGTTCAAACCAGCTCTCCCTGCCCACTTAATGTTGATTTTATTTTAGTTGCCTTTCCACGAAAATGATGTTATTGTCTGTGAGTTTCCCCCGCGCCCGCCCCCCCCCCCCCCCCCCCCCCGCCCAGACGGAGCCCGGGAGTGTGACGGGGGAGACGACTGTGCCAGGATGGGCAGTGGAAAGGGCGTGTTCGTGACTGAGAGCATTGTGCCAAACCGCAGATACTGTGACCGACAAACAACCCAGCACGTTGGGTGGGGGACGGCAAAAACAAGTGACGGAGGGGAGTGCCATACATTCCCCTTCCTCCGTACTCTTCCCTCATTCTGGTTTGGACACTACAGTGCTGCTGAAACGGAAGAATGACTTTGTGTGCAGTCACGGCAGAGTAATCTACAATTTTGTAATAGCAACACTTTATATTTTCTGGATTTTTGTTTTGTTAAAACAATGTTTTAGGGATGCTGGAGTATTACGTAGATTCCTACAAGAAGCTTTTACCAGGGTTGGATGTGAATGATTTTGTTTCTAGAAGCTGCAGGGAGGAATCTGTGGGGTTTTAAAAGTTAAGCTTTTCTGAACTGCTGATAGACTTGCTTACATTACTGTGCTTCAAATGGTGATCTATTGAACAGGCACTTCTTCAGAGAACTGCATATAAAAAGTGCTTTACATTTGAGAAGGTGAATCATCACCAGCTTCATACAGGGAAAGAGGACTCACGGGGCGAACCCCAGTGTATTTTTGAAAAAAAGCAGAAATATTTGTAGTTTTTACCTTTAATCACACATTAGACCTTAAAAGCCAGAACGGCAAACCATAAACCGAGCAGACACTTTGTTAAAGAAATGCGAGGAATGAGGCATCTTAACACTGTACAAGAGCATCAATTCTTTAATCTCATGCCATGCTTTAGCTCCTTTTTTTAAACCGAGTATTGCTAACAAATGCTGTTTAGAGTCGGGTGAGGTGCACTTTGTCTAATGTAAGGGTCTGCTTTGTTTTGTTCTCTGAGTTTTTTGAATATGTTCCTCGTCACACGCAAAGTTCATTTGTCTGAGATCCGTGTTCTGGCTTCTGTTGCTTTTATTGTCTGTGTCAGACTTTGTTCCTTCTCCTTGCAGCCTCTCAGGAGTTTAGGTCCGAGGAGATCATGTGACCTTCATGTTTCTAATCCAGAATGTGTGATGTGCTCGTGCTCATTAAAGAAAACAAATCATCAAATCATATTCAATGTCTTGAATAAATTGCTATATTTTGATATTAGAAAATATGAATCTGTGATTTTTATTTTTCCTAATTTAAAATTATTATCTGTTTACTTTGTATGTTTCTGGTGATTAGTACCTGACGAATCACACAAAACCACAATTACCAGCATAACGTACACACACAGTGCCGAGCGGTCTCACTCGCGTCCGGAGCAGGACAGACACGTGGTGTGGGGTCCCAGCTGTGTCTGTGGTCACGGTGTACAGTCCCGGCTGAGATGTGGTGTGGGGTGTCCGAGTGCAGACATGGTATGCAGTCTCGGCTGTGTCTGCGGTCAGACGGTGGTTCCTGGGCACTGGTGGTGGGGACCCATAGTTGACCTGTGGTTTAGTGAGCTCTGCTGGACAGTGGACACACACTTGTAACGCAAAAGGTTGGTGTGACACGCAATGGCGGTTGACTGTGACATGGTGAACATTTACTTGCACGATCTGTTCATCGATCACACTTCCTTTGTACTTTTGCAATGCTTGGTGAAATACACTTACACGTGGTGTTTAATGCATTCAGCAACTTGGATCATTCACTGAGTGCTCTCCTTGCACCCTGACTGCTGACTGACTACACTGTGAGTGTGAACATGCTCCCCTGTTATACATTATCCATTTACACCAACTCTGGAGAACAGCACGTCCAGAGCACCCATTCCATGTGGACACGCATGTAGACATACCCAGAGCACCCATTCCATATGGACACACGTGTAGACATACCAGAATACCCATTCCATGTGGACACGCGTGTAGACATACCAGAATACCCATTCCATGTGGACACGCGTGTAGACATACCCACATTCCATGTGGACACGCGTGTGGATAGATTCTGATCACATTTGCAATCAGTCACGTAACTACCACCTTTATGTAACCACACACGCTGCACATTTAATCCTATTTTCGTAGATAAATATCACTATTTTTCATCAAATGAGAAGTAATAATCCTTCCCACAGCAGCACATGTCAACAAATTGTAGACTCACCCCTGACCCTCCATTCAAGAATGTTTTATTGTCATTTGCAGCGAAACGGAACAATGGAAGTCTTACAATTCATTTATCCGTACAAATAAACGTGGGCAGCTCCATTGTTCCAGAGTGGTTGCCGGTGGAATTATACTCTCCACCTTTGAAGATTTCCTGGTGTGGTTTGCAATGAATAATCCAGGCACCAATCATTCATTACATGTACAACGTAGGTTTCAATATATGTACACACTTCCAAGAACATTTCCACCTCCGATTGGCATGAGCTCGAAAACTGGTCGAGATTGCATTATCAATTGACAATGGAATCGAGATATCGCAAAGATGATCATGAGGTCTCAACTTCAGTGGAAGGTGCAGAAACACTAAAATAAATGGATCACCCTTCTGTGCTTTGCCCAAAACATGTTGCACTCTAGACCGCTGGAACAATCTCGAAAGAAAGCTCTCTACGATGCATTAACTGGAGCAGTGTAAAATGTAAATAAGTTGCAAGATCGGAAAGCATAACGAATAACAAATATAGATTCAAATAAATAAGTTAAAACATCGCTAAATATCTCACTATTTCATTGTGCATTTAATTGCGAGTAAAATCAATTTAGCAATATGTTGCATTTACTGTTTTTCACTGCTACGGTGCACGTGACAATAAACTAAACAAAATGGTCAGCGTGAAGTCAAAATGACCGTTCCCACCTCTGCAATATCGTGCAATTTGTCAAATCCGGATATTACATTTACTGTGAGTATTAAATGTGTTGTGCATTGTACTGCATAGTGTCACCTGAAAGGAATTGTACGGTGATTTATCGTGTGTGTGGAAGTGCGCTGTTCACCATTCACATTAACTTGGTAATATAGCTACTCTCCATTGTGACCAGTCACTGAATACTCGTTATACATCGTGCAGAATCCACTATATGTTGGAGTGGCCCAAAATTCTCACTGACCCTTCTGACAATCACTTCCTCTCACCTACCATTTGTGCTGAAAATAATTTGTCAAAGATCTTGTCACATCAATGAATTTACCTCCAGACTTTTCTATCCCAAATTATGTGACATGAGATTCTTCAGCAAACTTCCAAATCTGAGGAAGGACATTATTGCCATAGAGGGCAGCGAAGGTTCACCAGACTGATTCCTGGGATGTCGCGACTGTCTTATGAACAAAGACTGCATAGACTCGGTTTATACTCTCTAGAATTTAGGAGATTGAGAGGGGATCTTATAGAAACTTACAAGATTCTTAAGGGGTTGGACAGGCTAGATGCAGGAAGATTGTTCCCGATGTTGGGGAGGTCCAGGACAAGGGGTCACAGCTTAAGGATAAGGGGGAAATTCTTTATTACCGAGATGAGAAGGACTTTTTTCACACAGAGAGTGGTGGGTCTCTGGAACTCTCTGCCACAGAGGGTAGTTGAGGCCAGTTCATTGGCTATATTTAAGAGGGAGTTAGATGTGGCCCTTGTGGCTAAAGGGGATCAGAGGGTATGGAGAGAAGGCAGGTACGGGATACTGAGTTGGATGATCAGCCATGATCATATTGAATGGCGGTGCAGGCTCGAAGGGCCGAATGGCCTACTCCTGCACCTAATTTCTATGTTTCTAACAGAAAACCTCTTGGATCCAACAAGCAGATGTGAAGCATATCTGTAACTTCTGTAGCCTCCGGCAGCTTGTCCCAGATGGAACTGTTAACTTCTCGTGCAAATGTCTGCATTCATGAATGATTCACCTTTCACTGAAAAAGATGAGTATTTCCAATAGATTTTGGGATCAAAAGGAATCGCTGATACCATCCTACTAAAATTATATATTTCACACTCCTGGCTGTTTTTTGCCCAAAAAAAATTACTCCAGGAGAGGAAAGTATTGAATTAAAGTCTTGAACAGCAGAAAAAGATTCTTTGATAAATAATAGTTGAGATGTATCACTAGGCTGTGAAATGCGTTGCTAGTTTTACTCTGTGTTTTGTGGTGAGGCATGACTTGCACTCCCTCAGCTAATTCAACATTGCTGTGAAATGGTAACAATTCCATGCTGTGAAACTCTTTCCATCCAACAAACATTTTGAACAGACTTAAAAAAGTCACCAAGTGCTGGAGTAACTCAGTGGGTCAGGCAGTATCTCTGGAGAACAGGGACAAGTGACGTTTTGGGTCGGGACACTTGCGTCTGAAGAAGGGTCTTTGTTGAACAGACTATGGACTAGTTGAGCCGTGGCTGGCGTCAGTGGTGTTGAGTTTGCAGATCCAGCTCTGCGCTGTGCTCCCAGAGTGGAGACTCCTCTCACCAACGTTACGCCCTCTCCGCACTTCCCACTGAGTCCCCGTCAGCACTGAAGTCCCGCTCTCCCCTCGGCATGTTGAGCTCAAATGTACTGGTCTCAGAACCTGGCAAAAAAAACGAGGAGAGAGGGTGTAGGAAGGAACTGCAGATGCTGCTTCACACCGATGATAGACACAAAATGATGGAGTAACTCAGCGGGTCAGAGTGCCATTAAAATGTTTCTGCCTCCACACATTGTGTTGGTTTATTTTAACATATTTTCATGTGTCATTGTATATGTAACAGGATCTAATTTCACTGTTGGACTGCAGTGAGCAAACGTATGTTGTAAATGAAATGGATTCACACCTGTGTTCATACACCACATAATCCATTGTAAACTTTGTGCCTAATAATAGGGACATTTAAAACACTTGGACAGATACATGGATATGACAATGACCTATTGTCTATTGAAAGGTTTAGAGGGATGAGGGACAGCGGGCAGGTGGGACTAGTGTAGATAGGGCATCATGGTCGGCATGGGAAAGTTGGGGCCTGTGTCCCTTCTGTGGGACCATGTACCTGGTACTTTGGTATGAGATTGCACTGATCAGATAGCAAGTGCTTCTTGGGTTCAGTTATTCAGTTCAATTGAGGGAGTGAGTACCGATTCATCACTTCAGTCCCATTCAGTAGCTGCCTGTTCGATGGGCAGTTAGTCCAGCACTCGGTTCAAACAATAGGTTATCATCTCGGAGCGGAGTCATTGTCTGCTTGCATTAAATATGTATTTATAGTTCTGACCTCTTGCAATGCTACGTGGATATTATTACTTTCCTGCAACCATCAGGTTCTTGAACCGACCCGCACAACCCTAACCAGGCACGTGCCGTCAGGGTAGGCAAGGTAGGCACTGCCTACCCTGACTAAAATTATAACATAGTAATAACTAAATATAAATAATAAAGGCATGGGAGAATTATGCCATGGGAGATCGATCTCTTAGGCAGGCATAATTCTCCGTGCCTTTCATCTGCAGCGCTTGTAACACGTGAAGGTCTGTGCAGCCCACGTGCCGTCAGGGCTGCCTGAAGCCGTCACTTTCAAGCGGGGCTGAAGGCAGCAGAAATTCTGCCTTTGCTGCACTGCGCATGCGCATCAGTCTACTGCGCATGCGCAGCGCAAGTTTCTTGGCGGGGTTTTCAAATATGGTTTGTCAATATTTTAAGTGTATGTTAGGTAACAAAGAGAGACGAATGGAGTTTGTGTACCAATAATGTGGCAAGTACATTTTGTGTTTATGTTTTAAAATACTGTATTTCCCGGGGTGTGGGAGTGGGGGGGAGAGCTCCTTTCACAGCGTTTGGGGAGTCTGGCCCGGGGTAAAGTTGCGGGGAGGGCACGAATGTTATGAATGAGGGGATTGGGATAATGCCACTTGCGACGCTCCTTGCACGGAGGCGGCAATGCCACTGCATTGAGGCCGGTGGGGGGGGGGGGGGGGGGAGAGAAGTAGCTCGGGTGGCTGAGCGGCCGCTGGGCCGGACAGCGGAACCAGCCACCACCTTAGCTCCTTCTGCCGGTCCCCGCTCACCTCTGGCAGCTCTCCGTCTAAAAACCTCTCTCCTGCCGCTCGCTGGCCTCACTCATGTCCTTAATTCCGACAGCGCGATTAAGGTTACTCGGCTGTGGGAATTTCAAGGATTTGCAGGAAGCCGCTGATATGAGCGAAGTCGGCAAACAGCAGGTGACAAGTGTTCCGACGGGGAATACTGCCAAAGGTGAGCGGGCCGGCAGAAGGCGCTGAAGTGGCGCCCAGTTCTGCTGTCGGTGGCCGTTCGTAGCTCCCCGAGCTGCTTCTATCCCCAGCTACAGTGCATAGCTTCACGCCTGGAGAGCTGCGGCAGCGGTGAGTGAGTGAGTTACTGGCAGTATCCCCGACACCCTCCTTCTCAACACTCGTGCCCTCCCCACAACTTTACCCCTGGCACAGACTCTCCATACACTGTGAAAGGAACCGTTCCCCCAATTGATCTAGGACTAGGAAGCCTAGGAAGGGCAAATGAAAATGTCACTGGTTTTATTTATTTATTTATTTATTTAACGGAGAGAACAATCTGCGCATGCGCGGTTTAATTTGATTTTAAAGCAGACTGAGTGCCTACTCTGAGTAATTACTCACGGCACGTGCCTGACCCTAACCCTACCTCAGCCATGGAACACTACAGACCACCCATGCACTACCATGGGCGTTTTCTAATTGAGTTTGCAGTCTTTTTCTTTTCACTCTCTTGTAGGATTTGTGTATAATTTTTTTTAATGATTTATGTTTTAGTGTGTTGTCTGAGTCTATGTCCCTGTCATGCTGCTGCAGGTAAAATCACAATGCCAACCATTCAACACGATATTAAAGGAAACATTGAAAATGACTTAAAAATGATCAAGGTAGATTATATTAATTTTATTATGAAACCATGCTTGAGAAAAAGTTCCAAAGATGATTGTTGGGCCTTGATTCAAACATACAGTGCAAACATCCTGAAATAAAACATAAACAAATGCTGGAGGAACGGTCAAGTGGGCTGAGGAATAGCAAATGCAGTTTAATTCAGATAGGTGAGAGGTGGTGTACTTTGGGGCGGAGGATTTTTACACTGAACGGTATGTTCGTAGAACAGAGAGACCTGAGGATACAAGTGCATTATTGCTTGAAAGTGCAGTCGCAGATACACATAATGGCCTTTTCAGGTAAAGGCATTGAGTATAGGTTGCAGCGATATGTTACAACTATGTTTATTGTTATGTGTATCGAGGTACAGTGAAATGCTCTGCTTTGCATGCTATCAAATTAGATTAGATAATACTATACATAAATAGAATCAAGTCAAACTCAAGTACAATATGTAGAGCAAAGGGGAAGATCTGGTTTGGGAACAGCTCTGCCCAGGACAAGAAGGCTCTGCAGAGAGTAGTGCGTTCGGCCGAACCCACTATGGGAACTACACTCGCCCCCCTGCAGGAACTCTACATCGGAAGGTGCAGACCCAGAGCCAACAAGATCATGGGGGACCCCTTCCACCCCAGCAACGGACTGTTCCAGCTGCTCCGTCAGGCAAACGCCTCCGTTGCCATGCTGTGAGAACGGAGAGGATTAGAAGGAGTTTCTTTCCAGAGGCCATTCGGACCGTAAACTCCTATCTCACCAGGGACTAACTTACTGTACCAATTTACTGTTGTGTGGTGTCTTTTTTAAATTGCTGTTTTTTCTTTTTTTCTCCCACAAATATGTAATTCCTGATTCCGTTCCATTCTGTTTTGTAGTTTTTTTGCACAATCTGCAAGCATTTCCACTTTTCATTTCACTGCACATCTCGTATGCGTATGTAACGAATAAACTTGAATTGACTTGAAGATACAGAGTGCAGAATATAGTTCTCAGCATTGTAGCGCGTCAGTTCCAGTGACAAAGTCCGTGGACAGGTGTACAAGACAAAGCCGCACTTGGAGTATTGTGTTCGGTTTTGGTCTCGCGGTTGTAGGAAGGATGTCGTCCATTTGGAAAGAGTGCAGAGAAGATGTACAAGGATTTTGACAGGACTCAAGAGCCTGAATACCAGAGAGAGGATGGGCAGACTAGGACTTTATTCCTTGGAGTGCGGGGGGCCTGTGAGGTGATGTACAAGATGATGAGAGGAATAGGTAAGGTGAATGTGTAGTCTTTTACCCAGAGTAGGGGAATCAAAAACCAAACGGCATAGGTTCAAGGTGAGAGATTTAATAGGAACCTGGGAGGCAACTTTTTCACAAAATGGTGGGTGTATGGAACGGGCTGCCAGAGGAGGCAGTTCAGGCAGGTACTATAAAAATATTTCAAAGACATTTAGACACATGCAAGGATAAGAAAGATTTATAGGGATATGGGCTGAACTCAGGCAAAATGGGACTAGTTTAATTGTCATTGTAATTAATTTATTAGCCAAGTATGTAAACAGACAAGGAATTTAATGGGCCATCTTAGTCAGCATGCACAAGTTGGGCCGAAGGACCTGGCTGAATTAGTCAAAGAAAATTCCTTTACCAACTACCTCCAATTGTGAGCACATGTTGCACCCATTGCCTTCATCACCCTCATTAGGAATGTAAGTTGCAGCTTAAGAGGTTCTGACTCATGAACATAACCCTTCCTGATGTACTGGAAAGGATAGTGTATCTTGGAGATATATTATGTTGTAATTAGCCCTGTTGTGGGTCATGAAATACAGACTCGTAATTTAATCTTCCATTGAGAAGTCCGGAAACAAACTGAGGAATGTTGCTCGTTAACAGGCAAATTAATTCTGCTAAATATACAAGAGAGTTGGGAATAAAAGACCAGAGTCAAACTTGAATGACTTGTTTGTTTGCAAATTTGTTAAACAATCTCCTGAAATCCCACAAAGTCCCCATTTCTGCCCAAAGATTTGGCAGGCGCTGGGGATATCTATAGCTGGCTATTGAAATGATTTGGTTTATGGAAAGCCATGGAAATGCTGTTTGTGCGTCTTTCTCTTTCTTGTTCAAGTGCAGATGATCATCAGAGCAGTTATCAATATCACTGATAAAGGCTCACATCCCAGTGTCCATTCAATGGTCCGATCCAGGAACCCAGCAAAAAGAATGAGGAGATGGGAATAGAGAGGGTGAACGCACAGAGTATTTTACTCAGGGTAGGCAACAATGGGTTACGGTGAGAAGGGAAAGGTTTAATAGGAATGAGGGGCAACTATTTCACACAGAGGGTGATGGGTGTATGGAACAAGTTGCCAGGGGAGGTAGTTGAGGCAGGTACTATAACAGCATTTAAAATACACTGGCAGGTACATGGATAGGAACAGTTTAGAGGGATGTGGGCCAAATGTGGGCAGGTGGGACTAGTGTAGATGGGGCATGGGCTATGTGGGCTGAAGGGCATGTTTCTGTGCCGTATGACTCCATGTCTCTAAACGCCATTTAAATTGCCTTTGGGGTTTCTATATAGCGTTGATTTATTGAAACATACTTAAGGGATACAGTAAGGGAATCTTTAATGTTAGTGTTTAACGTAGCCAACAGCTGTGAATTGAACCAATGGCACACAATTCATGGAGCTGCGATAATAGGTAAAGTAACTGGAAATTTCTCTCGTAGGAGGTTGTATATTTTACTTAGTGACAAATTAAAATGTTTTAAACTGCAATTAATGATGTCAAGATCATTCAACAACAGAATACTGACAGTTGTTATTAGTTTGTGATAGTCCGTACAGCAACTAAAACAAAATGTGTATCATTCTGCATCTTAATTATGAGATAATTTCAGGTCAGTTGTGTACATGGACTGAAATTAATGGACAGCTTTATTTATGACACTGAAGGATCTGTGAACATTAGCTTGGTTCTAGATCAGGTTACCTTTAAAAGATGAGCAGACAAATCTTTAAACGTTACGTCTCTTCAATAATGACCTAATTGCAACGCTCAGCATAACTGAGGCGAGACAGGAGCTCTCTCCAATGTTGAAGACATTACCAGTGATCCTGATTGCGATTCACAACAGAGTTCGACAATGGATGGTTCAACATTCACGCACAGCATGTCTGTCTGCTGAGAGGGAGAAGTAGTGAGCACATTACTTTATTTCCTTCAGCAAAGTGTTTTAAAACTGTGGCAGAGGTCATGAATTGAATGAATGATCTGCTGCTCAATTAAGCCATTAAGGGGAAGGCAAGATTTCATATCTCCTTGTGACATACATTAACTTGCTGAATTCAATGGAGCATTATAAAGTATGAAAGGGCCTAAAGGCTACGATTTGTGGAGGACCGTTGCTCCGCTCAAACTGCTGACAACAATTGACACTCTTCTGGTAACCATGTGAGGATTGTCGAAACAAGGAATTGCAGATGCTGGTTTTAAAGAAAGACATGAAAGGACACAGTAACTCAGCAGGTCAGGTAGAACGTGGATAGGGGACGTTTCGGGTGAGGACCTCTCTTCAGAATGATTGTAGGGGGGGGGGGAGAAAGCTGGAGGGGCAGGACAAAGTGTGGGCAATGTGAAGATTCCCGCCAGTCTTGCTCCATTGTGCAGAATCTTCGGGAGGGAGAGCAGTGAGAATCACCTCACTGGGGATGGTCCTTTCTCGACGAGTTCTTCCAAAGAGCTATTTATGTGCAGTAGTTAGTGGTGGAAATATTAGGCAATGAACTTGGAACACGGGATGCTGGAAAGAATGTAGAGAAGATTTATGTTGATGTTGTTGCCAGGACTCAGGGGGGCCTGAGCTACAGGGAGAGGTTGAGCAGGCAAGCACATTATTCCTTGGAGCACAGGAGGATGAGAAGTGATCTTATAAAGGGGATTAGATAAGGGTGAATGCCAGAATCTTTTACCCAGAGCAGGGAAATCAAGAACCAACGAACATAGGTTTAACCTGAGAGGGGAAAGATTTACCAGGAACGTGAAGGACAACTTTTCACACAGAGGGTGGTGGGTGTGTGGAACAAGTTGCCAGAGGAGGTAGCTGAGGCAGGGACTATAACAATATTTAAAAGACATTTGGACAGGTAAGTGGATGGCAACGGTTTAGAGGGATATGGGCCAAACATGGGCAAATGGGAGTGTGCAATGGGATGGGGCATTGTGGTATTGTGGCATGGACGTATTGGGCCAAAGAGCCTGTTTGCATAACTCTGTTCTTATTGCCACTCATTTTGTTTGCAACTTCAGTGGCCAAATTGGTTGATTTCATGAGATAAAGAAACAATGGCACTAATCATTTGAAGATCAATCTATTCAGTTTCCAGGGTTAGCTCTTTGTGAAGATCTAGCTAGTTCTGTCAGTGCAAAGAAGCAATATGAATAGCTTAGTCAATTTCCCAATATTGTGTCATGTATCCATATTTCAAACTGGTGCTATAAAAAAAATCATTGCCGTATAAAACTTTAAAAGATGAGACGCAGCAAGTCTGTGGGATCAGCATCTCACTGCATGGCAATTGGCTGGAAGGACTAGGTGAATCTTTATTTCCACTCTGTGTCTGCACTTTCATGATATTATGACCCTGAGGTCGAAATTTATTGCAAAGAAACGTTCCTGAATGGAAAGTAGTTTCAATTTACCTGTTACACTGCCCCTGAAACCAACTGCAGGGGGCTTGTCAAAGGAGCACCATTGGAAATTCTACCCCGCCTCTTTCTGAACCATAATCAATGATAACAATGTGCAAGGTATTTGTTGGCCACTCTTCCCCTTTACACAACCTCACCTACCGCTGATGTCTGTATCTCTCGGTTTGACCCTGGCATAAAGCGTCACTCCACCACCCGCAACACTTCACCACAAATCACTCTCTGAGGCCAAATGCAAATTGGAGGAACAGCACTTATATTTCGCTTGGGCAGCTTCCAACCCAGCGGTATGAATCTTGATTTCTCCAACTCCAAGTTACCCTTGCTTTCCCTCTCTCTGTCTGTCCCCCACTCTAGGTCTTCGACTAGTCTCACTTCCCTCCTGATTAATTTGACTGTTTGTATGCCTCGTTGTCACCTTCCCCCCCAGCCAGCAATGAAGCATTCTACATTTCCTTAATCATTGTCTGCTTGGGTCTCTCCTGGTCACACCTTGCATATCCCCAGTCTCCCTCTCCCCTGACTCTCAGTCTGAAGAAGGGTCTTGACTCAAATTGTCACCCATTCCTTCTCTCCAGAAATGCTGCCTGTCCTGCCGAGTTACTCCAGCATTTTGTGTCTGTCTATGGTGTAAACCAGCATCTGCAGTTCCTTCCAACACAATCTCTCTCTCCACATTTTCGCACCTCACCCTGTTATGTGAAAACAGGAGCGAAAACTTTCCAATTAGTTGTCAGTCTTAACAAGTCAACACCCATAATGTGATTTCAGTGGTGAGATAAGAGAGGGCTCGGTAACATCCGGGCCTGGGCGTTTTGTTCATGCTCAAAGGACAATCTCATCACCGTTTAATACCTTGTCACGTCAACTCTGCCTTTTGGTGACATTCCCTTTCATGGAATGTGAAACTGGACTAAAGATCAAGCTGTCGGGTGAGAGGCAGCCTGGTAGTTGCAGGGCATCTGAACATGGCCCTTCTCCCACATCATCTCCTCCCTCCCTGGACCAGGACTTCACATGCATCTTCTCACGAGCAAGTGATGCAGAGAACTAGGCAGGTTTCTCATTCACTCCCCTGGCCATCCAACAATATCCAGCAATCCAACGTCTCTGTTTCTGCCAACAGGTGGGTTTTATTACCTTTGGGTAAATGGGATTCAACTGGACCTGTCCCTGTGCCAAGGTCAACATCCACAGAGCTCAGAGTGCAAGAGTAGGCAGGAGAATGAGTTTATTGGAATGAGCTGCTGAAGCAGGTAGTTGAGCCAGGTACCATAACAATGTTTAAAAATCATAGTTGGACAGGTACGTGGATAGATGTAGAGGGCCAAACACAGGCAGGTGGGACAAGTGTAGATAGGACATGTTGGTCAGCATGGGCAGGTCGGGCCGAAGGGCCTGATTCCATGCCGTATGACTCTCCATAATGTTATTGATCTGCAGTTGCATCTGCGACTTACAGAAGCGGCACGACTCACGTTGCAGCGGCCCCTACAGCCTGTCTGTCTTTTTTTTAATTTTTTGTCTAGTTAAATGTAGTTGTTTGTGTTTTTTTGTACTGTTTCTAACTGTGTATGTGTGGGGGTTGGGGGGGAGGGAGGGGGAAACTTTTAAATCTCTTCCCTGCACGGGAGACCCGACCTTTACCCTGTCGGGTCTCCATTGTCGTTGGGGCCTAGCACCGCGGAGCGGCCTCCGACCGGGACGACCTGGGGCCTCCAGTCACGGAGCCTGCAGAGCTGCGGACTCGCCATCGTGGGGCTGGCCGGCCTCGGAGCGTGGGGAGCGGTGGTGGCTCACTGCTGCGGCCCGACTCCGGAGCTGCAGCTGCAGACCGGTGGACTGTCGGGATATCGGGAGCTCGCGGGTCCGGGACCGCTTTCCGGAGCTCCCGCAACACAACTTCTCCCGCCCGTGTTGCGGGGTTGGAACGACCCGGAGCGGGGCCGTACATCGCCCGGCACGGCTTTAATGGCCGCGGGACATTCCAGCGCCCGCCGGAGGCTCCAACTGTGACCTTTGGGCCTAGAGCGGGGCCGTACATCGCCCGGCGCGGCTTCAATGGCCGTGGGGCTGGGGCTTGGACATCGGGAGAGAAATGGTGCGGGGGAGAGAAAAGACTTTGCCTTCCGTCACAGTGAGGAGGAGATTCACTGTGATGGATGTTTGTGTGAATTGAATTGTTTGTGTGTTGTGTAGGAATTGTTTTGTTTGTATGGCTGTGGAAACGGAGTTTCGTTTGAGCCTCTCTAAGGTTCGAATGACAAATAATAAAATCTTATCTTATTTAATCTTATTGATCAAAGGCAGGCACTCCCATTGGTGGTAGCAGTGTGTGCCACACGTTACGTTATGCAACGTTTGGCATCAGGCCACAGGAGCCCAGGATTATCACAACTGATCACGTCTGAAACAAAGATCCCACAGCGAGCAAGATAGTCCACTCGACGAAAAAGACGTAGTACGGTCATGGGCGGATTCGTGGGTAATTTTCGGCCCCATTTCCGTAACCGCACCAAAGATCCCATAGGATACTAGTGCGGAGACGGAAGCTGGTTACGGATAGTGCGGAGACGGAAGCTGGTTACGGAAACATCCTCGTAAAAATAAAAGTTATTTGGTAAAAATCTTCTCATTTTCAGAATTTTAATTTATTAACACAAACTGTTCCCCCGCAACGTTGATTACACTGCGGGTCGGGTCGGGTCGGGTTACTGAAATGGATGAAAGAAAGGCCCACGTTCCGCTCCGTTGCGTACTACACGTCAGCCCATTGCATTTAGCAGGAGTGGTCTATCTTGCTAGGATCTTTGAAGTGAAGTGTGTGGAAGTCAAATGGCAACTGACAAAATCTGCACAACATCCTCTCAGCGGTAAGTGGGACTTTAGGCTTTCTATATAGGGTCAGTTTTTGCACAAAAGTAACACAATCTCCAACTGGCAACTGCATTTGTTGTTTCTGATGTGCCGTTAAGGGCCTGTCCTACAAGCATGCAACTCCATGCGATGAGCGCGATCAAACTAGAAGCGGGGGCCGCGCGGAGGTCGGGTGATCCCCTGTACAGGGCCGTTCCCACCAGCATGCGCTTGCATGCGGCAAGCGCAACCAAACCGGCAGTAGGGGCCGCGCGGAGGTCGGGTGAGTGGCGCAACGCGGCGCAAAGTCAGGCGAACTTGGAGCGAAGTCTAAGGTAAGTTCGCCAGGACAGAGAGGGGCACACAGAGAGGGGCACAGAGGCACACACACACAGAGGGCCACGGAGCCACACACATAGAGGGTCACGGAGGCACCTACAGATAGGTTCACGGAGGCACGACGTCGAGGCGGTGTGTAATGCGTCGAGGCGACTGCGAGCCGACAAGCCGTTGCCGCGCGGAATTTTTGAACATAGTCAGTTTTTCGGAGCCCCGCGCGATGTCGGGACGAACTCCGCACAATTCCGCACGGCTCCGGCGATCGAAGTGGGACCGGCCCCGCGACGCCGGACGGCTCAAGCGACCACGTTAGGTCGCGCTAATCGCATAGAGTTGCATGCTGGTGGGACAGGCCCTTTACACATCTGACAGAGTGCGTGGTGTGATAAGAAGATTACCAAGTCTCCAGAAAATGCCACCGTCACCACCCTTCTCTGGACAATGTCATCTCACTTGTCTGTGGTGAAAATTAACAGTTGTGTCGTGTGGGATTTTGCAGAAATAGTGGCTTCAAGGATCATTTTATTAGGAATAAAGCCGCTTTTGTTTGAGCTTCTCCATAAAGTGCAGTGTAATTACTATCATCTGCTCACATGACAGAGGGGATCTAATATAAACCTGATCCTGCCATCGTGTGATCATAATGGTTTGGGCTGTGTGTCTGCAGTGTGTAGCACAGATACACTTACACATACAATTAGCAGACATTATACTAGAGGCATAGATAGGGGAGATAGTCACAACCTTTTTCCCCAGATAAATAGTTAAGGTCATATCTTTAAGGTGAGGGGAAAAGTTTAAAGGAGATACTTGGGACGTTTTTTCTTTACGTAGAGGGTGGTGGGTGCCTGGAACATGCTGCCGGGGATGGTGGTGGAGGCAGATAGTATAGTGGCATTTAAGAGACTCTTGGATAGACACATGGATATGCAGTGAATGGATCATGTGCTTAAGTATTTAAGAGATGGTCTTGGCATTGTGGGCCGAAGGGCCTGTTCTTGTGCTGGACTGTTCTGTGTTCTATTAAACTGCTAATTAAAGTCATATTATTGGATACGGCACAAATAATTCCTCTTAAAAATAGCGGAGTCAGGGGGTATGGGGAGAAGGCAGGAACGGGGTACTGATTGGGGATGATCAGCCATGATCACATTGAAAGGCAGAACATTTGACCGCTGTGGGGTGGAAAACCGTCTCGGCGGTTACCGGGGGACGGTCCAGGGGAACAGCGAATGCAGGGGCTGGGCCAGCTGACTCAGCGTTTGAACAATCCTGACAATAAGGCGGAATCTTTACTGAAGAGTCAACAAAAGGGGCGAGGAACAGGTGCCGCCAATGTCATCAATGTAACACGGGGAGTGGTGGGTAAAGGGTATGTAGTCAGTGCCCCTGGTCACGGAGGGGAGGGGGGGGATTCAGATAAAGATGGTCAGCGGAAGCAAGGAACTGCAGGTGCTGTTTTAAAAAAAAAAAAAGACAAAGTGCTGGAGTAACTCAGCAGGTCAGGCAGCATCTGCGGAGAAAAATGGATGGGTGACATTTCGGGTCTCAAGGCGCTCCAGTTTGGTTCAGTTTAGTTTCGAGATACAGTGTGGAAACAGGTCCTTCGGCCCACCGAGTCCATGCCGACCAGCTATCACTCATTCATTCATACAAGTTCTATCCTACATACTAGGGAAACCCTACAGAGGGCCAATTGACCTACAAACCTTCATTGTACGGAGACCCAGTTAGTTCCCCTCTGCTAATACTCTCCCGTCTGGTGGAACTTGGCCTCACCCTCAACAACAATTTCGGCCCGACCCGAAATGTCACCTATTCATACTCCAGCACAGATGCTGCCTGACTCACTGAGTTACTCTAGCACTTTGAAATGTCACCTATTCATACTCCAACTTAGAAACATAGAAAATAGGTGCAGGAGTAGGCCATTCGGCCCTTCGAGTCAGCACCACCATTCAATATGATCATGGCTGATCATCCAAAATCAGTACCCCGTTCTGGCTTTTTCCCATATCCCTTGATTCCCTTAGCCCTCAGAGCTAAATCTAACTCTCTCTTGAAAGCATCCAGTGAATTGGCCTCCACTGCCTTCTGTGGCAGAGAATCCCACGGATTCACAATTCTCTGGGTGAAAAAGCTTTTCCTTATCTCAGTCCTAAATGGCCAACCCCTTATTCTTAAACTGTGACCCCTAGTTCTGGACTCCCCCAACATCGGGAACATTTTTTCTGCATCGAGCCTGTCCAATACTCTAAGAATGTTATGTTTCTATAAGATCCCCTCTGATCATTGTAAAAAGCAGTAACTACAAGCCCAGTCGACCCATTCTTTCATCGTACGTCAGTCCCGACATCCCGGGAATTAACCTGGTGAACCTACGCTGCACTCCCTCAATAGCAATAATGTCCTTCCTCAAATTAGGAGACCAAAATTGCACACAATACTACAGGTGCGGTATCACCAGGACCCTGCACAACTGCAGTGGGACCTCCTTGCTCCTAAACTTAAATCCTCTCGTAATGAAGGCCTACATGCCATTAGCTTTCTTCACTGCCTGCTGTACCTGCATGCTTACTTTCAGTGACTGATGTACAAGCACACCCAGGTCTCGTTGCACCACCCCTTCTCCTAATCTGACACCATTCAGATAATAATCTGCCTTCCTGTTCTTGCCACCAAATTGGATCACCTGACATTTATCCACATTATACTGCATCTGCCATGCTTCTGCCCACTCACCCAACCTGTCCAAGTCACCCTGCAGCCTCATAGCATCCTCCTCACAGCTCACACTGCCACCGAGCTTTGTGTCATCCGCAAACTTAGAGATGTTACATTTAATTCCCTCGTCTAAATTGTTGATATATATTGTAAACAACTGGGGTCCCAGCACCGAGCCTTGCGGCACCGCACCTGTCACTGCCTGCCATTCTGAAAAGGACCCGTTAATTCCTACTCTTTGCTTCCTGTCTGCCAACCAGTTCTCTATCCATGTCAATACCCTTCTCCCAATACAATGTGCTCTAATTTTGCACACTAATCTCTTGTGTGGGACCTTGTCAAAGGCTTTTTGAAAGTCCAGATACACCACATCCACTGGCTCTCCCTTATCCATTCTACTTGTTACATCCTCAAAAAATGCCAGATTAGTCAAGCATGAATTCCCCTTCATAAATCCATGCTGAATTTGGCCGATCCCATCACTGCTTTCCAAATGCGCTGCTGTAACATCTTTAATAATTGACTCCAGCATCTTCCCCACGACCGATGTAAGGCTAACTGGTCTATAATTCCCCGCTTTCTCTCTCCCTCCTTTCTTAAAAAGTGGAGTTACATTGGCTACCCTCCAGTCCACAGGAACTGATCAAGAGTTGTGAAAACATTGGAAAATGATCACCAATGCATCAACGATTTCTAGGGCCACCTCCTTGAGTACTCTGGGATGCAGACCATCAGGCCCTGGGGATTTATCAGCCTTCAGTCCCAACTGTTCACCTAACACCATTCTCTGACTAATGTGGATCCCCTTCAGTTCCTCCCTCCCACTAGATCCTCGGTCCCCCAGTATTTCCGGGAGATTGTTTGTGTCTTCCTTAGTGAAGACAGAACCAAAGAACTCGTTTAACTGTTCTTTAACTCGTTTAACCATTTGCATGTTTCCCCATTATAAATTCACCTGTCTCTGACTGTAAGGGACCGACACTCATCTTCACTAATCTTTTCCTTTTTACATACCTAAAGAAACACTTACAGTCAGTTTTTATATTCCCCGCAAGCTTTCTTTCATGCTCTCCCCCCCCCCCCCCCCCCCCCCACTCTTAATGAACCCCTTTGTCCTCCTCTGTTGAGTTCCTCCTCTGCGGGCTTCACGGATGCTGCCTGACCCGCTGAGTTACTCCAGCACTTTGTGTCTTTCTTTAAAGATTATCACCGTTCCAAATCTCTTCTAAATCTGCGTTACCCCATTAGTTGATGTAAATCATTTAACCATACTGTTTGTTTGACCTTTAGGGGTTAAAAGAAATGATCAGCACACAAGTACACAATAAAAAATCAGGCACTTTATATTTTTGAGATTGATCGGTTTTGGTATTTGAAGAAGAATATTGCTACATTCAAATCGCATCGTACCGATCGCCATAGATGCAACATTGTGCTGTGCACATTCAGAGCCGGAATCACACAGGTGTGGGCGGGGGTTTGCACTGGCCCCAGGGTCGCTAGCTTCAGGGTCACCAGCCCCACTAGCCGGCATGGTCCCGGCCAGGAGTCTCGCTGACCAACCCAACAGCTCTGTGACACAGGTTGCAGCATCTGGCAAACATCTGGCAAACATCCAGAAACAAACAACTTGTGTAACATCTTTTAGATAAACGTCCCAAAGTTATTTGCAGGCATGTGGTTTGACATAACTCAGCTCTGGGGCAGTGTTGACATTATCAGCTTGGTGGGAAAAGTGAGAATGGGGAGATGGGGAGGAGGATGAAGTGAGAGATGGGGCAGCGGGTAGTTCGACCCTGACCTCGGCAGCTGCCTATGTGGAGTTTGTACGTTCTCCCTGTGGCCACGTGGGTTGTCTCCCTCCAGGTGCTCCGGTTTCCTCTCAGATCCCAAAGATTTGTGGGGTCAGTGTTAACGGATCTGCAAATGGGTGTAACAATGATGAGATGATGAGGAGTGCAGTGGCGGGGAAATTAGTGGTGATAAGGAACTGCGGATAGAATCGCAGTGCAGGAGTAACTCAGCGGGAGAGGCAGCATCTCTGGAGAAAATGGATGGGTGACATTTCCAGTGGGGATCAGACGCGAAATGTCACCCATCACGTTTCTCCACAGACGCTGCCTGACCCGCTGAGTTACTCCTGCACGCTGTGCTGGGGAAAGAGGGGGGGGGGAGGAGAGGGGGGGAGAGAGGAGGGGGGGGGGAGAGGAGAGGGGGGGGAGAGGAGGGGGGGGGGAGAGGAGAGGGGGGGAGAGGAGAGGGGGGTGAGAGGAGAGGGGGGTGAGGAGAGGGGGGTGAAAGGAGAGGGGGAGGAGAGGAGAGGGGGAGGAGAGGAGAGGGGGAGGAGAGGAGGGGGGGGAGGAGAGGGGGGGAGGAGAAGGGGGGAGGAGAGGGGGGGAGAGGAGAGGGGGGGAGAGGAGAGGGGGGGGGAGAGGAGAGGGGGGTGAAAGGAGAGGGGGAGGAGAGGGGGAGGAGAGGGGGAGGAGAGGAGAGGGGGAGGAGAGGAGAGGGGGGGAGGAGAGGGGGGGGAGGGGAGGGGGGGGAGGAGAGGGGGGAGGATGGGGGGGAGGAGACGGGGGGGAGAGGAGAGGGGGGAGAGGGGGGGAGAGGGGGGAAGAGGAGAGGGGGGAAGAGGAGAGGGGGAGGAGGAGAGGGGGGAGAGGGGGGGAGAGGGGGGAAGAGGAGAGGGGGGAGGAGGAGAGGGGGGAGGAGGAGAGGGGGGAGGAGGAGAGGGGGGAGGAGGAGGGGGGGGGAGGGGGCATTACTGGCCATAAGAGCAGTGGACAAATAAAGAGTGAATTTGCTTGCACTATAGATCTGTTTCCCAGGGTGGAAATGTCAAAGAGAAGTGAAGATAGATTTAAGATGCGGGGTGCACGGTTTTCTACACAGAAGGGGGGGGGGGTGCCTGGAACGTGTTGCCGGGGGTGGGGATGGAGCCAGATACTATAGTGGTGTTTAAGAGGCTTTCGGATAGGCACATGGATATGCAGGGAATGGAGGGATACGGACCACGTGAAAGTAGATAAGAGTTGGTCTTGGCATCATGTTTGGCACGGGCATTGTGGGCCGAAGGGCCTGTTCCTGTGCTGTCCGTTTCACAGGGACCAGTCACAGGCCCTGGTAAACAGGGGCGACCTTTACAAAGCCGTTATTTGCTGTCCCATTACCTTCAGAGACGACAGAAAGCTCGTCACTGTTCTCATACCCGTTGGCAGTCTGCGCCTTGGACGGCTGCTGGTGGAAGCCTTGGTAATTGACCGAGGTGCCGGCGGGGCTGCTGAACGCGTTGTCTGCCGCAGCTGAGGTTTCCGGTGATTCCCACGGGACCTCTTGCCTTTGGAATTTGAGATAGAAGTCGCATCCGGTCCATCCGTAGAAAGCCAGGGTGCTGAGAAAGCCTTGCATCGGGTTCAGGATACTCTGCATAGGAGCACAGTAACAGCCAATAGTCAATGGACCTTCACAGCAGTATGCTCAATGGATAATGTGGCCCCCAGTGGGGGCCCTCTACACAAGGATTCTGCCCCTCTACATCGGGGACCTGGGGCGGAGGGTATTGTACCGAGGAGTTCCCTGCAACCTGTTTCTCTCGCGGTTCACACACTCGCCAGCCGCCTGCCACTTTTGCGTCTGTGTACCACGTGTATATGGAGTGTGTGAGGCTGCAGCCACTGTTTGAATACCTAAAGGGGCTGCTCCTTGCCTTCTGGCTGCACTTCGCACCCACCACCCTCATCTTTGGACACCCTGTGCGTAGGGGAGAGGGTGGGGCTGAAGATGTCCTGGTTGGGTTGCTCCTGGGCCTGGCCAAGCTGGCCATCTGCGAGTCACGGCACCAGGCGGTGGAGGGCTTAACCTGAGCCGGCTGCCTGCCCCTTTTTCCAGGGGTACGTCCGCGCCCGGGTGGTACTAGAAAGGGACTCTGGGGGATTTCTGGGACCGCTGGGCACCGCAGGGGGTGGGGGGACTGCATCCTTGACAAGGATTGTAAAGGGCCTGTCCTACAAGCATGCAACTCTATGCGATGAACGCGATCAAACTAGAAGCAGGGGGCTGCGCGGCGGTCGGGTGATCCCTGTACAGGGCCGTTTCCATCAGCATGCGCCTGCATGCGGCAAGCGCGACCAAACCGGCAGCAGGGGCCGCGCGGAGGTTGGGTGAGTGGCGCAACGCGGCGCAAAGTGAGGCGAACTTGGAGCGAAGTCTAAGGTAAGTTCGCCAGGACAGAGAGGGGCACACAGAGCGGGGCACAGAGGCACACACACACAGAGGGTCACGGAGCCACACACATAGAGGGTCACGGAGGCACCTACAGATAGGTTCACGGAGACACGAGGTCGAGGCGGTGTGTAATGCGTCGAGGCGACTGCGAGCCGACAAGCCGTTGCCGCGCGGAATTTTTGAACATAGTCAGTTTTTCGGAGCCCCGCGCGATGTCGGGACGAACGCCGCACAATTCCGCACGGCTCCGGCGATCGACGTGGGACCGGCCCCGCGACGCCGGACGGCTCAAGCGACCACGTTAGGTTGCGCTAATCGCATAGAGTTGCATGCTGGTGGGACAGGCATTTAACACAGTTGTTTAGGAGTGTAACATTTAAGAATATTTGTTTAGATAATGGGTGATTTTGTATTATGGTGGTGGGTTTGTTTGGTACTGTTTTGTATTGTATATATTATTGCAATAATTGATTCCATTTATTTTTGTTTAAAAAAAGGATTATGTGCAGATATATAAGGGATGGTCTTGGCATCATGTTTGCCCCAGACATTGTGGACTGAAGGACCTGTCCCTGTGTAAAGTACAGTCGCAATGTGGAAACACGTCCTTCAGTGCATGTTGTTAATACAGACCAAATTGACATATCGGGCTAGTCCCATTTGCCTGATTTGGCCCATATCCCATCGATATGTGTCTTTTGAAAAGCAGAACATCCCAGCAGAAGATAACAGCTTTGGTGAGAAGCAGGCTCCTGTCAACAACCCTAGAATAAACATGTGAATAAACATTATGTTTAAGAAGAAATTGCAGATGCTGGAACAATCGAAGGTAGACAAAAATGCTGGAGAAACTCAGCGGGTGAGGCAGCATCTATGGAGCGGAGGAATGGGCGACGTTTCGGGTCGAGACCCTTCTTCAGTCCGAAGATGCTGCCTGTCCCGCTGAGTTTCTCCAGCATTTTTGTCGACCTGTGAATAAACATTGCTCTCCTCCCTTATTTTTCTACAGCCTAAATAAAACAAAGGTATTGTTTTGAATCATTTAGTATGGTACATATTATTGTAAATAATTGGATATATTATTTTTGGTTTAAAAAAAATAGGAACTATGCCTGGATTGTGGAAAACAGCTCCCATTTCCACCGCGGCTGTCGTCCGATACTGTACTACAATAGATAGTCACAGAGTGCTGGAGTTACCCAGCGGGTCAGGCAGCATCTCTGGAGAACGTGGATAGGTCAGCAGGTCCTACCTACATATTCACGGTACTGTGGCAGGTTTGCTCCCTAATGGTGGACAGCGCCCTCCTGTGTTGGAACAGTGCATTGAAGGCTCAGCAAAACAACTTTATCCAGCACTAAACATTTTTCCCTTTATCCTGTATCTGTACACTGTGGGCAGCTTGATTGGAATCGTCTGTAGTCTTTCCGCTGACTGGATAACATGCAACAAAAAGCTTGGTGCACATGACAGTAAACTAATCTAAACCGAGGCTAAGGCTGGTTTCTACCCATCAGCCATCCCAGCCTCTGACGCCAAGTCACAAGCCCTGATCCTCAGCCCTGCCTTCACCAGCGTAGTCCCCATCACCCTGGCCCCTTGCAGCTCTCTCTTGCCATAGAATGGGACCATGTGTTCAGTCTTTCAGATTGCACGGAAGAGAAATGTAGATACCGCAAATGGTCAGGCATCACAAACCGCACCTTTAGTTTAGTTTGGAGATACCGCGCGGAAACAGGCCCTTCGGCCCACCGAGCCCGCACCGACCAGCGATCCCCACACATTCACACAATCCTACACACACTGGGGACAATTTACACTTACACCAAGCCAATGAACCTACAGACCTGCACGTCTTTGGAGTGTGGGAGGAAACCGAAGATCTCGGAGAAAGCCCACGCAGATCTGGGGGAGAACGTACAAACTCTGTACAGACAGCGCCCGTAGTCGGGATTGAACCCGGGTCTCTGGTGTTGCAAGGCAGCAACTCTACCGCTGCGCCACACCTGCTGCATCAGCCACTAACTACTACACCTGGCGCGCAGGTACCCCAGGTTCCTGCTTCACAACGGTGTCACGACACAGCTCCCCCGTGACAATAATCCAGTATCTTGGCCCGTGTACCAGCCAGCCTCAGCTTTAAGGTGAGAGGGGCAAAGTTTAAAGGAGATGTATGGGACACATTCACCACACAGAGGGTGGTGAGTACCTGGAGTGCGTTGCCAGGGGTGGTGATGTAGGCAGATGCAATAGTGGCGTTTAAGAGGCTTTTGAACAGGCACATGGATACGCAGGGAATGGAGGGATTATGGATCACGTGCAGGCAGAGAAGAGTTTAGTTTAGTTTAGTTTATTGTCACATGTACCGAAGTACAGTGGAAATCTTTGGTTGCGTTGGTCTTGGCATCATTGTCGGCACAGACATTGTGGGCTGAAGGGCCTGTTCCTGTGCTACCCTTTGGCCCAACCTGCCCACACCAGCATGTTCTACGTCTAAGTTCTAAGGCCCAATGTCCGCTATGTGAATCGGGCACTACCCCAGCAAATGGAAGGACCATTCAGAAGCTTAAGTATATAAAATTATGAGGAACATAAATAGGATTACCAAACTCGCGAGTTTGAGTTGGATTACCAAGCCACGAGTTTGGCTGGTTACCAAACTCGCAGAACTGGGTCTCTGCACATCCCTCTGCAATTGGATCCTCGACTTCCTCATCCACAGACCACAGGCTGTTCGTATTGGTGGAAATGTGTCAGATAACAATCAGCACGGGAGCACCTCAAGGCTGCGTGCTCAGCCCCCTGCTGTACGCACTCTATACTCATGACTGCATAGCCGGTCATAGCGCGAACTCCATCATCAAGTTCGCTGACGACACCACTGTTGTGGGACGTATCACTGATGGGGATGAGTCAGAGTATAGAAGAGAGATCGAGCAACAGTCTATATCGTGCCAGCACAATAACCTGGCCCTCAACACCAGCAAAACCAGGAACTGATTATGGAATTTGGAAGGATTAGGATGGGGACCCACATTCCTGTTTATATCAACGGGTCGATGGTTGAAAGGGTCAAGAGCTTCAAATTCCTGGGCGTGCACATCTGTGAAGATCTTTCCTGGTCTGAGAACACAGATGCAATTATTAAGAAAGCTCATCAGCGCCTCTACTTCCTGAGAAGATTACGGAGAGTTGGTTTGTCAAGGAGGACTCTCTCTAACTTCTACAGGTGTACAGTAGAGAGCTTGCTGACTGGTTGCATCGTGGCTTGGTTCGGCAACTTGAGCGCCCTGGAGAGGAAAAGACTACAAAAAGTAGTAAACACTGCCCAGTCCATCATCGGCTCCGACCTTCCTTCCATCGAGGGGATTTATCACAGTCGCTGCCTCAAAAAGGCTGGCAGCATCATCAAGGACCCACACCACCCTGGCCACTCACTCATCTCCCTGCTACCTTCGGGTAGAAGGTACAGGAGCCTGAAGACTGCAACAACCCGGTTTAGGAATAGCTACTTCCCCACAGCCATCAGGCTATTAAACCTGGCTCGGAACTCTGAACATTAATATCCCTCCATCTGTTATTTGCACTTTATTAATTTATTAATTCATGGGTGTATTTACGTATATAATTGTAGTCAATGCCTTCTATGTTCTGTTGTGCTATGCAAAGAAAGATTTTCATTGTCCTGTCAGGGACACATGACAATAAACTCTTTTGACTTTGACTTTGGATAGACAGTCAGAACCTTTTTTCCCCTGGATGGAAAAATCAAATACTAGAAGGCACAGCATTAAGTTAAGACGGGCAAAGGTTAGAGGAGATGCGTGGGGCAAGTTGCTTTGTTATACAGAGGGTGATAAATGGCTGAAAGACTCTTCCAGGGGTGGTGGTGGAGGCAGATATGATATGGCTATGAGAGGCTTTTGTATAGGCACGTGGATATGCAGGGAACAGAGGGATATGGATCATGTGCAGGCTGAGAAGAGAAGGTCTTGGCATCATGTTCAGCATAGACATTGTGGGCCGAAGGGCTTGTCCCGTGCTGTACTCTTCTATGTTCTCTCCTTCCACAACCAACATGTGCAAGATGAGCTCCAAGGCTGGAGACCGCCGCCCTGCTGGGGGACGTTGGTGCTGCAGGTGTGTGTGGACATGACTCACCATGATGAACCAAGTGATCAGAGCTGCATTCCGCACATTCTTCAGCCCATCCACGTTCATGTCTGGCTGCAGCTCAAGGTAGAACAGAAGACTCTCATTGATGAGGTTTGGAAGCCAGCTATGTGAAAGGAAAGATATCTATTATTTTTGTAACATTGCACTGGCAGGAAAAGTAAAGAATCAATTTGCTTCTAAAAGCTGCCTCACTCATGTACAGCACAGAAACAGGCCCTTCAGCCCACCTTGTCCATGCCAACCACATTGGCACACTGGGCAAGTCCCATTGGCCTGCATTTGGCCCATATCCCTCTAAACCCTTCCTATCTACATATCGGTCTAAATGTCTTTTAAAAGTCAAAATTGTATCTGCTTCTCTCGCTTTTTCTGGCAGCTCGTTCCAGATACGGACTACTCTCTGTTTGAAAAAGTTGCCCCTGAGGTCCCTCCTAAATCTCTCCCCTCTCAGCTTAAGCCTGTGCCCTCTAGTTTTAGAATCCTCTACCCTGGGAAAATACTTTACCCGGGCAGTTACGGTGGCACAGCGGGAGAGTCGCTGCCTTACACATCACGCAGCGCCGGAGACCCGGGTTCGATCCCGACTACGGGTTCTGCCTGTACGGAGTTTGTGCGTTCTCCCCGTGACCTGTGTGGGTTTTCTCCGACATCTTCGGTTCCCTCCCACACTCCAAAGACGTGCAGGTTTGTAGGTTAATTGGCTTGGTAAATGTAAAAATTGTCCCTAGTGGGTGTAGGATGGTGTTAATGTGCGGGGATCGCTGGTCGGCGCGGACCCGGTGGGCCGAAGGGCCTGTTTCCACGCTGCATCTCTAAACTAAACTGTGAGCATTCACTTTATCCGTGCCCCTCATGCATGACCTTATACACATCAATAAGGTCACGCCTCAGCCTCTCACGCTCCAAAACCAAATGTAGCAATGTTACAAAATTTTGAGATTGTAAAAATCAAGTCTGCAATTTATCCCATCAGATAATGCATAAAAAGAATTTTAATTTGACACCTAATTCACTTTCATATCTTCAGTATTAAGAAAGTTATGGCCATTTTCATACTCGGAAATTAGCATCTTGTTCCCCATTGCCTTTCAATTGACTTAACTCAAAAGCTGTGATCGAGGACAGTCAAAAGCCCATAACTTTCTTAAAAATTAAGAGAACTCAATGAAATTTTCAGTTATTATAGATTGAAGCATTCTGAAACAAATATGAAACAATCTTACTTGGATGACCTTAACTTAAAGCATATAATTAGTTAGTTATCTAATTGTAGCTAATTACAAAATTCAATGAGTAGATCTAAACATCTATCCATTTCTTAAGAAAAGATAAACTTTTTAAAAATTGCCTGTGTCCAAATAACATTCACACAATAATCCACAATATAACATAACTTTTAAATCTCATTTTCATGAATTTATAGGTTAAATGGAAGGAATTTAGTGTTTAATGCCTGTAAATTAATGGCCATTTAAATCAACTAGCGAGTGGGTTTTAGTGGATTAGAACGTTGCGGTTTGCGGTGAAGTCGGTATGAAAAATACAGCCGGTTCATACATTTTTTTTGTCCCCATTTCGCAACATGAAAATGTGATTAAAGCCTTCCTAAAAACCAAGTTTTTATGTAAAAATAAACTGTGTAGCTTCTTTTATCGCCTACATTAGGTCCGTTCCGCTGTCACCGTTCAGAGCTTTAGAAGATGATTTTTAAACCACTCTAGTTAATAAATAATCTAGCGTAGTTTAAAAATACCTTTATGAATGAAATGTCGGAGCGATTTCTCTTTAGCGACGAAATCGCCCGACATGGATCGGCATTTTAAACCCGCCCCCCTCTGAAAGGCGCCAAAGTCGCGCACACGGGAGCGGCAGAACTGCAGCGCTGCTAAAGGTAGGTATTGTAACATACCTACCAAATGTCCCAGCCTATCCAACCTCTCCCTGTAACTCATGTCACAGCCTACGTGCATCACAGATTGTGTCTCACGGACGGTACATGCCAAGGCTTGTACACACCACAGCCTGCACACGCCACCACACAATCACACATTGCAGGAATTGGGTATAAATAGATATTCAGGCAGAAGACGTTCTTCATTAGTTCCAGAGATATCACACAGCGAATGTATTCAATTATCATCTCTTACCAAATGATGAACACGAGCAGTATCTTGAAGAACCGTAACTTGATCTCTGTACCGAGTCGACGCTCATTCTCAGTGTAAATACCTTGTCTTCCCTTCAGCAATCCTGCAACTGGAGAATAAAGACCAGCTCTGAGCCCAGGCAACAGGTGGAAACCTGGAAATCTGGCCCGTGTACGGACTGGTGGGTGATCTACACGTGTCATCCATGTACATCCACCCACACTGACAAACACGCCAGTCCAGGACACACGTAACACACATGTTACCGTTTGTACTAATTGCTGGGTAACTGGGTGGATGTGACACTGAGACCCGCTCGTGGAACGAGACCTCAGTGGACACAGCGGAGTAGGCAAAGCTCCCGGCTGGCGGAGCCCACGGCCAAGATCGGTGCCCGCACGCCACAAGTCAGCGTAGCCCACAGGTGGGGCCTGGGTCGGCAGCACGGCGAGGAGCCCGGCAGCTATGGTGGAGAGATTGGTGGGGTGGTCGATGGGGGATGCCAACCGATGCAGGAGGCCGGACACGTGGGGGTGAGGAGGCCACTGCCGGGGGAAGGAACAATGGAGGATGTGGTGTGGCGGGAACGCCGTGATGTCGGGGGGAGAACAAAGCGGGAACTGGTGCGGATACCGAGTGTACTTTGTAACTTTGGCAGCGCAAAGAATTTCCCTGTGACTTGTCACATGTGACAATGAAGTACGCATTCATTCATTCATTCATTCATTCATATTAATTTGAGAACAAGGCGGGGGAGAATTCACCGTTCTCCCCTCCCCGCCCTTGTACGTGACTCCTGTCACCCAGTGAACCAGTGCAGCTCACTCCCTGGCTGTCCCTCCAGCACCCAGCTGCTGGGAATGATGGGGGGGGGGGTCACGGGGAGAGGGGGGTCACTGGGGGGTCACACGGCGAAGGGGGTCACGGGGGCGTCACGGGGCGAGGGGGGTTTGCGGGGAGAAGTGGGGGTCACGGGGGTCACGGGGAGAGGGGATGGGTCACAGGGGGGTCACGGGGAGGGGGAGGTTACGGGGGTGGGGTCACGGGACGAGGGGGGTTACATGGTGGTCACAGGGCGAGGGGGTTTACGGGGAGAGGTGGGGGTCACGGGGAGAGGGGGGACGAGGGGGGAGAGGGAGGTCACAGGGGGGTCACAGGGCGAGGGGGGTTTACGGGGCGAGGGGGGTCACGTGGGGGTCACGAGGCGAGGGGGTTTACGGGGAGAGGTGGGGGTCACGGGGTAAGAGGGGGTCACGGGGAGGAGGGGGCGAGGGGGGGTCACTGGGGGGGTCATGGGGCAAGGGGGTCACGGGGAGAGGGGGACGAGGGAGGTCATGGGGGGTCACTAGGCGAGGGGGGTTTAAGGGGAGAGGTGGTGGTCACGGGGTAAGGGGGGTCACGGGGAGGGGGAGATCACGGAGTTTGGGGTCACGGGGCGAGGGGAGTCACGTGGGGGTCACGAGGCGAGGGGGGTTTACGGAGAGAGGTGGGGGTCACGGGGGGGTCATGGGGCGAGGGGGCATCGCAAGTTTGCCGACATTGACCTGACCAATGCTGCCTCGTGCCACCAGTCACCGTGCCCACAGCGAACATTAACCAACATTGAACCACGGTTGTATCAGGTCCTACCTGCGGCTGCGGTTTTGCTGAATAGAATGGGGTTGACGAGGAGAACGAGCAGGAGTGGAGTGTAGGTGGTGACGTAGTGTGGGATAGCATGCTGCAGGCCCTTCTCACAGCTGGAAGCAAAGAGAGTGTGTCAGTGGCTTGCTGGGGGAAACTTTACACTGTCATACTCAACACCTCACGTGCCTGTGCACTTGTGAGAGGTCTGTTAAAACCGAAATAAAACACCGAGCCACAACTCAATGGTTTCCATTGGTAGAGCGGGAGTACATCGCAGCGGTCCACATTTCCACTCAAAGGTTGGTCCACATGGGAGAGCTCCCACACCCATGGTTGGGAATGACTGAAGCCCGGAGTGGATGGGGTCAGCAGTGGACCAGACAGATGGAACTGATCAACAGATCGTCTCAGCTCAACGCTCTGCCCACTGGCTGGAGGTGGTTCACTTAGTGTTGTAGAGTCACACAGCACGGAAACAGGCCCTTCGGCCCATCTCATCCATGCTGATCGTGATGCCCCATCTAAACGGGTCCCATTTCCCCGGGTTTGGCCCATGTCCATGTACCGATCTGTGGAGGTTTAGGGAGAGCTGTGGACTCCCCCAAACCCTAATGTCACCCTAATGTGACACAGAGCACGGAAACAGACCCTTTGGTCCATCTGCCCATGTTGACCAACAAGTGCCCACCCCATGTACCAGCAGGAAAAGGCACCAAGTGCTGGAGTAACTCAGCGGGTCAGGCAGCAACTCTGGACGGTTGACACTTTGGGCTGGGTCCCATCTTCAGACAGATGGTGCCCATGCCCATGGCAATTTGTTCTTGGCTGGATGTTGTTTACATGTGGTGTAATTCTCGGCCCAGCCCCTCTGGCAGTGTTGCAAGTCGCTACCACCCCCCCCACCATCAGTCGCCCTCAGATGCCTCCCCTCTCATCGCTGTGGGACGGACCTACCTGGAGATGGAGGGGTAGTAGAGCATGGCCACTCCTTCAACACACAGCAGGATCGCCAGGCCCCAGGTCATCATGTGGTAGAGCACCAGGATGCTGGAAGGAAGAGCGGAGGTCAGGTAAAGCCCAGCTGTCCTGGTGCTGGATGGAGGCAGGGGGTGGCAGCGAGTCCCAGGGGTACAGAAGTCAAGAAAGGCACCTCGCCACAACCTCAGTACCAAAGGCCCTCAGCCAAACCGCAGCATTCCTGGTGTTGGACGGAGACAGTGGGTGGCAGAAGGGCCAGGGGGACCAGCGATCGCAGAGGCAACCACAGACTCTCCACTAAAGACCTTCAGCCTGCCCTCGGTCTCAAGAACATCGTCAGGGCTGGGGGACTAGGGACAGAGGTGGGGGGAGTGGGGGTGGGAGGCCGGGTTGGGGGAGGAGGCGGGGGGGTAAGTAGAGTGCGGGCAGGGGTGGGGGAGGCGTTTGGGGGCAAGGGTGTGGACAGGGCCACGGGGGTGGGGCAGGGGAGGGTAGGTGATCTACAAGGACGCTGCAGGAGCTGTGACGTGGGCCACGGTGGGCAGTCTACTAGAGGAAGCTACAGGGCAACACCTAGTGCAGCGAGAGTCCTGCTCAACGCCGGGGGAAAGGCTCAGACTGTCTACCATATCTATGCACCTCATCATTTTATATACTTCCATCAGGTCTCCCCTTGATTCCAGACAACACAATCCAAGTCTGTCCAACGTCTCCCTCTAGCGAATACCCCCTAACCCAAGTATCATTCTGGTGAACCTCTTCTGCACCCTGTCCAAAGCCTCAACATCCTTCCTGTAATGGGGTGAGCAGAACTGCACACAATACTCCAAATGCGGCCTGATCACAAAGAGTTTACAATAGGCACATGCTCAGGAGCAGAATTAGGCCATTCAGCCCATCAAGTCTGCTCCGCCATTCAATCATGGCTGATCTATCTGTTCCTCTCAACCCCATTCTCCTGCCTTCCCCCCCTCTTTAACCCCTGACTCGTTTACGAATCTATCTATCTCTGCCTTTAAAATATTCAATGACATGGCCTCCACAGCTATCTGTGGCATAGAATTCCATGGGTTTATCAGCCTCTGATTAAAGAAATTCCTCCTCATCTCCTTCCTAAAGGAACATCTTTTAACTCTGAGACTATGACCTCTAGTCCTAGACGCTCTCACTAGTGGTAACATCCTCTCCACATCCACTCTAAACTATTAGAGTTTAATAATTGAATTATTAAAAAACTAAAGCAGAGAATTATAAAAAGTGCACAATTTTAGATCTGTTACTTCCAAATAATAAGAATTATTCACAATGTGCTAAAATGCTGGGAACTATATTCCGCAACGCCGTATTGTATTTATGTGTTGTATTATCTGATCTGAAGACGCGAGTCTTTAGTGAAACTGCATGGAAACAGGCCCATCAGCATACAGAGTCTATGTGGCCAGTGATCACTCCGCACATTCGTTCCAACCTACACATTAGGGACAATGTACAGAAGCCAATTAACCTATATACCTATGCTCCTTTGGAATGCGGGAGGAAACCAGAGCACCCGGAGAAAACCCACGCAACATAACTTTAGAAATTAAATGGTTCAGAACCGGGTGACGGGTGGGTAAAGATATTAAACAGGTATATCTCTCCTAATTTATTTTCCTTCCTTCTTTTTTTAAAATCGCTCTAGCTTCTTCTTTCGTACTTCTGTCTCTCTCGCTATTTGTTTCTACTCTCTTGTCTGTCTGTCTCTTTTTCGGGCTTTTCTTATCATATCACGAATTAGCACCAACACCATTTCCTACGACACGCTCTATTTTCTTCTTTCTATCATTGTTCTTTTATTATTAACTTAAAAATAAGAAGTTGTACAAGAACTGTAATATTTACGTCTAACAAAACAAAAAGAAGGTACAAACTCAGTACAGACAGCACCCGGGGTCAGGGTCGAACCCGGGTCTCTGGCGCTGTTAGGCCGCAACTCTACCCAGCAGGCACAGCACCACATGCAAAACAAAGCTATACTCAGTACCACGATACACATGACTGTGATAAACCAAGCCCATCTGGTTTTAGTTCTGTCACTGCAAGTTGAAGATTTTTTCTTGTGCAGTGCAGTCCGCTCCGACAAACTACCCAGAGATCTTTAGTTTAGCGTCATGTGTACCGAGGTATAGTGAAAAGCTGAAGATAGACACAAAATGCTGGAGGACCCAGCGGGTCAGGCAACATTTCTGGGGAAAATAAATAGGCGACGTTTCGGGTCGAGACCCTTCTTGCTGTATTGTTGTGTGCTATCTAGTCTACACTGACTACTGGTGACCTTCTGGGGGTTTACCTCACTCCAGACGATTGCTTCACGATGAGGTACACATCGATGGCGTAGCAGAACAGCCACCAGAACGTGGCACTGTAGAACAGCTGGATCCACATCTGTAAGGAGAGAACGACAGCGATGAAGTCTGCATTGGCTGGCAGACACAAACCACTCACAATGTAGCTCTGATAAACAACTTATAATGACAAACCATCACTTGAGAAACGTCATAGAGTGATAAAGCGTGGAAACAGGCCCAACTTGCCCATGCCGACCAACATGCCCCAGCTACACTAGTCCCACCCGTCCGTGTTTGGTCTATATCCCTCCAAACCCGTCCTATCCATGTACTGGTTCTTAAACGTTGTGATAGTTCGTTGTGATAGAACGTTGTGCCTCAACTATCTCCTCTGGCAGCTTATTCCACAAACCTACCACCCTTTGTGTGGAAAAAGTTAACCTTCCTATTAAATCTTTTCTCCTTTACCTTAAACCTATGGTTCTCGATTGGGCAAGTGACTGTGTATCCACTCAATCTATTCCTCTCATGATTTTATACACCTCTATAAGATCACCCCTCGTCCTCCTGCGCTCCAAGGAATAGAGTCCCAGGCTTGGCAACATCTTTCCTATAACATGGTGCCCAGAACTGAACACAATACTCTAAATGCAGACTCCCCAACCTCTTATACAACTGCAACATGACCGCCCAACTTCTGTACTCAATACTCTGACTGATGAAGAGCAGTTTGTCTATTGTCTATTGTCTATTTGACCATCTTACTTACCTGTGACTCCACCTCCAAGGAACCATGTACCTGCACTCCTAGATCCCTCTACTCCACAACACTACCCAGAGCCCTACTATTCACTGTGTAGGTCCTGCCCATGTTAGACATCCCAAAATGCAACCATCTCACATTTCTCTGTATTAAATTCCATCAAACATTCCTCAGCCCACCTGGCCAATGATCAAGGTCCTGCTGTAATTTTCACGACCATCTCTAGTATCTGCAAGAGCACCCACTTTTGCATCGTCTGCAAACTTGCTCATCTTGCCTTGTAAATGCATTTTATTACCTCCAGTGCAATGGGAATAGAAAACAAGTGACGTGGCAGGTGGGTGCTTTTGGGGGTAGGTTTCACTTACAGCGCTGGCGACACAGAAGGCTGGCGGCCACGTTTCTGTCCCGTTCACGGAGATCTTGGACACAAAGTCCGGAAAGCTCAGCCACACCAACGACCGGATTATTATTCCTGAAGGAAAGAGCAGATGACATGAGAGAAAACTTAGCACAGAGCAAGTCGTGGCGTCTCGAAAGGCGGTGCAAGGGGGACATTAAAAGCAGGGCCACCAGAATGAGTCAGGCCTCAGCCGTAAAATATCCGCATGTTTAAACAACAGTTGTAAAATTCATTTTAAAAATGACACAAAGTGCTGGAGCAACTCTGTGGAAGCCTGAGGTCCCACACCGCCAGGTTCAGAAGGAGCTACTTCCCTCCAACCATCAGGTTCTTGAACTGACCCGCGCAGCCTATTCCTACCTCGACAACAGAACACTAGTGACCACCTGTTGCACTACCGCATGCACTTTTGTTTTAGTTGCGATTCTCCCAATTGTGCAGTGCTGCAAGCAAGACTTTCCGTGTCGCTGTCTCAAACCATACTTGTACCGATGGGAATAAACTCGACCTGATGTGAGACCCCATGGGAAGGGTGGTATGGGCAGCATGCCACGGAGAGTGACATCTTGCCAGACGAGAAATGCAATTGATACAAATCCCTCAAATGGGAATAGAGCTAACTTTCAAATGCAGGTATGTTACAATACCTACCTTTAGCAGCGCTGTAGTTCTGCCGCTCCCCGTGTGCGCGATTTTGGCGCCTTTCAGAGGGGGGCGTGTTTAAAATGCCGATTTTTTCTAGGCAGTCCAAATCGATCCATGTCGGGTGATTTCGTCGCTAAAGAGAAATCGCTCCGACATTTCATTCATAAAGGTATTTTAAACTACGCTAGATTATTTATTAACTATAGCAGTTTAAAAATCATCTTCTAAAGCTCTGAACGGTGACAGCAGAACGGACCTAAGGTAGGCGATAAAAGAAGCTACACGGTTTATTTTTACATAAAAACTTGGTTTTTAGGAAGGCTTTAATCACATTTTCATGTTGCAAAAAGGGGACAAAAACAAATGTATGAACTGGCTGTATTTTTCATACCGACTTCACCGCAAACCGCAACGTTCCAATCCACCGCATTCCACTAAAACCCACTCGCTAGTTGATTTAAATGGCCATTAATTTACAGGCATTAAACACTAAATTCCTTCCATTTGGCCTATAAATTCATGAAAATGAGATTTAAAAGTTATGTTATATTGTGGATTATTGTGTGAATGTTATTTGGACACTTAGGCAATTAAAAAAAAGTTTATATTTTCTTATGAAATGGATAGATGTTTAGATCTATCTAAACTATATTTAAGAGGGCGTTAGATGTGGCACTTGTGGCTAAAGGGATCAGGGGGTATGGAGAGAAGGCAGGTACGGGATACTGAGTTGGATGATCAGCCATGATCACATTGAATGGCGGTGCAGGCTCGAAGGGCCGAATGGCCTACTCCTGCACCTATTTTTCTATGTTTCTATGTTTCTAACTAGTAATTGAATTTTGTAATTAGCTACAATTAGATAACTAACTAATTATATGCTTTAATTTCAGGTCATCCAAGTAAGATTGTTTCATATTTGTTTCTGAATGCTTCAATCTACAATAAAAGAAAATATCATTGAGTTCTCTTAATTTTTAAGAAAGTTATGGGCTTTTGACTGTTCTAGATCACAGCTTTTGAGTTAAGTCAATTGAAAGGCAATGGGACAAGATGCTAATTTCCGAGTATGAAAATGGCCATAACTTTTTTAATACTGAAGATATGAAAGTGAATTAGGTGTCAAATTAAACTTCCTTTTGTGCTTTATCTGATGGGATAAATTGCAGACTTGATTTTTAAAATCTCAAAATTTTGTAACATTGCTATCAAATGTACGCCATCACCAACCTCGCTACTACATGGGAAACGCAATAGTCACATTTTCACAGTTCCACATCCCACGTAAGTAATGCAAGAACAACCAGTTAATCATGGGCCCAAGCTATGCCTGCCTTTTTGTTGGGTACGTCGTTCAGCCCATATTCCAGGCGAACAATGGCCCTATCCCAAACTCCTGCTCCGCTACATCGACGACTGCATCGGGGCTACCTCCTGCTGCCGTGCAGAACTCGATGATTTCAGTAACTTTACTAAGAGCGGGACATTGGGCACTGACTTCTCAATGCCCTGTGCACCAGTGAGGGCCATTGACAACACGGGCTGTCGTTACTCACCAAGGAGACGTTATAGTTAGAAAGAAAGTGCAAATAAAAATAAGTGCATGGTCCGTAATGGGGTAGGTCGGTAGACGCTGAGTAATTGGAGGAACATTCAGTAGTTTGATAACCAAGGGGAAGAAGCTGTTCCTGAGTCTGGTGGTGCGCGCTTTCAAGCTCCTGTACCTTCTGCCGGATGGGAGCAGGGAGAAGAAGGAATGACTGGGGGTGGGACAAGTCTTTGATTATGTTAGCTGCTCTCCTGTAGCAGTGTGGTGTAGATGGAATCAATGCAGAGAAATCAATGCTGGTCTGTGTGATGGATTGGGTACATCCACAACTCTCTGCAATTTCTTGCAGTCTTGGCCAGAGCTGTTCCAAAACCAAGCTGTGATGCATCTGATCAGGACGATCTTTTTGAGGTGCATCTGCTAACGTTAGTATCCGTCGTTGGAGAAATGCCAAACCTCCTTAGGTCTCCTGAGGAAGTAAAGGCATTGTAGTACTTTCTTGGCCGTAGGACCAGGACAGACCGTCGGTGATAATTACACCAAGGAACTTGAGGCTCTCAACCATCTCCACTTCACTTCACCAAAATCGTTGTTGAGGAGACAGGTTTTAAATGATTACTGCTGCTGATTGGGTCTGTACACCAGCTCGCCTCCTGAAGTCAATGACTAGTCCCCTCATCTTGCTGACATTGAGGGAGAGGTTATTGATTGCAAACTTGTAGAAGGAGTTGGAGCAGATAATCTTTCACAATGTCTCTGGGATACGGGTGTTGAACTTTGCTCCCCTTTTGCATTGCGACAGACTGTCTAAAGAAGGTAATCCCCCATTCTGTGGGGAGGAGGCACCATTGATTCTGACCGGCAACAACCATGTATTTCTGAGTCATGATGATACGTGTCGGAGGAGAGCTTGCAAGATAGAGGCTGAGGGTTTGGGAGGGTTAAGCCCCTGTCCCTAAACAGCAACCTCTGGTGACCTTGCCCGCCACCCAAGGTTTCCATGAGGTCACCGGAGGTTTTGGTCACTCTCCCCAATGGTCGAAAGTGGTTTCCGCGTGGTTGAGGCTTCATCTAGGTTGCTGGTATTTTTTTCACCATGTTTAAAACCGGCCTCTACTAAAAATGGGTTGCCATTTTAAAAATCGATAATTTTTTAGTCGCTGGTCTAGTCGAAGCCGGTTTTCTTCATAGTCGAGGAAGGTTTTCAACATGTGCGTGGGAGGTGGTAGGAGGTTGCAGGTCACCTCCACCTTGATTTTTTTTGGGTGGTGGGCAAGGTCACCAGAGGTTGCTGTTTAGGTCTCCTAAGTGGGACAGGGGCTTTAATGTCCCACCATCACTGAACCTGTAGACCTGTTGCACAACAGCCATGATACACAATCCTCTTTGCTTTCAACACCCACAATGGACTATCTCTCTCTATCTCCAAAATCATCACCAGCCAACAATCCTGCAAGATATCAGCAATCTATCCATTCTGACCTCTGTAACCACTCCACCACTGGCAGCTTCGTCAACATTTCCCTTCCTCAACCTGTCTGCCTTTACCCCTTAAATACTCTTTAATCTGTCTCTTTGACCACGATTTTAGCCATCTGCTACTAACCTTCCTCATAGAAATTATCAACATATAGAAATAAGGAACTGCAGATGCCGATTTACAAAAGTAGGACACAAAGTGCTGGATCACTCAGCGGGTCAGGCAGCATTTCTGGAGAACACAGATAGGCGATGTTTCCAGTTGAGATCCTTCTTCAGATTGACAGTACCAAGATTTACCCTTCTGCAGGAAACTCTTACCCATATTTAGATAATAGATACGGTGTAGGAACAGACCATTCAGCCCATGCCAACCAGCGATCACCCCGTACACTAGAACTATCCTAAACACTAGGGACAGTTTACAATTTGTACCGAAGCCAATTAACCTGCACATGTGCAAGTCTTTGGAATGTGGGAGGAAACGGGAGCGCCTGGAGAATAAAAAAAATCACACGGTCACGGATGATCGTGCAAACTCCGTATAGACTAGCTAGCACGCAACTACCTTGGTACACGTGGCATTAAAGTAAACTAAACCCGTAGTCAGGATCAAACCCAGGTTTCTGACGCTGTAAGGCAGCAGCTCGATCTATACATTGAAGCGAAACACACCAAGTTCTAGGTCTTATCTTGCTGGTGTGTGATTGTTGAGGAAGGGGTGAGGTAGGCCACGCTTCTCTCACCACACACCCCTGATCTATTACTCCCCGGGACAGTTCTCCCAGTTTGGCCATGAGTTCAGATACATCAATGAGAAGGGATGAGTGTGGATGAATGGGCGGAGTGTGCTTCAGTGAAGTCTACTGGCAGAATATACACAGGACCAGTAGTCTATCTGTGAAGCCTGTACAAGACCTGGTCTGCATCATAATGTGCAGGTCTGATCTGCTGTAAACCTCAGCTGGCACCTCGTCCACTCATTTAACCTTCAGTCCTACCACTGATAACGTCCACCTCTTCCCTTCACCCATTCAAAGACTGACTCCATCAACATCTCAGGAAGAGAGTTCCATGACTTACCATCACCTGAGAGAAATAACAGCATCCCCCCCTCAACTGGGCAGAGGTTTGTTTCCAAACAATCTCGCACCAGAGGAAACATTCTCTCCACATGGTAGTTGAGGCAGGTACTGGAACAGCATTTAAAGACATTTGGACAGGTGCATGGACAGGAAAGGTTTAGAGGGATTGTGCCAAATGCGGGCAAGTTGGATTAGCATAGATGGGCATCCTGGTCGACATAGGCAAGTTGGGATGCTGCCTGATTCGCTGAGTTAGAAACATCGAAACATAGAAATTAGGTGCAGGAGTAGGCCATTCGGCCCTTCGAGCCTGCACCGCCATTCAATATGATCATGGCTGATCATCCAACTCAGTATCCCGTACCTGCCTTCTCTCCATACCCTCTGATCCCCTTAGCCACAAGGGCCACATCTAACTCCCTCTTAAATATAGCCAATGAACTGGCCTCAACTACCCTCTGTGGCAGAGAGTTCCAGAGACCCACCACTCTCTGCGTGAAAAAATTCCTTCTCATCTCGGTCCTAAAGGATTTCCCCCTTATCCTTAAGCTGTGACCCCTTGTCTTGGACCTCCCCAACATCGGGAACAATCTTCCTGCATCTAGCCTGTCCAACCCCTTAAGAATTTTGTAAGTTTCTATAAGATCCCCTCTCAATCTCCTAAATTCTATAGAGTATAAACCGAGTTGATGCAGTCTTTGTTCATAAGACAGTCCTGACATCCCAGGAATCAGTCTGGTGAACCTTCTCTGCACTCCCTCTATGGCAATAATGTCCTTCCTCAGATTTGGAGACCAGAACTGTACGCAATGTTACTCCAGCACTTTGTGTTATCTTTGGGCTGAAGGGCCTGTTTCTAGTGCTGTGTGACTCTCTCTCGGCCTCGGTCTCTGTCTCGCTAGGGAAGGGAAGAAGCCACCTCACTGCTTGGCCAAGTCCAATCTCATCCCCAGCAGCACGCCCCTTTCAGGGACACATAGGGTGGGAAACATTTCTGCTGTCAGATATCCTCAACCGGTTGAAGAAGCGGCCTCGACCCATTCCTTCTCTCCAGAGATGCCGCCTGTCCCGCTGAGTTACTCCAGCATTTTGTGTCTATCTTTGATAAAAAAGCACGTGTTGGGAGGACTCATTGAACAAGGGGCCGCCTGTAAACTATGAGTAAACTTATATAAACCTCGGCCATGATAGTAACGCATCATTTAATACAAAGTTAAATACAACATTTAACCAACATTCGTGCAATGTTTAAGACAATATTTAATGCAATGTTCGATGCAATATTCAATGTAATTTTAATGCGATATTTGATATAATGTTTAATGCAATATTTAACGCAATTTTAGCGCAATGTTTAATGGAATCTTTGCCGCAATGTTAATGCAATGTGATGTTTAACGCAGTATTTAACGCAGTATTCAATGCAATAGCTAACGCAATGTTGAGAGCAACTGGGTGATGCCGGCACTAAGCGCCACTTACCCACACAGCCCAGCATATCACAGATGCTGAGGAACAGCAGGATACGGGATGAGGCGGCGGGTTTGTGCAGCGGGCTGTGGCTGAGCCGGCGGTATCCAAGCCGCCTCTTGGGCAGCAGTTGCGCCGCGGTGCCGAGCAGCCCCAGGCCGGCGCTGGCCGCGCTCATGCCGTTGAAGAAGGCGGGCTGGAAGCCCAGCACCAAGTCGGTGGCCGGGTCCCGGCTCGGGCAGCAGAAGGTCTCCAGGCGGGGGGATGCCATGGGCCCGGCCGGTCGGCCGGCAACAGGCAGCGGGATCACGGGGCGCCCGTCCTGTGTCTCCACTCGAGCAGCGGAGCCCAGTCTCCTCCCCGCCGCTGCGCTGCGCCGCCCCGTGGGAGTGGGACGGGCAGGGAGCCGGGATGGAGCAGTCCAGGGTCCGCCCGGGGCATGGGAGGGGGACGAGGAGGGGCAAGGGCCGGGGAGGGTCCCGGGGCAGGGCGATGTGATGGTCCAGGGTCCGCAGCGGGACTGGGGTAACGGGATGGGTCTCCACTAGTGTCGGATCCCGGGTCAGTCCTACCGAGTCAGTACAGCGAGATAGGGGTAATCACGGGATGGGGGTAAGCTCTTGGGCGGGTAACGGAATCAGGGGATATGGGGTAAAAACAGGAACGGGGTACTGATTGTGGATGATCAGCCATGATCACATTGAATGCCGGTGCTGGCTCGAAGGGCCGAATGGCCTCCCCCTGCACCTATTTTCTAACCTATTTTCTATGTTTCTAATCAGGTTCCGGACCCGGGATGGGACTGGATAGTCCCGGGACAGGCAGAGGTCGGGGCTGTCGTGGGGCGGTGGCAGCGGTGTCGGCTCAGCAGCGGGAGTTGTCCAGGGTCCGGTTGGTTGGGTGATCGCCTGGAGAGCAGTCTGCACTCTACCCCCAACATACACTGTACCCCCAACACACACTCTACCCCCCAACACATAGTCTACCCCCCAACACACACTGTACCCCCCAACACACACTGTACCCCCCAACACACACTGTACCCCCAACACACAGTCTACCCCCCACACACACTGTACCCCCAACAGACACTCTACCCCCCACACACACTGTACCCCCAAACACACACTGTACCCCCCACACACACTGTACCCCCAACACACACTGTACCCCCAACACACACTGTACCCCCAACACACACTCTACCCCCAACACACACTCTACCCCCCAACACACACTGTACCCCCAACACACACTGTACCCCAAAACACACACTGTACCCCCCAACACACACTGTACCCCCAACACACACTGTACCCCCAACACACACTGTACCCCCAACACACACTGTACCCCCAACACACACTCTACCCCCAACACACACTCTACCCCCCAACACACACTGTACCCCCAACACACACTGTACCCCAAAACACACACTGTACCCCCCAACACACACTGTACCCCCAACACACACTGTACCCCCAACACACACTGTACCCCCAACACACACTCTACCCCCCAACACACACTGTACCCCCAACACACACTGTACCCCCAACACACACTGTACCCCCAACACACACTCTACCCCCCAACATACACTGTACCCCCCAACACACACTCTACCCCCCAACACACACTGTACCCCCCAACACACACTGTACCCCCAACACACACTGTACCCCCAACACACACTCTACCCCCCAACACACACTGTACCCCCAACACACACTCTACCCCCAACACACACTGTACCCCCAACACACACTCTACCCCCCAACACACACTCTACCTCCCAACACACACCCTCTCGCACAGACTGGGGGCGGGAGATCTGCCCTGACCCCGTCTCACCGCCAGAGCTCTCTTTTCATTTTCAAATCATCTCGACAAACTAAGAAGTCTTTAGTTCCGGGAATGGTGAATCGTTTGAACGAGGAATATGTGTCCTTGAGGAGAGGGCGAGCGCTAGCCGACAGTGCGGCCGGGGACTGAGAACGATGGAAGGGGCGATTACAATGCGTTCTTTATACAAAAGCACCGAGCTGTGGTTTACCCCGGGCCTCGAGTGTAATCACAAGTCCAGGGACTGAGTATACCATCTCCAGTACGCAAGATAGATCAGAAAAGCCGTGAAAGGGGGCCGCTTTAAACTTTCTTACCCGTGGGGTACAACTATGCGTGCGGAAATGAATCACTATTTAAGCTAAGTCTTGTTCACAGAACTTGTGACCAGAAACATCTGCGCTACATCCTTTGATTTGAAGCAATGGTCCATTACAAATTGTATCTTGCTGGGTGGAAGCCAGATTCTCTGGAGAACAGTGGACAGGGCCGGGGATTATCTGCATAGAGATCACGCAGGTTAGATGATGTACGCCCTGTAGTGCAGCGACCCGGCTGTTTGTCACAGGGTTAAAGAAGGGACTGCAGATGCTGGAGAATCGAGGGTTACACAACAAGCTGGAGAAACTCAGCGGGTGCAGCAGCATCTAAGGAGCGAAGGAGATAGGCGACGTTTCGGGTCGAGACCCTTCTTTGTCACAGGGTCATGTAGCGGGGAAACAGGCCCCTCGGCCCAACTTGTCTAGGCCGACCAACATCTCCCATCTTCAGTAGTCCCACCTGCCCGCGTTTGGCCCAATATCTTCTAAACATATCCTATCCATGTACCAGTCTAATTATATTTTAAATCAATGATGCTTCATTTGTCACATGTGCAACTGCACAGGGAAATTCATTTTGCACATATTACACAAGGGCGCCATTATTCAAAGGCCAATCGGCCCGTCTGGCCATCTTGAGCCTCTTTCACTGGAGGCTTTACTCCCCAGTTCACCCTCCTACTAGCCCACACTCCATCCCAAGGCAAGGTTCCTCTTGACTATGAATCCATACCGGGACTTCAAAAAGCATTTGGAAGCCTAGATAGCTAATCAGTTCAAACTGATATTTGGTGCAGAACCTTACAAAGTTCACACTGGGGGGGGGGGGGGGGGGGGAGAGGGGGTTAGTCCTACACCACCTTATGTCACATGGATTTGCTGGCAGATCAATATGAGTGGCCTGCAGTTGGCCACTCGCCAACATTAATAACACTTTCGGCAATGTCTCAATCGGAGATCCGGTAATCCATTTATGTGTGAAATGGAAATAATAAACTGAATGACTGAAGAAAACTCCAAGATACTTTCACGTCACAAAGAACCCACCATTTTATTGCATTTACAACGTACATTGCAGCGTGTTAAAGATTCCGCTCCAGGCGGTGCATGCACGATGGTACCCCTCATGTTCTTTGTGCATTGTGCTGGCATCACCAACGTTCAATGACAAGGGTCACAATGGCTGTAGAATGTGGGGACGTTTTCTTTACAGTTATCACTGTACCCGACTCCATCTATCATGCAACACACCAGGACAGTGAACAAAGCATGCTTTACATTTCACATTAGCTTCAGCGATGTCATATCACCAGTGCATTCCCTTAAACATACGTTTGTTGATTTTGGAATACCTAGATTTGAAGAGGGAATTCAAGACTGTTCCATGAAATATCGCCAATTTGAACAATGTTGCTAGGTTTGTTTGCATCACGGAGTGGCGTCTTCTCGCATTGTGTTCACTCGTTAAACAGGTAGTCAGCAGGTAGGGAAAGACATATGAGCAAAACACAGCGTGCTGGAGTAACTCAGTGGGTCGGGCAGCATCTGTGGAGGACATGGATAGATGATGTTTCGTGTCGGGACCCTCCTTCAGACGGTTACCGCGTTATCATCGCTGGGTAATTGCAACGGAGTCTGAAGAAGGGTCCCGACCTGAAACGCCGCCTATCCATGTTCTCCACAGATGCTGCCTGACCCACAGAGTTACTCCGGCACGCTGTGTTTTGCTCAAGATCCCAGCATCTGCACTTCCTTGTCTCTCCGGTGAATGATTCACATTATGACTCCACAATTACTTCAGAGTAAGGTTATTTCAAATCTGAATCATCTCGACAAAGACATCGGGATTAAAGTGAATGCGTGTTCTTGCAAGATGTTGATAGTTTTAGAATGAGATATTTCATTGGTTTAGCAGCTAAAATATGAAACGTAGAATGAAAACTGTCAACATACATGCAGAAGGTGTGCATCATGCTGGTAAACATCCATTAAAATAGCAGGACTTCCAATCGCTGTTTTGTTGAGATAGTCGTCACACCACGTAAGAGTAAAAGTTGTTACACAGCTTTAAGAATGAACCAGAAACTATCGCCACCAACAACGATGCAGGCGAGGTATCACAATCCTCTGACAAGATATATTAGTTCAACATGTAAGCACAATGTATGCACGACCTCTGGAGGAAGCAACAGAACAGCTCTCGACATTGTGCCACATGGCACCAAAGACCAGTGTCCTCACCATCGCAGCATCACCTGCCCTCCGGAGTCAATACCCCGGACCTGTCACCGAACAAGTGAGAAATGGGGTCTAACCCTGATTAGTACATGTGTCAGAGGTCGTGGGGAGAAGGCAGGAGAATGGGGTTAAGCGGGAGAGATAGATCAGCCATGATTGAATGGCGGAGTAGGCTCGATGGGCCAAATGGCTGAATTCCTACTCCTATTCCTTGTGACCTTCCATGCCCCCAGGTCGGATGCAGGAGGTATCCCTGGGGCATGAAGATGGAAGATGAGCCAGGAGAGGAGAGGTACAACGGTTTGCGGGACCATCTGGACGGAGGTGACGGCTGCAATGGGCCTTTATGGGCATCTGCCGCTGGGACTGTGGAAATGACTCTTGCATATGGCCCCAGTGGATAGTTTCAAGGCATTCTGTACTTAATCGGGGATTGCTCTTATGTATGGCAATAATCCCGCTGAACTATATGCAAAAAATAATAATTTCACTGTACCTTGGTACATGTGATAATAGAGAACCGTTGAACCATTCAAAGGGCAACACTGGTGCCATGCCACTCCTCAGAAAACGCGACATTCCTGCTGCCTCACAGTGCCAGACATCCGAGTTCAACCCTGACCTCATCTATGTGGAGTTTGCACGTTCTCCCTGCGACCGCAAGGGTTATCTCCGGGTGATCCGGTTTCCTCCCGCCTCCTAAAGACGCACAGGATAATTGGCTTCTGCAAATTGTCCCTAGTGTTAGAGACTGCATTGGAAAGTGGGATAACATAGAACTAGTGTGAACAGGGGATCAATGATCGGGATGGACTTAATCATTAAAAAAACCCCGTTATTTTTGAGTGTTAAGCTGGAGTTAGCTTTTGCTGGTGGGGTGGGGTAGGAACAAAGTCATGAACGAAAGCTCGGATTCTGAGCACAACTGCATAGTTGTGCACTCCACGTGTTAACTCTGCGAAGAGTTTGCCAGTCTGCATCGTGCCTCTTGCTCCTTACCATAGCTCGACCAATTTCCTCTTTTCAAGAGGACATTGGGACACTGCCATCGGTTGCTGGCATTGGTGTGCTCACCATGGGGCACTGCCATGGGGCACGGGCATGGGGCGCTCACCATTGGGCGCTCACCATTGGGCGCTGCCATGGGGTGCTGGCATTGGGCGCTGGCATTGCCAGCAACATCCACACACCGAGAATTAATAACACACATCTAATCCAACACATTATCTTGTACCCTAAGCTGCAAGGTCACATGGCCAAGCACAACTACTCAACCAGAAGCAATGTTTATGTTTAAGAAGGAACTGCAGATGCTGGAAAATCGAAGGTACACAAAAATGCTGGTGAAATTCAGCGGGCGAGGCAGAATCTATGGAGCGAAGGAAATGGGCAACGTTTCGGGTCAAAACGCTTCTTCAGACGGAGGTGCAATGTTTATATTGCACCTTGAATGTAGATATGGATCCCAGGAACCTATTAAGATGAAGCAAACTTTGATCTTCGGGAGATTTGAATTTCTGTAACGTATTTCAGAATGTCCAGATTGATCCAGGGGTCATGAGGATGTGTCTGACAGAATATAACGTGGGAATTATTATAATGCACATGGCACATTCAATGCCTTGTAACTGTATCTTTTGACTGGTGTCAGATTAATTTCCCTCTGGGATAAATAAAGTTGTATCATATCAGGGCAGCCAGTCAGACCGAGCAAGCAATAATGTGGTGCTCCCTCAGAGGCATGAGGGCGGGGGGCATGAGGGCGGGGGGCATGAGGGCGGGGGGCATGAGGGCGGGTCGAAAGGACATATTGCCACTGTTCATCAACACAATGCCGCAGCAGCTTCCCCGTCAGTGGGAGGGGGCAGATGTGGCTTCTGACATCAGGTCGAAGAGGCAGATACTGTGGACTCGATGCTGTGTGTCCAAGTCTCCAGGTCCTCATCCCATCTCCTGCGGACCTCTCTGTGTTGAAACCACAGAGAGGTCACTAGCTGGCTGACAAACTGTGAAACTGGTCGTGGCTGTAAGGGGAGGGGCGTGGGGGGTGTTCTTTTAGACTAATGTACTGCAGAGGGAATTTAGGAAGTGTTAAACTCTTTGAATTACTAGTAGCGGGACTCAGAATTCCCCTGCAAACTGATATAAACCACAGCCCAGGTCCTGAGCAACTGTACCAAGGTCAACTCCTGGCTCAGATGATTCCTCCTGTTCCTGGACTCCATTTGAAGCGATCACTGACGATACAGGAGCAGCATGCAATCACAACGGCAACAAGCATCAGACAGGCATGGGTGGGGGGGAACTCAGAGAGCTGAGGGTCCAACCCCACCTCCTCACCAATAAAAGGTGTGTTCAAGAGTGTTACTGCTGGCCAGACCTATAATGGGCAGGAAGAGTCAGGCTGGTTGTGGACCTTGGCGTCCGAATGGAGACTCCCCGCTTCCAGCCTGCCTCTCACTCCTCCTCCTCCTCCTCCTCTGCATCCTCGCCTGCTCTGGAGAAAGAGTAGATGCAGCAAGTGCAGAGAATGAGAAGGGCCAGGACCATGTGGCTGACGGCCAGGACTGCAACAGAGAACACGTACACCGTCTTGTCGCAGTAGTCCTGTGGCCGGTGGAAGGGCGGGATGAAGTTGGGGAGAAACCTGGAGAAGACCCAGTAGTTGCCGAGGATGAACCAGACGAAGAGGAAGAGGCTGAGAGTGACGTGGATGTAGTAGCGGTGAAGATTCTGTCGCCACGGATACTCATCGTCATCATCATCGCCGATCATCACCGACTTGTTGAGGAGGTGCCTCATCTTGGTGGAGTCGTAGAGGAGGAGGGAGACCTGTGTGGTCAGCGGGACAGGACACAGGGTCAAAGGGGGCAGGTTCAGGTTTATTCTTCTCACCTATACTGAGGTACAGTGTACAGCTTTGCTTTGCATGCTATCCCATCAGATCAGATAATATTATACATAAATACAATCAAGACAAACTCTAGTACATTAGGTAGAGCAAAGGGGAATATACAGAGTGCAGGATATAGTTCTCAGCATTGTAGCGCATCAGTTCCAGAGACAAAGTCCAAAGTTCACAATGGGGTAGAGGTGAATCAGACAGTACCCTAGCTTATGGAAGGACCGTTCAGAAACCTGATAACAGAGGGGAGGAAGCCGTTCCTGAGTCTGGTGGTGCGAGCTTTCAGCCTTCTGTACCTTCTGCCAGACGGGAGCGGGAAGAAGGAGGAATGACTGGGGTGGGACAAGTCTTTGATTTCACGGTATCCTGGGTGAATGTTCTGGCCAGGAGCTCCCGAAAGCAGGTGAGCAGTGACCGGATTATTATCCAGCCCGGACTGGGACCTGCTCAGATGCATCCCTCTCCCTCCTCCTCGGTCACTCACTTTGATCTGTACGTTCGATTTTGACTGATCCACCTGAATGCAGGAAGTAGGTGGAGGAGGCAGACTCACGTCACCTCACATCAAAACTGTACAAGTGGTTTCGGACCAGATGGATCAGGCAGAGGGCGAGAGGGGAGAGATTTAATACGGACCTTGTAGGTAACATTTTCACTCAGAGGGTAGTCGGTATCTGGAACGAGCTGCCAGTGGAAGCTATATAAGCGGATACAATTATCATTTTTAAAAGACATTTGGACAGATATGTGGATAGGAAGGGTTTAGAGGGCTGTGGGTATGAGGGCTGGTAAATGGCACTAGCCTTGGCCGTGTTGGGCTGAAGGGCCTGTACCCGTGTTGTGTTCTCCGTGACTCACATATTTCATCCAGTTATAGATTTACTGGTTGTCCAACATACCTTCAGACTGCCGATAATCCCGCCCACCAGCAGATACAAGGGGATCAGCGGCTGGATGGGGCAGCTGTCCAGGAACTTCATCCCTGCAACACACAATGGGGACAGAGACCATGAGCGAAGACCCAAACCGTGAGATGCGAGGTGTGAGGCTTCGAGCTTTGCCATTTCTTGCAGTGACTAACCTGAGAATATTCACCATAGTGGCTGAAATTGTGGTAATGCAGTCAGAGCGAGAATTTTAAGAATTGTCCAGTTTGGAATTCTGCCTAGTGTTGATAAATGACCAAAAAATACACAGGGATATGGGAAGGAAAGGTTCGGAAGGATGTGCACCTAATGCAGGCAGGTGGGACTAGTGTACATGGACAGCATGGGCAAGCTGGGCCAAAGGGCCTGTTTCCGTGCTGTGTGAGAAACATTAAACCTCGCTCACAAAATAACTTTGAGATAAAATATGTTAGATAGAAATATCTCAAAGATATTCTGAAGGGATTGGGGAATGGGATATGGATTTGGAGGGGCAGATGAACTGAAGTCCCACTGTGGTCAGGCACACAATGCCGCTCCTGGGACTCACTGGCCTCAACATGGGAGCAGCAGAGAAAGGGAACTGCATCACTAACACTGTTTGGATTAATAGAGAAAAGACTAGGTGCTGGAGTAACTCAGCGGGTCAGCCTGCATCTCTGGAGCACATGGATAAGTGATGTTTCGGGTCAGGACCCTCCTTCATCATGTGGAATCTGAATTAGTTTATTGTTTCACATGTTGTGTTCTATGATTAGTACTGGTGTCAGTAGACTGTATGGGGAGAACAGGGAAAGATAGATCAGCCTCGAGTAGACTACAATAATGCCAGAGAACAGACTTGATGGGCCGAATGGCCTACTTCTGCTCCTATAACTTATGAACTATATTTTCCTCAGAAACATCAGCAGTTTCCCATTGAATTGCCAGCTGTTCCCAGCCAGATGTTCAGGAGATTTGTCAGGACGCCCACATCTCTAGATGTCCTTGGAGAAATACAGTCCGTGACATCTCAAGCCTCATAAATAAAAGGCCAACATGTTGCTACTATGATTCACATGACCACCTAGTTTACTTTAGTTTGTTGTCAGCACAAAAAAACGATACATGGGCAGGGCCGTACATCGCCCCGGCGCGGCTTCAATGGCCGTGGGACATTCCAGCGCCCGCAGGGGGCTCCAACTTGGTGACTTTTGGGCCTAGAGCGGGGCCGTACATCGCCCGGCTCAATGGCCGTGGGACTTAACATCGCCCGCCTGGGGCTTCAACATCGGGAGAGAAATGGTGCAGGGGAGAGAGAAGACTTTGCCTTCTATCAGAGTGAGGAGGAGATTCACTGTGATGGATGTTTGTGTAAATTGAATTGTTTGTATGTTTTGTAGGAATTGTTTTGTTTGTATGGCTGTGGAAACCGAGTTTCGTTTGAGCCTCTCTGAGGTTCGAATGACAAATAATAAAATCTAATTGAGCTGTCGACAGTGTACAAATACAAGATACAGGGACTAACGTTTAGTGCAAGATTAAGTCCAATAGAATAAGATTAAAGATAGTCTGAGGGTCTCCAATGAGGTAGATGGGAGGTTAGTTGGTGATAGGATGGTTCAGTTGCCTGATAACAGCCGGGGGAAAACTATCCCCGAATCTGGAGGTGTGCATTTTCACCTTTTGTACCTTCTAACCTTGCCTTTGATATGATGAGATTAAAATGAAAAGGCCAGAGCTCTAGAGGTAAAGGTCGAATTGTGAGGCTCAGCAGAAGCCCTAACTTTAGTTGCACCAGTTGTGAAGATGCTTTCACAGATCAACACCCCAGGGTCCCAGTGCTTCCCTCTAGCGATTCAGGAGCTGCAGTAAACCCCGACCCCAGGACCAGAGCAGGCCAAATAAGTGTGAGCTACTTCTCCACAAAGACGTGCACTCGGAGACACACTCACATTACAAAATTCTAAAAAGGCTTACAAAATTCTTAAGGGGTTGGACAGGCTAGATGCAGGAAGATTGTTCCCGATGTTGGGGAACTTCAGAACAAGGGGTCACAGTTTAAGGATAAGGGGGAAGTCTTTTAGGACCGAGATGAGAAGATCTTTTTACACACAGAGAGTGGTGAGTCTGTGGAATTCTCTGCCACAGAAGGAAGTTGAGGCCAGTTCATTGGCTATATTTAAGAGGGAGTTGGATGTGGCCCTTGTGGCTAAAGGGATCAGGGGGTATGGAGAGAAGGCAGGTACGGGATACTGAGTTGGATGTTCAGCCATGATCATATTGAATGGCGTGCAGGCTCAAAGGGCCGAATGGCCTACTCCTGCACCTATTTCCTATGATTCTATGATTACACGCCACATTTCACAATTCTCAGAGTATTGGTGCATTGAGTCGGTGCCAGCTCTTGTCATTCCATCCCCCTACCCACTCTCACTCAGATGTCCATCATTTTGTCCCGATTCTCCAACTTAATTTAAAACAGACAACTTTGACAAACTGATACTAAAACATAAAGTGCTGAAGAAACTCAGTGGGTCAGGCAGTATCTGTGGCGAGATTGGACAGACAATATTTCAAATCGGGACCCTTCCTTAGGCTGATCCCGATTCATAAATCTGTCTCTCCATGCCCTCAATAGATGCTGCCTGACCTACTGAGTTCCTCCAGCATTTTGTATTTTGCTCAAGATTCCAGCATCTGCAGTTCCTGGTATCTCCATTTTACTGAAACCAAGTTAGTTTGGCTAGTTTAGTTTATTGTCACATGTACTGAGGTACAGTGAAAAGCTTTTGTTGCATGCTAACCAGTCAGCAGAAAGACAACACACGATTACAATCGAGCCATGTAGAGTGTACAGACACATGATAAGGGAATAACGTTTAGTGCAAGATAAAGCCAGCATAGTCCGATCAAGGAAAGTCTGAGGGTCATCAAAGAGGTAGATACTAGTTCAACGCTACTCTCTAATTGTGGTAGGATGATCCAATTGCCTTTTAACTGCTGGGAAGAAACTGTCCCAGAATCTGGAGGTGTGCATTTTCACATTTCACACATATAACTAGTTTTTAAATTGTGGGCTGTCAGATGAACAGCAGTGTTGTTATTAAAATACAAACAACTACCATAAAGTTAACTAAAATAAGGTGAAAGCTTACATATATAATACCAAAGCTAACTGTATAAAATATGTATCAAATATATACTTTCTTTAAAAGAAATATGTTTTCTTACCGACAAAAGCCATTGTGAGAGGCAGAGCAAGGAAGGCCAGCAGACCAAAGATAAAGCAAGCTGTGGACAATAGAAACAAGATGACAACTCTTTGCGTTAATGTACAAAAAATAAACTGCGCAGGCAATGAAGAATGGTGAGGTCTGCTTCATTTGTCAACTCAACATCCAGCAGGCGAGCCTGCAAAGTCCATGCTTCAACCAGGTTTCAATAGGGGGAAGACGGACACAACCTCCATCATTGTCCAGGCTGGCCGTATAAACACAACTGGTTCTTTCGTTCCCTCCCCTCTCATCTACTCACCATTGTCTACCTCACCGTCCACCCCTCGACACCCTCACTATATACCGACCACGCCCTCACTGTTACTTCACTATCATCTCTCTATTGGCTACCTAGTATTACTATCTACCTAGTATTACTATCTACCTAGTATTACTGTCAACCGAGTATTACTGTCAACCGAGTATTACTGGCTACCGAGTATTACTGGCTACCGAGTATTACTGGCTACCGAGTATTACTGGCTACCGAGTATTACTGGCTACCGAGTATTACTGGCTACCGAGTATTACTGGTTACCTATTACTACCTAGCATTACTGGCTACTTAATATTACTTCTTACCTACTATTACTGGTTACTTAGCTTTACTGGCTGCCTAGTAATACTGTTAACCCATTAATCTGTGTTTTATTATGTTTACAGGCCTATGAAGTGAGTAGGAATTTCATTGTATCATTGCCGATACATATGACAATTAAACATTCTTGATGAGGACTTACAAGGAAGACTGTTGGATTGTTAACACTTTGAAGATTTCTTCTCCCCATAATGCATATAATCAGATGATGAATCAGATCGGATGTCATGGACTGAGCGAGCGTGAGAAACATTGTGAGCCTGGTCCGGACGTGGAGGGCAGTGGTCACCAACTCTGAGGAATCAGTGTAGGAAGAAACTGCAGATGCTGGTTTAAACCGAACACAGACACAACATGCTGGAGTAACTCAGCGGGACAGGCAGGGTCTCTGGAGAGAAGTAATAAGTGACATTTCGGGTCGATACCCTTCATCTCGACCCAAAATGTCGCTCATTCCTTCTCTCCAGAGATGCTGCCTATCCCGCTGAGTAATTCCAGCATTTTGTGTCTAGATTAAATCAGTGAATCAGCGGGGAGATCACTGGCTGATTTGAACAGCCCACACACCTGTGTAGTTTCCCACTGGGTGGGGAAAGTTTAATCCACCGCCTAATGAGACAGCAAAAACATTCCCTGCATTCTTGCAAAATAAATTAGACGTGTTCAAGTCACAGACTCATACTGCGTAGAAACAGTTCCCTCGGCCCAATCTGTCCATGCCAAAGAGTTGCCCAACCCCAGCTGGTCCCACCTGCCCACATTTGGCCCATATCCCTTTAAACCTTCCTTATTCATATGCCTGTTCAAACATCTATTAAATGCTGTTGTCGTCCCTGCCTCAACTACCTCCTCTGGCAGCTCATTCCATGCACCCACCACCCTCTGTCTGAAAAGTTGTCCCTTAAGTTGCTATTAAATCTTTCCCCTCTCACCTTAAACCCATGTCCTCTGGTTCTTCATTCCTCTGGGTAAAAGGCATTCACCCTATCTATTCCACTCATGATTTTACACACCTCTATAAGATCACCCCTCATCCTCCTGCATTACAAGAAATAAAGTCCTAGCTGACCCAACCTCTCCCTGTAGCTCACGCGTTTTAAGTCCTGGCAACATCCTCGTAAATCCTCTCTGCACCCTTTTCAGCTTAATGACATCTTTCAGAACACAAATTTGGAATATAAATCATTGTCAGTATTCATCAGGGTGATACATCTCCCTCTCTTCATGTCCATATTTAGCTGGGCACACAAAATGTGTGGGAAGGAACTGTAGATGCTGGTTTATACCGAAGATACACATCAAATGCTGGAGTAACTCAGCGGATCAGGCAGCATTCCTGCAGAAAAGGGAAAATAATTAGCTGGGCACAGTTCTGATCTAAAGCCACAATCTCACCCAGAAGACGGCACACAACCAGACTGGCCCCACACCTGAGAGATTCCTCACCTTTGTGTTTCATTCAGTTTTCAGTCAGAGAGAAACTCTGTGCGTCCAAATCACTATTTCCATGGTTACCCAGCAGATCTTTCATTCCATCGACCATGTTCTCATTGCCAAAACCTCGTGCTTCATTCTGCTGCAGTCTGCTTTACGTCTGATGGAGTCAAACAGCGTGGCAACAGGCCCTTCAGCCCAAGTCGTGCATACCGACCACGATGCGCCAATCTACACGAGTCGCACCTGCCCACACACACAGCACACAATTGCCAGCCAGTGACCTGACATTCGTCTCATGATATCAGAACGTGTCATTTGGATAAAGGTCCCCATCAGTTTGCTAAACGATTGACTCACAGAAGGGCGGTGGCTCAGCGGTAGAGTTGCTGCCTTACAGCGCCAGAGAACCGGGTTCAATCCTAACCATGGGTATTGGCTGTGCGGAGTTTGTACGTTCTCCCTGTAACCTGTGTGGGTTTTCTCCGGGATCTCCTTCCATGAGTTTGTGGGTTAATTGGCTTGGTTTCATTGTCAATTGTCCCTCGTGTGTGTAGGATAGAATCACCACGGAGCGGACTCGGTGGGTTAAACATAGAAATTAGGTGCAGGAGTAGGCCATTCGGCCCTTCGAGCCTGCACCGCCATTCAATATGATCATGGCTGATCATCCAACTCAGTATCCCGTACCTGCCTTCTCTCCATACCCTCTGATCCCCTTAGCCACAAGGGCCACATCTAACTCCCTCTTAAATATAGCCAATGAACTGGCCTCAACTACCCTCTGTGGCAGAGAGTTCCGGAGACCCACCACTCTCTGCGTGAAAAAAGTCCTTCTCATCTCGGTCCTAAAGGATTTCCCCCTTATTCGTAAGCTGTGACCCCTTGTCCTGGACCTCCCCAACATCGGGAACAATCTTCCTGCATCTAGCCTGTCCAACCCCTTAAGAATTTTGTAAGTTTCTATAAGATCGCCTCTCAATCTCCTAAATTCTAGAGAGTATAAACCGAGTCTATGCAGTCTTTGTTCATAAGACAGTCCTGACATCCCAGGAATCAGTCTGGTGAACCTTCTCTGCACTCCCTCTATGGCAATAATGTCCTTCCTCAGATTTGGAGACCAGAACTGTACGCAATACTCCAGGTGTGGTCTCACCAAGACCCTATACAACTGAAGTAGAAACCAAGACCCTATAAAACTGAAGTAGAATGGGTTGAAGGGCCTGTTTCCTCACTGTATCTGTCTTTGTATTTTTATCACAAAAAAACTGCAGATTGTGGTTTATAAAATAAGACACAGACTCCTGGAGTAACTCAGCAGGTCAGGCAGCGTCTGTGGAGAACAGTCTGGAGAAGGGTCCCAACCCGAAACATCACCTACCCATACTCTCCAGAGATGCTGCCTGACCCGATGAGTTACTCCAGCACTCTGTGTCTTGTTTGTGAGCATTAGTTGCTTTAACACCTGACCTACAGTGCCTTTGTCTTATCGGTTTATGGCAGATCGGCAAAGAACTTCACATGAACCTCTAGTGACTTATAAAATGACACTGCACCCACAAATTATGTGCCATTACAGTGAATACACCAGAGGTAATTATCTAAACATACAGCAAGTTATATCTAGTGTATGAACCCAAACGTACTCGCACAGACCGTCACCATTGATCTACATCCCCAATAGATCTCCACATCCATGGATCCCCATCTCCCTGGATCCCCGTCTCCCTGGATCCACAACATGGATCTACATCTCGTGTTAAAGAAGGAACTGCAGATGCTGGAGAATCGAGGGTTACACAAAAAGCTGGAGAAACTCAGCGGGTGCAGCATCATCTAAGGAGCGAAGGAAATAGGCGACGTTTCGGGTCGAGACCCTTCTTCAGACTGGTCAGGGATCAGGGAAACGAGAGATATAGACAGTGATGTGGAGAGATAAAGAACAATGAATGAAAGATATGCAAAAAAGTGTCGATGATAAAGGAAACAGGCCATTGTAAGCTGTTTGTAGTGTGAAAATGAGAAGCTAGTGCGACTTGGGTGGGGGAGAGATAGAGAGAGAAGGAATGCCAGGGAATGCTGGGGGAGAGGTGGGGAGGGGGGAGGAGGCAGCCTGGGTTAACAGAATTGAGAAAATTCAATGTTTAAGCCCAGAGGATGCAGACTCCCCAAGCGGAATATGAGGTGCTGTTCCTCCAACTTGCGGTGTTGCTCACTTTGGCCGTGTAGGAGGCCCAGGACCGAGAGGTCGGATACGGATTGGGAGGGGGAGTTGAAGTGCTGAGCCACCGGGAGGTCGGGTTGGTTATTGCGGACCGAGCGGAGGTGTTCGGCGAAACGAACGCCCAGCCTCCGCTTGGTCTCACCGATGTAGATCAGCTGGCATCTGGAGCAACGGATGCAGTAGATGAGGTTGGAGGAGGTGCAGGTGAACCTCTGCATCTCCATGGATTATTCTGTCCACTTCATCTCTACATGAAGTCGTGTCTTCTCCACCCAGCGCTGGAGATGTGAACACACCGCGAATGAGCCCGAGGTCAGACATTCCTGAGGTCGGGCCCGGGATTATAAGAACGTGTCCACCCTATCTATCTCATTCCCCCCCGCGTTATTGTCCGCGCGTTAACAGCTAATGCGGAAAGTGGCACTGCTCACCATTGCTGGCGATTCTTGCGATGCATCGGTGACAGACCCCTTCCACACCGCCCGACATCCCTCCAGGCTTTACCTAGATGCGTCTGAAACGGAACAACACGACAGCTTACAACTTTCATTCAGAAGGAGAATGTACCAGGGATGCGGGTTCGGATGGAGCAAACCTCTGCTAGAGCTCTTGACTCTGAAAACTGAAAACATTCCCACTTGCGAGTTGTCAATCCTCCAGATCAGACTGGGAAAGCAGCCGGCTCTGATTGAGGATCACCGCACTCGGGAAAACTTTGGTCGAGATCCAGGGAATAATCAGAAGAGGGGGAGAAAAAAAACTAATGTTCCCAAGATCGAGACCCGGTGCCGCCCCAGACCTCGATACTCCGCTCGTCCCGCCGCTGGTACCCGGGGTCCGGGTGTCGCTGGGTCGGATGCCCTCTAGACCGGGAGTCGGGGCTGGGACACAGGGGGGGGGGGGGGGGGGGGAGCGGGGCAGGAGGTGCGGAGATCCCGGCTCCCGGCTCCCGACCTGAAACGTGGACCGTTGCCTCCTCCACTCACGCTGCCCGAGCCGCTGCTCCTCCAGCACCCGGGGCTCCGCTCCGCTCCGGATCCAGCGCCTGCCGTTCCCCGTGCCGGCAGGAGTGCTGGTGTTGGGGGACTCAGATTGTTAGACCCCTCCCCCGGCACACGGAGATAGCAGCGTTACTGGAAACAAGAAGGATGTAAATGCGGGGAATCGCGCGATTGTACATTGACACTAATTGTAGCTGGTTCCACTTCGTACCGTCTACAAACCGTGTCCATGGGCGCCAATAAACCGTGTCCCAGAGGCAGCAATAAACCGTATCCCTAGATAGTAATACACCTGTCCCTAGATAGTAATACACCTGTCCCTAGGCAGCAATAAACCGTATCCCTAGATAGTAATAAACCGTGTCCCTAGATAGTAATACGCCGTGTCCTAGATAGTAATAAACCGTGACCCTAGATAGTAATAAACCGTGTCCCTAGATAGTAATACACCTGTCCCTAGGCAGCAATAAACCGTATCCCTAGATAGTAATAAACCGTGTCCCTAGAGAGTAATAAACCGTGTCCCTAGATAGTAATAAACCGTGACCCTAGATAGTAATAAAAACCTGTCCCTAGATAGTAATAAACCCTGTCCCTAGATAGTAATAAACCCTGTCCCTAGATAGTAATAAACCTGTCCCTAGATAGTAATAAACCGTGTCCCTAGATAGTAATAAACTGTGTCCCTAGATAGTAATAAACCGTATCCCTGGATAGTAATAAACCGTGTCCCTAGATAGTAATACACCTGTCCCTAGGCAGTAATAAACCGTGTCCCTAGATAGTAATAAACCGTGTCCCTAGATAGTAATACACCTGTCCCTAGATAGTAATAAACCGTGTCCCTAGATAGTAATAAACCGTATCCCTAGATAGTAATAAACCGTGTCTCTAGATAGTAATAAACCTGTCCCTAGATAGTAATAAACCTGTCCCTAGATAGTAATAAACCGTGTCCCTAGATAGTAATAAACCGTGTCCCTAGATAGTAATAAACCTGTCCCTAGATAGTAATAAACCGTGTCCCTAGATAGTAATAAACCGTGTCCCTAGATAGTAATAAACCGTGTCCCTAGATAGTAATAAACCTGTCCCTAGATAGTAATAAACCTGTCCCTAGATAGTAATAAACCGTGTCCCTAGATAGTAATAAACCGTGTCCCTAGATAGTAATAAACCTGTCCCTAGATAGTAATAAACCGTGTCCCTAGATAGTAATAAACCGTGTCCCTAGATAGTAATAAACCTGTCCCTAGATAGTAATAAACCGTGTCCCTAGATAGTAATAAACCGTGTCCCTAGATAGTAATAAACCGTGTCCCTAGATAGTAATAAACCGTATCCCTAGATAGTAATAAACCGTGTCCCTAGATAGTAATAAACCTGTCCCTAGATAGTAATAAACCGTGTCCCTAGATAGTAATAAACCGTGTCCCTAGATAGTAATAAACCGTGTCCCTAGATAGTAATAAACCGTGTCCCTAGATAGTAATAAACCGTGTCCCTAGATAGTAATAAACCGTGTCCCTAGATAGTAATAAACCGTGTCCCTAGGCAGCAATAAACCGTATCCCTAGATAGTAATAAACCGTATCCCTAGATAGTAATAAACCATGTCCCTAGATAGTAATAAACCGTGTCCCTAGATAGTAATAAACCGTGTCCCTAGGCAGCAATAAACCGTGTCCCTAGGCAGCAATAAACCGTGTCCCTAGGCAGCAATAAACCGTGTCCCTAGGCAGCAATAAACCGTGTCCCTAGATAGTAATAAACCTGTCCCTAGGCAGCAATAAACCGTATCCCTAGATAGTAATAAACCTGTCCCTAGGCAGCAATAAACCGTATCCCTAGATAGTAATAAACCGTATCCCTAGATAGTAATAAACCGTATCCCTAGATAGTAATAAACCGTATCCCTAGATAGTAATAAACCGTATCCCTAGATAGTAATAAACCTGTCCCTAGGCAGCAATAAACCGTATCCCTAGATAGCAATAAACCGTATCCCTAGATAGTAATAAACCGTATCCCTAGATAGTAATAAACCGTATCCCTAGATAGTAATAAACCGTATCCCTAGATAGTAATAAACCGTGTCCCTAGATAGTAATAAACAGTGTCCCTAGGCAGCAATAAACGTCCCTGGGCTGTTACAACGAGTCCCTTGGCGGTAATAAACCGTGTTTCTGTGATAATCTGTGTTATATTTTTGGCGTTAGTGTGATTTCACTTCACACAAGCCAATAGCAATCTGATGAGGGGTCTCGACCCGAAACGTCACCCATTCCTTCTCTCCAGAGATGCTGCCTGTTCCGCTGAGTTACTCCATCTTTTTGTGTCTGTCTTCAGTTTAAAACAGCATCTGCGGTTCCTTCCTTCACTGTTGTCAACCACTGCAGTCAATCGCTCTCATTAAGGCTTTAATTGTTGGTACATATAGCAATGAAACTCTATTGGCAACACAATCTTCCTCTTGCCGTCCACTCTGGACATCTAAGGTTTGGACCTACCCTTTGCCCACTCATCTGCTAATCCACATACCCCCTCACATGTATCCACCTATCACTCGCCAGACCTTGCCCTGCCCCTCTTCTCTTCAAGCTTTTGTGCCCTCGCCACAGTCAGTCTGATGGGTCCCGACCTAAAACGTCACCTATGTTCTCCAGAGATGCTGCCACACCCACTGAGTTACTCCAGCTGTGTTTATTTTGTAAACCAGAATCTGTAGTTCCTCGTTTCTTGCTTCCTTGTCCCCTCACTGTGCTGCGCTTAGTTTCCTGCATCAAGTCATACAGCATGGAAACAGGTCCTCCGGTCCAACTTGCCCATGCTGACCAAGATGCCTATCCATGCCTGTCATATCTGCGTGCGTTTGGTTCATATCCCTCTAAAACCTTTCCTAACCGTGTACCTGTCCAAATGTCTTTTAAATGTTCTTATACGACCTGGCTCAACTATCTCCTCTGGCAGCTCAAAGGGCCGAATGGACAACTCCTGCATCTATTTTCTATGTTTTGATGTTTTCTTTCTCTACAATTAGTTCGATGTGACCGAAATGGCACATAGTGGTGGAGCAGTGGTGGAAAGCACCAGCAACTTCACTTTGCCAGGAAAACGGGACTTTATGGACACATTAAGGGCCTGTCCCACTTTCACGAGGTAATTCACAAATTCTCCCGAGTTTTCCCCTTGATTCAAACTCGCAGAATGTTCGTAACGAATCCGTAGGAGGTCGTAGGAGTTCGTGAACATAGTCGTGGAAGGTCGTAGGAGTTCGTATATTACCACGATCTTGATCTTTTTTTTTTAGGTCCTTTAAACTCGGCAGAGGTTTTGAAAGTGGGACAGGCCGTTTAAGAACTCTCCGTTTAAAACATCATTAGAATAGTAAGATTAAATGAGAACTTACCAGTTTGAAGTTTGATCTTTATTTTATGAGGAGTCGAGTTGAGGGACTACGTGAAGAACCCCGTACAGCCGTTGGTGCGTCAGTATTCAAAGCAGCGGAGTGAATTCACAGCTAACAATGACTTAAGTATAATGGTGAGATAACAAAGACTAGAACTACCAGCTGAGATCTATGAGGGTGGGAGCGGAGGGCACGTAGTCCCTCAACTCGACGCCTCATAAATAAAGATCAAACTTCAAACTGGTAAGTTCTCGTTTAATCTTACTTCGGTGTCACGCGAGTGACTACGTGAAGACTTCAAAGCTCTGTGATTTCATGCCGCAGACCCAAATCCGGCATTCACACTGCATCGATTGACTCAAAAGTCGTTAACAATCAATAATGCATCAATAATAACATTTGTTAAATGAATCCCAGATTATTTACAAACAAAATCATAACAACCCCTCTAACTCAGGGGGAAACTATAACAGAACTCAAAACAGAATCAGCAAACACCCCCAGCCTTGAAATCGGCTTGTGATAAAACCTTTGAAAGGTCAACTCACTGGACCATCCTGCGGCCACGAGGATATGGTCTATTGGCACGTCCATCGCCCTTGCCGCGCAAGTTGATGCCGCCCTGGTGCTTTAGTGACCAGGGCAGCATCCCTGAGCATTAGTGACCTCAGTGTAACGAGATAAATGTGAGACTACACACAAGTGAGCATCTGTGGGGTATGCTGAAAACACAATCTTACATCCTGTCATGCCTCTTCTACCATGTTTACGCAAATCATAGACATAATATATAATGGCATCTGCTGACACATGCATTCTATCTAGCCGAAGCTTTTGAAATGTTTGTACACGTTGGGCTGAAACCAATGCCATAAGCATGACCACCTTCATAGTTAATTTGGCTATAGATAGGCTTGTAACCGGAGCCCACTGGCGAAGAAGCATAAGACCTTCACTCACATTCCAAATACCGGCATACCTGGGTTTAGGAGGATTAGAATTGAAAACTCCCTTCATGAATCGAGAAACTAATGGATGTGTCCCTACTGAATGCAATTCTGAATTCATGGGTAAATAAGACAGAGCACTTCTGGCTGAATTGATCGCACTTTAACTTAATTTTTGATCAAAATAAAGAGTGGACAAAAACTCCAATACGTCTGTGATCCCTGCAGTTTGATATGAAATATTCTGCTGTCGACAGAATTGCTCCCACTTCCTTATCGAGGTGATATAGTGCTTCTGTGTACTATCCCTGCAGGCCGACGTGAGAACATCCACAGTACGATCAGACAGTCCTCTCCCCAGGTATGGCCTCCTTAAAATCTGCAAATCAACACGATCATGTAAAGGATGTTGATCCCCAGTTACTGGATTTACCACTAGATTTTTATTCTTGGGAATACTCATGTGAGGCTCCCTAGCCATTTGTAATACAAGAGGAAACCATGCTTGTGTAGGCAAATCTGACACTACCAATACCCCTGAAGCAGAGTCCTGCTTGATCTTCTGCAAACATCTATTGATGAGACAGAATGGAGGAAATGCATACACAAACATTCCACCCCAATGCAGCGAGAAACATCTACGGCTGTTGCACCAGGATCTGGTTCCCATGAAACATATCTGGGCAACTGATGGTTTAACCTAGATGCAAACAAGTCAATATCTGGCACTCAATACTGAACAATCACTTGATTAAATACATCCTGATTTAACATCCATTCTATGTTGTCATTGAACTGACGTGACCTAGTGTCAGCTACAGTGTTGAATCCTCCTGGCAAATAAATTGCTGAAAGCCAGATATTTTTGTCAATATACCAGCTCCAAATCTGGTTAGCCAGTCTATCACAAGACTGTGACTTGACTCCACCCATGTGGTTTACATATGCCACTGCTGTGGTGTTGTCAATCTGAACCTGCACATGCAAGTCCCTCCTGGTAGAACAATAAGCTTTAAGCCCATACCAGGTTCCCAACAACTCTAAATAATTGATCCCTCTTAATTGAAGAAGGGATGTCTCATCAACATTCCATCTGCCTCCACAACTAGAAAACATATTTGTTGCACCCCAACCTAGTGCACTTACATCAGTCTGTAATATCATTGAAGGTGGTTCCACCAAGACCTTCCTAAAACATTTTGAAACATTTACTATCCACCATTGTATGTCAGAAATTGCCCCAACTGACAACTGCATAGGCCTATCAAAATGGCCCCTTTGTATTCTCAATGCCTGTTCCTTTAATCGTTGTAATTGTTGATAATGCAGAAGACCATATTGTACAGCTGGAAATGCTGCAACAAACTTTCCAATCAACCTGGCTACTTGTCTAATTGAAGACCGTTGTTCTCCAAGGAGATTAACACAGTCCTCAATTAACTGATCCAATTTATCCCTGGGCAAAGTTACCAACATGTGATTTGAATTTATGGTAAATCCCAAATAATCAATGATTTGGACTGGTGATAATTTAGATTTATCTGGATGAACGACAAATCCCAATTGCTCAAAAGTGAATTTAACAACTGAAACGGATGACTGAGCTTCAGCATGAGTCTTTCCAACAATCAGAATATCATCTAAATAGGCCATTACCACATGCTCCCGAGTTCTGAGTAATGCTAACACAGGTTTTACAAATTTAGTAAATAGTCTAGGAGCTGAAGTTAATCCATTAGGCAATGCCTTGAATTGCCACAACTGAGTCATCCAAATAAATTTCAAATATCTTCTATCATCACCATGAATAGGCACTGAGTAATACACATCCTTTAAATCAATACTTGCCATATAACCCCCTTTGGAAACTAGATGTTTGGCCGTGGTAAAGGTTTCCATTTTGAAATGCCTATAACAAACAAATTTGTTCAAACTCGTTAAATCCAGAATAATTCTACATCCCTTTCGTATATAATGACTGCATCTCTGCTTGAATAAGCACATTTTCTTCATCTGAAAATATAAGTTTCTGACTAGGAACATGTTGATTAGGTGGACTGTCATTAGAGTAAAACTCAATTTTCGCCCCTTCAATACTGCTAAGTATAAACAAATCTGATGTCAACTCCGGCCATTGTTTGAGAAATAATTTTAACCTTCCCCCAATTTCAACAGCAACATGAGTTAATTCATTGTCTGTCAACGGTATATTCCTTACCTGAATCTGTCCTTGCTGACCTTGTTGTCCACGACCTCTTGTAGAGAAAGGCACCTTCCCCTTCATGCAACCTGCCAGTTCCGATATTGAAGACCTGAACGGCTGGTTCCTTCTCCTGCATCCACACTAGTGCCTTTCCGATAAGGAAAAAACCTTTTGCCTTGTTTGCCAGCCGGTTTAATGAGGGCCATGATTTTAACATCTTCATGACAGTCTTTTACCCTTTTTGCAAGGTTACCTCCAAACAGCAGATTTTGTGGCGGTACACTGGTCGGTTTGCACAAACTCACCAAGTTAGGATTAATCAATGGCCTTATAGCAGCCCTCCTGATATTATTAATTTCAAAAAATGCACTACAAAAGAATCCAAGTGCATCCTGGTGTGCTTCAAACATATTCCCTGTATCTATAACTTTCACAAAAGCCGTGACACCTGCCGACAACAGTTTGAGCACTTTTTGGAATTTCATTTCCTGGCTGGCATTTATGGTAAATCCCAAATAATCAATGATTTGGACTTGTGATAATTTAGATTTATCTGGATGAACGACAAATCCCAATTGCTCAAAAGCTAATTTAACAACTGAAACTGATGACTGAGCTTCAGCATGAGTCTTTCCAACAATCAGAATATCATCTAAATAGGCCATTACCACATGCTCCTGAGTAATGCTAACACAGGCTTTACAAATTTAGTAAATAGTCTAGGAGCTGAAGATGATCCATTAGGCAATGCCTTGAATTGCCACAACTGAGTCATCCAAATAAATTTCAAATATCTTCTATCATCACCATGAATAGACACTGAGTAATAATACGCATCCTTTAAATCAATACTTGCCATATAACACCCTTTGGAAACTAGATGTTTGGCCGTGGTAAAACTGTGACCAAATTTGGTGATTAACCACTGGTACCTTCATTAGATCACAATTAACATGAGCTTCATAGTTTTTTGCTGCTTCATCCATAGCTAGCTCCTGTAACTGGTGGGGGAGCATATACTGAATTGCTTCAGCCAATTCTGCCTCAATCGCCTCTCCTGCCTCTCTAGGCACAGCAAATATTTCAGCAATATTCGGAATTACCTCCGACTGAACTCCTTTACTGCTCTCCCCCACCATAGAATCAGTGTCAGCGAACTGCACTGATGGAACATCCTCCTCACAAGCAGGATATTCCTGCCGTTCTGTAACTGGTGCTGCTAGCTCAGGCTCTCCAACAGCCTGGCTTGGGCACCACTCCTCCTCACGGAGCTGGTCCCTGTCGAGCATTCTTTGTAATAAAATCTCGACCTGGGAGAGCCATGAGCAAACGGACTCTCCTATGGAGGGTATAACCTCCAGGCCCAACTCAGGGTCCACGGGCCTATCACAGGCAGTGGGTCCGCAACCACTGGCTGTGTAGCCAGCACCGGACCAGGTGTACCAGACGGGCCTCCATCAACAACTCTCTCCTGGTCATTTTCCTTCCCACCTCCGGAGCGCCTCATCGACACCTTCTTCATTTTCGGCAACATCTCTCCAACAGACCTCCAACCGTCGCAGAAAATGACCACTGGAAAATTCTTTTTTAAACTTACCTCGCGTTTTTAAACTTACCGCTTGGAGGAGCGATGCTGCTCCAACCGGCCGACTGCACCAATGCGTCTGACGTCATGACGCACCAACGGCTGTACGGGGTTCTTCACGTAGTCACTCACGTGACTCCGAAGTAAAATAATGGAGAATGGCCCCCAAAACATGGCGACTCTTGTATACTGTCTATTCCTGTACACCTGTACTTAACTGTGATTGTGCGTATGTATAGTAATAGGTTTACCGCACTGTACGCACAAAAATAAATGTCACCATCACAGAATGTGTCTGGTGATCAATGAAAATGACTTGTCATGGTGTATACCTGAAGACCGTGATCATGATAATTCTGAAGGATTTGTTCTGATGGGAAATCTGTTGTCCAATTAAAAAAAACACATTTCCATTTTGTTTCAACCCACTTTACTACCATAAATATTGATTATTCCTCTCCTCAGAATCTCTTTACTTTCATTGCCATTTACTGATACTTTATTCGGCAAATTAGAACCTAACTGAGATTTGTATGCACGTCTCTATAGATATTGTTATGTGAAATTGTTCCATTCATTGTTAAGATGTATACTTCAATTTTTAAAAATATAATAATTGTTTGCTTGTATTATTTTTTTTTAAATTATTTTTATTGTTTTTTTTTAAATAAATTTTTAAAAATATATATAATCAAATCAATATTTTTTAATCACAATCTTCATTTATTATACACCTATTCTTTCACCTCTCTACTTTCTAAAAAAGAAAATAGAAGCTTATATAAATCATTCCGTAATATTTGTATAACTTTTGAAACAAGTTAAATGTGTATTTGAAAAACTGTTATATCATTGGCAATATGCATTGCTTCTAATAAAAATACTTTAAAAAAAATTAGAACCTAATTACAAGAGAAACAGGAGTGAAAGTAGATAGAGTCATCTGTACAGCTCAGATACATGCCCTTCGGCCAACCATGTCCATGCCTACCAAGTTGGCATGCTGGGTTAGCCCATTTATCTGCATTTGGCCCATATCCCTCTAAACCCTTCCTATCAATGTATCTGTCCAATTGAAATTGTAATTGTATCCGTTTCTATAGGTTCCTCTGGCAGCTCATTCCAGATACGGACAACCCTCTGAGTGAAAAAGATTCCCGAGGTCCCTCTTCAATCTCTCCTCTCTCATACACTCAAGCTTACATCCTCTCATGGCTGATGCAGGACTTTGGGGGTAATTTTCCAACTTGATCCCCGTACCTTGCGGTGGAAGATCATCAGCCAGGAATGGTGAACTTTGTTCATTTCTGTCCCATCCTCTGGCTCGACTCTCCACATTGAGGGGGCAGCTTGTTAGGATTTACGCAGTTAATGTCGCGTTTTAATGAGATCATTTTACCAGAGGTTAACTAGCCCCGGCAGTGCGGCCAAATAATATTAATGAACCAGACTTGATTCCAGCATGAAAGAGAAAAGAAGTTCCCATACTGGTGTCCATCTCATTCCCCTACCGTGGGCATCTGAGAAGAAATGTCAGGAGAATCCTGGACCATTCAGTACATCAACTGCACAATATCGTGTGACATCCATTCCTCCTTTCCCTTTGTTTTGGTTTATTATTGTCACATGTACCGTGCTACAGTGGAATGCTTTTTTGTTGCATGCTATCTAGTCAGTGAAAAGACTATAGATGATTACAATCAGTATGGTCTGAACTCTATGCATGTAAGTCCCCAGAGGTCAGACTAGACCCACCTCCTTCAGGTCCCCTTTGAATCTTTTTCCTCTCACCTTAACTCTATGCCCTCTGGTTTTAGACTCCAACATCTGGGGAAAAAACTCTGACTACACATTTTATAAACAGAGTCAAAGAGATTAAGACAGTACCCGGATCTTAAGGGCCTGTCCTACCAGCATCCGACTCCATGCGATGAGTGCGGTCAAACTAGAAGCGGAGGCCGCGCGGAGGTCGGGTGATCCCCTGTACAGGGCCGTTCCCACCAGCATGCGCATGCATGCAGCAAGCGCGACCAAACCGGCAGCGAGGGCCGCGCGGAGGTCGAGTGAGTGGCGCAACGCGGCGCGAAGTGAGGCGAACTTGGAGCAAAGTCTTAAGATAAGTTCGCCAGGACAGAGAGGGGCACACAGAGAGGGGCACAGAGGCACACACAGGCACACACACAGAGGGCCACGGAGCCACACACATACAGGGTCACGGAGGCACCTACAGAGAGGGTCACGGAGACACGACGTCGAGCCGGTGTGTAATGCGTCGAGGCGACTACGAGCCAACAAGCCGTTGCCGCGCGGAATTTTTGAACATAGTCAGTTTTTCGGAGCCCCGTGCGATGTTGGGACAAACTCCGCACAATTCCGCACGGCTCCGGCGATCGAAGTGGGACCGGCCCCGCGACGCCGGACGGCTCAAGCGACCACGTTAGATGGCGCTCATCGCATAGAGTTGCATGCTGATGGGACAGGCCCTTTAGGTGCACTTTACTAGTCCACCATGTTCTTGGTCCCACCCTCCTACTTCCATTGAAGTCCCCAGACCTGGAATGTTAACAGTTTTTCTTTCTTAAGGCCATAAGGCATAGGAGCAGAATTAGGCCATTTGGCCATTGAGCCTATTCCACCATTCAACCATGGCTGATCTATTTTTTCCCTCTCAACCCCATTTTCCTGCCTTCTCTCCATAACCTCAAGGTCCCCAAACACGGGTGAACAAAAGGAACAAGACTGACTGATATGTATTGCCTTCCATCACAGTGATCACTGTGGTGGATGTTTATGTTAAGTTCTATCATGCATTGTGTTATTTTAATTGTATGGTTGCGTGGTAACTCAAATAGCACTGCACCTAAATTGGTGCATGTGACAATAAATGTGAACTTGAACTTGGACTAATCAAGAACCTGTCAATCTTGGCCTTAAAACTACCTAATGATAGTCTCCACAGTCGTTTGTGCCAATGAATTCCACAAATTCACTACCCTCTGGCTAAAGAAATTCCTCCTCATCTCCTTTCTGAAGGTACGTCCTTTTAATCTGAGGCTGTGTCCTCTGGTCCTAGACTCTTCCACAAGTGGAAACGTTCCACAGACACAGGTCAATGTTGAGTGTTTCCCACATTTTCTAGTGTTATTTTCGATTCCCAAAATGTACATATTTTTTTGATTTTTATACCAGTTTGGAGTTTACAGATAAGAGTTAATACTTCAGAGACATAGAGAAAGAACAGGTGGTACAATGGCCAGCTGTTTTCATATTGGCCATGGCTTTTTTACAGCCACTGCCTGTAGTTTATGTGTTCTGTTTGCAACATGCCAGCAAGCTTTGTCATTTTCTACATGCTATGGACAAAGTTCTGCAGGTTCTGATTGCCCACTGTAGTTCTTCTGATTATCTGATTTTTTATTGATGCTCTCCTTCAAACTAAATAACAGATGAGCAGGAACTCACTTAAAAGTGCATTTTAAATTCTAAGCACGTCACTCCTTGGACGATGAAAAAGTTGTGTACAATATTTTGTGCAAAATGCTCATAGCTCGGGTCATCTAACTTGATGTCATTAAGCTGGGAAGGGTGCAGAAAAGATTCACAAGGATGCTACTGGAACTGGAGGGCTTGACTAATCAGGAGAGATTGGATGGGGGGGGGATTTCTTCAGCCACATCTTCAATATGATTGCAAGACTGACATTCTCCAACAAGAACAATGTTGAGATTTAAATAAGCTGCCACAGCCAGACATAAAAACAGTTTTTTTTCTCGAGTACTATTAGCAATGTTACAACATTTTGAGATAAAAAAAATCAAGTCTGCAATTTATCCCATCAGATAAAGCATAAAAATAAGTTTAATTTGACACCTAATTCACTTTCATATCTTCAGTATTAAAAAGGTTATGGCAATTTTCATACTCTGAAATGAGCATTTTGTTCCCTATTGCTTTTCCATTGACTTAACTCAAAAGCTGTGATCGAGGACAGTCAAAAGCCCATAACTTTCTTAAAAATTAAGAGAACTCAATGAAATTTTCAGTTATTATAGATTGAAGCATTCTGAAACAAATATGAAACAATCTTACTTGGATGACCTGAAATTAAAGCATATCATTAGTTAGTTACCTAATTGTAGCTAATTACAACATTCAATTACTAGATCTAAACATCTATCCATTTTTTAAGAAAAGGTTAACATTTTTAAATAGTCTGTGTCCAAATAACAATCACACAAGAATTCACAATATAATATGATTTTTAAATCTTATTGTCATGAATTTATAGGCCAAATGGAAGGAATTTGATGTTTAATTCCCGTAAATTAATGGGCATTTTAATCATCTTGCGAGCGGGTTTTTGTGGACGCGATCGATTGGAACGTTGCGGTTGCAGGAATTTGAACCCAATATTGGCAGGAAAAACACTGCCGGTTCATATGAGGCCAAAATCACATTATCACCAAGGAAATTTTGATTAAAGTAATCCTAAGAAGCAAGCTTATATGTAAAATAAACGACTTACATTTTGTTTTGTCCCCTACGTGAGATCCGCCCTGTTGTAGGCGTTGACGGCATTAGAAGTAGCTCTTTATTTTACCCCAGGGATTAAATTGTCCCGCGATTTTAATTTTTTTTTTCCGAGAAGGGAAGTCGGATCGATTATTCTTCAGCAGCTTAACAGCCTGAGGAAGTTCGACTCCGATAGGAAGGAGAAAACGGCATTTTACTCCCGCCCCCCCCGAAGGCGCCAAAGTCGCGCACACGGCCAGTGGCAGAAATGCAGCGCCGCTGAAGGTAAGTATTGTAACATCGCCAGTACTAGCTCTATAACCAAAAATCTGTAGCCTCCTTTTGCTCTGGTATTTTATTTAATTCACATGTTTTATTAATAATGTTTTATTATTAATGTTTAAGGTTTTATGTGTCATTCCTAACTGTCACTGTATCTCATGTTGTTACATGCGAGCGGAGCACCAAGGCAAATTCCTTGTATGTGAATACTTGGCCAATAAACTTATTCATTCATTCATATTAAAAATGACATTGACACTGTCTCTCCTACTGTTGACAAGTCTCTGGGACGCATTGAGAAGACAAGCGCAAACCACAGGAATCCATAGAAAAAAAGAGCCTTTTTGACTAAAAATGTTGTTGTCACACTTGAAAATGACTGTTTTGAGCTATTAATGGAAGGCATCTCTGGGAGTGCATGGCAATATTGGCCTTAAAAAATACCCAATGACAGTCTCCGGTGCCGTCTGTGGCAATGATTTCCACAGATTTACCACCTTCTGGCTAAATAAGTTATGGGAGCAGAATAAGGCCATTTGGCCCATCAAGTCTACCCCGCCATGCAATCATGTCTGATTTATTTTTCCTCTCAAACCCATTCTCCTGCCTTCACCCCATAACTACTGACAAGCTTACACTTCGCTCCATAGATGCTGCCACACCCGCTGGGTTTCTCCAGCACATTTGTCTACCTTCGATTTTCCAGCATTTGCAGTTCCTTCTTAAACACTTACACTGCTTGGATTGGGTGATTCCCCATCTCTGATGTTACAATGATTAGAACATCTAATAAGCCATTCACTGATTTCTGATTGAGAGCATAGTTGCACCAACTCTGGGTGTTGAAGACACACCAACTTTAAAGACCACATCAGTCCACCCACGCAGCCCCTCCCTCACCACCTCTATTCCAACTCTTCTTTTAACAAACACAGGTTTGTTAAGCCCTTGGGTTCACTTGGGTGGAAAATTGAATGGATATTATTTAAACATTGCATGGTCATTTGCTAGACAGTAGATAACTATCCCATTTAGAAGGTTTATTTTATTAGTAAACATTCCTTTTATATATTTAATAATGCCATTTTAATTGAATAATGATTTCGCTGTTCTTAACAAATTTACATTTTTGTGCATTACTTGAATACAAGACCAATGAATCAATTATTTCACAAATGGAGTAATACAGCATGGAAACAGGATCTTCAGCCCAACTCGTCCATGCTAACCAAGATGCCCCATCTACACTCGTCCCATTTGCCCGCGTTTGGCCCACATCCCTCTCAACCTTTCCTATCCATGTACCTGTCCAGTGTCTTTTAAATGTTGTTATTATACCTGCCTCAACTACCCCCTCTAAGCAGCTTGTTCCATATAGCTGTGCAGAAAAGTTGACCCTCAAGTTCCAATTAAATCTGTCCCCACTCACCTTAAACCTGTGTCCTCTCATTCTTGATTCCTCTACCCTGGGTAAAAGACTCTTTACATTCACCCTATCCATTCCCCTCATGATTTTATACGCCTCTCAATTTTTCACCTTGTTGTGCTGTTTGTACGTGAAGAGGTCCTTTGAGCCATGGGTAAAATTTGTGCTTTAAATTACTGTGCTGATTAACCTCAGATGGTTGCATTAATCAGTTACTGAGATCAGGCAGTTGTCATCAAAACCAGAGAACATCCCGTGATCGTCCAGACTCATTTAAGGCATGTGGTAGACATAATGGATTATAGCATTGAGTTCAACTGCTACCTTGAATTTGAGACAGTGCAGATGCAGAGCCAATCTCTTCATCCAGAAGCAGTGCACCTCATTTATTATGCTCTCTGTTACAGTTTCTACCTCCCACCACCAATCCCAGGTCCCAGAGACAGAGAGCCCAAACATGTCTAGGGTCTCATTCTGTCAGAGGCTTCTCAAATGTGCATGACCCAGGTCTTGATCATACCTGAAGTGCTGATATTTCAGGGCACCCGCCTACTCAAAGTGAGAGAGGCTCCTTGTTCCCAGTGATGGAGGGCAATGGGTGGCAGCGACTCTGACCATCTGGCCAAGATGTGAATTGCCTGTAGGAGGAGTAGTAGCAGCTCATAGAAAGACCCAACGTTAAGCTCCAATAACAGACCTATAAAACATAACTGATTTTGGTTCTAGCGGACGCAGGCTCCAGATGCACAGTCCCCCCACTTCCGCCAGGTAACCCATTGAGCTGGCGCCACATGGTGGGAGCTTCCAGTCACAGGAGTGGAGAGAGTGAGCAGCATGAAGGTGTTGTGAGTACCCGGCACGATCCTGTCGCACCGCGTGTGAGTGCGGGGGCTCGGCAGCTTCCCAGCTTGTGAAGACCCGCTTGTTTAACCCCCCCACCCACACCCCACCCCCTCCGATGCCACGTTTCTGCCCTCCCGGCCTTGGGCTAAAATTTACCCTTCCTCACTCAGTTATAGCGGACAATCGGCAATAACGGACACCACCCCCCTCCGTGGTCTGTTATAGTGATGGACTGTATATATACTGGATACGAATATGGCTTCAAGCCTTATCAACTTCTGTCTTTCACTTCAGAACCATATGGAGTTTAATTATCCTCAGTCCCAGACCTGACTGTAACAGTGCACACATCCACAAGCTGCAAAGTGTACAAAGCCATGCATACACAACAATCATTTATAGCAACGATCTGGATAAGAACGTACAAGGCATGATTAGTAAGTTTGTTAATGACACTGTAGTGGGTGGTTTCATGGTGAAGATGGTTATCAAAAATTACAATAGGATCTTGATCAGCTGGGCATGTGAGAAAAGGAATGGTTAATGGAGTCAATGCAGATAAGTGTGAGGTGTCGCATATTGGGAAGTCAAACCAGGGCAGGACCTTCACAGTGAATGACAGAGCTCTGGGGATTGTTGTAGAACAGATGAATCTAGGAGTACAGGTACCTTAGTCCCCTGAAAGTGGCATCACAGGTGGATAGTGTGGTTTTGACACAGATGTTGGTTTAAATCGAAGGTAGACACAAAATGCTGGAGTAACTCAGCGGGACAGGCAGCATCTCTGGAGAGAAGGAATGGGTGATGTTTCGGGTCGAGACCCTTCTTCAGACTCTAATGGGTGACGTTTTGGGTTGAGACTTTTCTTAGAAGTTGGGGTATTATGTTGCACTTGTACAAGACATTGGTAAGGTTGTATTTGGAGTATTGTGTTCAGTTTTGATCACCCTGCAAAAGGATGTTATTAAGCTGGAAAGAGTGCTGAGATGATTTGTGAGGTTTTCATAAGATCATAAGTGATAGTGGAATTAGGCCATTCGGCCCATCAAGTCTGCTCCGCCATTCAATTATGGCTGATCTATCTCTCCCTCCTAACCCCATTCTCCTGCCTTCTCCCTATAACCTCTGACACCCGTACTAATCAAGAATCTATCTATCTCTGCCTTAAATATATCCACTGACTTTGCCTCCACAGCGTTCTGCGGCAAAGAATTCCACAGATTCACCACCTTCTTCCTCATATCCTTCCTAAAAGAACATCCTTTAATTCTGAGGCTATGACCTCTAGTCCTAGAATCTCACACAAGTGGAAGCATTCTCTCCACATCCACTCTATCCAACCCAAGGTTTCGCCAGGACTAAAGATTCTAAGTATAGGGAGAGATTGGGCAGACTAGGACTTTATTCCTGAGAGCACAAGAGGTTCAGGAGTGATCTTATAGAAGTACATATTATCATTAGGGGATTCATAGGGTGAATATTCAGATTTTTTAATTCAGGGTAGACAAATCAAGAACCAGAGAACATACATTTAAGTGAGAGGGTACACACAAAATGCTGGAATAACTCAGCGGGTCAGGCAGCATTTCTGGAGAGAAGAAATGGGTGACGTTTCGGGTTGAGACCCTTCTTCAGGCTGATGTCAGGGGAGGTGGTGGGACAAAGATAGAAGGTAGTCGGAGACAGTAAGACTAGTAGGAGAACTGGGAAGGGAGAGGGGATGGAGAGAGAAAGCAAGGGCTATTTGAAGTTAGAGAAGTCAATGTTCATACCGCTGGGGTGTAAACTACCCAAGCGAAATATGAGGTGCTGTTCCTCCAATTGAAGTGTTGAGCCACCCGGAGATCAGGTAGGTTAAGATGGACTGAGCGGAGGTGTTCAGCGAAACGATCGCCGAGCCTGCTCTTGGTCTCGCCGATGCAGAGAAGTTGACACCTGGAACAGCGGATACAGTAGATGAGGTTGGAGGAGGTGCAAGTGAACCTCTGCCTCACCTGGACTGTTTGGGTCCTTGGATGGAGTCGAAGGGGGAGATAAAGGGACAGGTGTTGCATCTCCTGCGGTTGCAGGGGAAGTACCTGGGGAGGGGGTGGTTTGGGTGGGAAGGGACGAGTTGACCAGGGAGTTTTGGAGGGAATGGTTTCGTCGGAAAGCAGAAAGGGGTGGCGATGGGAAGATGTGGCCAGTAGTGGGATCCCGTTGGAGGTGGCGAAAATGTTGGAGGATTATATGTTGTATGCGACGGCTGATGGGGTGGAAGGTGAGGACCAGGGGGTCTCTGTCCTTGTTAAAACTGGGGGGGAAGGAGAAGCAAGAGCGGAGCTGCGGAATATCGAGGAGACCCGAGTGAGAGCCTCATCTATAATGGAAGATGGGAACCCCTGTTTCCTAAAGAATTAGGACATCTCCGATGCCTTGATATGGAACACTCATCCTGGGCGCAGTTGCGGCGTAGATGGAGGAATTGGGAGAAGGGGATAGTGTCTTTATAGGAAGCAGGGTGGGAAGAAGTGTAACAGGAGTGAGAGGGGAAAGTTGCCCTTAAGGGCAAACCTTTTTCCGTCAGAGTGGTGGCTATATGGAACAAACTGCCGGAGGAGGTAGTTGAAGCAGGTACAATAACAATGTTTAAAAGACACTTGGACAGGTACATTGATCAGAAAGGTTTAGGGAGACTATGGCCAAATGGGACTAGGACTGAAGGGGCATTTTAGTTGGCATGGACTAGTTGGGCTGAAGGGCCTGTTTCTGTGCTGTTCAACTCGAAACAAAGTTGTCGTGCTTACCGTAATGCACAGTTCACTCTCACCTTGTGGTGAGGCTCCTGCTTTATGAGCTTTCTGCTTCCATGAATTTGAAACTTTATTATTTGAGAAGAACGAATCCGAATAGTTTTCAGGAACTATGCCTACATAGCAAGACAAAATAAATGTGGCGTAACTATACTGTAGTCATGTTTCACATACTGTGGGAATCAGCGTTCCATCATCTGGTTCCTGAATATGCCTCAAAGCCTGCGTCCATCTATCATTGAACACAAATGCTGCAAAATATCTTCAGTGGCGGCATTTGAAATACAGTACATCAGTTCTTTATTCTAATACTGTTCAATGATTCATTATGTGATTTGCAGCCCTGGAAAGCTGAGAGAATGAGTGTAATTGGCCATATTTCCTGTTCTTCAGCTTAAGATGAACCAGCAAGAAGGAGGCACATCTCAGGCAGTCCCTGCTGGTCACCATGCCTTGCAGGGACATTCCAGTTGTGAGGGGTGCCACATGCCTGCCTGCAAGTTTGATTTCACACAAGGTTGTCACTGCCTACTGACAAACAAGCAGAGCAAGGAGGTCCAGAGTCCAGGCTCCACTGCAGACCTGGTATGAAACACTGGTGGACAGACTCGCAGATACACTCTGACCGCACACGCATGAATGTATGTACGCATGGTCATACACACATGATCTTGCCACATGTTCTTGCTGAACCTATCTTCCCCATCTTGCCTGATTTGGTCCAACATACTGACTCTTGAGATAATGAAGAGGCACAAATGTCCCTCTTCATTATCTCAATGAGCTTGGCATAGATCTGAGCATAGAACAGTACAGCACAGGAACAGGATCATCGGCCCACAATGGCCGAACATGGTACATCGTTTGACTAAATTGATTAAAATGATTTATTTGTTTTATTTTCAAAGTGCGGATAACCATCATTTTCTATCTGGCAACTTCAAAAGAAACATGATGAAAGAGTTTCATTAAGAATTTAATGAGTTAAACAGTGAAATCAAAAGTACTCTTAAAGATACCAGGAATTCCATTACGAAACATTGATAGGAAATCACTTTGTTCAGAAATGAACTGAATCAATTTGAAGTCTGAGCAAAGTATTAAAATCATTTTATTGCAGTTTCATGCAATACAGATCTCCAAAGTTAAATTAGCATTAATTAAATTCAGAATGGCCTTCACGAAGTTAAAGCTCACAACACTGCTGTTTCACAAAGGTTGTGTCAACATGGTACAAAACTTATCACTATTCATGAAACACCTGAGTCTTGATCAGTTTGCAGAGCATGAATATATTCTCTCGGTTCATAGTTTCCATCAGTGCTTGGATTCAATGCTCTTCATCCTGGCTCCAACCAGCAGAGGCAGTTCATCAGATTCCTCATGAAGAGATAGTCTCTGATTGCATCATTTCTCACATTGGTGAGTTAAGAGATAATGGATGAAGGTCCCGGATACTGAACTCTGGAGAATCTTGATTCCTTTCATCCATTTTAAATGCGTGATAACTTGGGATAGTGTAAACTGCTTCCGGTGGCTTTATGCTCGGTAATGCAACGTTTCTAAATTTGGCTTCTTATAGCTGAAATTGAGAATAACAAGATTGTAAACTTTTTCCCTGGATGAAAATGTCAATTTTTTAAAGTGTAACTTTAAGATGAGAGGGGAAAAGTTTAAAGGTGATGTATGGGGAAATTATTTTGCACACAGGTTGGTGGATGCCTGGTATACAGTGCTGGGGGTGGTGGTGGAGACAGGTGTGTATAAGAAGCTTTTGGATATGTTGGATATATAAGAAGATGTGTTGTGTTTAAGAGCTTTTGGATAGGCATGTGGTTATGTAGGGAATGGAGGGGAATGAATCTTGTGCAGGCAGAGGAGACTATTTTAACTTTGTATCATGTTCGCCATAGGCAATGTAGCCAATGGACCTGTTCCTTTGTTGTACTGTTCTATGTTTTAATTACATTCAAGAATCTGGATGGGAAAGTATTTCATTTTAATCACCACAAAGGTGTGATTATTTTAAAGGAGTAAATCAAATAAACACTGACACTGCTCTCTGATTCCAAATCAATACAAGGACTACATCATCAATTGAACAACTCAACACATGGATGCAGATACAATAGTGGTATTTAAGAGACTTTTCAATAGGTGCATGTATATGCAGGGAATGCAGGGACATGGATTTGGCCTTGGCATGAAGTTCTGCAAAGGCATTGTGCGAGAAAAGGACCTATTCTTGTTCTATTTTAAAAGTGATAAGCAGACCACCATGTAACACTTTATTCACAGCCACATTGTACAAGAATTGACAAACAATTCTTGACATTTTTCTTAGTTCAAATCATGTGGAATGCTGGAAATGAAAGACAGCCGAAGGAAATAATAAAGAAAGAAGTGATAAATCAATAATTTCAGAACAGAAAGGGGTTGCATAAACTGTCTGTCCAACTTTGATCAACTCATCATGATCAACTCAGCTTTCACTTTCTATAAATGCTTCCCATTGATGAAGGACATGTCAATTATTACATAGGGTGAAGCGTTTCAGAAGGTCAAGGTCATTTGTTGGGCCATCTGATTTGTCCTGCTCTTTTGTCGCCTCCAGCTGCCCTCTGCCCCCCCCCCCCCCACCCACTTTATTCTCAGTATGAAGAAGAGTCCCAACCCGAAACGTCACCTATCCTTTTCCTCCAGAGATGTTGCCTGACTCACTGAGTCACTCCAGCTCTGTGTCTATCACAGGAACAGTCCCTTTGCCCACAATATCTATGCCATACATGATACCAAGTTAAATGAATCTCCTGCAAGTGAGCCATATCCCACCATTCCATGCGAGAGAGGTTTTCTAAAGTTTGTATTCAGGTAATTTCTGTAGCCTTGGATTCCACCTTGGAATTCTATAGAGGGAGTAAATTGAAACAACCTCACCTCTGCCAATGCATCATTGGTAACTTGGAAAGAATTAAAACATACAAATGATATCATCAATCTATTTGTGAAATTAAAAATCAGTTCTGGCTAGCTGATTTAACATGGGAAAACGGAACACTCAGTTACTCACAGTTTCAACATTAATGAGGAGACGACAACAGAAACAGAGGAAGCTGCCATTGCAGCTGACCCCATCCATGGTTGTAACACCACACCAAAAGGGAAAAACACTCCTGAAAAACATACAGGCAGGGAATCAATCATCAGAACAGTCATTCAGTGTTGAGGCTCAATGGCATTTGCCACCTGTACACGGTTTTCAGTGAGATCTCACTTTAACACTTTACACTGCCAATATATGATTACCAAGTTGTTAATATATGATGCGATACAACTTTATTTATCCCAGGAGTGAAATTGGTCTTCCAACAGTCATACAACACAAAATACATGAAACATGAAAGTAAAGTGATGAATGGAAAGGATTGGGGATGTGGAAAGATTGGGGGGGGGGGGGGGCGGAGCGGGGGGGTGGTTGGTCTCAGTCTACACCATGACAGAAGGGGGGGGGGGGGGAAGTTGTACAGTTTGATAGCCACAGGGAAAAAGGATCTCCTGTGGCGTTCTTTACTGCATCTTGGTGGAACCAGTCTGTTACTGAAGGTGCTCCTCAAGTTGACCAGTGTGTCATGGAGGGGGTGAGCTGTATTGTCCAGGATGCTCTGCAGTTTGAGGAGCATCCTCCCCTCCAAGACCACCTCCCATGAGTCCAACTCCAACTCTGCCCCCAGGACGGAGCCAGCCTTCCTGATCAGCTTGTTGATCCTGCTGGCATCCGCAGTTTTCACCCTGCTGCCCCAGCACATGGCAACGAAGAAGATGGCACTGGCCACCACCGATTGGTACAAGATCTGCAGCATCTTACTGCAGACATTGAAGGAGCGGAGCCTTGTCAAAAAGTACAGCCGGCTCTGTCTCTTCTTGTACAGGGCCTCAGTGTTCCTGGACCAGTCCAGTTTACTGTCCAGGTACACTCCAAGGTACTTGTACTCCTTGGTAGACTGCACATCCACACCTTTGATGGAGACAGGGGTGTTCATCTCCTCCTAAAGTCCACCACTCACTCCTTAGTCTTGTTGGTGTTGAGCTGCAGGTGATTCAACTTCTGCAGGTGGCAGGAGCCTGAGGTATATCTGAAGTCCGAGATGTACATGGCGAACAGGAAGGGAGAGAAGACCGTCCCCTGCTTTGCTCACAACCATGTCCGAGACACAGTTCTGTAGCCTGACATACTGTGGTCGTCCAGTCAGGTAGTTGGTGATCCAAGTAAAATTATCATAGATATATGTGGAAGATTAATATTAAACATAATTAGGAAAGGGAAAATAGATTACGAAAGGAAACTGGCAGGGAACATAAAAACTGACTGCAAACATTTTTATAGATATGTGAAGAGAAAGAGACTAGTTAGAACAAATGTTGGTCCCTTGCAGTCAGAAGCAGGTGAATTGATCATGGGGAACAAGGACATGGCAGACCAATTGAATAACTACTTTGGTTCTGTCTTCACTAAGGAAGACATAAATAATCTGCCAGAAATAGCAGTGGACCGGAGGTCAAATAAGATGGCGGAACTAAGTGAAATCCAGGTTAGCCGGGAAGTGGTGTTGGGTAAATTGAATGGATTAAAGGCCGATAAATCCCCAGGGCCAGATAGTCTGCATCCCAGAGTGTTCAAGGAGGAAGCCACGGAAATAGTGAATGCATTAGTGATAATTTTTCAAAACTCCTTAGATTCTGGAGTAGTTCCTGAGGATTGGAGGATAGCTAATGTAACCCCACTAAAAAAGGAGGGAGAGAGAAAGCGGGGTATTACAGACCAGTTAGTCTAACATCGGTAGTGGGGAAATTGCCAGAGTCAGTTATTAAAGATGGGATAGCAGCGCATTTGGAAAGTGGTGAAATCATTGGACAAAGTCAGCATGGATTTACAAAAGGTAAATCATGTCTGACGAATCTTATAGAATTTTTCGAGGATGTAACTAGTCGAGTGGATCAGGGAGAACCAGTGGATGTGTTATATCTGGACTTTCAGAAGGCTTTCGACAAGGTCCCACATATGAGATTAGTATATAAACTTAAAGCGCACGGTATTGGTGGTTCAATATTGATGTGGATAGAGACCTGGCTGGCAGACAGGAAGCAAAGGGTAGGAGTAAACGGGTCCTTTTCTGAATGGCATGCAGTGTGTAGTGGGGTACCGCAAGGCTCAGTGCTGGGACCCCAGCTATTTACAATATACATTAATGATTTAGACAAGGGAATTGAATGCAACATCTCCAAATTTGCAAATGACACCAAGCTGGGGGGTATAGTTAGGTGTGAGGAGGATGCTAGGAGGCTGCAGGGTGATTTGGATAGGCTGAGTGAATGGGCAGATGCAGTATAATGTGGATAAATGTGAGGTTATCCACTTTGGTGGCAAAAACATGAGGGTAGACTATTATCTTAATGGTGACAGATTAGGAAAAGGGGAAATGCAACGAGACCTGGGTGTAATGGTACACCAGTCATTGAAAGTAGGCATGCAGGTACAGCAGGCAGTGAAGAAAGCAAATGGTATGTTAGCATTCATAACAAAAGGATTTGAGTATAGGAGCAGGGAGGTTCTACTGCAGTTGTACAGGGTTTTGGTGAGACCACACCTGGAGTATTGCGTGCAATTTTGGTCTCCAAATCTGAGGAAAAAAATTCTTGCATTAGAGAGGGTTCAGGGAAGGTTCACCACTGATTCCTGGGATGTCGGGACTTTCATATGAAGAAAGATTGGATAGACTCGGCTTGTACTCACTGGAATTTAGAAGATTGAGGGGAGATCTTATAGAAACTTACAAAATTCTTAAAGGGTTGGACAAGCTAGATGCAGGAAGATTGTTCCCGATGTTGGGGGAGTCCAGAACAAGGGGTCACAGTCTAAGGGTAAGGGGGAATTCCTTTAGGACCGAGATGAGGAAAACATTCTTTACACAGAGAGTGGTGAGTCTCTGGAATTCTCTGCCACAGAAGGTCATTGAGGCCAGTTCATTGGCTATATTCAAGAGGGAGTTGGATGTGGCTCTTGTGGCTAAAGGGATCAGGGGGTATGGAGAGAAGGCAGGTACGGGATACTGAGTTGGATGATCAGCCATGATCATATTGAATGGCGGTGCAGGCTCGAAGGGCCGAATGGCCTACTCCTGCACCTATTTTTCTATGTTTCTATGTTTCTATAACATGTCAACAATCACATTTTTTGCACCACTCACATTCACAGCCATGATCACATCAAAAGAAGTTGGATGGAAATAGAGATGATTCTGCATCTCTGGGGGATGTGTCAGGGTATGGAATTGCTGTGTGCTAGAAGAAATTACAGTGCCATACTAACGTAAGACTGATAAAAGAGAGAAAAGTTTTAAAGATAAAAATCTTTCCTAAAAAGACCAGTGGAAACTGACCAAGAGCAGGTTAATTTTCCAGAGCAAATTTTTCTAAGTTTTGTAGAGCATTGATTTTCCACTGGCTCCTCACATTAGCCCAGTGTCTTCCCCTTATTACCCCGGAGCAGGGTTGAACCATTTTATTAATTAACCTTAAGGAGAAGAATGGTTTAAACACATGAATAGAAAAAGCCAGTACTCACCAGCAGCAATAGGGACTCCAACCAGATTATAAATTAAGGCAAAGAAAAAATTTATTCGAATTCGAGCAACTGTTCTTTTGGATATATCAATACTGGCCACAACATCCAGTAGATTATTCTGCAAGCAAAAAACAGAATGCGTGTCATCACAGAATATAAATGAAGGCAATAAAAAATATTTAAATGTCGTATTTCAATATACTACATTCCTTCTGGTCATTCTTTCTTACATAATCTAGACAATGAGATTAGAAGTGCAATGAATGTTGATATGTAACAGTTGCTCACTCTCATAAGCACCACATCGGCTGCTTCAATGGCCACGTCTGTGCCAGATCCAATGGCAATTCCCACATCAGCTTGAGCAAGGACGGGAGAATCATTGACACCATCTCCGACCATTGCTACCCGTTGACCCAGGTTCTGGAACTCCTGAACTTTAGCCACCTTTTGGGAGGGAAGGACTCCTGCAATCACTTCCCTGATGCCAATCTATAAAATAAATAGAATGGAGAAATTGGGATTTTTTTTATTACCAGCAAAATCTTTACCAATTAAATACTTCTGTACTTGAGCAACATATAAATAGGGAATGGAGCAAAATGAGTCACTTGAAGGGATGAAGGATTGATTAGTTTAATTTGACATCTTGTTGGGCACAGACATCGTGGCCTGGAGGATATGTTCTATGTTTTGAATGAGGTTTGACATAGTAGATATTAAGTGCAGTATATCTACAAATAAGGGACACACCATCAGAATAAGGGGATACCATTAAGATGGAAATGAGGAATGCCTTCTCTCAAAAGGTTGTGAATGTTTAGAACTCGCCATTGGACTGCTGTGGAGGCAGAATCACTAAACAAAGTCATAGTGGCCAGACTTTTCATCTGCAATTAAGTCAAAGTTCAAGAGTCAAGAGTTTTTAATAGGGATATGTATTGAAAATGGAATGATGACATTCTTACCTGCAGAACAGGTCTGCAAACACAGTACTCATAGATAACATAATAAATTAAAAAAAATTACAACCCCCCAATATTACTGCAATAAAAGCTGAAGTCCTTAGTTTTACCAAGACAGTTCGTAGTTCATGGTTTAGATGGTGTTGGGAAGAAGCTGTTCTTGAACCTGGAGGTTTTAAGACTCTTACACCTTCTTCCCAATAGTAGGAGTGAAATGAGAGTGTAGCAAGGGTCATCTGGGTCTGTGATGGCTGCATTTTTGAGGCAGTGCCATGTATGCCAGAGCATGGGGAGGTCAGTACCTGCGATGAACCGGGCTGTGTCCACCGCCTCATTCTTGGGCATTTGAGTTAATATACCAGACTGTGATGCAACCAGTCAGTTGCTTTCTACCATACATCTGTAGAAATTCAAGAAAGTATTTGTCACCATAACATATATCCTTAATCTTCTATGGAAGTAGAGGTAGTGATGGGCTTTCTTTATGATTGCATCAACAAGCTAGGTCCAAGATAGATCTTCAGCGATATGCACACCCAGGAACTTGTTGATTCTGTCCACCACCAACTCATCAATGAAGACAGGTTTGTGGATCCTTGGTCTTCTCTTCTAAAGTCAACAATCAGCTCCCTGGTCTTACTGATGTTGAGAGCAAGGCTGTTGTTCTGGCATCATTCAAACAGATGGGTGGCACAGTGGCGCAGCGGTAGAGTTGCAGTCTTACAGTGCCAGAGTCTCGGGTTCGATCTTGACTACAGGTGCTGTCTGTACGGAGTTTGTATGTTCTTCTCGTGAACTGCTTGGGTTTTCTACGATTTCCTTCCACATTCCAAAGATGTACAGGCTTGTACGTAAATTGGCTTGGTATAATTGTAAATTGTCCCTATTGTGTGTAGGATAGTGTTAATGTTTGGGGATGGTGTGGTTTGGTGGGCCGAAAGGCCAGTTTCTGTTCTGTTTCTCTAAACTAAGATGATTGATCTCCCTTCTATATTCTAATATCATTACCCGTAATTCGTTCAACAACGGTGGTGCTGTTTGGCAAATTTAAAGATGGAGTTGGAACTGTGTCCAGCTACACAGTCATGGGTATAGAGTGAGTAGAGCAGGGACTGAGCAAGTAGCCTCAAGGTGTCCCAGTGTTGATGGTTATTGAGGTGAAAGTGTTGTTTCTCTGAACTTGGTAACAGTATTGGAGGGGATGATGGTGTTGTAGTCTATAACAACAGCCTGATATATGTGTTTTTATTGTCCAAGTGGTCCAATGCGGAGTGAAGAGCCGGTGAGATCGCATCTCCCTTTAATCTAGTGAGGGAGATGGATGGAGTGAGAGGCATCTTTGATGGTGGAACAAGAATCCTGACAAAATATCCTGACAGGATATTCCCTAGGACATTGAGGGAAGTTAGTGTAGAAATAGCCGGGGCTATGACAGAAAAATTTCAAATGTCATTAGAAACGGGAATAGTCCCCGAGGATTGGCGTACTGCGCATGTTGTTCCATTGTTTAAAAAGGGTTCTAAGAGTAAACCTAGCAATTATAGACCGGTTAGTTTGACTTCAGTGGTGGGCAAATTAATGGAAAAGATACTTAGAGATAATATATATAAGCTGGATATATATATATATATATATATCTGGATAAACAGGGTCTAATTAGGAACAGTCAACATGGATTTATGCCTGAAAGGTCATGTTTGACTAATCTTCTTGAATTTTTTGAAGAGGTTACTAGGGAAATTGACGAGGGTAAAGCAGTGGATGTTGTCTATATGGACTTCAGTAAGGCCTTTGACAAGGTTCCTCGTGGAAGGTTGGTTAAGAAGGTTCAACTGTTGGGTATAAATGCAGGATTAGCAAGATGGATTCAACAGTGGCTGAATGGGAGAAGCCAGAGGGTAATGGTGGATGGCTGTTTGTCGGGTTGGAGGCAGGTGACTAGTGGGGTGCCTCAGGGATCTGTATTGGTCCTTTGTTGTTTGTCATGTACATCAATGATCTGGATGAAGGGGTGGTAAATTGGATTAGTAAGTATGCAGATGATACCAAGATAGGGGGCGTTGTGGATAATGAAGAGGATTTCCAAAGTCTACAGAGTGATTTAGGCCAGTTGGAAAAATGGGCTGAAAGATGGCAGATGGAGTTTAATGCTGATAAATGTGAGGTGCTGCACCTTGGCAGGACAAATCAAAATAGGACGTACATGGAAAATGGTAGGGAATTGAAGAATACAGTTGAACAGAGGGATCTGAGAATAACCGTGCATAGTTCCTTGAAGGTGGAATCTCATATAGATAGGGTGGTAAAGAAAGCTTTTGGTATGCTAGCCTTTATAAATCAGAGCATTGAGTATAGAAGCTGGGATGTAATGTTAAAATTGTACAAGGCATTGGTGAGACCAAATCTGGAGTATGGTGTACAATTTTGGTCGTCCAATTATAGGAAGGATGTCAACAAAATAGAGAGGGTGCAGAGATTTACTAGAATGTTGCCTGGGTTTCAACAGCTAAGTTACAGAGATAGGTTGAATAAGTTAGGTCTTTATTCTCTGGAGCGCAGAAGGTTAAGGGGGGACTTGATAGAGGTCTTTAAAATGATGAGAGGGATAGACAGAGTTGATGTGGACAAGCTTTTCCCTTTGAGAATAGGGAAGATTCAAACAAGAGGACATGACTTTAGAATTAAGGGACAGAAGTTTAGGGGTAACATGAGGGGGAACTTCTTTACTCAGAGAGTGGTAGCGGTGTGGAATGAGCTTCCAGTGGAAGTGGTGGCGGCAGGTTCGTTGGTATCATTTAAAAATAAATTGGATAGGCATATGGATGAGAAGGGTATGGAGGGTTATGGTATGAGTGCAGGCAGGTGGGACTAAGGGAAAAAAAGTTGTTCGGCACGGACTTGAAGGGCCGAGATGGCCTGTTTCCGTGCTGTAATTGTTATATGGTTATATGGTTAAGAAGAAAAGTGCTGAAGCTATGATCTTATTGAATGGCAAAGCAAACTACTTCCTCAACGTGCTCTTATAAATGGAAATCTATCTGGGCAGCTGGGTGCTCCACAGTGCCGAGTGCCATTACTAGAGGTTAGGAAACACGTTGGCTGCCTGCTCTTTCAGATGGAAATAATGTGTAGAATATAAAGATGGAAAAAAAGGTTTCAAATATAGGCAACCCTATGGGGAGGGGGGAGAATAAATAGATGAAATTAGCATCTACCTGACTAGCAACTGCTACTGCTGTGTTGTGGTTATCACCTGTTAGGAGGACCACATTCACTCCCATGCGTTGCAAGATGCTGACAGTCATTGCAGCTTCGGGTTTGACTGTATCTGCAATTATTACTACCCCAGATAGCAAACCTTTCAAAGAAAAACATATTTTGGGAAATGCAAGACATTTTCATACATGAAAATTCAGCTCTATTTGTACTCAACACAATTCAGACTAGGTATAGATTGCTTAACGTTAAATTTAGACAAGAGCCCGTACTTGTTTAAAAAAATTGGTATCTTACATATTCTGCCAATACTCAGAATAAAGCATTAACAATCAATAGTATTGTATCATTGTGCATCTGTAACTTCACAAAGTTTCCTAAAACATCTAGGAATATGTGTTGATTTAATGTCCCAATTATATCTTTATAATTCTGCCGATATATTTTTCCTCCTGCTTTTCACAAGTTTCTTTACGACTATTTCTAGTTTTATTTATTGTCATATTACACTCTAACACTAGTCTTGGACCCTTGCCCTGAGCTATGTACAATGGTACTTCTACTTCACCTTGCTCTCCTCTTTAGCTGCTGTGTTCTCCTCAAAGCTGGAAGATTTGACTGACTGAAACTCAATCTGTAACATCTGCAGCTGCTAACCTCATTATCAGATTTAAACCGTCAGCAAACCAAGTGGAGGGGCAGGCAGTGTCGAGGAAGTAGGGTGTCTGCAAAAGGACTTGGACAGGTTAGCAAAGTGTACAGTCATGCGCTTTGGTAGTAGGAATAAAGGCATAGACTTATTTTCTAAATGGGAAGAGGCATCAGAAATTGGAATTGCAAAGAGACTTGGGAGTGCTGGTGCAGGATTCCCAAATGGTTAATTTTCAGATCAATCAATCAAGTTTTATTCGTAAGTGCAAGTGAAATGAATTTGCCAGCAGCGGTACAATAAGAAAGAAAACACACTACACAATAAAAAATATAATGCAAACATCCACCACTGTGGTGAAAGGCACAAAATTTGGCCAGTCCTCCTCCATTTTCCCCCGTGGTCGGGACCTCAACCCTCCGCAGTCGCCGCTACGGGCGTCCAGATGTACAGACAGGGTACGTCCAGGTAAGTCCTGGATCAGTGCCTCCCCACCACGGCTTCAAGATGGTGTAGGCCGCAGGCCGGCGGTCGAAGATCTAAAGTCCCGCCGCACCGCAGCCAGAAGCACCGTAGACTGCAGGGCCGGCGGTCAGAGCTCCTCTCCAGGGATCCCCGGTGAGGGACCCCGCTCAGTATGGTAAGTCCCCGCTGCGCCCGCGGTAGAAGTTGGCCGCGGACCGGCGGTCGGAGCTCTTCTCCTCCGGGGTCCCCAACAAGCCTTACCAAATGGGCTAACCTCAGCTCCAAGGTTGTTCACAACAATCTTAAAACCTGCCTTGGCATTATTGAGGAAACAAAAGCATATAGTCATGGCGTACTTAGACGACATTTTAATTGTAGGGAAAACCTTGGAGACAGCCATTTCGGCAGTAGCAGCCACCAAACTTTTGTTTTAAAACTTTGGGGTTTGTCATACATCCAGATAAATCCAATTTGACACCGTCCACAACCATGGACTATCTTGGATTTACGATTGACACTATTCGCATGACTGTAACTCTGCCGAAGGGGAAAGCATCAGAGTTTGCAACGAACTAATGGTTAATCATCACCCAACCATACGGCAGGTAGCTAGTGTCATTGGGAAAATGGTAGCAGCCTTTCCAGCTGTACAATTTGGGCCTCTGCACTATAAAGATTTACAAAGAGCAAAAGTGCAGGCGCTAAAGAAAAACTCAGGTCACTTTGACCGAGTTATGAATTTAACTGCTGAATCCATTCCAGAGTTACAACGGTAAGTCCCCGCTGTGCCCGCGGTAGAAGTTGGCCGCGGACCGGCGGTCGGAGCTCTTCTCCTCCGGGGTCCCCAACGAGGGATCCCAGGCTGCGGACGCCGCGCCAGCTGGAGCTATGCAGACCGTGGCCTCAGGCTGCCGCAGGCCAGCGAACGGAGCGTTCCCCTCTGGCGACCCCCGTGCCTGCAGCCGAAGCCCCGGGCACGTCTCCGGGAAAGGCCGCACCGATCCTTGCTGTTAGGCCACGGGGGAGGCGACATGGAAAACGTCGCCTCGCCGTGGAGGAGGTAACCAAAACGGTTTCTCCCTTACCCCCCCCCCCCCCCCCCCACACCACCCCACACACAAGACACACCGAGAAACATTAAAAACATACATTGGGACATACTAAAAAAACAAAAAAAGTAGAAACAACAAACACGCTGCTGGCAGGGCTGCCGGCTTGCAGCGCCCCCACTGACCATCATATCAGTACGATGTGATATCAGTATCATATCACAATCAGTAGTAAGGAAAGCAAATGTAATGTTAGCATTCATTTCAAGAGGAATAGAATATACCGTAAAAGCAGGAATGTAATGCTGAGGCTTTATAAGGCACTGGTCAGACCACATTTGGAATATTGTGAGCAGTTTTGGGCCCCATATCTGAGGAGCGATGTGCTGACATTGGAGAGGGTCCAGAGGAGGTTTACGAGAATGATCCCGTGGATGTTTTGGTTAACATATGATGAGCGCTTGACGTCACTGGGCTTGTACTCACTGGAGTTTTGAAGGATGAGGGGCGACCTCATTGAAACTTACCACATTATGAAAGTTCTGGATAGAGTGGATGTGCAGAGGATGTTTCTAGTAATGGGAGAGTCTAAGACCAGAGGGCACAGCCTCAGAATAAAAATACCTTTAGAAACAAGATGAGAAGGAATTTCTTCAGTCAGAGGGTGGTGAATCTGTGGTATGTTTAAAGCAGAGATTGACAGGTTCTTGATTAGAAAGGGTGTGAAAGGTGACAGACAGAAGGGAGGATAATGGGGTTGAGAGGGAAACCTAAATCAGCTATGATTTTATTTCGAAGTCACGTGAGTGACTACGTGAAGATCCCGTCCAGCACGCATGCGCAACATTAGCGTTCATGCAGTGCACCCGCGACGAACGGGAGTTCAAGGCACTCCCGCTACAATTTGTAAGTCGGGCCAACAGGTAAGTGTTTTACCGTGGCCGTGTGTATTTTCTCTGTGGTCTGCTTTGTGTTCCAGAAGAATGAGCAAGACCAGAGGAAAGAAATCTGTAGCTCGCCCCCCGTTCGTCTCCCGTTGAGGAGCATTCTTTGGAGGGGGGGGGGCGAGAGGCGGCGGGATTAACTACCGAGCCGAGCCCAGCACCGCTAGTGCAGCCTGAGCAGCGGGCTGGATGAACCTGCAGCCAGAACCGGGTGGTAGAATCCGACGATTCGGATGAAGATGCCTCACCGCTCGAGAGCGGCAAAGGCAGCCGCCTAAGCCGAATGGAACGGCTGATGGAGCAATTGCTCCAGCGAGACCTACTGAGAGAGCAGCAGCAGACTCGCCAAGGGAGCTCAGGCACTCCCGCAGTGTCCTTTATGGCACTGGCCATTGCTTCATCTTCTATTGAAGGCAGCATTAGGGTTAGGGTTAGGGTTAGGGTGACCAGGTCTGGGCTGGTCAAGAAGAGGGGTCGCTGGCTGAAGATGTCCGGAGTACGCAGGGTGTACAGGATCAGGAAGAGCTGCTGGGTGTGGTCAACTGCTACGTGGCCACTCCACAAGCGGATTGGCCTTTAGAGCCGAAACTTGCAGCCAGCATTGACCACCTGTCCTCAAAGCCCCTACAAGAACGGGTGGTCAATGAGGCTCTTAAATTATATTCAGCCCCAGAAAATTATACATCACTGAATATACCAGCTGTAAACAGCCAAATTTGGGGACATTTGGGGCAGAATATCAGGAACCTGGAGTTGAAGTCCAGAAAACCCTAAAACTCCTGACAGCAGGAATAACTTCATATGCTCGGTCCATAGATGATGTGGACATCACCACAAATCAGCAAAATACATTAGCTCTGCTGTGCGCCACTCAATTCGAGATTAACAATTTACAGAAGGAAATCATCATGCCTGCCCTTAACCCTAAGTTTGCAGGACTTTGCAAAACACCGGGTTCAGAACCTCCGATTCTGCTCTTTGGAAAGGACCTTCCAAAAAAGGTGAAAGACCTGGAGGAAGAGTCCAAGACCTTTGGTCTCATGAGGGCAGGTTTGGGACCAAGCAGACCTAACAAACCCAGGCGGCAGTACCCCACGGCATCCACCAGTCGCCGACTACCATATGGGACTGGTGAAAGCTCGGGGTCTGCAACCATTCCCCGTAAGCCTTTTTTAGGCTAGGGCCCAGAGCAAACCCCATGGAAAATGCGCCACCCCCAACATCAACATCAACAGCAACATCAAAAGCAGCCCTCTGCAGCCCAGCAGACACCTCATCGTCCAGCGAAGAGGCAGAAGAAGCACCAGTAACCATGGAGGTAGGTGGGTCTGGTTCCTCTCAGCATATGAACAGTAGGGGCTCTATACTAACAGGGGGGAGATTGCACTTGTTTTTGGATGCATGGGAGTCTATCACTAATGACAAATATATACTCAGCAGCATTCATGGCTATAAAATTGACTTCATCCATGAAAACATGCCGCCAGTTCAGCATATACCCCAAAGGGTATTCACCCTCTCAATCAAAGAGAAAGAAGAGGGTCAAGCTGAACTGATGAGGCTACTAGCAAAAAGTGTAATTGTAAGAACAAAACATGAACCTTTGGAATTTGTGTCTAATATTTTCACTAAAACTAAAAAAGATGATAGATGTCGTATCATCATTGACTTAACTTCTTTAAACGAATCTGTTAAGTATATACATTTCAAGATGGAAACTTTTGAAACAGCCAGATAATTGATGTCTAGAGGGAACTTTCTGGCAAGCATTGATTTAAAAGATGCTTACTACTCAGTACCCATACACAAGGAGCATCGTAAATACCTAAAGTTTATCTGGATGAAACAGCTATGGCAATTTAAAGCCTTACCAAATGGGCTAACCTCAGCTCCAAGGTTGTTCACAAAAATCTTAAAACCTGCCTTGGCATTATTGAGGAAACAAAAGCATATAGTCATGGCGTACTTAGACGACATTTTAATAGTAGGGAAAACCTTGGAGACAGCCATTTCGGCAGTAGCAGCCACCAAACGTTTGTTTGAAACTTTGGGGTTTGTCATAATCCAGATAAATCCAATTTGACACCGTCCACAACCATGGACTATCTTGGATTTACGATTGACACTATTCGCATGACTGTAACTCTGCCGAAGGGGAAAGCATCAGAGTTGGCACAATCATGCAACGAACTAATTGTTAATCATCACCCAACAATACGGCAGGTAGCTAGTGTCATTAGGAAAATGGTAGCAGCCTTTCCAGCTGTACAATTTGGGCCTCTGTACTATCAAAATTTACAAAGAGCAAAAGTGCAGGCGCTAAAGAAAAACTCAGGTCACTTTGACCGAGTTATGAATTTAACTGCTGAATCCATTCCAGAGTTACAATGGTGGACAAGGAGCATTAGGCTTGGCTCCAGTCCCATAATAATCACCAACCCAGTATTAACCGTTCAAACGGATGCCAGTGCTTTGGGCTGGGGAGCAACTAACATGCAATCCAGCACAGGGGGCAGATGGACTAATTTTGAATCATCTTGCCTACAGACACGGGGTATTAACTATTTATAAATGTTGGGTGCGTTTTATGGTTTAAAAGCATATTCATCTAATACGCATCACGCACATGTCTGGTTGCAATTAGATAATACCACGGTGGTGGCTCATATCAACCACATGGGTGGTGTAAAGTCGATATCATGTGACAATTTGGTCAACCTAATCTGGCAATGGTGTGTCGAAAGACATATTTGGTTATCAGCAACTTACCTACCAGGTAAGCAAAATACAGTGGCACACACCAGGTCATGCAAACTTAACGATAACATCGAATGGATGTTAAATCCCAAAGCATTTGCTGAAATTACAAAGCAATATGGCACACCAGATATCGATCTCTTTGCATCTAGGCCGAATCACCAGGTACCAACGTATGTCGCTTGGGAACCAGACCCTGAGGCAGCAGCAGTTGATGCATTCACGCTGCATTGGAGGAAAATGCTCTTCTATGCATTTCCTCCCTTCTGCCTCATCAGTCGGGTATTACGCAAGATTCAATTGAGGAATCTTGACAATACCCGACTGGCCTACACAGCCATGGTTCCCAGTGGCCCTCGACATGGCTGTCGAAACACCATTGGAATTCCCCAGCAGTCCAGAATTATTAATCCACCCAGTGTCAGGCATTAGTCACCCGTGCCATGACAGAGTCAATCTCCTGGCTTGCAGATTCTAAAAAGACCTCTACTGGGCCTGGGACTGTCTGAGGACGCCATCAACATGATGACCGCATCCCACCGGGAGTCCACCAGGAGACAATACCTGACCAACATAAGGAAATGGGAACGGTATTGCTCCAAAACAGGAACTACCTACTCAACAGCAATAGCTACCAGTGTTGTGGAGTTCCTGATGGACTCAGCTACAGCGCCATCAATACAGCCAGGAGTGCGTTGTTAGCTTATTTGGTTCCAGCTGCTGGAACAACTTACCCTGAAATCAGTCATGCTCATGGCACTAGTGTCAGCACTAAGGGTACAGTCCCTCCACCTTTTGAGGCTGGACAGCATGACAGAGTCATTGGACTGTATCACATTCCATATTCAGGGTCTGGTCAAACAAACTAGACCAGGAACCATGCCTCCAGTTATGGAGTTCCGGGCATATTCATCTGACCCACGGCTGTGTGCCAAGACCCATCTCACCATTTACATAGACACAACATACAACTTAAGAGGGAGAGAAAAAGCCTTATGGATAAGCCATAAGAAGCCCCATGGTCAGGTGACGAGTCAAACCATTTCAAGGTGGCTCAAGCAGGTGCTTAAGTCCACGGGAATCAACACTAATGTTTACACATCTCATTCCACCAGGGCTGCATCCACATCGGCGGCTAGGCGAATGGATGTGCCTATGGACCACATTCTGGCCAGAGCAAGATGGTCCTCGGAAAGAACTTTCCAAAAGTTTTATAATAAGCCGCTGGCGGAACCTGCTCCATTTGCAGACAGAATTTTAGAGTCTGCAGATAATATTTAATTTAAGCCCGGGGGAGCTCTCTGTTTTTTATTGTTATTAATAAACCTTTTTTGTTCACAAACAGGTTATTGCTGATTGTGATAACATACTTCCTCCCTCAAAGGTCTTTAGACAGTGAGTGAAGCATGAGCTGGTACACGGTTCGGAATTACAGAGCTTTGAAGTCTTGACGTAGTCACTCATGTGACTCCGAAATAAAATAGTAAGATTAAATGAGAACTTACCAGTTCGAAATTTGATCTGTATTTTATGAGGAGTTACGATGAGGGATTACGTGCCCTCCGCTCCCACCCTCTATTATACAGATCAACTGGTAATTAAATTCTTATTTTTTCTTTACTATATTTATTTCAATCGTTGTGTTTTTTCTGTGAATCCACACCGCTGCTTTGAAGAATGTCGCGCATGCCTCCTGGACGGGGTCTTCACGTGATCCCTCATCGTAACTCCTCATAAAATACAGATCAAACTTCGAACTGGTAAGTTCTCATTTAATCTTACTATTAAATGGCGGAGTAGACTCGTTGGGCTGAATGGCCTAATTCTGCTCCAATATCTCATGGGCCTCCTCAACATGTACCACTTGAGATCCACCATATAGTAGATTAATAGGGAGGGTTTGGGTTTGAGACTATTTCACCCATTGTCACCCCATCTTTTTTGGAAGTGAAAATTCATTCCTCAGAGTCTAGTTTAGCATTAGTATCTGCAGTTAACATTTATTGCTAATAGTTAGTTACTTAAATATTCATAGATCTAAGGTTTGCTCTATCCATGTGTGCAGCCCGTACAAATTGATGAGCGCATGGGAGACTGAGGTATGGATTTGCTGGCATCTTTATGCTGTGTGGGAACTCGGATCATGTTCACATTTCTCACTTGTGACAGCCATAAAAGTAAAACATATAATATTAAATTAGATTATACAAGTTCATATGCAAGTACATTCTTCCTAATTAGTCAATTTGGGTTGTTTGGGTAATGACTTGCATTTTGAATGGCGCATAGTTCTAGCTGATAACTCATTACTACAGCAATTCTATGACTGGACAAACTGCATTTTTTACCATTAATAGCAAACAACACTGCTGTCTGTCCTTGCATTTCATATTTAATCATTGACGCGTCAACATCAGGTCCATAAGATAAACCATTTAGTGTCATCCACTCCCGGTTTCCAATCAACACATTGTAAACCTGAGGCTCTGCACCTGCAAATAGCACAAGATAGAATTTTTAGTTTAGTTTATATAACGCGTGCAAACAGGTCCTTCGGCCCACTGAGTCCACGCTGACCAGCAAGCACCCACACACAAATTCTATCGTACACATAGGGGAAATTTTACAGAAGCTAATTAACCTACAGACCTACACATCTTTGGAATGTGGGAGGAAACTGGGGCACCCGGAGAAAACCCACAGTCACCGGGAGAAGATACAAACTTCATACACACAGCGCCCATAGTCAGGATCGAACCCTGGTCTCTGGCACTCTAAGGCAGCAACTCTACTGCTGTGCCACTATACTGCCCCCAAAGAGCCATCTACTGCCGTGTCACCCCGAAGAGTCATGGAGCCGTAGAGTTAGACAGCATGGAGACAGGTCTTTCAGCTGATCTCGTCCATGCTGACCAAGATACCCCATTTAAGCTGGACCCATTTGCCCACGTGTGGTCTGTCTATCTATCTATCTACTTATAAAAGTCTGGTCTTGTTTCTATGTGTGTGTATGTCTATGTGTTATTGTATCTTTACCAAAACGGTTCACTTTAGTGCTGAAATATTTGCAGAACCTTACTCAGATTTTTCCTGTCGTCTCCCTTGTCAAGTTTCCTTCAGATTTCGTTAACAAAAGATGGCATTAAATCTTAGTGCAATTGCATTTTTTTAAAGTTCAAAATGGCCTGCACAATTGGGGCTATGAGTGAGTGGTGGAATATTGCATTGGAAGAATGGGTTGCGTTGGGGCAACGGGTGATTGGCGGAATCTTACAGTAGGGAACGGGTTGCGTTGGGGGACCAGGCCTCCCATGTGACAGGGACCCAAAGGGGTGAGTGGTGGAATCTTATGTTGGGGAACGGGTTACCTTGGGGGAACCAGGCCTCCCGTGGGGGCTATGGGTGAGTTCTGGATTATTGTGTTGGGGAACGGGTTACATTGGGGGAATGGGTGAGTGGTGGAAACGGGTTGCGTTGAGGGAACGGGTGAGTGGTGGATTATTGCATTGGGGGACGGGGCCCAACGGGTCCCACTTGGTCTAGTCTATACTTAACTAAAACTCTCATCTTGTCCTCTTCCGGTTTGCGTTGTTTTTACATTGTGCACTAACGGAACAAGATACGCCATCTTACTCACCATTCTCCTGTGCTCCAAGCGCACCAAGTTTTGTTCCAATCGGTGGAATATTACAAAAGTTATGAAGGTTTAAAAATCGTAAGATCAGCAGTTTGGTCTTCTCTCCTGTCATTCGCCGGGATGGCAACACCCCTTCCGGCACCTGGTGTCTATCACCGGAGCGAGGAGAGTAAAGCCCCGGAGGCCAGGTTGAGTCCAGAAGCCGCCCGCCCCTCAGCCTGCTGCTAGGCCCGGGACCCGCCACCGCTGCTGCTGAGCCGGGACCCGCCGCCGCTGCTGCTGAAGCCGTCCAGAAGCCGCCCGCCCCTCAGCCTGCTGCGGAGCCCAGGACCAACTACTGCTGCTGCTGAGCCCGGGACCCACCGCTGCTGCTGCTGAGCAAGGGACCCGCCGCCGCTGCTGCTGAGCCGCCGAGTGCGGCCGTGGCCGTGAGCCGCCGAGTGAGGCCGGGAGCGTGACCCTTCTGAGTGATGCCTGTGTCGGGGCAGGGAGCCACTTCGTGAGGCCATTGGGGAGCGGCAGTGATAGGCCATGGCCACGGCAACAGTAGGCCATGACAGCAATAGGCCTAGGCCGTGGCAGCGACAGGCCACGGCAGAGCTAGGCAGCGGTAGGCCACGACAGCAATAGGCCATGACTGCGGCAGCAGCAGGCCGCTGCAGGGGTAGGCAGTGGCAGTGGTGGGCCAGGGCAGCAGTGGGCCAGGGCAGCGTAGGTAACTGCAAGGGTAGGCAGTGGAAGACAGCGGCAGCGGTAGGCAGTGGCATCGGTAGGCCACGGCAGAGCGCCTCCCCACCCACCGGCCCTCGACAGGCCCCGTCTGAAGTTGTCCCGCCCACCAGCCCCCTCCTGAAGCCATCCCCGTCCCCAGCTGCAAGATGCTCCCCACCGGTCCCAGGGGTAGGCAGCGTTAGGTCACAGCAGGAGTAGGCCACGGAAACGCTCCCCCCCTCCACCCTGACTGGCCCCGCCTGAAGTCCACCTCCCCCCGACTGCAGGACGCCTCCCCCCTTCTCCACTGGCTCCCGACAGCCCCTGCCTGAAGCTGTCCTCCTCCCTGGCTACTCCCTGGTGGAATATTTCATTGGAGGACTAGGCCTCCCGTGTGACAATGGGACCCAACGGGTCCCACTTAGTCTAGTATATTTACAAAAGTCTCGTCTTGTATGTGTGTGTGTGTAATTGTATCCTTGTCAAAACGGTACGAGGTAGCGCTGACATTTGTGCAGCACCTTATTCAGATTTTTCTCAAAGGATTTATTGGTTCCATGGAGCGCCGATACAAAAGTTGAGTCCATTCATTGGCTCCGAGAAGTGCCTACTCCCCCCCCCCCCCACGTGGGAATGATTGATTGGCTCCAGGGAGAGCCGACGGGTTTTACTTTGGGGGACCAGGCTTCCCATGTGGGCTATGGGTGGGTGGTGGAATATTGTGTTGCGGGAACAGGTGAGTGGTGGAAATGGGTTGCTTTGGGGGAACGGGTGAGTGGTGGATTATTGCTTTGGGGGACAGGGGCCCAACAGGTCCCACTTGGTCTAGTATCCCTCTAAATCTTCAGAATCAGAATGCCTTTTATTGTCACTATACACATATACAATGAGATTAAAAACTGCTCCTACTCAGTGCAAAAACAAAACAAAAAAGGGGGGGGGATAAGGTGCACAGTTTCTGCAGTGCTATATACATATCTATAAAAAGCCAATGGATAAATAGAATGGATAATAGGATTCCTATATCCAGTATGGGTTATTGCACATATTGGAAATTACAGTTACAGTACAAATTACAATAGGTGGATAGATGGAAGTCCGGGGGTTAGGCTGTGAAGTCAGTGCATGTGTTATCTTTAAATCTTTGTTATCCGTGTACTTGGCTGAGTGTTTTTTAATGTCCAAGTGTCTTTTAACAAGTTTAATTAGTTAATTGAATTACTTTACTAGGCACTTACACTTGCCCCTAAATATTTCTTCAATTCTTTTTTTGAAGTTTTTTGAATAACTGTGTGCTTTATTGCCAAACTGTAGATTATTATTCCCCAGCTGATTACTGTTGTTACATATCTGTCATTGTTCAAATAATTTGTGGTGCACATGTAGCAGTAAGTTAGTTACCTTTAATCTGCGTGGACTGTTGTGTGCTGGGACTCGGTTCACTTTTCATCAGCACGGTTTCAATGTTAGTAACTTTGCAGACGATGCCACTGCCTGGAACAGAATCAAAATCCGTACATTGCCCAAGCACGTCTGTGCCAAGCTCCTGAGGCAGGCAGAAACATTTCACCTTAATACATTTGTCAACATAATGCAAAACTTCCCAACAATACAAATAACATCCTTAGTTCAATTTTGTTGATAAAAACATTGCAGGGATCTCAAAGCTTCTTTACAAAGGAGAAAGAAGCGTCATAATTCTCAATGAATTCAGGTGACCATTAATGAAAATCAAAGAATGGCAGTTGCTAGAAATCTGAAATAGAATGTGAATTGCTCAGGCAGCATCTGCGAAAGAGAAGCAGTTAATGTTTTAGGTCGAGGACCCTTCATCAGAGGTAGAATTGAAGAGACATATTTATGGAAACATCTGGTGGGAGATGAAGAATAAACTTATGCTCCGAATAGTAGGAATTTTGTGGAAGAACGAAAATGCAGATTGATCCATGGACCCTGAATTGGATGTATAAATAATGGGCCTGTCCCACTAGGGGACTTTTTAGGCGACTGCAGGAGACTATGCAGTCGCCACATGGTCGCCACATGTTCGCGGGTGGTTGCTGGGGAGTTGCCTTCATGGTCGTGAGGAGTTCCCGCATTCTGGGAACTTGCCATGGCCTCATTATGGTTGCCGTGAATTTTTCAGCATGTTGAAAAATTAGCGGCGACTAGAATGAAGCCGTCATGGAGAGTAGCGAGAATTCTCGAGCCGTAGGTGGGTCGCCAGGAGGTCCTAATGGGTTGCCAGGAGGTCGAAGGTTCTCGTAGGTTGTAGCTGGTGCTGACCGGTGAATTTCATTGGCTCACTGGGGAATAAAAAAGGTAAGCAGTAGTTTTCAGAACCAAGGATAACCGACCGGTAATGTTAAATGTCCACCGAGCTTCATAGCCGTGTATCTCTGGCTTCTTAAAAGTTGTCTCCACTGCTTCTCCCCCCTTCTTTTAAAGGACTCACCGTACACTGTGCTTTAGCCATCATTTTTCAGCGCCAACCTTTCTGTTCATCGCGGTGTGTGTCTGTTTCACCTTGGCTTTGCACCGTGTGAATTTTTTAGACAGTGCTCCCCACACTTGCCCTGTACCCCACCTGCATAACGGGGCTGGTGAAGGAAGCGATGTGTTTGTGTGTGTGTGCAACGTGACAGTCACCGGCAGTCTGCTGAAAATTCGCCTAAGTGGGACAGGCCCAAAAGAATGGCATTTAGAACTTAATACGTGTGGATGCGTTTATATGGAGGGAAATGTTGCTGAATTTATATAACCTAATATTTCAGTTGCAAATTCTATGCAATTCCTGGCATCACAGTGTAAGAAAATAGTAGAACCAATTAAAGGGTACAGACAATTGGACCTCAAATGAGCGAGTCTAATTACGAGAAGATTTGAAATTATGAAGTTACACCAAACGAAAAAGATGGCGATATTAGGACAGAGACTGGTGACAGTGAGGTGGAAAATGAAGAAGGCAATTGCTTGTTGGAAGTAGGGCCTGGAATTATTCTCACCTCATGAAATAAATCAAAATAAGTAGAGCTCTCATCAATTAAATTGGATGACTTTTTAAATGGAATTAGGTCAACAGTCTCCCAGTGATTCCTTTTGCTAAAATTCAGCCCATTGTATCATAATTAAATATTATTTTAATGCTAAATGTAGATTGTATTCAGGAACTGAGAGAAGCAGTGGGAACATAGCTAAACTTACTTCTTTGCAATATTTGACGATGGCACTTGCAAGAGGATGTTCACTACTAGATTCTGCAGTGCCTACAATTACAAGTAGTGTCTTCAGTGGAAGCTGAGTTGAGTCTTCCAGTACCAGAACCTTTATTACCGTCGGAACACCATGTGTAACTGTACCAGTCTTGTCAAACACCACCACTTTTACCTGAAGATAAAAGCTAATTTCAGTACAGCAGAATAATCAAAGCTATCAAATACATTGATTTTTCAAACAGAAATTAGAGGTTTTTAGGGAAGACGGATAATCATAATATCATAAGAGAGTCAGGAGGTGGAAGTTAGTGGAGTGGCTATCACTAAGGAGAAAGTGCTGGGGAAGCTGAAAGGTCTGAAGGTGGATAAGTCACCTGGACCGGATGGAGTGCAAATACTACTCTGCTATTCAAGAAGGGAGCAAAGCAGAAGAGTGGAAACTATGGGCCGTTTAGCCTGACTTTAGTGGTTGGCAAGAGTCCCTTATAAATTATGAGATTTCTGAAGTTCATGATAAAAGAGGCCAAAGTCAGCATGGTTTTGTGAAACGGAGATCTTGCCTGACGAACCCATGGGAATTATTTGAGGAAGGAAATAGCAGGATAGACGAAGGAGAGTCAGTGGATGTTGTTTGCCTAGATTTTCAGAAAGCCTTTGATAAGGTGCCACATGTGAGGCTGCTGAGGAAGATGAGAGCCCATGGTATCAAAGGGAAGATACTTGCATGGTTAGCAGGTTGGCTGGATGGCAGAGGGCAAAGAGTGGCAATAAAGGGGGCTTCTTCTGGTTGCTGCCAGTAACTGGGCTTGCACTCGTTGGAGTTTAGAAGAATGAGCATTGGACCTCATTGAAACTTACCAAACAGTGAAAGACCTGGATAGAGTAGATGTGGAGAGGATGTTTCCACTTGTGGGACCACCTGCCATGAGCCTCTGAATAAAAGAATGTACCTTTAGGAAGGAGATGAGGAGGAATTTATTTATCCAGGGGGTGGTGAATCTGTCAAATTCATTGCCACTGAAGGATGTGGAGGCCGTCCAAAATTGATATTTTTAATGCAGAGATTTCATAGATTCTTGATTAGTATGGGTGTCAGGAGTTATGGGTAGAAGGCAGGAGAAGGGGGTTGAGAGGAAAAGATAGATCAGCCATGATCGAATGGCGGAGTAGATGGTAGGCCAAATGGCCTAATTCTGTTCCTATCACTTATTAACATGATTCCCATTGAATGAGATATTAAATTATACAGGGGATTAAGAAAATGGCAGAGACATTTGGAAGTATTCTATGTCTGCAGTCGTGGAAGACAGCACAGAAGACTTCCAGAAACAGTGGAGAACAACAGATCTAGAATGAACAAGGAGCTTTAAAAAAAAACAAGTACTGGAAAAGTTAAATGAATTGAAAGCCAATATAATTCCCAAATTGTCTTGACCTACATCCTGTTTGGAAACAGGTACTTCAGAAACAGTATATAAACCTGTCGTTTTCCAAATGTTCCCGTATTTCAGAATGGTTCCACAGATTTAAAGCCAGCAAATATAACTCCATTAGTGAAGAAAGAATAGAGAGTGAAAGACGAGAAAGACTAACATAATTAGCAAGGAAAATGCTTGAATTTATTATTAAGGAAATGGTAACTGGGCACTTAAAATATAATTATAGGATTGAGAAGAGTCCACATGGATTTTCAAGAAGGTAATCACATTTGATATGCCCATTACAGATTTTTGAGGACACGCCTGACAAAAAGGGGATGTGGTATACTTGAACTTTCTGAGAGTTTCTGGAAATTATAACATATGCAGTGAATTGAGGAATGAGTAACATTGGAATGAATAGGTCAGATTATAAAGATGGTAGTTAGTGTGGTGACACAGGGATCAGTGTGGCCCAGTTGCTCACAAATTCTACCAGTACTTTAGATGTGTGTACATCTCATTTACTTGGTGATACAAAGCTGAGGGCAGAATTGGTCCCCTTTTCATCCTTCTCCTCCACAGCCCTGCAAACCTTTCTTTTCCAAGTAAAACAATGTTTCATGATCTTTTGACTGGATGGCCATGAAAATATTCCTTGCATGTTATCAATCAGGTTTGATTTTGCCGTGGCAATAATTCTTATTCAATCACTCTACAACCACTGACCTTACGTGCCATCTCCAGTGGTTCTCCACCTTTGATGAGGATGCCATTTTGAGCACCGACCCCTGTCCCCACCATTACAGCTGTAGGAGCAGCCAGTCCCAAAGCACAGGGGCATGCGATAGCCAATACCGTAATGGAAGTCTTGAATGCGAATCTGATAATCAGCTCAGCTTTGGAAATATGTTTGGTGTTGTAAACCTAAAAACAAGTCAAGAATGTAATTTGTGGTAAAAGAAACGGACCATCTAATCTAATCCCACCTTTGATGTGTTGCCCTTTGGGTCACATTTCTTCAGGTAACATCAAGCATTTCACGAGTGTGCTGAAGGCTTCTGTCTCCATAACTCTAAGGGATATGGGGAGAAAGCAGGTATGCGGTTGATTCTGGTTGATCAGCCATGATCATATTGAATGGCGGTGCTGGCTCGAAGGGCCATATGGCCTGCTCCTGCACCTATTTTCTATGTTTCTATGTTTTTCAGAGAAAGTTCTAATTTCCTACATGGTGGTCAAGATGGTTTTTGGTACATTGACCTTCATTTGTTAGTGTATTGACTCTAGAAGTTGGGATATTATGTTTCAGTTGCACAAGATGCTGGTGAAGCTGCATTCGGAATATTGTGTACAGTTCGGTTGCTTTAGGAAGGATGTTATTACGCTGGAAAGAGTGCAGAAATTCACGTGGATGTTGCCAGGACTCTAGGGTCTGAGGTCTATGGAGAGGCTAGGACTTTATTCCTTGGAGCACAGGAGAATGAGGAGTGATCTTACAAAGGTTTATAAAGTCATAAGGGGAATAGGTGAATGCACAGTCTTTTACCCAGGTGTGGGGAAAGATCTAGTAGAAACTGGAGGTATAACCTTTTCATACAGATAGTGAATGTAATGAGCTGCCAGAGGATGTAGTTGAGGCAGGTATTACAACAACATTGAAAAATAGGAAAAGTTTAGAGAGGTCATAATCATACATTATTAGCCAAGTATGTTTTGCAACATACGAGGAATTTGATTTGCCATACAGTCATACCAATAAAAAGCAACAGAACACACAAAATACATTTTAACATGAACATCCACCACAGTGACTCTTCCGCATTCCACACTGTGATGGAAGGCGATAAAAAGTTCAATCTCTCCCTGCGGCGTCCTCCAGCAGTTGGGGGCCTCTAACCTTCCATTGACGGGATGATCTTACTCCAGTAGCCGGTGGAGGCAGTAAGATATGAACCAAACACGGGCAGATGGTACTAGCATAGATGTGACATCTTATTCGGCATTGGCAAGTTGGGTTAAAGGGCCCATTTGTATGCTGGATGACTATGATACAGATAGTAGCGGTTTTGAGGAATGTGGGTTAATTTAGAAAGACCTCATGGTCAGCACGGATTTGTCGGGCCAAAGGTCTTGTTTCCCTCCTGTATGACTCTATTACTAAAGTAGGGGTGGCACTATGGCACAGCAGTGGAGTTGCTGCCTTACAGCACCAGAGACCCGGGTTCGATCCTGAATATGGGTGTTGTCTGTACGGAGTTTGCAATTTCAGCATTTTCAATTATTATAAATTTACATTTACATCAAATCTAGGAATAGAAGTTCTGAGCTGATAAGTTGGGGGGTCATAAAACATTGGTGAGGCCACATTTAGAGTATCCTGTTCAGTTTTGAACTACACGTTATAGGAAAGATGTTGTCAAGCTGGAAAGCATGCAGAGAAGATTTACGAGGATGTTGCCAGGACTCAAGCGCCTGAGCTATATGGAATGATTGAGCAGGCTAGAACTCTATTCCTTGGAGCGCAGGATTATGAGGGGTGATCTTATAGAAGTGTACAAAATCATGAGAAGAATAGATTGGATAGACACAGAGTCTCCTACCAAGAGTAGGTTGAATTGAGAACCAGAGGATATAGGTTTAAGGTAAGGGAGGGGAAAGATTTAATAGGAACCTGAGTTTTTTTAATTACAAAAGGCCGTGGGTACGTGAAACAAGCTGCCGGAGAAGGTAGCTGAGGCATGTACTATCGCAACGTGTAAGAGGCATTTAGACTGGTACATGATTAGGATAGGTTTCGAGGGATCTGGGCCAAATGCAGGCAGGTTGGACTAGTGTAGATGGGACATGTTTGTCAGCGTGGGCAAGTTGGGCCAAAGGGCCTGTTTCCACGCTATATGACTTTATGACTAGGTGCCCCATTCCCATGACCCAAACATTCCTCAATTCTTCCCGAACAATTTATGGTGTTTTAAGTATTTTTTTCTTTTAAATATGACGTTTTATTAAACTGATAAAAGTTGAACATAAGTTGCTTTCTGATTCCGCACATCCACCTTTGTTTCTCATGTTGGATTTACAAGGGGGAGCATAAAAGCCTTGTCCAGATACTTTGCATGAAGCTGACATTTATTTTAAAACACAAACTGCTGGAGGAACTCAGTGGGTCAGGCACCATCTGTGGAGGGAATGGGCATGTGCTGAGTTCCTCCAACACTTTGCGTTTTTGCATCCGCAGTCTCGGTTGACATTTATTTTAAACTTACGTTAAAACAAATTAGACAAAGTATTGGAGAGTCAAGTTCCACTGTGACAGGTATTTCATGCATTTTATTGCTACTCACTGGCAAGTTCCTTTTCATGATTTCAAAGTCAACAAATCCAACGACAATCCAGGCAGTGAATGTAAGCAAAGACATTGTAACAACAAAGGGAATGAAGTATCCACTCAGATTATCTGCAAGCTGTTGAATGGGAGCCTGCAAAATTTCAAAATGCACCACTTAAAATTTACAAAATCAGATGAAAGTTAAGAATTATATTCTCAGCTGAAAAAAAATCTTACTTAAAATACACATGCCCCCGCCCACACACCCTCCCCCCACCCACACACAACCCCTCCCCCCCGCCCACACCCACCTCGCCCCACAATGCCCCCCGCCCCCACAACCACCCCGCCCACACACACACCCCCTCCCCCCCCCGCCCCCACCCCCCACAGTCCACGTCTGATCTGTCCCCATCCCCCGACTACAGAACGCTCCCTGCTGGCTCCCGCCTGGGCGCTTCACCCCCACCCCCCCGCCTAAAGCTGCCCCCAGCTTCCTTCCCCAGCTGCAGGACGCTCCCCACCGCCCCCCGCCTGAAGCCGTCACCCTCCCTCGGCTACAGAACGCTCCTTGCCAGTTCCCGCCTGATGCCAACCCCGGCTACAGGATGCTCCCGCCGGCCCCCACCTGAAGCCGTCACCCTCCCCTGGCTACGGAATGCTCCTCGCCGGTCCCCGCCTGAAGCCGCCCCGGCTACAGGACGCTCCCGCCGGCCCTCGCCTGAAGCTGTTCCCCTCCCCCAGCTACAGGATGCTCCCACCAGTCCACGCCTGAAGCTGTCCCCAGCTGCAGGACGTTCCCCCCCCCCCCCACCTGAAACTGTCCGTCCCCAGTTGCAGGACGTACCCCCACCAGCCCCCGCATGAAGCCATCCCAATATTGGTTATATTTAAGAGGGAGTTAGATGTGGCCCTTGTGGCTAAGGGGATCAGAGGGTATGGAGAGAAGGCAGGTACGGGATACTGAGTTGGATGATCAGCCATGATCATATTGAATGGCGGTGCAGGCTCGAAGGGCCGAATGGCCTACTCCTGCACCTAATTTCTATGTTTCTATCCCCAGCTGCAGGATGCTCCCCATCGGTCCCCGTCTGAAGCGCAACAGTAGGCCATGGCAGCGACAGGTCACGGCCACAGTAGCCCACGACAGTGATAGGCCATGGCAGCGGCATCAGTAGGCAGCGGCAGTGGTAGGCCTCGACAGCGATAGGCCTTGGCAGCGGCAGGGTTAGGCAGCTGTAGGCAGTGGCAACGTTAGGCCAGGGCAGGGGTAGGCCACGACAGTGGTTGGCCACGGCAGCGGTAGGCCAGGGCAGCGTGAGTGGCAGGCCACGGCAGGGGTAGGCAGTGACAGTGGTAGGCCAGGACAGGGGTAGGCCAGGGCAGGGGTAGGCCAGGGCAGGGGTAGGCCAGGGCAGCGGGAGTAGCAGGCCACGTGAGGGGTAGGCAGTGACAGTGGTAGGCCAGGGCAGGGGTAGGCCAGGGAAGGGCAGGGGTAGGCCACGACAGCGGTTGGCCACGGCAGCGCTCCCCCCACCCCCAACGGCCCCTGACAGGCCCTGCCTGAAACTGTCCCCCTCCCCGCGCTACAGTCCGCTGCCCACCGGCCTCCGCCTGAAGCCATCCCCGTCCCCAGCTGCAGTCCATTTGGCCCACAACACCCGTGCAAGCCCAAGAAAAGTACATTTGGCTCAAAATGTCCTACTAGCCCACCGGAAAGCAGTCCCAACGGCCCACAACACCTGTACTAGCACAATAATATTCGTACTAGGCCTCTGAAAACCAGTCCCTTCGGCCCACAACACCCGTACTAGCCACCGCCTGAAGCCCTCCCCTGGCTGCAGGACGTTCCCCCTCCCCCCACTGGCACCTGACAGTCCCCGCCTGAAGCCATTCCCCCTCCCCAGCTGCAGGATGCTTCCCCCCATCCACTGGCACCCGACAACCCCTGCCTGAAGTTGTCCCCCTCCCCCGGCTGCAGGACACCCCTTCCTCCCCCACTGGCCCCTGACAGCCCTCACCTGAAGCCGTCCGCCTCCCCCGGCCACAGGATTCTCCCCCCCACCAGCCCCCGACAGTCCCCATCTGAAGCCATCCCCCTCCCCCGGCTGCAGGATGCTTCCTCCCCCCACCGGCTCTGGACAGCCCCGCCTAAAGCTGCCCCCCTCCGCCGGTTGCAGGACGCTCGCCCCCAGCCCCACCAGCCCCCGCCTGATGCCGCCCCCGTCCCCCGGCCTCAGGACACTCCGCCCCACCCACCAGCCCCCGCCAACCCCCGCCTGAAGCTGTCCCCCTCCCCCAGCCTCAAGATGCCACCCTCACCGGCCGCCGATGGCCCCTGCCAGAAGCCGTCCCCCCCCTCCCCCGGCTGCAGAACGCTCCCCCCCCACCAGCGTTCGACAGCCCCCCGACTGAAGCCACCCACCTCCGCCGGCTGCAGGACACTCCCCTCCACCCGCACCAGCCCCCGCCTGAAGCCGTCCCCCTCCCCCGGCTGTAGGACGCTCTCCCCCGCCCACCAGCCCAAAGCCATCCCCTTACCCCGGCTGCAGGACGCTTCCTCCCACCCACTGGCCACCGCCTGAAGCCGTACCCGTCCCCAGCTGCAGGATGCCCCCTGCCGGTCCCCGCCTGAAACCGGTGGGGAGCGGCAGCGGTAGGCCATGGCAGTGGCAGGCTACAACAACGATAGGCAATGGCAGCGGCAGGCCACGGCAGCGGCAGGGATAGGCAGCGGTAGGTTGCAGCAGTGGTAGGCCACGGCAGCGGTAGGCCATGCAAGCGCTCCCCCCTCCCCACCGGCCCCCGACAGGCCCCGTCTGAAGCCATCACCCTCCCCCGGCTGCAGAGCGCTCCTCCTCCACCGGTGCTCGACAGCCCCCAACTGAAGCCACCCCCCTCCGCCGGCTGCAGGACGCTCACCTCCAACCCCACTGGCCGCCGCCTGAAGCCGTCCCCGTCCACAGGTGCAGGATGCCCCCCACCGGTCCCCTCCTGAAGCCGGTGAGGAGCGACAGCGGCAGTGGTAGGCCACAACAAAGATAGGCAATGGCAGTGGCAGGCCACGGCAGCGGTAGGCCATGCAAGCGCTCCCTTCTCCCCTCGACAGGCCCCGTCTGAAGCCATCACCCTCCCCGGCTGCAGGACACTCCCCCCTCCCCCACCAGCCCCTGCCTGAAGCCGTGCCCCTCCCCGGATGCAGGACGCTCCCCCCTCCGGCCCCTGAAGAGCCACAAGGAGTGAATGGGCGGGTTTAGGGGGGATGGAGTGAGTGCAGGACGCTCCCCCCGGCCGCCTACAGCCCCCTCCTGAAGCCGTCCCCCTCCCCTGCTGCAGGACACTCCCCCCCCACTGGCTCTCTTTCCCCTTACTCAGTCTGCAGAAGGGTCTCGACCCGAAACGTTGCCTGTTCTTTTTCTCCAGAGATGCTGCGCTGAGCTGCTCCAGGTTTTATGCCCATCTTCGGTTTAAACCAGCATCTGTAGTTCACATTATTTCCTTGATTTATCCTAAACTTCCCTGTCTTTTCATTCCCAAAGAAACTAGTAATGTCTAAGCGATTCATCCTGGATGAGAACGAATGTCTTAAAATAATTTATGCAGTGCTAAAACAACTGATACTTTTAGGCTAATGTGCAATGCTGCTAAAGTCCCCATATTTTGTGCATTAAATGTGACATTTGTTTACGCTGTGCTCATTTCTTGTAAGCATGTGAGAAGCAAAGGCAATGGCAAAGATTTCCTTGGTCATCTTCCATCATATAGTCTATCACTGCACCTGCACCATAACCAGAAGCAACACATAACAACTGAGTGTCGTACTATTGTGAATATGAAGACCTTCACTTGCCTTCATATATGCAATACATTGCTTCTTACTACACATTTATTTCATCACCTTTCTCCACAATCAATGCACCAGAATGATTGTTGTCGTAAGGTTTGCCAGGAATTGCACATGATATTGCTCCACTATGAACACTCTCATCTTTGCTACATTCTCAGGCTTTATTGGATTGGCGACTGGCTTTGGATTTTTCTTCAATCACAGCTTCTCAATGCAAAGACATACATCTACTTCAACTTCAGATTGTTCTTATGTGACATCCGTTGGCATCGTGATCAGCAGTGATAATGGGCCAAAGGGCCTTTTCTATATTCTGACTCCATATCCAATCAAGACAGCATATATCAATGCACATAGAGCAACAGGCTTATGCTTAAAGACACATGAAAATCACTCAAAAAAGATTAATAGTTTCTGCAATATTATGATTTTGTATAATTTTACACATTCATCACAAATTAATGACGCCATAATCTGGTTGGAGTCATAGAATCATGCAGTGCAGAGACAAGTTCTTCTATCCATCAAATCTGCACCAGCCATCAAGCACTCATTTACACCAATCCCAGCTTATTCTTGCTACATTCTCATCAACTAACTCCAGATTCTAACAGTCACCTATGCGCTACCAACCTGCAAATCTTTGGAAAAACCATGTGGTCACAGGCAGATTGCAAATACTATCCAGATAAAAGTCAGAATTGAACATGGGCTATTGCACTGTAATAGTTTTACTGGCTACACCACTGTGCAGTCCTTGACAGTATTAATGCATACACAAGTAAAACTAGATATTCATTTGCAAGCATGTGGCAGATTTACCTTTGATGTCTGCGCGTCTTCTACTAGTTTGACAATCTGTGATAATGTTGTGTCTGCACCAACATGAGTTGCTTTAATCAACAGAGTTCCTTGTGCATTAATAGATCCAGCAATCACTATACTTCCTGGTCTTTTCACAATTGGCATATACTCTCCTGAAAAGTAAAATCACTGTTAATCCTGCACAGTATAAATTTAGAGTCTTACTTCCATACATGGTATGGACATCCTAGACGTACTTAAGTAAAATACCAATTCAAAATAACAAACAAAGCTGGACAATGGTTAGATATTTGTCGATCTTCTTTTCAAGAAATAACAAGGACGTTCGAGAGCTGAGAGACAGCTGAGAGGGAATGCTTGTGCTTTGAATAAAGTTCACATGTCTGTGCTAAACATGTTGCCAAGACCAACTTTTAACATAATCCCTAAACCTCCACCCCCTGCATATCCATGTGCCTGTTCAAAACGCCTTTTAAATGCCACGATTGTATCTGCCTCCACCACCACCAACCCTGGCAGCATGTTCCCGGTTCTCAACACCCTCTGTAAAAGTTGCCATGCACATCTCCTTTAAACTTTGCCCCTCACACATCCCTTTTAAACTTTGCCCTTCTCACATTAAAACTGTGCCCTATAGTATTTGGTTCATCCATCCTGCCAAACAAATTCTGGCTGTCCATCTTATCTATGCCTCTCATCATTTTATATATTTCTATCAGGTCTCTCTTCAACCTACAGCATTCCATCGAAAACAATCCAGATCTGTCCAACCTCTCCTGCTAGCTAATACTCTCTATTCCTGGGATAATTCTGGTGAACCTATGTACCCTTTCCAAAGCCACCACATCCTGTATTTTATAGCATCTAGTACAATTCTTAATGATCAAAAATGTTTACCTGGAGCATTCGTGTTAATGCCACAGAATCGTGGCAGTAACTGAAGCTCGAATGGTGGTGGTGGAGTGAATGAGACATCAAAATCTTACAGGTGGATAGAGGTGAGTCAAATCACACTATGGAAATAATGTGTCAGTCAAAAATGCTTGAAAAGAGATCTCTTTTCGCAGATGTGACCTAAATGTTTGCAGAAGCTTCTCTATTCATTTTAAATTTACATATGTGCAGACTTTTAATTTTCACCACATACCTATATATTTATCTTGTAATCTTGACAAGGTCATTGTTTGCCAGTCTCAAAATCCCTTGCTGCTCTTGCATGGTATTTATTGGACTGTATATTCAAGAGCTTTTTTCTTAACAATTTACTTCACTTAACAATTGCATTTGTTTTAAACAGTTTATGAATGGTTTTGAATGTTTCTAATGCTTACAAATACAATAGACATTCTTATTCTGCAACTGCTAAGACAGAGGACATGGCCTGGTCAGCAGTTATCATTTATTTCAACCTTGGGGCTGAGGATGGAGCCACCTTTATATACCAGGTTACACAGTGTGAATCTACGAGTGGGGGGGGGGGGCAACTATAGACTGCATCAGACAATAGATGACAAGGGCACCTTACTAACTGCACATTTTGGTCAACAGTTACTGAAATTCCTGTCTTTTTGCAGCTTTTAGTCAATTTGCTGAAAACAAAATCAGTGGCACTGGGGGCCCATTTTATAGAATAATTCTGTAGATTGATACATATCCAAATAACTATGGGCAGTGAGTATATTCAAAACATTTGAGTGGGTTGAGTGGATAATGAGCTCTGTTGTAAGCATTAAATCCCACAGGTAAAGTCATTGAAGAGTCAACGGTGTGTAAAATGCTATGTACTATTTCACAACTATCACTTAGATTTATCAATAAAAAACATTGAAATTTTCAATATTCCCATAATGGAGAACAAATATGATCTACTCATGAAATGGTAGTGTGATTTTTAGGCATTGCAAAATTGAATTATTGTAAAAAAATCCAAATAAGCAATTGCAGTAAGATGGCAAAAACTAAATGCAATTCCAACTCACAACATCTCAAGAGAACATGGATAGGGACAAGTTTTAAGACTACAAAACATCATATTCCCTGCAGGATGTTTCTCTGGACACAGAGATCTGATCGGCCAGTGGCTTTGGTTATCTACGGTGAATCACCCAAGCCTCAGGACTGCAGGGGACCCTCAAGTCAATCAGCTTCAACTATCCGCAGAGATTTATTTCCATCATCAGGTCATAAGGTCATGAGTAACAGAAACAGAATTAAGCCAATCGGCCCATCAAATCTACTCCACCATTCAATCATGGCTGATCAACCTCTCCGTCTTAACCCCATTCTACTGCCTTCTTCCCATAACCGCTGACACCTGTACTAATCTAGAATCTATCTTATTTCTGCTTTAAAAATATCCATTGATTTGACCTCCACAACCTTGTGTGGCAATGAATTCCACAGATTCACCACCCGCTGACTAAAGACATTCCTTATAATCTCCTTCCTTCTGGAAAGTTCTTTAATTCTGAGGCTTTGAGCTCTAGTCCTAGACTCTCCCACTGGTAGAAACATCCTTTCTATCCAAGCCTTTCACTATTTGGTACATTTCAATGAGGTTCCCCTCATTCTTCTAAACTCCAGCGAGAACAGGTCCAGTGCCGTCAAACATTCATCATATGTTAACTCACTCATTCCTGGGATCAATCTTGTAATCCTCCTCTGGACACTCTCCAGGGCCAGCACATCCTTCCCCAGATATGGTGCCCAAAATTGCTCACAATATTCCAACTGCGGCCTGACCAGCATCCTATGGAGCCTCAGCATTACATCCCTGTTTTTCTATTCTTGCCCTATTAAAATAAATGCTAGCTTTGCGTTTGCCTTCATTACTACCGATTCGATTTCCAGATTACCTCTTTGGGAATCCTGCATCAGCACTCCCAGGTCCCTTTGCACCTCAGGATTTTAGGTTTCGCTCCCCATTTAGAAAATAGTCTTTATTCTTACTATCAAAATGCATGACTCCACACTTTGCAGCGCTATATTCCATCTGCCACTTCTCTGCCCACTCTCCCAACCTGTCCAAGTCCTTCTGCAGAGTCCCTGCTTTCTTTGCACTACCTTCCCTTCCATCTATTTTCGTATCATCCACAAACTTGACCACAAAGCCTTCAATCCCCTTATCCAATTAATTAATATACAACGTGAAGAGTAGTGGCCCCAGCACCGACCCCTGCGGAACTCCACTAGTCACAGCAGCCAACCAGAAAAGACACAACCTTTTGCCACTCTTTGCCTTCTGCCATCAAGCCAATCTGCTGTCCATGCTAGTATCTGCCGTATGATACCATGAGCTCTCATCTTCCTTAGCAGCCTCACGTGTGGCACCTTATCAAAGCCTTTCTGTAAATCTAGGTAGACAACGTCCACTGACTCTCCTTTGTCTGTCCTACCATTTACTTCTTCAAAGAAATCCAGCAGATTCGTCATGTAAGCTCTCCACTTCACAAAATCATGCTGACTTCGGCCTATTTTATCATGAACTTCTAAGTACTCTGTAACCTGATCCTTTATAAAAGACTCTAAAATCTTACCAAGTGAATATGTACCTGAAAATGTCATAATGTTCAAATCCTGCAATACATCAGTCCATAACTATATGCAGCAAGATTTAGACCACAAATTTATCTGGACCATAGGACCCAAGGTAAGTAATATTTATGCCAGGCAGATCAGGGGTGGAAATCCCGGTGGGGGCAAGGGGGACACCCCCTGTTTTGAGAGGTGGGGGACGATCCCCCCCATTTTTTGTAATCCGGATTTTAAAATCCGGTGAAATCTCCACTTTCCACAAGACAGTGGGGGTGGGACTGCTGATTGAAGGCGCCAATTGGACGAGAGAGATGTCTGTCAGCAGGCAATGGGGGTGGGACATGATGATTCAGCACGTTATTGGAGGAGGAAAGTGTCGGTCACAGGCGGAAGTGGGGGGGGGGGGGGGGTGGGACTGAGGATAAAGCACGGTGATTGGAGGAGGGAGACATGCTAAAACATTCTTGGCAGCCCTGACACAGACCTGCTCCTCATCCGCAGCCAGGATCGATCCTGGTCTCCGGCGCTGCAATCGCTGCCGAAGCACCACTGGACCATTCCTGTCCCCACTCGAGTGCCCACGCCCATGGGTGGCCAGAGACGTCGAGAGTTAGACGGGAGCGGTGCCCCCAGGCCCACAGCCAGCGCAGAGAAGCAGCGCTGAACCCAGCTCAACTCTGCCTGTCCCGCCAGGTTAACCTGCAGCCCTGCCTGGACTTGCGGGAAATATGGCCCAGGTTTTCAGCCAATGCGGAGAAGAAGTGCTGGTGTCTCGTCAGTCCAGGCAGGGCTGTTGTTTAACCCGGCAAGACAGGCAGAGTTGAGCTGCATTTAGCGTTGGATTAAGCCTCTGAAGCCTCGCGTGTGTGTGTGTGTGTGTGTGAGCACGTGTGGCTGCCAAGAAATTGTGTCCTCCCCGTCCCCTGGTCCCCTCCATATTTTGATAGCGATTTACGTGCCTGCAGGTAGTGACCTTCAACTAGAGAGAGACTAACCACCTGAATGTTGATATTCAACAAGTAGCGCCCGAACGCATAACAATCTTATCAGGATCACCACTGACCAGAACTATAAATAGTCCAGCACAACTTCTTTGGTTCCAAGAGCTGGTCACAGACTACGTATTCTGTGGTGGGTGACCAACATAGAAACATAGAAACAAAGAAAATAGGTGCAGGAGTAGGCCATTCGGCCCATTCAATATGATCATGGCTGATCATCCAACTCAGTATCCTGTACCTGCCTTCTCTCCATACCCCCTGATCCCTTTGGACCCAAGGGCCACATCTAACTCCCTCTTAAATATAGCCAATGAACTGGCCTCAACTACCTTCTGTGGCAGAGAATTCCAGAGATTCACCACTCTCTGTGTGAAAAATGTTTTTCTCATCTCAGTCCTAAAAGATTTCCCCCTTATCCTTAAACTGTGACTCCTTGTTCTGGACTTCCCCAACATCGGGAACAATCTTCCTGCATCTAGCCTGTCCGACCCCTTAAGAATTTTGTACGTTTCTATAAGATCCCCCCTCAATCTTCTAAATTCTAGCGAGTACAAGCCGAGTCTATCCAGTCTTTCTTCATATGAAAGTCCTGACATCCCAGGAATGAATCTGGTGAACCTTCTTTGTACTCCCACTATGGCAAGAATGTCTTTCCTCAGATTTGGAGACCAAAACTGTACGCAATACTCCAGGTATGGTCTCACCACGACCCTGTACAACTGCAGTAGAACCTCCCTGCTCCTATACTCAAATGCTTTTGCTATTAATGCTAACATACCATTCACTTTCTTCACTGTCTGCTGCACCTGCATGCCTACTTTCAATGACTGGTGTACCATGACACCCAGGTCTTGTTGCATCTCCCCTTTTCCTAATCGGCCACCATTCAGATAATAGTCTATTTCCCTGTTTTTGCCACCCATCAAAGTGGATAACCTCACATTTATTCACATTATACTGCATCTGCCATGCATTTGCCCACTCACCCAGCCTATCCAAGCCATCTTGCAGCCTCCTAGCATCCTCCTCACAGCTAACACTGCTCCCCAGCTTCGTGTCATCCGCAAACTTGGAGATGTTGCATTCAATTCCCTCGTCCAAATCATTAATACATATTGTAAATAGCTGGGGTCCCAGCACTGAGCCTTGCGGTATCCCACTAGTCACTGCCTGCCATTCTGAAAAGGACCCATTTACTCCTACTCTTTGCTTCCTGTCTGCCAGCCAGTTCTCTATCCACATCAATACTGAACCGCCAATACTGTGTGCTTTAAGTTTGTATACTAATCTCTTATTTGGGACCTTGTCGAAAGCCTTCTGAAAGTCCAGATGTAACACATCCACTGGTTCTCCCTTATCCACTCTACTAGTTACATCCTTGAAAAATTCTATAAGATTCATCAGACATGATTTACCTTTCGTAAATCCGTGCTGACTTTATCCAATGATTTCACCACTTTCCAAATGTGCGGCTATCCCATCTTTAATAACTGACTCTAGCAGTTTCCCCACTACCGATGTTAAACTAACTGGTCTGTAATTCCCCGTTTTATCTCTCCCCCCCCTTTTAAAAAGTGGGGTTACATTAGCTACCCTCCAATCCTCAGGAACTACTCCAGAACCTAAAGAGTTTTGAAAAATTATCACTAATGCATCCACTATTTCTGGGGCTACTTCCTTAAGTACTCTGGGATGCAGCCTATCTGGCCCAGGGGATGTATCGCCCTTTAATCCATTCAATTTGCCTAACACCACTTCCCGGCTAACCCCGATTTCACTCAGTTCCTCCATCTCATTTGACCCCCGGTCCCCTGCTATTTCCAGCAGATTTTTTTTATGTTTTCCTTAGTGAAGACAGAACCAAAATAGTTATTCAATTGGTTTGCCATGTCCTTATTCCCCATGATCAATTCACCCGTTTCTGACTGCAAGGGACCTACATTTGTTTTAACTAATCTTTTTCTCTTCACATATCTATAAAAACTTTTGAAATCAGTTTTTATGTTCCCTGCCAATTTCCTTTCATAACTATTTTCCCTTTCCTAATTAAGCCCTTTGTCCTCCTCTGCTGGACTCTGAATTTCTCCCAGTCCTCTGGTAGGCTGCTTTTTCTGGCTAATTTGTATGCTTCATCTTTTGTTTTGATACTATCCCTGATTTCCCTTGTTATCCACGGATGCACTACCTTCCCTGATTTATTATTTTGCCAAACTGGGATGAACCCCAACCTCCTGACAAAAGACCAGGACCATTCAGGGCCAGCCACAAATGACCTCAGATGGGGTTGTGCCTGGTAGGTGTGATCTCAAGAGATATGTGGAGAACTGTCAAACTGGTAAACGACTAGTGGAGGAGTGGACCAAGGAGAGAGGGGGAGGGGGTATAGCTACCCAGCAGCCCCCGCATCCAACATATTATCCTCCAATCCCACCTCCGAAGGGATCCCGCCACTAATCAGATCTTCCCATCTCCACCAGTTCCCGCCTTCTACAGGGCCACTCCCTCCACAACTCCTTGCTTCACATCTCTTCCTACCCACACCACTGCCACCCTGGATACCTTCCCCAGCAACTGCAAGGGATGCAACACCTGTCCTCATGCTTCCTCCCTCGACTCAATCCAGGGACCCCTACAATCCTTTCAGGTTAGACAGAGGTTTAGATGTACCTCGTCTAACCTCGTCTACTGCAACTGGTGTTCCCGATGTAGGCTCCTGTAAATCGGCGAGACCAAACATAGACATGGTGACTGTTTCACTGTACACGTATGCTTGGTCTGCCTAGGCCTACAGGATATCCCGGTTGCCAACCATTTCAACTCCCCTTCCCATACTGACCTTTCTGCCCTGGGCCTCCTCCATTGTCAGAGTGAGGCCACATGCAAATTGGAGAAACAGCACCTCATATTTCATCGGGTAGATAACAACCCAGTGGTATGAACATTGAACTATCTAATTTAAGTAACTTCTACTGACACTCTCTCCCCCTTTCCTTGCCCTTTCCTCCACCCTAGTCGTTTTATCAGTTCCACAGCTCCTCATATAAGTTTATCTCTTGAGATCACACCTTTTCTCGCCTCCAGCTCTTCACCCACTCCACCCCACCCCTAAAATTCAGTCTGAAGAAGGGTCCTGATACGAAACATCACCCATCCTTTTCTCCAGTGATGCTGCCTGACACGTATCATAGTTACATGTCCAGGCCACTCCAGCAGCACTTCCCAATTCCTTGACACTACCATCAAGAAGGACATGGGCAGCATGCACATGCTAACACTACTACTTCCAAAGCTCACAACACCTTGACATGTAAATATACCATAGTTCCTTCTTTACTGCTTGGCCTGAAAGGCTTTTCCAAACAGTGAAAACTTGTCATTGCTTGTCAGCAATGGGTAGATGTTGAAAATTAGTAAATAAAATCTGTAAATACTTTTCCATATTGATGGTATTTGCTTATTGACAGATAAACATTTGGCTTCTTTAAAGGAAAACCACAGATGAAACATTGCGAGTCCAGTGCATTTTAAATATCAAAACATACCTGTAATGAGAGATTCATCTGCCGCTGAGGTACCATCAACAACCTTTCCATCCACGGGAAACTTTTGACCAGGGAGGATCTTGAGAAAATCATCTTTCTGGACAAGATCCACAGGTATCACCTCCTCACTGAAAGAAACAGAATAAAGGAGAATATTTGTATTTGTACAGAATGTAAAAAAACAAAACAATTTTTGGTATAATGCATTCTGGTACAATGGGCTCAACAGATTGGAAAAGTATGGCTAAAGTTAAAGGGAAGGAGAGCACAGGAGAGGGGGTGGAAGAATGCAAACTTCACGTGGTCGACTAATGCAATCAACTTGACATGCACAAACGGAAGATCAAATAGAACAAGTTGTCCAACAACTTTAGGCTGTGCACGTCACACGAAAGAAGAAGCAGCAGCACAGGAGCGGTTACCAATGTCTCCAGAATAAGAAACAGGACGGGAAGTTTAGAAGGGGATAAGCGTCTAACGTCCAACAAAATGTCATCCATTTTGAAAATAACGGTGGTGAACACAAAACTGTAGGTGGTATATCTAAATGCACGCAATATAGGAAACTAGGTGGATGAACTTATAGCGCAGTTAGAAATTGGCAGGTTTGGCGTTGTGGGCATCACAGTTGCAGCTGGAAAAGGATCAGAACTGGGAGTTGAACATCTACGAATGCACATCCTATCGAAAAGACAGGCAGGTGGGCAGATGGTGGGGTGGTTCTGCTGGTAACAAATGAAATCCAATCCCTAGCAAGAAACGACATGCAATCAGAAGATGAAGGATCCTTGATGGAAGTTATTTACATGCCTCCAAATAGCAGGAATTACATCATGAAATAGAATAGACATATAAGAACGGCAATGTTACAGTACTCATGGGGGATTTCAATATGCATGTAGACTGGTAAAATCAGTACTGTGTAGACTGGGAAATTTAGTACTGATTCCAAGAGAATGAATTTGTAGAATGTCTATGAGATGCCTCGTTCTGGAGGCCTGTGACTTTGGACTGGAGACCTGTGACTTGTCATGTGCTTCAGGGTTTGGTGTTGGGCCCATTGCTGTTTGTCACATATCAATGATTTGGATGAGAATGCACTTGGGATGATTAGCAAGTTTGCAGATGACACTAAAGTGGGTGGCATTGTAGATAATGAAGATGGTTGTCAAAATTGCATCAGGACTTTGATCAGTTGGGCAGTTGGGCTGCGGAATGGTTGATGAAATTTAATACAGAGAAATGTGAGGTGTTGAATTTTGTGAAGACTGACATGGGTAAGACCAGTGTTGAATATAGAAGTTGGGAGGTCATGTTGCAGTTATACAATATGTTGGTGAGGCCACATTAAGAGTATAGTGTTCAATCTGGGCACCATGTCATAAGAAATATGTTGTCAAAGGGGACAGAGAAAATTTACGGGGGAGTTGTTAGGGTTCGAGGGCCTGAGCCAGACGGAGAGGTTAAGCAGGCTAGGACTCTATTCCTTGGAGCGCAGGATGAAGAGGGGTGATCTTATAAGAGAAGTGTATAAAATCATGGCAGGAATAGATCAGGTAGACTCAGAGTCTCTTTCCCAGAGTAGGGGAATCAAGAACCAGGTGACATAAACCAGGTGACATAAGTATGACACATTTGGACAGGTACATAAATAGGATAGCTTTAGAGGGATATGGGCCAAATGCAGGCAGGTGGGACTAGAGTGATGGGACACGCTGTTTGGTGTGGGCAAGTTGTGCCAAAAACATTTCTATGTCTCTACAAGATAACTTCATAGAGCAGCTCATGGTTTGCCCACTAGGGAAAAGGCTTTTTTTTAAATTTGATGTTGTGTAATTAACCATATATGATTAGAGAACTTAAGGTGAAGGGAACTCCTAGGAGGTATTGATCATAATATACTAGAATTCAACCTGCAGTTTGAGAAGGAGAAGATGAAATCGGATGTATTGGTACTACTGTTGCGTAAAACTAACTAGAGGCATGAGGGAGGAGCTGACTAAAGTTGATTGGAAGTGGACCCCAGCAGGAATGACAGTTTGGAAGACATGAGGATTTAAACTTTTTTCATCAGTTGTTGCGACAATAATCGACCAGACCACTGGGTTACCAAAAACGTATGTTTTATTGAGCAAGAGTCTTTACATCAATTCACCCGTCCGCAGACCAGGTAACCCTGCGAAGAGTCGCTACTTCCCTTCAGCAGATACCACCTTATATACTCTTAATACAAAGTTTTCCTCCTCCCCCTTTTTACCCAATTACATTTCTTCCACGTATCTCTTCATATCAGACATGATGTAAGGTGCAAATGCCATCGGCCACCTCCAAATATGCGGTTGGTTTTCACTTTCTGCTAAAAGCCAATCGTCTGCGGTTAGCCAGTCTGCACATCCACAAGTTGTGCAGATGCAGCAATTCTGCTTTTTGTGTTAGTAAGCTCTTTTGCATATGCAAGCTTGAATCTTAAGGTTAACCGTTTAATGCCAATACATCAATTTTAATGCTTCTAGAATTATTGGCACTGGCTGTCTTAATATTTCCATAGCAGGATTTAATACAATTCCTCAGACACAGGATCTTTTTAATCCAAAAGAGGAACAAACATACCAAGGAAAGACTGAGTCCAGCGTGACAGATAAAGGAAGTTAAAGATTGTATTAAAGCAAAAGAGAAGAAATATAACATGGCAAAGATTAATGGGAAGCTAGAGGATTGGGATGCTTTTAAAAACCAACAGGTCAACTAAAAAAGCAATAATGTGAGATAAGATTAAATATAAAGGTAAGGTGAGCAATAATATTAATTAAAATACCAAAGTTTTCTCAATTCATATAAACAGTAAGGCAAGAAAGGACATAGGTCCGCTAGAAAATTATGCTGAAAAAGTAGTAATGGAAAACAAAGAATTGGCGGATTAACTGAATACGTTTTTTGCATCAGTATTCACAGTAGAAGACACCAGCAATGTGCCAGAAATTCAAGAGTCTGTGGACAGAAGTGAGTTCAATCGCTATTACTGAGGAGAAGATGCTTAGAAAGCTGAAAGGTCTGAAGGTGGATGTCACCTAAACTGGATGGACTACACTCCAGGGTTCTGAAAGTAGTCGATGTTGAGATTGTGGAGGCATTAGTAGTGATCTTTCAAGAATCACACTCAGGAATGGTTCCAGAGGACTGGAAAATCACAACTGTAACTCCACTTTTTAAGGGAGCAAAGCAAAAGAAATGTAATTATAGGCCAGTTAGTCTGACTTCTGTGATCGGTAACATTTTAGAGTCCGTTATAAAGGATTATGTTTCGGGCACTTGGAAGCGCAAGATAAAATAATCCAAAGTTAGCATGGTTTGTTAAGAGTAGATCTTGCACAACAAATCTGTTGCCCCTTTTTTAAGGAAGTAACAAGCAGGAGAGACAAAGGAGAGTTAGTGGATATGGTTCTTGGATTTTCAGATAAGGTGCCACATGTAAGGCTACAAAACAAGGTAGGAGCCCATGGTGTTAGAGGCAAGGAACTAGACTGAATAGAACATTGGCCGACTGACAGAAGGCGAAGAGTGGGAATAAAGGGAGCCTTTTCTGGTTGGCTGCCGGTGACGTGGTCTTCCGCAGAGGTTGGTTTTGTGCTTGCTATCAGATTAAACGTTAATGATCTGGATGATGGAATTGATGGCTTTGTGGCCAAATTAGCAGATGATATGAAGATATGTAGATGGGCAGATAGTGTTGAGGAAGCAGGGAGAATATTGAAGGACTTGGACAGCTTGGCTGTGGGCAAAGAAGTGCTGAATGGAGTACAGCATAGGTACAGGATTCCCAAAAGGTTAATTTGCATGTTGAGTTGGAGGACAGGAAGGCAAACACACAACTGGCAATAATTTTGAAGAGACTAAAATATAAAAGCAAGGAAGTAATGCTGAGGTTTTATATGGCACATTTGGAATATTATGAGTAGTTTTGGGCCCCACATCTGAAGGAGGATGTGCTGCTGTTGAGAAGGTCCAGAAGCGGTTTACAATAATGATACCAGGGATGATTGGCATTAACTTGAGGTACACTGTACCATCCCAAAGGTTCTGGGACTCCGAAGAGACAGTGGAGATGTTACATTTTTTCAAGGGGGCTCTGCATGCATCCTTGAATCTGTTCCTCTATTTGCCTTGTAATCTCTTCCCATTTCAGAGTTCAGAATGAAACGTCTGTTTCAGAAGTGGGGGGGTGCGGGAGGGGTGTGGGGGAGGGGTGTGAGAAGGGCTGTGGGCGAGATGTGGCGGGGAGGGGTGGGGGGGGATTGTGCGGGAGGGGGGGTAGCGAGCGTTGTGCGAGAGGGGGGTGTGTGGGGAGGGATGGGGGTGTGGAGGCGACGGGGGGAGGAGGGTGTGGAGGCGGGGGGGTGGTGTGGACGGGGGGAAGGCGTGGGCGGAGAGAGACCTCGGAGAAAAGACGGAGGTTGTGGGGGGGGGGGGGTATCACGGGGGAGGGGGGCAGGAGCCAGGGACGGGGACCAGAGGGGAAGGGGCTGGAGGACTCACAGCGGGCGATGTGGACTCACAGCGGGTGCTGGTCGCTGCACGTTCTCCTCCGCCGGAATCAGAGTCTCCGTTTTTCCTTTGGCGACATCTCCGATTCCACACTGGGCCGGGTTGGGCCAATTCCAGTCCCTCCGAAAACTGTGTCTGGTTGGAGACCTCCGCCGGCCATCCAGAGCCTCCCTCAGCTCCAGTAAAGACACGATAGCGCAGGAAGAGGTGGACCGTCCCGCGGAGTGACAGAAGACCAATCCACGACTGGCAGGAGAGTAGATCAATCTGCGCACACGCGACTTTTAAACCTCGCTAACTTTTACATTAGATCACCAATCGGAACAAAACTTAGGTCAATCACAGCAGAGGAAACGCGTACCGTTATTGTGCAAATAGAATGACCGCACAATCCAGAAGAGCACAAGATCAGAGTTTTAGTTATGTATAGATAGCATTTTTCATCTCTGCTATTCTTTCATGCTTTAAACAAACTAACCTAGCTTATTACTGGGGAAGGTATTGAGACTAGGGACTTCCTAACTTTGTAGGTTGGTATGAAGAAATTGTATCAGCAATGAAGATGCACCATTCTTGAGCAGTTTCTCGGAGGCCTACCCAATGAAGATGACAGAGCCTAAGAGCAAGTTGCTTTGTAAAACAGATCTAGTAGAAAGGTGTAGCTGGAGTAGTAAAATTAGAAAAACATTTAAGCAAAGCTACAACATACTAGATGGTAGCATTTATCTACGTTAAAATCTGAAAATATTTAGAGGGCAACTGCAAAATGACAAATTACCTCAGTATTGAGTTGTCTGGTCCTAGTGTTACCAATGTTGCCTCCATAGCTTGAAGTGAGAGCAACTTAGTCAATGCGTCTGATGTCTTCCTCTACAATAAAAAGTTAAGTTGAAATTTAATTATTAAGATATTGGTATCCCTTTATCTGTCCCCTTGCTCTTCCCTTTCATTTTCAAATCGCTCTTGATTTTCTGGTACATCCTTTTATTCTTAGGCTGTGCCCTCTGGTCCTATACTCTCCCACTAATGGGAACATCTTCTCCACATCCATCCTATACAAGGCTTTCACTATTCGGTAAGTTTCAATGAGGCCCCACCCCTCCTCAGCCTTCTAAACTTCGGCGAGTACAGGCCCAGTGCCATCAAACTCTCATTATATGTTAACATAATCATCCCTCGGATCATTCTCACATACCTCCTCTGGACCTTCTCCAATGCCAGCATATCCTTCCACAGATATGGGGCCCAGAAATGTGCACAACCACTCAAAAGGTAGTCTGACCAGTGCCTGATAAGCTGCAGCATCACATCCATGTTTTATATCCAATAAATGCATTTCTTGGGCAACTACTTGGATTAATTACCTAGGACTACCCACATTTGGCAATGTGCATCAAATAATCTCAAATTTTCTCTCCAAGGAATTACTGCCTTTAAGAATTCCAAAGTCAAGTTTCCAAAGTCCAAAATAAAACTAGAAGATACTTGTATTTAGTACTTTTTTATAGACAAAAAAGTCCCGGTAATCATATAACAGTTCATGCAACTCTGTTGATAGCTGTACATCGTCTAGTTTTTACCTTTTTATAGGTGCCATTATGCTTTACTGGCGCGCAGTCATGTATAAAGCACTGCTTATAATATACAAAGTGAAAGTAGAAGGTTGGTAGGAGACTAAATTGCACTATTTTATCGCACCAAACTCTGATAGTGGTGAGGTTCCATCAGGATGAAACGTCTGTAAATATGCAACAGGAAATAAAGGCTAACATCATCTAATGTATCCACAGAGTCCAAACCACTACAGATTTTCCAAATGATTTCGAAGGCTAAATTGACTGATGTGGTCAGAAATTATTCTGCAATTGGATTCATGCTTTTGAATTAGAAGATGAAAAATAATTCAGCAAAAGCTCGCAAGTTAGAAGATGAATACTTTCAGGGAATAAAAACAGTTTTGTTTTGCTGGCTTCCACAATCCAAAGCTTTATCAATGTAATTGTCAAGTCATTGACCAGAACAATCCTTCCGTCATCCTAAAGATCACAATTGGCAAAAACAAAACCATATCATTCATAAATATTACTGACTTCAGAAGAGAGACAAAAAAGGTTAAAACAAGCACACAGTAAATAAAATGTGCTTTACATATTGAATAACAAATATAAAATATTTTCAGATGGAAAATAACTTTACCTGGTAAATTATATGTGAATAATCACCTTTGCTAAATGCTCCAGCCATCTTCCCAAGCCAATGAAGACAAACAGCAGCGGCGGAGTATCGAAGAAAGTAATTGGGCTTCGCTCTGCCTTTTCTGCCATGGCCACAATCAGTATTACCGAGGAATACAGATATGCCACCGTAGTGGCCATCACGATCAGCATATCCATACTGGCAGATTTGTGCATCAGAGACTTGTAGGTTTGAATGTAGAAGTACCGTCCTCCAAAAAACTTTAAAAATATATTCATTATGAGTCTACTTCAATAAAATGCTTGGAACATAGAGCAGGTAAGTTCATCAATGAATAATCCTCTTCCTACACTTTGTTCTCCTGAGTTGTGTATTAGTAGTTCAATTAAAATGATTTAATGCATTTTATTTTTTCATATATAACTATCCTCATGAATATTCAAGACTAAAAGCCGCTGCTGAGTCAACACCTGAAATGTTCATCCAAGGTTACCGAACAATTTTTTTTGATTATTTAATTGAAGGCTTTAGTACATTCTTCAATGTCTCAAAATAGATTAAATCATTTTAATCATCATAAAATGCAAGGCATAACAATAAATTGGAGTTATCAATTTTCATATCAGAATTTCTAGTGCACAAGCCAATTATGTGGCACCCAAACTCATGTGAGCAAAATGTATTTATTTACAAATTATGTGGTCACCAGATAAATCAAACATTATAAGACAGGATTATTTACATGATGAACTGACCAAGGCCTATTCTCCATCATAGTCTCCTAATCTTTTTCCACCTATCGCCTACCAATTTCCATCCATCCTCCTCTCCCCCAGTACTGCTCTATACTGGCATTCCTTACTCTTCCCTGTCTGTTTTGATACAAAATATCAACTAACACGTTTTGCATCCACAGATGCTGATTAGAAGGCTGAGTATTTCCAGCATCCTATTTGTCATCTCATTTCCCATGCTCCCTTTAAATTTACCATGTTTCCTGCTCTCCTTTCCCTTGAAACTTACTAAATTCCCTTGAATATTTATTCTAATCAATATCTAAAGATATGAACTAAATGTGTGTTGAGGTGCTGAGGTATTAATGAGAAGAGCATCCAATATTCAGGAAAATCTGCCAGTCCAGCACTAAAATTCAAGCATGCCAAATGATTTAGATTTACAGATTTTAGGATAGGTTCCTAGGGTATGGAGTTAATGGCCTGGCTAAGCTACAATTTAAAAACTTGTAGACTTAATAATATTTGCTCATAAATAAATGTCAATTATGTGGTGTCTCATGCAGCTTTGCATTGTGCCAAAGCACTTTAGAGCATTTGAAACATAGCAAGTTAGAATGTAGGAAATGCAACAGATATTCTGCAAGTTTCCACAAACTGCAATATGATAACAACAATATCTGTTTATCTAATACTATTTATGGGATAACAATAGATCAAGATACTGGTTTATTGTCCTTGTCCCTCCCCATATAGTCTCATGGGTTCTTGTATCTTCAGCAGTGAGACCAGATGTGGCCTTGGTTTAATAACTCATCCAAAAAATGGCACCAGTGACAGAGCAGCATTCCATCAGTACTACTCTACACTGCCAGCCCAGGTATTTATGTAGTCTCTGAGGCAATAATTTTATGACATGGAGGCAACACTGCTATCAACAGTTCAAGCCATCACTAGAATGTTTCAAGTTTAAGTTCAGAGCAGCATAGAACATGAATTCATCTGCTGTTACTCAGTAAAACTTTCTTTACAATGTAGCTGGACACAGCTGAATAACATTAAATATTTCGGAACTAACAAATTTAGCATTTGAAAAGTTTGTTGGAAATTTGGAAGGATTTAACTTTACTGATTCCAGCATACCTTTATCAATAAAACTTCCTTCCATGATGTGTTGTAATCAAGTTTATGTATGATCATTATGTGCTGTGTTATGTCCCAATGTTAATTTGTCTTTACAAGGCCACCTGGTGAATACACAATATTTGTAATAACAGCTGAAGAAATCCCACTGAAAAAGCAGAACGCGTCAATTTATCATTCCCTTCATCGTGGCGTAGTATAACCGGAATTTAATATGTATAAAAGTGAAGACCAAGAGGAGAGATTTTGTTAGTAATTTGGTTAAAAGGCTTATTTTCAACAAAGGAGGTTCCAGCTCTACCCTAAAGTAAAGGAGTACAGTTCAATGTATAAATACTTCCACAGAATAACTTGATTCATTCTTCACTTTCAATGGTTTAAATTTCCACCTACCTGAATAGGAGTGCACAGAATAAAGAAAAGTAGATTAATGATTGATAAACCCGGAATAATATTTTTATCAAGAACCATGGGGAGATTGGGCTTTTGGTCCATCACCGCAACATATATTATTAAAGCAAGGACAGGAAGGCCAAAAATAAGGCTGAACAAGAAGGACTTCTTCCACCTAAAATTAACACAAAAGAGCGATTATTCAGAGAATAATAATAATATCTTTTATTGTCATTACACATAAGTGCAATGAGATTTGGTTTGCAACTTCGAGATTTCGGTTTGCAACCAAATACAAATACAAATACAATTAAAATTTAATTGTATTTGAAATCAAATACAATTAAAGTTTTCAATTTCTTTTCAAGTAATTCATTAACAGGCTTACTGTTTTATCTCCACTTTTCGGTCTAGATACTTTATTGTTGATTGTCTTCTAGCAACAGATGCTTTGTAGCCAAGGCCCTATAAAGGAAATGGTTAGGTGAATAAGATAAAAGGAAGTCTAACCAAGGCCACTGAACCAATTTACTTTACTTATGTTTATTGAGAAATTAAATGAATCAGACCTGCAACAGGGATAATGTACATGATCAAGATAGACACAAAAAGCTGGAGTAACCCTTCTTCAGACTTAGGTAGTGTCTCGACCCAAAACGTCACTCATTCCTTCTCTCCAGAGATGCTGCCTGTCTTGCTGAATTACTCCAGCTTTTTGTGTCTATCTTCGGTTTAAAGCAGCATCTGCAGGTCCTTCCCACACATAATGTATATGATCAGTTTCCTCCATTTGCTATAGTTTTAGAAAGCCATGGATAACCAGGTGCAGAGAAATCAAATACAATTGATGGTGGAATAAATTAGCAACAGCAGTAATGATAGAATTATTAGCAACTGAGTGTATTATTGTTACATGTACCGAGGCACAATAAAAAAACTTTATTTTATATGCTGTCCAATCAGGTAGGATAGTACTATACATAAATACAATCATGTCAAACTCAAGAACAATAGGTGGAGTAAAGGGGTAAATGCAGAATGCAAAATACAGTTCTCAGCATTGTAGCGCGATGCTACAGCCCTATGCCCGCAATGGGGTAGAGGTGAATCGGACAATACCCTAGTTTATGGAAGGACCGTTCAGAAGCCTGATACAAAGGGAGCACAAAACTGTTCCTGAGAATAAGAACAAATCAGAGGTTGAATAGAACAACAAACGTAGATTGAATGTGTAGGATATAAAATATCAAAGGTGCAGTGCCGTACATGACCAAAAAGTGAATTGCTGAATGATCGGAGGCATGGGTTGGTAATTTAATGATCATAAAAACCCTGCAGTTTTATTCTTCTCATTAAAGGCAGCGTATTGCTCTCTTGATAGCAGACCAGAGTGGGTTCTCTGGATTAATTCTGGGATGCGGATGAGAAAATGTCCTTTGAGTAGATATGGCCTCCATGCTATTGAAGTTAGAAGAATGAGTAGTGACCTCATTGAGATAAATAGCAATCATAGGGGGTTATGTACAGGAGATGAGGTGCATGGCGATTCCAGAAATAAGAGGCACAGTCTCAGGACAAATAGAATACAATACAAATACCGTTTATTGTCATTTGAACCTCATTGAGGTTCCAACGAAATTTAGTTTCTGCAAACAAAGAGTTGGCCAGAAGATTGAGGTCGAGGAGTTTTCACTCTGACAGTTGAAAATTCTTGGAATTCTCCAGTGAACAGTAGATATTGATTTACTAGCTACATTCAACACTGAGATAGATGGATGCTGAATAACAGTGGAATAACAGTGGAAACAGTGGATCCCAGAGTGACAGGAATCAGTTCAGAAAGTATAGTTGAGGGCAGAAATACATACCACCCATCATTTTAGTGAAGGGCAAAGTGGGCTTGAGAAACTAGATAGCCTACTCTTTTTCTTGATCTTAAATGGCAAAGAAAAATAATAAAGTCTAAGGATTTGCCTTTATTAATAGTAAGATTAAATGAGAACTTACCAGTTTGAAATTTGATCTTTATTTTATGAGGAGTTACGGTGAGCGATTACGTGAAGAAGCCCCGCCAGTGCGCCTGCGCATCAATCTTCAAAGCAGCGGCGTGAAATCACAGTAACTACAGTCGAAGTGATATAGTAAGACTCAGCAGACTAGAACTACCAGATGATCTTAGCGATTATGAGGGCCGGGAGCAGAGGGCACGTCATCGCTCACCATAACTCCTCATAAAATAAAGATCAAACTTCAAACTTGTAAGTTCTCATTTAATCTTACTATTTTACTTCGGAGTCACATGAGTGATTCCGTGAAGATTTCAAAGCTCTGTGATTTCATGCCGTAGATCCAGTTCCATACGACACACTGCTTAGGTTGACACAGGATAAACAAATAATGTATTGAACATTGTTTAAATTATACAAGGAACATTTTAAACAATAAAAGAACAGTAATAACCCCTCTCTCGCAGGGGAAATTACAAAGGAGAACTCAAACAGAACCCAAAACAACATGCATAAATCCTTCCATTGCGAGGACAGGTTTATCATAAAATCGTGAAACGATTCCTTCACTGGACCACCATCCTGCGGCAAGGATTTGGTCTAAAGGCACGTCCTGCGCCTTTGCTGTGTACGTTGACGCCGCCCTGGTGGAGTGAGATTTTAACACATCAGTGTCTACTCCAGCATAATCCAAAACCTGTTTCAGCCATCTAGAAATAGTTTGTACTGACACCTTTCTATGAGTTTTTTTGTGGCTGATGAGCATCGCTGTTTCAGAGCCTCTGAGACTCTTGGTGACCTTGATATATTGACTCAGGTGCGTAACTACACATAGTCTCAGGTCAATGGGATATGCTTTAAAGCTTATTTTGGTTCCAGCCGTCCCTGCCCTGCTTTGTTTGATTAGATTATATACATAAAACGTAATATTATCTACAGAAGAATGCATGCTGTCCAGTCGTAGCTTTTGCAATATCTGGACCCATTGCGCTGACACTAGCGCCATGAGCATGACCACTTTGAGCGTTAACTTATGGAAAAACAGAGATGTAATTGGAGCCAATTGCCAAAGCAGCGTGAGAACTATGCTCACATCCCAGATTTCCGTATATCTAGGTCTGGGAGGGTTTTTGTTAAAATATCTCTCATGAATCGGGCCACCAATGGATGAGATCCGACAGAGTGTTGTCCCAACCCTTGCCCTAAATAGTAGGACAAAGCACTTTGTGCACTATTAATGGTACTATAGCTCAACTGCTCGTCAAAATGCTATGTAGCAAGGAACTCAAATACATCCGGTATGCCTGCAGTATGATAAGATATATTTGACTGTAAACAGAACATCTCCCATTTCTTAATATGAGATACATATTATTTTTTAGTACTATCACTCCAGGCCACCGTAAACACATCCACGGTCCTACTCAATAGTACGATTCCCTGGAACGGTCTGGCCAGAATATACAAATCAACAGATTAATACGATCATGTAACGGGTGACTCAACAAGTTGCTGCATTTGGGGATAGTCATGAATGGCTGTGTCATCAGTCTCAGGACCAATGGGAACCATGGCTGTGTGGACCAGTTAGGAACTACCAAAACGCCTGAAGCGGAGTCGTGCTCTATTTTTGCTGAGACATTGACTGATGAGGCAGAATGGGGGAAAAGCGTAAAAGAACGTACGTCCCCAATGTAGCGAGAATGCATCCACTGCTACTGCCCCTGGATCCGGTTCCCATGAGACGTATTTAGGCAACTGGTGATTTAATCTGGATGCAACAGATCTATGTCTGGCAATCCATACCGGCTGACAATCATTTTGAAAACTTTTGGATTCAGCATCCATTCTGTGTTGTCATTGAATTTACGTGACCTGGTGTCTGCCACTTTCACATTATCTCTACCTGGTAGGTAGATATCTGAGACCCAGATGTTTCTCGGAATTCACCAGTGCCAGATGAGGTTAGCCAGACTGTCACATGATAATGACCTAATTCCACCCACGTGATTGATATATTCAACAGCTGTGGTATTGTCAATCTGAAGCTGAACATGTAAATAATGCATTGTTGAGCAGAATGCTTTTAGGCCATAGAATGCACCCAGCAATTCTACGTAGTTTATCCCATGCCTCTGCAGGATTAATGCTTCTTGCACACTCCATCTGCCACCACAGCTAGACTCGGTATCAGTAGCTCCCCATCCCGAAGCACTCACATCAGCTTGTAAAACTGAAGGTTGTTGAATGTCTCTAGTACATTAGTTACATTAGTTATCCACCATCGCAACTCGGCGATAGCTTCGGCTGGCAACTGCATTGGTCCATCGAAATGACCTGCATTTTCTTTCAGTGCTTGTTCTTTAGCTCGTTGCACATTCTAATAGTGCAGAGGTCCAAACTGCACTGCAGGGAAAACCGCCACTAATTTACCAATAACACTGGCTACTCATCTATGGAGGGTTGTTGTTCATCTACCAGACTGCTACAGGCCTTCATAATTTCTACAGTTTTGGCCGTAGGCAAAGTCACTGACATGTTAGTTGAATCAATGATGAACCCCAATAGTCAATCATTCTAGATGTTACTAATTTGGATTTAATTGGATGTATGAGGAACCTAACTTCTCAAACAGGTGTTTGGTAACTGAAACCGATTCCTCAGCTGCTTCCTGAGGTTTTGTTTTGTTTTGTCTATGATCAGAACCATCATCCAAGTATGCCATTACAATGTGATTCTGAGCGCAGAGTAGCCCTAATACTGGTTTCAACCATTTTGTAAATATCCGTGGGCTGAGGTTAACCCATTGGGCAAAGCTTTAAATTGCCACGGCTGCCTCATCCAACTAGATTTCAAGTATCTACAGTATTGGTGATGAATTGGTACTGAATAATATGCATCTTTCAGATCTATGGTTGCCATATAACACCATTTTGATACCAGTTGCTTAGCAGTACTGAAAGTTTCCATTTAAAAATGTTTATATTGGACATAAGAGTTAAGTCAGGTTAGGTCCAAAATGACTCGGCACTCACCATCGTTCTTTTGCCTGGGGAATATATTGGACACAAATTGTTGTGGCTGATATGCCGTCATTTCAATTACCCCTTTTTGGAATAATATTCCAATTTCATCATTCACCCGTAGAGGTTCTGGTCTTGAAAACCCAATACCCGACTAGGTGTATTTTGTATGGGTGGATGTACTTCCGAGATAAACTTGATTCGAGACCCCCGGATACAGTCGAGTATGAATAGAGCTGATGTTATGCATCACCATTCATCATAGAACAATTGCAACCTACCCCCGACCGGTGACTGATCTCTAGAGGATATATCCTGGACTAGTCCAGTACTTGTACCTCCATGGTTGCTGGATTCTTCGGTCTCCTGGCCCTGTGTGGGGTATGCATTGGAGCGTGCGAATGTTTTGGTCCCTAGATAAGGGACGTATCAGATATTAAACTGATAAGAACAGATACTACACTTGATCTTAGCCAAGAAGCCGAGGATGATGCGTGTAGCTGGAGTCGCCCGGCTTGGTCCTTGACCTGTACCATTGTCTGTAGCCTGTCTGAAAGGGTATGGTTTTCGAGGCGGCATCCTGCTCCCAGGATGACTTTTGATGAGGCCGATTGTTTTTGCCTCATCGTTCAGGTCTTTTTCTGGATATTAGAGGATCTGCACAAGGCTGTGAACCGTGGGTTGAGCGTAGGCTTGATGGCTATTTCGTGAATAATTAATTTTCAAAATGGGCATTACACAGTAGGGCCCATATCCTGCCGTGTTTTTTGATAGTGGTGCCCTTGCACCATTTGTCCAAATGCTGTTATTCCTGCTCCAACCAGTTTCAAGACTTTCTGCAGCCTCAACTCATGCGCCCTCATGATGCGCCCATTTGCCCCCAGTTAGCCTGGTTCACTGTGGGCACTTTGAGCGATGCACAGTTAACAAGTGTCTGATATCTCTGCGAAGTTTCCTCCATTATGGAGTCCTGGAGCTGGTGAGAGGCCAAATAGTTAACATTGCCGGCCAGGTTTTCATCCATCTGTTCACCAGCTCCAGCCGGTATGGCAAATTTTGCTTGCCACATCCGGCACACCTGGAGCAGAGCTCATGTGCTTTGGTGCATGCTCTTCTGCAGTATCACCAACTTCAGAGTCAGAGTCATATACTGCCCTGGCTCTCCCGTCTCATGCTCACGGGAGGTATCATGCAGCCCTTAAAAAGGCGCTGCTGTTATGAGTCCCCATGCAGACTCATAGGCATATTGTTCTTCCTACCTGTACGGCATATCAGCTAGAGGTTGCTGCTGAAAGCTGCTGGGGACCCTCGGGGTATAAAACCCCAGCTGGAACACCTCCTGGTTGATCATTTTATCTATGAGGTGTTCCATGTTGTCTAGACATCCCCAACCTTTTTATTGGAAGGGGGGAAGTCTTCCTGGCCTGACTCATCAGAGTCGACAGGCATGCACAATTTACTCTTAGCCTGCCTCCCGACAGGAATGGCCACAGTGCTCTGAAACACCGGAGTTGCTGCCGCTGGCTGACCTGCCGGCGGCTCTGAAGTCGGCGTCTCAAAGCCGGCGTACACCTGCTGACCGCGGCCCCCGGGTAGGTTTTACTTTTATAGGCGACACCCTCACCTTACTTTCTGTTAATATTTTTCCCTTTGGAAATGTCCCCACTGGCTCCTGCAACCAGCCTTACGGGACCAAGCAAACCGCAGCAAGTTTAAAACACTTCCCTGCGGATGTTTTACTTACCGCTGGTGGAGCTGCGCTCTCCACCCTGTCGGTGCGCCAAGCGCGTCTGACGTAATGACGTGCAGGCGCACTGGCGGGGCTTCTTCACGGAATCACTCACGTGACTCCGAAGTCAAATAAGAATTATATCAGAATGAAAGTGAACCCTGAAGTTGGGAAAGTAAAAATAGTGCTATAATGATGGAGGAATAAAACATTTAAAAGGAAGATAAATTATTGCGTTGGAGATGCAAAATGAATTAACACAAAGGAAAGAAATGGAACCAGGTGTACGAATGAAAGAGTTAAAGCACTGGGCTTAAAAAGGCACCCTTGTAATCAGAATAAATGAATATTATTGTTCACCCCTGCCGAGTGAACACACATTGAACAATGAATATAATGTGTTAGACCAGACAAGTACATACAAATTGCTCAGAGGGAATGAAATAAATTAACAGAAATTGATTCTAGTTAAAGAAAAGAGTTACATTTGTGTTGCATTTTTTACATGCTATGTTAGTACATCCAAGAAACACAACAGCCAATCCACATCAATCATAATCTCAAAATCAGATATGCAATATCAGTCGTAGAATTGTTTTGAGCAAGTGGTTGAAGGTTTACAATAGACCATGACACAAGGGAAGTCATCATAGCATCCTGGAACCTTTCCTATGCACTTGAGGAGAATGACAGCCTTAGTTTCATTTTTTAGAAACAGGAGGAAGCAAACGCAGAGGCTAAAGGGTCTGTCCCACTTGCCGATTTTTTTCAGTGTCGCCAAAACATTTTGAACATTTCAAAATTCAGCTGCGACAAAAAAAACGTTGCGACACTCGAAAAAACACCGCTCATCATACGTCATCACGCTGCGTTACGGCGCTGCACCGACGTGTCACGCTGCGACATTTTGGTGACCTGATACATCAGTCAATGATGTCGGCAGACAGCGAATAAATCGCTAAGTGGGACAGGCCCTTAAGGAAGGAAGTCAAGGCCAAGAGGAGTTTATCAATGTAAGGAGGAAATTGATGCGAGCTGAACTACAGAATTTACAGAATTAGCCAAATCAAGGCTAGGTGTAAATGGTACTAAATATTGAAGACAGATTTGGACGTACCTCAATTACTCGGACGATGTCGCGCAGACCCAGTAATTCTGGATCGAAATTAATATTGGCTTTACTGGTGGTGAGGTTCACTGACGCCGTTAAAATCCCCTTGACTTCTGTTAACTTCGATTCAATTGTGTGAACACAAGAAGAACATGTCATTCCTGTAATCTAAAGGTACATATTTACTTATTCATGGGATGTGGCAAGGCCAGTTTTGACAACCTGTACGTCTTTGGAAAGTGGGTGGAAACTGGAGCACGAGGAGAAAACCCATGTAGTCACAGGGAGTAATTACAAACTCCTTGCAGTTAGCGCCCGTAGTCAGGATCAAACCTGGGTGTCTGGTGCTGCAAGGCCGTAACTCTACCACTGTGCTGCCCAAGCGCGTTAAGGGTCATGCCATTAGTTTGTTATTTTCCCCTTACATTTGACCTTCCAAAGTGCAAGACCTCACACTTGCTTGGATTAAACTCCTTCTGCCATTTCTCCGCCCATTTCAAACTTACTAACCAAACTATCTAAGTTTACGGCCAAGTCATTTATACATATCACAAAAAGCAGAGGTCCCAGCATACATCGTTGTGGAACGCCACAAGTCACAGACCAGCAGCCTGAATATTATCCCTCCACCATGACCGTCTTCTATCAGTAAACCAGTTCTGAATCCATACAACCAAGTTACTGGTTAATCCAATGCATCTTCATCCAATGCATCTTCATTTACTGGATCAGCCTACTACAGGGTACATTATCAATGCCTTACTAAAATACATGTGGACAATATCCACTGGCCGACCCTCATCGATCACCTTTGTCACCTCCTCAATAAAGTTAGCAAGATACAATCAGCCATGTTCGAAGCCATGCAGCATACCTCTAATTAATCCATTTTCTAAATGGGATTATATCCTGTGTCGAAGAATCCACTCCAATATGACACGAAGCTCAATGGCCTATAATTCCCTGGAATCTCTCTACTCCTCTCACATAAAGGAACGACATTAGCTATTTTTCAGAACTTCACTTGGAGCTCGAGAAGGTGCAAAGGTCTTTGCCTAGGCTCCTGCAATCTCTTCTCTTGCTTCTTTCAATAACCTGGGATAGATCTCATCAGGGGATATATGCACCTTATGATCTTCAAGAAACCTAAAAAGAACCCTAAAAACTGTTCTTTCTTAAAAATGCCTTACCTATTAGTATTCTCCACACTGATCTCATTGTCATTGTGTCCTTCTTCTTGGTAAAAACTGATGCAAGTATTCATTTTGTTTCTCACCTGCATCTCCAGAGTCCAAGGACAAATGCCCACCTTTATCCTTGAGCAGTTCTACCCTCTCCCTAGTTACCCTCTTGCTTTGGGGTTTTCCTTGATCCAACTCGTTAAAGCCATATCCCGGTCCCATTTGGTCCTTCAAATCGTCCATGAGTTCTTTCCTCCTTTCTTTATATGCCTCAAAAGGCCCTGTCTGATTGCACCCTCTTAAACCTTGCATGCTCCTGTTGTTTCTTTTTGACCAAATTTAAAATTTCTTTGGCTATCCAAAGTTCCCTTAGTTTGCCATTTTTATCCCTCCGCCTTACTGGAGCATGCTGGTTCTAAACGTTAAACGATTCGCATGTGAGATGTGGATATAGTCACTAACAAGTGCTTCCTGTGTAACCTCCAGAGCTCCTACCTAATGACATTTTAGTTTGCCTTGCTCCAATTTAGTATCTTCCTGTAAGGTTCAGCCTTCTCCCTATTCAAAGCAATCTCAAATTTCTGATTTTACTGCGGAGTCATGTGACTGACTACGTGAAGACCCCGCCAGCACGCATGTGAAGCGACAGGCAGGAGGAGCGCCGCTCCTCCAGTGTAAGTTTAAAAACGGGCTGCAGGTAAGTCATACCATTCCCGAGGTCAGGCACGTGCCGTCAGGGTAGGCAAGGTAGGCACTGCCTACCCTGACTAAAATTATAACATAGTAATGTCTAAATATTAATAGTAAAGGCATGGGAGAATTATGCCTGTGTAAGAGACTGATCTCTTAGGTAGGCATAATTCTCCGTGCCTTTCATCCACAGCGCTTGTAACACGGGAAGGTCTGTGCAGCCCACGTGCTATCAGCGCTGCCTGAAGCCGTCAGTTTCAAGCGGGGCTGAAGGCAGCAGAAATTCCAAATCCTAAATTGTGCCAAATCCTAATCGGAAAGTGCCAAATCCTAAATTGGCAGCCAGTATCAATTACATGGCAACTAACCAACTGCAAGAGCAAGCCATTAATGACACGGCAACCAAGTACTTAGCTCCGGAGAATTGTATCTCCCTCAACGTGTCTGCTGTTAACAACCCCATTTGGGGTAACATGAGCCCTGGCATCAGGAGCCAGGAAGTCAAACTCCAGATGATCCTCAAACTACTGTCTGCTGGGATTACGGCCGTTGCCAGGTCAGTGGACGGAGTTGAAATGCCGGAGGAGCTGCAGGATGCTCTAGCTCTCCTATGTAACACTCAATATGAGATAAACAGTTACAGGAAGAGTGTCATCCGGCCTGCACTCAACCCCAAGTTCGCGGGGTTGTGCAGACCCAGCAGTGCACAGCTGCCAACATTGCTATTCGGGGACAACCTGCCTAAACAGGTCAAAGACCTCGATGAAGAGGCGATACAATAGGCATGATTAAAGTGTCGGCTGCCACCAAGTCCTCATACCAGCGGCGGCAGCACCCCTATGCATCCACCAGCAGACAACGCTACAGTGACAGACCACCTGCTGGTGAAAGCTTGAAGGCTGTTCAACCTGCTCAACATTCTTTTTTAGACCATGGCCCAGCACGGCCTTCTTCGAAGATGCCCCACCCCCACACCACAGCGACTCCACATCACAAGAAACAAGGACAGAGGCAACCAACGCAGCATCGCCGGTAACCATGGAGGTAGGTGAGTCTGGTTGCCTCAGGAACATTGCATGTTTAAACTCCTCACGGGTTGGAGGATGGTTGCACTTGTTTCAGGATGCCTGGAGTACTTTAACCTCTGATCCTTTCATACTGGAAAGTATTCAGGGATATAAAATTGAATTAGTTCACAAACTCCCTTCCCCTGTTCAGCATACACCTAGTCGAACGTTTGTACTTTCACAGAAAGAAAAGACAGAAGGTCATGCTGAACTCTTAAGACTAAATTCAAAAGGGGTAATTGAGAAAACCAAAAGAGAGTCTCATGAGTTTGTATCGAACATTTTCACTAAAATTAAAAAGACGGCGGATGCCGCATCATTATAGATTTGATTGAACTATGCCCATTTCAAAATGGAAACCTTTGTCATGGCCAAACAGCTAATTTCCAAAAGGTACTTCATGGCTTGCATCGACCTAAAGGATGCAATCTATTCAGTACCAATAAGACAAGTAACATCGCAGATATTTGAAATTTGTCTGGATGGGGCAGCTCTGGCGTTATAAAGCGCTGCCTAATGGATTATCATCAGCGCCCAGACTGTTTACCAAATTATTAAAACCAGCTTTAGCATGTCTCAGGAAACAAAAACATATTGTTATGGCTTACCTCGATGATATTTTAATCGTGGGAAAAATCTTGGAGTTGGCCAAACTGGCCGTCTCAGCCACCGAGCACCTATTTCAAAAGCTGGGATTTATCATTCATCCAGATAAATAAAAATTGATGCCTTCTACCACTATGGACTATTTGGGTTTCACAATTGACTCTGTTCATATGTCGGTCATTTTGCCACTGAACAAAGCGTCAGACTTGATAGAAGCATGCAACAGCCTTACTGGCATCAGGAAACCATCTATTCGGCAAGTAGCCAGAGTGATTGGGAAGCTTGTGGCAGCTTTCCCAGCCACACTATTTGGCCCACTGCATTACCAAAACCTACAAAGGGCAAAAATTGCAGCACTCAAGCACCAGGCGGGCCTTTTTTACAGGCCAATGCAATTACCAGGGAAAGCAAAATTGGAATTACAATGGTGGATAGACAATGCTCGACATTGCTCTAACCCCATCATAGTCACAAATCCCTTGGTTATACTACAAACTGATGCCAGCGCAAAAGGTTGGGGAGCAACTAATACCACCTCCAGTTGTCTTGGTAGATGGAGTGCACATGAATTAACCCTACTTCCGGCACTAGGAATTAATTATCTAGAAATGCTGGGAGCTTTTCATGGACTCCGGGCTTACTGTTCGGACATGCACCATCTGCACGTACGTTTACAGATTGATAATACCACTGTGGTGGCTTATGTCAATCATATGGGTGAATAAAGTCGATATCCTGTGACAAATTGGTCAATACAATCTGGCACTGCTGCCTAAAAAGGAGCATTTGGATATCAGCCACTTACCTTCCAGGTATGCTAAATACAGTGGCGGACACCAGGTCACGCAAGTTTAATGACAACACCGAATGGATGTTGGACCGCAAAGTGTTTGCCGGCATTGTAGATCGGTATGGAACACCAGATATCGACCTTTTTGCATCCAGACTCAATCACCAAATATCAACATATGTTGCATGGGAACCAGACCCTGGGGCAGTAGCGATGGACGCTTTCTCGCTACACTGGGGGAATTTGATTTTCTATGCATTTCCCCCCCTTCTGCCTCATCAGTCGGGTCTTGCAAAAAATTCAACAAGACTCCGCATCGGGTATTCTGGTTGTGCCCGACTGGCCTACTCAACCATGGTTCCCTGTGGTACTGGACATAGCCTCAGAACCATGCATTCCAATAACTAAACATCCGTGTTTATTGCTACACCCTATGACAGGGAAGAGTCACCCGTGCCATGACCGGATAAACCTGTTGGTTTGCAGGGTTTGAAAAGGTCACTTCTGGATTTTGGATCTCGGACCGAACAATCAATATCATCACAGCATCGTGCAGGGAGTCAACCAGGAGCCAGTACCTCACTTACGTGAAGAAATGGGAGGTGTTCTGCACCAAAACGAACACCACATATGACACAGCCACCATCACGGAAGTGCTGGAGTTCCTGGCAAGCCTTCATTTCGATGAAGGTTTGAGCTACAGTGCCATCAACTGTGCCAGAAGTGCCCTATCCAATTATCTCGGACGAGGTTGCAATCACCTAACAGTGGGGTCTCACCCTTTGATGTCAAAACTAATGAGGGGAATATTTAATTCAAATCCCCCCAGGCCTAGATGTTCCCAGACCTGGGATATCGGCATTGTACTAACCATGCTCCGAGGGTGGGCACCAATAACGTCACTTTCATTGGACAAACTAACCTACAAAATGGTCATGCTGATGGCACTCATGATGGCGCAACGGGTACAGTCCCTACACAAGTAAAGTATGGAACCAACAGCAAGGTAACTTTCTTTATGCAGGGGTTACTCAAACAAGACAGGCCTGGATCATCTGGCCAAAAGTTGGATTTCCTGGCCTACCCCGTAGACAGCCGTTTATGCATAGTGACCCACCTTTTACGCTACATGGAGGTCACCAAGGGTCTCACAGGCATGGAGAGGGTTTTGGTTATAAGCCACCAACGCCCTCATCATAGAGTCACCGTGCAAACCATTTCAAGATGGTTAAGGGTGGTATTGGGTGCAGCGGGGGTGGACACTAACGTGTTTAAATCTCACTCCACCAGGGCTGCATCCACATCGGCGGCAAGGATGATGGAAGTTCCAATGGACCACATCCTTTCAACGGCGGGTTGGACAAATGAAAAAACCTTTCAGCGGTTCTACAATAAACCCGTGGCCGCGCCTGAGACGTTTGCCGACAGAATATTACGTTCTGTATTATAATTTCTCCGATGTAGGGGTATTATCATTTGGTATTGTTAAATAAATACCCTTTTGTTTTTCAGCACAGTTTCATGTCTGAAATACTTTAACATACTTCCTCCATTTCTCATAATGGCAGTGTGTGAGCATGGACTCGTTCCAGGCCATGAAATCACAGAGCTTTGAAACCTCCACGTAGTCACTCACGTGACTCCAAAGTAAAATAGTAAGATTAAATGAGAACTTACCAGTTTGAAGTTTGATCTTTATTTTATGAGGCGTTACGATGAGGCATTACATGCCCACCGCTCCCAAACCCTCTATTATAAAGTTCAACTGATATGCTAGTTCTCTTATCTTACTATGTTAGTCAACTCTGGTATCTGTGATTTCACACCACTGCTTTGAAGAACGTCGCGCATGCGTGCTGGCGGGGTCTTCACGTAATCCCTCATCGTAACTCCTCATAAAATAAAGATCAAACTTCAAACTGGTAAGTTTTCATTTAATCTTACTATTACTATCCCTAAAATGCTCTTCCACTGTAACACTGGTCACCTGATCAGGCACATTTCCCAATACAAGGTCTAATATGTCCCCTTCTAGGGTTGGACTCTCCATGTGCTGTTTCAAGAAACTCTCTCGGAAGCACCTCACCCATACTGCCCTGTCTATGTCTTTAGCACTGAGCAAGGCCCGGTCAATATTGGGGAACTTAAAGTTACCACTAAGCCAACTTTGGCATATTTCAGTAATCTGTATATATATCTGTTCGTAATAAGGTGGATGAGTTGAACGTGCAGATAGCTATTAATGAGTATGATATAGTTGGGATCACGGAGACATGGCTCCAGGGTGACCAAGGCTGGGAGCTGAACATCCAGGGGTATTCAATATTCAGGAGGGATAGAGAGAAAGGAAAAGGAGGTGGGGTAGCGTTGCTGGTTAGAGAGGAGATTAACGCAATGGAAAGGAAGGACATTAGCTTGGAGCATGTGGAATCAGTATGGGTAGAGCTGCGAAACACTAAGGGGCAGAAAACGCTAGTGGGAGTTGTGTACAGGCCACCTAACAGTAGTAGTGAAGTTGGGGATGGTATAAAACAGGAAATTAGAAATGCGTGCGACAAAGGCAAAACAGTTATAATGGGTGACTTCAATCTACATATAGATTGGGTGAATCAAATTGGCAGGGGCGCTGAGGAAGAGGGTTTTTGGAAAGTATGAGGGATAGTTATCTAAATCAACATGTAGAGGAACCAACGAGAGAGCAGGCTATTTTAGACTGGGTATTGAGTAATGAGGAAGGGTTAGTTAGCAGTCTTATTGTGCGTGCCCCCTTGGGCAAGAGTGACCATAATATGGTCGAGTTCTTCATTAGGATGGAGAGTGACATTGTTAATTCAGAAACAATGGTTCTGAACTTAAGGAAAGGTAACTTTGAGGATATGAGACGTGAATTGGCCAAGATTGACTGGCAATCAATTCTAAAAGGGTTGACGGTGGATACGCAATGGAAGACATTTAAAGACTGCATGGATGAACTACAAAAATTGTTCATCCCAATTTGGCAAAAGAATCGATCAGGGAAGGTAGTGAATCCGTGGATAACAAGGGAAATCAGGGATAGTATCAAAGCAAAGGATGATGCGTACAAAGTAGCCAGAAAAAGCAGCATACCAGAGGACTGGGAAAAATTCAGAGACCAGCAGAGAAGGACAAAGGGCTTGATTAGGAAAGGAAAAATAGATTATGAAAGAAAACTGGCAGGGAACATAAAAACTGACTGCAAAAGTTTTTATAGATATGTGAAGAGAAAGAGATTAGTTAAAACAAATGTAGGTCCCTTGCAGTCAGAAACAGGTGAGTTGATCATGGGGAACAAGGATATGGCGGACCAATTGAATAACTACTTTGGTTCCGTCTTCACTAAGGAAGACATAAATAATCTGCCGGAAATAGCAGGGGACCGCAGGTCAAAGGAGTACTTGAGTGAAATCCAGGTTAGTCGGGAAGTGGTGTTGGGTAAATTGAATGGATTAAAGGCCGATAAATCCCCAGGGCCAGATAGGCTGCATCCCAGAGTACTTAAGGAAGTAGCTCCGGAAATAGTGGATGCATTAGTGATAATCTTTCAAAACTCTTTAGATTCTGGAGTAGTTCCTGAGGATTGGCGGGTAGCAAACGTAACCCCTCTTTTTAAGAAGGGGGGGAGAGAGAAAACGGGGAATTACAGACCAGTTAGTCTAACATCGGTAGTGGGGAAACTGCTAGAGTCAGTTATTAAAGATGGGATAGCAGCACATTTGGAAAGTGGTGAAATCATTGGACAAAGCCAGCATGGATTTACGAAAGGTAAATCATGTCTGACGAATCTTGTGGAATTTTTCGAGGATGTAACTAGTAGCGTGGATGGGGGAGAACCAGTGGATGTGGTGTATCTGGACTTCCAGAAGGCTTTCGACAAGGTCCCACATAAGCGATTAGTATATAAACTTAAAGCATATGGCATTGGGGGTTCAGTATTGATGTGGATAGAGAACTGGCTGGCAAACAGGAAGCAAAGAGTAGGAGTTAACGGGTCGTTTTCACAATGGCAGGCAGTGACTAGTGGGGTACCGCAAGGCTCAGTGCTGGGACCCCAGCTATTTACAATATACATAAATGATCTGGATGAGGGAATTGAAGGCAATATCTCCAAGTTTGCGGATGACACTAAGCTGGGGGGCAGTGTTGGCTGTGAGGAGGATGCTAGGAGAATGCAAGGTGACTTGGATAGGCTGGGTGAGTGGGCAAATGTTTGGCAGATGCAGTATAATGTGGATAAATGTGAGGTTATCCACTTTGGTGGCAAAAATAGGAAAACCGACTACTATCTAAATGGTGGCCGATTAGGAAAAGGGGAGATGCAGCGCGACCTGGGTGTCATGGTACACCAGTCATTGAAAGTAGGCATGCAGGTACAACAGGCAGTGAAGAAAGCCAATGGTATGTTAGCTTTCATAGCAAAAGGATTTGAGTATAGGAGCAGGGAGGTTCTACTTCAGTTGTATAGGGTCTTGGTGAGGCCACACCTGGAGTATTGCGTACAGTTCTGGTCTCCAAATCTGAGGAAGGACATTATTGCCATAGAGGGAGTGCAGCGAAGGTTCACCAGACTGATTCCTGGGATGTCAGGACTGTCTTATGAACAAAGACTGCATAGACTCGGTTTATACTCTCTAGAATTTAGGAGATTGAGAGGGGATCTTATAGAAACTTACAAGATTCTTAAGGGGTTGGACAGGCTAGATGCAGGAAGATTGTTCCCGATGTTGGGGACGTCCAGGACAAGGGGTCACAGCTTAAGGATAAGGGGGAAATCCTTTAGGACCGAGATGAGAAGGAATTTTTTCACACAGAGAGTGGTGGGTCTCTGGAATTCTCTGCCACAGAGGGTAGTTGAGGCCAGTTCATTGGATATATTTAAGAGGGAGTTAGATGTGGCCCTTGTGGCTAAGGGGATCAGAGGGTATGGAGAGAAGGCAGGTACGGGATACTGAGTTGGATGATCAGCCATGATCATATTGAATGGCGGTGCAGGCTCGAAGGGCCGAATGGCCTATTCCTGCACCTAATTTCTATGTTTCTATGTTTCTATGTTTCTATGTTTCTATGTTTCTATGTTTCTATGTTTCTATGTTTCCTCTATCTCCGCCTTGCTATTGGGTGGCCTATACTACCATGCCATGAGAGTGCTTGCACCTTTCTTATTTCTAAGCTCTACCCATATCACCTCAGTGCACAAACCCTCCAGTATGTCCTCTCTGAGTGCCACCCTGACAGTCTCCCTGATTAACAGCACAACTCTTCCACCTCTTTTGCCTCCCTCTCGAAACATCAAAACCCCGGAACAGTGAGCTACCAGTTGTGTCCCTCTCGCAACCATGTTCCACAATGGTCATAGTCCTTATCGCTGATCCAGGCTCTAAGTTCATCTGCTTTCTCCAGAATACTCCTTGCATTGAAATAAATGCACCAGCCCATCAGCGACACCATATTCCTTCACTTCTGCCTGCCCGTCCTTCCTTTGAGAGATATGGGTCATAACCTCTACTTTTCCATCACACCTTTCAATTTCTGACCTACCACTCTGGTTTCAATTACAGTTGTTCAAATAGTTATTGATCCCTGTATCATTAGTCATGAACGCATACTTACGTGAAGTACCAATTTCCCAGGTTCAGACTTGTCTTCTTCTATCACGGTTGCATCATAACCTAAATCTGTGATAAGTTCAGCAATGGCAGCAGGTTGGATGCTCCCCGGATAATATATCACCTCTGCTTTTCCCGCCATTAGTGCCACCACAACAGATTGGATTGCTAAAAGACACCCATTACATCTAAAATGGTATGTTATATTTAGTAGAAAATGCAAAATAAGACAAACATTTCCCTCTCTCGCCTTTGATCACATGTTGAAGTAGCAATGAAAATGGTTTGTTTAAGGACCTGTTGAAATGTTCAGGGGCTGATATCTCGCAAATACATTTTTCTTCAACTATCGCCGGGAAATTGAATTTCCACTAAATTCCCAAATATATAATAGTGCTCAATAAAATAGTGCCCCAAACTTCCACGTACCCTGAAAATTCAGTTAATCGTTCATGTTTGGAAGGCTATAATACTGTTTCATTAAATTGTTGGGCACAGATTGATCATTGATGAACTTACTACTTGAAACTCCCAGTTAAATCAAGCTGCACATTAATAATCATGGCAATAGACCAAAAGGGTGCCATTGACCAGGCTGCATTTGTCCTATGTCTTGTGACTGGGCAGATGTTTATATAGGACTTGGTCAGCATTTTTCAGTGTAACTGGAATACTGACATCATTAACTAATTTAAACTCCAATTTAATAAACAGGATATTATCAGGGTCCATTGCCTTTACACAATGCTCAGCTATTTATTGATGCTGTATTATTCGGAGAGGCACCAGTTGGCCATCACTGATCATCCATCTGGATAATAGACAATAGATGCAGGAGTAGGCTATTCGACCCTTCGAGCTAGCACCGCCATTCAATGTGATCATGGCTGATCATTCCCAAACAGTACCCTGTTCCTGCCTCTCCCCATATCCCCTGACTCCGCTATTTTTAAGAGCCCTATCTAGCTCTCTCTTGAAAGCATCCAGAGAACCTGCCTCCACCACCCACTGAGGCAGAGAATTCCACAGACTCACCACTATCTGTGAGAAAAAGTGTTTATTCGTCTCCATTCCAAATGGCTTACTCCTGATTCTTAAACTGTGGCCCCTGGTTCTGGACTCCCCCAACATTGGGAACATGTTTCCTGCCTCAAGCATGTCCAAATCCTTAACAATCTTATATCTTTCAATGAGATATTCGCTCATCCTTCTAAACTCCAGAGTGTACAAGCCCAGCCGCTCCATTCTCTCAGCATATGACAATCCCGCCATCCCGGGAATTGACCTTGTAAACTTACGCTGCACTCCCTCAAGAGCAAGAATGTCCTTCCTCAAATTAGGGGACCAAAACTGCACACAATACTCCAGGTGTGGTCTCACTAGGGTTCTGTACAACTGCAGAAGGACCTCTTTGCTCCTATATTTGATTCCTCTTGTTTTAAAGGCCAACATGCCATTCGCTTTCGTCAGTGCCTGCTGTACTTGCTGCTTACTTTCATAGACTGATGTACAAGGACCCCCAGATCCCGTTGTACTTCCCCTTTTCCCACTTGACACCATTTAGATAGTAATCTGCCTTCCTGTTTTTGCTACCAAAGTGGATAACCTCACATTTATCCGCATTAAACTTCATGTGCCATGCATCTGCCCACTCCCCCAACCTGTCCAAGTCACCCTGCATTCTCATAGCATCCTCCTCACAGTTCACACTGCCACCCAGCTTTGTGACATCTGCAAATTTGCTAATGTTACTTTGAATCCCTTCATCCAAATCATTGTTGTATATTGTAAATAGCTCCAGTCCCAGCACCGAGTCTTGCGGTACCCCACTAGTCACTGCCTGCCATTCTGAAAGGGATCCGTTAATCCCTAATCTTTGTTTCATGTCTGCCAACCACTTTTCTATCCATGTCAGCACTCTACCCCTAATACCATGTGCCCTAATTTTGCACAATCTAAGGTTTGAGTCGTAGAATCACAGATCCTGCTGACCAGTGCTGTCGGGGAGCATTTAAACTAATGTGGCAGGGGGATGGATACAAGAGCAGAGGCAGGTGGGTGTAAAACGAGGGTTGAAGCAATAGGGAGCAAGGTGAAAAGTAAAAGTGGCATGCAGACAAAACCAGGGCAAAAATCAAAAAGGGCCACTTCTCAACATAATTGTATAAGGGGTAAGAGCGTTGTAAAAACAAGCCTGAAGGCTTTGTGTCTCAATGCAAGGACTATTCGCAATAAGGTGGATGAGTTGAACGTGCAGATAGCTATTAATGATTATGATATAGTTGGGATCACGGAGACATGGCTCCAGGGTGACCAAGGCTGGGAGCTGAACATCCAGGGATATTCAATATTCAGGAGGGATAGAGAGAAAGGAAAAGGAGGTGGGGTAGCGTTGCTGGCTAGAGAGGAGATTAACGCAATGGAAAGGAAGGACATTAGCTTGGAGGATGTGGAATCGGTATGGGTAGAGCTGCGAAACACTTAAGGGGCAGAAAACTCTAGTGGGTGTTGTGTACAGGCCACCTAACAGTAGTAGTGAAGTTGGGGATGGTATCAAACAGGAAATTAGAAATGCGTGCGACAAAGGCAAAACAGTTATAATGGGTGACTTCAATCTACATATAGATTGGGTGAATCAAATTGGCAGGGGCGCTGAGGAAGAGGATTTTTTGGAAAGTATGAGGGATAGTTATCTTAATCAACGTAGAGGAACCAACGAGAGAGCAGGCTATTTTAGACTGGGTATTGAGTAATGAGGAAGGGTTAGTTAGCAGTCTTGTTGTGCGTGCCCCCTTGGGCAAGAGTGACCATAATATGGTCAAGTTCTTCATTAGGATGGCGAGTGACATTGTTAATTCAGAAACAATGGTTCTGAACTTAAAGAAAGGTAACTTTGAGGGTATGAGACGTGAATTGGCCAAGATTGACTGGCAATCAATTCGAAAAGGGTTGACGGTGGATACGCAATGGAAGACATTTAAAGACTGCATGGATGAACTACAAAAATTGTTCATCCCAGTTTGGCAAAAGAATAAATCAGGGAAGGTAGTGCATCCGTGGATAACAATGGAAATCAAGGACAGTATCAAAGCAAAGGATGATGCGTACAAAGTAGCCAGAAAAAGCAGCATACCAGAGGACTGGGAGAAATTCAGAGACCAGCAGAGGAGGACAAAGGGCTTGATTAGGAAAGGAAAAATAGATTATGAAAGAAAACTGGCAGGGAACATAAAAACTGACTGCAAAGGTTTTTATAGATATGTGAAGAGAAAGAGATTAGTTAAAACAAATGTAGGTCCCTTGCAGTCAGAAACAGGTAAGTTGATCATGGGGAACAAGGATATGGTGGACCAATTGAATAACTACTTTGGTTCCGTCTTCACTAAGGAAGACATAAATAATCTGCCGGAAATAGTAGGGGACCGCGGGTCAAAGGAGGAATTGAGTGAAATCCAGGTTAGTCGGGAAGTGGTGTTGGGTAAATTGAATGGATTAAAGGCCGATAAATCCCCAGGGCCAGATAGGCTGCATCCCAAAGTACTTAAGGAAGTAGCTCTGGAAATAATGGATGCATTAGTGATAATCTTTCAAAACTCCTTAGATTCTGGAGTAGTTCCTGAGGATTGGCGGGTAGCAAACATAACCCCTCTTTTTAAGAAGGGAGGGAGAGAGAAAACGGGGAATTATAGACCAGTTAGTCTAACATCGGTAGTGGGGAAACTGCTAGAGTCAGTTATTGAAGATGGGATAGCAGCACATTTGGAAAGTGGTGAAATCATTGGACAAAGTCAGCATGGATTTACGAAAGGTAGATCATGTCTGACGAATTCTGTGGAATTTTTTGAGGATGTAACTAGTAGCGTGGATAGGGGAGAACCTGTGGATGTGGTGTATCTGGACTTCCAGAAGGCTTTCGACAAGGTCCCACATAAGAGATTAGTATACAAACTTAAAGCATACGGCATTGGGGGTTCAGTATTGATGTGGATAGAGAACAGGCTGGCAAACAGGAAGCAAAGAGTAGGAGTAAACAGGTCCTTTTCACAATGGCAGGCAGTGACTAGTGGGGTTCCGCAAGGCTCAGTGCTGGGACCCCAGCTATTTACAATATACATTAATGATCTGGATGAGGGAATTGAAGGCAATATCTCCAAGTTTGCGAATGACACTAAGCTGGGGGGCAGTGTTAGAGTGAGGAGGATGCTAGGAGACTGCAAGGTGACTTGGATAGGCTGGGTGAGTGGGCAAATGTTTGGCAGATGCAGTATAATGTGGATAAATGTGAGGTTATCCACTTTGGTGGCAAAAATTGGAAAGCAGACTATTATCTAAATGGTGGCCAATTAGGAAAAGGGGAGATGCAGCGCGACCTGGGTGTCACGGTACACCAGTCATTGACAGTAGGCATGCAGGTGCAGCAGGCAGTGAAGAAAGCAAATGGTATGTTAGCTTTCATAGCAAAAGGATTTGAGTATAGGAGCAGGGAGGTTCTACTGCAGTTGTATTGGGTCTTGGTGAGACCACACCTGGCGTATTGCATACAGTTCTGGTCTCCAAATCTGAGGAAGGGCATTCTTGCCATAGTGGGAGTGCAGAGAAGGTTCACCAGATTGATTCCTGGGATGTCAGGACTGTCTTATGAAGAAAGACTGGATAGACTCGGTTTATACTCTCTAGAATTTAGGAGATTGAGAGGGGATCTTATAGAAACTTACAAAATTCTTAAGGGGTTGGACAGGCTACATCCAGGAAAATTGTTCCTGATGTTGGGGAGGTCCAGGACAAGGGGTCACAGCTTAAGGATAAGGGGGAAATCCTTTAGGACCGCGGTGAGAAGGACCTTTTTTACACAGAGAGTGGTGGGTCTCTGGAACTCTCTGCCACAGAGAATAGTTGAGGCCAGTTCATTGGCTATATTGAAGAGGGAGTTAGATGTGGCCCTTGTGGTTAAGGCGATCAGAGGGTATGGAGAGAAGGCAGGTACGGGATACTGAGTTGGATGATCAGCCATGATCATATTGAATGGCGGTCCAGGCTCAAAGGGCCGAATGGCCTACTCCTGCACCTAATTTCTATGTTTCTATCAAACACCCATTTACACTAATCCTAAATTAATCCCATTATTTTTCCCATATTTTCATCAGTTCCCTCTAGATTCTACCACTCACCTGTGCATCAGGTACAGTATATATTGGCTTATTAATCTACCAAACCTACCAAAAGGGCCTTTTCCTGCATCTAGTTCATTCTTCTCTACGTTCTGTCTTAAGAAGGGTTCTGATCCAAAATATCACCCATCCTTTTTCTCCATAGATGCTGCCTGACCCGCTGAGTTACTCCAGCACTTTGTGTCTATCTTAATCTGCCAAACTACTTGTTTTTTGGCACAACAAGCATTTCTGGAGAGAAGGAATGGGTGATGGGTCTCGACCTGAAACATCACCCATTCCTTCTCTCCAGAGATGTTGCTTGTCACGCTGAGTTACTCTAGCTTTTTGTGTCTATCTTCGGTTTAAACCAGCATCTACAGTTCCTTCTTACACATACTTGTTTTAGGAGGGGAATGGGAGGAAACCGGAGCCCCCAGAGGAAACCCACAGAGTCCCAGGCAGACAGGATTTTACCCAGATCTCTGGCACTACAAGGCGGCAGTTTTACCAGCTGTGCTGCTGTGCTGCGCAGTTTTTCCAGTATGGCAATATGGCACTGAGACCAACATAACTATCAAGCAACATTTTTACTATCCCATTATATACTCCCCACATTCTCATCAACTCCTCCCAACACACTATAGCTCAACTATATACTCTGGACAATTTACTGTGTCCACTTATCCTACAAACCCACCAGTCTTTGCGATGTGGGAAGAAACTAGAACCTTAAGGGTAAACCCACGTGGTCACAGGGAGAACATATAAACTTCATACTGACACAGCCAATTCTTGTTGTGTGGAAAGTCTCAGAAAATGAAGTTATCCTGAGGTTTTTGCAGAGCAGTTCGCCACAAAAGGTGCCATTAAATTGGGGCATTCAAGAATAACTTTGTGAGTTGTTTACGACAAATGTGGACTCTTATTCCTTCAGAAGTTAGATCTAAAGTGCATATATAAAAAAGGCTTTATGCATTTCCTTCTGTCTCCAGTTCTCTCTCCTTGTCCCACTTTTTATTCTACTTCTTGCACACAATTTAAATATTATAATGGCCTTGATATACTTAGAATAGAATAGTTTCTTTATTGTCATTGTAACATGAACCATGTACAACAAAATTTAAAAATGTCAACCAGTCAGTGCACCATTCAAACCATAAAAGCTAACGATACATACAAGGTAAAATATTTAAAAAAGATAAACAACTAAAATAAATATGAAATATGAACACCCAACCCTACATCCTTCTGTCGATTTCACAGTGTACCAACCACAGTCCCTTAGTCCCTGCGTTCCTTGGCGGCTACATTTAGTGCCTTTATAGCAGTGGGGTAAAAACTGTTTTTAAGTCTGTTTGTCCTTGTCCTTGTAGATCTGTACCGTCTGCCTGACGGCAACAGTTCAAACAGGGAGTGTCCGGGGTGGGAAATGTCCTTTTAATATTCTGGGATTTTTTGATGCAGCGGGAGCTGTGTAAGTCTTCCAAGGTAAGGAGAGGGCAGCCGACAATCCTCTGGGCGTTGTCAATGGCCCTTTGGAGCGCTTTCCTCTGAGCTGCTGTGCAGCTGGTGTACCACACGCATACACAGTATGTTAGGATGCTCTCAATGGAGCACCGATAAAAGGACAGCAGCAGTCTCTGTGTGATGTTATTCTTCCTGAGCACCGTCAGGAAGTGCAGTCTCTGCTGGACCTTTTTCAGCAGCGCAGAGGTGTTCACGCTCCACGTCAGGTCCTCCTCAATATGGATTCCCAGGAAGCGGAAATCCGCCACCCTCTCCACACAGTCCCCTCTGATGATTAGTGGTACGAGTTCTGTTTTGTTCTTCCTTAAGTCTATTATTATCTCCTTGGTCTTTAAGGTGTTCAGGAGCAGGTTATTTTCTCCACACCACACTGTCAGCTGCTCCACCTCATCCCGATAGGCGTACTCGTCCCCCCCGGAGATGAGCCCCACCACCGTAGTGTCATCTGCAAATTTGACAATGGTGTTGCTGTGATGGGCGGAGGTGCAGTCATGTGTGTAGATGGTGTAGAGCAGGGGGCTCAGCAGGCAGCCCTGTGGAGAGCCGGTACTGAGGCTGAGGGCCGTGGATGTGTGATGGCCCATTCTGACTCTCTGGCTGCGGCCCGACAGGAAGCTATTTATCCACATGCAGGTGGATTGTGGATCTTGGTTCTTGGTTTAGAAACCACTTCTTGGTTTAGATCATGACTGTCAGTGTGGAATGGGATTGAAAGGTCTCACTATTGCCCTTCCATTTCCCAAGTGGCCCAGATAGCACATGCCATGTATTTGACCTGCGAATCCTACAGAGATTTTGTAGGCAGCTATCAGGAAGGTGAATGCTGAGCTCAGTTCCCATGCCACTGATTGCAAAATCAAGGACAATTATGTTTTGCTTGTAAATACAGCAGATCATTCATTCAAGCAGATTGAATTACATTTTATTTATATTTGCTGTACCATTCAAGGTACAGGAAAATATAAATAAAATGTAAATCAATCTTCATCGTTGATGTTAAACAATTGACAACTTTTAAGTATGATGATGGGAGAAATTATAAAACTGACCTGAGTTTGGAAACTGGACCTTAATTTTAGATTTCATGCGAAAAAATTGGTACACTACACAACTTAGAGCTGAAGGCTGCATCAATTGTCACACAAATCTGTAGAGACACTGTTTGCCAGCTTTGTGCGACTTCATAGAGCATTGATTCAAGACCTCCCCTCAGACCAGAGATTATGCTATGGTAACAAGCTCAATTGACAGGGGGAGGGAACAGCTTCCACCATGTCAAAGAGGTGGTGAGAGAGATTGTAAGATCTATGCAGTCTTACAATACATAGTGCAAGTTCTGATCTTTCCCCCTTCACCTTAAACCTATGTCCTATAAGTAATACTTATCCCTTTTAGTGTCAATTCAATTTATGCTTTTGTTTCAGGCAATACATCCAGTGTACCAAGCAAGATGTCAGTGTACATCTACTGACTTATGACGTTCTGATCCACAGGATTGTGTCGTCATCTGCACTTTATGGTGAGCACAAAATACAAGACAAAACGCGTTACTTGAATTAAAAATCTAAGGTATTATTTTTATCAGCTACAAAAGAATTGTACTCTTACTTAAGATTAACATATAATCACTACATACATAGCTAGCAAAAAAATCACTGCTCACCGTCTTCTTTTTGAAGATTTCTTTCAATATTGGCAACACAAGAAACACAAGTCATACCAGTGATCTGTATCAAACATTTTTCCACCTTCTCCTCCACGCTTTGCTTACTGGGTGTATCTGTGATGTGTAGAAACCCAAGTTCATAATCTTCAGTTGGCAGTATGCGCTTCAACCTCTCAGCAGAGGGATCTTTTTTCTTTGGAAAGGCTACGTCTGTTAAAATGATCAAAATGAGTAATTCATGCCAGCAGTCTCTGTGGACTGGGAGAAATAAATCTGTATTATCAGTTACTTTTGCTGTTATGGATACTAATAAGATTATGAATTTGCAGGAACAAAAGAAGCCAACACAACAAGGTGGAATTTCATTCTTGCTGTCTGGCAGGAACAACTAGTTGATCAGTTAAAAGAGCGAGTATATAAATGATAGTCCCAAAATGCTGGAATAACTTCCACCAACATGTCTCCTGCTGCACCAGAGGACCAAACACCCTCGACCACTGCAACACCATCAAGAATGCCTATTACTCTATCCCTCGCCCTCACTTTGGTAAATCCAACCATACCGCGGCGCTGCTTCTTCCTGCCTACAGGCAGCAATTAAAGAGCGCACCCCCAGAGGTGAGTACAGAGCTTGTCAGGGGGGAGGGGGGGGGGGCAGAGGAACAACTACAGGACTGTTTGGAGTCTGTAGACTGGGCAATGTTCAAGGACCCGGCAACAGACCTGAACGAATATGCCACAGTCGTTACAGACTTCATTAAGAAATGTGTGGGGGACTGCATCCCCACCAACACCTTCCAAGTGTTTCCCAATCAGAAACCTTGGATGAACTTTGAGATCTGCACTCTTCTGAAGACCAGACACTGGGCATTCATGTCTGATGATACCGTGGTCCAGATGCGACCTTGGTAAGGCCATCAAAAAGGCCAAAAGGGACTTCTGCTCCAAGCTGGAGGATGAGACAGATGCTCAGCAGCTGTGGCGGGGCCTGAATGCAATCACCTCCTACAAGGCAAAACAGCTCGAATGTCGGCGAAACATCATTTCCTGATGAGCTCAAAGCGTTTTACGCACGCTTTGATAGGGAGAACACCGATGTGCCTTCCCAAGCCCCCATTAGCTGTGATGGTATTTCAGTCTCAGTCACAGAGGTCGACGTCAGGAAATCCTTCAGAGGGGTGAACCCTCGAAAAGCGCCTGGACCTGATGGTATACCTGGTCGTGTTCTAAAACCTGTGCGGACCAACTGGCTGGAGTTTTTACTGACATTTTCAACCTCTCACTTCTGAGGTCTGAGGTTCCCACCTGCTTCAAAAGGGCATCAATTATACCAGTGCCCAAGAAGAGTAAGGTGACGTGCCTCAATGACCATCAACCTGTGGCACTAACGCCTGTGGTGATGAAGTGCTTCGAGAGGTTGATCATGGCGCAAATCAACTCCTACCTCGACAAAAACCTGGACCCTCTGCAGTTCGCTTACTGCCACAACAGATCAACGGTGGATGCGATCTCGCTGGCCCTCCACTCCGCTCTGGACCACTTGGACAACAAAAACTCATATGTCAGGCTGTTATTCATTGATTACAGCCCAGCATTTAATACTATCATCCCCTCCAAGCTGGTTACCAAACTCGCAGAACTGGGTCTCTGCGCATCCCTCTGCAATTGGATCCTCGACTTCCTCATTCACAGACCACAGGCTGTTCGTATTGGTGGAAATGTGTCAGACTCGATAACAATCAGCACGGGAGCACCTCAAGGCTGCGTGCTCAGCCCCCTGCTGCACTCACTCTATACTCATGACTGCATAGCCGGTCATAGTGCAAACTTCATCATCAAGTTCGCTGACGACACCACTGTTGTGGGACGTATGACTGATGGGGATGAGTCAGAGTATAGAAGAGAGATCGAGCAACTGTCCATAAGGTGCCAGCACAATAACCTGGTCCTCAACACCAGCAAAACCAAGGAACTGATTGTAGACTTTGGAAGGAGTAGGATGGGGACCCACAGTCCCATTTATATCAACGGGTCGATGGTTGAAAGGGTCAAGAGCTTCAAATTCCTGGGCGTGCACATCTCTGAAGATCTTTTCTGGTCCGAGAACACTGATGCAATTATCAAGAAAGCACATCAGCGCCTCTACTTCCTGAGAAGATTACGGAGAGTCGGTTTGTCAAGGAGGACTCTCTCTAACTTCTACAGGTACACAGTAGAGAGCATGCTGACCAGTTGCATTGTGGCTTGGTTCGGCAACTTGAGCACACTGGAGAGGAAAAGACTACAAAAGGTTGTAAAAACTGCCCAGTCCATCATCGGCTCTGACCTTCCTTCCATCGAGGGGATTTATCGCAGTCGCTGGCTTAAAAAGGCTGGCAGTATCATCAAAGACCCACACCATCCTGGCCACACACTCATCTCCCTGCTACCTTCAGGTAGAAGGTACAGGAGCCTGAAGACTGCAACGACCAGGTTCAGGAATAGCTACCTCCCCACAACCATCAGGCTATTAAATTTGGCTCGGACAAAACTCTGAACATTAATAACCCATTTTACTTCGGAGTCACGTGAGTGACTACGTGAAGACCCCGCCAGCACGCATGCGCGACATATTGTCGTACGCATGCGGAAGCGACAGTCGGGAGGAGCGGGGCTCCTCCAGCGTAAGTTTATAAAACTTACGAAAGGTAAGTCTCACCGGAGTGGTGAGCGTGGCGACTCAGTGTATACTTGTTTTTCAGGAATTCTACATGGAGTCGCGGAAATCGAAAAGAGCAGCGGCAAGAGCTGCTGCCATGGAGAGCAGCCAGCAGCGTGCCGCTTCTCCTGAGCTACAGGTGTTACCCGCAGCTCCCGACTTTTCGCCTATGAGGGCCGCAGATACGCCGCGGTCGGGCGGTAAATCCACCCGAAAGTCGATGGGGCCGCCGACCCAGCTGGGTCCAGTCCCAAGGACACCCCGTTCGCTGATAGCGACGGGGGTCGTCTTGCCCGCATGGAGCGGATGGTGGAGCAATTGCTCCAGCGTGACCTGCTTTTGCAGGGGCAGAGTCACGGTGGGCCTCTTCGCAGGCCCACGGCAGGATCCTATCATGGACTGCCTAATGTCTCGCCCTCTTCGCAGGGGAGCATTGGGGGTCAGAACTGGGCTGACCCTGAAGAGGGGGAGTTGGCTGAACAACCAACAGTGTCAGGGGTGCAAGAAGAGTTACTGGATATGGTAAACAAGCATGCAGTTCCTTCTCAAAAAGGCCTACCTATCCACCCAAAGCTGGCAGCTAGTATCAAATATATGACTACAAACCAGCTTCAGGAGCAAGCCATCAATGCAACAGCTGATAAGTATCTTGCTCCTGAAAATTGTAACTCACTGACTGTTCCTGCGGTGAATAACCCTATATGGGGGAACATGAGCCCTACGATTAGAGGGCAAGAAATCAAACTTCAGAGGATCCTGAAACTTTTGATCGCCGGGATTACGGCAGTGGCCAGAACTGCAGTGGGAATAGAGTTACCGGAAGAACTACAGGATGCTCTGGCCTTGCTGTGTAACACACAGTACGAGATAAATAACTACAGGAAGAGCATTATCAAACCGGCACTTAACCCCAAGTTTGCGGGGTTATGCAGACCAGGTAACGCTCAACCACCAAATCTGCTGTTCGGGGATAACCTCCCCAAACAGGTGAAAGACCTGGACGAGGAGGCCAAGGCCATAGGCCTGATTAAGGTACCCAGTACCTCCAAACCTCACTACCAACAGCGGCAGCACCCCTACACACACACCGGACAGCGATATCACAACAGACCGTCCGGTGGTGAAAGCTCGAAGGCCGGCCCACCTGCACAACGGTCTTTTTTAGGCCATGGCCCAGCCCCGCCTTCTTGGAAAATGTGCCACCCCTACAACGCAGCAACTCAACAGAAGAAACAAGGGCAAAGACCGCAACACCGGCAATAACCTTGGAGGTAGGTGGGTCTGGCTCCCCCAGGAACATTGCTTGTCTAAATTCATCTTATGTGGGAGGCCGGTTGCACTTGTTTTATGAAGTATGGCGCACTTTTACCTCTGATCCTTACATACTCGGAAGTATTCAGGGCTATAAAATTGAATTAATTTACGAACTCCCTACCCCGGTCCAGCATTCGCCTAGCCGAAAGTTTATACTTTCACAAAAAGAAAGAACGGCAGGCCATGCTGAACTATTAAGACTAATTAGTAACGGGGTAATTGAGAGAACCACCAGAGAATCTCAGGAGTTCGTATCTAATATATTTACCAAAAATAAAAAAGATGGCGGGTGCCGCATAATCATAGATCTGACCAAACTGAATACTTCTGTTCAGTATGTTCATTTCAAAATGGACACTTTTGACACAGCTAGACAGCTAATAGCTAGTGGGTACTACATGGCATGCATTGACTTTAAAGATGCATACTATTCAGTGCCAATACACAAGGATCATAGGAAATACCTTAAATTTATCTGGATGGGACAATTATGGCAATATAAAGCCTTACCCAATGGGTTATCATCAGCACCCAGGCTGTTCACCAAAATATTGAAACCAGCTTTGGCCTATTTAAGGAAACAAAACCATACTGTTATGGCCTACCTTGATGATATCCTCATTGTCGGGGAGAATTTGGGAACGGCTACATTGGCAGTTCTAGCCACAAAACATCTCTTTCAAAAGCTGGGGTTCATCATACATCCAGATAAATCAGAGTTGGAACCCTCTACTACCATGGATTACTTGGGGTTCACCATTGACTCGGTGCAAATGTCTATCACCTTACCACCGAACAAGGTGGTGGACTTGATAGAAGCTTGCAGGAGCCTTACTGGCATCAGGGATCCATCCATACGGCAGGTGGCCAGGGTAATTGGGAAGATAGTGGCTGCTTTTCCCGCAGCACAATTCGGACCACTACATTATCAAAACCTACAAAGAGCTAAAATTATAGCTCTCAAAAGTCATGCAGGCCATTTCGACAGGCCTATGAAGTTACCAGAAAAGGCAAGAATTGAATTAAATTGGTGGATGGAAAATGCTCAATTCTGTTCCAAACCCATCACTATCATAAATCCCTCGGTCATCTTACAAACTGATGCCAGTGCCAAAGGTTGGGGAGCAACTAATACCACCACTAGTTGTGGAGGCAGATGGAGTGCACAAGAGCTAACCCTATTTGAAACATTGGGGATTAATTATTCAGAAATGCTGGGAGCATTTCATGGCCTTAGGGCATACTGCTCAGACATGCACCAAGTACATGTTAGATTACAAATTGACAACACCACAGTGGTGGCTTATATTAATCATATGGGTGGAATAAAGTCGATATCATGTGATGAATTGGCTAATAATATCTGGCACTGGTGTCTGCAAAGGGAAATTTGGATTTCAGCCACTTACCTTCCAGGTAAGCTAAACACAGTGGCAGACACCAGGTCACGCAAATTCAACGACAACATAGAATGGATGTTGGATCGGAAAGTATTCACAGATATTGTAGAACGTTATGGGACACCAGATATTGACCTTTTTGCATCCAGATTAAATCACCAACTGCCAACATATGTTGCTTGGGAACCAGACCCAGGGGCAGTAGCAATGGACGCTTTCACGCTACATTGGGGGGATTTGTTCTGTTATGCCTTTCCCCCCTTCTGCCTCATCAGTCGGGTCTTGCAAAAAATCAGACAAGACTCCGCATCGGGTATTTTGGTTGTGCCCGACTGGCCTACCCAACCATGGTTCCCAGCGGTACAGAAGATGGCCACAGAACCTTGTATTCGGGTCAACAAACGACCTAGCCTATTAATACATCCCGTCACAGGGGAACACCATCCATGTCATGACCGCATGGACCTGTTGATTTGCAGATTCTGAAACGGCCACTTCTGGGATACGGACTCACCAACAGAACAATAGATACCATCTCAGCGTCATGCAGGGAGTCCACTAGGAAACAGTACCTGACCTACATCAGGAAGTGGGAAGTATTCTGCTCTACAACAAACACAACCTACGAATCGGCTACCATCACGGAAGTTCTGGAATTCCTGGCTACCCTTCACTACGATGAAGGATTAAGCTACAGTGCCATTAATTGTGCCAGGAGTGCCCTATCAACCTATCTGGGCAAGGGGAGTGATCAACTGGGCATTGGATCACATCCATTAGTGTCTAAGCTAATGAGAGGAATATTTAATTCCAATCCCCCCAGGCCCAGATACAACCACACGTGGGATATCAGCATAGTATTGACTATGTTGCGAGGATGGACACCAAACTCGGGGCTCACCTTGGACAAGCTCACCCACAAAATGGTAATGATTATGGCACTTGTCACGGCACAACGGGTCCAGTCCCTGCACAAGTTAAATGTGGATGCCATGACTATCTCCAATGGCAAAATCACTTTTCATATGCAGGGGCCGTTAAAACAAGATCGACCCGGATCGTCTGGACATACATTAGAGTTTCTAGCCTATCCAGCAGATACTCGACTCTGCATCGTCACTTTGATATCACGTTACATTTCAGTCACCAAGTCTCTCAGGGGCACGGAGAAAGCTTTGCTTATAAGCCACAAAAAGCCCCACCACAAAGTCACGGTGCAAACCATATTTAGATGGTTAAGGGTGGTACTGGATGCGGCGGGGGTGGACACTAATATTTTAAAATCTCACTCCACCAGGGCAGCATCCACTTCGGCGGCTAGGATGATGGAAGTACCCATGGACCACATCCTGGCCACAGCGGGTTGGAGCAATGAGAAGACGTTTCAACGCTTTTATAACAAACCCGTGGCCTCTCCTGACTCTTTTGCAGGAAGAATTTTGAGTTCTGCTAAATAATTACCCTATATGGGATATATATTTTGTTTTGGTATGAATAAATACCTATTTTGTTTTTCAGCCAGTGTCATGTCTGAAATACGTTCATCCTCTTATCCCAGCATAGCAGTGTGTGAGCATGGGGTGTTCCAGGGCATGAAATCACAGAGCTTTGAAATCTTCACGTAGTCACTCACGTGACTCCGAAGTAAAATAGTAAGATTAAATGAGAACTTACCAGTTTGAAGTTTGATCTTTATTTTATGAGGAGTTACGATGAGGGATTACGTGCCCTCCGCTCCCAAACCCTCTATTATAAAGATCAACTGGTATGAAAGTTCTCTCTTATCTTACTATATTAGTCTACATTGCTGTCTGTGATTTCACACCACTGCTTTGAAGAATGTCGCGCATGCGTGCTGGCGGGGTCTTCACGTAATCCCTCATCGTAACTCCTCATAAAATAAAGATCAAACTTCAAACTGGTAAGTTCTCATTTAATCTTACTATTATCTGTTATTTGCACTTTATCAGTTTATTTATTCATGTGTGTATATATTTATATAATGGTATATGGACACACTGATCTGTTTTGTAGTCAATGCCTACTATGTTCTGTTGTGCTGAAGCAAAGCAAGAATTTCATTGTCCTATCAGGGACACATGACAATAAACTCACTTGAACTTGAACTTAACTCAGTGGGACAGAGAGCATCCCTGGAAAGGAGGAATGGGTAACATTTCGGATTGAGAGAACTCGGATTTGAATATTCCACACGGTTTCCAATAATGGAGAGGGCCATTATCCATGTAGTAAGAACATTACACAAAACAAATGTCCAATAGGGCAGACAAAAGTGCTGGAGAAACTCAGCGGGTGCGGCAACATCTATGGAGCGAAGGAAATAGGCAACGTTTCGGGCCGAAACCCTTCTTCAGACTGATGTAGGATGGAGGGGGCGGGAAGAAGAAAGGAGAAAGGAAGAGGAGGAACTAGAAGGCTGAGGGGGAACTGAGAAGGGAAGGAGACAGCAAGGGCTACTGGAAATTGGAGAAGTCAATGTTCATGCCGCTAGGGTGCAAACTGCCCAAGTGGAATATGAGGTGCTGCTCCTCCAATTTCCGGTGGTGCTCACTCTGGACATGGAGGACGCCCAGGACAGAAAGGTCGGATTCGGAATGGGAGTGGGAGTTGAAGTGCTGAGCCACAGGGAGATCAGGTTGGTTAATGTGGACCGAGCGGAGGTGTTCGGCGAAACGATCGTCAAGCCTATGCTTGGTCTCACTGATGTAGATCAGCTGACATCTAAAGCAGCGATGCAATAGATGAGGTTGGAGGAGGTGCAGGTGAACCCCTGTGAATAGGGCAGGTTGGCCCAGTAGGAGGGTGAAGAGGGCCTCTTATAAAAATAATAGTTTTTATTTTGTGAGGCTCTTAGGCAGGTGAGCTGTGCATGATCCAGAGGAAAACCTCTCTCCTGAGGTTTCATTCTTTCCCTCTCAATGCATCATTCTTGGCAATTATGTGGAAATAAATACACAGGGTGCAATGGCAGCTATTAGAGATGCTGCCTCACAGTTTGTTACCTGGGCTCATTCAAAATCTCTGGGGCTATTTGTGTAGAGCTTAATCATTCTTTCTATGACTGGATTGAAGAGCCCCGACCCAAAACATCTGTCCATTCTCTCCACAGATACTGCCAATGTGTGAAAGCATGGGAAGTTAATAGGAATGTGGGGCGATAAAATGGGATTGGTACGAATGGGTACTTGATGGTCAGCATTAATTCAATGGGCTGTTTCAGTCTTTGAGTGATACAGTGTGGAAACAGGCCCTTCGGGCGAACGTCCACACGGCCATTTGGTCCACAACCCTCTAAACCTGTCCTATCCATGTACCTGTCTAACTGCTTCTTAAATGTTTGGATTGTCCCTGCCTCAACTACCTCCCCTGGCAGGTTATTCCATACACCCACCACTGTTTGTGTGAAAAAGCTACCCCTCAGATTCCTATTACATCTTTTCCCCTTCACCTTAAACCTATGTCCTCTAGTCCTCGATTCACCTACTCTTGGCAAGAGACTCTGTGTATCTACTCGATCTATTACTCACATGATCTTATACACCTCTATAAGATCACCCCATCCTCCTGTGCTCCAAGGAATAAAATCCCAGCCTACTCAACCTTTGCCTATAGCTCAGGCCCTCTAGTCACGGCAACATCCTTGTAAATCATCTCTGTACCCTTTCCAGCTTGATAACATCTTTCCGATAACACGGTGCCCAGAACTGAACACAATAGTCTAATGTAGCCTCACCAAAGTCTTATACAACTGCAGCGTGACCTCCCAACATCTATACTCAATACTCTGGTTAATGAAGGCCAATGTGCCAAATGCTTTTTTGACCACCCAATCTACCTGCGACTCCACCTTCAGGGAGCTATGCACCTGCACTCCTAGATCCCTCTGCTCTACACTACACAGAGCCCTACCATTCACTGTGTAGGTCCTGCCCACGTTAGACTTCCCAAAATTCAACACCACACCACGCCCGACGACATCCGTCTAATGCTCGCGGGAGCCGATTTCAGCGACCCCCAACAGCTCGCCGAGAGGGCCTATGACGGGGCGAAGGGACGTTTGTGCCTTCACCCACCCGGCTGCCACAGCCAGAGTGCAGCCGAGGGGGCATCGCGAGGAAGGCCTGTCACCGGCCGTCTCTGAAGATCACCGCAGCAGCCCAAGCAATATGGTAGACGCCATTGGTGTTATTACCACCTCTGTTTCGGTGCGGAGGCCCGACGCTGCCGAGTCCCCTGCACGTAGAGGCGACCGCGATCGGCCTGAACAAACGCCTCTACGTCCATGACCTTTACTCTGGCCGCCGTTTCCATGTGGACTCCGGGTCATCGTCAGCATCCTTCCCCCGGCCGCCCACGATACCCGAGTCTCTCGGCTGTTAACGGGACTGACATTCGAATGTATGGTAGGTGGACCCTTAACCTAACCTTCAACTCCCACCTGTACAGGTGGAAGTTTATCGTTGCTAACGTCGCCCAGCCAATCTTGGGGGGTGGATTTCTTGCGCACATTTTCCCTTCTCGTCAATGTGCGTGACGGTCGTATGGTCTCGTTGTCAGACCTCCGCCCCGCCGAACTGCGTACCTCGACTCCGCCCAAACAGCAACCCGACGACATCACAGAGGTCCTGGAGCCTTTCTCTGCTCCGCTGTCCGGGTTCCCTGAGCTACTCACACCCCGTTTCGATGGTGCTGCGCCATGTCAGGGTGTGGTGCACCATATCCCTACTGAGGGTCTGCCTGGACAAGCTGCGCATTGCCCGTAATGAATTCCAATCGATGGAAGACATGGGTATTGTGCGGCGGTCCGATAGCCCTTGGGCTTCCCCGCTCCATATGGTTCCCAAAGCGTCCGGGGGTAACCACGACAGACCGGTACCCAGTGCCCCATATTCAGGATTTTACGGCGCACCTGGAGGACGCGACCTTCTATTCGAAGGTTGACCTGGTCCGGGGTTACAACCGGATCCCTGTCCACCCCGACGACGTCCTCAAGACAGCCACGTTGTTTGGCACAGGTTGCGGAAGCAGGTGGCCACATGGGCCCGTGCTTGCATTCCATGTCAGACCTCAAAGGTTCAGTTTCACGTGTGTCCGGCCGTGCAGGATTTTGTTGTGCCTGATGGCAGGTTCCTACATATTCATGTAGACCTTGTCCGACCCTTACCATGTTCGCGTGGTGTCATGCACCTGCTTACTATAGTGGACAGGTGCACTAGGTGACCGGAGGCAATCCTGTTGTCGGATACTTCCACGGAGGCTTGCACTCGGGCTATCATGTCCAACTGGATAGCTCGTTTCGGGGTCCCGTCTGACATCACCACAGACCGTGGGGCAGTTTACCTCGTCTCTGTGGTCCGGCTTAGTGCAGTTATATGGTGCCCGCCTACATCAGACGACCACTTATCACCCGGAGGCAAATGGGTTTGTCGAGCGGTTCCATAGACACCTTAAATCGGCGTTGAAGGCCCGGCTCACCGGCCCCGATTGGGTTGACCAGTTGCCCTGGGTCCACCTGGGCATCAGAACTACGCCAAAGGAGGACCTGGACCCCTCCTCGGCTGAGCTTGTCTATGGATCGGCTTTACGATTACCAGGGAATTTCCTGCCCGCCACCCGTGATCAGGAGGTTTTGACTTTGGCGGTGCTAGTTGACCTTCGTGAGCGGGTGCGCGCATTAGTCCCTGGTCCCACCTCCAGACATGGGTCGGTTTCGGAGCATGTGCCAGTGTCATTACAGGACTGTGTGTATGTTTTCCTTCGTAGGGACGCTCACCGCTCTCACCGCTGCAGCAGGTTTATAAGGGGCCGAACAGGGTGCTGAGGACTGGAGTCTCCATGTTCACGTCGGACGTGGGCGGTCGGGAGGAGTTTTTAGCGGCACCTGCTAGTGCTCGCCAGCTTCGAACCCTGCACCCACGTGACTCTGGGAGGGGTCGGGTTTTTGCACGGTTTCTGGGCTCAACCTGCCAGTCGATTGAGGACCACCACTGTGGTCAGTTGTATGTTAGGACGTGATACCAGAGAACCATGTTCAGAATAAATCTTGTTTCAAACCACTTGTCGTTGTCTCTAATCCACTAAACCGTATCCAAATCATTGATATAGATGAAAAACAGTAACGGGCCCAGCACCAAACCCTGAGGCACATCACTAGTCAGTCACAGGCCTCCAGTCCGAGAAGCAACCTTCCACCATCACCCTCTGCTTCCTTCCATGAAGCAAATTTTCTATCCATTCAGCTATCTCTCCTTGGATCCCATGCTATCTTCTACAACAAGGACTGCCTGCTACTCAAATACCAAAAACTGATCTATGCCTTTCTCAGCTTGAGCATGAAATGGTGTGACATTTCTTCCATATGAGGTCTGGAACGTAAATAACAGTACGCTAGTGAAACAGTACGCTGGTCAAATGTATTTTACAATTTTCTCACTCGTCACGTATGTTAAGCCCTTATGAGGGCTGCCTCGTTTTAAGATTGACTCGTTTACATCTCAATCCCATTTATCTATAAAAAAAATCTAACATTTTGTTTATACTTCACAAAAAAAAAATCATTAATATTATCGAATGGGAAAATTGTTTAAAATATTATTAACCAGAAAGTCAAAATTCAGTTACCCTACCAGGTGCAGAGATATGATCTCCCACAGATCTTGATGTCGCTGAAATTATATGTGATGAATTGGGGTTTTTAGTTTCCTGCTCTTTGGCCGTTGATATTCTGCTTGACTGTGCCCCTTGCATTTGGGAGGTCTTGTTCTTGATGGTACTCAAGAACTAAATTTCATCATCCGATGCTAATGATCACAACACAAGTGTTTTGAAGTTTTGTTGATGTAGACATGGTTTTGTTGGAAATTGATACTGTCTCATTTTATCTCACTTGGAAAGGTGGTTTTAAATTTCTTCAGTAGGAACGCCTCAATATGAACCAGAGAGGGTTCATATTTCACAATATTTTCCTGGCCTTGAAATACACTTCTGCTTTTGACAGATTCAATATTAGTAGCACAAGATTTCAATATATTCCCTCTCTGTAGAGAACCAGTCAAAGGTTGTTTGCATCTGGAAAAAAAGGTCCAGGTTATTTCAAAGAATCATTGAAAAATATTGAGATGCCCAGTTTAAATCATAGGGAGGAGGTGCAAAGCCTCTGGCCTTGCTAGGTTTTAACTCCAGATATTCATTGCTGATTGGGGAATGGGCAAGGTGCCAATGTTTGTCATCAACTTAAGACACCAATTTCAAACCCTCTCCTGCCTGGTTATCGTATTCCCATTCTTTGCCAGGATGGGGCCCAGAATGCAAATTCCTAACGACAAGGTTGAATTATTAGCAGCCAAATTCAGCCCAAGGGCCCAGTAGATAATGCAACTTGTCTTCTTCCTGAGATTCCCAGCGTTAAAGATGATAGATCTTCAGGCAATCTGATTCACTCCACGTGGTTAAGAAAAATTCGGAGTGCACAGATTGCAGCATAGGCTACAAGATCAGAAATCATTCCAGACATCGTACTGAAGAGCTGCTCTCCAGAACTACCTGGGCTTCTTGCCAAGTTGTTCCAGTACACTGACATCTGCACAACAATTGTCTACATTATGCTCTGTTCTCCCCAATAAATCCCTGAATTACCACCCACTCAAAGCATCAATAGCAGCACTGTTGACTATAGTCCAGATCCCTTGGTTTAAACACGAGGCAAAACTCTAAATTCCAGGTGAGTTGAGTGAGAGTAACTGCCCTCCCTGCCCCAGAGATGAGAGCCCCGGCCGTCGCCGTAGCCGTCGCACGTGTGGTGTGGTGTGGTGTGGTGTGGAGGCGGCCCAGTGTCGGACGGACGGACGGACGCCCGCTGACCCGACACGATCCGACCTGACCTGACTTGTCCCGCGCTGCCCGCTAACGGCCGCGCCGTTCAATTCAGCGCGCGTCACGTGGCCGGCGGTTGGCGTTGGCACGAACGGGCGGGCGGGCGGTTGGCACCTAGACACGAGCGCGGGCACTCGGGTGCGGCGGGCTCCCCGTCCGCCCGTCCCTTGCAGTCGGCTTGTGTCAAACCAAACATATCGACCCGACGCTCAGGCCGCACACCCCCGCAATAAGGGTGGCAGAACTAATGGTTTCAAGTGATCTGTTCCTGGAGGCGCGCCGGGGGCAGAGCAACGACAGGTTGGCTTTCATGTGTTGGCATTGACACATTGGCATTGATTGTTGGCCTTGATATGTTGGCATTCATATGTTTTCATTGACATGGCATTGATGTGTTGACCTTCATGTGTTGGAATTGACACATTGGCATTGACACATTGGCATTGATTGTTGGCATTCATATGTTTTCATTGACATGGCATTGATGTGTTGACCTTCATGTGTTGGAATTGACACATTGGCATTGACTGTTGGCCTTGACATGTTGACCTTGACATGTTGGCATTGGCATTGACATGACACGATTGCATTGACACGTTGGCATTAACACACTGGCATTGACATGCTGGAATTAGCAATGTTACAAAATTTTGAGATTTTAAAAATCAAGTCTGCAATTTATCCCATCAGATAAAGCATAAAAAGAAGTTTAGTTTGACACCTAATTTACTTTCATATCTTCAGTATTAAGAAAGTTATGGCCATTTTCATACTCGGAAATTAGCATCTTGCTCCCCATTGCCTATCAATTGACTTAACTCAAAAGCTGTGATCTGGAAAAGTTAAAAGCCCATAACTTTCTTAAAAATTAAGAGAACTCAATGAAATTTTCAGTTATTATAGATTGAAGCATTCTGAAACAAATATTAAACAATCTTACTTGGATGACCTGAAATTAAAGCATATAATTAGTTAGTTATCTAATTGTAGCTAATTACAAAATTCAATGAGTAGATCTAAACATCTATCCATTTCTTAAGAAAAGATAAACTTTTTTTAAATTGTCTAAGTGTCCAAATAACATTCACACAATAATCCACAATATAACATAATTTTTAAATCTCATTTTCATGAATTTCTGGGCCAAATGGAAGGAATTTAGTGTTTTATGCCTGTAAATTAATGGCCATTTAAATCAACTAGCGAGTGGGTTTTAGTGGAATGCGGTGGATTGGAACGTTGCGGTTAGCGGTGAAGTCGGGAGGAAAAATACTGTTTGTTCATAGAATTTTTGGGATCCCATTTCGCAACATAAAAATATTATTAAAGCCTCCCGAAAAACCAACTTTTAATATAAAATTAAACTATTTACCTTTTTTTCTCCCCTATGGAAAATCCTTCCGGTTGTCAGTGCTCACGGCTTTTGAAGGTGATTTTTAAATTACTCCAGTTAACAAATAATTTAGAGTAATTTAAAAATACCTTCATTGATGAAATGTCGGAGCGATTTTTCTTCCGCAACGAAATCGCCCGACATTCATCGATTATCCAGGTCTGTTGAAAAACGGCACTTTAAGCCCGCCCCCCTCTGAAAGGCGCCAAAGTCGCGCACACGGGGAGCGGCAGAACTGCAGCGCTGCTCAAGGTAAGTTTTGTAACATACCTATATGTTGTCATTGACATGGCGTTGATGTGTTGACCTTCATGTGTTGGAATTGACACATTGGCATTGACTGTTGGCCTTGACATGTTGACCTTGACATGTTGGCATTGACATATTGGCATTGACATGACACGATTGCATTGACACGTTGGCATTGACACAATGGCATTGACACACTGGCATAGACATGCTGGAATAGTCATGCTGGCATTGACATCAACGACAGGCCATAAACCTGGAAAGAACATTAGAATATAAAGAAAACAGAAAATGATGGCAATACTTGGCATATCAGAACATAGAACAGAAACGGGTCCTTCGGCCCACAATGTCAGTGCCTAATATGATGCCAAGTTAAACTAATCTCCTCTACTTGCATATGATCCATATCCCTCTATTCCCTAAATATTCAAAAGCCTGAATATCTAAAAGTGTCTTCAATACCACTATCGTATCTGCCTCCTCCGCTACCCCTTCCGGACACCCACCAACCTCTGTGGAAAAAAACCTGTCATGCACATCTCCTTTAAACTTTGCCCCTATCACCTTAAAGTTATGCCCTCTGGTCTTTGACATGTAATCCCTGGGAAAAAGATTCTGATTGACTATCCTGTCCAATGCTCTTCGTAGACAAAAAAGTGCAAGTACATATATCAATTAAAAATTAAGCTACATTCATCACCAATTTGCTTTATTAAGATATCCAATCTTGGGAACATTTTAACGTAATATTATACCCAACCTCTGTCTAATCAATTAAATATTGTAATTTCATTAATTCACATCCATTATCCATTAGCTAATTGTGATTTATATACATATGTGCCTGAAAATAAAATAATGATGTTTATCTTTTCAGACGTGCTGCTAGACGGTACCGATGCGTAGGATCATAAATGAGCATTGTTCTTATCTATGACTCTTAAAAGTTTTAATTTGCAAAGAGAGAAAATATTTAACACTTCTGTCTGAAGAAGGGTCTCGATCCGAAACGTGGTCTATTTCCTTCGCTCCATTGATGCTGCCTCACCCGCTGAGTTTCTTCAGCATTTCTGTCTACCTAACACTTCAGTCCAATACCCATGACCATGAATAGTTTTATTTTCTGAGATACAGTGTGGAAACAGGCCCTTCTGCCCACTGAGTCCACTCCGACCAACGATCACTCGCATACTAGTTCTATCCTACACATTAAAACCAATTTACAGAAACCAATTAACATCCAAACCTGAACGTCTTGGAATGTGGGAGGAGCATCCGGAAAAAACCCACTAGCTAAAGAGCAACTAAAGAGCAGTCCTGAACTACAATCTACCTCTTCAGGGACCCTCGGACTATCTTATATCGGACTTTACTGGCTTTACCTTGCACTGAACGTTATTCCTTTATTATATATCTGTACACTGTGAATGGCTCGATTGTAATCATGTATTAGATAATGGACAATAGGTGCAGCAGTAGGCCATTCAGCCCTTCGAGTCAGCAACGCCATTCAATGTTTAAGAAGGAACTGCTGATGCTGGAAAATCGAAGGTAGACAAAAATGCTGGAGAAAATTAGCGGGTGAGGCAGCATCTATGGAGCGAAGGAAAAAGGCGCCGTTTTGGGTCGAGACCCTTCTTCAGACTGATGTGAGGGTGTAGGGGAACAGGAAGAAGCCCCCCAGAAGAATTGTCTACCCGCCATTCAATGTGATCATGGCTAATCATCCACAATCAGTATCCCGTTCCTGCCTTCCTGAGGCAGCGCTGAACTTTTACATCGGGAGCCTGGGATCTCTCGGCGAGATCACCAGTGGTGGAGCTCCATCCGGCGCGGCCTTGTTGGCTTCGGAAGCCGCGGTCTCCAGTAAGGAAGCAGCCGTCTCAGGTGTCCCAAGCCGCTGTGAGGATTCTCCCGACGCCGGAGCACCATCACCCGGCGAGAAGGCCTAAACATCGGGCCGCTGTAGCGCCGACTGCGGAGGCCTAAATAGGCCCAACTATGGGTGGACATGGGGATGGGCCTGGACTTTGTGCCTTCCCCCACAGTGGGAACCATTGTGGGGGGATGTTTTTATGTTTATTGTTAATTCTTTAATGTTGTGTCTTATCTTTATCTGTGTGCTGCATGGCAAGTCAAATTTCACTACACCAATTGGTGTATGTGACAATAAATGTCCTTTGTCCTTTTCCCCATATCCCTTGACTCCGCTATCTTTAAGAGCACTGTCTAGCTGTTTCTTGAAAGCATTCACCGCCCTCTGAGGCAAAGAATTCCACAGACTAACAAGGCTCTGTGTGAAAACGTTTTTCCACATCTCCGTTCTAAATGGCTTACTCCTTATTCTTAATCTGTGGCCCCTGATTCTGGATTCCCCTAACATCAGGAATAGGTTTCCTGCCTCTAGCGTGTCCAAACCCTTAATAATCTTTTATGTTTCAATAAGATCCCCTCTCATCCTCCTAAATTCCAGAGTATCAAGCCCAGCCACTCCATTCTATCAACATATGACAGGCCCGCCATCCCGGGAATGAACCTGGTGAAACTACGCTGCACTCCCTCAATAGCAAGAATAGCAATGTCTTTCCGTGGTCTGGTTAACATGCAACAAAAGCTTTTCACTGTACCTCAGTACATGTGACAAGAAACTAAAACTAGGCTCTCCAAAATGTGTACATCTTGTGGCCTCATAAGCCTGTTCAACAGTTGAGTACAGTTGAAATGTCTTGGCCTCTGCTCCGCTTTGTTTGATGTGATGTGACATCTATTATAAACCTACTGACTCTAATAGCTATATAGACTATACTTCTTCCCACCCTGCCTCTTGTATAGACTCTATCCCCTACTTCCAATTCCTCCGTCCACTTCACATCTGTGCCCAAAATGAAGTTTTCCACACCAGGACATCCGAGATGTCCTCATCCTTTAGGGAATGGGAGATCCCCTCTTCCATCATAGATGCATCATGGCCCGCACACGTGTCTCCTCAGTACCCCGTAGCTCTGCTCTTGCTCCCCTGCCACCAGACGCAACACGGCACAAGTTCCCCTAGTCCTCATCAGCCGGTGCTAACAGCACATAACCCTCCGACATATTCGCCACCTCCAACGGGATCCCACCACTAGCCACATCTTCCCATCTCCATCCCTTTCCACTTTCCGCAGAGACCGTTTCTTCCGCAAATCCCTGGTTATCTCATCCCTTCCAACCCAAACCACCCTCTCCCCAGGTACTTTCCGTTCCAAGGAGATTCAATACCTGTCCCTATACCTCCTCACTCGACGACTTCCAAGGACTCCGACAGTCCTTTCAGGTGAGGCAGAGGTTCACGGACCTCCTCCAACCTCATCTATCTGCTCTTCCAGGTGTGGACTCCTATATATTGGCGAGACTAAGCACAGATTCGGTGATCGTTGTGCTGAACACATGGTTAGTCCGCCTAGGCCTAGGCGAGCTCCTGGTTGCTAAACTCCCCTCCCATTCGCATACTGACTTGTCCTGGGCCTCCTCCACTGTCAGAGTGAGGCCAAATGCAAATTGGAGGAACAGTACCTCATATTTTGCTTGGGCAGCTTACAACCCATTGGTATGAATATTGATTTACCTTACTTCAAGTAACTTTTGCTTTCCCTCTGTCTCCGTCCTTCCCCCACCCTTGTTCTTTGACTAGTCTCACTGTCCTCCTATTTAATTTTACTGTTTGCATGCCTCGTCCTCACCTCCCCCTCAGCCAACAATAAACCATTCAAACCATCATCGTGTGATCAAGGAAATTACATTCTCTTTGTATTTGTATGTCCAGTTTCCCTTTCCCCTGACTCTCAGTCTAAAGAAGGGTATCAACCAGAAACGTCACCCATTCTTTCTCTCCAGAGTTGCTGTCTGTCCGAGTTGCTCAAGCATTCTTCACTGTAAACCAGTATCTGCAGTTCCTTGCTAACCATTTTTGTGGTGTTGACTATTCGCATTGTTTAGTTTTATAAACAAAAGTGCATCTCCTGTGGTTCATGAATATTGATTGTAAGACTTTGCAGTGCCTTGATGTGCAGAATTTAAAAGATTGATTTTGTTTATTGCTCTATCATTTTGAAACCTCTCACCTCCTGTTCATAGACATTACTTCTAAAGCATTCTACATGATCAAATTACACAGTGTCTGACGATGCAGTGCATATCTTCTGCAATGCACTCATCTCATCATCACAATCACAATCATATGTTATTAGCCAAGTATGATTTGCATCATACGAGGAATTTCATTTGCCATGTCAGTCATACAAATAAAAAGCAACAGAACACACAAAACACATTTTAACATAAACATCCACCACAGTAACTCCTCCACATTCCTCACTGTGATGGAGGGCGAAACAAAAAATTCAATGTCTTCCCTTGTTTGCTCTCCCGCAGTCGAGGGCCTCGAGCCCTCCGTTGACGGGACGATCTTGACTCCCGTAGCCCGTGTCCATACACCCAAACATTTATTCCAGTGAAACATATTATTTCCAATCTTGTTTAGGGCATTTATTATTCATGATTTCATTTCCTGTACATTGATGGAATCAAATGCAGATTGGTTGCTGCCTGTGCCCCAATGGTTTTATTTTTATTGCGTGTACAGAGATAGCGTGAAATACTCATCGGCGGGGGAGACACTCTGAGCTGACAGTTCCCTCCTGTTTTAGTCCCCTATCCCGCCCCATTCAGACCTCTCTGCCTTTGGACTCTTACACTGTTCCAAGTTTGGTTTATTATTGTCAAGTGTAGCGAAAGGCCGCGAAAAGCTTTGCTTTGCATGCTTTCAAAACAGATCACATATACCATATATGAATACAATTAAGTCCCATCAGTAAGCCCGAGGCAGAGTATTGGGCCTGTCCCACTTAGTTGATTTTTTAGTTGACTAGGCTGTCCCACATGGTCGCCGGGGTGACGCCTGTATGGTTGTGAGTAGTCTCCCTAGTCACCTAAAGAGTCGTAGCGTTGTTCTGGTCGCCGCTGGATTTTGAAATGTTTCGGCGACAGTCAGCCACAGTGGGCTTGATGCCAATGAGCATAGCTTGACTTCACCTGACATAGGTGCTGTCGTAGGTTGTCGCCAGAATGACGTAGGTTGTCGCCAGGTGACGTAGGTTGTCTCCGGTGCTGTCTTTGGTGAATTCCATTGACGACTACCTACGTCAACCGGCATCAGGTACTGGCGACTGAATTGTCTTCAGTTGTCACCGACAGGGTCGTAGCGTAGGTGTGGTCGTAGGTGGACCTCCTAATGGGTTGCCGGTTGTCGGAGCTTGCCGTAGCTTGATGTCGACTAGGTAGTAGGTTCTTGCAGCTTGTCGTAGACGTTGTCCTAGGGGGGGGTCCAGTCGCCATTTTTTCGGCGACTTGCTACGATTATGACAGTCGCCGGCAGTCGCCTAAAAAATGATCTAAGTGGGACAGGCCCTTAACTCATCTACCAACTAGCACACTATATCCTTCAGGATTCAGCATAGGACCCAACACTTCCAGATAACGTCTGTGTCACAACTGCTTAGTACTAATGAAAAGTCATCATCCGGCAACATTAAAACATCGCCTATTCCTTTGCTCCATAGATGCTGCCTCACCCGCTGAGTTTTTCCAGCTTTTTTGTCTACCTTCAATTTTTCCAGCATCTGCAGTTCTTTCTTAAACATTAATAGGATTGATTGTTTGATTGATTGATATTTTATTGTCACATGTGACCTGTCACAGTGAAAATTATTTATTTTGCAAACCATGCACAAAGTATGCAAAGAGTCACCATATATAGGGTACCGACAAAGTCACAAAAGTATTCACTATTTCACTCTTTACACAAATGCTGCCTAATGTGCTGAGTACTTCTGTAGAAGCTGCAGCATAGCAAGGGTTAAAATGATGTGCACCTCGTTAAAGCTTCACTGAACACAAAATCCCTAGAAATCACTTTGTCTCAGGCTTCACAGAACAACAGTGTTACAATCTCCATCTCCTATTTAGACAACATATCTTGGGAATCACTCTCTGTACTCGGATCTGTAGAATTATGGCCTTGAGAGTCTCATTGCTCTAGACGATCTCCCTTCTCCAGCGACGGGTGTAACTGACCCCATCCAGCAAGGCTTAACAGAAAATAATTTTGCATGGAGTTCTATTGGTTACGAATACTTATCAGTATGTATTAAGACTGGCTATTAACATATAAACATATTACTTCTAATGGTCACCAATACCTTTCAGAATATACTGGGGTTAGTTAATAGAATCGGATATGTATCTGCTATTGGTTACTAATACAGATGAGAAAATTATAAGTTTGTATTGGCTATTAACACTATCAGAATGTATTTAGATTGGTAATTCCATATGTCAATTAGAAAGTAGGTAGTGCATAAGATTCCAATTGATTAAACGTCTGTATAAAGGTTGACATTCATCAAGTTGAATTCAGAGCAGTATGGTATTTGTGACTCTGCTGCTCTTCTTGTGCACAAGTAATTAAAGTGTGTCTGGAAAAGAGTGCATGTGGTCCGAGTCCTATATTATTCAGTGACAACACTTTCTGCATTTTCTTCTTTATTTTACAGTTGTACAAAACTCAGCCAACATGCGGCTTATTTCCTACAACTTTTCTTCAGATAACAACGAATTTAAGAAAACACTCCAAGAAATTGATATGACACTACGTGTAGTCTTTATCTATATTACTAAAAGTCTGATCTTGACCACTTTTGGCCCACTGTGCTGCGATTTCCGAGAGAACGCCACCACCTACGGCCGTCATGTTTGGCCACCTCGCTCAGAGCCCCCCTCCGCCTTACTGGGCCAGAGGATTTTTCCCATCGATGGAAAATGAGGGAGATATTATTATTTTTTTTAATTCCCCATTCTCTCTGTTCTCGCTGCTGCCCCCGCTGGCGGCACGGGAGAGGGGGGATGGGGGAGGGACTATAAAACCTGGAATGTCGTGCCTCACTCAGTCTCTATCAGACCCAGGAAGCGAGAGGGTCACGGCTCTCCGAGCTGTGAATAACACTGAACGGACATCTACTCCACGGTGAGTCCCCTTGATGTGGCTGCTGCCAAATTGTTTACCTTTTTTAAAAAGTTTGTGTTCACGAAATGAATTTTGGTTGTTAGGTTGCTGCAGCCAAATGGTTTGCCTTGGCTTGGCTTTTAAAATCATTGCAACAGTTGGCTGCCAGCCCAAGAATCCATTCGGTCCACAATGTCTATACTAGCCCTCTGGAAACCAGTACCTTCGGCTCGCAAAACCCATACTAGCGCAACAGAAAACTCCCCCCCACTTCCCCACTGGCGAGCAATATTGGAATTGGTGGAGAGGTGGTATATTGTGTTGGTGACTAGCCCTCCCGTGTGATGCTGGGACCCAACGGGTCCCACTTAGTCTAGTAAATAACTATAAATGACTAGATAGCACATTAGGCAGCATTTGTGGAAAGAGTGAAATTGGGAATACTTTTGTGATTTTGTCGGTACCCTATATATGGTGACTCTTTGCATACTTTGTGTATGGTATGCAAAATAAATAATTTTCACTGTCATAAAATATCAATAAAATATCAATCAATCAAACAATCAGTCAATCAATACTATTAATGTTTAAGAAAGAACTGCAGATGCTGGAAAAATCAAAGGTAGACAAAAATGCCGGTGAAACTGAGCGGGTGAGGCAGCATTTATGGAGCGAAGGAATAGGTGACGTTTCTGGTCGTGACCCTTCCCTAGACTCTGATGTTTTCACTTTACTATTTGCTCCACAAAATCCATTTGTAGAATATTTTGTATTAAGAGTCAATTCTTCCAACTGTTTTGCTAGTAATTACATTGCTTCATGATTAAGCTGGTCCAAAAGACCATAAAGATCACTGGGTTTTGTGGAGCTGATGCTCTTAGATAACAGGACGCTTTCAATGAGAAGATGAGCCGGAGCAGCCTAGGGAAATGGGAAAATAAAGCTCCACACTTTAAATTTAATTTATGTTGCGGAATGGAATTAATTTTATATCATGGACGTTTTGCTTCACTCCCTACCTTCTGACAGCATAATTCTAAATGCCTTGCAGGGGTTGTGTGATTGAGATTTCTTCAGCTGACTGGTTTAGGAAGTCGTCATTGCCAGTGACTGTCAGAGACACCACAGACCCTCACCTTTTGCTGTTGGTTTATTCCAGGGGTACAGTCTTTTTAGGAGTCTCCAAATCAAACTGCTCCAAAATGACAGAAACAATTGCATAAATGCCAGCCAATTTACAGAACATGGCAGACTGTAGGAGTTGCGAAATGCAGAGCAGGAAGACCTGACGGCAGGTCAGGCTGGACATGTCCTCCACTACCAGAACAAAATATATTTTCTAGATATTAACTTCCCCTCCAGCATCCAAATAACAAATTCTCAATCCCAAATGCGCTGGTTCACAGGAAGCATTCAAATAGTCCCAGGACATGAGAGGTGAAATCAGTTCCAAAGCCTTGCTAAATCATCAGTCTGACAAAGGCTCCCAGCCTGAAATATTTGTCCATTCCCCTCATTATTCTCAAACTATATTTTGATTATTAAAAGGTAAAGTGCTGTCGAACACAGAATCTGCCTGATGCAGTGAATTCCTCCATCACTTTGTGTTTTTACGATAGACAACAAATGCAACCTGGAGATTTTTGACAATAAATATCCTCCTAACCTTCAGGCAATATAACCACTTTTTTGAGTTTTGTTCCAATCCTTCTTTCTCACTGCTTCTTCTTCACCCGACTCCATGCTCTCCTTTGTTGTGTTTACCAACTTTCATCCTCCTTCATTTTCTATCACCTGCTTCACCAATCTCCTCTAACTTTGCACATCCAATATACTCTGACACTTATCCTTTGTCATAGAGCTGTACAGCATGGGAACAGGCCTTTGGGCCCACTTTATACATGCTGACCAATTTGGCATCCTGGGCAAGTCCCAATTGCCTGAATTTGGCCCAGAGCCTACCAAACCCATCGTATCCATATATCTATCCAAATAGTTTTAAACAAGTCATAATTGTATTGACTTCGAGGGCTTGCTCTGGCAGCTCATTCCAGATAGGGACTACTCTCTTGGTGAAACATCAGTTGCCCCCGAGGTCCCTCTTTAACCTCTCCCCTACTTTAAGCCTATGCCCTCTGGTTTTAGAAACGTCTATGCTGGGAAATAGTCCATGAGCGTTCACCTTTGCTCCCATTTTGCTTCCTTTGATTGCTGTTGCTTTGTCTGAAACATCTCTCTTGAGCCCAAGGATCTTAACACCCGCATTTCTTTGATTATCATTTATTTATTATTTAAAAAATATTAAAGCTTTAATTATTTATTTTTTAGTCTTTTTCTCCGAGGATGATTTCATTCCCCCACCCCACCCCAACAGTGTCCTGTGATTGATCAGCACCAACACAAGGAAGTAAACTGTGCTGGGTACAGCTCTGCAAGCTGACCGTGAGTGCAGAATAAGCAAATAAGGATGTTCTGAAGCAAACAAACACCTTTGGACACTATGTAACAGGCAGTCTGGTAAACTCCACGAGCCTAAACGTGAACATCGAAGTGAGCAATATCATAAGTCAAATTCTGTATTATGTAAAACATCGCTTAGTTTTGGAATTGCTTGAAACTAATAGCAATCAATAGTTATTGGGCAAAGTAATTGTTGGGCATGTTGTGGAATGCTACGCTGAATTGACCCTAATACGTTCGGATGTCTGTTAATTGCAGAAGTACTACAAAAATGTCATGCTATGAGCTGGCAGGATAGTTCTTTCTTCACTGATCCATATACTGTGTCTTTAGCTTTGATTAATCAAACATCAATTGTACCTCAAGCTATTTTTGTGCTGGTGATTGAGCTATTCAGTTCTTTTGAACAATGCACCCACACACATTCACATGTGAAACCAGCAGATATGGCCTCCTGAGATGTTGGACAAGAAAATTACAAGCTGTCACCAGCTGAAACTGAAGCAGTTATCCTGTAAAATAAAGAGGACTCAAGAGGAACCATTGTGACAATGAATCTATTTGAACTAGAGATGTAATTGAATTAAATTATCCTAACTGGTATTTAAAGAACAGAACAGTGCACATGTTATTCCACGAGATAATTTAAGAGGCTCAGACATTAATCACTTCCAACCTTTTGGTACAACAGGGAATTGCAACTGAACATAGAGTAGATAACAAATCAGTGATCAATAATATGACAATCAGGCTACAGTGTTCCCTGTGTTCGACAGCACTTTACCTTTTAATAATCAAAATATAGTTTGAGAATAATGATACAAAAAGCATTCTATGGAAGACCTGGGAAAGGTACATGAGAAATATTGATTATCACCACAGATTAACAGTACAACTGTTGAACAATGGAGCATTGAAAGAGGGTAATGTAAAGCAATTATCAAGACGTTCATGATCTCTGCCTACTCCTCATAGATTGTAGTTTTGTGATTTAAATTGATTCGCCATACACAGAATTGGGATAGCGTACCTAGCATCCCTCTAATCTGTGTATCTTAAGCCCCTCAAATGCCCCTCATGGCCTGAATTGTTTTTCTTCGGAATCCCTCTATTGTAAGTACCCTACTGAATTGACATTTTATTATACCTCAGATCACCACTCGGCCTCCTAAATTCCAGAGGAATACAACTACGTTTATGGAAACCGATTTAATTATTTAATCCTTTCTACCCTGTTACATCCTTGAAGTTTTTCCTGTTCTGGTACTGACTTTACCTCACCGTTTCAACGTCATCGGGTGGCGCTGGGCATCGGCTGCCTCGTCAGCAGCGGGTTCGTCATTTTTACTTTTTTTGTTTTTTTAGTATGTCCAAATGTATGTTTTAGTGTCTCTCGGTATGTCTTATGTGGGAGGTGGTGGGGGGGGGGGGGGGGGGGGGAAATAGGGGGAAACCATTTTCAGTCACCTACCTCGACGGAGATGGGACTTTTTTCCTTGTCGCTTCTTCCCTCATGGCCTAACAACTTGGATTGGTGCGGCCTTTCTGGAGTTGGGCCCAGAGTTTCCATCATGGAGCGGGGCGATCCCTTGCCGGAGATTACTAGAGAAGAGCTCCGATCACTGGCCTGCTGCCTATAACATCCTGAAGCCTCGGTCTGCGGAGCTTCTAGCAGCAGGCGTGGAGCAGACTTTACCATCGTAGAGCAGGCCGATCCCTTGTCAGGGATCGCCGTTGAAGAGCTCCGACCGCCTACCTGCAGCGCGGTGGCTGATTCGGGAACTTCAAGCGTGTGTTCGATCTGTCCCGACGTCGATGCTTCGATCACCCCGACTAGAGGGCTTGTACATTGGGCCGTCCGTAGTGGCGACTACGGATGGTCAAGGCCCCCGACCACGGGTGAACAAAGGAGGAAGACTGACTGAACTTTATTGCCTTCCATCACAGCGAAGAATGCTGTGGTGGATGTTTATGTTAAATTCTATAGTGTATCCTGTTCTTTTTAATTGTATGGCTGCATGGTAACTCATTTCACTGTACCTTCATTGATGCATGTGACAAATAAATGTGAACCTTGAACCAATGTGCTGCAGTTTGGAGGAATTTCTCAGCTTACTTAAGGTTCATTTCAACACATTTCCCCCCATTTTCAACACACAACAGTTGCTATATGTTGAAGATAATACACAACTGGAGTCCCATTACCTGTACCCATTGCCCCCTAAGTGACAATGCTGGGCAAAATACAATAATTTGTCACTTCCTGCGTTTACCAAGAAAGAGATTTGGTGTTCATTACCAAGGTTCGTCTGTATAGTGGTCCCCAAGGCAAATATCAAGGATGGATATCAACTCGGTGAAAGACACCATCTAGTTCTCTCTAAAGCTTGCCGGTCATCCAGGCCTGAGAATTTCCCATGAGTGATATTTCAAGATCATGTAGAAGGATGCACTGAAGCTTGGCACAGCCACTGCAAGCACTCGAGGGTTAAATTCCTGCCACTATTGTACACTGAAGAGCTGGAAACTGCAGGATGGTTTCCTCACGGACCGCATACATTAAAAAAAATAATTCTGCTGCAAACCAAGTTAAATGAACAAGGAATATATATATATAAAATAATCAGATTATACTGTGTAACATGTATAGTGTGTACAGTGGAGAATCAGTGTTTTTCTGAAGATCATGAGACGCACTGACGTTTAATTGATAAGAAAATCATTGAAAAAGCAACCAAGTAGTCTGAAGTCCTGTAACTCTTTGATACCATGTATATTGATGATCCTCTCCGTGGAACATGAATGCATCCTGAATCCATTTACTTTCATGTCATTAACTGACCTTCTATTAAATTAGAACATGATTACATAATAAACAGGAGTAGGGTAGCTTGTACACTCCTTGAGCTTGCGTCTCATTTATAAACATCAAGGCTGATCCTGAACTTTTGGATCACATTCCTGCTCGATCCCATTGCCTGTTCTGATGCAAGGTCATTAGCAAGAAATGGCAAGCTCTGTTCCTATGTACACGCTGCCCAACACTGAGTACCGAGTACTCATGTAATTTCCTCATGAAACCCAAATTCCTTAGTGTGCAACAATATATTGACCTCAGTCGCAAACAATCTCCATATCTGAGCAGATCACGTCCTTGGGGAGAGAATGTCAACAATGGTACAGGAATTTCTTTTCACCTCCGCCATCTCTGCAGTTACTACTATAGGTTTATCATTTCTGAAGATAATGATGATTATACAATCTCCAAGTTCCTTGGCAAATCTTCCAATTCTCACACACATCAGATTAGGTATGAATTTGTGACTGAAGCCCTTGATGTAAGATCTTAGAAATTCACCAGCGAGTCTGTGTGTCCTGAAGGCCACGTTTTTCACTTGGTGGTGACTGCATGTCTGTCAGAGATGGAAATAAGCTGGACCAAACAAGTTGTGGATTCGTCATAATCTTTAAAGATATCAATATTTATAGTGATAACATTCATTGGAATTCTGTTTGTTCAGAAATGCAGTGTATTGTGGGTTTAGCGCCTAAATAATATAATATTTTGGTCTTATTAACGTTGTGTACACTGCAAGTAAAACAATTAGTATTACTTAATTACAAAATGCCTTTTCATAAACATAAACCTTAAACTGTTCTTTAGAAAGATTGTACACATTTGGTTCAAAGGTGGTGAAAATTAATAAATCAGCTTGGTCATACTCAATGCATGAAGTACATCAAATATGGATACACCTGATAAGTATTTCTGCTGCTGTAAGCCATTCAGTAAGGTTCGAGTTGAATGGGCATCATTTAGACATGATTTTTTACAAATATATTTTTCTATTCATAATTCACATCAGTCTTTAGATACAATGCTCTTCATTGGGTGCTCCAACCAGCAGGGACCATTCATCATGTTCCTCACGAAGAGATTGTATCCGATTAGATCGCCTGTCAGAATTCAATGAGTTCAGAGATAATCGGCTGATTTGTCGTAATATGTCATTGGTCCCGAGCCTCTGAAAATCTCGCCGTCTGTTTTCCATTCCTATACGCAGACTAACTTGTGACGGCGTCAATTGCTTCATGCGGCCTTGTGCCTGAGATTCAAGTTTTTCTGGATCAGGCTTCTTGTAGCTAAAATTGAGAACAATGCAGTGGCATATAGATCACATACTGAATGGCGAAAGATAAAATGTGCCATGTTAATCATCAAGTGATTGTTTTCAATTCAGAAAATCAACTAAATCCTGAAACTGTCCTTTGATTGTAAAGGCACAAAAGGTGCAAATTATTAAGTCCAATTCCAGGTGATAGTGATAAGCAAAACACGACACACACATTTCAGTTCCCCTCTTGTTACCATGTATTTGTACTTGTCATTGCTCCTACATAAGACAGTGGAATTGGTTTAAGATCTTGAAACGTGAGGAACGTAGACACGGAAATGTTCTCCTTTCCAATGGGGCATGGACCTATTTAGTTGGAATAACAGATCCCTGTACCATATATTTTGTTCTGTTCATAGTGTTAATATTGGCCAAAATGGAGATATATAAAATGGAGGATCTGTGCATCTGCAGGACCTGCTGGCCTCTGTCTGTGAAAAGCTGCAGGCTGGGGATTGGCGCCAGCTAGTCTGGACCCTAGCTTGATATGCAGGATGGGGAAAGATCCAGATGTCCTCTTTATTGTTAAAATATATGAGGACTCTGTGGAAGAGCTCAAAGGTGTTGCAGTTGCATTAGCAGGATTGGCTGACTGCAGAAGGGTTGTAAATACTGTTAATAATGTTGCAAGGTGTTTGTGTTACTGTTTGATGATTGGATGAAGTGTGAAGCCTTGTTTGAATTATTTATACTCCCCGGGAGAATGTTGCATTATTTGATTAATTGACTTCCTTCCAGAAGCTTCTATAGAAACATTATAATAGAGTGCTTTGTAATTGGGTTGGGGAACTGTCAATAACACATTCATGTAATCAATATCTGTGATTGGTTTGTAGGGGTTACCACCCCCATGTAAGGTTCAATGGCCTATAAAAGGTAACCCCCACGAGGATTGTTGTCGATCTTCTGAAGAAATGCTTGGGACTGCGTAACCTTTTGGAGGTGTCCGCTTGCACGAGGCTGAAGGGCTTGGACAAGCAGAGACAAGGATCGACCCCGCGGTGGTTAGGTATTGTATTCATTAATGTTCATAAAATAAACGTTTTGTGGTCCCGTGCTTGACTCAGTGTTTTACTGAGCTAGAATAAGGGGGGGTTAGCTCTCGGAGCATAATTACAATAGTATTGAATGGATCTGTATCTTACACCTGGGGGCATAAATTTGTAATGTTCATAAATGTAACATTTTTCATTTTTGTCTCTACTGTTAATATAAAATATGGAATGACATTTATCTAACCCAACTATTTCAGAACAGGGGTTTTGCTTAAATTATCCATCTACCTTCATATCACAATAATTCAACTGTGGTTTACACTTGCCATAGGCAACATTGCTCCCAGTTATTGCATGGTGTGGGGTAACGTAAGTGTTCAGTTTGATGGGAAAGGGAACAGTATAAATATGTTCTGCCACAGAGCTAGACAGTATAGGATCAGGATGTGACTGACTGTGTCATTGATCCACAGAGAGACAGAGAGCAGGGCAAGGCAGGAAGTGTTTTTTATCATGGAGATGCTTCCTGCAGTTTTCACTAAGATCATATCAGTGTGGTAGCCTCTGCTCCCATTGATCATGGGTTTTTATTGGGGAAGTTACCTGAAATAACTTTACTTGTGTCAACTTGTGAGTGGGCGGGCGCGACTCACGTTGAGGGGCCCCTACAGCCTGTCTGTCTTCTTTTTATTTTTTGTCTAGTTAAATGTAGTTGTTCGTGTTGTTTTTTTGTATTGTTTGTAACTGTGTATATGTGGGGGGTGGGTGGGGGAAGGGGGAAGCTTTTAAATCTCTTCCCTGCACGGGAGACCCGACTTTTTCCCTGTCGGGTCTCTGTTGTCGTTGGGGCCTAGCACCGCGGAGCGGCCTCCGACCGGGACGACCTGGGAGCTCCAGTCGCGGAGCCTGCGGAGCTGCGGACTCACCGTCGTGGGGCTGGCCGGCCTCGGAGTGTGTGGAGCGGTGGTGGCTCGCCGCTGTGGCCCGACTCCAGAGCTCCAGCTCCAGCTGCAGACTGGTGGACTGTCGGGATGTCGGGATATCGGGAACTCGCGGGTCTGGGTGAGAGACCGCTCTCCTGAGCTCCCGCAACACAGCTTCTCCAGCCCGTGTCGCTGGGTTGGATCGATCCGGAGCGGGGCCATACATCACCCAGCGCGGCTTTAATGGCCGCGGGACATTTCAGCGCCCGCCGGGGGCTTCAACTGTGACCTTTGAGCCTAGAGCAGGGCCGTACATCGCCCGGCGCGGCTTCAACGGCCGTGGGACTTAACACCGCCCGCCTGGGGCTTCGACCTCGGGAGAGAAATGGTGCGGGGGAGAGAGAAGACTTTGCCTTCCGTCACAGTGAGGAGGAGATTCACTGTGATGGATGTTTGTGTGAATTGAATTGTCTGTGTATTTTTTTATGAATTGTTCTGTTGTATGGCTTGTAGAAACGGAGTTTCGTTCGAGCCTCTCTGAGGTTCGAATGACAAGTAATAAAATCAAATCATCATTATGAGTTTCCAAAATACAGCCAATATCATTAATCAATCAATTTAAATGGTTAATTTGTTTATGAAACAATACACCTTATTTTGGCCCAGCTGATTTAACATGGGGAACATAATGTTCCGTTACTCACAGTTTCAACAGTAACGAGGAGACGACAACAGAAACAGAGGAAGCTGCCATTGCAGCTGACCCCATCCATGGCTGTAGCACCAGGCCCAAAGGGAGAAACACTCCTGAAAAACATGCAGCCAGGGAATAAATAATCAGAACTATCATTCTCGTATTGAAATGCAGTGGTGTTCGGCCACCTGTACAGGATTTTCAGCAAAATACTAGAAAAGTTGCAACGGAATGATTTATCAGAGCAGTCTTGCGTTGGGATTCAGTGAATTCTGGCCATCTGGACTACATCAATTAACAAAAGGAATCAAAGACACATGAAGCTGGCTAATATTATACCAAAGATGGGTCAGTAATTCACAAAATGTTTTATAGCACATCAAAATCCCTTTAAGCTAGATGCACGAGATACAAGCTAGAAAATCCAGGAATACCAGTATGCAGTGTCGGAATGCCTTTGCCACAGGGAGAAATTAAGATCTTCTCTGACAGCTTTAAAGTAAGCATTCTGTTCACTATTTGGAGATACAAGGAACTACAGATGCTGGAACCCTGTGTAAAACACAGAGTACTGGAGTGACTCAATTGGTCAAGCAGCACATCTCTCTGCACAAGAACAGAACCTTCAACCCACTATGCCAAATATGATGCCAAACTTAACCAATCCTTTCTGCCTTTGGAGGAAATGAACAGACGATGTTTTGGGTCAGGATGCTTTAGACCATGAAATATTAATTATTGGCAATTTCAGCAACTTTTGCATTTGTTGTCCTAATCATGTGGAAGGAAGCTTGATGCAAATAGCATTGATTCTGCATTACCCCTTTACCCCCTCTCTGTGGCATGGACCTTGATATGGTACCACTGCTTGCTAATCCCAATTCAAGAAGAGAGTGACACATAACTGATAAGACAATATTAATATGTATGGATTTAAAAAAATACTGACACATTATTGACTAATTCTGGTGACACAGGAGGTGGTGAGAGAAAGTGTCTTTAAAGCTAAAAGCATTCTCAAAAGGGCAAAGAGAAAAAAATAAGAACGGAAAGACAATTCCAAGTATTTCCATGATATGCAACTGATATAAGAGCAAAATAGCACTGTTCAGGGACTACAGACATTGCATTTACTAACACCACTGCACACTCCACCCCCAAACCCCTCCACGCATTCTCCTGCTCCTCCTCTTCCCCATTTCAACTCATCTGTGAAGCAGCCTGGAATCCAAGCTCACCAGCTGTAGTTTGTACTGGCCAGCATTAGAACGTCTGATCAATATCCAAAACTCTCCAGAGTTAGAGAAGGGAAGCCCATGACCAAATCTGCAGCCATCCTTGAACTTTTGTGTTTTCTACTCATTGTTCATTTCTCATGAGCTCCTAACAGTATCCTATTTCCACCCATCTGTGCCTAGAATGGGTCTTAAATGTTTGCACTCGTTGAATGATTTTAAGGGGAATAAATGGTTAGAGAAAGGGGGTAAATGAAAGAAAGGGGCTCCACTCACCAGCTGCAATAGGAATCCCCACCAGGTTGTAAATTGAGGCAAACACAAAATTGATGCGAATTCGAGAAACTGTCTTTTTTGATAAATCAATGCTCGCGACAACATCTAGCAGATCATTCTGGGGACAAAAGGGAGAAAGCATGTCACCACAAAGTATAAAACAAATAAAGAGAATATAATTGAAACGTAGAACTTTTTCAATAAGGCCCGATGAATCTCCTGGTTTTGTATCCATTTTAACTCCCCTTCCCATTCCCATACTGGCCTCTATATCCAGAGCAGGCCACACGCAAATTGGAGGAACAGCACCTCATATTCTGCTTCATTAGTTTACAACCCAATGGTATGAACATTGAATTCTACAGTTTTAGGTAGCTAACCTACAAACCACCCCTCCTCCACCTTCTCCCCACCCACCTCCATTCTACCCACTCTTCTCTGTGCCCTATCAGAATTTGCACCTATTTCTTCCCTCCCCTCATCTTCCACCTATATTCCTTCCTTAGGCTTAACAAATCACGTTTTTAAATTATATCACACTTTTTAATTATTTCATATCTGGCCTTTGTCCAACCACCTGCCTGTCAAATCTCCTCTCCCCTCACCTGTATCTACCTATCACTTGGTTGGCTTTGTCCCACCCCCATCTCCCTCCCAGCTATCATTCCCCCGCCCACCCCACACTACAATCAGTCTCAAGAGGGGCCCCGACCCAAAACATCACCTATTCATGATCTCCAAAGATGCTGCCTGACCCGCTGAGTTACTCCAGCACTCTGTGTCTTTTTTTTGATGATTTAACAGTTGCTTACCCTAATCAGCACCACATCGGCTGCTTCAATGGCCACGTCTGTGCCAGTTCCAATGGCGATTCCCACATCAGCTTGAGCTAGGGCAGGAGAATCATTGACGCCATCTCCAACCATTGCCACTGTTTTACCCTGATCTTGAAGCTCCTGGACCTTGGCTACTTTATGAGAGGGGAGGACCTCTGCAAACACTTTTCTGATGCCAACCTTGAAAAAAAAAAGAAAACATAGGGGGAAGAATAAACATGAGATAACCCAAGAGTCAATACTGTTTAATTGTCATATACCGACAATGGAACAATGACATTCAAAGAATAGAGAAATATTACAATGTTTTGCCATCAGTACAATATTTTGTTTTATTTTAGTGACTCTTGTATTTGTGCTGAGTAAATAGGACCAGCAAGTTCATGCAGATCTCTTCCTAGCATTGAACGAAGCTAGGAAGATAGAGCTGCATGTACAGGGCCCTGTGGCCTACTCCTGCACCTATTTTTCTATTTTTCTAAAATGCTGGAGTAACTCAGCGGAACAGGCAGCATTTTTTTATTTCAAAATAGACTTTATTCGAGTAATAAATATATACAATACATCAACCGTGCGAAAAAAAAAACCATCCAACATTTTCGGAGGCTATACAAATGTCTCCATACAGTCTATATACATTTTTCAAAATTTTCAAATTTCACGAATCGATCCCCCACCCGTGCCACTCATGTGGCCCCCCGGCATGGGATACCTTCCCTTATTTTGAGGGGCGTCACCACCATACAGTGCCCCCCATGTCCAGCAGCGGAAGGACCTTAGACTGTGGCCCTCCCCCACCGAGCCTTGGCGTTGGCTGCACCGAGCTTCAGTGCGTCCCTCAGTACGTACTCCTGCAGTCTGCAGTGGGCCAGTCGGCAACATTCCCCGACGGACATCTCGCTCTGCTGGGTGGTGAACAACGCTCGGGCAGACCAGAGAGCGTCTTTCACCGAGTTGATAACCCTCCAGCAGCACTTGATGTCAGTCTCTGAATGTGTCCCTGGGAACAGTCCATACATCACAGAGTCCTCTGTGACGGCAGGCAGCATATCTGGAGAGAAGGTATGCTGTCTGTATACTTTCTCTATATACCTTCTAGTCCTTTGCTGTCTGTATACCTTCTAGTCCTTTCAGTGACACTGAAAGGACTAGAAGTTTAGTTTAAAGATACAGCAGGGTTGAATCACAAGCATCTTTATTGTTCAGGTCATTAACTACACAGCAGGTCATCACACGTTCACACTGCTACTCCGACTGATAGACAGAGTAGGATCTTACACTATGAATGTTATAATTAGGCGGGATTATAATTACTAAGCATTCTAATTGGCTATCATGCTATAGCCAATCTACACAGGACCTTCGGCCAATCGAGTCCATGCCGACCGGCGATCTACATACACTGGTTCTATCCTACACACAAGGGACAGTTGGGTTTCTCACAGTTACAAAAATGGCCACCTACCTCTCAGATAGAATTCATGAGCAGAAATCAAGAAGTGAATGAACCAACTGCAAGAGGTTGTGTCCAAGGGGATTGATCCGATGTGATTAACCCCTACCTGGCTGGCAATGGCGGTTGCGGTTTTGTGGTTGTCTCCTGTCAGAAGCACCACGTCCACTCCCATGTTTTGCAAGGTGCACACAGCCAGGGCGGCCTCAGGCTTGACGGTGTCTGCGATTGCGATCATCCCGCACAGCGTACCTTTCCAGAGAGGATATCGGTTACACAGCATTGGCAAAAACAGGGAACGTGCAAACAGAAACTTGATCAACTGCATTTGTACTGATGCAAAGTAATTTAAACTTGATATAGATTTAGTGCACTGCTCAATACTAATAGAAAATCAGTCTGAAGAAGGGTCTCGACCCGAAACGTCGCCTATCTCCTTCGCTCCTTAGATGCTGCTGCACCCGCTGAGTTTCTCCAGCTTTTTGTGTAACCCTCGATTCTCCAGCATCTGCAGTTCCTTCTTTAACACATCTAAAATCAGTACCCTGTTCATGCTTTTTCCCCATATCCCTTGATTCCTTTAGGCCTCTAAATCTAACTTTTGAAAATATCCAGTGAATTGACCTCCACCGCCTTCTGTGACAGAGAATTCCACAGATTCACAACTCTCTGGGTGAAAAGGTTTTTCCTCATCTCAGTCCTAAATGGCCTATCCCGTATTCTTAAACTGTGATCCCTGGTTCTGGACTCCCCCACCATCGGGAATATTTATCCTGCATCTAGCTTGCCCAATCCTTTAAGAATGTTTTATGTTTCTATAAGATCCCCTCTCATCCTTCGAAATTCCAGTGAATTCAAGTCCAGTTGACCCATTCTTTCATCATATGTCAGTCCCACCATTCCAGTAATGAACCTGGTGAACCTATGCTGCACTCCCTCAATAGTAATAATGTCTTTCCTCAAATTAGGAGACCAAAATTGCACACAATACTCCAGGTGCAGTCTCACCAGGGCCCTGTACAACTGCAGTGGGACCTCCTCGCTCCAAAACTTAACTCCTCGTGTTATGAAGGTGAATTTAGGGAGCTAGGAGATAAACTTAAAAGTAGGACTTCAAAGGTAATAATCTCTGGATTATTACCAGTACCACGGGCCAGTCAGAGTAGAAATAGGAGGATGAATATGTGGCTTGAAAAATGGTACAAGGGGGAGGGATTCAAATTTTTAGGGCACTGGAACCATTTCTGGGGGAGGTGGGACCAGTACAAACAGGACGGTCTGCACCTGGGCTGGAACCAATGTCCTTGGGGGAGTGTTTGCTAGTGCTGTCGGGGAGGATTTAAACTAGTGTGGCAGGGGGATGGGTACAAGAGCAGAGAGGCAGGTGGGTGTAAAACGAGGGTGGAAGCAATAGGGAGCAAGGTGAAAAGTAAAAGTGGCAGGCAGACAAAACCAGGGCAAAAATCAAAAAGGGCCACTTCTCAACAAAATTGTATAAGGGGTAAGAGCGTTGTAAAAACAAGCCTGAAGGCTTTGTGTCTCAATGCAAGGAGTATTCGTAATAAGGTGGATGAGTTGAACGTGCAGATAGCTATTAATGAGTATGATATAGTTGGGATCACGGAGACATGGCTCCAGGGTGACCAAGGCTGGGAGCTGAACATCCAGGGATATTCAATATTCAGGAGGGATAGAGAGAAAGGAAAAGGAGGTGGGGTAGCGTTGCTGGTTAGAGAGGAGATTAACGCAATGGAAAGGAAGGACATTAGCTTGGAGCATGTGGAATCAGTATGGGTAGACTAAGGGGCAGAAAACGCTAGTGGGAGTTGTGTACAGGCCACCTAACAGTAGTAGTGAGGTTGGGGATGGTATCAAACAGGAAATTAGAAATGCGTGCGACAAAGGCAAAACAGTTATAATGGGTGACTTCAATCTACATATAGATTGGATGAATCAAATTGGCAGGGGTGCTGAGGAAGAGGATTTTTTGGAAAGTATGCTGGATAGTTATCTAAATCAACATGTAGAGGAACCAACGAGAGAGCAGGCTATTTTCGACTGGGTATTGAGTAATGAGGAAGGGTTAGTTAGCAGTCTTATTGTGCGTGCCCCCTTGGGCAAGAGTGACCATAATATGGTCGAGTTCTTCATTAGGATGGAGAGTGACATTGTTAATTCAGTAGCAATGGTTCTGAACTTAAGGAAAGGTAACTTTGAGGGTATGAGACGTGAATTGGCCAAGATTGACTGGCAATCAATTCTAAAAGGGTTGACGGTGGATACGCAATGGAAGACATTTAAACACTGCATGGATGAACTACAAAAATTGTTCATCCCAGTTTGGCAAAAGAATAGATGAGGGAAGGTAGTGCATCCGTGGATAACAAGGGAAATCAGGGATAGTATCAAAGCAAAGGATGATGCGTACAAAGTAGCCAGAAAAAGCAGCATACCAGAGGACTGGGAGAAATTCAGAGACCAGCAGAGGAGGACAAAGGGCTTGATTAGGAAAGGAAAAATAGATTATGAAAGAAAACTGGCAGGGAACATAAAAACTGACTGCAAAGGTTTTTATAGATATGTGAAGAGAAAGAGATTAGTTAAAACAAATGTAGGTCCCTTGCAGTCAGAAACAGGTGAGTTGATCATGGGGAACAAGGATATGGCGGACCAATTGAATAACTACTTTGGTTCCGTCTTCACTAAGGAAGACATAAATAATCTGCCGGAAATAGCAGGGGACCGCGGGTCAAAGGAGGACTTGAGTGAAATCCAGGTTAGTCGGGAAGTGGTGTTGGGTAAATTGAATGGATTAAAGGCCGATAAATCCCCAGGGCCAGATAGGCTGCATCCCAGAGTACTTAAGGAAGGAGCTCCGGAAATAGTGGATGCATTAGTGATAATCTTTCAAAACTCTTTAGATTCTGGAGTAGTTCCTGAGGATTGGCGGGTAGCAAAAGTAACCCCTCTTTTTAAGAAGGTGGAGAGATTGAAAACGGGGAATTACAGACCAGTTAGTCTAACATCGGTAGTGGGGAAACTGCTAGAGTCAGTTATTAAAGATGGGATAGCAGCACATTTGGAAAGTGGTGAAATCATTGGACAATGTCAGCATGGATTTACGAAAGGTAAATCATGTCTGACGAATCTTGTGGAATTTTTCGAGGATGTAACTAGTAGCGTGGATAGGGGAGAACCAGTGGATGTGGTGTATCTGGACTTCCAGAAGGCTTTCGACAAGGTCCCACATAAGAGATTAGTATATAAACTTAAAGCATACGGCATTGGGGGTTCAGTATTGATGTGGATAGAGAACTGGCTGGCAAACAGGAAGCAAAGAGTAGGAGTAAACGGGTCGTTTTCACAATGGCAGGCAGTGACTAGTGGGGTACCGCAAGGCTCAGTGCTGGGACCCCAGCTATTTACAATACACATTAATGATCTGGATGAGGGAATTGAAGGGAATATCTCCAAGTTTGCGGATGACACTAAGCTGGGGGGCATTGTTGGCTGTGAGGAGGATGCTAGGAGACTGCAAGGTGACTTGGATAGGCTGGGTGAGTGGGCAAATGTTTGGCAGATGCAGTACAATGTGGATAAATGTGAGGTTATCTACTTTGGTGGCAAAAATAGGAAAACAGACTATTATCTAAATGGAGGCCGATTAGGAAAAGGGGAGATGCAGCGTGACCTGGGTGTCATGGTACAACAGTCATTGAAAGTAGGCATGCAGGTGCAGCAGGCAGTGAAGAAAGCAAATGGTATGTTAGCTTTCATAGCAAAAGGATTTGAGTATAGGAGCAGGGAGGTTCTACTTCAGTTGTATAGGATCTTGGTGAGACCACACCTGGAGTATTGCGTACAGTTCTGGTCTCCAAATCTGAGGAAGGACATTATTGCCATAGAGTGCAGAGAAGGTTCACCAGACCGATTCCTGGGATATCAGGACTGTCTTATGAACAAAGACTGCATAGACTCGGTTTATACTCTCTAGAATTTCGGAGATTGAGAGGTGATCTTATAGAAACTTACAAAATTCTTAAGGGGTTGGACAGGCTAGATGCAGGAAGATTGTTCCCGATGTTGGGGAGGTCCAGGACAAGGGGTCACAGCTTAAGGATAAGGGGGAAAATCCTTTAGGACCGAGATGAGAAGGACGTTTTTCACACAGGGAGTGGTGGGTCTCTGGAACTCTCTGCCACAGAAGGTAGTTGAGGCCAGTTCATTGGCTATATTTAAGAGGGAGTTAGATGTGGCCCTTGTGGCTAAGGGGATCAGAGGGTATGGAGAGAAGGCAGGTACGGGATACTGAGTTGGATGATCAGCCATGATCATATTGAATAGCGGTGCAGGCTCGAAGGGCCGAATGGGCTACTCCTGCACCTAATTTCTATGTTTCTATGAAGGCCAACATGCCATTACCTTTCTTCACTGCCTGCTTTACTTTCAGTGACTGATGTACAAGCACACGCAGTTCTCGTTGCACCTCCCCTTTTCCAAATCGGACTCCATTCAGATAATAATCTGCCTTCCTGTTCTTGCCACCAAAGTGGATAACCTCACATTTATCATATTTGTGTGTACCTTTATTAGAACACTAGACTAAGTGGGACCCGTTGGGTCCCATGTTCACACCGGAGGGCTGGTCCCCCAATGCAATATTCCACCTCTCCACCAATTCCAATTTGGTGGCCAGTGGGGTGGGGGGGGGCTTTCTGGAGCGCTAGTATGGGTGTTGTGGGTCGAAGGGACTGGTTTCCAAAGGGCTAGTATGGACATTGGATTCTTCGGCTGGCGGCTCAGTCACTCAGGCCTGGTGGGCTGGCAGCTCAGTCACTCAGGCCTGGTGGGCAGGCAGCTCAGTCACTCAGGCCTGGTGGGCTGGCAGTTCAGTCACTCAGGCCTGGTGGGCTGGCAGCTCAGTCACTCAGGCCTGGTGGGCTGGAAGCTGAGAAACTGACAGAAATTCTGCCCAAAATAGGTGAGAGACTGTGAAAGAGAAGGGGGAGAGGGTGGAGAATCCATTTTAGACATTTTTCATCTTTTTCTGCAGATCACAGCAATGAAGAAGGAAAGTCTATCCTGGCCTGGATCTCACAGGGAGCCAATGAAGGAAGGGAGAAAAATACTGATGAGCTGAAGGGACTCCTCTTGGGATAGTACAGACCTGATGGGCCAAAGGGGCTCCTTTAAAAAAATTAAAATCTGAGTGAAAGGCATTTTTTTGGACTTTTCCTGACCTGGCATGGGCCCATTGGGCCAAAATGCTCCTCCTAGGCTAATACGGGCATTTTAGGCAAAAGGGACCTGTTTCTCGGCTAATAGGGGCCTTGTGGTCCGAAATTAGTGGTTTCAGGCAGGCCAAACAACTCATTTCATCGACATTGCAGTTTCAAGCATAGAGCAGGCCGAACAGCTCATTGCATTTTCATTTCATTTCCACTGCCATTGCAGTTTCAAGCACAAGGCAGGCCGAACAGCTCATTGCATTTTCACTTCACTCCCATTGCCATTGCAGTTTCAAGCACAGGGCAGGCCAAGCCAAACAGCTGATTGCATTTTCACTTCACTTCCATTGCCATTACAGTTTCAAGCACAGGGCAGGCCAAGCCAAACAGCTGATTGCATTTTCACTTCCCTTCCATTGCCATTGCAGTTTCAAGCACAGGGCAGGCGAAGCCAAACAGCTCATTGCATTTTCACTTCATTTCCATTGCCATTGCAGTTTCAAGCACAGGGCAAGCCAAGCAACACATTTCATTTTCATTAATGGCTAACAAATCATTTATTGTAAGTACATTGTAGACTCACAGTTCAGATGATTCACAGCCTAGAATGAGAGTCGTGTGATCTTGCAGAGTGACTGAGTCATGTTCAGGCATCCTGTGTTTTATAGTCCTCCCCCCCCCCCCCCCCGGAAGGGGCGTTGCCTTCATCGCGGTGATTGACAGGCGAGAGGATCTCAAGGTTTTTTTAAACACTCATAACTGTTTTATTTTTAGTCGATGGGAAAAATCCTCAGGGCCTGCTCAGCGGAGGAGGACTGTGAGTAAGATGACCAAAAATCATAGCAATATATGGAGCATTTTTTCTAAAATCAATATACAGCACAGACAAGAAGTGGTCAAGTTGAGACTTTTAATTATATAGATAGTACAGGAACTGGCTCTTCGGCTCACAATGTCAGTGCCAAACATGATGCAAAGATAAACTAATCTACTCTGCTTGTACATGTGCCATATCCCTCCATTCCCTGCATATCCATATGCCTATCCAAATGTCTACCCTGAGTGTCTACCCTGTCTATGCCTCTCATAATTGAGATACTTCTATCAGGTCTCCTCTAAACCTGTGGCGCTTCAGAAAAAAAACCTCAAAGTCTGTTCAATCTCTTGTAACTGATACCCCCTAATGGGCCTGTCCCACTTAAGCCCCTGTCACACTTACGTGTCCTTGGCACGCTAATTACGCGACCTTGTGGTCGACTTCATGCGACCGCACAGCCGTCTGGAGCGTGTGATGTCATTTGCAGATGGACACAAAATGCAGGAGTAACTCAGCGGGACCGGCAGCATCTCTGGAGAGAAGCAATGGGTGATGTTTTGGGTCGAGACCCTTCTTCAGTCTGAAAGAAGGGTCTTGACCCGAAACGTCATCCATTCCTTCTCTCCAGATATGCTGCCGGTCCCGCTGAGTTACTCCTGCATTTTGTGTCTATCTCCAATTTTCTTGGCAGAAGTGGGGGTGGATCCGGACCGCAACGGCCGTGAGCCCCAGGCCGAGCTCGGCGATCGCTTGCCGGCTTCTGCTGCTGTTGGAGGTTACACATTGCGTTGCGCAGGGCCTGTCCCACTTTGGCTGTCAGTTACGCGACAGGCCGGTGGCACGCAAAGATTTTGTTCGCTACAAAATTTTCGGAGGGCCGTGCGATGCTGTGCACAACTCCATACCCCTCCGCCAGGCACGTGCCATGCGTAATTACTCAGGGTAGGCACTCAGTCCGCTTTAAAAAAAATTAAACCACGCATGCGCAGATTGTTCTCTCCGTTAAATAAATAAATAAACAAAAACAGTGACATTTCAATTTGCCCTTCCTAGGCTTCCTAGTCCTAGACCAATTGGGGAACAGTTCCTTTCACAGCGTGTGGATAGCCTGTGCCAGGGGTAAAGTTGTGGGGAGAGCACGAGTGTTGAGAAGGAGGGTACACGAAAGGCTGGAGAAACTCAGCGGGTGCAGCAGCATCTAAGGAGCGAAGGATATAGGCGACATTTCGGGTCAAGACCCTTGAAGAAGGGTGTCAGGGATACTGCCCTAAATCACTCACTCACCGCTACCGCAGCTCTCCGGGCGCGAAGCCATGCACTGTAGCTGGGGATAGAAGCAGCTCGGGGAGCTACAAGCAGCCACCGGGACCATACAGCAGAACTGGACGCCACTTCAGCACCTTCTGTCGGCCTGCTCACCTTTGGCAGTGCTCTCTGTCGGAACACCTCTCACCTACCATTCGCCGACTTCGCTCATGTCAGCGGCTTCCTGCAAATCCTTAAATTCCCACAGCCGAGTAACCTCAATCGCGCTGTCGGAATTTGAGGACATGAGTGGGGGCAGCGAGCGGCAGGAGAGAGGTTTTTAGACGGAGAGCTGTCAGAGGTGAGCAGAAGGACCGGCAGAAGGAGCTAAGGTGGCGGCTGGTTCCGCTGTCCGGCCCAGCGGCCGCTCAGCCACCCGAGCTACTTCTCTCCTCCCCCCCCCCCCCCAGCCTCAATGCGGTGGCATTCCACGCCTCCGTGCAAGGAGCGTCGCAAGTGACATTATCCCAATCCCCATTCATAACATTCGAGCCCTCCCCGCAACTTTACCCCGGGCCAGACTCCCCATCGCTGTGAAAGGAGCTCTCCCCCCCCACCTCCACTCCCCGGGAAATACAGTATTTAAAAACATAAACACAAAATGTACTTACCACATTATTGGTACACAAACTCCATTTTCTCTCTTTGTTACCTAACATACACTTAAAATATTGACAAACCATAGTTGAAAACCCGCCAAGAAACTTGCGCTGCGCATGCGCAGTAGACTGATGCGCCTGTGCAGTGCTGCAAAGGCAGAATTTCTGCTGCCTTCAGCCCCGATTGAAATTGACGCTTGAAGCAGCGCTGACGGCACGTGGGCTGCACAGACCTTCACGTGTTACAAGCGCTGCGGATGAAAGGCACGGAGAATTATGCCTACCTAAGAGATAGATCTCTTACATAGGCATAATTCTCCCATGCCTTTATTATTTATATTTAGTTATTACTATGTTATAATTTTAGTCAGGGTAGGCAGTGCCTACCTTGCCTACCCTGACGGCACGTGCCTGCCCTCCGCGCTTCTCAGTGGGACCGGCCCTACGCGGCCACACGATGCCCATGCGCCTCAACACGACGCTGAGGGCCTTTAGGTGATTTTTTAAGCAACCACAGGCGACTAGTTTGTCGCCACATGTTCGCCGGTGGTCGCCGAGAAAAGTCTCCTCAGTCACGCAAAACGTCGTAGCGACTTTCTGGTCGCCGCTAAATTTTCAACATGTTGAAAATCTTTCGGCGACAGTGGGTTTGACGCCAATGAGCGTAGCTTGATTTCTCCTGACGTCGGTGCTGTCGTAGGTTGTCGCCGATTTTTTGGCGACCTGCTACGACTATGACAGTCGCCAGCAGTTGCCTAAAAAATCGCCAAGTGGGACAGGCCCATAACCCAGGCATCATTCTGATAAACCTCCTCAGCACCCTTCCAAAGCCTCTATTTCGTTCCTGTAATGGGGCGACTAGAACTGTATGCAGTACTTCAAATGTGGCCTATCCAAAGTCCTATAAAGCTGCATCATGAATTCCGGACTCTTCTACTCAATGCCCCGATCTTTGCAAGCAAGCATACCATATGTGTGTTTTTACAATACTTGGTCCAAAAAGTATGCTATCATACATAAAACTGAAGTTCACAAATAAATTATTTAAACATGATTCAGATTAGTCAAAAACCCTCACAGCGGCAGTACATGACAGGGAGAGATTGTTCATGAAGTTTGAGAAAATTTGATTCATGAACAAAATTCCTATTTAACATGCGTTCCTATGCGTTTTTTTACACTTTATGTTTGGTGTCCACCATAACAACCGTTACATGAAATTTAGAAAGTCATTTTTATCTAAAGCATGATAGCTGATTTCTTCACTTTTGCTGTTTTTCAACATACAAATGTACTTTTTTGCTATAAACATGGAGTTTGTGACCAAATGAGCAATATTCCTGTTATCGACTGAAACATGCGTTACGCACGTTACACAGTGTCCAAGAGTGGACACCAAAATGAAAGTAGCTCCTGTTTCTTCTAGTATTTTATATTTTTGTAATTTCTTTTTCATGTTTTGAATAAACTGTAGAGAAGTAATTGTCCATACATAATAAGAGACTGCAGGTACATACTTTGATGGAAATATAGCTACTGCAAAATGCTGGTGTTGCATGTGTGATGGTGGACACCAAAAATATTCACTAATTGTGGCATGCAGCAGCTGTTACAGAATCTTGATATTAAGGTTACTTTCTTCTCATAATTTCATTATCTATTGAGTTCTTCAAATTTTCAATCTCCTTGTAAAGTTCTAAGGTCTTAATTTACCATTGTGGTGTAACGGTGGTTACGCTAAAATAGGGTGAACACCAAGAGTAACCACCGTTACGCCCTTTGAAATATGGCCATTCAGAACACAATGCCAAATTCTTCAAAGGTTTTGCTTATTGCTGTGAAACATGCATCTCTGCAAAGCAACAAACTTGAAAAAATTTTGAATTATAATGTAATTAATGCAGAAATTGTCTCTTAATTTCATTGTGTCAAAGCATGTCACATTTTTGGTGTCCTAAAAATTGATATTTTTGAGATATAAACTGGCTGAATCAGGGAATTAATTTAATTCCTAATAACCCTGTCCCACGGTATGAGTTCATTCCAAGAGCTCTCCCGAGTAAAAAAAAAATCAAACTCGTGGCAAGCACAGAGAATGAACGTAGCGGGTACGTCGGAGCTCGGGGACGTCTCTTAGCGCTAACAGCTGGTACTCGGGAAGACTCGCTAACGGCAGGTAAGCACGGGAAGACTCGTGAAGATTTTTCAACATGATGAAAAATGTCCACGAGACCCGAGTACCGGCGAGTGGCCATTACCGTAAATCTCCGAGTTCGAATCAGGGCAAACTCGGGAGAACTCTTGGAATGAACTCATACCGTGGGACAGGGGTTTAACTTGATTTTATCCCTACTATCTCCTGCACATTTGAGTAACAATCCCTGGAAAAATTAACACCATACTACTTGAAACAGTGGAGATATGATATTTCTAATGTTCTGTGCTGAAATCTCTCCAGTATTGTAAACATACACATATGCCTTCATTACCTGTCTTTTACTTGCGTTGCCACTTTCAAGGAACTATGGACTTGAATCCCAGAATCCCTCTATACATCAATGCTTAATCATCATCTTTCATTCAACAATTACTTGTCAAACTCGGGTAAGAGCTGACACATTTTATATTATTCCAATATTTACACTCTATTGTATTCAGCACAGAACATTTTAAACTAAGTTCCCCAAAGTTCCTGTACAGCCCCAGTATTTTATGTCTATTTCAGATTTCTAGTTTTGTCAATATAATATAATATTTCACTTTTTCTTCTCTTCCTACTCTTATATGAATTTGGGATATTTTTACCGAACTTCCCCCCACATACTGTATGTTGTGGGTTACACAAAAAGCTGGAGAAACTCAGCGGGTGCAGCAGCATCTAAGGAGCGAAGGAGATAGGCGACGTTTCGGGTCGAAACCCTTCTTCAGACCCTCAGCTCCTTAGATGCTGCTGCACCCGCTGAGTTTCTCCAGCTTTTTGTGTAACCCTCGATTCTCCAGCATCTGCAGTTCCTTCTTTAACAATACTGTATGTTGTGGATTACCATTTAGAGTTTAGTTCACACATGAGTGTCTACTCATACCAGAACAACTGATCTTATTAATAATATGCTCAATTTCTGAGGAATTTATAAAAAATGATAAATCAAACAATTTAATTGGATTATTGATGATGATGTACAAATAAATATTGCTGTATTCTCCTGTTGGGAAGTTAAGATTGGTCAATTGCATTGGACGATGAGCAGAGTTTGCAATAGGGCACTGCTCCGGAGTAAATCTAATTACACTATCGCAACTCCGCAGTTGGACTTTACCATCTACAGCCACCAGCACTGCTGTCTGTCCTTTCAATTCGTGACTAATCATCGCCTCGTCGACATCATTCCCGACATGCAACCCATTGCGTATCATCCACTCCCGGTTTCCAATCGACACAGAGTACGCCTGGGAAATCACTGTTCCTAAAGGTGGTAACAAATAGCTCATTACTCAATAAATAATATCATCATTATTCAGGGAACATGTGACATAAAAGGTTGTCAGGGAGATGGCATGAAAGGCACAGCAGGGTCTGAGTGCTGCATTTCTGTGCATTTCCTTCATAGTTTATGTTAACAACCTTGAACACCTTTTGCACACTTTTTGCCAAACAGCTTTTTTTTTTCACATACCACATGGTTAACCAATGTTATAGAACATGGAACAGTACTACATAGAAACAGGCCCTTTGGCCCGCAATGTCTGTACCGAACATGATGCTATGACCTGCTTGCAAAACTCCCAAAAGTGGCCTAAGAAAAGTCCTATAAAGCTGTATGATGACTTCCTGACTTTTATATTCAATGCCCCAACCAATGCAGGCGTGCATACCATGTTGTCCTTTCACCACTTTGTTTACTTGTATTGCCACTTTCAAAGAGTTATGAACTTGGACCCTAAGGTCCCTTCGTACATCAATGCTGTTAAGGGTATTGCCATTAATTGAAATTTTCTCCTTGCGTTCAACCTTCCAAAGTGTACTACCTCACACTTGCTTGAATTAATCTGTCATTTTCCTTTTGAACCAGGGATTTCTCCTGGTAAAAGTGAAATTCTAATAGCCTCAATATTATCAATTCAATTCCTAATATTATTATCCACCTTTTACAGATGCCATGAATCTGACCAGCTCAAATGAGTAATGCAAGTACTCACCTTCTGCTCCAGTTATCAGTGAGGACGCTGTATCAGATGAGTCACGGATCTGCACTAACTCTCCACTCTGCTCTCGCTCCTTGATGGGACTCTGTTCACTTTTCTTCAGCACAGTTTCAATGTTGGCAACTTTGCAGCTGATGCCACAGCCTGGAACAGACTGAAAATCTGTACAGTGCCCAAGCACGTCTGTGCCAAGCTCCTGAGACAGGCAGAAAACATTGCCGTAAGACAATAATCGAAAAATTAAACAAAGACAGCAGATGCTGGATATCTGAAGTGAAAGCAGAAAAAGCTGGAAACACTCGGCAGATAATAGGTATGTTACAAAACTTGAGCAGCGCTGCAGTTCTGCCGCTCCCTGTGTGCGTGACTTTGGCGCCTTTCACAGGGGGGCGGGCTTAAAGTGCCGTTTTTCAACAGACAGGGAAAATCGATCCATGTCGGGCGATTTCGTTGCGGAAGAAAAATCGCTCCGACATTTCATTCATGAAGGTATTTTTAAATTACGCTAGATTATTTATTAACTAGAGTAATTTAAAAATCACCTTCAAAAGCCGTGAGCGCCGACAACGGGAAGGATTTTGCGTAGCGGAGAAAAAAAAGGTACACAGTTTATTTTTATATTAAAAGTTGGTTTTTATGGAGGCTTTAATCATATTTTCATGTTGCGAAATGGGGTCCAAAAAAAATGAATGAACCAACAGTATTTTTCATACTGACTTCACCGCAAACCGCAACGTTCCAATCCACCGCATTCCACTAAAACCCACTCGCTAGTTGATTTAAATGGCCATTAATTTACGGGCATTAAACACTAAATTCCTTCCATTTGGCCCAGAAATTCATGAAAATGAGATTTAAAAATTATGTTATATTGTGGATTATTGTGTGAATGTTATTTGGACACTTAGGCAATTTAAAAAAAGTTTATCTTTTCTTAAGAAATGGATAGATGAATTTTGTAATTAGCTACAATTAGATAACTAACTAATTATATGCTTTAATTTCAGGTCATCCAAGTAAGATTGTTTCATATTTGTTTCAGAATGCTTCAATCTATAATAACTGAAAATTTCATTGAGTTCTCTTAATTTTTAAGAACGATATGTGCTTTTAACTGTTCTAGATTACAGCTTTTGAGAAGTCAATTGAAAGGCAATGGGGAACAAGATGCTAATTACCGAGTATGAAAATGGTCATAACTTTCTTAATACTGAAGATATGAAAGTGAATTAGGTGTCAAATTAAACTTCTTTTTATGCTTTATCTGATGGGATAAATTGCTGACTTGACTTTTAAAATCTCAAAATTTTGTAACATTGCTACAGATAAGGCAGCGCCCACAGGAAGAGACTCATACCTTCCACCCACATCCCTCCTTCTGGCTTTACATTTCACTCCTCATCTTCTCTTCATTTTGTCCAGCCTTTGTCACACTGCGAATCACCCCCCCCCCCCACCTGTATCTACCTATCACTTGCTATATTTTGTTCCGACCTCACATCCCTTTCCTAGCTTTTTCTGTCAGTGTCAATCTCTGGCAGTCTGAAGAAGGGTCCCAACCCAAAACATCACCTATCCATGTCCTCCACAGATGCTGCCTGACTGAGTTCCTCCAGCACTTTCTGTTTTTCTTTTGTAACACACAAAGTGCGGGAGTAACTCAGCCTGCCAGGCAGCATCTCTGGAGGAAATGGATAGACAACGTTTCAGTTCAGGACCCTTCTTCAGACTTCTGACAGGGTCTGTAGAAAGGTCCCAACCCAAAACATCATCTATTCATTCCCTCCACAGATGCTGACTGGCCCACTGAGTTTCTCCAGCACTTTGTATGCTCGGATGGAGCAAAGAGTATTCTTTGTGTAGGAAGGAACTGCAGACGCTTGTTTACACTGAAGATAGACACAAAATGCTGAAATAATTTAGCGGGACAGGCAGCATCTCTGGAGCGAAGGAATGGGTGTCGTTTCGGGTCGCGACCCTTCTTCAGACTGAGAGTCAGGGGAGAGGGAAACAGGATATGGAAAGGTACAAAGAACATGTAAGGTGTGAAAAGAACAGATCAAAGCAGACGATGACCAAGGAAATGTGGAATGGTTCATTGTTGGACGAGGGGGAAGGAGACAATGAGGCATACAAACAGTAAAATTAATCAAGAGGATAGTGAAACTAGTCGGAGTACTAGGGTGGGGGAGGGACGGAGAGCGAGGGAAAGCAAGGGTTACTTAAAGTTAGAGAAATCAAAATTTGAGGAAGGACAACCTTGTGATTGAGGCAGTGCAGCGTAGGTTCACGAGATTGATCCCTGGGATGGCGAGACTGTCATATGAGGAATGATTGAAAACACTAGGCTTGCACTCACTGCAGTTTAGAAGGATGAGGGGGATATCTTATAGAAACATATAAAATTATAAAAGGACTGGTCAAGCTAGATGCAGGAAAAATGTTCCCAATGTTGGGCGAGTCCAGAACAAAGGGCCACAGTCTTAGAATAAATGGGTGGCCATTTAAGACTGAGGTGAGAAAAAACATTTTCACCCAGAGAATTGTGAGTTTGTTGAATTCCCTGCCACAGAGGGCAGTGGAGGCCAAATCACTAGATGGATTTAAGAGAGTTAGATAGAGCTCTAGGGGCTAGTGGAAAAAGGGATATGGGGAGCAGGCAGGCACGGGGTTTTGATTGGGGACGATCAGCCATGATCACAATGAATGTCGGTGATGGCTCGAAGGGCCGAATGGCCTCCTCCTGCACCTATTTTCTATGTTTCTTACCACTGGGTTGTAAGCTGCCCAAGCGAAATACGTGGTGCTGTTCCTTCAATTTGCGTTTGGCCTCACTCTGACAGTGGAGGAAGCCCTGGTCAGTAAGGGAATGGGAGGGGGATTAAGGTGTTTAACAACCGAGAGATCGCGTTGGCCTCGGCCGACTGAGCGAAGGGGTTCAGTGAAACAATCGGCGAGTCCCGTATCCTGCCCATTCCTCCCCTACCCTTCAGGAACTTTAACTTGTTCTCTGTCTTCCCTGGTCATGAGGAAGAGTCTTTGACCAGTTAATCCTGATTCTCTCTCCGCAGATGCTGACTGGCTGCTGAGTGTTTCCAGGTCTTTCCGCTCAATTTCACTTTAAGACAGTTGTCAACACAATGCAGAAATTTAGTTGAACCACATGATATATTTTTTTAAATTGCATCTTGAGTTAACAAATACCCAAGGATCCATCACAGGAGGAGTAGGTGGCAGTAGTTAAAAGATGGTGCAGGGAAAGTGGCCACAGATAGAAATTAAAGAGGCAAATGTTACAGTCAACTGCTGTGGGAAAAGAAGTCGAGAAATATGCCCTGAAGGGCAGGATTCCTGATGGGTCGGAAAACAGATAGAAAGAAAAACGTTGATCCACAGATCCTACACGACGTATAGATGTCAGAGTTGTTCCTGGTGTTAACCACGTGGGCATTGAACATGTGTTCGAACATGTTAAAAAAAACACAAAGTGCTGGAGTAACTCAGCGGGGAACAAAGTGCTTGAGTAACTTAGCAGGTCAGGCAGCATCTCTGGGGAACATGGATCGGTGACGTTTCATATCAGTCTGAACAAGGGTCCCGACCCAGAAAGTCACCAATCCATGTTCTCCAGAGATGCTGCCTGACCCGCTAAGTTACTCCAGCACATTGTGTCTTTTTTTGTAAACTGGATCTGCAGTTCCTTGTGCCTATTTCTCTGTAAGGAAATGTGGCTGAATTTGCAAAAATGATCATTTCATCCACAGGTGAAGCACTCCATACAACTCAGTGTAAACAAATATTTGCACTATTTATAGGGCACAGGAATGGCTTATTAGAATTAGTTCTGAAATCAGTAAATATATTTAGGACCAAAGACTTAAAAATCTGAACTTACTTGTACTTCAGGAGAGAGTTGAGTGTGGAGAGGTCAGGAACAGGGTTGGTAGGGACGAAGTGTTAAGGGCCTGTCCCACTTGGGCGTCATTTGCGCGTCACACAAGTGCGCGTCACGTCGCGCCCGTCCTGCGTCGTGACGCGTAAATGACGCCCAAGTGGGACAGGCCCTTTAAGGTGGAAGAAAGCAATTGGTCTTTGAAAGTAGATCCTGAAATTATCTTCACCTCAACAAGAAGAGAATGATCCAAACAGAACAGATATCTTTTGTTACTTGACAGAATATTTAATCAGGCCAACATCTTCATACATATTCCTGTAGAAGCCAAATTTATACTCACAAATAAAGAAATAAAGGATTTCTTAAATTGAAACTAGATTGAGAGACTGAGAGAAGCAGAGGGAACATCTACGACTTACTTCCTTGCAGTATTTGGTGATGGCACTTCCAAGAGGGTGTTCACTGCTGGCTTCTGCAGTGCCTACCACTGCAAGCAGTGTCTTCAGAGACAGTTGAGCAATGTTTCCCAGTACTAGAACCCTCATTACCTGAGGAACACCATGGGTGATTGTCCCAGTCTTGTCAAACATCACCACTTTTATCTAGAGAGACGATAGCTCTATTCAGTACAGTGAAATTATTAAAGTTCTCAAATGCAGGTTATCAACTTTTATTGGCTTTAGTTTCCATCATTTTCCAAAGAATATATTGCCATTGCAGAATGGATGAAATATTACATTATTCTGTGGTAACTCACTGCACCCAGTCCCAGAACACAATGCTCCTGTGATTGTTCAAACTGAACTGTATTTTTTTTTAATGTGCAGCATTCTGCAAATAGATCTCACAAAAGTCAGGATGAATTAAATAGCGTTACAGTCATACAGCACGGAAACAGGCCCTTTGCCCAACTCGTCCTTGCCACACAATGCTCCATCTAAGCTACTCCAATTTGCCCGCATTTGGTCCATATCCCTCAAAATCTTTCCTATCCATGGACCTGTCTAAGTATCTTTTAAATGTTCTAATAGTACCTGCCTCAACTACCTTTTGGGGAACTTCGATCCATATACCCACCACCCTCTGTGTGAAAAAGTTGTTCCTCAGGTAACTATAAAACCTTACCCCTCTCCACTTAAACCTATGTCCTTTTCATCTTGATTCTCCTATTCTAGGTAAAAGATTCTGTGCACTCACCCTACCTATTCCCCTCATGATGTTATTATTTATACACTATAAGATCTCCCCTCTGCCTCCTGCACTCCAAGAAATAAAGTCCTAGTCGGTCTGATGACTAAAGGTGGCAAGAAGTCTTGCCTGGTTCCTGGTCTACGGAAACATATATGAAATTAAAATCATGCAGTCAGAGTTATACGGCAGAGAAACAGGCCCTTCAGCCTACTGTGTCCATGCCGACCATCGAGCCTATCTGTACTAATCCCACTTGCCTGCATTAATTCTACATCCCCTATGCCTTTTCATCCATGTACATGTCTGATGCCTCTCAAGTGTTCTTCCTGTTCCTGCCGCCACCATCTTGTCTGGCAGCTCATTCTAGATACCAACCGCTCCATGTGACAAATTTACACTACAGATCATCTTTAAACCTCCTACCTAACATCTTAACCTCTGCCCTTTAGATATAGACACTCCAGGCACGTGCCGTGAGTAATTACTCAGGGTAGGCACTCAGTCCGCTTTAAAAAATATATATAAACCGCGCATGCGCAGATTGTTCTCCCCATTAAAAAAACCCATAAAAAACAGTGACATTTCAATTTGCCCAAGGCTTGCTAGACCTAGACCATTTGGAGGAACAGTTCCTTTCATAGCGTGTGGAGAGTCTGCCAGGGGTAAAGTTGTGGGGAGGGCACGAGTGTTGAGAAGGAGGGTGTCAGGGATGCAGCCAGAGATAACTCACTCACCGCTGCCGCAGTTCTCCGGGCGCGAAGCCACGCACTGTAGCTGGGGATAGAAGCAGCTCGGGGAGCTACGAGCCGCCACCGGGACCCAACAGCGGAACTGGCCGCCACTTCAGCGCCTTCTGCCGGCCCGCTCACCCTTGGCAGTGCTCTCCGTCGGAACACCTGTCACCTGCCGTTCGCCGACTTCGCTCATGTCAGCGGCTTCCTGCAAATCCTTAAATTCCCACAGCCGAGTAACCTCAATCGCGCTGTGGGAATTTAAGGACATGAGTGAGGCCAGCGAGCGGCAGGAGAGAGGTTTTTAGATGGAGAGCTGCCAGAGGTGAGCGGGGACCGGCAGAAGGAGCTAAGGTGGCGGCTGGTTCCTCTGTCCGGCCCGGCGGCCGCTCAGCCACCCGAGCTACTTCTCTCTCTCTCCCCCCCCCCCACCTCAATGCGGTGTCATTGCACGCCCTCGTGCAAGGAGCGTCGCAAGTGGCATTAGCCCAATCCCCTCATTCATAACATTAGTGCCCTCCCCGCAACTTAACCCCGGGCCAGACTCCCCAAACGCTGTGAAAGGAGCTCTCCCCCCACCCCCACACCCCGGGAAATACAGTATTTAAAAACATAAACACAAAATGTACTTACCACATTATTGGTACACAAACTCCATTCTTCTCTCTGTTACCTCTCTTTGTTAAAATATTGACAATCCATATTTGAAAACCCCGCCAAGAATCAGTAGACTGATACGCATGCGCAGTACAGCAAAGGCAGAGTTTCTGCTGCCTTCAGCCCCGCTTGAAAATGACGGCTTCAGGCAGCGCTGACGGCACTTGGGCTGCACAGAGCTTCCTGTGTAACGAGCGCTGCGGATGAAAGGCACGGAGAATTATGCCTACCTAAGAGATCAATCTCTTACATAGGCATCATTCTCCCATGCCTTTATTATTTATATTTAGTTATTACTATGTTATAATTTTAGTCAGGGTAGGCAGTGCCTACCTTGCCTACCCTGACGGCACGTGCCTGAGACACTCCCACCATGGGAAACAGACAGTGGCTATCTACTCTATCCACACATCTCATAATTGTATACATCTTCACTATGTCATCTCTCAACCAGCTTCACTCCAGGGAAAACAGACTTTAATAAAGGCACAACAAACTGCAGATGCTGGTTTCCAAAAGTAACATAAAGTCCTGGAGTAACTCAGCCGATCAAGCAGCATGTCTGGAACGGACCTGACCTGAAACATCACCTATCCATGTTCTCCAGAGATGCTGCCTAACCCACTGAGTTACTCTAGCACTCCGTGTCTTTTTTTGTAGACTTAATAAAGCGTTAACTTAATACAGTTACTTAGTAAAGAATAAGGCAGTCAAATTGGAAATGTATTTGCTATGAATATGGTTGCAGATTAATGTTTGTTAAGCTGTCTGTATCATACATTTATCCCCTTCTCCACATTGCAGTTTTTTTTCCCCTCAAGAAAAAATTATCAGTAATCTTTTGACTGGCTGCTCATCAAAATCTTCCTCCAAGAGTCAAAAGTCCCGTGCATGGAATTGTCACATGCACTGGCAATGGAATAATGAAATTCTTACTTGCTACAGATTTACAGACCCATTAATGAAATACACACAGATAATATGTAATAATCAATAATACAATAAATTAATAATCAGTAATACCAGGTAACAGGACCATAATAGTGCAAAACCTTCTTCCCAGAATGGAAATATCACAGACTAGAGGGCATAACTTTAAGATGGGAGGACAAAGTTTAAGAAAGATGTGCAAGTTTTTTTTACACAGAGGGTGTGGGGTGCCTGGAACATGCTGCCAGTTGCTGGTGATGGAGGCAGATACGATAGTGATATTGAAGAGGCTTTTGGAAAATATGCAGGAATTGGAGGGATCTGTATTATCTAAGCGCCGATAAGAGTTGGTCTTGGTATCATGTTTGGCACAGACATTGTGGGCAGAAGGGCCAGTTCTCTTGCTACACCGTTCGATGTTCTAAAACAGATGTCCGCAGCTTTTGCTGGTGAAAACCTATATTACCTTTCACACTGGTTTTTCCAACTTGGTCACTCTACAGCCACTGACCTTGTGTGCCATCTCCAGCGGTTCTCCACCTTTAATGAGGATGCCATTTTGAGCACCGACCCCTGTTCCCACCATGACAGCCGTGGGAGTGGCCAGTCCCAGCGAGCAGGGGCATGCGATGGACAGAACCGTAATGGAGGTCTGAAACGCGAATCTGACAATCAGCTCAGCTCTGGAGATGTCTGTGTTGTAGCCCTGAGAAAAGAGGAGTCGCGAACATAACATAATGAGTCAATATACAGAAACAGGCAATGTCTCTGGTTGGCACAGTGAGCTAGAAATTCACTCACGCAATTAGAACAACAAAACACTGCAAGTGAAACTCGGGGTAACTCAGAGGAGAACACTCCTGGATACCGCAGACCCTGTGTTGCTGACAGAGTTGACATATCCAGTACAGTATCCCCCAGTGTAAAACTTGCCCTGTGCCGTTAATGCCAGTTCAGCATGCAGTGGTGTCTGCAGCTTCATTGGCGTGAATGGGGGGAATGAGGGAGTCACAATGAGACTGGGCTCCGTTCAAGGGTAGAAAAGGGTGGGATGGAGAAGATTGGCTGGTGGTGGGATTTAATATGATCCAGGGATCTAAGGAGCCCTTCCAGGTGACATGGAGATTTACCTGCTCCTCTTCCAACCATGTCTTTGTATTTGGTGCCCTCGATGTGGCATTAATAGCTCAGACTAGATCACCACCTTGCTCAGCACGTGCTCTGTTCCTTGTCCTGGATATCCTGTTTTCCAGCTATATTAATTCTCCTTCCCATTTTCAAACTGTCCTCTCTGTCCTCAGCTTCTGCCACTGGGTGAGGTTCAAAGATTCATTTATTGGTCAAAAGCAAACCAAAGAAACATCATCTCATCTTCTGCTTAGGTAGTCTACAACCCAGTGGCATGAACAATGAATTCTCCAATTTTAGGTACACTGCACCCCTTTCTTCCTTTCTCGCTCCTGCTATCTATTACCTAACTCTCTCAAGCCCACTTTTTCCCAGTATTGGCTACTTCCCCTCTACTCTTTGTATCTGAAGAAGGGTCTCTTCCTGAAACATCGACTGCCCATTTCTCTCCAGAGATTATCCTCTGAGTTCCTCCAGCAGTTCTCCTTTTTTTCCTGCAGAGTCCAGGGGGGAAGTTGGGTAACTGGAGAGAGAATAGGGCCCCTCAGAAAAAAAGTGGTCATCTCTATGTGAAGCCACAGGAGATGAATATTTTTCCTCTGCTTTTACCATAGAGAAAGACATGAAGACTGGAAAACTTGGGGCAGTTAATGAAGATAGACACAAAATGTTGGAGTGAAGATGTCTTGAGGACTGTTCATATTACGGTCGAGGAGGCGCTGGATGTCATATGGCATATGAAGACCTGGGCCGCGGGGCTGGGGGGGCTGCAGCCCCCCCAATTTTTTGGCTAGACATTGTTCAATGTCTCCGGCTTTGGACGAGGCGCTGCTGTGCTCTGAGCAACCTGGTCATGGGTGTTGGAGAGCTGGGACAGAGGGAAGGATGGAAGCAGAAGCAGCGGCGGGGACAGTTGTTGACGAGGGAGTCGGGGCTGGCGAGTGTTTGCAGGGCTGGCGAGTCGCTCGCTGCAGCTCCGGCCTTGGAGCAGCCTCAGTGCAAGAGACCCGAGCCGTCGGAGGCGTCGCGCCACTGCCGTGAGAGTCTCTGCGCTGAATTCGCCCTGGTGACTGGCATGGACCAGGCTGCGGCTCGGTGCATCCTGGAGGACAACCAGTGGCTGCTGGAAGTAGATACCAAGCACTGGGTAGAAACAGTGGAAGATAGTGGCCTTCAAATGGGGGTGGTTGGAGAAAGCACCCTGCTTGCCTGCTAGATTTTCATCTACTGTAACTGCAGGAAAAAAATCCAGATGTTGTGGGAGTCCAGAATCAGGGCCTAATTAAGAATAAGGGGTAGGCCATTTAGGACTGAGATGAGGACAAACTTTCTTCACCCAGAGAGTTGTGAATCTGTGGAATTCTCTGCCACAGAAGGCAATGGAGGCCAATTCACTGGATGTTTTCAAGTTACATTTAGCTCTTGGGACTAGAGAAATCAAGGGATTATGGGGAAAAAACAGGAAAGGGGTACTGATTTTAGATGAACAGCCATGATCATATTGAATGGCAGTGCTGGCTCAAAGGGCCGAATGGCCTATTCCTGCACCTATTTTCTATGTTTCAATGCTTAAGTATATGTCAATAAAACTCGACCACTTGATTTTGAAGCATTCATGCATGGTGGAGGTATAATGTAGTCATAGGGTGATACAGTGGGAAAACAAGCCCATCGGCCCAACTTGCCACACCGCCAACATGTCCCAGCTGCACTTCCTGCTTTTGGTCCATATCGCTCCAAACCTGTCCTATCCATGTATCAGTCTAACTGTTTCTTAAATGTTGGGATAGTCCCTGCCTCAACTACCTCCTCTGGCAGCTTGTTCCATACACCCACCACCCTTTGTGTGGAAAACGTTACCCCTCAGATTCCTATGAAATGCTTTCCCCTTCACTTTAAATCTGTCCTCTGGTCCTCGATTCACCTACTCTGGGCAAGAGACTCAGCGCATTGAAATGTATATTTCTAATGCATTTTAGATTTCTCAAAAGTCTCACTTTCAAAAAAGTTACGTTTCCACAAACATTTACCCCCTTTATTAATGCCATGGTTTGATGATTCTGAATTCAAATCAAAATTAAATATACGTCAAAAGGAGAACGCATACTTTCAAAAGGCTCTGATTTTTTCCTCTAGCAAAACATAATTTGTATGACTTTGCAAAATCCGGAAATGTTATGATTATTTCTTGTCCCTTTTTCCAACTACAACCAAAAAAAATAGCACTTGAAATTATAACACATTTGAAAGCTTTTTTGTCAAATGTTCTGTGCCATAGAAGGCATTAGCGTCGATCTGGGGGAGGGGGGTGGGGTATATCCCGCCAGTTTTTGAGGTGGAAAATGGTCTGTATTATTATCCCCCAGTTTTTGGAGGTCGAGCAATAACAAAGTTAATAATCACCTGCTCCTATCTCTCATGTAGGCCCTACATTATCTTAAAAATACTTCAAACAAAAAACATTGAAATCATACTTCTACAATGCACTAAAAATTTTTTAAATAGTTTTGGACCCCATATCTGAGGAAAGACGTGCTGGCGTTGGAGAGGGTCCAGAGGAGGAGTAAAGGGCCTGTCCCACCAGCAGGCAACTCTATGCGATGAACGCGATCAAATTAGAAGCGGGGGGCTGCGTGGAGGTCGGGTGATCCCCTAAACAGGGCCGTTCCCATCAGCATGCGCCTGCATGCGGCAAGCGCAACCAAACTGGCAGTAGGGGCCGCGCGGAAGTTGGGTGAGTGGCGCAACGCGGTGAAAAGTGAGGCGAACTTGGAGCGAAGTCTAATGTAAGTTCGCCAGGACAGAGAGGGGCACACAGAGAAGGGCACAGGGGCACACACACACACACAGGGCCACTGAGCCACACACAGAGAGGGTCACGGAGGCACTTACAAATAGGTTCACGGAGGCACGATGTCGGGGCGGTGTGTAAATGTCGAGGCGACTGCGAGCCGACAAGCCGTTGCCGCGCGGAATTTTTGGACAGTCAGTTTTTCAGAGCCCCGCGCGGTGTCGGGACGAACTCCGCACAATTCCGCACGGCTCCGGCGATCGAAGTGGGACCGGCCCCGCGACGCCGGACGGCTCAAGCGACCACGTTAGGTCGCGCTAATCGCATAGAGTTGCATGCTGGTGGGACAGGCCCTTAAGAGAATGATCCTGGGGATAATTGGTTTAACATATGATGAGCATTTGAAGGCACTGGTCCTGTACTCGCTAGAGTTTAGAAGGATAAGGGGTGACATCATTGAAACTTACCGAATAGTGAAAGGCCTGGATAGAGTGAATGTGGAGACGTGTCCACTAATGGGGATAAAATAATGTATCTTTAGAAAGGAGGAATTTCTTTAGTAAGAGGACGGTGAATTTTCGGAAATAATTGCCACAAACGGCAGTGGAGGCCAGGTCAATGGATATTTTTAATGCGGAGATTGACAGATTCTTGATTAGTAAGGGTGTCAGGGGTTATGGGGCAAAGACACGAGAAAAGGGGTTGAGAGGGAAAGATAGATCAGTCGCTATCGAATGGCCGAGTAGACTTGATGGCCTGTGGCCTAATTCTGCTCCTAGAATGTATTAACTTATGGAGGTTGATGAGGACAAAGCCGTAGACATTCTCTCTATGGACGTAAGCGAGTCATTTGATAAGCTTCCAGATGGTAGGCTGCTCTGGAAGATTAAATCACACAGGATCCAGGAAGAGATGGCTAACTAGATACAGAATTGGCTTCATGGTAGGAAGCAGAGGGTGCTGGTGGAAATTAGTTTTTTGGACTGGAGGCCTGTGACTATTGATTTGCCTCAGGGATCAGTGCAGGGGCACATTACCATTGTATACTATGTCAACGATTTGGGTGAGAATGTACAAGGCATGATTAGTTAGTTTGCAGATGATACTAGGTGGTATTGTTATGAGTGAAGATGTTTATCAAAAATTACAGCGGGAGCTTGATCAGCTAGGCAAGTGGATCGAGGAATGGCAAATACAGTCTAATTCAGATAAGTGAGTGGGAGTGTCATACATCACGTAAACAGGCCCTTCGGCCCACTTACATCATGTTGACCAAGATGCCCCATCCAAACTAGTCCGACCTGCTCACATTTAGCCCATGTCCCTCTAAACTGTTCCTATCCATGTCCCTGTCCAAATGTCTTTTAAATGTTATTATTGTACCTCCCTCAACTACCTCCTCTGACAGTTGTACCCACCAGCATTTGTGTAAAAAAGCTGCCGCTTCAGGAAAGTTAAAAATAAATTATTCCATTCCCCAAATGTGCTTGAAGCTAGCTTCTTCACTGGGTTCCATGGTCTTGGATTAACAAGGAGTCCCGGTGAAGAATGCACTGTTTGAAAGTCTTACAGGAAGGTGACATCTGCTTCACCCTGGCATTAAAACAAATGGCAGAAAGCCTCAGGGCTGGACACAGTGACAGGTGCTGCAGGTACATACCGACAGGTGTGTCTTCATGATGTTGAAGTCAACATACCCAATGACAATCCAGGTAATGAGCGTCAGCACAGAAATGACAACAATCAAAGGGACAAAATATCCACTCAATTTATCTGCGAGCTGCTGAATTGGAGCCTGCAAAAATCATAAATTAAATTATATTTTCAGGTCAAATATATATTACTGCATACATCCACAACAACCATGGGCTGCTTTTTCCCTGCTCTCTTTCTCCATTCTCTGCCACTTTTGTAATTTGTGCCAAATGAAACAAGGGCTTTAATTATTAGAAGGCTGTGGGCCAAATGCAGGCAAATGGGACTAGCCTAGTATGCCAACTTGGTCAGCATGGATAGGATGGATTAAAGGGTCCCGTTTCTGTGATCTATAGCTCTATTTAACGCAATACTGAAACATCAAAGGAAGTTTGAGTCCCAAATACAGTTGTTTAAACTGCGCATAACCATATAACCATATAAGAATTACAGCAAGGAAACAGGCCATCTCGGCCCTTCTAGACCGTGCCGAACACTTACTCTCACCCAGTCCCATCTACCTGCACTCAGACCATAACCCTCCATTCCTTTCCCGTCCATATACCTATCCAATTTATTTTTAAATGATAAAAACTAACCTGCCTTCACCACTTCCACTGGAAGCTCATTCCACACAGCTACCACTCTTTGAGTAAAGAAGTTCCCCCTCATGTTGCCCCTAAACTTTTGTCCCTTAATTCTCAAATCATGTCCTCTTGTTTGAATCTTCCCTACTCTCAATGGAAAAAGCTTATACACGTCAACTCTGTCTATCCCTCTCATAATTTTAAAGACCTCTGTCAAGTCCCCCCTTAACCTTCTGCACTCCAAAGAATAAAGACCTATCTTGTTCAACCTTTCTCTGTAACTTAGGTGCTGAAACCCAGGCAACATTCTAGTAAATCTCCTCTGTACTCTATTTTGTTGACATCTTTCCTATGCTCATCTCTTCCAGAATTATCTTAAACAAAATCCTTACTATAAATAATAGCAAGCCCGTGCATCATTTTAAACAATAGTTAGTTTTAAATGACTCACACAGATAGGAACGAAATTTTATGCAAGATTTGTCACATATTCTGATTCCCCTCAGCTATGTAACTAGAGTTGAACATTAGATTGAATGAAGATCCAACACTTAAAACTGGTATGAGTCACATACACATGGTGCATTCAGGTTTCAATTTCAACAGGCAATTGTGATTTAATTGTAATAATTTTGGATTTAATTACTTTGAATAATATCATAACTGCAGGGTTTTTCTGATAGAAATGTCAGCACTGCAGATGCTATCTCAGGCTAAAGTACTTCATTCAGAATAATTAAGTAGATTGTACAAAGTCGTTACGTAGATTGTTGCAGTTGTATAAGACCTTGGTGAGGCCACATTTAGACTATTGTGTTCAGTTCTGGGCACCATGTTATAGGAAAGATGGTGTCAAGCTGGAAACGGTACAGAGAAGATTTACGGGGATATTGTCAGAACTAGAGGGTCTGAGCTATAGGTTGAGTAGGCTGGGTCTCTCTACCATGGACCGCAGGAGGATGAGGGGTGATCTTACAGAGGTGTATAAAATCATGAGAGGAATAGATCGGGTAGATGCACAGGGTCTCTTGCCCAGAGTAGGTGAATCTAGGACCAGAGGTCATAGGTTTAAGGTGAAGGGATTTTTTTTAATAGGAATCTGAGTGGTAACATTTTCACACAAAGTGAGCGTTTGGAACAACCTGCCAGAGGAGGTAGTTGAGGCAAGGACAACAAAACAGTTAGACAGTTACGTGGATAGGACCATGTTTGGAGGCAGGTGGGAACAGTGTGTAGCTGGGACATGCTAGGCTGTAGGGCCTGTTTCCACGCTATATCACTTTATGATTCTCTATGACGCTATGGTACACAATAAAAACAAACACCACTTCCAACTCTCATAATTAGTTACTTAGAACACAGAACAGTACAGACACAAAAAGCTGGAGGTGACGTTTCGGGTCGAGACCCTTCTTCAGACAAGGGAAAAGGAAACCAGAGATATAGACAGTGATACAGAAAGATACGGAAGATTTTAAACGGTTATTGCACCTGCCTCAATTACCTCCTCTGACAGCTTATTCCATAAACACACCATCATCAGTGTAAAAAACACCCCCTAAATCTCTCCTCTCACCATAAATCCTTTTCCTTGATCCTATGTTCTCGATTCCCCTATCCAGGCCCACACCTCTCTAAATATTTCCTAACAGTGACTGTGATATTTTACTTTTCTATTTTTCAAGATAGGGCTCTTAAAGATAGCGGAGTCAGGGGATATGGGGAGAAGGCAGGGGCAGGGAACTGATTGTGGATGTTCTGCCATGATCACATTGAATGGCGGTGCTGGCTCAAAGGGCTGAATGGCCTACTCCTGCACCTATTGTCTATTATCTATTTTAATTGCTGAGTTTTGCTACACGTGACTAGGCCTGTACATGTGCTGTACTGTTCTGAGTTCTATGTTAATGGCTTTCCAGTACGCAGAAATACAACTGGACATTAATTGGATAACCCAACGGTGGTAAAATTACCTTTGATGTCTGTGCTTCTTCTACTAGTTTGACAATCTGTGATAATGTTGTGTCTGCACCAACATGGGTTGCTTTAATCAACAGAGTTCCTTGTGCATTAATAGATCCAGCAATCACTATACTTCCTGGTCTTTTCACAACTGGCATAGGCTCTCCTGAAACAGACAGCAAATTAATTGCGCACAGGGAGTTCAACACCGACACATTTCAGTTTTAGAGTTAGACAACCAGTGAAAACAGTAGCATAAACTGGGCTGGACAAAGGTCCGTTTTACATTGACCTGCTTGTCAAGCAACAACAAGAACATTCAAAAGTTGGAGCAAATCCATGAGCACAAATAACTGTCACAAATAATTGCAAATTCAGACTCATAGAGCACAGGTTAACCACGGAAATGGATAGCTTATTGTATATGTATTGTGTTGTGTTAATGATCCCGTCAAGCTGCAGCCAGTAAGAATTTGATAGTTTAAATTCTGCAGCTTTATGCATCCATCAATGCAAAACAATACTTGTACAATAAATTATCAGTTGCTCTAAACTAGGTCCATGAGAGTTCAAGCCGCAGTGCCTAGTTCTGAATAAAGATCATAGACTCCAGGGACCCGGCTGCAGAACAGAGAGACTGAGGGGTACAAGTATACAGCTCCCTGATAATTATGACCATATGGCAGAGGAGCAGAATTAAGCCATTTTGCCCATTGAGTCTGCTCAGCCGTGCAACATGGCTGCAATATTGTTACCTCTCAACTCAATTTTCCTGCCTTCTTCCTGTAACCTTTTACGCTAGTACTAATTAAGAACCTATCAATCTCCTCGTTAAAAAATACCCAATGCCTTGGCCTCCACAGTCATCTGGGGCAATTAATTCCAGATTCACAACCCTCCGCCTCTAGTTTTCCTCCTCATCATTCTCCTCGTCCTCCGAAATACCTCCTCATCGCCATTACAAAGGTATGTCCTTTTATTCTGAGGCTGTGTTCTCTGGTTCCAGACTCTCCCATTACTGGAAGCATCCTTTCTGCATCCACTCTATCCAGGCCGTTCTTTATCTAGTAGGTTTCAATGAGGCCCCCTCATCCTTCTAAACTCCAGCTAGTCCAGGCCCAGAGCTGTCAAACGGTCCTCATACGTTAACCCAATCATCCCCGGATCATTCTCATAACCCTCCTCTAGACCCTCTCCAATGCCAGCACATCCTTCCTCAGCTGAGGCCCAAAACTGCTCACAATATTCCAAATGTGGCCTCACCAGCACCTTCTAAATCCTCAGCACTACATCCTTGCTTTTATATTGTAGTACCAACAAAATGAATGCTAGCTTTGCAAGTGTCTTCCTTATCACCAGCTCAACATGCAAATAAAACTTTTGGGAATCCTGCACCAACACTCCCAAGTCCCTTTGCACCTCCAATTTCTGAATACCTCTCCCCATTCAGAAAATAGTCTACACTTGCCTTCATCAGACAGGGCACTGAGAAGAATTGTGGCAACTGTACATGACGTTGGTGAGATCACACCCAGACACCTGCAGTTCTGGTCACCACGCTGAAGGAAACACCTGATGCAGCTGGAGAAGTTGATGAATCAATTGACAAGGATGTTGCCTGGACTGTAGGGTTTGAGTTATTTGTAAAGACCGGAGAGGTTGGGACCATAGGAGGCCGAGGGGTGACCACATTGAGGTTTATAAAGCCACGAGGGGCATGGATAAGGTGAATGGTCACAGTCTTTTTCCAGGGTGGGGCAGTCTAAAACTAGAGGGCATAGGTTTAAGATGAGAGGGGAGAGATTTAAAAGGAATCTGAGAATTCTCCAGCTGCAATAGATGTTTCCTACAGTGTGGTGATCAGCACCACAGGTGTTCTGGGTGTGATCTCACCAATGTCGTGTACATTTGGCCCTTCTCAGCGTCCTGTCCGATGTAAACAAGTGTCAGCCGTGTCTACATCACCTCCGTGTTTACTCGTGTCTTCACACAGAGTGTGGGCTAATCTTACTCTGTTTGATTAGCGGGTGATAAGTTATCGGCCCTGAACTTGTCTGGGTATCAGATTCCTGCTGCATTCTGGAGCTGGTGACTTAAGGGCCTGTCCCACTTTGCAATTTTTTCGGCGACTGTGACCCGTAGTCGCCCTAAAAACCGTCAAGTTGTAGACACTCCGCGTCACCGTCACGTCAAGCTACGACACTTCACGTCACCCGCCTTCACAGCACAAGGTTACACCAAAGTATAATCATCACATTGGAAATGAACTTATCCACAATAAATCTAAGGACCAATAACTTTTAAATAAATAAATTGTTTATTTAACAACAGCGTCACCGGGCGTAACCTGCTGGACATCAATCGCTAGTGTGTGACAGGCGTATGACATCATAAGACATCCAGATGTCACCTGATGATTTTGAACATCCCAAAATCCAGGGACGGCAGGAAGACACCGCACGTCGCTACACGCGCCACTCCGCGTCATGCCACGACCATGCCGCATCATGCTCCTACCACGCCACAACAACCTCTTTTCAGGCTGCTGCTGAAAATGTCGCCCAAGTGGGACAGGCCCTTTACGTTTGATGTTGATGCATCGTTAGGACACGCTTCCTTCCAGGGGGAGGGACTAAGTTGCACAACTAATTGAGGTGAGAGTCTGCTTTGGGCTTCCACAGTGCACACTAGTCAACATTGAACCGACAATCTTGGATTTATTTTAGCAAAGAGCATCACATATAACGAGCTGGCAGCACACGGTACAATGCACCAAACATACCTGTAATCAGAGACTCATCTGCCATAGAGCAACCTTCCACGACTTTCCCATCAACAGGAAACTTGCCTCCAGGAACGATCTTTATAATATCACCTCTCTGAACTAGATCCACGCCTACCTGCTCTTCACTGAGAAAAGGCAAAATCAAAGAGGATAGGTTCATGTAAACAGAGGTTGCTTTATGATATAAATATTGTCATTCCTCGTCCCTGACACTAAATGTAAAGGTTTTGTGGATGAGAACCAATGGCTGTTATGACCCATTGTATAGATTTAATCAAACACACCAGAAACTGCAGATGCTGGAACCTTGAGCAAAACACAAAATGCTGGAGGAACTCAACAGACCAGGTAGCATCTGTGGAGGGAATGGACAGACGTTTCGGGCTGATCGAGTCCCCCCCCGACTCCAGCATTTGGAAGAAGGGTCCCGTCCCTATAACAGAGAGGGATATGGGCCAAACGGGGCGGGGGGGGGGGGGGGGGGGGGAGCAGTGCTAGTGCAGATGGGACAATGTGCTAGTGTAGATGGGACATCTTGGTCATAATTGGCAAGTTGGGCCAAAGGGCCTGCTTCTGTTCTGTATGGCTCTATGACCAAGTTGTCCATCCTCTGTATGTGGAGAGAGGTGTTTCCAGAGAGGAGTTAAAGTGCAAAAAATGATTTAAAAACATCGTAACATAATGGACTGTAGTATGGACGAGAGGCCGTAGCAACAGGTTGAATTAAAAGTGGCAATTTACCCCAGTATCGTGTTGTCTGGTCCCAGTGTTACCACCGTGGCCTCCGTAGCTTGCAGTGAGAGCAACTTTGCCAGTGCTTCTGAAGTCTTACTCTGCAACAAAAATAATCAGTTACAGATCGGAGACGTCACTCATAAGAGAACTCCCACCCCGTTCTCTTCCCTTCCTTCCATTTCATCCTCATCTCCCCTCCCGATTCCCTGCTGAGCTCTCTGAATTCCTCGTCCTTTAACACCTATTTGTCCAATGTCTCAGGGCAACTCTCCATATCTTTTCTTCCCATTGTCATCACGTTGTAGTCCCGTCTCAAGTAAGTTTATAAACCTAGGCAGCAAAGGTTTATATTAGTAATACATAAAATAGGAGTACACTTATACACCATGGAAACAGGCCCTTCAGCCTACTTCATCCATGTTAACCAAGATGCCATATCTACACTAGTTCCATTTGCCTGCATTTGTCCCATATTCCTTTAAATCATTCCTCTCCATGTCCTAAACCTTTTGTCTCCATGTAAGATCTCCAGTGCATTATATGGGTAGGACACGCCGCTGCACCAATCTGTCCAAGCAAACAGTAATAGTGATTGCTTTCCAAAAGTGTAAACAAATGTTTGTACATCACTCTGTTGGTGCATTCATAAAGCCAGGAATAAGAATAGTCTAAAGTCCAGGCTTGATCCATAGAATGTGTGAATTCAGAAAAATTCAGAAAAGAATCAATTAGAAAAGAGGAGTGAAAATTAAGGCGAGTTTATATTACATATTAACAAACAATTAAATATTAAAAATAATGTCACCATAAAGCATCCAAGTGAATAATCACCTTTGCTATATGCTCCAGCCATCTCCCCAAGGCAATGAAGACAAACAGCATTGGTGGAGTGTCGAAGAAAGTCACTGGGCTTTGTTCTGCCTTTTCTGCCATGGCCACAATCAGTATTATACAGGAGTACAGATATGCCACCGTAGTGGCCAGAACGATCAGCACATCCATATTGGCAGCTTTGTGCTTCAGAGACTTGTAGGCTTGAACGTAGAAGTACCATCCTCCAAAAAACTATAAAAATATAAGAATTAGTCCAATGTATGGAATATAGGACCCAAAATTACTCAAAGAAGAATTATTTCTCTGCAACATGTTATTCTAAGGGTTTCAATTAGTGCTGAGATATTCCTGTGTCATTTATTACTTGATACGCAAAAGTCTTCTCACAGGGTAAATGAGATTTTTTACATCAAGCAGCTCCAAGTGTTGGCAGGATATCTGGTTATTGGAGGCTCTGAGGAATCCTGGAAAGGCTCAATGTTTAAGAAGGAACTGCAGATGCTGGAAAAATCGAAGGTAGACAAAAATGCTGGAGAAACTCAGCGGGTAAGGCAGCATCTATGGAGCGAAGGAATAGGTGACGTTTCGGGTCACCTATTCCTTCGCTCCATAGATGCTGCCTCACCCACTGAGCTTCTCCAGCATTTTTGTCTTCCTAGAATAGCCCAACGTAAGTTTAAATAGTTCCACAGAGATCCCCAACCAACACAAATCAAGGTGTTAAAGAAGGAACTGCAGATGCTGGAGAATCGAGGGTTACACAAAAAGCTGGGGAAACTCAGCGGGTCCAGCAGCATCTAAGGAGCGAAGGAGATAGGCGACGTTTCGGGTCGAGACCCTTCTTCAGACTAGATTATTGACATCACTACCTCTAACATACTAACAACTTGCTATGACCCAGACTCTTGAGCAAAGTTTAGCATTAAATTAAATATAATGAAATAACTTTACACTTTATCATGAAAATATCATCAGTGAATTACATCTTATATTGGATACATTTTTGATTGAGAAATTCTGATGATGATATGGCCCCTTAAATTACAATGAAGTCTCATTAAAACATAGTCCCATAGTCAGGGAGAAAGATTTTCATTTACTGCACAGATTATTGTGATCACCAACTAAATCAAACATTTCAAGACATGATGATTTACAAACTTCATCTGTATATCTCTAATAGTCCTAGTGTAAACTGTGGGTCAAAAGTAAAATAGTATATTCAGTATTTGAGAAACAATAGACCCTTTCTTATTTCGCTAGTTCCAGGAACTATTAGAGATAAAACATTGTCAGGTAGAAACATAGAAACATAGAAACATAGAAAATAGGTGCAGGAGTAGGCCATTCGGCCCTTCGAGCCTGCACCGCCATTCAATGTGATCATGGCTGATCATCCAACTCAGTATCCCGTACCTGCCTTCTCTCCATACCCCCTGATCCCTTTAGCCACAAGTGCCACATCTAACGCCCTCTTAAATATAGCCAATGAACTGGCCTCAACTACCTTCTGTGGCAGAGAATTCCAGAGACTCACCACTCTCTGTGTAAAGAATGTTTTCCTCATTTCGGTCCTAAAGGAATTCCCCCTTATCCTTAGACTGTGACCCCTTGTTCTGGACTCCCCCAACATCGGGAACAATCTTCCAGCATCTAGCTTGTCCAACCCCTTAAGAATTTTGTAGGTTTCTATAAGATCCCCCCTCAATCTTCTAAATTCCATCGAGTACAAACCGAGTCTATCCAATCTTTCCTCATATGAAAGTCCTGACATCCCAGGAATCAGTCTGGTGAATCTTCTCTGTACCCCCTCTATGGCAAGGATGTCTTTCCTCAGATTTGGAGACCAAAACTGTACGCAGTACTCCAGGTGTGGCCTCACCAAAACCCTGTACAACTGCAGTAGAACCTCCCTGCTCCTATACTCAAATCCTTTCGCTATGAATGCTAACATACCATTTGCTTTCTTCACTGCCTGCTGCACCTGCATGCCTACTTTCAATGACTGGTGTACCATGACACCCAGGTCTCGTTGCATCTCCCCCTTACCTAATCTGCCACCATTCAGATAATATCATGAGAACTGAAGAGGTATTTTAATTTCTCCTTTACCTTTTAGAATATGGAAGAATATTGATCATGTACAGGCAGAGGATTTATTTTATCTTGGCTTCATGTGCGGCACATACATTATGGGCCTGTCCCTGTGCTGTACTGTTCTATGTTCGACTGTATCCAGGACCAATATCTCCATTCTAATCCAATATCTTCAGTATAATCCCTTGTTTGGTGGTTTATCAGATACTGAAGCACTGTGCCACTCAGTCTCAGCAATGGCACCTGAACATAACAGAACAGAATGTCCCACACAAAACCAGAGGTCAGGTCAAGCAGATCAACACCAAGATTACCTTCCTTTACTTTGGAGAAATCATAGTTATACAGCACGGAAACAGGTCCTTCAACCCAACATCCAAACTGACCAAGGTGCCCCATCTAAGCTAGTCCCATTTGCCCATGCTTAGCCTCTATCCCACTAAACCTTTCCTATGCCTGTATCTGTCCCAGTGTCCTTTAAAGGCTGTTATAGTACCTGCCTCTCTGGCACATTGTTCCATATACCCACCACCTTCTGTGTGATAAAATTGTCCCTCTGGTTCCTATTAAATCTTTCCCCCTCTGAAACCTATGTCCTCTGATACTTGATTCCCCAACCCAGGGACAAAGAGTCTTTCATTCACCCTATCTAGTCCCATCATGGTTTTATACACGTCTATACATCACATCGATGCCTCCTGTACTCCAGCAAACAATGTCTTGGCCTTCACAACCACCCCGTACATCTTAATCTCAGAGTAATGCAACATTTCACAAAAGTGGAGATGGGGGTGTTGAAAGAAGATCTTTTGAGATTGAACTGGGGAGAACGTTCATTATGAACAACTAAATTCATGTCCTACACTAATTTATTTTAAGTTATTCACCTTCCACATGATTGGCCATGAGAGGGAAAAATAGACATGATGGGCTGAATGGCCTCATTCTGCTCCTCCGTCTTATGACTCTATTACATCTGGATGTTGTGTCAAATTTTCAATTCCCACACACCTGAACTGGAGTACAGAGAATAAAGAAAGCCAGGTTCAGGATGGATAAACCGGGGAGGACGTTCTGTTCCGGTGGCATAGAGCCGCTGTGTTTGTCCATCACTATCATGTATATCATGAGGCCAAAGACCGGGATGCCAAAGACAAGACTGAACAAGAAAGACTTCCTCCACCTGAAACGGCCACAAGAACAAAAATAGAATCATTCACACCAAACCAAGATGTCCTAAGTCAAGTCAAGAGAGTTTATTGTCATGTGTCCCAATTAGGACAATGACATTCTTGCTTGCTGCAGCACAACAGAATATTGTAAGCAAAAATACAGAACAGTTCAGTTCAATATACACATAAATAAGCAGATAAAGTACAGTTGGCTGTTACAGTTCAGAGTCTGTTTGTTGGCGAGTTTAATGGCCTGATGGCTGTGGGGAAGAGGCTGTTCCTGAACCTGGGTGTAACAGATTTCAGGCTCCTGTACCTTCTGCCTGATGGTTAGCGGAGAGATAAGTATATTATTAACAGGCTTACTGCTTAATTTCCTCTTTATGTTCCAGATTGTGCAAGGCTGTATCTCTTTTGACTAACGATGCTTCAAATCCGAGTCCCTGTAATGGAAATGTTTCAGTGTAGTCAAAGATCACACAACATGGAAACAGACTCTTCGGCCCAACTCATCCATACCAACCAAGGTTCCCCATCTAAGCTCGTCCCACCTGCCCACACCTGGCCCATATCCCTCTAACGTTTCCCTATCCATGCACCTGACAAATGCCTTATAAATGTTATTATACCCTCTTCAATACCTCCTCTGGCAGCTTGTCCCATATACCAACCACTCTCTGTGCGAAAAAGTTTCCCCTCAGGCTCCTATTAAATCTTTCCCCTGTGCATTCAACCTATCTATTCCCCTCGTGCTTTTATACACCTCAGCCTATTGCGCTCCAAGGAATAAGTCAGAGCCTGCCCAACCTCTCTCTATAGCGCAAGCCCTCAAGCCCTGGCAACATCCTCATAAATATCCGCACTCTTTACAGCTTGATGACGTCCTTCTGAAAGCAGAGTGACCAAAACTGAACACAGTACTGCCATCCTCCATTAGATAGGGCCCCATAAAGGGACACAGATCTAAGGAAGTCTGCTTATCCTCGTACACCTTCCTGAGAGTCATGTACATGGCCGGCTGCCTCCACCGTTGGACCTTGTCCAGATGTAGCAGGATGTCAGCTTGCCCTTCCAATTTCTCAGGCAGAGAGAATATCCCACCATAAACCATCATTTTGCAAAGCCCTGGATCGACAGGGTATTCAGAAACCCAATAAAGCTGAAGGGGATTGTACTAATCACAATAATATGTTACCATAATGAAACAATTAAATATGAATGAGACCAAACCAGAGATTGAATAGATCACAAAAGCCAAGTGAACTCTGCAGGAAAATGTAAAAGGTACAATGGAGTATTGTTGAGCGAAATGAAGTGAAGTTGAAGCCATTCTATTGTAACTATTAGGTAACCATGGTAACTATTTTCTGAACGATGAAAGATTCTAGAAGACCTCATTCCTTGTCCTTGCTCTTTATGATCTTAAATATGGCAGAGGTAACTATAATGAGACACAAATTATGCCTTCCCTCGAAACTAAATGTTGGAGGAACTCGGCAGGTCAGGCAGCATGTGGAGCGAATGGACAGGCAACATTTTGTGTTGAGACCCTTCTGCAGTCCGAAGAAACGTTGTCTGTCCATTCTCTCCACAGACATTGCCTGACGCGCTGAATTCCTCCAGCACTTTGTATTTTGCTCGTGATTCCAGCGCCTGCAGTTTCTGGTGTCTCCTAATATGTCTTCCTCAGTGAGAAAGTTATTGGAAAGGAAATGGCTCCCACAGTGGTTCTAAAGTTGGCATCACTGTGAGGAAGGAAAGAAGCATTGGGAAAGGAAGGGAGGACAGTGAAATGATGGCTGGTGTTTGGGGAGTGAAGGAGAAATGAACGAGAGAAAGATATGAAGAGGGTGGAAAGCAGCAACAGACAGGACACCTTGTTGACAGAGTAGACAGGTTGGAGTCACCAACCACGCACAATATCTTTGTGCGTCCCACACACAAACTGCAATGCATACAAGGTGAAAAAAAGACACAAGTGCTGGAGTAACTAGGTGGGTCAAGCAGCATCTCTGTAGAACATGGAAAGGAGAACTTCCAGGCACCCACCGCCCTCAGGGTATAAAGTCTGCCCCACACATATCCGTCAGACCATGGTTTGAACAAGACAGTTCCAAAGGGCAGACAGCAGGAAGAGCAGAGTGAAGGGGACGACCTAGAGATGAGTGGTGGCATCAGTGAGAGGCAGAGAAAGCAGCAAGATTCAAGGCAGTGAAGCGATGGAGGGAAAGGCAGTGCGCATTGTCATTATTGTGGAGAGATGGGGTTGGGGACAGAACTCCAGAACTGCCATCAGTGTGGCTCCACAGCAGCTCCAGGCTTTCCCACATTACCGTAGGAGAGAGGTAAAGCTAAACCACACCACAGACAAGAGGCAAGCAATGTTCAAGATCTTTGTCAACATGTTGGACCGACCTGGATCATCCTGACGATGTCCCGTGGACCCAGCAGCTCCGGGTCCAGCGTGACGTGGGCTCTGCTGGTGGCCAGGGCCACTGACACGTACAAAATACCCGCAACTCTCGTCAACTTGGACTCAATGGTGTGGGCACAAGAAGCACTAGTCATTCCTGTAATCTAAAGGTAGAAGTTAATGGAGTCAATATTATTGTTGTATGCCCTGAAACAGACGAATGAAATTCTTGCTTCCAGCAGCACAGCAGGTTTGTTAACATAGTACTCTGTGGATGCAACAAGAAGTTTAATATATATGTATATTTAAAAAACATAGTGCAAAGACAAAAACAAAGCCACAAGGCCCGAGTGCAATCAACGCAGTTCATAGTTCAGAGTTTAGTTGGAATTCGGGGTTTAGTCGGATCCAATCTTCTCCCATGTCCCAAAGATATGCTGGGTTGATTGGCCACTGCACTTCACTCTTTGTGGATGGGTGGTGGGATGCTCAGGGCCAGATGGGTGGTGGAATGGTCAGGACAAGGGGATGGTGGTGAGATGCTCTAAGGGCAAGGAGATGTGTGGTAGGATGGTCTCAGTGCAAGGAGATGGGTGGTGGGATGCTTAGAGCAAGGAGACAGGGAAATATGTGAGGGAGCTTACAGAGACCGACTGTGCACATACAGCATGGAAACAGTCAATTTGGCCCAATGAGTCCATCGATCACCAGATAACACTAGTTCTATGTTATCCTGTCTGTACCGTCTCCTTCCCCTACATATCTGATAAACATCTTAACATCTCACCAATAAAAATGAGGGAAATTTCAATCAGACTTTGGGCCGATTCACCAATAGTGCCACTTTTGATACACCTACACGCAAATCAAAAATCTATCTCATAATATTGTTACAAAATATCTATTTGTTTGATATTTATACCTCTAAAAGATTGAACACCAGATCTTCAAAGTCTAATTTTTAAGCTCTTAAATCTTAAATTCAGTTTTATTTCAAAAAGGTTACTAAAGTTTAAAAATAAAATTAATTGAATGAGGCAGTCGGGCCTTTAAACAGTAGAAACAAATAACTACAGTTGCTGGTTTATAGAACAAGATAGAACAAAAAGTGCTGGAGTAACTCAGCAGGTCAGGCAGCATCTGTGGAGGAAAAAGATAACTGACATTTTGGATCGTGATCATTCTTATACAATTTCTATCTGATTTCTATCAGCAGCAGGAAGTAATTATTGATGTGCATGAGCCAATCTTGTTGCATGAACTGTTGTCTCTAAGGCTGGGAGAATCAACATTGCCCAGTAATCTGGCACGTTCCTTTGGTTAATGGTCTGGTAAATATTTTCATCATATGTTTGATTTTTAACACGAGTTGATTTTATACTTTTTAATTTATTAAATTAGAAGTTGATTGGTCACAAAACCAAAACAGATGGGCAGTATATTGATGGAAACCAGTTGATAAATGTAATTTTTAATTGATATTTGTACTGGATCTTCTCTGTGGATTGTCACCTTGTCGTGGTGGAGGTGCTTGTGTGGTCCTGAGATCCTGAGAGCGATGCCATCTGGAGCTGTGCTCCTGGTAGGGCCACCCATGGCGGTAAGGTCGAGGGGGAGGTATCTGACAAAGAGCAATCCAACCAAGACCTCAATGGCGGAACATGCAGAGGATGATAGCTGACCTTTGTGGAACGTCACAACGGCTGGGAAGGCGGATGAAGGCTGCAGCAGAAAAGGGTCTCCGGTCATCTTGGACTCCATGCCACTGGATCCTGACCCAGATCTGTCAAGGACCGCGGGGTGGCTGTCTGTGCACCAGTCTCCCCACGTTAAACAAAATCACACACAGGCGTCCTCCATATAGGGAATAGCATCCTGGAGACACCCATGGTGAGCCATGACCGAAGGGGTCCTAAGAGACTGGCACCTTTTTCTCCCAGCTATGGTGACCCCAGCCATTGAGATGAGAGTTAAGAGAGGAGATTAGGGTTAGATTACTTGTGAACACTAAAGACCTGATGGGTATTTACAGTAGCTGGATAGTTTCAAGGTCACTCCGTCATCCTACTTTGTTTTTCAGCCCTGGATTTATTCTGTGATTTATCTCATCTGCACTGGCAGGTTAGAACCCCTGTAGATCAATCACAGTGCTAGCAAACTGGAAACTCACCCTACAGCAAGTTTCAATAAGTCTATGGACAGGTACATGGATAGGAAAGATTCAGAGGCCAAACACAAGCAGGTGGGACTGGTGTAGATGGGGCATGTTGGTCGGCATGGGCAGGTTGGGCTGAGTGTATGTTGCTGTGCTGTGCGAGTCAAATAGTTATGATCCCTGCCTCATTAGTCATGAACCATACTTACGTTAAGCACCAATTTCCCAGCTGGAGGCTCGTCTTGTATCACAGTTGCACCAAAACCAAAATCTGTGATTAATTCAGCAATGGTAGCGGGTTGAATGATATCCGGATAATATTTCACCTCTGCTTTTCCCGCCATCAGTGCCACCAGAACAGAATGGATACCTAAAAGACATCTATTACATTTAAAATTGTACTTTATATTCAGTAGAAAACAGCTGGCAAAATGTCGAGCTGTTTATAAATCAATGCATGTGGACTGAAGCAGCCCATAAAATGGGCAAAGTAAGGCCAGCAGGCCATCCCTATGCCTGTCCTCAGCGTAAAGACTAGACTAGAGCACCATCCCGAGGGATTCCTACAGGTGCGACCAGGGGCTGGACTGACTGCAAACAACAAACACACGTTCCTCAGTGCTGGGAATGAGTCCCATCAGTGGACAAATAACCTTGATTTCCCATGGCATCAATGTACCAGGGTTCAGTAACATCGTTCCCTCATACTCTCTCATTGTCACCTTTGGAATTCACTTCTTTTGTCCATGTTCAGACCAAGACCATACCACAGCTGCATAGAATCATAGAGCTATAAACAGGTCCCTCAGCCCAATATGTCCATGACGAATGAGTTACCATTTACACTAGTCCAACCTGCTCGCGTTTGGCCCATATCCCTCTAAACCTTTCCTATCTTTGTACCTGTCCTAGTGTCTTTTATATGCTGTATCAGGACCCTTTTAAAATCTTTCTCCTCTCCCTTTGAACTAATACTCTCTATGTTTAGACTCCCCTACCCTGGGGAAACGGTTTGATCTTGGAGCCAGGGTCATAATCTAGCATTCAATCCAAAAGTTGAAGTGTTCATCCGAGGCCCTGGACAATGTGGCCTCATCACAGGGCTGCACTAAATATCACCCAAGGTTCTGCCTACATGTAGACACAAGGAACTGCAGACACTGGAATCTTGAGCAAAACACAAAGTGCCAAATTAACTCAGCAGGTCAGGCAGCATCTGTGGGAGGAATGAACCCGTTTGAAGTAGGGTCTCAGCCCAAAACGTCATCCGTCCATTCTCTCCCCAGATGCTGCCTGACCCACTGAGTTCCTCCAGCATTGTACGTTTTACATACATGTGTTGATCTCTGACTGTCTGACTCAGGACTGAGTGCCAACAAGAGCCCTCAACATGCATTATACATGGTTAGGTCTTTATTCTTTGGAGCGCAGAAGGTTAAGGGGGGACTTGATTGAGGTCTTTAAAATGATGAAAGGGATAGACAGAGTTGACGTGGATAAGCTTTTCCCATTGAGGGTAGGAAAGATTCAAACAAGAGGGCATGACATGAGAATTAAGGGACAGACGTTTAGGGGTAACATGAGGGGGAACTTCTTTACTCAGAGAGTGGTCGCTGTGTGGAATGATCTTCCTGCAGAAGTGGTGGAGGCAGGATCGATTTTAACATTTAAAAGTAGTGGATAGGTATATGGACGGGAAGGGAATGGCGGGGTATGGTCTGAGTGCAGGTAGATGGGACTAGGGGAAAATAAATGGTCGGCACGGACTGGAAGGGCCGAGAAGGCCTGTTTCCGTGCTGTAATTGTTATATGGTTATACAGAGTGCAAAGCACGCTACCAATGGCATAACAGAAACATCTAGCTCATTCAATTTTCTTCAGTGCTGGAAAAAAACACACTTAATTAGACTGTCTAACATGCTTCATTGAACCTATTGGCAGCATAAAATCACTGCTTACCTTCTTCTTTTTTAAGATTTCTTTCAATATTAGCCACACAGGAAGCACACGTCATACCAGTGATCTGCACAAAACATTTTTCCACCTTCTCAAAGCTGTGGTCACTGGGTTTGTCCACGATTGGTAGAAACTCAAGGTCATAGTCATCAGTTGGCAATATGCGCTTCAAACCCTCAACAGAGGGACCTTTTCGCTTTGCAGTGGAATGTCGTGAAGACTCTGTTAAAATTATCAAAATTAGTTATTCATGCCAGCAGTTTCTATGGTCTGGGAGGAGTAACTCAGTGCGATGTAACCTTTTACCAATGCCTTTCATGGAAAGAAACAAGTTATAGTCATAGATCTGTACAGCACAGAAATAAGCCCTTCAGCCCCACCTTGTCCATGCTGACCAAGTTGGCGTGCTGGGCTAGTCCCATTTGCTTGCATTTGGCCCATATCCCTCTAAATCCTTCCTATCCATATATCTGTCCAAATGTCTTTTGGGAGTCATTATCCTCTTGTATAGCTTCCTCTGGCGGCTCATTCCAAATACAGACTACCCTCTAAGTGAAAAGGTTGCCCCCGAATTCCCTCTTACATCTCTCCCCTCTCTCCTGGGGAAAAAGACCGTGAGCGTTCTTCACTTTATCCGTGCCCCTCATGATCTTGCACACCTCAATAAGGTCACCACTCAGCCTCCTACGCTCCACAGAAAAAAGGCCCAGCCTATCCGACCTCTCCCTGTAACTCAAGCCCGCAAGCCCAGGTAACATCCTGGTGAATCTCTTCTCCACCCTCTCCAGCATAATGGCGTGCTTCCTGTAGCTGGGCGACCACAACTGCACACAGTACTTCAAGTGTGGTCTCACCAACAACAGCACTGACCAGAACCGCGCTGTTATGGGAAATGCAGGAACAAGAGACAAACTCAGCAATGTGGAACTTCTTTGCTGTTTCTTGGCAGGAGTAGAGTAGTTGACTTGATAGAATATAACCCACAGAACAGCACACCACAAGAACAGGCCCTTCAGCCCATGTTTGTGCCAAATACGATGCCAAGAGCAACTCTAACCTGCTTGCACATAATCCACTCCCCTATTCCCTGCATATGCTTATCCAAAAGTCCTTTAAATGCCACTATTGTGTCTGGCTCCACCACCAACCCCGGCAGCACATTCCAGGCACCCACCACCCTTAAAAACACTTAAAAACACTTGCCCCGCTTATCTTTAAACTTTGCCCCTTCCACCTTAATCGAGATTAATAAAGATCTAGTATTTGATCTTTTTCTATCCTGGATAAAAGGTTCTGACTGTCTTCTATCAGGTCTCCCCGCAACCTCCAACGTTCCAGAGAAAACACTCCATCTGTTCAACCTCTCCCCGTAGCTAATGCTCGCTAATCCAGGCATCTTTCTGGTAAACTTCCTCTGCACCCTCTCCAAAGCCTTCACATCCTTCCTGTAAAGGGGTGACCAGAACTGCACGCAATGCTGTAAATGCAGCCTAACCAAACTCCTATAGAGCTGTAACATGACATCCTAACTCAAAGGCAAGTTATACGCAAAGGCCTGAACGATGAAGGCAAGCATGCTGTATGCTTTCTTTACCACTATCTAACTGTCAGGGAGCTGTGGACTCGGACCCCATGATCCCTCTGTACATCAATGCTGCCAACTGTATTTCCCTCTTATATTCCATCTCCCAAAGACGCAACTTATAACTTTGCTCTTTGTAAACATTGCACTGAAGCAAGGTCCACTGAAGTGTTGTTCCAAATATTAAGCAGATAGATGAGGATAGAGTGCTCGTACCAGACAGAGAGGACACCGATGCTGTCGCATTTACAGCCGTGTTCAGTCGCTCCGTCTTTGTCTGTGCAGGGTCAAAGTGGATCATCCCCAGCTCATTGGCCGGTAACACCTGAATCAATTTCACATCTTTTCTTTGCGAGATCTCACTCTGTCTTGACTGGACACGAGAATGATCAGTCACCCCTCCAGTGTCAACCTCAGCACGTGTGGCGGGTTGAGAGTGTTGAGCAGAGGTACCTCCTGGTTGCTGCAGTAATGGCGAGCTGGGAATTGGGAATGAAGTCTCACTTACCATCTTCATCCCATCTGGGAGATATACTTTAAATTTCCCTGGTGGTAAAGCCTCGATAACTGACTTTAATAATGTTGGATTTGTCATGAGAGGATTGTATTCTGCTATAGCTTTCCGATCCACCAAAGACACTGAGATGCTCTGTACCCCTGGCAGCTCCCTGACCGTTCCCTCAATGTTGGACACACAGGACCTGCAGTGCATGCCCTCAATGTGGAAAGTCACCATCACAAGGTTCCTGGCCGCGCCTGGCCTTCTGTCCTTGGATGTTGGCGACTGGCTGAGCTTTCCATCTTGTGAGTTTATGGAATTGTTCACAGAGCTGCTCCTGCTCTGGATGGCGGCTTTGAATCCCGCCTCATTAATGTGCCTTTGCAGCTGCTCTGGGTGGATGAGAGGTGGCTGGTACATGATGACTGCTCGCTGGTTGCTCAGGGAGACGGTGACTTCCAGCACACCCTGCAGCCTCCCGAGTTTGCCTTCGATCAGGCTGACGCACGAGAGGCAGGTCATGCCCTCCACCCGCATGCTGACCACCGCTTCACCCGGCCCGCCAGCCTCCTTCTCCAGCGGTGGTGTCGCCTGGAACCCCATGTCATCAATGGCCTCGCATACCTGCTGAATGGAGATGATTGTGGGGACGTACCACACCGTGGCATTGCTCTCTCCGAGGGACACTTCGATGCCTACAATCCCCTTCTGCTTGGACAGCTGGGTCTGTATTGACTGCACACACGACTGGCAGGTCATGCCGACAACATGGACACAGGCAGTCCTGATGCCAGCGGGCAGAGGCGCGGGTTCACTCAGGCTGGCCTCCAATTCAACCCCCGCCACGGCCTGCCACTGTTCTGCACAAGTGTAAACAGGGATTCCATTGCATTTCACCAAAGGCACCTGAAAGAGAGAGAACGGTGTGTGGTTATCTCAAGGAATCCCTCACCCAAGCTCAGCTTGCATAACGAGACGACCAATGGTCAGGTACAGCTTGACCCAGTCACCTCCTGTGGGACAGAGTCAGTGTGTCAGACAGCATGGTAACAGGCCCTTCGGCCCAACTTGCCCATGCCGAGCATGATGCCCCACCTGAGCTAGTCCTGCGTTTGGCCCGTATACCTCTAAACCTATCCTATCATTTACCTCTTCAAGTGTCTTATAAACGTTGTTATAGTACCTGCTTTAACTACCTTCTCTGGCAGCTTGTTCCATACACCCACCACCCTCTGTGTGAAAAAGTTTTCCCTCGGGTTCCTATTAAATCTTTCCTCTCTCACCAATGCTCTCTGGTTCTTGATTCCCCTACTCCGGGTAAAAGACTGTCCATCCATCCTATCCATTCTCCCCGTGGTCTTATACACCTCTACAAGATCACCCCTCACCCTCCCGCTCTCTGAGGATTAAAGAATGGAGAGAAACCGTGACCTCCAGGTTGAAGAGCAGCTTCTTCCCAGCAACCATCAGGCTGTTGAACACTGCACAACACTGACCTCAGCAACTATGATCTGCTGTGGACAGTGCTGGGGCCACAATGAAGCTTGGTGTGGTCACTGCAGAAACTGGCCACTGTGGGGGGCTCGAGCTGGTGCAGATACCCCTTTGTCCTTTTGCTCCAGGAGCGTACATGAAAGACAATTGTTCCGTCATATGGACATAAGGTGTATCTTATGGAGCGTGCCATCACTCAATGAAGTATACTTTGCAAAGGGATGGAAGATGTCACATTTTCATGACGACTCGCGCTGAGCTCTAAATGCCACGCGGCCGTTGTCCCACCATCTTCTACCCCCTCCCTCCGATGAACACATATCCCTCCCACCATCTCCGCCCTGCCCCTCCTCCTCCCTTATCCCCGTGCACATACATATCCCCCCCATCTCCCACTCCCCCTCACCCTGCTCCTGTCCCCTCCTCCATATGCTTATTTCCCATCCCCGAGTCCCACATTTGTCTTTTATCACCCTCTTCCCCTCCCCCCCCCATTCCCTTCCACTAATATCCCTCCCTCCGGCTTTACATTCCACTCCTCCTCTTCTCTCCTTATCCGACACCCTTTTGTCTGCTTTTCACCTCCAGCCTTTGTCGCTTACTCCACCCATCTGACAATCACCCCCCCCCCCTCACCTGTATCCACCTATCACTCACCAGGCTTTGCCCCACCCCCACCTCCCTTTTCCAGCTTCCCCCCCCTCCATAACTCTGAAGGTCTGAAGAAGGGTCCCAACCCGAAACGCCATCGATCCAATCCCTCCACAGATGCTCCCTGGCCCGCTGAGTTCCTCCAGCACTTTGTGTTTTACTCAAGACTCTCCAGTGGTGGTTTTTCTTTTTTTAATGTAACTGCATTACCATAATAGTTCCCAAATGGTTAAAGCGGATAGACGAGGGAAGCAGAATGGTAAATGCTGGGCTGGTGTTTGGTTGTGTGTAATTAGAGTAATTATGCCCCACTGGTTGGGAAATACCCACACTCTACTTGAGTTCCTCCCGGTTATCTCCACGCAGGTTGCACTGTGATTTCCCCAGCGCACGGTCTCACAGGATAAAGGCTTCAAAATGAATCTAACTATGCATTCGCATATTCCCTTCACATCAGGCAATTAAACTTCAATGCACCTCATCAGCCTTTGGAAGTCACGACAAAATACCTAATAACAGGCATGCGGTTTTATGATGACTTTAATAGAAACATAGAAATTAGGTGCAGGAGTAGGCCATTCGGCCCTTCGAGCCCTGCACCGCCACTCAATATGATCATGGCTGATCATCCAACTCAGTATCCCGTACCTGCCTTCTCTCCATACCCTCTGATCCCCTTAGCCACAAGGGCCACATCTAACTCCCTCTTAAATATAGCCAATGAACTGGCCTCAACTACCCTCTGTGGCAGAGAGTTCCAGAGACCCACCACTCTGTGTGTGAAAAAAGTCCTTCCCATCTCGGTCCTAAAGGATTTCCCCCTTATCCTTAAGCTGTGACCCCTTGTCCTGGACCTCCCCAACATCGGGAACAATCTTCCTGCATCTAGCCTGTCCAACCCCTTAAGAATTTTGTAAGTTTCTATAAGATCCCCTCTCACTCTCCTAAATTCTAGAGAGTATAAACCGAGTCTATGCAGTCTTTGTTCATAAGACAGTCCTGACATCCCAGGAATCAGTCTGGTGAACCTTCGCTGCACTCCCTCTATGGCAATAATGTCCTTCCTCAGATTTGGAGACTAGAACTGTACGCAATACTCCAGGTGTGGCCTCACCAAGACCCTATACAACTGAAGTAGAACCTCCCTGCTCCTTTTGCTATGAAATGAACCATGCTTAGTTATTACACAGCATCACAACATTCTCAGTGAATCTTAATTGTTTTCTGTGATCTACTTGCCTGGAATATTAAGCGCTGACAAAAGTTTACGTTGTAGAAGGGAACAAGGTCTAAGCCCTGGCTTTCAGATCACTGTCCATTTTTCAGTGAAAATACAACAAAACTGGATTTTGATCCTGGTTTTGAGAAAAGCTAGGTTTCAAATCGACTATGAGAGTTTACCCTCTCTGGATAGCGAACACGGTCCAGGTCAGCCTGACAGGCTTGAACCGCACCTCCCTCGCAAGCTGTTCCGAGAGTCCGTAGAGGGGTCCTGAATCAAAACGTCATCTGTCCATTCCCTCCACAGATGCTACCTGACTCGCTGAGTTCATCCAGTCTGTTTTTAATTAGACTATATATTGTACTCCAAATTTGATCTGACCAGGACGCCAAAGAATTGGAGCAATATGTCCCTACTCTTGTACTCTGATCTTCGTGCAGCAAAGACCCATGTGTCCCTTGCTTCCCGATTCCTTGCATCACCTGTGTGTTAACTGGTAGTGATTCAAGCACAAGCAATCCCTGGTCCTTCTGAACCAACAGCTTTCTCCATTTAGAAGTTACTGTACCTTTCTCTATTTGCTCTATCATGACCTGGTTCAGTAACTCAAATGCCCAGGAAAAAAGGAGACTACAGAGAGTGATGAACACTGCCCGGTCCATCACAGGTATTGACCTCCCCACCATCGAAGGTCCATCAGAGGTACTGACCTCCCCACCATCGAAGGTCCATCACAGTTACTGACCTCCCCACCATCGAAGGTCCATCACAGGTACTGACCTCCACACCATCGAAGGTCTATCACAGGTACTGACCTCCCCACCATCGAATGTCCATCACACTCATCTCGCTGCTACCGTTGGGAAGAAGGTATATTTAGTAGATTTAGATCTTAGTAGAAGGTTGAAAGCTTCAGGTTCCTCGGGGTAAATATCACCAGCAACTTGCCCTGGACCACCCATATAGAAGCAATGGCCAAGAAAACACACAAATGCCTCTACTTCCTTAGAAAGCTTAGGAAGTTCAGCGTGCCCCCAACACCACTCACTGACAAATTCACTGCAGAAAGCATTTTATCGTGATGCATCACAGCTTGGTTTGGGAACAGCTCCATCCAAGACCACAAGAAATTGCTGAGAATTGTTGACCATTACACAAACCAATCTGTGTAGGACAGATTTGCAGATGCTGGTTCAAACCGAAAGACACAGAAAACCGCTGTAACTCAGCGGATCAGGCAGCATCTCTGGAGAAAAGGACTAGGTGACGTTTTGGATCGAGACCCTTCTTCAAACTCAATCTACGAAACAATTTTTTCCTAGGCAACTGAACCATTCTATCAACAACTAGCGAGCGGTTCTGAGCAACTATCGACCTCATTGGAGACCCTGTGACTATATTTAATCGGACTTTACTGGATTTTATCTTGCACTAAATGCTATCGCCTTTATCTTATGATGTATCTATACACTGTAAATGGCTCGGATGTAATCATGCATTGTCTTTCAGCTGACTGCTTAACACACCACAAAAGCTTTTCACTGTACCCCGGTACACGTGACAATAAACTAAACTAAAAAAACGTGACCTCCAGGTTCAAGAACAGCTTCTTCCCGGCAACCATCAGGCTCTAGAACACTGAACAACACTAACCTCAGCAACTGTGATCTTCCATGGACTTTGGTTTTGCACTATGATAGTCTGCTTTGAGATTTAAAACAAATGTATGTCCCCTCAAACTAACAACAGGGAAAGTGTTTCTTTGTCAGAGGTCGAGCTGATGAGCCTGGTTGACAACTGCCACATGACCAACACAAGGATGTTGTTTGCGTTGGTGTTGGTGGCTTGTTCTCACTGACACTGAAATAAAGTGAAAAGCTTTGTTTGTGTGCTACCCAGACAGATCAAACTATACATAGTATACAGGTATAACAGGTCGTGCAACAAACAATGACCAAAGTGCCGAACACAAACATTCACATACCAGTAAAACATGTTCGTGCAGCGAATAGTGGAGGTTGCTGGAAGTAAAAGGTGGCAGTCCTAATGACGTGCCGGAGCAGATGTACCCCACCCACAGAGTGGGTTGGAAATGACGGGATGTACGGAGAGAGTGGTCGACAAACGTGTGCAGGTCCTGGGAACCGTCGATAGAGATGTGCAGAACAGTAACTGCATTAGGAATGTGGGAAAATGTATAGTCATTTACTTAGTCATAGAGTCACACAGCTCGGAAACAGGCCCTTTGGACCAACCTGTCCATGCCAACCAGAATGCCCATCTACTGTACACTAGTCCCACCTGCCCACGTTTGCCCATATCCCTCTGAGCATTTCCAATCCATGTACCTGCTCAAATGCCTTTAAATGTTATTATACCTGCCTCAGCTACCTCCGGCAACTTGTTCCATACACCCATCACCCTCTGTGTGAAAGAGTTGTCCGTTGGGTTCCTATTTCAGTCCTCTATTAATAACATACTTACAGTGATTTGGCTCCTTTTGCTAAATTGGTTGCAAGAAAATAAAAATGAACCAATTCTATGGGATAGAGAAAAAGATAGAGCACAGAAACAGGCGCTTCGCCCATCGAGTCCACGCCGACCATCGATCACCCATTCACACTCATCCCACACTGATCTAATCCAACTTCATTCTCTCCCCGATGTGCCTCTGTGCTGCCCTCTGCGCCACAGGAGGGGGGGGGGGGGGGGGGAGGAGGGGGAAGGGGAGGGAGCTTTGAGCAGAGGATTGGACACAGCTGTACCTCAGCCTCCTCACTGCCATATCATCATCAGAGACCCACACCACCCTGGCCACACTCTCATCTCACTCCTGCCATTGGGAAGAAGGTTAAAGGACCTGTCCCACTTGGGCATCATTTGCGCGTCATGCAGGTGGCGCGCGAAGATTTTGTGAATGCAAAAATCCTGGGGCGCCTCGAGCGACTGCGCGTCACTGCCTACGCCACCACGCGCCATGCGTCGTGACGCGTAAATGATGTCGTGTAAATGACGCAGAAATTGGTGGGACAGGCCCTTAACGAGCCTGAAAACTCTAACATCCGAGTTCAGGAGCAGCTTCCTTATAACTATCTTCAATTAAACACTACAGCCGCCAAATAGGTTTCGAACTACATTGACATTATGTTTGACTTTGCGCTACTATTGTTTATTCATTGTTCTGTTTGCTTTTTATCGATACTGAACTACTTTTTGTTGTTTATTTCGGGATTTACAGAGTACTGTGTTTGCATATCGGTTGCGCTGCTGCGAGAAAGAGTGTCGTTGTTCCGTTTCGGGTCAGATGATAATAAATCACTCTTGACATAGCCCACAGTACTGCATGGACCTGCACCAGCTTTCCCAGCCCACCGCGACCCCTCACTGCCAGAGCTCACTCAGAAATACTGCCCCCTCACCATCCTCTGAGAAACATCCCAGCCTCTGTAGAGCCCAAGACACTTATAGACTCAACCCAGTCTGCACTAAAGTAGATTATTAGGTGGCAGTGTGAACTGTGAAGAGGATGTTAGAGGTTGCAGGGTCACCTAGCCAGGTTGAGTGAGTGGGCAGATGCGTGGCAGATGCAGTATAATATAGATAAATGTGAGGTTATCCACTTTGCTGGCACAAACAAGGGGGGGGGGGGAAGAGAGAGCGAGAGAGAGAGATAAATAGGTTTTTAAAGATAGATCAAAAGTAATATCTTTGCTGAAGAGAGACACATGCGTCATTGTCCAGAATGTAGTGACGGCTTACTAGACAGATGCTGGTTACAAAAAAAAACACAGAATGTTCTGGAGTATCTCAGCATGCCATTTTAGATCCTTTTCACCCCCCCACAAGTTTGATGATATGTATGGAAGGGATGATGGTGTTGAACGATGAGCTGCAGTCAATGAACAACAGCCTGACCGGTGTATTATTGGGATTAGGCTACATTTTCTCAAAATGATAGGATGAGGATTTTGAGATTTCACAGGGTTCTGCCTGTTTCTACAGCAAGTCTTTGGCCAACATATCTCTAAACCCTTCCTATCCAAATGTCTTTCTAGCCAAATGCCCCCCTCCCCCTCCCTTCTCCCCCCTCCCTTCTCCCCACTCTCTCTGTCTCTACCCCTTTCTCTGTGTCTCTGCCCCTCTCTGTCTGTCTGTCTCTGCCCCTCTCTGTCTGTCTGTCTCTGCCCCTCTCTCTCTGTCTCTGCCCCTCACCTCTCCAGATGCGCCTGCGAGTTGGGGGCTATGCGTGAGTGGATAGGGCGGGGATGGGGTAAAAGGATTGAATAAATAATATTTATATAATATCAAGGGGGGTAGTTAGTGTGTGTGTGTGTGTGTGCCAGGGGTGGTTAGTGAGTGTGGGGGGTGGTTAGTGTGTGTGTGTGTGACGCTGCAGACTGCCCCCCCCACCGCAACTGTGCGTTGAGGAGACATGGCTCAACGGGTCCCCCTTGGTCAAGTGTCTTTTAAACGCCATAATTGTATCTGCTTCCATAACTTTATTTTCCTCTCTCTTTTTATTGTAATCATTCTGCAACCATCTCTTATTTTTGGTGTGTATTCTTTAGATCATACCTTAATTCTTACCAAAATAGGAACAATATTTTAAAGTCATTTGTATCTGTTCTGTAATACTGGCCAGGTATAGAGTGTAGGCAGAGTTTACAGGGTTGTGGGCCAAATGCAGGCATACCAATTTGGTCAGCATGGATAAGGTGGGTCGAAGGGCCTGTTTCCATGCTGCACCGCTCCGTAACGCTGTGACTCGCCGATTCATTCTGAGACTCACGGCAGCTCTACTCCAGTGACAGAGCACATCACCAGTTGTGAAACACAGGCCTAGTGGCATTGTTCTCCCTCAGCCCCCCTCCTCCCCTCCCTGTTTTGACACTGTCCTGTACATTAACCATGGCCCACACAAAGATTCAGATTCAATTTTAATTGTCATTGTCAGTGTACAGTACAGAGACAACGAAATGCATTTAGCATCTCCCTGGAAGAGCGACACAGCAAATGATTTGAATAAATAACAATAAGTGTCGGGGGGGGGATTGGCAGTCACCGAGGTACGTTGTTGAGTAGCGTGACAGCCGCCGGAAAGAAGCTGTTCCTGGACCTGCTGGTTCGGCAACGGAGAGACCTGTAGCGCCTCCCGGATGGTAGGAGGGTAAACAGTCCATGGTTGGGGTGAGAGAGGTCCTTGGCGATGCTGAACGCCCTCCGCAGACAACGCTTGCTTTGGACAGACTCAATGGAGGGGAGCGAGGAACCGGTGATGCGTTGGGCAATTTTCACCACCCTCTGCAATGCCTTCCGGTCGGAGACAGAGCAGTTGCCATACCAAACTGTGATGCAGTTGGTAAGGATGCTCTCGATGGTGCAGCGGTAGAAGTTCACCAGGATCTGAGGAGACAGATGGACCTTCTTCAGTCTCCTCAGGAAGAAGAGACGCTGGTGAGCCTTCTTGATCAGAGTTGAGGTATTGTGGGTCCAAGAGAGGTCGTCGGAGAGGTTGACTCCCAGGAACCTGAAGCTAGAAACACGTTCCACCTCCGTACCGTTAATGTGGATGGGGGTGTGCGTGCCGCCCCTGGACTTCCTGAAGTCTACAATGAGCTCCTTGGTCTTCTTGGAGTTAAGGGCCAGGTTGTTGTCAGCGCACCATGCTGCTAAGTGCTGGACCTTCTCCCTGTAGGCCGACTCATCGTTGTTGCTGATGAGGCCAATCACCGTTGTATCATCTGCATACTTGATGATGGTGTTAGTACCATGTACAGGTGTGCAGTCATAGGTGAAGAGGGAGTAGAGGAGGGGGCTCAGCACACAGCCCTGTGGAACGCCGGTGTTCAGGGTGAGGGTTGAAGAGGTGTGCTTGTCTAACCTAACAGACTGGGGTCTGTTGGTTAGAAAGTCCAGTATCCAGTTGCAGAGGGAAGGAGCGATGCACAGATTACCGAGTTTGGCGATCAATTTTGATGGTATAATGGTGTTGAATGCTGAGCTGTAATCGATGAACAGCATTCTTACGTAAGTGTCTCTGTTGTCGAGGTGGGAGGTATAACAAAGCTACCTGTTATAAGTCATAGGACAAGAATTAGGCCATTCGGCCGATCAAATCTGCTCGACCTGTTATAATTTGGTTCTGAAGAATATTGATCACAATTCTAACCACTAGCAGTTGCCTGAACCATGAACCGTGAGAGATGGTGCTTACTGCTCTCTCTGCCCTTCTCTCGGTATCTGTGAACCTTTGACCATTGCTCCTGAAGCCTTCGGACAAAGACCAATGACATTAATAGATAACTGCACATAACAAGCAGAACAGTTCCTCCCACAAATAATTGACCTGACCCCATATTAAATGCAGGCACAGGGAACTGCAGATGCTGGTTTACAAAACAACACACAGTGCAGGGGTGGCTCATTAAGTCTCATTTAGTTCATTGTCACTAGTCTCATTTAGTTCATTGTCACGTGTACCGAGGTTGCGTGCGTGCTATCCAGTCAGAGAAAAGACTATATGTAGACTATATATATATATATATTATATATATATATATGATTACACTCAAGCCGCCCACGGTGCAAATATAGGAGATTGATCAATATTTGCCCAATAGACAGATGTTAATTATCGATGGGATCTATTCTCCAACAATATTCCGAGATGAACCTTCCTCGTGTATTGTTGTACGTTTGGCTGTTGTTGCAAGAGCCATGGTGTGACACTGACCTGATCTGCAGTTGCAGTCGCCGCCTCCTTGCCTGGATCACCCACCTGTGAGGCTATGTTCTCTCGCTGGGCTGCAGACCCAGATGCAGGCGATGAGGAATCGCCAGCTGGCACTTCACAACCTGTGCTCCCTGACTGAGCCACCTTGCCTTGGACCTCACTCCAGGGGGCTCCTCTTCGCGATCCCTTCATCACTGCCTTCCCACTTGGTGGCCAGAAGACAGGGAGATCCTGGTTTGCCAACCCATTTACAGGGCACGTTCTTCCTGTGGAGTCCAGGTGACCTCGCAGTTAAACAAATACCAAGCTCCACCCGCCGCACACATTGGCCGAGTTTCCCTGCTTTGGTCACACGGTTCAATGACTGGCCGGTCAAACCGACAGCCCCGACTGAGTGGGAAACGTGGGGCAGCGCTGTGCCCTCTACTTGTCTCCACCCAGCGCTTTGTGCAGCCCCGTTGCCGCAGTACCAGTAAACAATGCAATCAAGTGTGAACAAACTCCAAACTTCTGCAGCTCCGAGCCAAAGCTTTCATTCCAAACAGTCACATTGGTCTCAATAATGACAATCTGCAGCAATCATCTTAATCAACAGATTTGGTTTCTGACAGCACTATGAAAACATTTATCTCGAAGCAAAGGTTTAACGTGATTTGTTTGTCGCCCAACCAGTTACTGGAGTCCAATCTCAAGCGGTGCAGTGAACAAAAGGATTTATAAGCCACAAAAGGTGTATGGGAGCAACTCAAATAAACACACTGTGAGTCATAGAGTCATAGAGCATGGAACAGGCCCTTCGGCCCAACTCATCCATGCTAACCAAGATCCCCCATCCAAGCTGGTCCCATTTACCCACGTTTGACCCATATTCCTCTAAACCATTCCAACCCGTGCACCTGTCCAAATGTATTTTAAACACTGTTATTGTACCTGCCTCAACTACCTCTTCTGGCAGCTCATTCCATCGCCCACCAGCTTCAGTGCGAAAAAAAAAATTGCCCCTCAGATCCCTGTCAAATCTTTGCCCTCTCACTTTAAACCTGTGTCTCCTGGTTCTTGATCCCCAACTCTAGGAAAGAGACTCTGGTTATTCACATTATCTATGCCCCTCATTATTTTATAATCCACTATAAGATCATCCTCCAACCTCCTAGATTCAAGGGGGGTGGGGGGGGGGGGGGGGGGGGGGGGGGGACAACGTATCCAGCCTCTTCCTCTAACACAGGCCCTCAGATGCTGGCAGCATATTTGTAAATTTGCTCTGCACTCTTTCCAGCTTAACAGCATAGCAGAATGACCAAAACGGAATAGAGTACTCAAATATGGCCTCTCCAATGTCTTGTACAACTGTAATATAATGTCCCAACTTCTATACTGAATTCCCTGATAGATGAAAGCCTTCTTGACCACACGATCGACCTGTGACGCCAATTTCAAGGACGTATGTAGATCCCTCTGCTTAACAACACTCACCAGAGCCCTGTCATTCACTGCTAAGGTCCTGCCCTGGTTTGTCTTCCCAAAACGCAACACCTCACACTAATCTGAATTAAACTCGATTTGCCCTCTTTCTTTGGTGCTATTTTTGTAGCCATCCATATGGGGTGGAAGATTGCAACCTTCACGTGGTCCGCCCTGTTTCGACTAATGCAATCAACTCGACGTGCACAAACGGAAGATCAAATAGAACAAGTTGTCCAACAACTTTAGGCTGTGCACGCCACACGGAAGAAGAAGAAGACGCAGCCATCCATATAATCCATTTTCATTGATTTCATGGTGAATGGTCTTAAATGCAGCACTAACCTGCCAGTACTGACTAGTGCGCAATACAGTGACTTCCAGTGAATTAACATTTGCCCTGAGTTGTGGATAACACAAGTGTCTACCAATGAAGTAGCACTCAATTCTCTTGTAGGTTTTTTACTCCAAGTGAAGACAGGCACACAAGGGGAAGCAATGTGGAGATACCGGCTGTCACTATGACTGTGGCTCTGGGATTTTAGAAGTGGAGAATTATCACAGCACCAAATGCACCGTTAAACCCCTGTGACCATTGGCCCATTAATCTCAACAGCAAAAGCTAAAATGATTAAATAGACAAAGCTCCACTTCCTCAGAAGATTGAGGCGATTCAGGATGTCAGCAAATACTCTTTTGAACTTCTCCAGGTGTACGGTAGAGAGCACACTGACTGGTTGCATCACGGCCTGGTTCAGTAACTCAAACGCCCAGGAACGAAGGAGACTACAGAGAGTGGTGGACACTGCCTGGTCCATCACAGGTACTGACCTCCCCACCATCGAAGGTCCATCACAGGTACTGACCTCCCCACCATCGAAGGTCCATCACAGGTACTGACCTCCCCACCATCGAAGGTCCATCACAGGTACTGACCTCCCCACCATCGAAGGTCCATCACAGGTACTGACCTCCCCACCATCGAAGGTCCATCACAGGTACTGACCTCCCCACCATCGAAGGTCCATCACAGGTACTGACCTCCCCACCATCAAAGGGATCTACAGGAGGCGCTGCCTCAAAAAGGCAGCCAGCATCATCAAAGACCCACACCACCCTGGCCACGCTCTCATCTCGCTGCTATCATCGGGAAGAAAGTACAGGAGCTGGAAAACCGTGACCTCCAGGTTCAAGAACAGCTTCTTACCAGCAACCAACAGGCTCTTGAACACTGCACAACACTGACCTCAGCAACTATGATCTTCTATGGACTGTGTCTTTGGTTGCACTACAGACTTCAGTTTTGCACTATTATGGTTAGCCAGCAGTACAGTTATTAATTTATTGACTTATTGATTATTGCATAATTATCTATGTGTTGTTGCATTTATGGGACTATTAAGGAGCAGCAAGTAAGCATTTAATTGTTCCATTGCTGGTATATTTGACAATTAAGCACTCTAGACTCTTGAAATGGGTCCGCGCTCTGGTACAAGGATGGTGAGCCACAGAAATGGACAAAGCCTAGAAGTCAGGATTGTGGAGAGGATTGACATCACATGTAAGGCCCAGAGAATATTAAACCACGTAATGAGGGGACATGCTGGAGTAACCCCCACCCCCGTCCTAAATGAATCATCTTGCGTCAGTGCTCATCGCATCCAATAATTCAATCCAATCCCTCTGCCCCACCCGTCTACCAATATCCTCTGAGCTGAAGGAAAAAATCTTGAGAAAACAAAAATAAAATTAAAACTCAAAGGAATATTTTATTTTTAAACTTTTAAAACTTTACCTTGCATTGTACACTTGCCGATGGGGAATGTTTGGAGCTGTGATCCCGCCGAGTTGTCTATTTTTAATTTGCACAAAAACCATTGTCTGAGCCAAGAATACAATAAATATAGATACAAGTTTTATTTGCAATAAACCAGACTGCTGCTGCCCTTGTGATGACAATAAATCAGACGGATGAACCAATAATTAAACCAATTGAACACAGATAATGGAAAATTAAAACGGAACTAGATAATATTAAAATGTAAATACAATTCTCACTTAAACTGTGTAGTAAACATGTTCACACTATTCAGAACAGAACTGTAAAATGTTCACAGTAAAGGAATCAAACAGGAAAGAGAAACTCACTGGGAAGATGCCTGGTGTTTGACGCCTTGGTCTGGAGATGTATAAGGCACCGTACATGGTCAGGTAATACAGCAGCGCCTAGCCCCCAGTACAACAGCTCACAACGCATATCCCACAGTCAGTGCAGGAGTCATGCTCACATGAGCATCAGAGCACAGACTTTATTAACGGGATGAATATTAGAGTCACACGATGACCATGAGAATCTCGTTACCAAAACACTCGAGCTATTTATTTGGCTGCGACCACAACTACAGGCTGTCAGAGAACACGAATGAGAGGCTACGGGGAGCTGGGTATGGACTCCATCCACTGTAAGTGGTGCCATTCAGCTGCCAAATGCTATTAGTACAAATCTGAAGAAGGGTCTCGACCCGAAACGTCACCTATTCCTTCGCTCCATAGATGCTGCCTCACCCGCTGAGTTTCTCCAGCATTTTTGTCTCCCTTCAAACAAATCTAAATCAGCATTATGTTTTAGAGGTCTAGTCTAGTTTAGTTTAGTTTAGTTCATTATTGTCACATGTACCAAGGCATAGTGAAAAGCTTTTGTGGCATGTTACCCAGTCATAGAAAAGACTATACATAAATATGTAATGACGGGAATAGATAGGGTGAATGCACAGTCTTTTACCCAGGGGAGGAGAATCAAGAACCGGAGGACACAGGTTTAAGGTGAGAGGGGAAAGATTTAATAGGAACCCGAGGGGCAACATTTCCGCACAGAGGGTGGTGGATACATGGAATGAGCTGTCAGATGCAGTTTTACTCAAAGGTAAGCTGGGCGGATGAGCAGTTCTCTCCCAGTTGCATGGATAGGAAAGACAGTTACATGGATAGGAAAGATGGGACTAGTGTAGAGGTTCAAATTGGTTGGCATGGGCAAGTTGGGCAGAAGGGACTGTTTCCGTGCTAGGTGAGCATGGATCTGTGTAAACTCTGGGTGGATAAATCACGGACGGTGATTGTCCAGTCTCGTGGTCCCAGGGCTGGCCATGATGTGTCAACGCATTTGGTCCACCTCACTGCAGCAAGAGAAGTGCTCCGTGAAAACAAATCTCCCTGTCAAGTTAAACTAGTCTCCTCTGCCTGCAGGTAATCCATATCCCTCCATTCCCTGCACACTCAGGTGCCTACAGTGGCCTCCATAATGTTTGGGACAAAGACCCATCATTTATTTCTTTGATTCTGTATTCCACAATTTGAGATTCGTAATAGAAAAAAAATCACATGTGGTTAAAGTGCACATTGTCAGATTTTAATACATTTGGTTTCACCATGTAGAAATTACAGCTGTGTTTATACATAGTCTCCCCATTTCAGGGCACCATAATGTTTGGGATACATATCCTCTCAGGTGTTTGTAATTGCTCAGGTGTGTTTAATTGCCTCCTTAATGCAGGTATCAGAGGGCTCTCAGCACCTAGTCTTTCCATCACCTTTGGAATCTTTTATTGCTGTTATCAACAGGAGGACCAAAGTTGTGCCAATGAAAGTCAAAGAAGCCATTATGAGACTGAGAAACAAGAATAAAACTAACAAGAACATCATTAAGAAGAAAGAGAGCATTGGTGAGCTTACTAATCGCAAAGGGACTGGCAGGCCAAGGAAGTCCTCCACAGCTGATGACAGAAGAATTCTCTCTGTAATAAAGAAAAATCCCCAAACACCTGTCTGACAGATCAGAAACACTCTTCAGGAGTCAAGTGTGGATTTGTCAATGACCACTATCCACTGCAGACTTCATGAACAGAAATACAGAGGCTACACTGCAAGATACAAACCACTGGTTAGCCGCAAACATAGGATGGCCAGCATACAGTTTGCCAAGAAGTACTTAAAAGAGCAACCACAGTTCTGGAAAAAGGTCTTGTGGACAGATGAGATGAAGATTAACTTATATCAGAGTGATGGCAGTAACAAAGTATGGAGGAGAGAAGGAACTGCCCAAGATCCAAAGCATACCACCTCATCTGTGAAACATGGTGGTGGGGGTGTTATTGGCCTGGGCATGTATGGCTGCCGAAAGTACTGGCTCACTTATCTTCATTGATGATACATCTGCTGATGGTAGTAGCATAATCAATTCTGAAGTGTATAGATATATCCTATCTGCTCAAGTTCAAACAAATGCCTCAAAACCCATTGGCTGGTGGTTCATTCTACAGCAGGACAATGATCCCAAACATGCTGCTAAATCAACAAAGAAATTTTTCAAAGCTAAAAAATGGTCAATTCTTGAGTGGCCAAGTCAATCACCCGAGCTGAACCCAATTGAGCATACCTTTTATATGCTGAAGAGAAAACTGAAGGGGACTAGCCCCCAAAACAAGCATAAGCTAAAGATGGCTGTAATACAGGCCTGGCAGAGCATCACCAGAGAAGACACCCAGCAACTGGTGATGTCCATGAATCGCAGACTTCAAGCAGTCATTGCATGCAAAGGATATGCAACAAAATACTAAACATGACTACTTTCATTTACATTACTTTGCTGTGTCCCAAACATTATGGTGTCCTGAACTGGGGGGACTATGTATAAACACTTCTGTAATTTCTACACGGTGAAAGTAAAATGTATTCAAATCTGACAACGTGCACTTTAACCACATGTGATTTTTTTTCTATTACAAATCTCAAATTGTGGAATACAGAGGCAAATAAATAAATGATGGGTCTTTGTCCCAAACATTATGGAGGGCGCTGTATCTAATTGCTTCTTAAACACCGCTATCATATCTGCCTCCACCACCACCCCCGGCAGCACGTTCCAGGCACTCGCCATTCTGTGTGTAAAAAAACTTGTCCCGCTCATCTTTAAACTTTGCTCCTCTCACCATAAAGGTATGCCCTCTAGCCTTTGATATTTCCACCCTGGAAAAAGGTTCTAACTGTCTACCCTATCTATGCCTCTCATAATAGTAAGATTAAATGAGGACTTACCTGTTCAAAGTTTGATCTTTATTTTATGAGGATTTACGATGAGGGATTACGTGAAGAAGCCCCGCCAGGCGCATGCTCGGCATACTTCATAGCAGCGGCGTGAAAAACACAGAACCAATAGCCGAAGTAAGATAGTAAGGCTCACACAAGACTAGAACTACCAGATGATCTTTTAGATTATGAGGGTCGGGAGCGGAGGGCATGTAATCCCTCATCGTAACTCCTCATAAAATAAAGATTAAACTTCGAACAGGTAAGCTGTCGTTTAATCTTACTATTTTACTTTGGAGTCACGTGAGTGACTGTGAAGATTTTGAAGCTCTGTGTTTTTCATGCTGTAGATTCATTCCATACGACACACTGCTTCAGTTGACACAGTAGTGAGTAAATAATATTATTAAACATTGCTTGACTAATGCAATAAGTATTTTAATAATAATAAAAGAAAGAAAAGTAATACCCTTCTATCATAAGGAAAATTACAACAAAAGATATGAATCATTACATAAAAGAAAGCAAATAATCAAACAGAACCCAACACTACATGTCCAAACTCTGGCACTGTGATAATAGGTTTATTGTAAAACTGGAAAAAAGTTTCTTCTTTACACCATCCTGCGGCCTCTAAAATTTGGTCGAGCGGCACGTCCTGAGCCATCGCCGCGGACGTGGACGCTGCCCTGGTGAAGTGAGATTTAAACACATCAGTGTCTACTCCAGCTAAATCCAAAACCTGTTTTAACCATCTAGAAATAGTTTGTACTGACACTTTTTTGTATGGTTTCTTATGGGCAATAAGCATTGTTGTCTCACAACCTCGGAGACTCTTGGTTACTTCAATATATTGAGTCAAATGCTTAACCACGCACAATGTTTGGTCGACAGGATATGCTCTAAAGATTACCTTGGTTCCAGACTTCCCTGGTCTGCTTTGTTTGATTAGATCATAAACATAAAAAGTAATGTTATCTGCAGACAAATGCATACAATCTAAACGTAACATTTGCAATGTTTGTACTCTTTGTGCTGACTCTAATGTCATAAGCATTACTACTTTAAATGTTAATTTCTGAAAAGACAGTGACGTAATTGGAGCCCATTGCCGGAGCAATGTGAGAACTATACTAACATCCCAAATTTCTGTTTATCTGGGTTTGGGAGGATTTTTATTAAAAATCCCTCTCATAAATCGGGATATTAATGGACGAGACCCGATAGATAGATGTTCTGAAAATTGTCGTAAATAGGAAGACAAAGCACTACGAGCACTATTAATGGCATTATAACTAATGTGCTGATCAAAATGCAACATAGCAAGGAACTCCAATACATCCGATATGTTTGCAGTATGATAAGATATATCTGACTGAATACAAAAAGCTTCCCATTTCTTTATGTGAGACATATATTGTTTGTTAGTGCTATCTCTCCAAGCTGACGTTATGACATCCATGGTCCTATCCGACAGTCCAAGCCCTTGTAATGGTCTGGTCAGAACCTGCAGATTAACAAATTCATATGATCATGCAATGGATGAACTTGTTCTGTTACTGGTTGTACCAACAAATCCCTGGAGCTGGGAATCATCATAAATGGTTCAATTATCATTCTAAGCATCAATGGGAACCATGGCTGTGTAGGCCAGTTTGGTACCACCAAAACACCCGTGGCAGAGTCTTGCTCTATTTTACTGAGACATTGCCTAATCAGGCAAAATGGGGGAAAAGCAGAGAAAAACATATTTCCCCAATGTAGCGAGAATACATCCAATGCTACAGCCCCTGGATCAGGCTCCCATGACACGTATTTAGGCAATTGGTGATTTAATCTGGACGCAAATAGATCAATGTCTGGTACACCATACCAATTGACAATTTTTTGGAAAATTTGTGGATTTAACATCCATTCTGTATTGTCTTTAAAGTCCCGTGATCTGTTGTCTGCCACAACATTGTCTTTCCCTGGGAGATAGATAGCTGAAAGCCAGATGTTTCTTGATACACACCAATTCCACTTCAGGTTGACCAGATGATCACATGATACTGATCTTACTCCACCCATGTGATTGATATATGCTACAGCTGTGGTATTGTCTACTTGTAATTGAACATGCGAGTTCTCCATTGTAGAACAATAAGCTTTTAATGCAAAAAATGCCCCCAATAACACCAAATAATTAATACCATATGTTTGGAGAATTAAATCCTCTTGGACAATCCATCTACCACCACAGTTGGTATTATTGTCTGTAGCATCCCCCCCCCCATCCGAGAGCACTAACATCAGTTTGCAATACCACTGTAGGTTGCTGAATAACAATGTTTTTAGTAGCTTGTGCAACATTCCCAATCCACCACTGTAATTCAGCCAACACTTCCGTTGGCAACTGCATGGGTCTGTCAAAATGACCTGCACGTTCTTTTAGTGATTGTGCTTTTGCCCTTTGAAGATTTTAATAATGCAAAGGACCGAACTCAACAGCGGGAAATGCTGCTACCATCTTACCAATAACCCTAGCTACTTCTCGGATGGAGGGATAAGGTTTGTCAGCAAGGCAACTACACGCATTTGTAATATCCACAACTTTATCTGTTGGTAAAGTTACTGACATAGCAACTGAATCAATGACAAATCCCAAATACTCAATTGTTTGCAACGGCTGTAGCTTAGATTTAGTTGGATGGATCAGAAACCCCAACCTTTCCAACAGGCTTATCATTGCTGAAACTGAATCTTCAGCTGATTCCTGAGTGGCATTAACAATTAAAATATCATCAAGATAAGCCACGACAATGTGATTTTGAGCCCGTAACAATGCAAGTGCTGGTTTCAATAATTTTGTGAACAGCCTGGGAGCTGAACTTAACCCATTAGGTAATGCTTTATAGTGCCACAGCTGACCCATCCAATTAAACATCAAGTACCTATGATAATGGTGATTGATTGGCACTGAATAATAAGCATCTTTAAGTCTATAGTAGTCATGTAACAGCCTATGGATAACAACTCCTTTGCAGTGTTGAAGGTGTCCATTTTGAAATGTCTATACTGGACATATGAATTCAATTTTCTGAGATCCAGAATGACTCTACAACCCCCATCTTTCTTTGCCCTTGGGAAAATATTTGACACAAATTGTTGCGGATGATTCTCTGTACTTTCAATTCCTCTTTTTTAACTACATTTTTTACTTCCTCTTTTACCTGAGAATTTTCAGATGCAGAAAACACCAAAACCCGATTAGGTTTATCCTGTACAGGTGGATCCACTGCTTCCATAAATTCTATAATAGCACCTGACACAGTATCTAATATAAACCGATCAGATGTTATGCAGTACCATTCGTCATAAAACCGGAGGTTCTACAACAGTTTTCTCTGTGATAGAATAAAGTTTTTGTACCTCAGCAAATGACCATGATGGTCTCCTTCTCCCAATATATGGATTAACATTGGGCTGTGATGGGTGATAATACCTTCTCACCATACCCCTGCCTCTGCTTGTTCCTGCTCCTGAATCAAACCCCCTTCTCATCCAGCCAGATTGTCTCCTTTGACCAAATATAAAAGGTTTTATGAGGCTGATAGTCTTTGCCTCCTCATCGATATCTTTAATTTGTTTAGGCAGGTTTTCTCCGAATAAATAATCTGGAGCTTGAACATTGCTTGATTTACACAAACTAGCAAATCTTGGGTGCAGGATGGACCAAATGCCGATTTTTCTCATACAATTAATCTCAAAATAAGAGTTACAAAACAATGCCAACATGTCTTTTTGGATTTTGGACATAGCATGCCCTTCCAACTGCCTCCCATAAGCAGTAATGCCAGCTGCAATGAGCTTGAGGACCCTCTGGAATCGTATCTCCTGTCCTCGCATTGTTGAAGTCATGGGTGTCCAAATAACTGGATTCACCGTCGGCACCCTCAGTGATGCACAATTAACAGGTGATTTATGGAGGTCTGCTGTCTCAATCATGACAGTCTCCTGAAGCTGGTGAGAAACCAAATAATTAATGTTGGCTGCCAGGTTTTCTTCCATGACCTCACCGCTTCCCTTTGGTATAGCAAAGGATTGTGCTACATCTGGTACACCTGTAGTATGACTTTTGTGCTGTGGTGGGTATTCAAGGCCAGATACACCACTTTCAGGGTCAGTCTCCTCCCACCCTGGTACTCCTGAGACTTGCTCAAAGGAGACTTCTTCCAGACCTAAACAAGGCTCTGGAGGTTCATATTCCCACGTTGTAAAGGCACCATATTCATGATATGGAACCCCCTCAGGGGCTGCCTGGGAATATTCTGGGTCTTTTGACTCTTGATTAATAATTGTTTGAAGCATTTTCTCCATTTGGTCCATCCTGAGCCACAGGGCTCGTTTGCCTGGCCCTGCCTCGTCTTCATCATTCATCTGATATTACAGGCCTAGCAGACTTCCTTTTATTTTTCCTTTCCACTGGAGTACCCTGCGTGGCCTGTGGCTGTGGAGCGTCTAAAGGCTGAACTATGGTAGGGTCAACGGCTACCGGTATCGGAACCGGCTCCCTACTAATCTGTGGTCCCGATCTTAATTATGTTTCCACCCAGGACGCGGGCTTTCCCCGCGCCGATTTTTTCACCATGTCCATTTTTTTAAAACTTCCCAAACTCCTCCTGGCTATTCCAGCCAGTGTCACGGAGTTTCTACCCAGGATGTAATTTCAACCCACTTAGCTGCGGGCCTGTTACTCACCACTGGTGGAGCTGCGATCTGCAGCCCGTTCCTACCGACTTCCTCCTTTGGCAGCTCGTTCCATATACCCATCAAATGGTGCAGTTTAGTTTAGTTTAGAGATACAGTGTGGAAATAGTTCCTTTGGCCCACCAAATCCATGCCACGCAGCAATCACCTGTGCAAGAGTTCTATCCTACATATTAGGGACAATTTACAGAAGCCAATTAACCTACAAACCCACATTTCTTTGGAGCGTGGGAGGAAACTGGAACACCCAGAGAAAACCCACATGCTCACAGGGAGAACGTACAAACTCCATACAAACAGCACCCATAGTCAGGATCGAACCAGGGTCACTGGCGCTGTGAGGCAGTAACTATCGCTGCACCACCATGCCACAAACTGTACCATTGTGTTTTACTCCACCTCAGAGTAAGTCTACATTTACCAGTGCAGTTTTACAACATTGTGAGAAGGAATCTCTAGGCATTTAAGTCTGTGAAAAGGTCAGTTTTGTTCAATGTTATCTCTGTGATTGCATTCGGTCCCCATTGTTCCTTAGAAGCTGATGCAGCACCGTTGTAATGTTTGAGATCACGTAAGGCCCTGTTGTGACTAGCACAAAGAAAACACGTCCGACATCTTGTAAGTAAGGTTTAATCTCCACCACCGACGGAAACTTCTCCAAGGTCACCTGACCTCAATCACGGCGGCACAGGCATTTATATTAAAGGGGCACTGCCATTTATATTACATATACATCACATCTCCCCCTTTACTACAATTACAATTCTCCCCCTTTACTATAATTACAATTCTCTCCCTTCCCTTAAATTACCTTACATCTCCCCCTTCAACATTGGTCAAAACTAATAACTTGAACCTTTAATCAATTTAATGTGGATAAAGTACCCCAAATAACACAGTGCTCTTTATACTACAAAACTATTAAATAATTGCCCAACAATAAAGGGGCACAGGCATTTATATTACATATACATCACAACCGTTCTTTAGTTCGATCCTCGCTGATCCCTGGGTCAAAGTCCACCGAGCAACCACACGAAACAGAGGAGCAAGCCTGATCAGACCATTCCATTAACTAAGAAAATAAATGGCAATGGATTAATTGTACTGACACACCAATGAGATCAATGGATGTTAAACTCAAATTTAACGGAAATAAATTGTAATTATAATTGGGCGGTAGAGCTACTGCCTTACAATACCAGAGACTCGGGTTTGTTCCTGTCTACGGGTACTGTCTGTAGGGAGTTTGTACATTCTCCCCGTGACCTGCGTGGGTTTTCTCCGAGACCTTTGTTTTCCTCTGAGGGGTGACTTATTGAGGTGTACAAGATCATGAGGATAAAGTGAACGTCCAGTCTTTTTCCCAGGATAGAGGATTCTAAAACTAGAGGGCACAGGCATAAGGAGAGAGGGGAGTGATGGAAAAGAGGAACCTCAGAGGCAGCTTTTCCACAGAGGGTAGTTGATATCTGGAACGAGCAGCCAGATGATAGACAAGCGAATAGAATTATGACTTTTAAAAGACATTTGGACAGGTATGTGGATAGGAAGGGTCCAGAGGGATATGGCACTAATGCAGTGAATGGGTCTATCCCTGTTTGGTTCATTTTCAATGCAATTGTTATATTTAAATATATAAACACAAAGCAGTGTCATGTGTATGAAGTAGTGAAACTACAAGTCTTTAATATCCATATAAAAGTCTGAGACTACCCAAAAGTCCCGCATAGTTTTACATCCTTATCAAACTGGCTGCTGCACCCAGAGAGCTGAGCTAGCTGCATTCCACATGATGATATTATGATAACCCCCCAATGCTTGCATCCTCTCTAATTCAGCTGTGACCCGGTCCTGCATAGCTATGGGAATGCGACGTGCAGCATGAACTACAGTTCTCACTTCCGGGTCCAGAGTCATTAAATATGTTACTGGTAGCTTTCCAAGTTCAAGTTCGTTAATTTATTGTCACATGCACCAATTGGTGCAGTGAGATTTGAGTTACCACACAGCCATCCGAATAAAAAGAACACAATACACGATAGAATTTAACATGAACATCCCCACACAGCGGAATCAAGGTTTCCCACTGTGAGGGAAGGCAATAAAGTTCAGTCATCTTCCTCATTGTTCACCTGTGGTCGGGGCATTTGCGCCCTCCGCAGTCGCCGCTACGGCAGCCCGATGATTCAGGCCCTCTTGCCGGGATGATTGCAACTCCGACGTCGGAACTGCAGAACACACTCAGCGGCTTGGAGACTGCAGCTCCCAAAGACCACAGGCCGAGCTCCAACACTAGCGACACTCGGCAAAGGATCCCAGGACTCCGTGGCTAGAAGCTCCGTAAACCACTACTCTACGGTGTTAAACACCAGGCCCAACACTCTGGAGCTCCAACACGGCGATCCCCTGTAAGGCATCGCCTGCTCCGCGATGTTAATTCAGTGCTGCGCTGCTGCTGAAGCTCTGGTCGGTCTCCGGCAGGAAAGGCCGCACCAATCCAGATGGTAGGCCGCGAGGGGGTGGGCGAAAATGCGACTCCGAGAATAGACGCATCCTCGACCAGGAAGTGACTGAGAAGCAGTTTCCCCCTCCCCCCCCCACACCTAAAAATAAGAAACCTCATCGGTGAAGAGATTGTTGTATTCAGTGATGATTAGCTGTGTTGAATCAGAAATTGAGGATAGCTGGTGAATGACCTTGCTGAACGAGACCAGCCCCATATCTTTGCAGGCTTCTATTCTTGGTAGGGGTACCACATTAGCTTCGATGATGTAGAATGGCAGCCTGTATGTCTGTTCCCATAGGTGGCACTGCAGCTTTACCCTTCTGATAGGGTTGACTTCACCAATAGAGTGGCATTGCATGGTTTTAGTTGCTCGGCAATCACAGTATCTCGAATGCGCTTGAATTCTATTTTAGACTTAACATTCCACTTGGCATTGGTGTCTATCATCATTTCAACAGCGATGTTGTTTACCAGCACTGTGACCAAGGCCTCGTTATTCTTTACTTTCTGTCCCTCGATGGAATGCATTTGCAGTGTGCAGTGCGATACCATCAACGTCAGGTGTCTCTTCAGATGGATCGGAATGTATCTGATGTCCGGGTTGTTTTATCTTCTCTTTGTTATGAACTCGTTGTGTGGATCTGCAGCATCTCCAGAAATTATTACGTCTTTTGCAGCATTGACAGATTTGACCGAAAGCGGGACATTTCTCCCTCTTAGCAACACGAGTGCCTCCACAATTAGTGCAATCAATAATAAATCGAATCGAAGCTTATCAAGCTGGACTCTCATTGCTATGTCAGGCTGATGTTATCTCTGGAATGCATGGTTGATCACTGTGCATCAGTTAGTGTTCTGGTGTTATGAATAGTTAGCACATAATTTTCGCAAATGGAGACAGCCTTATCCAAAGTTAAATCAAGGTCATGGACAAGGTTTTTTTCTTAGTTTATCACAAGCATTACAAAGCTCACCAAATCTGCAGCTCCTTGCTGCCTTTATAATAGCACAGATAAATTACTCATTCGTCTCACCATCCTTCTGATTCTGTGAGTTGAACTTCATTCGTACAATGGGGGCTGCACAACTTTCACAATTTTCTCGAGACATTCAGGGTCGTCCGCCTTTTCAGCAGGGGTGACGCTGGAAATGCTCCATCAACGGGAGGATGTGTTAATGCCCCCGCAAATATGAATTGTTTTGCTCGTTCGTATGCTTCTTGTCCTGCGAGATTGAGGACCATGTTAGCCCAAGCCCGAGGTGGTTTATCATAGTGAGCGGCTGCGATAAAAACATACTGTTCTTCGAAGATACGCCACCATTCTACGATGTTGCTGTCGAAAACAAGTAGGTCCGGTTTTTGAAATGCTTCGGTCATATCTGAGTCACGAATAAACTGTGAAAATTCATAAAATATCAGTCAAAGTCTTTCTAAAAGAATACTTCTGACACCATGTATGAGGTAGTGAAACAACAAGTCGTTTAACTTTTAATCACCGGGTGGCACCAAGATGACAGCCTCGCCAGCAGCCTGTGTATTATTTCCACCTTTTTTGTTATAGTTAGTGTCTAAAATGTATGTCTTAATCTTTCTCAGTGTGTTTTTATGTGTGGGATGGGGGTGGGGAATAGGGGGAAACCGTTTTCAGTCACTTACCTCAACAGAGATGTGACCTTTCAAACCCCCGCCCCCGCCCCCCCCCCCCCCCCGCTCCCTAAAGACTCGATTGGTGCGGCCTTTCCTGGAGACCGACCCGGAGCTTCAAGCCGCGGACGTAGCATCGGGGAGTGGGGGACCATTTGCCGAGGATCGCTGTGGAAGTGCTCCGGCCATGGGGCCTGCGGACTTTAACACCGTGGTCTCCGGTAAGAAAAGGCCGACTCGGGAGCTCCATGCCGCAAAGTGTTCCAATCCATCCCGACACCGGAGTTTCCATCATCCCGACGAGAGGGCTTGGGCAGCGGATCATCGGCAACAGCCCCGATCAGAGGCCCCGACCACAGGTGCACAAAGGAGGAAGATGACTGAACTATTGCCTTCCATCACAGTGAAGAATTTTGATTCCACTGTGGTGGATGTTTATGTCAAATTGATTATGTACTAGACTAAGTGGTACCCGTAGGTTCCCATATTCACACGGTCCCCCAACGCAATATTTCACCTCTCCACCAATTCCAATATTGGTGGCCAGTGGGGGTGGGGCTTTCTGGAGCGCTAGTATGGGTATTAGAAACATAGAAAAATAGGTGCAGGATTAGGCCATTCGGCCCTTCGAGCCTGCACCGTTCAATATGATCTTGGCTGATCATCCAACTCAGTATCCTGTACCTGCCTTCTCTCCATACCCCTGATCCCTTTAGCCACATCTTAAATATGTGGCTAAAGGAAGACTTTAGGGCCACTCCCTCTTAAATATAGCCAATGAAATGGCCTAAACTACCTTCTGTGGCAGAGAATTCCAGAGATTCACCACTCTCTGTGTGAAAAATGTTTTTCTCATCTTGGTCCTAAAAGATCTCCCCCTCATCCTTAAACTGTGACCCCTTGTTCTGGACCTCCCCAACATCGGGAACAATCTTCCTGCATCTAGCCTGTCCAACCCCTTAAGAATTTTGTAAGTTTCTATAAGATCCCCCCTCAATCTTCTAAATTCTAGTGAGTACAAACCGAGTCTATCCAGTCTTTCTTCATATGAAAGTCCTGACATCCTAGGAATCAGTCTGGTGAACCTTCTCTGTCCTCTCTCTATGGCAAGAATCCTCAGATTAGGAGACCAAAACTGTACGCAATAGCCAGGTGTGGTCTCACCAAGACGCTGTACAACTGCAGTAGAACCTCCCTGCTCCTATACTTCCTGTGGGCTGAAGGGATTGGTTTCCAGAGGGCTAGTACGGACATTGTGGGCTAAATGGATTCTTGGGGTGGCAGCTCAGTCATTCAAGCCTGATGTGCTGGCAGCTCACTCATGGCTAGTGGGCTGGCAGTTGACACACGGCTATTCCTTGAAATTCCATTTCAAGCAGGGTGCAAGGTCACCAAATTCAAGTGCAGTTTCCTACCACTTCAAGCAGGGTGCAAGGCCACTGAATTCGTGCAATTTCCTACAACTTCAAGCAGGTTGCAAGACCACCAAATTCAAGTGCAGTTTCCCACCGCTTCAAACAGGGTGCAAGGCCACCAAATTCAAATGCAGTTTCCTACCATTTCAAGCAGAGTGCAGGGTGCAAGGTTACCAAATTCAAGTGCAGTTTCTTATCACTTCAAGCAGGGTGCAAGGCCACCAAACTCAAGTGCAGTTTCATACCATTTCAAGCAGGGTGCAAGACAACCAAATTCAAGCGCAGTTTCATACCTTTTCATGCCGGGTGCAAGGTCACCAAATTCAAATGCAGTTTCATACCATTTCATGCCTGGTGCAAGGCCACCACATTCAAATGAAGTTTCATACCATTTCAAGCAGGGTGAAACCCACCATAAAACCACACAAAACACCATACTCACAGTTCAGTAGACATTCAGTGTGTTCAGTTGATTCACAGCTCAGACACAGTCGTGACCTCTCCCTCCCCCATCTTGCAGAGACTGAGCCGCACCCACACTTCCGGGTTTAATAATCCCTCCCCCTCCCATAGGAAGGGGCATGGCCTTCATGGTGTGATTGACAGGAGAGATCCTCATCCTTTTTTAAACACTAATAACTTTTATTTTTCATTGATGGGAAGAATCCTCTGCACCTGATGAACGAAGGGGGACTGAATAAGATGGCCAGAAATCACAGCTGTAAGTGGTAGCGTTTTATTAAAATCAATATACAGTGCAAACAGGAAGTTGTCAAGTTTAGACTTTTAATCATTTGCCATTTCAAACCAACCACCACCAACAACCATTTTCTGTGCTTTATTTCAAACCAACCACCACCAACAACCATTTGCAGTGCAGTATTTCAAACCAACCGCCACCAACAACCATTTGCAGTGCAATATTTTGAACCAACCATCACCAACAACCATTTTCAGTGCAGTATTTCAAACCAACCACCACCGACAACCATTTGCAGTATTTCAAACCAACCATCACCAACAACCATTTGCAGTATTTCAAACCAACCACCACCAACTATTTGCTGTGCTTTATTTCAAACCAACCGCATTTTCATTTTCAAACCACATTAAGGGCACTCAAGGTCAATAAAACCACACTCACAGCTTAGTAGACATGTGTTCAGTGTTAGTCACAGCTCAGACTGAGAGACGTGACCCTCTCGCTGCCCCATCTTGCAGAGATTGACTGAGGCACTCAACACTTCTGGGTTTTATAGGCCCTCCGGAAGGGGCGTGGCCTTCAGAAGAGAGAATCTCAACATTTTTTAAACACTAATAACTCTTATTTTTCATTGATGGGAAAATTCCTCTTGTCCTGCACAGCGGAGGGGCACAGCCGTAGGTTGCAGCGTTTTTTTTCTAAAATCAATATACAGAATAACAGGACGTGGTCAAGATCAGACTTTTAGTAATATAGAATTCTTTTTAGTAATATATGAATAATTTTTACTTGTATGGCTGCATGGTAACTCAAATATCACTGCACCTTAATTGGTGCAAGTGACAATAAATGTGAACGAGCTATAAAGTTCTTTAATATCCATATGAAAATCAGAGACAACATGAAAGCCTCCTTGTAGTTTTACATCCTTATGTAGCTGACTGCCGCGCACAGCAAGCTGAGCTAGCTGCATTCCACATGATAACACTATGAAACCGTGGCATGGATCAGATCAGCAATATAGTAAAACCTGGCATGGATCAGATCAGCAATATAATGATTGATCTACATCATAGAAATAGAAAATAGATGCAGGAGTGGGCCATTCGGCCCTTTGAGCCAGCACCGCCATTCAATATGATCCTGGCTGATCATCCAAAATCAGTACCCCACTCCGGCTTTCTCTCCATATCCCTTGATTCCGTTAGCCCTAAGAGCTATATCTAACTCTCTCTTGAACACGGGTAGCGGAACTGGGGGGGGGGGGGGGCTGCCCCGACTTTTTTCTATTTTTCCCAATCTGAGGACATCCGACATCCAGAATCTCAGAACAAGTGCACAGTGAGCGCGGCAAAACCACGAGCAGCCGTGGCAGAAACCGACTGCCCCCCCCCCTCCGCTCCGCTCAACGGCCAATCACAGCGCGGTTCACAGTCAAGATATGGGGCGGTGAACGAAGCGTTGTGATTAGCTGCTGAGCAGAAGGGAGGGAGGGTGGGCCCCGAGAGAGAGAGTCGGCCCCGAGAGAGGGTATCGGCCCCGAGAGAGGGAGAGTCAGCCTGGGAAGGAGGGAGAGTGAGAGTGAGTCGAAGAGTGTGAGAGAGAGAGAGAGAGAGAGAGAGAGAGCGCGAGTCGGAGCGCGAGATAGAGATCCCCCCATTTTTTGAGTTGGGGGATGACCTGTATTATCCCCCAGTTATTGGAGGTTGAGCAACAAAAAATTATAATTGTGCAACCCTACCCCCGCTCAGTCGCTCCACTCCCTCACCAGGCCGGTGATCAGTGATCGCTCAGCCCCCCCTGCCCCCCCACTTTCAAAAACGTTCCGCAGCCCCTCATACAATTTACTGAATACATCCAGTGAATTGGCCTTCACTGCCTTATGGGGAGAGACCGATGCAGCAGCAGTCATATTGCACTGTTGCAAACTCTGAAACTAGTTTGAGGGAGTGTTGCTGCACTGGGGGGGTTGTTACACGTGGATAGTGTTGCTGCACAGGAGGAGCGTTGTTGCACTAGGGGAGCTGCAGATGCTGGTTTAAACCAAAGAGAGTCACAAAATGCTGGAGTAACTCAGTGAGACAGGCAGCATCTCTGGAGAGAGGGAATGAGTGACGTTTCGGGTCGAGACTCTGGGGGAGTGTTGTTGCATACTAATGAAATAGATTAAGCATATACATGTAAATAAATCAGCATCTACTACTAATTATCATTAAAAATAGATGTGATGCGCCAATTTCAATCTACCAAAAGAAAATCATGATGATTTTGATTTTTTTGAACATTTTTTGAAAATTAAATCAATTTAAATGTTGTATGAATTATGCTTAAGGAAGTTTTAAATGGATGTTCTTACTTGAATTAAATACTAGTACGCATTCCATTAGCCCGCACTGTGTGGTCTTGTGTGTGATTATAGTTTTGTGAACATAGTGAAACATATTTTCACAAATGAAAATAAAAGTACCATACATGCCATTACATATTGACCATTACCAATTATATCAGTTAGGATATAAATGTTTATATTTAGCCAAAGTGAGGGAATATATTTTATTTTAAAAAGGAAAACAATTACTTGCCTCTTTGCTGTTTTAAAGACTTTGGTGAGGATGGGAGGATCTCATTCTTCCTCTTGGGTAACCTGCGTTGGGAATACAGACGTTTCGGCGGGCTCGGAATGTCAAAGAGCGTTGGAACTGCATTCCAATTTAGCCTGTTCTTGGTCTGCTTGTTGGAAAACTGGTCAAGTTCAGTGTTCAGAACAAAGACAGCAGTTGACTTCCGGTGGCGCCATGGAGCACTGAACAGGCACAGCATTTAGCTCCGCTCCCGAAATATGCGATAATTTGCTTAAAGAGCCTGTTTGGAAGACGGGACCGATTTAAAATACTTACCGGACCTGCCTGACATCACGCTGGTGACGTCATCAGAAATCGCCGCGAAAATAACGGTGGTTTAAGGCACTTTTAAATGAAAAAAGTGATTTCTTCCCAAAGCCCTCAAAGACCCATGACAAGACTTCTTTTGAAAATTTTCCCACTTCTTTTAATTGTGGGAATCAGAAAATTATTGACTCAATTGGTAATTTAAGTAAACAAATTGATGATGTTGAAGGGGAGTTAACTGTGAAAATTGATCGGGTGGAAAAAGATTGCAAGGAGAAGTTTGACTCCGTTCTCCAAACTACTGCAGCATATCAGACTGCTATGAAAGATATGGAAACAGCGTTGATAGAAATGTCTGAAGATATGCAGAGAATGAAGAAAGATCAGGAGCATGTGTTGGGGCAATTGGCTAAAATGACTGATAAATGCCTTGATTTGGAAGCACGTTCAAGACAGCAGAATTTAAGAATAGTTGGAGTGACAGAGGGAAAGGAGGGGAACAATCCTCGTGAGTTTGCTGCCAACTTACTTAAACAAGTATTCAACCTGCCTGTCGAACCGAAAATAGATGTGGCACATCGGGTGCGAAGAGCACAATCAAGGCAAGGAGCCCCCCCCCAAGACAGATCATAGTGAAATTTCATGACATTTTGGCTTTTGAAGATATTATGAAAAAAATCCTATACGGAACGAATATGATGTTTGGGGAGGATACTCTCAGATTCTTTAGAGATTATCCAATCGAAATCGCTAAAAAACGAGTTTTGTTTTCAAAAACAAGACAGATCCTGAAAGGAAATCAAAATGTAAGATATGGTATAATGTACCCTGCAAAAATGAGGATTACTTATAAGGGTAATGAACGTGCGTTTTCTGACCCAGAAGCAGCATACAAACATGCTCAAGACATCGTAAAAGAGATAAATGACTAAGTAAATCATCACGACAAGGTTCTCAAGGACATTCTTTGTTCCACCTCGAATGAAACACGGAAAAACAAGGGTGCGGCTGAATGGAGAATTTAATACAAACAAACTTGAAAATAAACTTTATGAATCAAAAAGTATTTTATAATTTTAATCCTACACTAACACAGAAACTACTGAATTAACATAGCAATAGCAATTGAATTTAAAGCGAACTGTTATAATGGTATAATGTAATAATGAATTATAATGATTAATCCGCCGGAGAGAGGTTTATTTTAATCGTTAATGAATGTCCAGATTTAGGACAATGAGCTAAATATAATGAAATAGATTATGAACATACTAAAAAACTAACTTATATAATATATTAGGTCCCAGTTATGCTTGGGAGGAGGGGTGAAGATTCAGACACTTGGCAAACAGCCAGGAGTCTGATTCTGGTTAACCCCTTCCAACCAGCAGCTTATTATTACAAGAGACCGGGATCTGAATGTGAAGCAAACATAAAAACTGTAAGCATAAAGTAAATGGTAGATAATCTGAAGACTTAATTAGATAACTTAATTAGATATACAAATTGTAATTTTGTTATATCTAATTTGGTTTTGAATTGGCCCCTCCTCCCTTTTGCAAGGTTTGTCAAGGGAGCTCTTTTGGAAAACTCTTCCGATGTCTTTGATAGGCCAAATAAATGCTATAAAAATGATCTTCCTACCACAAATTTTATATTTATTCCAATCAATACCAATATACTTACCTAAAAAATTTTCAAAAAATTGGATTCTGATATCACAAATTTAATATGGGACTACAAATCCCATAGAATTCAAATACGACGTTTGTGTAAACCTAAAGAATTTGGCGGATTAACACTCCCTAATTTTTTGTATTATTATTGGGCAGCAAATGTCAAAAATGTAATTCACCTGTTTAACAACTCTGCCCAGCAGATGGATTGGATAGTAATGGAGAGAGAGGATTGTTCCCCTTTTAATATAGGAGCGATCCTTCTCTCACCGATAAAACTGAATAATATAATATACAGGAAAAATCCAATTATTCATAGTACTATTAGAATTTGGAAACAAATAAAATTAACCCTTAAATTAAGAAACCTATCGCTTCTTTCTCCCATAGTTAATAATCCGTTGTTTAAACCATCCATTATTGATAAATCACTTATACATTGGGAAAGAATAGGAATTAAAACGTTTGGAGACATTTGGACTCAACTAACTTAATATCATACTTGTATAGTATCATCCTAAATATAGAAATACCATCATCCGACAGAATTAGAAGAGATTTGGAACAAGAACTATCTATAAAAATCTCGAAAGAGAGTTGGGATAAACACTTGCTGTATGTGCATAAATGCTTGATCAATGTAAGACATATTCTAATCCAATTTAAAATCCTACACAGATTATATTATTCAAAAAATAAAATAAGTAAAATCTTTCCAAATGTTTCCCCCGTTTGTGATAAATGTCTATCTCAAGAAGCAACTATAGCACATTCCTTTGTTTTATGCATAAAAATCCAAAAATTTTGGAATGAAATCTTTGAAACTTTTACAAACTTATTTAAAATAAAATTGAAACCGAACGCAGAATTGATTATTTTTGGAACAATGGAAGTCGGCTCCGAGCTGACTTCGTTCCAAAAGAGTTTCCTTAATTATGGTTTAATAATGGCAAAAAAACTCATACTTAAATTCTGGAAAAACGCACCCACACCAGCGGTAAAAATGTGGATTTCAAATATGTCTGAAATACTACACCTTGAAGACGTGAGATTAATCCTAGCAGGCAAATCAGACCAATTCCTAAAGATTTGGTCTTCATTTATCGACGTATTACAAGCATAGGGTGCAACATAACTGGAAATAAACGGTTTCAGGACCTGGTGAGGGGTGTGTAAAGATATGAAGTAGGTACATCCCTTTTATCTTATTTTCCTATATTTTCTTTTTTCTTTTTCCCTTTTTTAATATTTTTTTATTCTTTCTACCGTTCTACGTCTTTACAGGTTCTTCCTTTTCACTTTTTTATGCACTTACTATCTTATGTAGCTTTCTCCATTTTTATTTTTCTTCTTTCTGTTACTTTCCTATTATTAAAGTTTAAAACAAGAAGTGGTACATGAAATGTATTATGTTATTTTTGGCTTGTACTACTGTACTGTACATTACTTCTAATAAAAATGAACTAAAAAAATAAAATAAAAAATAAATAACAAAGACAGCAGTTAGTTGACAAATACACCGGAGTTCGGTGTAGGAGATCATGTCGACGAGTATTCTGGACCCACTGTCGACATCTGAAATTACAGAAAATATCATATAGGATTAATTAATAAGAAAAAAGATTATAACTACATACCTGCAGAATGGATGATATATCACTTAAGTGCAATTGTTTTCAGTTGTGGGGAGAGACCTCCATATTGAAGATGCATTTTGCCTCTGTTTACCTTAAATGTAGAAGCGCTTACATGGTCTATGTAAGAAGATTTTAATATTTTATTTCTATCCTCTTTTGGACCCAAGACACTAGCAGGGCTGCCAACTCTCACAGACAGAGGGAGAGGAGAGAGAGAGAGAGAGAGAGAGAGGAGGGAGAGAGAAGGGAGGAGGAGGGAGAGAGAGGGGAGGAGGAGGGAGATAGAGGGGGGAGAGAAGAGAGAGGGGGGAGAGAAGAGAGAGGGGGGAGAGAAGAGAGAGGGGGGAGAGAAGAGAGAGGGGGGAGAGAAGAGAGAGGGGGGAGAGAAGAGAGAGGGAGAGAAGAGAGAGGAAGAGAAGAGAGGGGAAGAGAAGAGAGAGGAAGAGAGGAGAGAGGAAGAGAGGAGAGAGGAAGAGAGGAGAGAGGAAGAGAGGAGAGAGGAAGAGAAGAGAGAGGAAGAGAAGAGAGAGGAAGAGAAGAGAGAGGAAGAGAAGAGAGAGGGGGAAGAGAGAGGGGGAAGAGAGAGGGGGAAGAGAGAGGGGGAAGAGAGAGGGGGAAGAGAGGAAGAGCAAGAGAGAGAGAGGAAGAGCAAGAGAGAGAGAGGAAGAGCGAGCGAAGGGAGAGAGGGAGAAGGGGGAGAGAGCGAGAAGGGGGGAGAGAGCGAGAAGGGGGGAGAGAGCGAGAAGGGGGGAGAGAGCGAGAAGGGGGGAGAGAGCGAGAAGGGGGGAGAGAGCGAGAAGGGGGGAGAGAGCGAGAAGGGGGGAGAGAGCGAGAAGGGGGGAGAGAGGAAGAGAAGGGGGGGAGGAAGAGAAGGGGGAGAGGAAGAGAAGGGGGAGAGGAAGAGAAGGGGGAGAGGAAGAGAAGGGGGAGAGGAAGAGAAGGGGGAGAGGAAGAGAAGGGGGAGAGGAAGAGAAGGGGGAGAGGAAGAGAAGGGGAGAGGAAGAGAAGGGGGAGAGGAAGAGAAGGGGGAGAGGAAGAGAAGGGGGAGAGGAAGAGAAGGGGGAGAGGAAGAGAAGGGGGAGAGGAAGAGAAGGGGGAGAGGAAGAGAAGGGGGAGAGGAAGAGAAGGGGGAGAGGAAGAGAAGGGGGAGAGGAAGAGAAGGGGGAGAGGAAGAGAAGGGGGAGAGGAAGAGAAGGGGGAGAGGAAGAGAAGGGGGGGAGGAAGAGAAGGGGGAGAGGAAGAGAGGGGGGAGAGGAAGAGAGGGGGGAGAGGAAGAGAGGGGGGAGAGGAAGAGAGGGGGGAGAGGAAGAGAGGGGGAGAGGAAGAGGGGGAGAGGAAGAGAGGGGGGAGAGGAAGAGAGGGGGGAGAGGAAGAGAGGGGGGAGAGGAAGAGAGGGGGGAGAGGAAGAGAGGGGGGAGAGGAAGAGAGGGGGAGAGGAAGAGAGGGGGAGAGGAAGAGAGGGGGAGAGGAAGAGAGGGGGAGAGGAAGAGAGGGGGAGAGGAAGAGAGGGGGAGAGGAAGAGAGGGGGGAGGAAGAGAGGGGGAGAGGAAGAGAGGGGGAGAGGAAGAGAGGGGGAGAGGAAGAGAGGGGGAGAGGAAGAGAGGGGGAGAGGAAGAGAGGGGGAGAGGAAGAGAGGGGGAGAGGAAGAGAGGGGGAGAGGAAGAGAGGGGGAGAGGAAGAGAGGGGGAGAGGAAGAGAGGGGGAGAGGAAGAGAGGGGAGAGGAAGAGAGGGGGAGAGGAAGAGAGGAGAGAGGAAGAGAGGGGGGAGGGAGAGAGGGGGAGATGGAGAGAGGGGGAGATGGAGAGAGGGGGAGATGGAGAGAGGGGAGAGAAGGCAGAGAGGGAGAGAAGGGAGAGAGGGGGAGAGGAAGAGAGGAGAGAGGAAGAGAGGGGGAGAGGAAGAGAGGAGGGAGGGAGAGAGGGGGGAGGGAGAGAGGGGGAGAGGAAGAGAGGGGGAGAGGAAGAGAGGGGGAGAGGAAGAGAGGGGGAGAGGAAGAGAGGGGGAGAGGAAGAGAGGGGGAGAGGAAGAGAGGGGGAGAGGAAGAGAGGGGGAGAGGAAGAGAGGGGGAGAGGAAGAGAGGGGGAGAGGAAGAGAGGGGGAGAGGAAGAGAGGGGGAGAGGAAGAGAGGGGGAGAGGAAGAGAGGGGGGAGGGAGAGAGGGGGAGATGGAGAGAGGGGGAGATGGAGAGAGGGGGAGATGGAGAGAGGGGAGAGAAGGCAGAGAGGGAGAGAAGGGAGAGAGGGGGAGAGGAAGAGAGGAGAGAGGAAGAGAGGGGGAGAGGAAGAGAGGAGAGAGGAAGAGAGGGGGGAGGGAGAGAGGGGAGATGGAGAGAGGCGGAGATGGAGAGAGGGGGAGATGGAGAGAGGGGAGAGAAGGCAGAGAGGGAGAGAAGGGAGAGAGGGAAGGGAGAGAGAGAGAGAGAAGGGAGAGAGAGCAGCCCCGGGCCGCCGCGCTCCCTGACTCAAATCTGAGCTTGAAAAATCTCGTGGTGGGCCTGATGAGTCCCACGGGCCACATTTTGGAGACCCCCTGCCTTACAAGAACGAAAACAAAAATGTGCAGAAGTGTTAAAAATTGATGACTATTATTGTCGTAAGTAAATCCTAATAACTTTCTAATGTACCGACAAACCTAGTTTCCCATGGCCGTTGATGGGAGAACAACGGTTGCAGCTCTGGTCCGGTTCCCGGTCCCCGGCAGGAAAGGCCGCTCCGATCCAGGAGGTAGGCCGCGAGGTGACAAGACTGGTGTGTGTCCTCACACACTGACCAGCATTTACCTTGGGACGGTTTATACGCTTACGTAAGGCGTGAATTCTAATGTTGGTACTCAATGCTCACCTTTCTTTGCTATTGGTGAATAACAGGTCGGGTCGTCTACATTGACGATTAGAGCAATTTATAGCAGAGCAGTGAGCTGAAGATTTGGATGTGGCCGCCATGACAGTGGTCGAGGCAGCCCGGTAAAATGGCGCCAACATTCACCCAATCAGCCGCTCGACCCGGGCCTCGGCGCGCAGGCCCGGCCCGTGACGTCATGGCGCCTCGGCGCGCAGGCCCGGCGCGTGACGTCATGGCGCCTCGGCGCGCAGGCCCGGCCCGTGACGTCATGGCGCCTCGGCGCGCAGGCCCGGCTAGTGACGTCACCGAGCCGGTGCGTGCTCTGCCCGTGTCCTGCTGGGGCGGTCGCTAGGCAACGCCCGGCAAACCCTCCCCCCCTCCCCCCGGCAGCGGGTTCCAGTTCCGGTTCCGGTTCCGGGCCGGAATGGCGGCGGGAGGCGGAGAGAGCAGCTTCTTCAGGTCAGAGGGGATGGGGAAGGGGAAGGGGAAGGGGAAGGGGAAGGGGAAGGGGAAGGGGAAGGGGAAGGGGAAGGGGACAGAGCGCTGCTCCTGCTCCTGGTGCTGGGGCGCTGCGGGCCCGGCCGGGAGCCGCCAGTGTTGAGCAGCTCCTGGTGATGTGGGCGGCAGACACGGTCACGGGGCTGCACAGCACGGAAACAGGCCGTTCGGCCCACCTGGTCCATGCTGACCAAGTTGGCATAGTGACCTCGTCCCTGTAAACTCTTCCTATCCACGTATCTGTCCAAATGCCCTTTAAAATCGTACCGGGCAGAGAGCGCGGTGGTCGTGTTTACATATGTGTATATATTCTGTTGTGCTGCAGCAAGGACGCATCTCATTGTTCTATCTGGGACACATGACAATAAAACGCTCTTGGATTGTATCCATTTCAATAACTTCCTCTGGCAGCTTGTTCCAGGTCCGGACCACCCTTTGAGTGAAAAAACTGCTCCTGAGGTTTCTCGTAAATCTCTCCCCTCTGCCCTCCAGTTTTAGAATCCTCTTCTCTGCGGAAAAAGACTGTGAGTGTTCACATTATCCGTGCCCCTCATGATCTTGTGCACCTCAATAAGGTCACCCCTCAACATCCTACGCTCCAAAGACAAAAGTCCCAGCACATCCATCCCTTTCCATATGAAAATCTGCCATCAGTGTTTCAACAACATGCTCAAAAATACTTGGTGTCGTTTGTAAGTTTCCAGGTAAATTACAAAAGACGGTTGATTTTGTCAGTTCTGCTTCTGAGTTCTTGAAAGTCGTTACAGTGGCACAGTGCCAGAAACCTGGCTTTGATCCTGACCTCGGGTGCTGTCTACACAGTCTCCATGTTCTTCCTGTGGCCGTGTAAGGTTTCTCCGGGTGCTCTTGTTTCCTCCCACACTCCAAAGAACTATGTTTGTTAGTTAATTGGCTTTGGTTAAATTGTCCCTTGCGTGTAGGATAGTGTTAATGTACAGGGTGATCATTGGTCGGTGCGGATTTGGTGGACCTGTTACTGCGCTGTATCTCTAAAGACCAAAGAATGTCATTTTGTATATTAGGAGGTAATAAAAAGAAGTTCCAGTAGGCCCAGTGCAAATTGGAGGAACAGTACCTCATATTTCGCTTGGGTAGTTTACACCAAAGATCGTAGAAACGCTAGTATCTTTGGTTTACACCCCAGCAGTATGAACATTGATTTCTCCAACTGCAGGTCGCCCTTGCTTTCTCTTTCCTTCCCCTCCCCCTTTCCAGTTCTCCCACTAGTCTTACTGTTGCCGCCTACATTCTTTCTTTTTCCTGCCCCCTCCCCTGACATCAGTCTGAAGAAGGGACTCGAACCTGAAACGTCGCCAATTCCTTCTCTCCATAGATGCTGCCTCACCCGCTGAGTTACTCTAGCATTTTACTAGAGTAACTGCAGTTCTTTCTTAAACAAAACTTTACAGATACATTTTATTTGTCACGTGTGCCAATTGGCACATTGAAATGAAGTTACCATACGGGAAAAAAATAAAGAACACAACCCAGAGTAGATAGAAATTCAACATAAAACATCCCCTCACAGCAGGATCAAAATTTCCCACCGTGAGGGAAGGCACCAAAGTCAGTCTCTTCCCGATGTTCACCCATGGTCGGGACCTCCCCCAGCCCTCCGCTGTCGCCGCTCCGGGTGGCCCGATGTTTAGGCACGCTCCCCGGGGTGATGTAAGTCCAACGTCGGGCCTGGCGGACGTCCTCAGCAGTCTGGACCCTGAGTCGGCCCCCTCCTACCGGAGTCTGCAGATTCCAAAGTCCGCAGGGCACGCCGGGTGGAGATTCAACGCTGGAGGCCCTCGGCAAAGGGCCCCAGGACTCCAGGAGTCGTTCAGCGCCGCCTGCATTGGGAGCTCTCCAAACCACAGCTCCATGGTGTTGGAGCAGCGGCCCAATGCTCCGGAGCTCCAACGGCGACCCAGGTAGGCATTGCCCGCTCCACGGTGACTCCAGCGCCGCCGCCGCTGTTGCAGCTCTGGTCCGGTTCCCGGTCCCCGGCAGGAAAGGCCGCTCCGATCCAGGAGGTAGGCCGCGAGGTGACAAGACTGGTGTGTGTCCTCACACACTGACCAGCATTTACCTTGGGACGGTTTATACGCTTACGTAAGGCGTGAATTCTAATGTTGGTATTTTATACATTTGAATTGCCAGTGTTATTAACCTCTTGTTCTTTTTTTTATTAGGTTTATGTTTTCGTTGGCCTATCCAGTGCTGATCATAACCACTGGTTTAACATTCTTCCTGTTCGCTATTTTGCTGTATATACGACTCTGGACCTGTCCACAGAAGAGAATATCACAAAATGCAGGAAAATATGCCAAGAAGTCTTTGGTGGTGGCGTTCTTTCACCCGTATTGCAATGCCGGGGGTGGAGGGGAACGGGTGTTGTGGTGTGCTGTGCGAGCACTGCAGGAAAGGTGAGTCCCAGTTACTACACCTGCAACGTCTGAATATTTGTGGATCATTTTCTCTAAAGGTGTCCAAATAATCGTGTACTTTGATTGTGTCAGCAAAATGCGATGGTAAAAAGCAAGTTTATAATCCACGGTCTGCCATCTTGTCTGTGTATTACAATCCCCTTTGGTCTTGTTCTTCTCTCCCCATGACCTCTTCCATTGTCTCTGCATTGCTGTACCCCCAGTACTATTTTCTTTAACCCATCACTTGGGATTGGCAGAACCAAGCCCTGGAATTCCAAGCCTGAACTTCCATCCTTTCTCCTTTAATACATTTCTTAAAACCTAACTCCTTGAGCAAGCTTGATCAACCATCTTTGGCTCGGTATAAATTATATTCTGACTTCATCCCTTTTAAGTGCCTTGGGACACTTTCTTATTTTACAGTAGCGAGCTGCAGGTATTTCTTAATCAGCGAGGTAGGTTGTGTTCTAAGGGAATGTTTGATTTGCAAATTGGAAAATAATTTTCCACTAGCTTCGTCTTAAAAGCTCTGGTTGCGTTACAGACCTCAACAAAGTTGTTCAAAAATCATATCCACATTAATAGATGAACATATTACCTGACATATATAATTTTATTAACAATTAAATCCTACATTAAGATCTAAAGATAAACAATGTATACACCCAGTGAATCAATCCAGATCCAGAAGAGTCTCGGATGGAGTGAGCACAACTGGAACAAGTGAGATCATCTGGAACCAGTCAGTGGTCTTTGTTTCAAAGTTCCCTTTAAGACAGAAGTGGCAAATACCTAAATTGAATTGCAGATGCTGGTTTATAAATGTTAAAAAAACACAAAGTGCTGGAGTAACTCAGTGGGTCAGACATCTCCGGAGAACATGGATAGGTGATGGTTCGGATCTGTAGAAGGGTCCCGATCTGAAATGTCACCTATCCATTTTCTCCAGAGATGCTGCCTGACCCATTGAATTACTCCAGCACTTTGTCACCTAAATTGAACTTCAACTTACGAAAGCTTTTTGGATACTAACCTATAGATTTAGTCCTAATTTTTATTCAACTGGCACCATGAAAAGTAAATCTACAGACACACCTCATTGAGTTGCCTAGGCCGTGATCTGAGTGGGCTGCCCATAGCACCAGCAGCTACTTCTCAGGAAGACCTTTCCAAACGGGAAACTGTGCAGTGTACACGTGTGCCGTCTCCAAGGCTTTCAATGTAGGTGTAAATTCTGTCTCCAGCCCCCCTCTGATAGGGAATCTCTCAGAATATCCGGTGTAAATATATTTTTGTTGTGCAGTTACAAGCAAAGTTCTGTCCGGAAAGATCACTCTGGGCTGTACCGTACTGAAACAGTCTCACCAGTCTTTCTGCACTTGCAGCAGCAAGTAAAATACACACTTCATACACAGCAGAAACACGTTTGGGCCTGGTGCCTAATTATTAATGGCTGCTAGTCTATCTGTCCCAACAACAGACCATACAGCAAAAATAGATTTGTAGATCAAGGACGTACCATAAAGATTCAATGCTGTTGCACTGACAACTCAATGCTGTTGCAGTAACATTCCAAATTCAAGGAATGTTTAAACAATGCAAACATGCAACAGTGCATGATGTCTCTGATGCAGCAAATACTGGAATAAATACAATGTTTTCAACTGGGTTTTGTCAATTAATTCTTTGTAAATAAAATGAAGACTGATTTCAACATACACTGATCCTATCATGAATATTGTTTGTAGCTTTTTCTGTGTTTCAGAATTATCAAGTATTCTGTAAAAATTTCCCCTATATGTTTGACATACAAACATGATGCATTTTGTCGGCAAGGTTCTCATTTTCACATTTTGTAATTCACAGATACGCTGATATTAAAATAGTCATTTACACTGGCGATCAGGACGTCACAGATGAAGACATACTAGACACAGCCTACAGGCGATTCAACATCAAACTACGCCAGCCTGTTCAGTTTGTTTTCCTGGAGAAACGCTACCTTGTGGAGGCGAAGCTTTATCCCTACTTCACTCTGCTCGGCCAGAGTCTGGGATCTGTGCTGCTGGGGTGGGAGGCCCTCATGAAGTGCACTCCTGACATCTTCATCGACTCCATGGGCTATGCCTACGTGCTGCCTCTCTTCAAGTACTTGGGCGGCTGCCGTGTGGGGTGCTACATCCACTACCCCACCATTAGCACAGACATGCTGTCTATGGTGAAGGACAGGAATCTGAGGTTTAACAATGCATCATTTATAGCAAACAATCCCATACTGAGCAACCTCAAACTTGTCTACTACCACATCTTCGCCTGGCTGTATGGATTGGTCGGGTCTTGCAGTGACATTATAATGGTGAATTCCACCTGGACTCTGAATCATATTCTTGCTCTTTGGAAGGCAGGTGACCGTACTCACGTTGTCTGCCCACCTTGTGATGTTCAGTCGTTTCTGGACATTCCGCTGGAGGACAACAGTAAAAGGACCGAACATTCCATCGTTTCGATCGGGCAGTTTCGGCCAGAGAAGGACCACGCTCTACAAATTACAGCCTTCCATCGCTTCCTGCGGGACTGCGCTCACAAGTGTGCTGTGAAGCTGGTCCTGATCGGAGGCTGCCGTAATGCTGAGGACGAAGAGCGAGTATCTAGCCTGAAGAGACTCTGCGAGACTCTGGGAGTGCAAGAGAATGTCGAGTTTAAAATTAATATTCCATTTGCAGAACTTAAAAAACACCTCTCTGAAGCTACAATTGGACTGCACACCATGTGGAATGAACATTTTGGTATAGGTGAGCATGTTAGAGATTTCAGCTCTGATTCTTGCTGAATTTGTCTTATTTTAATGGATTATTTTGAAGAATCTGTGTAATACTTGGTGTTCCAAGTATTATAGATTCATAGCATGCTTTTGAGATGTTTAGTATTAAGTGCTTAAGAGATGATCTAAACAAGAATTATTTGTGGTCTGAACGGTAACTTAAGCCGCAAAGCAATACTGTCATTGGATACATGACATTTGTAATGAGTTGGTGCACCTGAAATAGACCGAGCCAGTGTTCGAACAACAGGACAAACAAATTTCCCTGTCTATGAGAGCATCTTCATCTTGGAGCAATAACTGTCACCTGCACAAATCCACAGCAGCAAAAAACCCATCGACCCGAGTCCTGGCGGTTGCCTCTCAAACTAATTGTTTGCAGGCAATTGTAAAGGCAGCAGGTGATAAATTGATAAAACAGTTCAGATTTCTAGTTTCTTTTTACAGATTAAATTTCTGCTAATCAATGGTGCGACAGTTAGACCAACATCGGTCTAACAAAGCATAGGCTTGGCGATTGTTTCGCCGAACACCTCCGCTCGGTCCGCAATAACCTACCTGATCTGCCGGTGGCTCAGCTATTCAACTCCCCCTCCCATTCCGAATCCGACCTTTCTGTCCTGGGCCTCCTCCACGGCCAAAGTGAGTACCACTGAAAATTGGAGGAGCAGCACCTCATATTTTGCTTGGGTAGCTTATACCCCAGCGGCTTGAACATTGACCTCCAATTTCCGGTAGCCCTTATTGTCTCCTCCATGTCCCAGCTCTCCCTCAGCCCTCTGGCTCCTCCTCTTCCTTTCCTCTTCCCGCCCCCCCCCCCCCCCCCCCCCCCAACATCCTACATCAGTCTGAAGGAGGGTTTCAGCCCAAAACGTTGCCTATTTCCTTTGCTCCATAGATGCTGCCGCACCCGCTAAGTTTCTCCAGCATTTTTGTCTACGTGCGACAGTTAAATGGTGAATTGGGTCGGGTGATAATCAATCCCATTGCAGTTCATTGCTGAAGCTGGCATAACTCCATCGAGATATTTAACTTTGTGGTTGTGACAGGATGCCACATCATCTCATCAAAGGTGAGATGTGATCACAAAGATAGAAATTTCAATTGGGTGAAGGAAAAAATGTTTACTGATTGAGGCCAGAAAAGGGAATTGTGTTTGGGTGCCTTGGTGTACTAAGTGCCTTGGAGGGCTTGGGTCACCATAACGTGCTTGCAGACCTGGCAACAGGCTATATTCAGGCCTGCCTCTTTGTCGGGTACGTCGAACAATCCTTGTTCGCGGTGTACCAGGGCCCCATCCCCGACCTCCACCCCTGTTACATCGACGACTGCTTTGGTGTCACCTCCTGCACCCACACACAACTGACTGACTTCATCCGTTTCACCAACTTCCATCTGGCACTCAAATACACCTGGACCATTTCCGACATTTCCCTACCATTCCTTGACCTCACCATCTCCATCGCAGGGGATACACCCCTGACCGACATCCATTATAAACCCAATGACTCCCACGGCTACCTGGACTACTCTTTCTCCCACTCTGCTTCCTGTAAGGACTCCATCCCCTATTCCCAATTCCTCCATCTACCCGCATCTGCTCCCAGGATGAGGTGTTCCATCACAAATGTCCTCATTCTTCGGAGAACGGGGATTCCCCTCCTCCACTATAGTTGAGGCTCGCACCAGGGTCTCCTCCGTACCCCGCAACACTGTCCTTTCTCCTCCCCCCCCCCCCCCCCCACTCGCAACAAGGGCAGAGTCCCCCTGGTCCTCACCTTTCACCCCACCAGCCGGCGCATACAACACATAGTCCTCCGCCAGTTTCGCCACCTCCAACGTGACCCCCACCACCCGCCACAACTTCCCATCTCCCCCCGCCTGCCTTCCGCAAAGACCGCTCCCTCCGCAACTCCCTTGTCAATTCTTCCCTTCCCTCCCGCTCCACCCCTTCCCCGGGCACTTTCCCTTGCAACCGCAAGAGATGCTACACTTGTCCCTTTACCTCTCCCCTCCACTCCTTTCAAGGACCAAAGCAGTCCTTCCAGGTCCGACAGAGGTTCACCTACACCTCCTCCAACCTCATCTATTGCATCCGTTGCTCTAGATGCCAGCTGATCTATATATGTGAGACCAAGCGGAGGCTTGGCGATCGTTTCGCCGAACACCTCCGCTCGGTCCGCAATAACCAACCCGACCTCCCGGTGGCTCAGCACTTCAACCCCTCCCATTCCGTATCCGACCTCTCTGTCCTGGGCCTCCTCCACGGCCAGAGTGAGCAACACCGCAAATTGGAGGAACAGCACCTCATATTCCGCTTGGGGAGTCTGCATCCTCTTGGCATGAACAATGAATTCTCTCAATTCTGTTGACCCTTGCTGTCTCCTCCCCTTCCCACCTCTCCCTCAGCCCTCAGGCGCCTCCTCCTTTTTCCTTTTTTCCCCCCACCTCCCCCTCAGTCTGAAGAAGGGTTTTGGCCCTAAACGTTACCTATCTCCTTCGCACCATAGATGCTGCTGCACCCGCTGAGTTTATCCAGCATTTTGTGTTACCCTATACTCAGGCAGTGATGCACCATGGTTGAGCCATCAATGAAGTTTCTGTAAAGAAGGAGCTGAGAAAAATGATTGCAGAACAGGAATTCCTACCAGCACTGTATAGTTCTATTCATTCATTTTACTGAGATCTGTCCCAACCCTTTGTTGCTGTGATATGATTGGTATACATTCACCCTGTGTTACTGAAGTCCCAGTGACCATGTTCCCTTTCCCACAGGTGTGGTGGAATGCATGGCTGCAGGAACGGTTATTCTGGCCCACAATTCTGGAGGCCCCAAGCTTGACATCGTGGTGCCTTTTGAGGGGGGTGAAACGGGATTCCTGGCAGACAGCGAAGAAAGTTACGCTGACGCTGTAAATACCATCCTGGCACTGCCACCGGAGCAGCGGATGGAGATCCGACGGAACGCACGCAAGTCTGTCAGCAGATTCTCCGACCATCAGTTCGAGTTGGCATTTATATCTGCTCTGGGCTGCCTCTTTAGCCCAGGATAATAATTATTAAACGTGTTTAAATAATGACTCCTGGGAAAGGTTGATTATTAAATAATATATGTAAGTAAAGACTCTCTCCCCAGGCTCCTCCCTGGGAGACGGGAGGAGAAACATTCCACAGTATTGCCGTTGTTTGTATATATTTGAAAAGGTTTACGTTATCTATGTAAAAGATAAATGTTTCCTGAATTTTGCAGTAAATATTGCATAAGGGAAAATATGTTCTTATTTCACAATCACACACCTGAAATAAGCACATATCTTCCCTTATGCAATATTTTCTGTAACGTTGCAGTTTGCGGTGAAGTCGGCAGGAAAAACACTGCCGGTTCATTTTTTTTTGTCCCCATTTCGCAGTATGTAAATGTGATTAAATGCTTCCTAAGAAGCACGTTTTAAAGTAAAAATAAACTGTGTACTTTATTTCCTCCTTCGGGCACTGTCACAGTATATAGCAATGTTACAAATTTAAAAAATCAAGTCTGCAATTTATCCCATCAGATAATGCAGAAAAAGAAGTGTAATTTGACACATAATTTACTTTCATATCTTCAGTATTAAAAAAATTATTGCCATTTTCATACTCGGAAATTAGCATCTTGTTCCCCATTTCCATTGACTTAACTCAAAAGCTGTGATCTAGGACAGTCAAAAGCCCATAACTTTCTTAAAAATTAAGAGAACTCAATGAAATTTTCAGTTATTATAGATTGAAGCATTCTGAAACAAATATGAAACAATCTTACTTGGTTGACCTGAAATTAAAGCATATAATTAGTCAGTTATCTAATTGTAGCTAATTACAAAATTCAATGAGTAGATCTAAACATCGATCCATTTCTTAAGAAAAGATAAACATTTTTTAATTGCCTAAGTGTCCAAATAACATTCACACAATAATTCACAATATAACATGATTTTTAAATCTAATTTTCATGAATTTATAGGCCAAATGGAAGGAATTTAGTGTTTAATTCCTGTAAATTAAAGGCCATTTAAATCAACTTGCGAGTGAGTTTTAGTGGAATGCGGTGGATTAGAACGTTACAGTTTGCGGTGAAGTAGGCAGGAAAAACACTGCCGGTTCATATTTTTTTTTTGTCCCCATTTCGCAGCATGAAAATGTGATTAAATGCTTCCTAAGAAGCACGTTTTAAAGTAAAAATAAACTGTGTACTTTATTTCCTCCCCTACGTAAAATCCTTCCCGTTGTCGGTGCTCACGGCTTTAGAAGATGATTTTTTAAATTACTCTAGCTAATAAGTGATCTAGCGTAATTTAAAAATACCTTCATAAAACAAATGTCGGAGCGATTTTTCTTCAGCAACGAAATCCCCTGACATGGATCGATTTGCCCAGTCTGTAGAAAAACGGCACTTTAAATACGCCCCCCTCTGAAAGGCACCAAAGTCATGCACACGGGGAGCGGCAGAACTGCAGCACTGCTCAAGGTAAGTTTTGTAACATACCTACAGTATACACGAGGGAAGCACTGCGAGAGGGCTCAAAGACACTCCACTGACTCAACAACTCTCCTGCAGTTTATCGTAACCGTATGACAATGTTGCCTGCAGATCTTACACTTGCACAGCAGGTCATTTGTAACCCATCTTTCCTTGTCGTATTTGATCTTTGTGTATCTGTGCTGGTGTGTCCTCTGTCTGAACGCTGGGTCTTGTCCTCCTTCGTCTAAGGACCATTTTCCATATTTCCTCTGTGCTATAGATCACGGCCATGTCTTGCTGTTGTGACTCCCATTATCTTATGACGTTATCATTGCTGCAACTACCTCTGCTTTACAAACTAAACAATGCCCTAAACTAGTTACTGCCTCTTCTATGTCCTTTAAGTCACATTTACTGGGTAGGTCTAATTTTCCATCATCCTCTTCCACTATGTAAGGCTCTTAGGTTAACCATATCACAGACTTGCCCAATTTTCTTACCATTTCTAGAGATTCCTTCATCAACTGAAGTGCAGCTTAGTTTGGGGCTCAGGTTTTTGTTATTGCATCTGGCTGCTGTCTGGTCATCTGGCTTTGACCTCCAGTGCTTGCTCATTTCTGGGTATCACGTGGAATGAATCAAATCAACTGAATTGTATAAGGGGTATCTTGAGAGGAAGGTGAGATAGATCATCGTCGTCTTGGGCCGACTGGCAGATTTATCTTTAGCCAGTAGTTGAATATAAATACAGTGCAATTCAATACAATAATACTTTATTAGCCAAGTATGTTTTGCAACATAAAAAGGAATTTCATTTGCTAAGTCAGTCATACAAATAAAAAGCAACGGAACACACAAAATACATTTTAACATAAACATCCCCCTCAGTGACTCCTCCATATTCCTCACTGTGATGGAAGGCGAAAAAAAAGTTCAATCTCTTCCCTCCTTTGTTCTCCAGCGGTCGGGGACCTCGAGCCTTCTGTTGACGGGTCGATCTTGACTCCCGGAGCTGGCGCCATTTGAGCCCTTCGCGTCAGAGCGAGCAGCTCCCGCATCGGGGGATGTCAGCTCCCACTTGCCGTGAGATAAGATCCCGGATCGGGGTGGCGAACCTCTGCATCGTTGGAGCTCCAGACTCTGCCCCTCCCAAGACTGCGAGCTCGCTAATGTAAAGTCCGCAGGCCGCAGTTGGAGCGATCCCAGGCAAGGGATCAGCTCCAATGTTAAGTCCACGCCCCGCGGTGGGGCTCAAAGTCAGTCCGAGGAGGCCTCCAACTCCACGGTGTTAGGCTGCAGAGCGACCGGAGATGCGATCCAGAAAGCAATCGCATCTCCGGCATGGTGAGCTGGTTAACCGTCAACCGTCAGTCAATAGCAAGATGTAGCAGTTTGATCTGACACTGTTTAATGTGCATGCACACTCTGTGAGGTAACTTCTCCATGTTGGCAGCTCAGCTTTAGGTACCGCTGGCGCTGGTCCTAGCATGGCTTTCTCCATTCCCCATTGAACTAGCATTGATCTCCCGACTTCAGTATCATGAGGGGGTGAAGGTGATGCAAGTCAGGATGTTACAGATTGTGATGTGTACATTTTTGCTCCTGCTGTATGCCCAGTTTTGAGTGCTCAGAACCGTTCTCAGTATATCTCGGCAGGCACGACTGTAGTGCCATCTGACACAATAGGTGTCCCTGCTGTGATATTTGGACTTTGCTCAGGCAGGTACTGACAATTGGTCATTTCTGCCACTGTTGTCAGAAGTAGCTGCATCTGCCGCACAGGTTTATCTTATGTACTGGCTCCTTCCCACAGATCCCATTGGATCCATAAATAATAAAAACAGAAAATGGTGTTCTAAACTGAATATGGGAACAGGGAGAGTAACCACAACAGAAGCCAATCACTCCATTCACAGTTAACTGTTTTAAAATTAATGTTTTAAATGTAATAATCCTTTACAAGTGATAATCGGGTGGGTTGAAATCTTTCATGAGCAGGATACACGGCAGCTTTTCTGAGACCAAACGAGATGCCACATGATGCGCAGCCAAGCACACCTGTACGTGAAGATACCGCTCAAAATCATGGCTTTGTTTTTCACTTGTGATTATAATTATACAAGGTTTACTTGCTAAGGAAAAGCAGAATAGTTATATCCTCACAGGATAGTCCGTCAGTTGGTTACTGCAAGTGAAATGTTCGAGCAGCTTAAGGAATTTGCTTTTGTATTTAAAACATCAGTTCCAGACCAATGTTTTAAACGACTCAATTCCTTGACTGCAGAGGGCAAGATTAGCCATCTGTGTTACTCTCAGGAAGTTGTTGCAATTTGCTCTGTGGAAGCCTCGACTGAATCAGTTGCAGACTCGTTCTTTTGATCACAGCATTTTTCAGGCACGCTTTCAGCGCTGAAATTGAGCACCTCCGCCTGGCCCTCACTCTCCTCTCTGCATTCATCCTGTGCGCCTTGGGTGGCACCCTTCCCATCGCTGCAATCAGCTTCTTCTGGTTGAATTATTAATTCCTGCAAAGACTCCACGAGCTGTTCTGTGAGTTCATCATCAGATTCTTCAAAGTTTCTAAAGAATCAATACATTCATAGAAACATCAGCAGGATCACCACCTACATTTTTCTTGTCACAATAATTCAAGGTTATACATAGCAAAGCTGGGCTAGACTGTCCATAGCGCAGCAGATAAATCTGCATTATAAGTAATTGTGTAGGAAGGAACTGCAGATGCTGGGTTAAACCGAAGATATACACAAAATGCTGGAGTAACTCAGGACAGGCAGCATCTCTGGAGAGAAGGAATCGGTGATGTTTCGGGTTGAGACCTTTCTTCAGACTAGACTAGTCTGAAGACACTAGTCAGACACGATAGACTAGTCTGAAGAAGGGTCTGGACCCAAAACGTCACCCATTCCTTCTCTCCAGAGATGCTGCCTGAACCGCTGAGTTACTCCAGCACTTTGTGTCTATTATAAGTAATTGTATTTACTCTGCAAGTACTGCCCTCGTTTGGCACAACAAAATGCAACAATTTGCACTTTTCCGAGTAAAATTCCATTTGCCATTCCTTGACCCACTTCCCTGGTTGATCTAGATCCTTTTGTAAAGTTGGATATCTCCTTCCTCTCTGTGCAACAACCACCAATTTTGGAGTTATCCACAAACTTTCCAGCCCTCTTGTCATCCAAATCGTCAATACAGATGGCAGTCAGCAGTGGATCCAGCAGCAATCCCTGTGACACATGACTGGTGACAGGTATCAAAGTAACAACCCCTCCACCACTGCCCTCTGAATCCTGCCAGCAACCCAATTGTGAATGCAGTTGGCCAGCTCACCCTGGATCCCACACTGTTTATCATTCCTTTGTTCCAGTTGACCCTGAGATAGGGGTTGCATGCCAACAACACTGGCATGTGGTAATAGGGCAAAACATGCCAGTTTAGCTCAAGCGCAGGCCAGTGGGACTTAGTGTACATGGGAAGTGTTGGTTGGCATGGCCAAGGTGGGCTGTTTCCACACTGTATGACTCTGGCTATGTTTCTGTCATGTAATTATTTCGTTTTAGAAAAGTGACAGTGGTAGAATGAGCTTACGTGTCATCGTCATCAGATCTGGGCTCCAGCCGTTGAGTGTCCACTTCCACATCAGAGGCCGGACCTGATTCACAATCACCCTTCTCTTCGGTTGGCCTCACAGGAGTTGACAAACCACCTAATAAACCGAAACATAGCCTAATCAATCATTAGCTCCGTCCACAGCCATCGATCGATCCCAAACTAGCAGCACAAGTAGAGAAAGTGTTAAAGAACGTGTATGGTATGCTTGTCTTAATCGGTCGGTGGGGGGAGCGCATTGAGTATAAGAGTTAAGACGTCATGATGCGTCTCTATAAGACATTGGTCAGGCCACATCTAGAGTATTGCGTATAGTTCTAGTCTCCCCATTACAGGAAGGATGTGGAGGCTTTGGAGTGGGTTCAGGAGAGGTTTACCAGAATGCAGCCTGGATTAGAGGGTACTAGATGTAAGGTTGGACAGACATGGATTATTTTCTCTGGAACATCAGAGGTTAAGATTAGGAAAATTATGTCAGATTAGGAGAAAGGGGAGGTGCAACGAGACCTGGGTGTGCTTGTACGTCAGTCACTGAAAGTAAGCATGCAGGGTCAGCAGGCAGTGAAGTAAACTAATGGCATGTTGGCTTTCATTGCAAGAGGATTTGAGTTTAGGAGCAAGGAGGTCCTACTGCAGTTGTACAGGGCCCTGGTGAGACTGCACCTGCAGTATAATGTGCAATTTTTGTTGCCTAATTTGAGGAAGGACATTATTGCTGTTGAGGGAGTGCAGCATAGGTTCATCAGGTTAATTCCCGGGATGGTGGGACTGACATATGATGAAATAATGTGTTGACTGGGCTTGTATTCACTGGGAGTTGGAGGATGAGAGGGGATCTTATAGAAACATAACATGTTTAAAGGATTGGACAGGCTAGATGCAGGAAAAATGTTCCTGATGTTGGTCTAGTCCAGAACCAGGGGTCAGTTTAAAAATAAGGTTGCTGGCTCAAAGGGCCGAATGACCTACTCCTACAGCTATTTTTCTATTCTATGTTAAGTGAAGGTCTGATAGAAGTATATCAAATTATGTGAGGCATAGATATGGTAGACAGTTACAATCTTTTTCCCATGATGGAAATATCAGATGGAGGGCATGGTTTTACGGTGAGAGGGGCAAGTTTTTATTTGAACACAGAAGGTGGCGAGTGCCTAGAACGCACTGCCTGAGGTGGTGGTGGAGGCAGACACGATAGTGGTGTTTCAAAGGCTTTTAGATAGGCACATGGATATGGTGGGATGTGGATCATGAAAAGGCAGAGGAGATTAGTTTATCTTGGTATATTGAGCACAGACCTTGTGGGCTGAAGGGCCTGTTCCTGTGCTGTGCTGTACTGTTTTAATACAAAGAGGCCACACAAGATCAGATGGAGTGGCAGCTAATTTTTGGGCATACAATGAAGACGCAGGTCTCTTACCCCGCAACACAGATTTAAGAATAACTAGCACTGAATGAAAAGGCAGTTGCATCCTGTTTCCAATTGCATCTGCCTCTCTCAACCAAATTACTAAAACACAATTAATCCATACAGGCATTCAACCGTTACCTGATGGTAAAACAAAAAAAGTAGGATGAATTAATTTGAATCTAAAACAACACAGATAGTTCCATTAGTGGCTGCTCTATAAATCTGTGTTAGTTCATGAGCAGCATTGTAAAAACGCTGAACAAAAGGACTGTTTCTCAGATGAGATGTTCATCTGAGATGTGGATGAATCGAGATGCCCTGGCGAGAGGCTGGTATGAAGGTGCAGTTGAACATAAAAGATCCTAGGGCACGATTTTGAACAGAGAAGGAGTTACCCTCAGTGGCCTGGCCACAAGCTTGTGTTTCCTACATTTCCTATCCATCAGGGTGTACGGTGAGAATATTTAATTGGCTTAAAATTGAAGGATGCTTTACAAATATAATAAATACATGATGTGTACTAACATTTCAGCCTGGATTTCAGGAGCTACAAGAGTGGAATAGAATTTGTATCCAATCATCCTTTTCATCCCTGACAGTCCTTCATAATCCTGATATATGAACTCCCGATTTTAAGTACCACCTACCCCAAACGTCTGTAGGAATGTGGTTTGGGTGCTGCAGAATCCACCAGGATAAACACACCAGCTCAGGGTATAGGTGACATGGATGGAGGATTACCTGCCTAATGGGTAAAGGAGAGGACTTTCTGCCTTACACGTTGCAACGAGTGATGTGCAAAATAGGACAGGTGCTGTGGCTTCAATTCTGCTGTGTATGCATGACTTGGACGATGGTATCAACGCCAGGGTTGCTAAATTTGTTGATGCTGCAAAGATAAATTGAAGTGGATATAAGGTGGCTAGAAAGAGATATCAGTGGGTAAATGAAGTAGGACACAAGTTGTCAAATGGAATATCACGTCAGAAAATGTTGTTGATTTTGGCACAAAAGCAGTAGAGTCAGAGTTACGCAGCATGGAAACAGGCCCATGACGAGCAAGATGCCTCATCAAAGACAGCCCCATTTGCCTGCATTTGGCTTATATCCCTCTTAACCTTTCCTATCTATGTACTTGCCAAGTGTCGTTGAAATGTTATTATTGTTCCTGCCTCCACTACCTCCTCTGGCATCTTGTTCATATGCCCACCACCTTCTGAGTGGAAAAAATGTTTCTCAGGTTCCTATTAAATCTTTCCCTTCTCATTTTAAACCTATGTTCTCTGGTTCTTGAATGCCCTGCCCTGTGTAAAAGACTGCATTCACTCTGTCTAATCCCTTCATGAGTTTTTCACCTCTATAAGATCACCCCTCAGCCTCCCTAATGAATAAAGTCCTAGCCTGCTCAACCTCTCCCTGTAGCTCAGGCCCTAGAGTCCTGGCAACATCCTCGTAAAGGTCTGACAACGTACCAGTAAGCACCTGGTGCAAATAGTGAGATGCCTGCAGAGCTCCAGGATGCAGGAATCGAGGTGGCCTGTTGCATGGTTTGCACAAAGCTATCAATGTTATTTGTTTGTTGCTGGATGGATTGATGAGAAGAATATGTACGTTACGCTTCAGTTATCCAGGTCTATGTGGACTATGCGTATTGCCAAAACTAGAGGATTTGATCCTGACCTCATGTGGGTTTCCTCCCACATCCCAAAGACGTACTGGTTGGTGGGTAAATTGTCCCCCAGTGTGTAGGGAGTGTTATCTAAGGACCTCTTTCCATGCTGTATCTTAACTAAACTAAAAGTAAGATCTTTCTTTACCGAGTTGAAGTGCAGAGGTGGTGAGACACACTGATGAGAGCTGAGCAGCCACGAGTGCGTTCAGCAGAGTATCCGGTGGTTTCCGTTCCCACTGATTTCTGTTTGTTGAACCATCCGCTTCCATCACAACAACCTGGTCAGCTGCAGAGGTCGCTAAATAGAGGAGAAGTCAGGTGCAGCAATAGTCATACATTAGCCCAGGACTGGAGCAAGAACGTTTGTGGCACATCCTATTATTTAAATTTTTGTGTTGCCCAGTTTAAAGTATTTGAATCACAGATTGCTCTAAGTGTGACCCATAAGCGTCCGAAGACAATAATGAGTCAGGAACTGCAGATGCTGGAATCTTGCATAGAACACAGAGTGCTGGAGTAACTGGGTGGGTCAGGCAGTATCTGTGGAGAACATGGATAAGTAACGTTTCAGGTCAGGAGCCTTCTTCAGAACAATGAGACCATGTCAAATGATACAACCAGTAATCTCTATTCTTTTATAATGAAATTGAAGGACTGCAAGGGAAATATAAATTTAAAAAAACTATAGTGAATTAGATACAAATCAGGTACAGAAAGAGAAATAAGGAGAAGGAAGGGATAATTATTATTTTTCAGGTTGGACACACAGCTGGCAAGGCCAGTATTGCCCATTCCCAAAGGGCCTTAAGAATGTTGTGGTAATCCTTGTTATAGTTCCCCCTTGTTCAACTAAATAATGATGCCACAGGAAACAATGCACAAAGCTACACCACGTAAAAATTACATTCCAATCAGAAACATTAAACACCTGTATCACCAACATTGCTAAAGAAAGTGTTAAAGAAGGAACTGCAGATGCTGGAGAATCGAGGGTTACATCTGTTTATATCTCTCGTTTCCCTGATCCCTGACCAGTCTGAAGAAGGGTCTCGACCCGAAACGTCGCCTATCTCCTTCGCTCCTTAGATGCTGCTGCACCCGCTGAGTTTCTCCAGCTTTTTGTGTACCCCTTGCTAAAGAAAGTAATGAGTTTATAGATCAGGAAACAAATCAAAAGAATGCAGAGTAAAATTATTGTGTACCTTCCATTTGAGACGATGTTACTTCTAAAGTTTTGCTTGCGAGGTCTTCCAGAAAACCTCCTGCCTCGATGAATTGCCATTTCTTCTGCTTAAGATTGTTGCCTTCCTCGCGTGTCAGCCTCTTATTGAACGTATCCAATTCCTAAAATATATCAGCACATAAAACAGTGAGGATAATTTATTACGCAAATTAAAAAAATAATTGAGATCAGATATAAGGCTGTATTACTTTGGCAATGGCACTAATTTTTAAATGCTGGAGTAATAAATGAAGGAAGGTATATACTCTTAACTGATTTATCACTCACTCAACCTGTCATGGCTGAGGAATAAGCCACTGCTCTGTTCTACGTGCACGTCCATGAATAGGATAGGTTTAGCGGGATATGGGCCAAACCCAGGTAGGTGGGACTAGTTTAGATGGGGCATGTTGGTCAGCGTGGGCAAGTTGGGCCAAAGGGCCTGTTTCCACGCTGTGTGATCTGTGAATCTGACATTGAGCCTGTCATGGCTGAGGAATAAACCACTGCTCTGTTGTACATGCAAATTCGTGTTTCACAGATTGCCAGGGGTAATCCTCATGGATTTGTGGGCATCCATAACAAGCATCCAAACTTCTTGTATAACAGAGGGAGGTTTCAAAGCCAAGCCACTCAGGTAGTAATTGTTCTGATTTCCCCCAGAAATTCAGAGCAAATGCTAATGCAAAATTCAGGAATTTGTGAACTTTTCCTTGTTAGTTATCCTGTTTCATTAAGGTTGAAATACGAATCTGGCAGGTCATTAGAGATATCACATTTTAAGTGATTTACAATTTAATTAAGCTTCAAAATACTTTAAAGTTATTCCACACTGTTGTTTTTAGAAAACAAGGGAACCATTTTTCTCACCTCCTTTTGTTGGGAGTCGTCACAAAGTAATTCACCGTCCAGCCTTATTTCAAACTTTATACCGCCCTTTAGAGGAAGAGAAGCTGTACATTAGTTTTCATTATGAAAAATTAGATTATTGACTGTAAAATATTCTGGATCAGGGATACACTACAAACGGTGACATACTGCCACCAACACCCAGGAAATATTGACATACTTATTTGGATCTAACATCTAAAGAACGATTCTGAATATTATGATGTGTTTCATTAACAAGGACATAATCTTGGAAGAATTACCTGTACCTTGTGTTTATGATCTATTTGTTCATTTTCTGAAGGATGATGATGTTTCAGATCGTTCTCAGTAGCCTCGAAAGTGTAAGACATAATGAATAGTCAAGAAAAAAATTCAGATCAAAGGATATTGCACCAAAACTAGCTCGGGTGATGTGTGTTTCCATTTCCCAGTGTTTCTAATAGCCAGTGCATTCAGAAAGTATTCAGACCCCTTCACTTTTTCCACATTTTGTTACGTTACAGCCTTAGTTTAAAATGGATTAAATTCTTTTTTTTAAATCATCAATTTACACACAATACCCCAGAATGAAGAAGCGAAAGCAGGTGTTTCAAAATTTTTACATAGTAATTAAAAATAAATAACAAAAATATCCCATTTACATTCAGACCCTTTGCTGTTACTCAAAATCGAGCTCATCCTGGTTCCATTGATGATCCTTGAGATGTTTTGACAACTTGATTGGAGTCCACCAGTGGTAAATTAAAGTGATTGGACACGATTTGGGAAGGCACACACCTGTCTATATAAGGTCCCATAGTTAACTGTGCGTGTCAGCAAAAACAAAGCCATGAAGACAAAGGAATTGCCTGTAGACCTCCGAGACAGGATTGTGTCGCGACACAGATCTGGGGAAGGGTATAAAACAATTTCTGCCGCATTGCACGACCCGAAGAGCACAGTGGCCTCCGTCATTCTTAAATGGAAGAGCTTTGGAACCACCAGGACTCTTTATAGAGCCCGGCCAAACTCAGCAATCGGGGAGGTCACTCTGACAGAGCTCCAGAGTTCCTCTGTGGAGGTGGGAAAACCTTCCAGAAGGACAACTATATCTGCAGTACTCCACCAATCAGGCCTTTATGGTAGAACTAGACTAAGTGCAGACCCGTTGGGTCTGTTCCCCCAACGTGCGTTGCGGAGGGGGGCGGCGGCATGCGGCGTCACACACACTGACCACCCCCACACACACACACACACTACCTACCCCCGCACACACACTAACTACCCCCCTTGGGGAGGGGGAGAGTTGGGGGAAGGGAGGGGGGAGGCACAATCACACACACACACACATAGTTTTAATAGATACTAGACCGTGCAGACCGGGGGGGGGGGCGAGGTGGCATGCGACGTCACACACACTAACCACTCCCATACACACACTAACTAACCCCCTTGATATATTAATATTATTAATTTGCTCCTTTTACCCCATAACCGCCCTATCCACTGACGCATAGCCCCCAACTCGCAGGCGCGTCTAGAGGGGGGGGGGGGTAGAGAGAGAGAGGAGAGGGGCAGGGCGGCAACTCGCGGAGGCCCGAGCGAGGCACGGAGCGATCTGTGGACGGTGACGGGGACCAGCCGATTGTGGCGTCTGCAAAGGGAAGCGCACCCACCAGCATGACAGAGCCGGGCCTGGGGGGGTGGCAGACGATCGGGCCTCCCCGGAGAGGAGGTTGTTGGAGGGAGGGGGAGGGACTATAAAACCAGGAAGTGGTGTGCCTCACTCAGTCTCTGCAAGAGGAACACGTCTTAATGTGGTTTGAAAATGAAAATATGGTTGGTTTGAAGTAAAAAGGTACTGCCTGCAAATGTTTGTTTGGGTGCTTTGGCTTGAAGTGAAAAGGCACTGTCTGTGAATGTTTGTTTGGGTGCTTTGGGTTGCAGTGATAAGGCACTGCCTGCAAATTGTGGCTTGGGTACTTTGGCTTAAAGTGAAAAGGCATTACTGCAAATGGTGGCTTGGGGGCTTTGGCTTGAAATGAAAAGGCACTACTGCAAATGGTGGCTTGGGGGCCTTGGCTTGAAGTGAAAAGGCACTACTACAAATGGTGGCTTGGGGGCTTTGGCTTGAATTGAAGAGGCACTACTGCAAATGGTGGCTTGGGGGCTTTTGGCTAACTTCCTGTTTGCACTGTATATTGATTTTAGATAAAACGCTACCTCTTACGGCTGTGATTTTTGGCCTTACTCAGTCCCCCTCGGCTCAGCAGGTGCAGAGGATTCTTCCCATCAATGAAAAATAAAAGTATTATTAGTGTTCAAAAAATGTTGAGAATCTCTCTCCTGTCATGAAGGCCACACCTTTTCCGGTGGGAGGGGGAGGGGTTATAAAACCTGGAAATGTGGATGTGGCTCAGTCTTTGCGTGATGGGGGAGGGAGAGGTCACGACTCTGTCTGAGCTATGAATAAACTGAACACAATGAATTTCTACTGAACTGTGTGTTTGGTGTTTTGTGTGGTTTTACGATGGTTTCACCCTGCTTGAAATGGTATGGAACTGCGTTTGAATGTGGTGGCCTTGGATCCAGCTTGAAGTGGTATGAAACTGCACTTGAATTTGGTGGCCTTGCACCCTGTTTGAAGTGGTAAGAAACTGCACTTGAATTTGGTGGCCTTGCACCCTGCTTGAAATGGTAGGTAAATCGATTTGAATTTGGTGGCCTTGCACCCTGCTTGAAATGGAATTTCAAGGAATAGCCATGAGTCAACTGCCAGCCCACCAGCCATGAGTGAGCTGCCAGCACATCAGGCTTGAGGGACTGAGCTGCCACCCCAAGAACCCATACCAGCCCTCCAGAAAGTCCTCCCACACGCCACCAATATTGGAATTGGTGGAGACGTGGAATATTGTGTCGTGTGAACATGGGACCCAACGGGTCCCACTTCGTCTAGTTTTTTTTTTAAATGCCAGTTTGGTGATCATTTTTAGCAAATATCTTGGGAAATAATGGACCAAATTTAAGAGGATTGGATTTTTGAAATCATAAGGAAAATTTCTACCGGAAGATGTAAATATGTCACTGTTATTGTAACGGCAGCAGCTGGGCAGCGGTCACATTTAAATAAAAGGTCAGATTGGTCTACAATTGTAATTAAAAAGTCGGGAAAATAATGAAAAAAATGTACAGAGTAGTGGATTTCTAAAATCACAAGGAAAATCTCTACTGAAATATGTTAAAAAATTCCCGTTTCGGCATCTGGATTACGAGGAGATACATTTCAAAGGCAAAATAACACACACTCACACACGCACAGACACGCACAGTTTTAATAGATGCTAGACCAAGTGCAGACCCGTTGGGTCTGTTCCCCCAACGTGCGTTTGTGGGGGAGGGGGGTGCGGGGCATGCAGAGTCACACACACTAACCACCCCCACACTAACTACCCCCCTTGATATTATATTAATATTATTAATTAGCTCCTTTTACCCCAGAACCGCCCTATCCACTGACGCATAGCCCCCAACTCGCATGCGCGTAAAGAGAGGGGGGGTGGGGGGGTAGAGGGTGAGGGCAGAGTGAGAATGGGGAGAGACAGTGAGAGAGGCAGAGACGGAAGGGCAAGAGACAGGGGGAGGGAGGGGGGAGGAGGAGAGGGAGGGTGGGTGAGGGGGAGGGGGGGAGAGAGAGATAGGAGAGAGAGGGGAGGAAAGAGAGGGGGGCTGAGGGGAGGAAGGGGAGAGGTGGGGGAAGGGAGGGGGTGGAGGGAAGGGGGTAGGGGAGGTTTGGAGAGGAGGGTGTGGAGAGGAGGGTGTGGAGGGGGTTTAGAGGAGGAAGGGTGGGGGAGAGAGGAGAGTGGGGGGAGAGAGACGGGGAGGGAGAATGAGGGGGGAGTGAGAGAGAGGGGGAGAAAGAGAGAGAGAGGGGGTGAAGGAGAGAGAGAGAGGGGGGAAGGAGAAAGAGAGAGCAGGGAGGGAGAGGGGAAGAGAGAATGGAGAGGGGGTAATAGAGAGAGAGAGAAGGGAGGGGGGGTTGCAAAGTTTTTTTCAAAATTTGCTTGCCCACTCGTAAGGTTTTTTCAAAGGACTTGCGAGCACGTTCGTTTTGCAGCTCTGAGCGCGCGAGCGGCTGTGAGAAAGCGGTGGCTCAGAGTGAGCGGCGGCTCCGAGCACGCGTGCAGTTCTGAACGAGCGGCAGCTGTGAACGAGCGGAGGTGACCTCCGGATCTGCAGAACGCTTGTTCTTTCTGCGCGTTTTGAATAAAGGGGGGGGAGGGGCATAACGTGACTCGTGGAAAACTGCGTTGACGGCAGCTGCATTAATCCACAGCAGCGGGGGGGGGGGGGGGAGGGGGGGGCAGGAGGCAGGTGGGCCTCGATTGGTGGGCATGTGGGCATTGTGACGTCAGCAGCTGGCAAGCGTGTATTATTTTTTTTAAAGTGCGTTTTGTTAACAACTTTATTAAAAATCTGGGGAAATAATTGAGCAAATGTAGAGAGGAGTGGATTTCGTAATCCCTACCGAAATATGTAAAAATCTCTGGTTTTCAAGGAAATACGTTTCAAAGGCAAAATGACACCCACCAACACACACACACACATAGTTTTAAAAGTATATAGATATGATATGATATGATGGCCAAACGGAAGCTACTCCTCAGTAAAAGGCACATGACAGCCCGCTTGGTGTTTGCCAAAAGGCATGCGAAACAAGATTCTCAGGTCTGAAGAAACCAAGATTGAACTCTTTGGCCTGAATGCCAAGCGTCACATCTGGAGGAAACCAGGCACCGCTCATCACCTGGCCAATACCATACCTACGGTGAAGCATGGTGGTGGCAGCATCATGCTGTGGGGATGTTTTTCAGTGGCAGGAACTGGGAGACTAGTCAGGATCGAGGGAAAGATGAACGGAGCAAAGTACAGAGAGATCCTTCATGAAAACCTGCTCCAGAGCGTTCTGGACCTCAGACTTGGGTGGAGGTTCACCTTCCAACAGGACAACGACTCTAAGCACACAGCCAAGACAACGCAGGAGTGGCTTCATGCCAAGTCTGTGAATGTCCTTGAGTGGCCCAACCAGAGCCTGGACTTGAACCTGATCAAACATCTCTGGAGGGACCTGAAAATAGCTGTGCATCGACGCTCCCCATCCAACCTGACAGAGCTTGAGAGGATCTGCAGAGAAGAATGGGAGAAATGACCCAAATACAGGTGTGCCAAGCTTGTAGCGTCATCCCCAAGAAGACTTGAGGCTGTAATCACTGCCAAAGGTGCCTCAACAAAGTACTGAGTAAAGTGTCTGAATACTTATGTCAATGTGATATTTCAGTTATTTCTTTTTAATTACTTTGCAAAAATTTCTAAACACTAGTTTTCTCTTTTTTATTATGGGGTATTGTGTGTAGATTGAAGATAAAACAAATGAATTGAATCCATTTTAGAATAAGGTTGTAACGTAACAAAATGTGCAAAAGGTGAAGGGGTCTGAATACTTTCTGAATGCATTGTATTTGGAAAAAAGGTGGCAGTAGGCACATTGTTCCTTGCTGTTGGTGTCTATGATGGATTGTCGTTCTATAAACTGCTTGTGCTGTTTATTTGCCTGACCACCTATGTTATAATTGTTTTTTTAACTTTGGTAATCTGTTTATGATATTAAAAATGCTAAGAATTTGAAAATCTAGATTTTAACTTTTTAGAGGTGCTAATGTGCACCAAGACTAATACAACACTGGCAATAACTAGCTGGATAATGTATACGATACGATACCAAATGGTATAATGGTTACTGTCTTGACCTGCGTATTTCTTGTAATGGTAAGTGCTGGCACACTCGAAAAAATTAAACATTAATATTGCATTTACCAGCAACGTGACATGTATGTTTATTGATCATGCCTACAAATAAAGCACTCATTTTGACCCATGGTTGGGTCGAAGATAACTTGATCGACTGTGCAATTACATTCACACGTTACCTTATCAGTAGTTTCTTTTAAATGACAATTCTGCATCACATACCACGAATAATCAGTACATTTCCACGCGCACTCTCATTTTTGGTTTCCAATATGTTTGACCTCATAGATGAACACTGAATAAAAATATTTAAACGCTCTTTGCATCACTTTGAATGGGGAGTGTCAGTACCTGCACAGGACCCTTGTCCCTGCTGGACTCCTGGGGGTCAGCCGCTCCGTCTCTGGGTGCTGCTCGGTCAACATGATACGTCTCACTTGAAATACTTGTATGATTCTGTAGTGTCCGCACAGAAAAAGGTCAATGCCAATACATTCATCTATTTATCCCCACCGATATTATCATTCAGCGCCATGAAGATTTACGAGGATGTTGCCAGGACTTGAGGGTCTGAGCTATAGGGAGAGGTTGGGCGGGCTTGGACTCTATACCTTGGAGCGCAGGAGGCTGAGGGTGATGTTATAGAGGTGTATAAGATCATAAAGGGAATAGATAGGGTGAATGCACATTTAAATAAATAACTTTTTTGAAAAGTTTTTGTACAGGTACATTTAGAGGGATATGGGACAAATGCAGGCAGATGGGACTAGTGTACAGTGCATTCAGAAAGTATTCAGACCCCTTCACTTTTTCTACATTTTGTTATGTTACAGCCTTATTTTAAAATGGAGGATTTTTTTTAATATAATGAACAATCTACATGCAATAACCGTATATAACCACAATTACTGTATAACTCTATCCCCTCTTCTCACTGCGACCGTTGGGCAGGAGGTACAGAAGCCTATTGTCCCACATCACCAGGTTCAAGAACAGCTACTTTCCCAGGTTCTGGAACCAACCTGTACAATCCTAACCCTACACTATGGTCCACTTTAGGAACAAGGAACGGCAGATGCTGATTTACCCAAAACAAAGACACAAAGTGCTGGAGTGACTCAGCGGGTCAGGCAGCATCTTTGAAGGCAATGGATAGGCAAAGTTTTGGGGCGGGACCCTTCTTCAGACTGTAGACTACACCACTTGCACTGTCATGACCATGGTTTTTGTTTAATTGTATTTTGCACCAACCGTCTTGTTTGTCTTTGCTGTCTTCTTTCTTTTGGAAATGTTAAGTATAATTCATATATAATTTCTAATATGTCTTAAAAATATATATTTTTTTAAATAAAATGTTTTAAAAAAAATTTCAATGGGCAGCAGACGCAAAGTGCTGGAGTGACTCAGCGGGTCAGGCAGCATCTCTAGATGTGCAAGCGCCAGAGACCCGGGTTCGATCCGGACCACGGGTACTGTCTGTACGGAGTTTGTACGTTCTCCCTGTGACTGCGTGGGTTTTCTCCGGGATCTTCAGTTTCCTCCCACACTCCAAAGAGGTACAGGTTTGTAGGTTAATTGGCTTGGTATAAATGTAAAATTGTCCCTAGTGTGTGTAGGATAGTGTTAATGTGCGGCGATCGCTGGTCGGCGCAGAATCGGTGGACTGAAGAGCCTGTTTCTGCGCTGTCTCTCTAAACTAAACTTGATTTGGGTGAGGCTGCATCTATTTAGCGAAGGAAATAGGCGACGATTCGGGTCGAGACCCTTCTTCAAACTTGTTTTTGTGTGGTGTCTGAGTCCATTGCCAGCGATGCAGCCACAAGTAAGATTTTCTACATCCACAGACGTCATTGGTAAGATCTGGTGAGGGGTTGAGTCCTCAGTGTTGGTCTATTTTCCCAAGGAAGAATGTTCTTGACATGCAAGGAGTACCACAAAGGTTTGCTGGACGCATCCCTGTGGTGGTGGGACTGCCAAAGGAGAGATTGGGTCGGTGAGACCTGCATTCAGCGTAATATAGAAGAGTGCGAGGATCCCTCAAAACCTGTAACAGGATCGGACAGAAGTCCCGACCCGAAACATCACCTATTCCTTTTTCTCCTGAGATGTTGACTGAGCTACTCCAGCACTGTATCTTTGGTATAAAGCAGCATCTGCAGTTCCTTCCTGTGAACTAATCCCTGCTGCATGGGAAGAAGCAGAGATGGGGGGCCAAAATAATGTAATTGAAACTAATGATGTGACAGGTCGAAAGGCACCAACCTGTGACACACTGGTTTAGAGCACTGTTCAGATATACTTCAACTCCTGTTGGTGAGCTAATGTTCCCTAACTTCAGATTCAGATTCAGATTCAGATTCAATTTTAATTGTCATTGTCAGTGTACAGTACAGAGACAACGAAATGCATTTAGCATCTCCCTGGAAGAGCGACACAGCAAATGATTTGAATAAATAATAATAAGTGTCCGGGGGGGGGGGTGATTGGCAGTCACCGAGGTACGTTGTTGAGTAGCGTGACAGCCGCCGGAAAGAAGCTGTTCCTGGACCTGCTGGTTCGGCAACGGAGAGACCTGTAGCGCCTCCCGGATGGTAGGAGGGTAAACAGTCCATGGTTGGGGTGAGAGAGGTCCTTGGCGATGCTGAGCGCCCTCCGCAGACAACGCTTGCTTTGGACAGACTCAATGGAGGGGAGCGAGGAACCGGTGATGCGCTGGACAATTTTCACCACCCTCTGCAATGCCTTCCAGTCGGAGAACTTACGGTGATCCCTTCAGAATTTCACAAGTACCATATTCAAACAGTTCAATATTAAAATATTACACATTTTCAAACAGTTCAAATTTCTCACCTCCTTTTCATCCATTTTTCCTTTAATTTCTTTCACCTCACACTGATACCGTTGCCTTATTTCCTTAAGCTGCTGGCGATATTCCTAGGAAATAAAAAGCCAAAGCTTGAAAAACATATTTCTTTGATGTTAGTTACAAAAAATTGCCACTGACTGGCTGAGATTGTGTGCAAATTTCCCAGTAAATAATGTTTCCACCCTCAGAAACTTTAAATAACTCCTCATATCACAAACTCGAGTGGTGGCGCCATCGAGTGGTGGCAGTCTCGCCTGCAGCTGTTTGTACTAAATAAATACATCCTATTTTATTTTTAGTCCGTCAAAAGTTTTGTTGTGGAAGCCTTTTAGTCTTTTTATGTGGGGGGGGGGGGGGAAGGGAAGGGGAAAACTGTTTTTCAGTTGCTACCTGGGTCAAGGATGCGTCTTTCCTCTGAGCTGCATCCTCGCCCCCTCCTCGCGCCCTACCATCTGGATTGGTGCGGCCTTTCCTGACGGAGACCAGCCGGAGCTTTAGCTTCAGCGGCAGCGCAGCACTGGGGTACCATCACGGAGCGGCCGATGCCTTATCGAGCTCGCCGTGTTGAAGCTCCGGAGTGCTGGGGCTGCCGACTTTAACGCTGCGGAGCCTCCAGCCGCGGGTGGCGCTGACTTTTACACCACAGAGGCCTGGGATCTTTCGCCGAGGTCGTCAGTGTTGGAGCTCTGCCCAGCTCGGCATGTGGACTTCGGGAGCCGCGGTCTCCGGTAGGAAGCGGCCGATTCGGACACTCCAAGCCGCTGAGAGTGTTCGTCCAACGCCGGAGTACCATCATCCGGCGAGAGGGCCTGAAACGTCGGGCCGTCCGTAGCGGCGACTGCAGAGGCCTCAAATAGGCCCCGATCACGGGTGAACGTGAGGAAGATGACTAAACTTTTATTGCCTTCCCTCACAGTGGGAAACGTTGATCCCGCTGTGGGGGATATTTTATGTTCTATGTTAAATTCTAGTGTTGTATTTATCTTATTTGTGTGCTGCGTGGTAACTCAAATTTCTATTGTCCATTATGACTGATTTCCAGTTTGTTCAAGAAGTTTAGTTAGCATGCACAAGGGTGATTCTTTGGTGAGGACAGGAACAACATCTGACTAGTAGAGCCATGGAGATACAACATGGAACAGCCATCAGCCTATCGAGGCCAAATTGGTCAGATAGGATTATATTCTCCCACTTTATCCCCACCATCTACACACCAGGGACAATTTACAGCAACCAACTAAATTACCAACCCGCAAGTTATTGGAATGTAGGAGGAAACTGGTCCTCCCAAACAGTCACAGGGGTAACAGTCTCTTGCATGGAGTAGGGGAACCGAGGACCAGAGGACACAGGCTCAAGGTGAAGGGCAAAAGATTTAATAGGAATCCGAACTTTTTCACACAAAGGGTAGTGGGTGTATGGAACAAGCTTCAAGAGGAGGTAGTTGAGGCTGGGACTATCCCATCATGGAAGAAACAGTTAGACAGGTACATGGATAGGACAGGTTTAGAGGGTTATGGACCAAGCGCAGGCAAGTGGGATTAGTGCAGCTGGGACATTGTTGGCCAGTGTGAGCAAGTTGGGCCGAAGGGCCTGTTTCCACACTGTATGACTCGATAACATGCAAACTCCACGCAGACAGCAGCAGTTCAGGAATTAACCAAGCTCGCTGGAGCTGAGAGGCAGAGGCTCGATATCAGCTGTGTCTCTGTGCCGCCCTGTAGTGTTCAGTTCAATTTCTCATTGTGATCCAAGTCAGAATAAACAGGTTTGCTTGTCGCAGCTGACTTCTGTTCTAACAAGATGTCATTCCATTTATGCTATTTTCATTTAATTGTTGAGCATACTTGTTACCTTCCATTATCTCACTTGGACATCAATGAAGGATGTGTAATCACTGTATAGTTCTCTGTTTCACTGGGCCATTGTAGGATATAAATTTATAGGATCTCATAATCATCCTACTTTAAACAAAAGTTTAAAAGTATGAAGATGGGTCTAAACCCGAAACGTCACCTATTCCTTCGCTCCATAGATGTTGCCTCACCCGCTGAGTTTCTCCAGCATTTTTGTCGATGGCGAGTTGCTGGCGAGTTGGCAGACCAGAGAGGACCCCATGTGGCAGAAGTCTTCCTTCTCCCTCGGTGTCTCCCGTTGCTCCCACTCTCCCCGTAATCACAAAGTCCAGGCAGCGACAGTCTTTATTAAAGTCTTAATCTTACCTCACCACGAGGAAAGATATTTAAGCTGTTTACTGACCGAGTAGGACAGTCAAAACTTAGTTTTCTCAGTCTCTCTTCTTCACAGGTCTCTCTCTCCTCCTGCCCAGGACTTCTTCGGTCCTTCGTCTCCTCACCAAATCACCCACAATTTCTAAGCTCCCGCCCACAACCAATCACCACACAGGAAAAATTATGTAACTCATTAACAACAAATCAAATGCATTTAAATCCATCCACACAGGCTGCACGCTGGTCACCACACTTGTTCACCAGCTACACTGCAGAAAAATATTTAACGGGGCAGTAGCACATATCAATGTGAACCAGCTAATGGCATCAAACACCTATTCATAGCAAACTTATATAAAGTTTTTAATAAGAAAAACTAATGAAATAGTCATGGATATGAAGTTACACAGGGCTACATTTAGTTTAAACAAACTTTGGGATTGTGGATTAAAACTATTTAATGCCTCGTGCTCCACACAAATCTACAGTTAATTGTATCATAGATACCACAACGTTTAAGAAACATTTTGACAGGTACATGGATAGGATAGGTTTAGAAGGAAATGGGCTAAACACAGGCAGGAGTCTACTGTAGATGGGGCTTGTTGTTTGGAGTGGGCAAGTTGAGCTGAGGGGCTTGTTTCCACACTGTATAACTAGGATTCTACATACAGATAGGAAATGTTTAGATGGCAAATGGGACTAGCCCAGTATGCCAACTTGCTTGGCATTGTCAAGATGGGCCGAAGGGCCTGTTTCTGTGCTGTACAGCTCTGATTCTATAGATAGACACAAAATGTTGGAGTAATTCATCGCTGGTGAGAAGGAATCAGTGACATTCTGGGTCGAGACCCTACACTCTATCACTATAAATGTTTTACAATACAAACTGGTTTCCGAGTAAATGGTACACCCTAATTAATTTTGATTGGAGCATGGTGCCAGCAAGTTTCAGAACATACATCAAATACATTGACAAGCCGATCCTTTCCACTTTGAGCTGACTACTGCTGAGCCTGTAAGCACTATCCATGACACAGCACTGCATGCACCATTGAGAAGGGAAAATGCTGCAGCACCTCCTGTGGTTTACCTCATCGTCTGCTCCTTTCTTCTGTCCTTGCCTCTCAAGTTGGTGCCTGGCTGGTGATTCTGGGTACCATACTCGATGAGCAGCGGGATCTGATGATGCTGGACGTATACCCTGTAACACAAGGTCACAAAACCCCTTTCAATACGACACAGAAACAGACAGCCCCAATAAGATCAATTTCTACTGCAGTGACTGGAACATTTAGAGGAGAAGGACACCTATGTGCGAATGCTGTTCGTGGATTTCAGTTCAGCATTCAACACAATTATCCCCCAGCACCTGATAAGCAAACTGGTTCCATTGGGCCTCGGCACCCCCATGTGTAACTGGCTACTGGACTTCCTCACTGACAGACCCCAGTCTGTGAGGGTTGGAAATAACACCTCTAACACCATCTCTCTGAGCACCGGCTCCCCTCAGGGCTGTGTCCTGAGTCCACTGCTGTTTACCCTGATGACCCACGACTGTTGTGCCAGGTTTAGTACAAACCACATCATGAAGTACGCAGATGACACAACAGTGGTGGGCCTCATCAGGGACGACAATGAGCTGGCTTACAGGGAGGAGGTGAAACAACTGGTGGACTGGTGCAATACGAACAACCTGATCCTGAATGTCGAAAAAAACAAAGGAGGTCATCGTCGACTTCAGGAAAAACCGGCACAGTCCCATACCACTTCACATCAATGACAGCGATGTGGAGGTGGTCAGTAGCACCAAGTTCCTGGGGGTGCAGATCACTAACAGTCTGACCAGGTCAAATAACATCTCATCAGCAGTTAAGAGAGCGCAGCAGCGGTTGCACTTTCTGCGCCGGATGAGAAGAGCTCACCTCCCCCATCCCATCCTCACCACTTTCTACAGGGGCACCATAGAGAGTATTTTGACCAGCTATATCTCAGCCTGGTTTGGGGACTGTAAAGCCTCTGACTGGAAGTCCGTGCAGAGAGTGGTGAGGACAGCGGAAAAAATCATCGGGACCTCTTTCCCTTCAATCGGGAATATTGCGACCAAACGTTGCGTGTCTAAGGCCAGCAGTATTATAAAAGACCCCACACATCTCCATCACGGACTGTTCACTCTGCTGCCCTCGGGCAAAAGATATCGCAGCATAAGGAGCAGAACATCAAGGTTCTGCAACAGCTTCTTCCCACGAGCCATCAGACTCCTGAATGCCATGTAATGGGCTGCCACCATTGTCTATTTATCCTTTTATCCTATTTATCCATTTTATCCATGTTTATCCTTCTGTTAATTATCGTGTTGCACAGGGAGCCAAATGCAACGGAATTTCATTTGGAACTGCATATATCAATGTATTTCTAAATGACAAAGTTTGTTTGACTTTTGACTTTGACTAACCAATTGTTTCTCTACTTTCATCTTATACTGTTGTGCTTCCAGCTTCCTTTGGATGTATTCTTCGTGAGCTGCCCGATGCCTGTAACAACACAGTGACATTTGTGAAAGTCTGTCTGTCTACCTGATTTACATTGCAACAGTTACTTCTCTCGACCTCTATAAAATTATATTACTTTCATTTCACAATGAACCATATGAAACTCTGAAAGACGTTGGTGAGGCCACACTTGGAATATTGTGATCGGTTTTGGTCAACCTGCTATCGGAAAGATGCTTTTATGCTGGAAAGAGTGAAGAGAAGATTAACGAGGGTGTCGCCAGGACTCGAGGGCCTGAGTTACAGGGAAAGGTTGGTCAGGCTAGGACTTTATTCCTTGGAGCACAGGAGGATGAGGGGTGATCTCATAGAGGTGTATACCAGCATGAAGGGGATAAACAGGGTGAATACACAGAGACTTTTACCCAATGCAGTGGACTCAAGAACCAGTGAATCAAGGTTTAAGACAAGAGGGGAAAGATGTAATAGAAACCCAAGAAACAAACTTTCATGCAGAGGAGTTACAAGGACACTTCTCATCTGTGGTCTGTTCCTGTTGGAGACAATATTTGTGGTCTGCTCATTCAACATTTAGTCAGAAGTGACTATGAGGGCAGACCATTGTTCTTAGTTGACTTCTGAGAAAATGGCAAAACGTGATTTTAAAATGCAATTTAATCTTTTGTTCCAAGTGTTTGATTTTTTACAGATATAGTTGGTAAAGAATAGAGCCAGTGTACCATTGAACTGGATCATGATTCACTCTCTGCCTGTAGTCTTCAATTAAGTAGTTGAACTGGGGCGCTGGTGCAGCGAAGTGGTCTTTATTTCTCCTCTCTATGTAATCCAGATAACCATGGTAGTGCCCATACCGTCCATCGGCCTGCGGAGATCGCGGCTTCACAGGTGAGCGATTGTCTAATTGCTGCGGGGATAGGTAACAGAGTTCTTTTACTGATATATTTTTAACAGTAATTGTATCCCAACTTCAAAACATAACATTGTCTGAAATGAAATAAAGCAGTTGCAATAAATAATTTGTTATCGAAATCCCTCCCATACAGGGGTGGGGAACGATAAGGTTGGAGGCTGTGGCGGGTAGACGGGCAGAGCTGGTGAAATCAGTGAAAGTCTGGGAGATGATGGCCTGCTGCTCATCCGTGGGGCCATGGTCCAGGGGTAAGTAGTTGGAGGTGTCCGAGAGCTGGCCCCCTCCCGCAGCCCACCAGACTACCATGGCACCTCCCTTGTCGGCGGGTTTGACAATAATGTTGGAATTGTTGCAGAGTGAGCGGAGGGCTCAGAGGTTAGAGTAGGTAAGGGAAGTATAAAATGTAAGATGGTTGATGTCCCACCGGTAGGCACAACGTTCTTGAGTAACTCAGCGGCATCTCTGGAGAACATGGATGGATGAAATTTTGGGTCACTGTTTTGGGTTTTTCCACACTGAAAGTAGAGAGGTGGGGGGGGAAATGATTTTACCGAGTAGGATAACAGGCTGGAGTTTGGGCCACACCTGCACAAGAACAGGCATTTTGGCCCATAAATGTCAATGCCAATTAATATCCCCTGCCTTCATGTGATCTATATCCCTCCATTTCCTGTATATCCATACGTCTGTTTAAAAGCCTCTTAAACACCACAAATGTATCTGCCTCCACCACCACCCCTGGCAGCACGTTCCAGATACTCACTACCCGTGTGTGAAAACACTTGCCCCGCACAGCTCCTTTCAACTTTAAATCCTTAGCTTTCATGCGAGTATAAACAGACTCTTTACACTGTACCTTGACATTTGGCTTGTTGACCACTCCCAATGGCTTCCACCCACAATGTGCTGGTACCAGTTTCTTATTTACACGTTGCCTTGCTGGGTCCTTCACCTCACATTTAGCTCTCTGCATCTTCGGGGCTTGAAGGCAATGACATTAACATGCACAGTGACTAATATAATTAGCAACTGATATATTTCCAAACTATTGGCAGTAAATGTCAATACACCAGCCCTTACAAAATGTTGCATAACAGCTTCCATAAGAGTCAAGATTGTTTAATTAATGAAATTCTTACTTGCAGCATAACAGGTCTGTTAATACAGTACTCATAGATAAAACAGTGAACAAATAAAAAGTTTTTTAAAATCCCAATGCAGTATCTAACAGTATTAATCTGCAATCATTTTGAATATCTTTAAAGTTTTGAAGTTATACGCTGGTATATAGCTGTGTAAAAGTGCATGGTAATTTGTGGAATTCCCTGCCACAGCGGGCAGTGGAGGCCAAATCACTTTAAGAGAGAGTTAGATAGAGCTCTAGGGGCTGGTGGAATCAAGGGATATGGGGAGAAGGCAGGCACGGGTTATTGATAGGGGATGATCAGCCATGATCACAATGAATGGCAGTGCTGGCCTCCTCCTGCACCTATTTCCTATGTTTCTTTGTTTCTACTGTTAGCAACTCCTAGGTTACATGTGGTCTACTGCAGGTTATAGAGAAGTCTCAGAGAGGGGGTTCCTTGCAACCGTGCAGCTGCATTCACCAGTGACCAAAGAGGAAGAGGGAGGTCACACTTGGGAAACAAAGATTGTGTTCGCCATAATCCATAGGCAAAATTTACACCAAGCGACTTGGCAACTGAAGACATAATTAAGACAAGTAATTTTTTTATACGGTTTTTGTTAAATGAATGGCAATCATAATTGGAAATCTGCGAATGTGATATCATTGTTTGATGCTACCACACCGCGTCAGAATACACCATCCCAGCCTCCTTCATCTCCACCACCCACCCCTCTCCATCTACCCAATCCAATTAATTCTTACGGGGAAAGACACACAGTGCTGGAGTAACTCCGCGGGTCGGGCGACATCTCTGGAGAACATGGATAGGTGACATTTCGGGTCGGGACCCTTCTTCAGATTCTCTGTCTAAAGAAGTGTTGACCCAAAATATCATCTATTTCTCCAGAGATGCTGCCTGACCCGCTGTTACTCCAGCATTTTGTGTTGTACTTTGCAAAAACCAGCATCTGAAACACTGGAGCCCATTTTGGTTAGAAATAAAAGAAGCAATGCTCTACCTGGCCTTGGGGCAGCTTTAGCAGCTCTAGGTGATGGTGACTTCCTTCTGTGAATGACCGTGTGGCTAAATTCTTCCTTTAACAGCTGGAATTTTGTGGTTAGAAACAGACAAACAGAGAGGATATTGTTTATTTTTCAGGCAGGTATGACCAAAATCTTGAAGGTACAAGATTCCATTCAACACCAATTTATCTTCCCTCTTGTTATGATCAACTCTTTCAGTTTTTTTACGCAGTTTCAAGAATATTTTATTGCCGTATGTCCCAAAAGGGAATAATGACATTCTTACTTGCAGCAGCACATAAATAAAATGTAATAGAACTAAATCTTACCTCAGGGCTTAGATATCTTCCTATACGCTTTTCTAAGAATCGCTTTTTTAATATAGAATTGATGGACGGTCGATCACGGGGATTGACTTTAAACAGCTGAGCCAACAGGATCTTCATGTCGTAGGTGTATCCGGGATGTATCGGAGCATAGTGGCCCCTGCAGATCTTCACCACTAACTGATGCAAATTATTGCCCTCAAACTGGGAAAAATAACATTTGCTGAGATCTTTCTCTCAAAAGCATGATGAACATCATACAGGTAATCTCATTCGCTCAGCCCTAATGCATTGTTACATGTGTTCATTCTACTTTTAATCTTGCTTGTATCCCAACACTAGGCACCACAGTTTATCAGGGGAAAAAAAATAAAGGTTTTAGTGATATACAGATATACCAAACATTAGCAAATTCTTTGCTTGCAACTTTGGGGAACAAAATTATTGAGTGAGAGGGTCACAGAGTCATATGGCACAGAAACAGGCCATTCAGCTTAACTTGTCCAAGCTGACCAAGATTCCCCATCCACACCTGCCCTCATTTGGCCCATATCCCTCTAAAGCTTTCCTATCCAAATGTTGTTCTCATATCTGCCTCAATTGTCTCTTTCGGCAGCTCGTTCTACAGTATATACCCACCACCCTCTGTGTAGAAAAAGTCGCCCCTCAGGTTCCTAATGCATATTGCAATGCATTGGTAGGGGAATCAGAGAGAGGCAGCCATGCACTGCAGTTAGCTGCTAAAATCATTTGGCTCTGGGCCAAAATCGGAGATCAAACTAGCACAATCTTTAAAAAAAAGGTTCATTCATAGGTTCTGGATGTCACAAGAAAATGTAGCATTTACTGAGGCGATACTTAATTCTCTTAGGAAGGTGATAGTGAATCCTCTTCTCAAAGTAATGAGACCAGACAGACAAGATATTACAACGGTACTATTAAGCAGTGTTTCTAGATTTGGGTGTGCAACTATATTCAGCTTGTACATTCTGGGAGATTATTTAATTAGCTACCTTCGGAGAGAATCACTGAAATATAGATTTGTACATTTGCTATTTATGCTAAGGATTGCAATACTTACCGGATGGCACAGAGTGGATAACTCATACAGGACACATCCAAGAGACCAAATATCACTATAAAATCAAAAATAATTTCACAGACTGTCAAACAGCTAATAATGATTGTACTAAAGCATAAATATACGAGTTCTGATTGTGCCAATTCACTACAAAATAATTCAGTCCGGTCGTAATATGATTCAAATATTATATTTTTTATGGACAGAGTGGTGGGGGGAGAGGAGGCACAAAGAGTACTGCTGATGACCTTATGACTCTGAGGCTGTCTGTGTGGAGTTTGCACGTTATCCCTGTGACTGCATGAGTTTCCAGCAGTGCTCCGGTTTTTTTCCCACATCCCAAAATGTGCAGGTTGGTAGTTTAGTTAGTCATGGTAAATTACTCTAGTTGTGCAGGTGAGTGGTAGAATCTGTGGGAAGTTATGGGAATGTGAAGAAAATATGAGATTGGCATTGGCCTGGACACACTTGGTTCTGGAGGTTGGCAGCAGGCACCTCTTCCATTACCATCCTCTCTGGGAATGTGATTACACCTCAGCTTTTCTCCACATTGCAGTAAAGATTACAACTCCCATCCCCAACCCACCTGCTTGTGCCCCACAAACTGGCCCACAGGCCCAATGCCTGTCAGAGCTAAGATGGTAGTCATGTGCTGTGAAAGCCCATGGAAGCTGGTAACACTGGGCTTCCTGCCATTCTCACAGATTGGGTTGCCAACTGACCCTTATTAGGTGGGACATCCCGTATATTGGGCTAAATTGGTTAGTCCCATGCGGGACCACCCTTGTCCCATATTTGACTGCTACTACTCGGGTCAAGGGGACTGTCGGATCGGAGCGCCGCGTCCGGCCCCGCCTCACCCGTCCCGACGTAGTGCAGCCCATGGAGTGCAGCAGCAGCGCCTCGCCCGTGGCCTCGTCGGTCGGCAACCCGGCCAGCTGTCTGACTTTCGTACCTTCGCTTACCGCCGACACCACCACCTCTCCTTCTCATGGCCGAACATCGGTCATGAGTTGGAGGGGGTGCCGGAATTTGCGTGCAGCAAAACACAAAGCCCAGCCGGTGGGCCAGCTGAGGAGTTTTAAGGAGGTGCAAAGTACGGCGCCCAGGCCAAAACTCCTCAGCTGGCCCGCCGGCTGGGCTTTGTGTGCAGTCCAGCACCCGGGCCAAGTCATCATTCACCCAGCCACGGCCGAGTTGGTCAACAAATTGCCGTCGGGAATCTATCCCTTATTTTGACCTTTTGTCCGCCTATTTGGGAGTGAGAAAGTTGGCAACCCTAACTCACAGAGCTGACCAGTTTCATCTCCTTGTTTTCTGTGAGGTCTTCAGACAAGTTTTATATTTAGATTTTAGTTTAGTTTATTGTCATGTGCACTTAAGTATATTTAAAAGCTTTTTTGTTACATGCTTTTCAGTCAGCAGGAAGACTATATATGTGAACGGCCTCACTGTAGACATGTATAGTTGATCTACACCTGCTCCCATATCTTAATTTTAGGTTTAATTTAATTTTCTAGGCCTGACCTAGTCTTCTCTCCAGCCTACAATTGATTACACTTCCAACAGCATAGAGAAGGGTGAACTGCAGTCACATTTTGTCCCTCTTCATAGACTAGATTTAAATGAATGTCTGAGTGAAATATTAACCGTAAAATGGCTGTTTGTCAGTTGTACGTAAGATCAAAGTAATACCGACAGCATGCTTCACAGGGCAAATGAAAAATACTTGCGTTTTATTATTATAAGGTCGATTTTCACATATTTCAGGAGATAAATAGTATGGTGTTCCAATGCACGTATGTGCTAACTCCATAGTACTGCAAGAATATAAAAACAACCAAAATAAGAAACATCAGCAACACAATTATACAATGCAACATGAGTATCTTGATACTTCTAAACCACTTTATGAGCTGCATTTTGGAATATCATACTTCAATTTAGATGTGTAAAATCATGAGGAGAACAGATGCGGTGAATACTCAGAGTTTTTTCCCCCAGGGTAGCTGAATCAGGAATGAGTGGACTTGGATTTATGGTGAAAGGGAAAAGATTAAATAGGAACCTGACGGCCAACTCTTTCCACACAGAAAGTGGTGGATATATGGAATTAACTGCCAGAGAAAGTAGTTGAGGCAGGTACATGAATAGGATGACAACATTTAAAATACATTTAAACAACATTTAAAATACATTTGGACAGGTACATGAATAGGATAAGCTCAGAGGGATATGGGCCAAACGCGGGCAGGTGGGACTAATGTAGGTGGGGCATCTTGGTTAGCATGAACGAGTTGGACTAACAGGCCAGTTTCTATGCTGTATGACACTATGCCTCTAAAGGGCCTGTCCCACTGTACGAGGTAATTCAAAAGCTCTCCCGAGTTTAAAAAAAAAATCAAACTCGTGGTAAGCACGTAGAATGTATGTAGCAGGTACGTCGGAGCTCGGGACATCTCTTAGCGACTCGTAACGCTAACGGCAGGTACTCGGGAAACACGGTAAGCTCGTGAAGACTCGTGAAGATTTTTCAACATGTTGAAAAATGTCCACAAGAGCCCAGAGTACCTACGAGCGGCTATTACCGTAGTTCTCCGAGTTTGAATCAGAGGATACTCGGGAGAACTCTTGAATTAGCTCGTACAGTGGGACAGGCCCTTTACTTTACAAATTTAATTTAGCTTCAATATTTTCTTCCATTCAACAAAATGAAACCAAAATGATCATCCTATATACCTTTAAGGAATCAAGATCCTGCAATGAGGATTGAATTTGAGACTGTTGCTACATTTTTCCATGATGTTAAGCAAAATATGCAATTTTTTAATGTGAAATGTAGTTCTCATGCTAATTGTTGTCATGGCAGCGAGAAATCGTGGAGACTTACATAAACACTGCTTTTCTTGTTTGAAAGAACACTTGTTCTGAGCCTGAAGGGTTCTTACCTGAATCATTGTTTATCCATTCCCTCCACAGATGCTGCCTGACCCGCTGAGTTGCACCAGCATTGGGTTTTGTGCTTGTTCTTTGCTCCTGATTCTCTGCTTTTGCCTATTACAGTACGTTCCATGCCTGCAGCCCTACTCTATTCCTATACAACTATTTGTGGAAACAACTGCCTTCACCTTGTCTGGCAATATTCGGAGTGAAATGCATTTACCTCATCGGTTTTCTAGCTTCCGTCTGAAGAAGGGTCTCAACCAGAAACGTCACCCATTCCTTCTATCTTCCGTGTAAACCAGAATGTGCAGTTCTTTCCACATACAACCACTGGTTTTTGACTCATAGAACCAGCGCGGTACAGCACGGCAGCTTCGACCCACCTTGTCCATGCCAGCCACGTTGGCATACTGGGCTAGTCCCACCTGCCCATGTTTGGTCCATATACCTCTAAACCCTCCCTATCCATATATCTGTCCAAATGTATTTTAAAAGTTGTAATTGTATCCGCTTCAATAGCTTCCCCTGGCAGCTCATTCCAGATACGGACTACCATCTGAGTGAAAAAGTTGCCCCTGAGGTCCCTCTTAAATCTCTACCCTCTCACCTTAAGCCTGTGCCCTCTACTTTGAGAATCCTCTGCCCTGGCGGAAAAAAAGACTGTGAGCGTTCACTTTTTCCATGCCCCTCATGATCTTGTACACCTCAATAAGGTCGCCCCTCAGCCTCCTACGCTCCAAAGAAAAAAGTTCCAGCCTATCCAACCTCTCCCTGTAACTCAAGCCCACAAGCCCAGGTAACATCCTGGTGAATCTCTCCTGAAAGACCCATTCATCAGAGGGAATAGTCTTTCTCTATCGCCATCAAAACCTCACTCCATTATCTCTTCACATACTTGATTTGAATGGTTTAACCCCCCCCCCCCCCTCATACCTGAAGCCCCTGGTATATCTCAGGATGCACAGGTCTGGACTCCCATCACATTATTTGTATTAGAATCCTGTAATATTAAAAACAACTTACTTGTTCAACATCCGTGCAATTCCAAAGTCTCCAAGTTTTGCAGTTTTTCCGTTGTTACAAAGAAAAATGTTCTAAGAATTAAAATATAAGTTAATTATTTTCATAAAATATCCCTGACAAAAATCACTCATTTACCTGAGCTATGCTTCAAAGAAAAAAAATCCCAGCCTCTCCAGCCTCTCCCTATAACTGAAGGCCACAAGCCCAGGTAACCTCCTGGTGGATCTCATGCACCTTTTTTTACAACCTAATGACATCCTACCTGTAGTTGTTTCAATTATCACAATTAGAATTATAGGGACTGATTCAGTAGTAACTATTATATATTTAATCCTGATATCCTGATAATATTTAGTGTATACAGTCATGAGGGGAATAAATAGGGTGAATGCCCTTTATTTTACCGAGAGTAGGGGAATCAAGAACTAGAGGACATAGGTTGAAGGTGAGAGGGCAATGCTTTAAAGGGAACCTGATGGGCAATGTTTTCACACAGAGGGTGATGGAAATGTGGAATGAGCTGTCAGAGGAGGTAGTTGAGGCAAGTGCTATAAAATCATTCAAAAGACATTTAAAATACATCAGGCAAAAGGTATAGAAGTGTTAAAATGCACACCTCCACATTCAGGGACACAGTTTCTTCCCAGCTGTTATCAGGTCACTGAACCATCCTACCAAAAACTAGAGAGCAGTCCTGAGCTATTATCTACATCTTTGCAGACCCTCGGACTATCTTTGATTGGACTTTATTGGACTTGATCTTGAATTAAACTTTATTCACATTATTCCCTTTATCATGTATCTGTACATTGTGGATGGCTCAATTGGAATCATGTATTGTCTTTCCGCTAACTGGTTAGCATGCCATAAAAACGTTTCAAGATATCTCGATACACGTGACAATAAACAAAACTCAAACTCAAACATTTGGACATGTACAGGTATGATTGGACGGATATGAGCCAAACACAAGCAGGTGGGACTAGCATAATGGGGCATCTTGGTCGGCATAGGCAAGTTGGGTCGAAGGGCCTGTTTCCATGCTGTATGGCTCTATAAAACATTTAAATGTAAAATCGTCCAGGAAAAAAAGGTATAAAAGTGCCGCGAAGCTTCAAAGGAATTTGATCTCACCTGGCCACTATTATTTGTTTCATTTTTTACCTGTTGGACTTTACCTGTGCCTTGATGTCCCGGTGTAGCACCTTCCGATCATGAATGTGCTTCAGTCCTAGACAGATTTGTACAAACCAATCTAAAATCTGGGAAAAAATATATAGGGAAACACCGGTTATATAGTTTTGACATTTAAAACACGAGGACATTTAATCGTGGAGAAAACAATAAATGTCACTTTTACGTACGCAGATGCTGAAATTTTGAGAAAAACACAAAGTACTGGAGGAACTCAGCAGGTTGGGCAGCATCTTAGAGGGAATGGTGATACATTGTTACTATTCTGTAGATTGATTGAGTAGGAGGGAGAAAGCTAGAAAAGAGAGGGTAAGGGCAGGACAATGCCAGGCAAGTGATAGGTGGATGCAGGTGAGGCGGGGTGATTGGGAGATGGGCGGAGTAAGTGAGGAAGGCTGGAGGTGAAAAGGAGACAAAAGGGTGTCAGATACAGTAAGGAGGAGAGGAGTGAAATGTAAAGCCGGACGGAGGGACGTGGGTTGAAGGCGGGGAAAGAGGAGGGGGTCTTCAAGCCCTCTGATTCTCAAGAGAGTTTATTGTCATGTGTCCCTGATAGGACAATGAAATTCTTGCTTTGCTTTAGCACACCAGAACATAGTAGACACAAATACAGAACGGATCAGTGTGTCTATATACCATTGGACACTAATGGACGTATACCATTGTATACATATATACACACATGAATAAATAACCTGATGAAGTGCAAATAAACAGATTATGGGCTATTAATGTTCAGAGTTTTGTCCGAGCCGAGGTTAATAGCCTGATGGCTGTGGGGAAGTAGCTATTCCTGAACCTGGTCATTGCAGTCTTCAGGCTCCTGTACCTTCTACCTGAAGGTAGTGGGGAGATGGGTGTATGGCCCCGATGGTGTGGGTCCTTGATGATGCTGCCAGCCTTTTTGAGGCAGCGACTGTGATAGATCCCCTCGATGGACAGGAGGTCAGAGCCGATGATGGACTAGGCAGTGTTTACTACTTTTTGTAGTGTTTTCCGCTCCAGGGTGCTCAAGTTTCCGAACCAAGCCACGTTGCAACCAGTCAGCATGCTCTCTACTGTGCACCTGTAGAAGTTAGAGAGAGTCCTCCTTGACAGACCAACTCTCCGTATGCCTTTGTCTTTGAGCTTGCAAGCACAGTACCTGCCCACCTCTTAAAATTGGGTTTTCAATTCCCACCTCTCCCCACCTGAACATGACAATACCACACATCAAAAGAAGACAAAGTGCAGGAAATGATTCAGCGGGTTAGGCGGCATCAATGGAGACAGAGAGAGAGCGCTAATCTTACAAGTCAGTGAGCCATTGTCAGAATTGGAAAACACCGAGCAGACTTGGGTGCTTGAACACATGTCCAACCCAGATCTGTTCCACCCTGATCTGTCATCTCATCATCATAGAATCATACAGCATGGAAACAGCTCCTTTGGCCCAACTTGCCCATGCTGAACAACTGGTCCCACCTGCGTGCATTTGGCCCACTTGGTTTTGCCCTAGACCTTTCCTATCCATGTAGCTGTCCAAGTGTCTTTGTGTCCTCTGTACATGTACTTTGATGTGCTCATGTTCACACGTCACAGATCATTTAGTGACGTTCATCTTTCCGTGTCCCACATCCCACCTTCCATCTCACATCCACCTTCCAAGCCAAGTGCATACTCAGTCCCTACCTGCTCCTCGTCAAAGCGAACACCATGCTGCATGTTGACTCTGTGCATCAGGTCACCACCATCACAGTATTCCATTACTATGTACAGATTTTGTCTCTCTGCAAATGAGGTACAAATTATTACATAAGATAGACACAAAAAGCTGGAGTAATTCAGCGAGACAGGCAGAATCTCTGGAGAGGAGGAATGGGTGACGTTTCGGGTCGAGGTCCTTCTTCAGTCTGGTTAGGGATAAGGAAAACGAGAGATATGGACAATAATATAGAGAGATAAAGAACAATGAATGAAAGATATGCGAAAAAGTAACGATGATAAAGAAACAGGCCATTGTTAGCTGAAAACAAGAAGCTAGTGCAACTTGAGTGGTGGTGGGATAAAGAGAGAGGGAATCCCGGGGTTACTTGGAGGTAGATAAATCAATATCATACCACTGAGCTGTAAGCTGCCCAAGAGAAATATGCAATTTCTTTCCTCCAACATTGTTACTTTTGTAAACGATGCCTGTGGTTTCTTTAAAGGCAAGTTCTTTAACCAACATTATCTTTAAATGAAGTTTGAGAAAGTATTCAAAAAATAAAATCTTTCCGCCAACAAACAAGAGATGATGGAAGTCGATTTTAATTTTGTGCTGTGCTAACCAAGTGGGATCCAGCACGTTGGAAACTCACTGACCAGACAATTTGGGAAACCGAGGTGCACTGTGTTCAGTTTGGTCACCCTGTCATAGGAAGGATGTTGTTACGCTGGAAACTGTGCAGAGAAGATATATGAGAATGCTACCAAGACTTGAGGGCCTGAGCAAGAGAGAGAGGTTGGGCAGGCTAAGACTGTATTCCTTGGAGCAGGAGGATGAGGGGTGATCTTATAGGCTGTATAAAATCATGTGGGAAATAGATACGGTGAATGCACAGTCATTTACCCAGAGGGGAATCAAGAACCAGAGGGCAGGGGTTTAACGTGAGTGGGGAAAGATTTATTGGGAACCTGAGGGGCAACTTTTTCTTGGTTCTTGGTTACTTGGTCCTCCAAAATATTCCAACTGGAATTTAAACTAGAGGTGGGACACAGATGGTGGTGGGAATATGGAATGACTTGGCAGAGGAGGTAGCTGAGGCAGGTACTATAACAACAATTAAGGGACATTTTTTGGACAGGTACATGGATAGGAAAGGTTTAGAGAGATATGGGCCAAACATGGGCCAATTGGACTAGTGTAGATGGGGCATCTTGCTTGGTATTGGCAAGTTGGTCAAAGGGCCTGTTTCGGTGCTGTATGACTCCATAAGCCATTAATACATTGCTAGGCACAAGTGGTGACTGGGATCCAGATAATGGGGCAGCCCACCAGAGTTTGGTTCCAGGTAGATCTTATAGAATGGATGGAACCTATGGGGATCAGCAACATGGGAGATCCAAACATCCCTTGGATTGATCAAGAAACTATTCTAACTCCTTCTGGACCCACCAAAGAAGCTGTTTGCTGTTAGGTATTTGGATCTCATCGTCTCCTGAAGCACAGCACCAGTCACAATGGACTATAAACTAAGATTATGAAGACACATAGGACTGCAGATGCTGGAGGAACTTAGCTGGTCAGGGAGCATCCCTTGTCATGCATCTATAGACTGTAAATGGCTCGATTGAAATCATGTATTGCCTATCTACTGACTGGATAGCATGCAACACAAGCTTTTCACAGTACCTCAGTACATGTGACAATAAACTGAACTAAAGCATCTTTGAAGGGAATGAACACGCAACATTTCAGGTTGGGACCCTTCATCAAACCTATGCCCTCTTCTTCTTCTTTCGTGTGGCGTGCACAGCCTAAAGTTGTTGGACAACTTGTTCTATTTGATCTTCCGTTTGTGCACGTTGAGTTGATTGCATTAGTCGAAACAGGGCGGACCACAAGAAGGTTGCAATCTTCCACCCCCAAACCAATGCCCTCTGGGTTCCTGATTCCCCTAACCTGGGTGAAGGGCTCTGTGCATTCACTCGATCTATCCATCGTGATTTTATAAATGTAAGAAAAATTGGTACCTTCAAATGAATCCAGAAATGTAACGATGTTGGGGTGTTTCATTTTTTCCAGGAGAGTCACTTCTTTGAAGGAAGCCTCCTTTTCTTTCTGGCGCATCTGAAAGTAGAAGGAGGCAAGAAAACTGACCATGTGTTAGTTCTCAAAAGTGAACATGTTGAAAGTTCTCAGTAGGTGAGCTCATGACGAGGGAACAATAGTTAACATTTCAGGTCATGAACCACACAATAGGAATTCCTTGCAGCATATTTACTAACATTGACAAGGCACTGGGCAGAGAAAGGGGGCAGGTTGGTTTTGTCTTTGTCTGTGAGAGTGCCGTTTCTACACTACTCCCACTTTCCCCTCTCATATCCCAAACATCTCCCACACATATAGAAACAAGGAATTGAAGATGTGGTTTATAAAAAAAGTGTAGTAATTCAGCCGGTCAGGCAGCATCTCTGAAGGGCATGGATAGGCGACGTTTCAGGTTGGGATCTTCTCCAACCACCCTAGATTCTCCTGCCATCCACTTGTACTCAGGGACATTTACTGTGGAAGCTTCATGTGCAGTTTAACTGGACAATCCCAACTTTCCAACCCTCTCTTCCACAGATCCTCACAATAACAAATGTCAATCATAAAAAGGACACTAGGGAACCTAAACAGTGAGAGTATGAGAGGGAGGGGATGGCTAATCATCGTGGTAAACCACGTGGGGCAGATTCCTGCAGGTAATGTCGATGAAATTAGAGAAGCTTAGGTGTGTTGGAGAGATTTAAAAAAAACACAAAGTGCCAGAGTCATTTGAGGCTCTTGGACTATCTTTAATCGGACTTTGCTGGACTTTATCTTGCACTGAAAATTATTCCCTTTGACATAGAAACATAGAAAATAGGTGCAGGAGTGGGCCATTGGCCCTTCGAGCCACCACCGCCATTCAACATGATCATGGCTGATCATACAAAATCAGTACCCCGTTCTGGCTTTTTCCCCATATCTCTTGATTCCATTAGCCCTAAGAGCTAATTCTAACTCTCTCTTGAAAACATCCAGTGAATTGGCCTCCACTGCCTTCTGTGGCAGAGAATTCCACAGATTCACAACTCTCTGGGTGGAAATGTTTTTCCTCATCTCAGTCCTAAATGGCCTACCCTTTATTCTTAAACTGTGACTCTGGTTCTGGACTCCCCAAACATCTGGAACATTTTTCCTGCATCTAGCCTGTCCAATCCCTTAAGAATGTTATATGTTTCTATAAGATCCCCTCTCATCCAGTGAATACAAGCCCAGTCGACTCATTCTTTCATCATATGTCAGTCCCGGTAATTAACCTGGTGAACCTACGCTGCACTCCCTCAATAGCAAGAATGTCCTTCATGTATTTGTACGCTGTGGATGGCTCGATTGTAATCATGTATTGTCATCCTGCAGACTGGATAGCACACAACAAAAGCTTTTCACTGTACCTCGGTACACGTGGCAATAAACTAAACTAAACTAACTCAAGTAGCATCTGAAGAGAATCTGGATAGATGACATTTCGGGTCTGGACCCTTCTTCAGAGAAGAGGAAGTTAGGTAAGGGCTAGGAGATAATCAGGAAGACTGGGGAGAAAAACAGGGAAGCAGAATTGAAAATGGAAAAGTTGCTGAAATAAATTTTAGGTACCATTTTAACATGTTTAACTAGTTAGGTAATTATTGCAAATGCAAAATCAAAAATTAGCTACAGAACCTTTGTGTTTATTTTTCAAAAATGTATAAAAGCTATTTTTGTTGAAGTTTCTGAGCAGAGTCGATTTATTTCAAATGCCAAGCTCACCTTTGCTGTTTTAATCTCTTTTATCACAACCTGTGTGCTGTGACCTTTGTCTTTAACCAAGAAAGCTTTTCCAAATGCTCCTTTACCAATCTCCCTGATGACGTCATATTTATCCATTGTGGTAGATAATCTGCCGCAAACCTAAAATAGAACATACAGTTGTCTACTTATGAACTTAAAGGTCATTTGTATTGTCGGCATTGTGGCAATAGTAGAAAAGCCACAATTTTCAAAATTAACACAAAATGTCAAGAGTCAAGAGTGTTTAATTGTCATATGTAACAACAATAGACCAATTACATTCTTACTTGCTGCAGTTGAACGGGTCCGTAAACTCAATTTGCACAGATGAATGTACACTAATCAATAATACAATAAATTATCAATAATACTTGATAATTACATTCCTTCTGACATTCCTTCTCCATCTCCCCCCCCCCCCCCCACCCAAGTCGCACTAGCTTCTCATGTTCACACTATAAACAGCTTACAATGGCCTGTTTCCTTTATCATCAATACTTTTTTGCATATCTTTCATTCATTGTTCTTTATCTCTCCACATCACTGTCCATATCTCTCGTTTCCCTGATCCTTGACCAGTCTGAAGAAGGGTCTCGACCCGAAACGTCGCCTATCTCCTTCGCTCCTTAGATGCTGCTGCACCCGCTGAGTTTCTCCAGCTTTTTTTGTAACTATCAATAATACTTGGTAACCTTAAACCACAAGTGGTCTGTAGTGCAACTAAAAGCACACCCATGGAAGATCATAGTTGCTGAGGTTAGTATTGCGTAGTGCCGTTAAGCTTGGTTCCTACATAGTCAAAAGTTTAATTTAGGTAGGCAGTATTAGGCTGCTTTTAGGAAACATTATTATATCACTCAGCTTTTCCTGAGCTATTGTACAACGCTAAAAGTTGCAATGATAATGTCACGAAGTTAACAGCCTCCTCAGATAAACACCCATGAATTTCCAACCTATATTTGAATCTCTAACTAAAGATAACCTAAGAACAAAGATCCTAAGGAGAAACAAGGAACTGTGGATGCTGGTTTACAAAAAAAAGGCACAGAGTGCTGGAGTAACGCAGCGGGTCAGGCAGCATCTCTGGAGAACCTTTGAGTCCCATCTGTGGGACTCTTCTTTAGACTGAACCTACATTTGTTTTTTTTAATCATAGAGCCATTAAGCGTAAAAACAGACTCTCCATCTACTACATCTCTGATGGCACCTATCTACACTAATCCAAATGCCTCTCTCACATCCCCAATAATTCCCCCCCCCCCCTCCAAATAATCCTTCCCCATCCAGCCTAGGTTCTCAGCCTAGGCACCTATGTACATTTGGGGAATTTTACAGTGGCCAAATAATTTGACAACCCATACATCTCTGAGATCTGGGAGGAAACTAGAGCACCTGAATGAAACCTATGTGGTTACAGAGAGAACATACAAACTCCATTGAGGCAGCACCCAATGTCATAATTGAATCCCAGTCTCTGGAACTGTGTGAGGTAGTAATATTAACAAGAACATTTTTAAACTCCATCAGCCATTCCTTGGCTCACTGGCCCAGTTGATTCAGATCGTGTGATACACTTGGATAAAAACATTCTTCACTGTCCACTATACTACCAAATATAGTGACATCTGCAAACTTACTGACCATGCTACCTATGTTGACATCCAAATTGTTAACATAAATAATGGACCAAGCATCTACACCACCTATTACAGGCCGAGAGTCTAAAATACACCTTCTACCACCACCCTCTGCCTCCTTCCTTCAAGCCAATTATGTAACCAATTATCTAGCTCACCCTGAATCCAGTGTGATCTAACCTTCCAGACCAGCCTACCACGAGGAACCTTGGCAGAGGATTTGTCATATATTTTTGCTTAAAGTGCCGTTTCAAAAGCAGTCAACCTCAAACTCCTTTACAGGGGAGGGGTGAAAATGAACCTGTGATCGCTTCAGATAGAGTGGAGAGAGGACAGGGAAGGAGAGGGACAGAGGTGGCAGAGGGAGGGGGACAGATATAAAGTGGAGGTGGAGAGAGAGACAGACAGAGAGGGAGAGAGTGGAAAAAGAGATGGGGGGGCAGGCAGGAGAGCGAGAGTGACAGTGGGTGTGGGGAGAGAGAGGGAGAGCGTGGAGAGAGAGAGACAGAAACACAGATAGCGAGAGAGAGTGGAGGGAGACAGAGAGATGGAGACAGAGAAAGACAAACAGGGACAGAGAGAGAGAGAGAGAGTGTGTGTGTGTAGGAAGGAAGTGCATGTTTATACCGAAGATGGACATGGACACAGGATGGATGATGTTTCGGGTCGGGACCCTTCTTCCGAGTGGAGACAGAGAGGAACGAGGGAGGATCAATTTACAATATGATGCATAGACTGGGTCAGTTTATGTGTATGAAGGAACTGCAGATGCTGGTTTACACCGAAGATAGACTCAAAACGCTGGAGTAACTCAGCGGGACGGGCAGCATCTCTGGAGAGCAGGAATGGGTGACATTTCGGGTCCAGACCCTTCTTCAGTTTGAAGAAAAGTCCCCCATTCCTCCTCTGCAGAGATGCTGCCTGTCCCGCTGAGCAACTGCAGCGATCTGTGCCTATCTGGGTCAGTTGATAGCTGGTTACCATGACGACAGCCACAGTCAGGGCGGCCGGGCTTCCCGCCGACGCTGCTGCAGCATCCCTCCTCCCCTCTCCTCCCCTCTCCCCCTCCCCTCCCTTCCCCATCACCTCGCCTCACCTGACCTCACCTGGTCCCCCGCCACCGGGGCCCAGCTGCAGCCCCAGCCGTCGGTCGGCCCGTCGGTCGGTGTGGGCCCGGCCCGGCCCGGGCTCCGCGCGGTGCATCCTGGGGCTTGTAGTCCCTCCCACCATGGCAACCGAAGCCTCCCGCTCACACCGAACTACAGCCCCCGGCGTGCACCGCGGCCCGCACCGGCACCCGCCGCCGCCCTCGGCCAATCAGTCAGCGTGGTGGCGCAGCTTCAGCCCATCAGCCCAGACTATCTCCCACCTCCACACACGCTGACCGTCCTCGTAAGGTCATAAGTGATCAGGATTTCGCCCCATCAAGTCTACTTTACTAAAAGTAAAGTGGATAGGTATATGGACGGGAAGGGAATGGAGGGGCGTGGTCTGAGTGCAGGTAGATGGGACTAGGGGAAAATAAATGGTCGGCACGGACTGGAAGGGCCGAGAGGGCCTGTTTCCGTGCTGTAATTGTTATATGGTTACTCCGGGTTGGAAGATTGCAACCTTCACGTGGTCCGCCCTGTTTCGACTAATGCAATCAACTCGACGTGCACAAACGGAAGATCAAATAGAACAAGTTGTCCTACAACTTTCGGCTGTGCACGCCACACGAAAGAAGAAGTCTACTCCGCCATTCAATCATGGCTGATCGATCTCTCCCTCCTAACCACATTCCCCTGCCATCTCCCCATAACCTCTGACACCCGTACTAATCAAGAGTTTATCTATCCCTACCTTAAAAATATCCACTGACTTGGCCTCCACAGCCTTCTGTGGCAAAGAATTCCACAGATTCACCACCCAATGACTAAAGAAATTTCTCATTCCCTTCCGAAAAGAACGTCCTTTCATTCTGAGACTATGACCTCTAGGCCTAGACTCTCCCACACTAGTGGACCTGTTGGATATCTCGGTATATGGTTCTCACACACGTTTAGAGGCCACTATAGATAGAGAGGACAGGCAGAACCTTTCTCCCAGGATGGAAATATCAATGACTGGAAGGCACAGTGAGGGGGGAAAAACTTTAAAGGAGGCATACAGGGCAAGTTTTTATTACTGAGATGGTAGTGGGTGCCTGCAATGCGTTGCCGGGAGTGGAGGCAGATACGATAGTGGTTTTCAAGAGACTTTTGGATAGGCATATTGTGCCTTTTGGATAGCACAAGTGCCTGTTCTTTTGCTGTGTAGACAAAAATGCTGGAGAAACTCAGCGGGTGAGGCAGCAGCTATGGAGGGAAGGAAATAGACAATGTTTCGGGTCAACACCATTCTTATTTATGCTTACATCCTCCTGTCTTTAGATCTCCACTCTGACAGTGTCTGACACTCTTTTGTCTCCTTGTCACTTACACCACCCATCTGCCAATCCCCCCACCATTTGCATCCACCCATCACTTGCCAGGCTTTGTCCTACCCCACCTCACCCTTTCCAGCTTTCTCCCCCCTACTTCATTAGGCTGAAGGTTCCCGATTAAAACATCGTCCGTCCATTCATCCACCAATGCTGCCTGATCCGCTGACTTCCATCAGCACTTATAATTCTGTTTGCATTGTCTTTACAGCTGCATAATCGTACTCTGCGATACAGTCAACATCCAGCATGCATGCGAGCTGGTTTAGAATTTATTTGATAGTATTTTAGTGGGTCGCAGCACATGTACATCTGGCTGACACCTATCCACAACTTTGTCACAGGTTTTACAGCAAACATTGCTGGAATGCAACATCTTTTACAGATGCTTCTCTCTGTCGCATCTGTGAATAATACAAGCATTGGCAAGCTTCTTCAACCATATTGCAGCACGCTGATGCAGCAGTAGAGTTGCTACCTTACAGTGCTTTCTGCGTCGGAGACCCGGTTCAATCCCGACTACGGGTGCTGTCTGTACGGAGTTTGTATGTTCTCCCCGTGACTTGCGTGGGTTTTTTCCGAGATCTTTGGTTTCCTCCCACGCTCCAAAGATGTACAGGTTCGTAGGTTAATTGGCTTGGTAAATGTAAAAATTGTCCCTAGTATGTGTAAGATAATGATAATATGCAGGGATCACTGGTTGGCGCAGACCTGGTGGGCCGAAGGGCCTGTTTCCGCACTGTATGTCTAACCTAACCTAAACTATTGGAGTTCTCTCAGACTCCAACCCAAGTCCAAGCCATTAGATTTAAGTAAGCATTACCTAGTTAAACATTTGAAGCAACCTTTACGTATCCAATTATCAGCATGGATTTGTAGGGATCTAGAAGCCTCCATGACAATGACTTCTCTCGTTGGTTTGATAATGTCCATGTGTTGTTAGAACTTTCTTAATGCATAGGTTTTCTATTTGGTAGACACGGTGTCCATTTTGATTGAAAGAAAGAGCTTGGATTAGTATTACAAAATATGAATAACATTTAATACATTATCAATAAATCTTAAACCAGCAGAGCAATAAGCAAAAGTAATCATCAGTGATCTAGTGCTTACTCCCACAGTAAAGTCTGGTGAACAGCTCCCATTAGTGGACGATCGCTTGCAAATTGTGAAGCTAGAGGAAGGAATGTGCGTGGAAGGGGTCTAGTTTAGCAACTCCTCAATTATTTTGTCGCACACTGTCTTTTCATCTCTGACCTATGTCCACCACCTGCCTATCAACCACCCCTCATCTCACCTGTATTAATCTATTACCTTCCAGCCTTCATCCTTTCTCTCTTCCTGTTTCTTTGCCCCACACCTACAATCAGTCTGAAGTAGGGTCCCGCCCCAAAATGTCACCTATTCATGTTCTCCAGAGATGCTATCTGCTGAGTTACTCAAGTCAAGAGTGTTTTATTGTCATATGTCCCAGGTAGGACAATGACATTCTTGCTTGCTGCAGCACAACAGAATATGTAAACATAGTACATAACAGGAGAAAAAAAGTTCAGTGTGTATATATCCACATATTTTTAAAAATCTGACAATGTACATCTGACGACCAAATCAATTCAAATGAAAATAAATTTAATTTGTAACATTGAGATCAATATCAGCACTTTAAAGAGTGTTCTCCAGCAACTTCTTAATTTCATCCACCCAGTCTGGTTCATCATCTTCCTCAAAGTCCCTGCAACAGAGAAACAGGCAGACACATTACACCAGCAAAGGACCATTTCTGGACCCGTTTCATTCAGTCTTGGTCACGGCGGGAGTCGGGTAGACAATCCATCACGGGGATCGATCCCACTGGCTCCAGACAACCCTGGAGGTCAATGCACTCACAAGGATAAGGAAACCGAACAGTGCTTGAGAATTTGAGTGTACAGTGTTAAGACAGCAAGTTGCAGCAGTCACATCTGCCTACTCCTCAAAGCCCCTGGAGCTCAGTCCTTACTAATCTACCTTGGAGATGATATGGAGTATTGGGAAGAAGGTGCACATTAATGGAACAAGGTTGAGTGGGGATGTGGGAGGGAGATAGTGAGAGGAATATTAAGATTGTTGGTCTGCAGATTGGGACTGGAATTATTTCGAGGAATATTATGAAACTTCATTAATTAGACAACCTAGAAGTGCCAATGAATTGGAGGGTTGTTTAAGAAGGAACTGCAGATACTGGAAAACTCGAAAGTAGACAAAAAATGCTGGAGAAACTCAGCTGCTGAGGCAGCATCTATGGAGAAAAGGAGTAGGTGACGTTTTGGGTCGAGACCCTTCTTTCGACCTGAGACGTCGCCCACTCCTTTTCTCCATAAATGCTGCCTCACCCGCTGAGTTTCTCCAGCATTTTTTTTGTCTACATTGAATTGGAGGCAATTAGTTTAGAAATTGGAAGATGATTGTGACAAAAAGATATTGCTCTTGCTGGATGAGGTGGCAAGTGCATCATTCTGGAGGGTCAATTGAATGGAGTTGATGATCTCCATCTCGATAATTATTTTGCAATATCTGGACTACATTAAGTTGTCCAACAGGAAGAGTGGGTACAAATTAAACTCTCAGAAAACCCAACTGTATTTTGGAGTGCAGCGGGCATTGTGTTGCAGGATTTGGAAATAAGCATCTCAATGAGATCGGGATGGCTTCTGATGACAACCAGAGAACAGACTTTGCACTTCAGCGTGGGCCCCTGCTCTACTTCACCTTCCACACTACAAGTGTTAGGTGCGTGGGCGTGGGCCCCTGCTCTAAGAGCGTGGGCCCCTGCTCTAAGACACCTTCCACACTACAAATGTTAATCCAGAAAGGAGGAAATGCTCTTGCCCACTGAGCCTTCTAAAGGCAGTAGCTGAGGTTTTCTGCAGCATTGCCCGAATGACGTTTGATCTTACGTGTCTTCATCATCGGATCTGGGCTCGGATCTCTCTGGATCCAGCTGGATTGTTTCCATTCCACCGTCGACATCATCAGCCTTTCCGGCGTCAGCTGAGAGTGGGCCCATGAGACAGGTTGCAGACTCTGGAGAAACAAGCTCGGTTAGTCCGTTTAAACATTAATGGCAGAAGATCATTTTACAACCTAGTGCTCACATTTAGTGCCCTCAGCCCTTGTAATTAGCTGACTTCCTATCCACATACTCATGCGGATAGCCAGGTATTATTGCAGCCATCGGTAAACAACGCACAGACCAGCACAGCCCTCTTCTCCAGTGTCTGTACAGCACAGAAGCAGGCCCTTCGGCCCATCTTGATCATGTTGACCAAGTTGGCATAGTGGGATAACCCCATTTGGCCTGTATCCCTTGAAACCCATCCTGTCCATATATCTGTCCAAATGTCTTTTAAAGTCGTAATTGTATCCGTTTCTATAGCTTCCTCTGGCAGCTCATTCCAGATACAGGCTACCCTTGGAGTACAAAAGTTGTCCTTAAATCCCTCTTACATCGCTCCCCTCTTGCTGGATAGGTAGATACAGGTGAGAGGTGGAAAACAGATAATGAGAAAGAAATGTAACAATTTTCCATTTGTAACTCTTATTCTTACCTCCTTTATTTATCGTGTAGGTTTTAGAAGCCAGGTTTGAGTTAATATTCTGCAAGAAATTAAGAACTGTTTCGGGAGGTTCTTGGTCCCATTGTTTTCGCAGATTGATTTTTGGAAACACTGAAACACCGTCACCTAATAAATAGCAAGGTGTCAATATCACCGTATAGAGTAATGGAGTGATACAGCATGGAAACAGGCCCTTCGGCCCTACTTGCCCACGCCAGAAACATGTCCCACCTGCCTGACTTGGCCCATATCCCTCTAAACCTGTTCTATCCATGTTCCTGTCTGCACGTTTCATAAATGTTATGACAGTACCTGCCTCAACTACCTCCACCAGCAGCTCGTTCCATACACCCACCATCCTTTGTGTAAAAGAAGTTACCCCTCAGGTTCCTGTGAAATCTTCCCCAGCCCATGTATGAATCAAAACATTCCCACAAAGATCTGTAAAGATCAGCACTCTCTAAAGCAGTAGCTGTAAGTTACCGCGATGATCTTCGCCAGCGGTGAGTACTGACGAGAGCGGTGCATTCTCAAGGATGCCCAGCACCGTGTCCGGAGCGAACTCATTCCACTGCCGTCGAGCAGCCTTCCCTCGGACTCTGGAACTGTGTATCACCGCCTGCTCCCCCCTCGGCGTCACTGTGAAGGAGGGTAAAAACAAGTTGGAAGGTGAAGGGGAGAACCCGATTACACAAACCATGCACTATTTTATTCCGTCACAGATATTAATCTCAGCTTTTCACGATCAGGAAACAGAACCGTTTAATGCCTAATTTGGTTGATCATGTTTCTCTTTTTATGATATGATGTGACATTGTTAAGGAAACAACAGAGGAATCTCCATCCATTGGAAACTGCACCGGTAGAGCTGCTGCCTTACAGGGTCAGGGACTGAGGTTCGACCCTGACTACGGGTGCTTGTCTGTACAGAGTTTGTACATTCTCCCTGTGACCGCATGTGTTTTCTCCGGGCGCTCCGGTTTCCTCCCACACTCCAAAGACATACAGGCTTATAAGTTAATTGGCTCCAGTAAATTATAAAATTATCCCTTGTGTGTGTGTGTGTGTGTGTGTGTGTGTGTGTGTGTGTGTGTGTGTGTGTGTGTGTGTGTGTGTGTGTGTGTGTGTGTGTGTGTGTGTGTGTGTGTGTGTGTGTGTGTATGTGTGTGTGTGTGTGTGTCAGCATGGACTCGGTGGGCAGAAGGGCCTGTTTCCATGCTGTATCTGCATCTGTAATCTCACTCACTGTAACTTGCCTCACATCAGAAATCTGCTCAAACTCTTGTCACATTTTCAAATATATAAATATTGCTGCTTAGAGCACTATTTGTCGTTTTCTTAACAATGTTACATCACATCACAAAAAGAGAAACATGATCAACCAAATTAGGCATTAAACAGTTCTTTCTCCTCTTCCATCATAGATGAGGCTCTCACTAGGGTCGCCTCGATATCCCACAGCTCCGCTCTTGCTCCCCCTCCCCTCCCCTCAGTCATAACAGGGATAGAATCCCCCTGGCCCTCAATTCCACCCCATCAGCCATCGCATGCAGCACATAATCCTCCAACATTTTTGCCACCTCCAACAGGATCCCACCACTGGCCACATCTTCCCATCTCCACCCCTTTCTGCTTTCCGCAGAGACCGTTCCCTCCGCAACTCCCTGGTCAACTCATCCCTTCCCACCCAAACCACCCCCTCCCCAGGTACTTTCCCCTGCAACCGCAGGAGATGCAACACCTTCCCTGTACCTCCCCCCTCGCCTCCATCCAAGGACCCCGACGGTCCTTTCAGGTGAGGCAGAGGTTCACTTGCACCTCCTCCAACCTCATCTACTGTACCTGCTGTTCCAGGTGTGGACTCCTATATTGGTGATCGTTTCACTGAACACCTTCACTCAATCCTCCTAGACGTACCTGATCTCCCGGTTGCTAAACACTTTAACTCCCCCTCCCATTCCCACGCTAGCCTTTCTGTCCTGGGCCTCCTCCATTGTCAAAGTGAGGCCCAGCGCAAATTGGAGAAACAGCACCTCATATTTCGCTTGGGCAGCTTATACCCCAGCGGTATGAACATTGACTTCTCTAACTTCAAGTAACCCTTGCTTTCCCTCTCTCTTCATCCCTACCCCTTCCCAGTTTTACAACCAGTTTTACTATCCCCAATTACATTTTATCTCTTTGCTTTGTTGTTAACATCTCCTAGCTAACAATGATCTAATCTACCTTTTCCTTAATCTCCATTCCCTTTGTCCTCTTTTCACATCTTACACTATGTATCCCCCCCTCTCCTGACATCAGTCTGAAGAAGGGTCTCGACCCAAAACGTCACTCATTCATTCTCTCCAGAGATGCTGCCTTTCCCGCTGAGTTACTCCAGCATTTTGTGTCTACCAACAGTATTTGATTAGTTGATTGATTGAAAGATACAGTGAGGAAGCAGGCCCTTCGGCCCACCAAGTCCACGCCAACCATCGATCACCCATTCACACTGGTTCCATGTTATCCCACTTTCTCATCCATTCCCTACGCACTAGTGACAATTTACAGAGGCCAGATAACCTAAAAATCCTCATGTTTTTGGTTTGTGCAAACTCCAGACCAGGGTCAGTATTGAACCCGGGACTGGCGCTGTGAGGCAGCGGTTCTATCAATAACAGGAAAAGACGGCTGATAGGATATTAAAATAGGAAGTCCAAAAATCAAATATCCCAGTAAGAATTACGTGATTTTCAAGTAAAATACAAATTATTGCAATATGTCAATGTCAATATTGTCATCAATGGGACAAGTGCAAAATCTGTGCAGCCTGTAAAAGATGCCAGTTACACCTGGACAATTGGCACATGTGTAGATTGAGGAACAGATTACAGAGCATGTAACAGATTACTTCACCTTCCATTTGAGAAGCAGTTACTTCGAATGTTTTTTGCGCCAGACCCTTGGCGATGTTTTTGCCTTCTGCCGCATTCCATTTCCGAGTAGCTGGAGATTCCTCTGTCGTTTCCTTAACATTGTTACATCATTCCACAAAAAGAGAAAAATTATCAACCAAATTAGGCATTTAACAAATACTGAGATTAGGATATGATTAACCTAACATGGATCCCCAAATCAGCACCTCAGAGTCATAGTCTTACAGTGTGGTAACAAGCGCTTCGACTCAATTTGCCCACACCAGACACACCAGACAACATCTACACTAGTCCCACCTGCCTACATTTGGCCCATATGCCTCTAAACCTGTCCTATCCTGCCTAAATGTTTCTTAAACAGTACAATAGTATCTGCCTCAACCGGCAGCTCATTCCACACATCTACCACCCTTTGCGTGAAAAAGTTACCCCTCAGGTTCCTATTAAATCTTTTCCCCTTCACCTTCAACCTATGTCCTCTGGTCCTCGATTCCCCTACTCTGGGTAAGAGACTCTGCAATCTACCCAATCTATTCCCCTCATGATTTTGTACACCTCTATAAGATCACCCCTCATCCTCCTGCGCTCCAAGGAATAAAGTCCTAACCTGCCCAACCTCTCCCTGTAGTTCATGCCCTCGAGTCCTGGCAACATCCTCGTTAATCCTCTGCACTCTTTTCAGCTTGAACACAACTCCAAATGCAGCCTGGATATCTTGTTCAACTGCGACATAATGTTTTAACTTCCATAGTTTAGAGATAGAGCATAAAAAGCAGGCCCTTTGGCCCTCCGAGTCTGCGCCAACCATCAGTCACCTGTACACCATTTATATCCTACACATTGGAGCAACTTACAGAACTCAATTAACTTATAAACCCACACGCCTTTGGAATGTGGGAGGAAACCAGAGCGATCGGAGAAACCCACGCAGTCACATAGAGAACGTACATACTCCACACAGACAGCACCCGTAGTCAGGATCGAAGCCAGGTGTCTGGCACTGTAAGACATCAACTCTACTGCTGTGCACTGTTCTGCCCCTTTTATATACTTCTAGGGCATCTACTATACACGGTGCCTCAGGAAGGCCGTCAGCATTCACAAAGACTCCTGACACCCTTGCAATAGTCTGTTCGAACTTCTACCTTCCGGCAGACATTACCAGGCCTTCTATGCCCGCACCTCCAGACTTAGGAACAGCTTCATCCCCAGAGCTATAGCTGCTCTGAACCGGCCCTGCTGAGTGCCCCCCTCCCCCCCATGAACTGACTTCCTCGGATGGTCACGTCGCACATCGACACGGCACAGACCTATTTGTAGCAATGTTACAAAATTTTGAGATTTTAAAAATCAAGTCTGCAATTTATCCCATCAGATAAAGCATAAAAAGAAGTTTAATTTGACACCTAATTCACTTTCATATCTTCAGTATTAAAAAAGTTATGACCATTTTCATACTCGGAAATTAGCATCTTGCTCCCCATTGCCTTTCAATTGACTTAACTCAAAAGCTGTGATCTAGAACCGTTAAAAGCCCATTACTTTCTTAAAAATTAAGAGAACTCAATTAAATTTTCAGTTATTATAGATTGAAGCATTCTGAAACAAATGTGAAACAATCTTACTTGGATGACCTGAAATTAAAGCATATAATTAGTTAGTTATCTAATTGTAGCTAATTACAAAATTCAATGAGTAGATCTAAACATCTATCCATTTCTTAAGAAAAGATAAACTTTTTTTAAATTGCCTAAGTGTCCAAATAACATTCACACAATAATCCACAATATAACATAATTTTTAAATCTTATTTTCATGAATTTCTGTGCCAAATGGAAGGAATTTAGTTTTTAATGCCTGTAAATTAATGGCCATTTAAATCAACTAGTGAGTGGGTTTTAGTGGAATGCGGTGGATTGGAACGTTGTGGTTTGCGGTGAAGTCGGGATGAAAAATACAGCCGGTTCATACATTTTTTTTGGACCCCATTTCGCAACATGAAAATATTATTAAAGCCTCCATAAAAACCAACTTTTAATATAAAAATAAACTGTGTACCTTGTTTTCTCCCCTACGCAAAATCCTTCCCGTTGTCGGCGCTCACGGCTTTTGAAGGTGATTTTTAAATTACTCTAGATAATAAATAATCTAACGTAATTTAAAAATACCTTCATTAATGAAATGTCGGAGCGATTTTTCTTCCGCAACGAAATCGCCCGACATGGATCGATTTGCCCAGTCTGTAGAAAAACGGCACTTTAAGCCCGCCCCCCTCTGAAAGGCGCCAAAGTCACGCACACGGGGAGCGGCAGAACTGCAGCGCTGCTCAAGGTAAGTTTTGTAACATACCTACTATTTGCACTTCATACTGTTTTATTGTTTTTTTTTAATATATCATGTTTCTCTGGGTATCTAAATTTTTAGTTGTTTAAGTTATGACATCGGATGGAGGCTGCGTACCAAATCTTGTTGCACCTATGTGCAATGACAATAAAATATATTATTATTATTATACTTTAATATTACGGCATATTTACCAAGAGTTTATACAAACCATGTTGCCTTTGCTTCCACCAGCTCCAGCCGAGTGTTCTCCACTTTTACTTGCTACACCGCCTGAGAAAGACCAATACATGGATTGGATCAGCACCTGGAATAAATCTCACTATTCGGTATTTGAATAATGCACAACAGAATTTCTAATACTTCTTTAAACTTTTTTTTTTAAATTTAAAAACGATACTTTGTTCAAAATAATAAATAGTTCATACACGAAACCCGTGCAACATTTCATATATTCTCAGTGTCTGTACATACCTTTCACTTCTTTGTTTTGTTTAGTTGGTGTGGTTCTTTTCTTATTCGTTGTCGCTTCACTGAATTCCTGTTTCACCATCTGTGGAAGCAGGTTGGATATAACAGGTGCCACAATCTGGGACTGTACGCATTTAAAGAATGGCCCTTCAAATACTAATGGATAAAAATCAGATCTCCTCACCTCGGGTGATAAGTAATTGCGAATTAGCTTTGCAAAGCAACGCCTGGCAAGAATGGTGTTAATGGAGGGCCGATCCTTCGAGCTCCTCTTGAACATTTGTTTAATGATGTAATGCAGCTCATAGGAGTACAGACTTGGAATTGGGGCGTAAGTGCCTTTACAGATCTTCAGTATGAGACTCTTCCAGCTGTTGGACTGAAACTACGGAAGCAAAATAGTAAAAATAGATTCATTTGCAGTATATATGATGGCTTCACTGTGGCGCAACGGTAACGTTGCTGCCTTATCACACTTACAGCGCTGGAGACCCGAGTTTGATCCTGACTACGGGTGCTGTCTGTACGTTCTCCCTGTGGCCACGTGGGTTTCCTCCCACACTTCAAAGGTGTACAGGTTTGTAGGTAAATTGGCTTGGTATAAGTGTAAATTGTCCCGTGTGTAGGATAGTGTTAATGTGCGGGGATCACGGGTCGGAGCGGACTAGGTGGGCCGAAGAGCCTGTTTCCATACTGTTTCTCTCAACTAAACTAAACTATATATTTGACAAAACCATTAAAAAGCATGGCACCAGAGCGTAATTTACTCAACTAAATGATTCATTTTGTTTCACTCTGACCTGGTAAACCTATTAGCAACAGTTTGCGATGTACATTTACTCCTCTCTCAGAGATCTTTCTATCTCCTGAGATCCAGGAAGAGAAATCCAGCTGTGATCAGAGGTAGGAAACTCAATCGAGACTGTCAGTGGCAAGATGTACCCAACCTCTGATGATTCATTGACTTCAATAGAACTGAATGCAGGGATAAATTAGCATCTGTACACCTCGCCCGGTGCCAGTAACCGAGCAAGATTATCCCTCTCCTCTCCATGTTACTAACACGCCCCATTTGAAGATAACTCTGATCACCTTCTGGGTTCCCAAACTACTTTCAGGTGGAACTCTTTTGTCTCATATTGCACCCATCTGCTTATCCGCGCCCCGCATCCATCTATCACTTGCCAGACTTTGTCCCATCCCACCTCTCTTTTCCAGCGATCTCCCCCTTAAAGGCCCTGTCCCACTTTCCCGAGTTACTCAAGAACTCTCCCGTATTTTCCCCTTGATTCGAACTCGGGTAATGTCCGTAGCGAGCCCGTAGGAGTCCGTAGATGTTTTGTAGCGGGTCGTAATGCCAGCCGTAGGAACTTGGGGCATCAGTGAAGTCGGGACGTTTTTTTCAACATGTTGAAAAATGTCCACGAGTTAAAAAAATAGCCCCGAGTACCTACGAACGGCTATTACCGTAATTCTCCGGTTTGAATCAAGGGGAAAACACGGGAGAGATCGTGAGTAATTCTGGAAAGTGGGACAGGGCCTTTACTCCACCAGTCTGAAGAAGGGTCCCCACCCAAAATGTCGTCTGTCCATTCCCTCCACAGATGCTGCCTGACTCACTGAGTTCCTCTAGTTTTGCTTATGATTCCAGCATCTGCAGTTTCTGGTGTCACCCTAAATATTTTCCCTGTTTATAGAAGCATATCAATTGTGATAACATTTACTTACAGGATGCCGCAGAGCACAGATTTCATATAAGACACATCCCAAGGCCCAGATGTCACTAAAGCAACAAAACAGATGGACGTGAAATGACTTTGGTACAATCTAATAACAGCGATTTTTATTGTTTCATCAGTGGAAATTGTCGAACTATTTCTACAGAAACCCTTCTATCAATAACCAGTTACATAAATGTTTGAAATATTGTGTTCAGTTATGGTCACCCTGCTATAAGAAGGATGCCATTAAGCCGGAAAGAGTGCAGAAATGATTTGCGAGAATGTTGCCAGGACTCTCTGGCCTGAGCTATAGGGAGAGGTTGGGCAAGCATGGGCTAAATTCCTTGGAGTGCAGGAGGCCGAGGGGTTTTCTTATAGAGGTATTTCAGATGATGAGGGGAATAGATAGGGTGAATGCAGAGAGTCTTTGACCTGGTGCAGGGGAATCAGGAAGCAGAGGACATAGGTTTAAGGTGAGAGTGGAAAGGTGTAATACGAACCTGAGAGGCAACTTTTTCCACACACAGAGGGTGGTGGGTATATGGAACAAGCTGCCTGAGGAGATAGTTGAGGCAGGTACTATAACAACATTTAAAGGACACTTGGACAGGACATGGATAGGAACGGTTTGAGGGGATATGGGCCAAACGCAGGCAAATGGGACTGGTGTAGATGAGGCAGCGTGGACAGGTCGGACTGAAGAATCTTTCTCTCTGCTGTGAGACTCTGGAAAGAGTGCAGAGGCGATTTATGAGAATGTTGCCAGGACTCTCTGGCCTGAGCTATAGGGAGGGGATGGGCAAGCATAGACTTTATTCCTGTCTTTTGCTGTTTATCATCAGGAGCTTTAAAGCAAATCCCACCCTGAAGAATAACCATGATATTGCGCTGAAATAAATGGTTACCTGCCCATCACCAGATAATTCAGAACGTATTCAGACCCCTTCACTTTTTCACATTTTGTTACGTTACACCCTTATTTTAGAGGGAGTTAGATGTGGCCCTTGTGGCTAAGGGGATCAGAGGGTATGGAGAGAAGGCAGGTATGGGATACTGAGTTGGATGATCAGCCATGATCATATTGAATGGCGGTACAGGCTCAAAGGGTCGAATGGCCTACTCCTGCACCTAAATTCTATGTTTCTATGTTTCTATGTTTACAATGGATTACATTTTTTGTTTTATCATCAATCTACACACAATACCCCAGGATAAAGAAGCAAAACCAGGTGTTTAGAAATATTTGCAACGTAATTAAAAATAAATAACTGAAATATCACATTTACATAAGGATTCAGACCCTTTACCCAGTACTTTGTTGAGGCATCTTTGGCAGCGATTACAGCCTCAAGTCTTCTTGGGTATGACGCTACAAGCTTGGCACACCTGTAATTTCTACCATTCTTCCCTGCTGATCCTCTCAAGCTCTGTCAGGTTGGATGGGGAGCGTCGATGCACAGCTATTTTCAGGTCCCTCCAGAGATGTTCAATCGGGTTCAAGTCCGGGCTCTGGCTGGGCCACTCAAGGACATTCACAGACTTGGCATGAAGCCACTCCTGCATTGTCTGGCCACTCTACCATCAAGGCCTGATTGGTGGAGTGCTGCAGATATAGTTGTCCTTCTGGAAGGTTCTCCCATCTCCACAGAGGAACTCTGGAGTTCTGTCAGAGTGACCATCGGGTTCTTGATCATCTCCCTGACCAAGGCTCTTCTCCCCCGATTGCTCAGTTTGGCCGGGCGGCCTGCTCTATGAAGAGTCCTGGTGGTTCCAAACTTCTTCCATTTAAGAATGACGGAGGCCACTGTGCTCTTCGGGACCTGCAATGCTGCAGAAATTGTTTTATACCCTTCCCCAGATCTGTGTCTCGACACAATCCTGTCTCGGAGGTCTACGGACAATTCCTTTGTCTTCATGGCTTGGTTTTTGCTCTGACATGCACTGTCAACTGTCGGACCTTATCTTATATAGCCAGGTGTGTGCCTTTCCAAATCATGTACAATCAATTTAATTTACAACTGGTGGATTCCAATCAAGTTCGAACATCTCAAGGATAATCAATGGAAACAGGATGAAGCTAAGCTCAATTTTGAGTGTCATAGTAGTGTCTGAATACTTATGTGAATGTGATAGTTCTGTTTTTGTTTTTAATTATTTTGCAAAAATTTCTAAACACCTCTTTTTGCTCCTTCATTCTGGGGTATTGTGTGTAGATTGATGATTCAAAAAAAAAAAATTTAATCAATTTTAAAATTAGGCTGTAACGTAACATAATGTGGAAAAGGTTAAGGGGTCTGAATACTTTCTGAATGCACTGTATGCATTGAAGTGCCTACCTTTTGTTGTTGTACGGTTTATTCTCCCAGATTTCTGGAGAAACATAGTAGGGGGTTCCCACGTAGGTATGAGCAAAAGCCAGGGGGCTGCGGGCAGGAAAACAAGATTATATTAGAGAGAATATCTTTTGAAAACATTCTCAATCATTCTAAAGCATTTGGGTGGGTATCTGAGAAGCAACCTGCAATGTTTGAAACATATAAGATTGTTAAGGGCTTGGACACACTAGAGGCAGGAGACATGTTCCCGATGTTGGGGGAGTCCAGAACCAGGGGGCCACAGTTTAAGAATAAGGAGTAAGCCATTTAGAATGGAGACGAGGAAACACCTTTTCACACAGAGGTGTGAATTGTCTGTGGAATTCTCTGCCTCAGAGGGCTGTGGAGGCAGGTTCTCTGGATGCTTTCAACAGAGAGCTAGATAGGGCTCTTAAAAATAGCGAAGTCAGAGGATATGGGGAGAAGGCAGGAACGGGGTACCGATTGGGGATGATCAGCCATGATCACATTGAATGGTGGTGCTGGCTCGAAGGGTCGAATGGCCTACTCCTGCGCCTATTGTCTATTGTACTGGATGCAAAACATATCAGCTACTTCACACAAGCACACCGTGCCAAACACCCCCCATTTCCACCATAAAATGTTATGACTCTATTGTTGTATGCAAGCATGTTATTTCTTACACAATAAATTTGAAAGGGTGCAGAAGAGATTCACCAGGATGTTACCTGGGCTTGCGGGCTTGAGTTACAGGGAGAGGTTGGATAGGCTGGGACTTTTTTATTTGGAACGTAGGAGGCTGAGGGGTAACCCTATTGAGATGTACAAGATCATGAGGGGCATGGATAACGTGAACGCTCACTGTCTTTTTACCCCCAGAGTAGAGGATTAATCAAGAGGGGAAAGATTTAAGAGGGACCTCGGGGGCAACTTTTTCATTCAGAGGGTAGTAGTCCGTATCTGGAACGAGCTGTCAGGGGAAGCTATAGAATCGGATACAATTATGACATTTAACAGAACACATGAGTAACTCAGCGAGTCAGGCAGCATCTTTGAGGATGTTTCTGGTCAGGGTCCATCTTCAGACAACATTGCCTTTCCATGTCCTCCTGAGATTAAGACTGACCCGCTGAGTGACTCCAGCACATTGTGCTCTATGCAAGTTTTCAGCACCTGCAGTTCTCTGGGTCTGACTTTTAAAAGACATTTGGACAGATATATGGATAGGGAGGGTTTAGAGGGATGTGGGCCAAATCGAGGCAGGTGGGACTAGCCCAGTGTGCCAACTTGGTCAGCTTGGTCAAGGTGGGCCAAAGGGCCTGCTTCCTTGCTCTTCAAATCTACGAGAGTTTCGAAAAAGATTTAGGATCGAAAGTATCACCTCAAGCTCCTGTTGTCATTGGGAATTTACCTCTTCAGCAGATGTGCAGAACCAAAGTCTCCCAGCTTAACCACTCCGTTCTTAGTCAGGAAAACATTCTGCATTTTGAAATCAAAAGTGAATCATTTTCATTACATTTCATTCTAACACACTGTGCGATTAATTCACTCCAATGGCCCGTGTCTTTTGTGCAGTGATCAGGTTACCAGAGGGTTCTTTTGTAACAGTATGCGCTGGAACTTACAGGCTCTGAAATGCTTAAAAGCAGATTTTCAAATGTTTAGAATTTTAGTTGCAATACCTTTCAATATCAAATTATCAGTTTTATTACAAATGCATTAGAAAAGTTTAAAATATATATTTTTTAATTAAACTAGGCAATAGTTTAAGCAGCTTGTAGGTGGTCATCGTAACAGTTTAGGTCATTATTTAACCTGCAGCAGCCAATAGTGTTGCGTGAAATGCCACTATTTTTAAAATAAAATCTCATCATTTTTATCTCATTCTTAAAGTGGAACATTCACTGTTTGGTTCACTATTTGACCCATGAAAAGGAATACTTGCCTTAGTTTTAATGTCTCGATGAAGAACCCGTTTGTCGTGAATGTGCTTCATTCCAAGACAGATTTGTACAAACAGGTTCAGTACCTGTTAGAATATTAACAAAACATGCTGCACGTTCACACTGCAATTGGGCAAAAGCTTTGTTAAAAAGATTGCTGTACATCTCATCAAATTCACTATTCAACACATATAATTGATTTAAAGTAAAAGTTGAATTGATATAGCACTGTGGGGTAATTCTCTCCACACAGAGGGTGGTGGGTGTATGGATCGAGCTGCCAGCTAAGGTAGTTGAGACCCGCTGTGGATCACAGCCTCTCAAGCCTGTCTCATCACGTAATTATTATAACTGATAACAGACAAGTATGTAGCCTAGACTCAAAGGCCTGAGCTAAACTAATCGGTTGAGCAGGCTAGGACTTTATTCCTCAGGGTGCAGGAGGCTGAGCGATGATCTTATAGAGGTGGATAAAATCATGAAGGGAATAGATAGGGTGAACTGCTAGAGTCAGTTATTAAAGATGGGATAGCAGCACATTTGGAAAATGGTGAAATCATTGGACAAAGTCAGCATGGATTTACGAAAGGTAAATCATGTCTGACGAATCTTGTGGAATTTTTCGAGGATGTAACTAGTAGCATGGATAAGGGAGAACCAGTGGATGTGGTGTATCTAGACTTCCAGAAGGCTTTCGACAAGGTCCCACATAAGAGATTAGTATACAAACTTAATGCATACGGCATTGGGGGTTCAGTATTGATGTGGATAGAGAACTGGCTGCAAACAGGAAGCAAAGAGTAGGAGTAAATGGGTCCTTTTCACAATGGCAGGCAGTGACTAGTGGGGTTCCGCAAGGCTCAGTGCTGGGACCCCAGCTATTTACAATATATATTAATGATCTGGATGAGGGAATTGAAGGCAATATCTCCAAGTTTGCGGATGACGCTAAGCTGGGGGGCAGTGTTAGCTGTGAGGAGAATGCTAGGAGACTGCAAGGTGACTTGGATAGGTTGGGTGAGTGGGCAAATGTTTGGCAGATGCAGTATAATGTGGATAAATGTGAGGTTACCCACTTTGGTGGCAAAAACAGGAAAGCAGACTATTATCTAAATGGTGGCTGATTAGGAAAAGGGGAGATGCAGCGCGACCTGGGTGTCATGGTACACCAGTCATTGAAAATAGGCATGCAGGTGCAGGAGGCAGTGACGAAAGCAAATGGTATGTTAGCTTTCATAGCAAAAGGATTTGAGTATAGGAGCAGGGAGGTTCTACTTCAGTTGTACAGGGTCTTGGTGAGACCACACCTGGAGTATTGCGTACAGTTTTGGTCTCCAAATCTGAGGAAGGACATTATTGCCATAGAGGGAGTGCAGAGAAGGCTCACCAGACTGATTCCTGGGATGTCAGGACTGTCTTATGAAGAAATACTGGATAGACTCAGTTTATACTCTCTAGAATTTAGGAGATTGAGAGGGGATCTTATAGAAACTTACAAAATTCTTAAGATTGTTCCCGATGTTGGGGAAGTCCAGGACAAGGGGTCACAGCTTAAGGATAAGGGGGGAATCATTTAAGACCGAGATGAGAAATACTTTTTTCACACAGAGAGTGGTGAGTCTCTGGAACTCTCTGCCACAGAGAGTAGTTGAGGCCAGTTCATTGGCTATATTTAAGAGGGAGTTAGATGTGGCCCTTGTGGCTAAGGGGATCAGAGGGTATGGAGAGAAGGCAGGTACGGGATACTGAGTTGGATGATCAGCCATGATCATATTGAATGGCGGTGGAGGCTCGAAGGGCCGAATGGCCTACTCCTGCACCTAATGTCTATGTTTCTATGTTTCTATGAATGCACAAAATATTTTACCCAGGCTAAGGGTCTCAATAACCAGAGGACATAGGTTTAAGGTGAGAGGGGAAAGATTTAATTGGAACCTGAGGGGCAACTTTTTCCACACAGAGGGTGGAAACAAGCCCTTCAGCCCAACGTGACCACACCGGCTAATATGTTCCATCCACACTAGTCTCAACTGCTTGTGTTTGGCCTTTATCCCTCCAAGCCTGTCCTATCCATGTACCTGTCTAACTGTTTCTTAAACGTTGGGATAGTCCCAGCCTCAACTACCTCCTCTGGCAGCTTGTTCCATACACCCACCACCCTTTGCGTGAAAAAGTTACAGCTCAGATTCCTATTAAATCTTTTCCCCTTCACCTTAACCCTATGTCCTCTGATCCTCGATTCCTCTACTCTGGGCAAGAGACTCTGTGCATCTACCTGATCTATTCCTCTCATGATTTTATACACCTCTATAAGATCATAAGTGATGGAAGCAGAATTAGGCCACCAGCCCCTTATAAGATCTGATAACATCCCCTGATAAGATCACTTCTCATCCTCCTGTGCTCCAAGGAATAGAGTTGTATGGAACGAACTGCCAGAGGAGGAAGTTGAGGCAGGTACTATAACAACATATAAAACCCATTTGGAAGGTACACGGAAAGAAAAGGTTTAGAGGGTTATGGGCCATCAGATGGGACTAGCTTAGATGGGACATCTTGGTCAACATGGGCAGGTTGGGCTGAATGCCTTTTTCTGTGCTCTATGAGGGTATGACTATGAAAATTAATTTTTAACAAAGCACGGGCAGCCACAGTGGCGCAGCGGTGGAGTTGCTGCCTTACAACGCTTGCAGCGCCAGAGACCCAGGTTCGATCCTGACTACTGGTGATGTCTGTACAGTTTGTACCTTCTCCCCGTGACCATGTGGGTTTACTCCGAGATCTTCGGTTTCCTCCCACACTCCACAGACGTACAGGTATGTAGGTTAATTGGCTTGGTGTATGTATAAAATTGTCCCCAGTGTGTGTAGGATAGTGTTAATGTGCGGCGATCGCTGGTCAGTGCGGACCCGGTGGGCCGAAGCGCCTGTTTCCGCGTTGTATCTCTAAACTAAACTAAACACACATACCGTTTCTTCTGGGAACAGTTGTTGCTTTTGCTGCAGGAGTTTCTGGGTGAGATCTCCTCCATCACAGTATTCCATCACTATATAGAGATGTCCTTCAGCTGTAACAGAAACACGATGCATGTGGTATTCATTGTGATGCGGCCCGCAAATTAAAATGTCAACGAGCTACTGTCCTATTTGAAGTGATAATTTTCTATCACAGGTTTATGTAGAAATTAATTGTATTTCACAAGAAATTCAACCCCAATTGGTAGGACCAAGCATGATATATAGTCACATCATCACAAATAGATTGGGCATTTCCCTAGAGAATGGAAGATAGACAATGAGGCTAGACAATGACAATGATTAAACGCAGAGAAATTGTCTCCAGAGTTGAAGGCCCATAAATACAAAAGTTGTTTGGAGTCTGTTGTTTGGTCGGGAAAGTGTAATGGTGACAGTGTAATGGTGCCTGTTGGAGTGAACGACAAAGCTAGTACTTGCAAGGAAGCCTGGATGATGAGAGAAAATTAGGTTCTGGTCTGGAAAAAGGAGGCAGCTGGTATCAAGTGTATCCCTGGAGAAGTTTCAGGGACCGAGGAGTGTATTTAACAATGGCTTAGAGGCATTGGGCCAAATGTGACCAATTGGGAGTAGCCAAGAATGCCACCTGGGCCCAAGGGCTTGCTTCCCTGCTGTGTAGCTCCATGACTCTTCAAATACACACTAGATGTTCATGAATAAATCAAAAAAGATCACGAGAAACCTCCTAAGCCAAAGAGTGACTGGAATAATATTGTTGTTGGTTTATTATTGTCAAGTGTATCGATATACAGAGGAAAAATGTTGTAGAGCTATCCAGATACATCATACTACACGTGCGTACAACCAGGCCATACACAAGTCCACCAGATAGTGCAAAGAGAAAGCTACCAGAGTGAGGAATATAGTGTTATAGCGTTATAATGTTCCAGCTTCTTAAAAAATCCAATGTCCGCAATGAGGTAGGTTGGAAGATCGGGACCGCCCTCTAGCTTATCGGAGGAGCGTTCAGTAGTCTGATAACACAGGGGAAAAATGAGACGCTTAGCTCAAATCCTCTATAGGGGTACAGGATTGGAAAGTAGAACGTGCAATAGTTTTGTTTATTGTCACGTGTACCGAGGCACAGTGAAAAGCTTTTGTTGCGTGCTAACCAGTCAGCAGAATATGTGATTACACTCGAACCGTCCACAATGTACAGATACAGGATAAAAGGAATTCCTGGGATGATAGGACTGTCATATGTTGATAAGAGTGGAGCGCCTGGGCTTGTACACTCTGGAATTTAGAAGGATGAGAGGATATCTTATTGAAACATCTAAGATTATTAAGGGTTTGGACACGCTGGAGGCAGGAAACATGTTCCCGATGTTTGGGGGAGTCTAGAACCAGGGGCCACAGTTTAAGAATAAGGGGTAAGCCATTTAGAACGGAGATGAGGAAAAACTTTTTCACACAGAGGGTTATGAATCTGTGGAATTCTCTGCCTCAGAAGACAATGGAGGCCAATTCCCTGGATGCTTTCAAGAGAGTGTTAGATAGAGGTCTTAAAGGTAGCGGAATCAGGGGATATGGCGAGAAGACAGGAACGGGGTACTGATTGTGGATGATCAGCCATGATCTATTGAATGGCGGTGCTGGCTCGAATGGCCTACTCCTGCACCTATTGTCTATTGTCTATTGAATAACATTTGGTGCAAGATAAAGTCCAGTAAAGTCCGATTAAAGACAGTCTTCAATGAGGTAGATGGTAGGTCAGGACTGCTCTCATGTTGTTGAGAACAAGTCTGCCGCTGTGCCCCAAGGGCCATCTAAACGTTTAAACCAGTTCTTTGAGTGGTTGTTTCAGCAGGAACACAAGGACATTGGCCAAAATACAGCCCCAGGAAGACAGATGCACAATTCCCTCACCTTCAAACGAGTCTATAAATGCAACTATGTTGGGGTGCTTCATTGTGGCAAGCAGTACAGCTTCTCGCCTTGATCTTTGTAGTCCACTCGGATTCTAAACAGATAAGGTAAAGAGTGTATAGTCACATTCACTGTCAAAGGACATTAATTGATATTTCGTTTTTTTAAATAATAAATAAGCTTCTGAGTGCTTCATGTTGTATCAGATTGCTTTAACTTTGATGTAACTGTGTCAACCAGCCTACTGTAAGGACAGTGACGGAACCAGTCGAGACGTCCTGACAAATGGTCTTTGTCCTTGACCTTCAACTTGTTTCTCTCTCCGCAGAGGCTGCCTGACCTGCTGAGTGTTTCCGGCACAGTCTGCTTTGGTTGAGACTTCCAGTCCCTGCAGATCTTGGATTAGCATTTACTGGATTTAAGTCCCAGCCAGTGAGAATATTGAGCTCTAACTCAGTCAGTTCCACTTGCCACTGACGTGGTGAGCAGGCCCAACACCAGATGTCCAAAACCAGCCTCCTACTTCAAGTTCTATCAGGGGCGGAAAATGCCAGGCAGGAGGGGACAAGTTTAATGATGTGTTCACGGACCGCTGAGGAAATGCAGCATTCCCACCAACTCCTGGATTACTTCAAGTGGAAGAGCTAAATTTGGGATAGTGTCCTAGTCATGTAGCACGGAAACAGACCCTTGGGTCTGAAGAAGGGTCTCGACCAGAAACGTCACCCATTCCTTCTCTTTAGAGATGCTGCCTGTCCCGCTGGGTTACTCCAGCGTTTTTGTGTCTACCTTTGGCCCAAACTCATCTGTGCCGACCATGATGCCCTATCTAAGCTAGTCCCATTTGCTCGCATTTGGCCCCTATCCCTCTAAACCTTTCCTGTCCACGTGCCTGTCCAAATGTAATTTCTATGGTGTTATAGTACCTGCCTCAACTACCTATGCTGGCAGCTCGTTCCATATATCCACCACCCTCTTTGTGAAAAAGGTGCCCCTCATGTTCCTACTAAATCTTTCCCATCACCCTAAACCTAAGTAAGTAAGTAAGTAAGTTTATTGGCCAAGTATTCACATACAAGGAATTTGCCTTGGTGCTCTGCCCACAAGTAACAACATGGCAGTTACGAATGACTCAGAAAACACTAAACATTAATAATAATAAGACATTAATGATAAAACAGCATTGATCAAGCAATATATTCACTGGTATTCTATCCCCTAATCTAGGAAAGGGACTGTTCATTCACCCGATCTATTCCTATCATGATTTTATACACCTCTAAGATCACCCCTCAGCTACCTGCACTCCAAGGAATAAGGTTCTAGCCTGCCCAACTTCTTCCTATAGCTCAGGCCCTCAAGACCTGGCAGCATCCTCGTAAATCTTCTCTGCACTATTTCCAGCTTAATGGCACCCTTCCGTTGACAGGGTGACCATAACTGAACACGATACTACGAGTGTGGAACATGGACAGTCGGCAGCCATGATCTCTTGTCCGAATTCAGAAATTCTTGGTTCAAACCTCATGTTTAGCATGACCATGTAATGTGGGTTTTTACAATGTTGGAAATACTGTCCCAAGATGAGACTTTAATCGACTCCTAGCTGTCTGCTGTGATTGAAGCAACAATTTCATGACTCTTTCCAACAGATCAAGGGCAGCACAGTGCCGCAGTGGTACAGTTGCTACCTTACAGCGCCAGAGTCCCGGGTTCGATCCTGACTATGGGTGCTGTCTGTATGCAGTTTGTGTGTTCTCCCTATGACCTGCGTGGATTTTCTCTGGGAGCTCCGGTTTCCTCCTACACTCCAAAGATGTGCAAGTTTGTAGGTTAATCGACCGGTAAAATTGTAAATGGTCCCCAGTGTGTAGTATAGTGCTAGTGTGCGGGGATCGCTGGTCAGAGCGGATTAGGTGGGCTGAAGGGCCTTTTTCCGCACTGCATCTCAAAACTAAACCAAAGGGATGCAGGGCGCAAGTCATATTTTTTTTCTTCAGCCTACAACATTAATGAATGTTTTCTCCAGTATGTTTTCCACATTGCCAATTATTGCCTTGGGTTTCCAGACAAAACAAAGATAATTGGAACTTGCTACATGAAAAACAAATTATAGCATATAGTATACAGTAAACACAGCATAATGTAAATGCTGGAAACACTCAGCAGGTCAGGCGGCATCTGTAGAACGAGAAGCAGAGTGGAGGTTCATGGTCGAAATGCCTTCGAAGGCTTTGAATACACTAACTCTGTTTCTCCTTCCACAGATACTGCCGGACATGCTAAATGTTCCGATCATTTTCTGTTTTAATTCAGACTTCCCGCACACAGATAATAACATTATTGGGAGAGTCAACGCGTGGTAAACCTGGAGCAATTATCTGCCAAATGGTACTTGCCTCACAAGAAAAGGCATAAAACATGAAATATACTCAATATTGTATTAAATATTCCATTAGCAAAGCACTGGTGGTGACTTTTGAATCTAAAATATCTGGAGTTACAGCATAGTGCACTTCACCAATGTTCTTTTAGTTCGCTCCTAATCTAGTGTTGACTTTGAGAACAGAACACGCATTATGGATGAAAGGGGAATAATTTAAAGAGGGATCTTCATCAAACAATCTAAGATGCATAGATAGATAGATAGGGTAGTTCATGTTCAAAATATACTCACATCGCCTTTACCTTTGAAAGTTGAATTTCTTTCATCACAAACTTGTGGTTTTCATGTCGAGTTTGCACCAAAAGAGCTCGACCAAAGGAGCCTTCCCCAATCACCTTTAGTACCCTGTACTCATCCATCGTAAAACACCGGTCTGGAAAATAAACGCATTATGTTAGTCGGAAACCAGTTTACACTATGGCCAAACCTTTATAGTCACAAAGCTGTAAAGCACTGAAACAGGCCCTTTGGTCCACCTTGTCCATGCTAACCAAGTTGGCAGACTGGGCGAGTCACTTTTACCTGCATTTGGACATGGCCCTCTAAACCAAGGGTTCCCAACCTGGGGTAAATTTCGCCTACACAGTAGGTATGTTACAAAACTTACCTTCAGCAGCGCTGCAGTTCTGTCACTGGCCGTGTGCGCGACTTTGGCGCCTTTGAGGGGGCGGGGTTTAAATGCGGTTTTCCCTTCACGTCCGGAATTATATTTTCTCGGAGTGCGAGCTTTTGCTGAAAATTCGTTCCGACTGCTGGTAAGTGAAAAAACATTTTTTAATCACCCGACTATTTCATCGCTGCAGTAAAATAAAAATTAGCTCCTAATGCCGTGAACGCCGACAACGGGGATGGATTTTACGTAGGGGACAGGTAAATGAAAGCTGTTTATTTTTTCATGTAAACCTGCTTGTTTAGATGACCTTAATCAACATTTCATGTTGCGAAACGGTGATTTATTCCCCATACGAACCGGCAGTATTTTTCCTGCCGATACGGGGCTTAAATTCACCGCAACCGCAATGTTCCAATCCATCGCATTCCATAAAATCCCACTCGCAAGCTGATTTAAATGGTCACTAATTTACGTGCATTAAACACTAAATTCCTTCAATTTGGCCTATAAATTAATGACAATTAGATTTAAAAATCATGTTATATTGTGAATTCTTGTGTGAATGTTATTTGGACACGTAGGCTTTTTAAGGAATTTTAATATTTTCTTAAGAAATGGATAGATGTTTAGATCTAGTAATTGAATTTTGTAATTAACTACAATTAGGTAACTAATTATATGCTTTAATTTCAGGTCATCCAAGTAAGATTGTTTTATGGGTTACACAAAAAGCTGGAGAAATTAGATTGTTTTATATTTGTTTCAGAATGCTTCAATCTATAATAACTGAAAATTTCTTTCACTTCTCTTAATTTTTAAGAAAGTTAAGGGCTTTTGACTGTCCTCGATCACAACTTTTGTGTTAAGTCAATGGAAAAGCAATAGGGAACAAGATCCTAATTTCTGAGTATGAAAATGGCCATAACTTTTTTTAATACTGAAGATATGAAAGTAAATTAGGTGTCAAATCAAACATCTTTTTATGCTTTATCTGATGGGATAAATTGCAGACTTGATTTTTTTAATCTCAAAATGTTGTAACATTGCTATTAATTGTCCTCTCGTATTTGAATTCATCCATGCTGGAAAAGGGTTCTGACTACCCTAATTGTCTATGCATCTTGGAATTGTATGTACTTCTATCTGATCTCCCTGCAACCTCCTGCATTCCAGACAAAACACTGAATGGACTGTTTATGTGGAAAGATGGAAGTGTGAGTGCTGGGGGTGGGGTTGTTGCTGAAGTCACTAGGTTTGAGTCAGGAGTGTTTAATTGTCACTCACGTTTATACCGAAAGCAGAACAATGCATTTCATATTCGCTGCAGCCTAACAGGCCCATTCATGCAACAGCGCGCAAATGAACATATTTAATCATCAATAATACAGTAAATCACTAACTTCACGGTGGATAGATAGTGCAGTGCAGTGCAGTGCAGGAGGACGCTGCCCGCAGCTGTCGGGGGCGGTGCAGTGGCGGACAAAGAGCTCCCCCGGCCGCCGCCGCCCAATGCTGCCCGCTGTGCAGCCCAGTGCAGGGGGAAGCCTGCGCTCACTAGCCGGGAGACGGGAGACGGGAGCAAAGATCGTGGAGCTGTAAATGACCAATCTTTGGCCGGGAGTCCGTGGGCCGGGGAGCCGGCAGCGGCGGGGGCGGACCCGGAACTGCCGCCCATTGGCTGGGATTCAGTGCAGGTTGGGTGGAGATGCTGTTTGGGTGCGGGGTGGAAGTAGAGGTTGGGAGGTGGAGGGTGGAGGTGGTAGAGGTTGGGAGGTGGAGGTTGGGAGGTTGGGGGGGAGGGGTGGAGGTTGGGGTAGAGGGTGGAGGTGGTAGAGGTTGGGAGGTGGGGGTTGGGAGGTGGAGGTGGTAGAGGTTGGGAGGTGGAGGGTGGAGGGTGGAGGTGGAGGTTGGGAGGTGGAGGTTGGGTGGTTGGGAGGTGGAGGTTGGGAGGCTGGGGATGTGGAGGTTGGGGATGTGGAGGTTGGGGTAGAGGCTGAGAATGTGGAGGTTGGGTAGGGATGGAGGTACTGGTTGGGTGGGGGTTGGAGACGCTGGTTGGGTGGAGTGGAGATTTGGTTTGGGTGGAGTGCAGATTCTGGTTGGGTGGGGGTGGAAGTTGGAGATACTGGACAAGTGCTGCCGACTGCCCGGTGGCGGTCACTGTACAGGTGATCTTCTAGCAGCAGATGCAATATTAACCCACAGAGTGCTGGAGTAACTCAGCAGCTCAGCCAGTCGGTATGAAGTAGGATCCTGACCGGAAACATCACCTATCCATGTTCTCCAGAGATGCTGCCTGACCCACTGAGATACTCCAGAACCCTGTGTCTTGTGTAAACCAGCATCTGCAGTTCCTTGTGTCCACTGTGCAGAACAAGCATCTCACTGTGTCAATATAATAAGCTATGATAAATACACCAACTGTCAAATGTTGGGGTCCGTGAGATCCATGGCAAAGTAGTAACCCATTTGCTGAACACCTTACCTCAGTCCGCCTAGGCCTACGGCATCCCCCAGTTGCTAAACACCCCCTCCCATCCTCATACTGACCTTTCTGTCCTGGGCCTCCTCCACTGTCAGAGTGAGGCCACGTGCAAATTGGAGGAACAGCACTCCATATTTTGCTTGGGCAGCTTACAACCCGGCAGTATAAATATTCAGTTCGTCCCCACCCTAGTTCTCCGACTACCTTCACTGTCCTTGATTACTTTTACTGATTGTGTGCCTCATTCTCACCTTCCCCACAGTTAACAATGAACCATTCCACATTTCCTTGAGCATTGTCTGCATAGATCTGTCATTTTCACACCTCACCCTTCCATGTCTCATCTCCCTCAATCCTCTCTGAAAAATGATCTTGACCCGAAACATCACCTATTCCTTCTGCGCAGATACTGCCTGTCCTGCTGCGTTACTGCAAGTTTTTGGGAGTGTACCTTCAATGTAAACCAGCATCTGCAGTTCCTTCCAAACTTGGCAATAGTAAGTCGAGGATATTAACAGTGGTAGAGGATATTATGTATCCGAGAGCTCACACCGATTAACGACCAAGCTTTATTCAGTTTGCTTCAGTCCAAAGGGCCCGACCTGAAACATTACCCATCCATGTTCTCCAGAGATGCTGCCTGACCCGCTGTGTTACTCCAGCACTTTGTGCATGGACCATCATCTTCAATTCTTTGTTTCTACTAAAGTGTTACTGCCAATTGACTCCGCCAGCACTTTGTGTCCTGTACTGGATGTGTGCAGACAGCATTTTTCTTGAGATTTTAAATACTTTTTAAAATAAAAATCTGGAGGAACAGCCTCTCAAAATCCACTGGGGTAGTTTATAACCCAGTGGTATGAACACTGAGTTAAAGCTCTGTCCCACTGTACGAGTTCATTCAAGAGTTCTCCTGAGTTTAAAAAAAATCAAACTCGTGGAAGCAGTAGAATTTACGTAGCGGGTACGTCGGAGCTCGGGACGTCTCTTAGCGGCTCGTAACGTTAACGGCAGGTACTCGGGAAACGCGGTAAGCTCGGGAAGACTCGTGAAGATTTTTCAACATGTTGGAAAATGTCCACGAGAGCCCAGAGTACCTACGAGCGGCCATTACCGTAAATCTCCAAGTTTGAATCAGGGCAAACTTGGGAGAACTCTTGAATGAACTTGTAGTGGGACAGGGCTTTAAGTAATACGCACCCCCCTCTCTTTCCCGTGATTCCCCCCGTTTATTTTTATTTTTATTCATTTTTGTTAGAAGTAAGCACAGTAGTGTGGTACCCAAGTACCTAATACATACATACACATTACCATTCTTGTCCAGCTTCTTATTTTTAATTTAATAATAAGAGCAGTGAAAGAAAAAGGGAAATAAAGAGTGTCGAGATAGATAGACGAGCGAGTAGAAACAGATCGCGAGAGACAGAGCGTAGAGATAAGAAGCTAAGGAGATTGAAAGAGAAAGAAGAAATTAGGAGAGATATACCCATTTAGTATCTTTACCCATCCGTCACCCGGTTCTGAACCATTTAATTTCTAAGGTTATGTTATGTTGCACCATATACCTGTCAGAAGTCGATAAAAGGAGATCAAATCTTTAAGAATTGGTCTACTTTGCATAGTAAGAGGAATCTCATATCTTCAAGATGTAGCGTTTCCGACATATTTGAAATCCACATTTTGAACGTTGGCGTGGATGCGTTTTTCCAGAATTTGAGTACAAGTTTTTTTGCTGTTATTAGACCGTAATTAAAAAGAGCTTCTTGGGACGTAGTTAATTTACTTCCCTCTTCCATTGATCCAAAGATAATCAGTTCTGTATTAGGGCTCAATTTTGTGTTGAATAGTTTTGTAAAAGTTCCAAAGATTTCATTCCAAAATTTATGAAGTTTTGTACAAGAGACAAAGGAATGTGCTATAGTGGCATTTTGAGTTAGACATTTATCACAAATGGGGGAGACATTTGGAAATATTTTATTCAATCTGGTTTTCGAGTAATATAATCTGTGTAAAATTTTAAATTGAATTAGGTTATGCCTTACATTAATCGGACATTTATGTACATATAATAAATTTTTTTCCTATCTGTCGTTCAGAATTTTTATCAATAACTCTTGTTCCCAGTCCCTTCTAATTGCCTGTCGTTGGTGTTTCTATATTTAAAATTATATTATATAAATATGATATTAAATTGCTTGATTCTGCCTTTCTATTCATTCCTTCCTCTAATATATCTGAGGTTCGAGTTTGATATCCTTGTATATATTTTTTCAAATAATCTTGAATTTGAAGATTTGAAATATTGGTTACTTCTCCGGTTATATTTTAGTTGTAATTGTTGGAATGATAAAAGTTTTCCCATTTCATACATATCTCCAATCATTTTAATTCCTATTCTTACCCAATGGATAAACATTTTATCAATAATAGATGGTTTGAATGAGGGATTGTTAGTTATTGGGGAAAGAAGCGATACATTTCTTAATTTTAAAGTTAATTTCATATGTTTCCAAATTCGTATTATACTGTGAATAATTGGATTCTTCTTATATATTATATTGTTCAGTTTCATCGGGGAAAGAAGAATCGCTCCTGTATTACAAGGGGAACAATCCTCTTTCTCCATTCTTATCCAATCTACTTGTTGGGCAGAACTGTCCAACCAATAACTTATATTTTTAATATTCACCATTTCTCCCACTATTCTAAACCATCCCGATTGAAGAGTTTAGCCTGATGTCTCGCACAATACACAAAGAAAATACACCTTGAAGCAGGGTAACAAAGTGACCATTTAATGAAGACGGGTAACACAGCAATGAGAAAACACAGGTCAAAAGCAACATCAACTTTAGAATAAATGATCCTTGAATTATCATGCACAGAATGAAGATAGGACAATGTACAAAATGTGACTGAAGGCAAATACAAGATTACATTTTACTGCAAGCAAAAAAGGGATTTAAACACCAATGTAGTACTGCTGCCTCGTGTTCCATTGGAAGCTTTACTCGTACTCCCGCATCAATAATGTTTGCCCTTTTCCGCCAGGAAAGCATTTGAAATCGAATTTCTCCAAACATAACTGATGTCTGTGGCCTGGTGGTTCAAACGTGTCATTTTTTAAAATTCAGTTTCAAACGTGCACCTAGTGAAAATGGGAAAACTTAAAGCAAAATATTAAGGAACTGAGGATGCTGGCATTCTCATAAGGAAAACCTAACCATCATAACTCTAGGTAAAACTGGAGATCCTTCAAATTGACTTTCTAACAATCAAAATGTATTGTTTTGCAAAGAGCAAAATTGATTTTTAATTTTGAAACTAAAAGTTGGCAGTGTTTTTTTTTTTGGCTTGCCGTGTTGTAATCTTACCTTTGTCTGGATAGAAACGTTTTAATATTTAAAGTTAGTGTTGATTCAGATTGGCAGCAACATTAAGTCAAACATGTGCAAAGGCTGCGCTTTCTTCACAATCCCCGACTCAATTAATTTTTTAGATAATTACAAATTAATCAACTTTTAAAAATAAATTTTACTTAAATTATGTGGTCAAGACCCTAAAATAGCTTGCAGGACAATGATCCACCAGACGCTAAATACCAGGATTTATGTGCATACCGGCACTGTTGTCTATAAAACTGTAAAGACTATTAAATATATAAAGTTTTATTATATACCCACATATTCTAGGAAGTTTTAATAACAAAATTCTGCAGCAGCCCTCTCAATATCTTGTTTTATAGCTCGAGTACAACTTGCTTGATATGCAAAAGCTTTCAGTTTAGAGATCACAGATAATGTGCCAAAGTGTTACTTAAAACATTAAAAAAACAATTAGTTTTGTGACGGTCACTTCAACAAATATAGCCATCCATTTAAAAAGAGTGATTTTTAATTTTGTTAAATACTAGACAAACATTGAGATAATAGCGGTAAATATCAGATAGAAGATAAGGGCAAGGCAGCGGGAAATCCTATAAACTGGAGCCCACCCACTTAATCCGAAATCCAGTGGTAATAGCAGGCCAAACAATCCTTGCTTTAGCAATGACAAGTGAAAGGGAAACTCATCACGTGAAGCTGAATCGCACTGCAACTACAAGATGCCAAGGAACACAAGGTGCTTTTATTAACAGTTAGAGATCGATCGTCAGTCCATAGAAATGTTGGTGAATTCTTGGAGGGCGTTGTTCACCCTGAACACATAGGCCGTGGTCTCACCCGCCAGGTTTTCCAGGTCATTCAAGGAGGAGACGCAAGGATCGTGGTCCTGCAACATCGAGGGTAGTCTCTCAGATCCGTGCTCGATACGTCGGGAACGCCGCACAGGAGTCAGGAACCGCAGGTCCTTGATATCGGAGTTGCAATTATCCCGATGAACTGGGTTCTTGGTGCTGCAGGGGGAAAAACATTTGGTTGGTTGTTATATTTACTTTAGACTTTAGATAGTGTAGAAACAGGCCCTACAAGTCCACACTGAACAGCGATCTCTTGTACACTAGCACTATCCTACACAATTAACCAAAGCCAATTAACCCATACATCTTTGGAGCACCCGGAGAAAACCCACGTGGTCTGAGGGAGGGCGTACAAACTTCGTACAGACAGCACCTGTAGTCAGGATCAAACCCAAGTCTCTGGCGCTGCAAGGCATCAACTATACCGCTGCGCCACTCTGCTGCCCTGAACATGCTAAATTATCAAATGCAGAATCAGTGATCTTTAAACACCCAAAAAGTTAATATCATCATAATGCCTACCAAGGCCTAGTGCAAGGCTTTTGGTTGCGTGCTATCCAGTCAGTAGAAAGACTACACACAATTACAATCAAGCTGTCCATAGTACACGGGTGCGGGATAAAGGGAATAACATTTAGTGCAAGATAAAGTCCAATTAAAGGTAGTTCACAGGTCTCCAGTGAAGTAGATGGGAGGTCAGGACTGGGGAGAGGACTGTTCAGTTGCCTGATAACATCGCATCAGATGGTTAGAAATTGTAATCGGGATGCATCGCAGCATGATTTGGGAACCGCTCCATCCAAGACCTCAAATAATTGCAGAGAATTGTGGACACAGGCCAGACCTTCACGCAAACCAACCTCCCTTCCATCGACTCCATCTACACTTCAAGCTGCCTCGGCAAAACTGCCAGCATAATCAAGGACCAGTCTCACCCCGGTCACTCCCGCTTCTCCCATCAGGCAAGTGGCACAGAAGTGTGAAAACGCACACCTCCAGATTCAGGGACAGTTTCTTCCCGGCTGTTATCAGGCGACTGAACTATCATATCATCATCATCAGAGAACAATGACCCTCAGGCCATTTTAATTAGACTTTATCTTGCACTCAATGTTATTCCCTTTATCCTGTATCTGCACACTGTGGACAGCTGAATTGTAATCATGTATTGTCTTTCTGCTTAAGAAGGGAACTGCAGATGTTGGAAAATCGAAGGTAGACAAAAGTACTGGAGAAACTCAGCGGGTGCAGCAGCATCTATGGAGTGAAGGAGATGGGCAACGTTTCGGGCCAAAACCCTTCAGCCCCTTCAGGGCTTCGGCCTGACATGTTGCCTATTTCCTTTGCTGCTGCATTGATGCTGTTGCACCCGCTGAGTTTCTCCAGCACTTTTGTAGACTGGATAACATAAGTTTTTCACTGTACCTCAGTACACGTGACAATAATAAACCTAAACTAAAATTATTATTTATTAATGATTTAAAAAAAAATTATTACATTTAAAAGTGTTAAGGGCCTGTCCCACTAGCGCGCGATTAGACGCGACAAGTTCGGACGCGGGGGTCGCGTGGGGGTCAGGCGATCCCGGTGCGAGTGAAGGGCCTGTCCCACTAGCGCGCGATTACACGCGCGACGTCCGAAGGAAGGACGTTATTTTTCATCACGTGACGATGCGCATGAGCATGCGCGTTGCACGACGTCGGGCAGTGACGTCATCACGCAACGCCACGCTGAAGACGCACAACGTCAAAACGTCATCACGTTAATCACGTTCTGCGCGACAGGATTTTGCCGCGCGTAATTTTTTAAGCAGTGTCGGTTTTTGGACACTACGCGCGATGTCGACACCAGCTACACACAACTCGACGAGACTCCGGCGATCGCAGTGGGACAGGGTCACGCAAGGCCGGGCGACTAAAGCGACCACGGTAGGTCGCGCTTGTCGCGTCTAATCGCGCGCTAGTGGGACAGGCCCTTTACTATTACAAATTTAACGTAAATTCTACTTAAATTAGCTGTTCAGCCCCTTACACAGATTGTAGGAGGGCAAGTGTAAAATAAAACATATATATAAAATTATAAAGGGTTTGGACACACTAGAGGCAGGAAACATGTTCCCGATGTTGCGGGAGTCCAGAACCAGGGGCCACAGTTTAAGAATAAGGGGTAGGCCATTTAGAACGGAGACGACAAAACACTTTTTCACACAGAGAGTTGTGAATTTGTGGAATTCTCCGCCACAGAAGGCAGTGGAGGCCGCTTCACTAGATGCATTCAAAATAGAGTTAGATAGAACTCTTAGGGATAACGGAATCAAGGGATATGGGGGGAAGGCAGGAACATGATCATGGCCGATTGGGGATGATCAGCCATGATCACATTGAATGGTGGTGCTGGCACGAAGGGCCGAATGGCCTACTCCTGCACCTATTGTGTAGTTATCCAAGTGGAAAGGAACTCCAGATGCTGGTTCATACTGAAGATAGACACAAAATGCACTCCCTCACAGACAGACCCTCACTGTTGGTGTCAATGGAAGACCACGTCCTACAAAGGCAGAGTCAGTCAGCAGGTCAGGCAGCATCTCTGGAGAAACCTGTAACTCATCCTTTCTCTCCAGAGATGCTGCCTGAACCGCCGAGTTCCTCTTGTAGAACAATGATCTGCCATAGACACCAACATTGATCCTTTGTGTACATACCTGTATGTCAATTATATTAAATTTACCTTTGCCGTTTAGGCGTTGCTTTCACGCTGTATTTAACAGATGATCCTCGGTTCTTTCCTTTACTTGGTGTCATCAACTGCTTAATCGGGGTCTTCAAGTCTTCAATTTTAATGTTTCTGAGGATTTTGCAGTTCTCCTTGCTGTCACCGGCAGCTTGCGGCTGGCAGCCTCCCTCACTCTCCTCCACTGCAGGATGGTCTTGCCTGGCTGCAGACTCCACCCCTTGCCCCGTACACTGCTCCACGTCGAGGGCAGCCGTGGGCTCAGCACCCTCAGAGGCCTCTCCATCGCGTCCGCACAGACTCGGCTCACCGGCCGCACCAGGACACGGCAAACCCTGCTGCAGCGGCAACTCACTCCCCGTCCCGTCTGGGGCCTGCGCGCTCTCCGGGTCATCGCCGGCCCGGCCCACATCCTCCTCCGCCGCTCCCCGCTCACTCGTGGAGTCCAACGGGAGAGTCGCATTAGCCTCGGCTCCGTCCTCCTCACCTTCACCTTGGGCACAAGAGACGCAGCACTAATCAAACTCCAGACCAAAACCCTCTGGTCAATAGGGCCAAGGAGACACGCAGCACAGAAACAGGCCCTTCAGCCCAACATGTCCATGTCGACCATCTACACTACTATCATCCCCACCTCTCTACTCCATCAGCCCGAACCAAAACGTCTTCTGTCCATTCCCTCCACAGATGCTACCTGACCCGCCAAGTTCCTCCAGCACTGTGTGTTTTGCTCAGAGTTCCAGCATCTGCAGTTTCTTGTGTCTCCAATAATAGTATTGCAGACAATCGCAATTGATTTGTGTGGGAGGATCCAAACCAGAAACATCGCCGGGGCAGAGCATGCACCACAGGCTACATTTTTCATTCAGAGAATAATGCGAATATTCCAGCGGGTTATGTGGAGACAAGGAACTGCAGATGCCGGTTTACACTAAAAGACAAAGTGCTGGAGTAACTCAACGGGTCGGCCAGGACCCTTCTTCCGACGGATTGTGGAGCGTGGAGGTTGGGGGAGAAACCTGGGAGGGAGGAGGGGCAGGACAATGTGTGGGAGGTTGATACAGGGTTGATGGGCAGATGGCTGGACAAAGGCCAGAGATGAGAACTGAAGGTGTGAGACGGACTGATTGAAGAGTTGTGAATTGTGAAGCCAGAGGAAGGAATATAGCGAGGAGGGGGGGGGCGGGGGGAGGGGGGGATTGAAGAGGCAAATAGGTGCGTGTCCAGGTGGGGCGGGCAGAGAGATGTTCGAGGTCACCTGAAACTGGAGAGTTTAATGTTCATACAGTTGGGTTGCAAGTCACCCCATGTGAAATACGAGGTGCTGTTCCTCCAGTTTGCATGTGGCTTCACTCTGGCAATGAAGAGGCCCAGGGCAGGAAGGTCAGTGTGGGAATGGAAAGGGACGCAAGGATGGTTAGCGACCGGGAGATTGTGTAGGCCTTGGCGGACCGGGTGGGTTAGGAGATGCCTGGCAGGTTCACCGCGCGTCACCACACCTGCCAGCAGCGACAACTCACCCCGACACGGTTTCTTGGGAGTCTTGGTGTTCCTCAGAACGTCAGCGAGAGTATTACGCAGCTCCTCTGCCGGCTGAAAGACAACGTGGGTAAAAACGGGCAGCTGCTTACAACGCCAATTCTCACAGGACCACCAACCCAAGAAACATTCCCTCGCTACCCTGGGTCAACGGGGGGGGGGGGGGGGGGGGGGGGGGGAACGCAAGCCAGCGGTGTCTGTACCTGTGCCCCGGATCGAACAGCTTGTTCGTAAACGGCCATCACGTCGTGGACCAGGCCCTTGCGCTGCTCCAGGTACGCCAGGCAAATCCAATACCTTGCAAACTTCTTGGCCTTCGGGACACACTCGGTGAACGTCTCCAGTGTCTGCAGAATGTCCGCACTCGGGCAGCCCTGAGGAGACACAGCCAAGATCAGAAACACTGGCGCGTGGATGCCCAGATCGTGGAGTCAGAGCTGTGCAGCACACAAACAGGCCCGCCTGCCCGCCCACCCCAAGCCTGTGCCCTCTAGTTTTAGAATCCTCTATCACCGCCAGTCACTCGAACCGAGTATGACTTTCCTCTCCTCCACATAGGGTGGTCTACTTGTGGGTCTGTTGAGGCTGATCCGCGAAATGGGTGGAGGTTGATGTAGGACCTGGGTCTTGGTGATGTTTAAGCTAGGCCCATGGCTCTGTATGCCTTGGCAAAGGCATTCAGGATGCGCTGGAGGTCTGCTGCAGAGTGTGCTGCAATACCCGCGTACTGAAGCTCCATGATGGCGGTGTTACTGACTTTGCTCTTGGCCTTCAACCTTTTACGGTTGAAGAGCCCACTCACTGTTAATTCTGTAGACAAAGACCATGACATTAACTTTATCCATGTCCCTCATGATCTTGTACACCTCAGTAAGGTCACCCCTCAGCTGCAGACGCTCCAAAGTGTAAAATCACAGCCTATCCAACTTCTCCCTGTAACTCAAGCCATGTAACATCCATTCTGTGCATCGATTGCATCATTCTCTTGACATTGACATATGACATCTGTGCTCTCTAGCTTTAGAATCAGACTGATCTTTATAGACAATGAACCAAAGACACTGGCTTACAAAACAACAAAAAAAGTTTGAGATACTCGGCGAGTCAGGCAGCCGTTTGACCTGCACCACCCTGGCCACGCTCTCATCTCACTGCTACCATCGGGAAGAAGGTACAGGAGCCTGAAAGCCGTGACCTCCAGGTTCAAGGACGGCTTCTTCCCAGCAACCATCAGGCTCTTGAACACTGCACAACACTGACCTCAGCAACTATGATCTTCTGTGGACTGTGTCTTTGGTTGCTCTACGGACTGCAGTTTTAATAAGTTCCAGGAGTAGAATTAGGCCATTCGGGCCATCAAGTCTACTTGGTTATCTATCTTTCACTCAAGCCCATTCTCCTGCTTTCTCCCTATAACCCCCGTACTAATCAAGAATTCAAATCTGCCTTAAAAATACCCAAACATGACACCTTCACAGCCGTCTGTTACAAATAATTCCACAGATTCTCCACCCTCTGACTAAAGAAATTCCTCCCCATCTCCTTTCCAATTGTACGTCCTTTTATTCTGAGGCTGTGGTCTTTGGTCCTAGACTCTCCCACCATAGAAACATAGAATGCAGGAGTGCACCAGTGGAAACATCCTCTCAACATTCACTCTATCTAAGCCTTTCCCTATTTAGTAAGTTTCAATGAGGCCCCCCCCCCCCCCCCCTCATCCTTCTAAACTCCAGCGAGTACAGGCCCAGAGCCATCAAACGCTCACCATATGTTAACCCAATCACTCCTGGGATCATTCTCGTAAACCTCCTCTGGACCCTCTCCGATGCCAGCACATCCTTCCTCAGATAAGGGGGATGTCTTTTAGGACCAAGATGAGAATTTTATTTTCTCACACAGACAGTGGTGAATCTGTGGAATTCTCTGCCACAGAAAGTAGTCGAGGCCAGTTCATTGGCTATATATAAGAGGGAGTTAGATGTGGCCCTTGTGGCTAGAGAGATCAGGGGATATGGAGAGAAGGCAGGTACGGGATACTGAGTTGGATGATCAGCCATGATCGTATTGAATGGCGGAGCAGACTCCTGCACCTATTTTCTATGTTTCTATGTCTAAAACTGCTCACAATACTGCAGCCTATAGAGCATCAGAATTACATTCCTGTTTTTGTTTTGTTTTTATAAATACTCCCGCGCTCAAAATGAAACACTTGGCTCCTGATGTTGCACTCACCTCCTGAATGCGGTTCAGGCACTGGGAGAGAGTTTGGTTTATCTTGTTGACCACCTCGTTCTGGTTTTCCTCTTCCATGATCGTGGCCCAGAGGGATTTCACCGGCTCTGCCGCGGGCTGCTTCTTCTGCAAGGGGGTCATATCCGAGCGTTTCACTGGCCTCCCCTTGGACACCGGCTGCAGTCTCCTTCACAAGGTTGGTAAATAAATTAAAATGTGCAACTTCAGAAAACCCCAGGCATTAAACCCCGAAGCAGCAACTCGTACAGCATTTGTAGGGCAGAGGAACAGGCCATTCGGCCCACCACGTCTGTGCCGCGTCCATCATGCCCATTGATACTAACCCCGCTTGCCTGGACTAATCCAATATCCCTCTTGACCCAGCTCATACCCAGACCTGTCCAGATGCCCTGTAAATGTTCCTGTTCCTGCCTGTCGCCCCCCCCCCCCCCCCCCCCCACAACCATCTTGTTACAGATACCAACCAGAATTCACCCCTCAGTTCCATTTAAAAAATCCTCCCACACCCTAACCCTGTGCCCCCGTTTAGACACCACTAAAACTTAATCGGAGGGTGGTGAATCTGTGGAGTTCATGCCACAGAAGGCCGTGGAGGCTGTCATTGGATATTTTTAAGTCAGAGATAGATAGATTCTTGAATTGTACGAATATCAGGAGAATGGGGTTGAGGGGGAGAGATAGATCAGCCATGATTGAACGGTGGAGTAGACTGGATGGGCAGAATGGCCTACTTTGCTCCCATAACATGAACACAACCATAAATCGTCCTCATACACAGGCACAATTATACTCAAGACTACACTGAGGCCGTACACGAGACTCGCTACGTTCTGGCACCGACATGCATCCTCCAAGTTTTAACGTTCTTAAAAATGTAGAGTTCTGTCCTCAGAAGCCTCTAGAACTTCCGCATGGAGTACTTTGCCCCAGCAAAGACGTACGACTATTCAGAGGCGACTCAGCAGCTAGAGTACTCCCGTTGTAAAGGCACAATCCTGAAAAGTCACTGTCCACACTCAACATGTTAAAGCCAAGTAAGTGATCATAGCCATTGAAGCTGGACGCAATTGTCTCTTGTTGTCTGTGTTTAAATACAAGAACCCTGATGTGGTTTGTGTTTGGAGATTCTAGTGAGGGGGCATCCAAGTCAGTGTCTACTTCTGAAGAAAGGCTTTTATATCAACCACCTTCAGCCTCAGTAACCCAAGGTCACAGCTCAGTGTAGCCAGTGTTGGACGATTTTAACCCGACGTCCCAACTGTTCTCAGACGACTGGATGGTATCTCCATAAACTAGATTCTTCCAACCTACCACATCTCAGACCTTGCACTTTTCCCTCAAACTCTAATGCTGCTACACTATATTCTACTCGCCAGAGTTTTTCTCTTTGCACGGTGGCGCAGCGGTAGAGTTGCTGCCTTACAGCGAACGCAGCGCCGGAGACCTGGATGCAATCCGGACTACCAGTGCTGTCTAAACGGAGTTTGTACGTTCTCCCCGTGGGTATTCTCCGTGATCTTTGGATTCCTCCACTTCTCCAAAGACGTACAGGTTTGTAGGTTAATTGGCTTGGTAAACGTGAAAATTGTCCCTGGTGGTAGGACACTGTTAATGTGCAGGGATCGCTGGTCGGCGCGGCTCCAGTGGGCCGCAGGGTCTGTTTTCCATGCTAAAACTACCTGTTGTACTTGTGTGTGGGTTCCCTGTACTCACGGATGGTGTGATTTGATATGATACTGTATCATGGTACACGTGGCCATAATATACTAACATCAGCTCTTATACACACTGCCTCGAATGAAGGCTGCAAGCACATTGTCCAGGAGATACACAAAATGCTGGCATAACTCAATGGGACAGGCAGCATCTCAGGGGAGAAGGAATGGATGAAGTTTTCGGGTTGAGACCCTTCTTCAGACTCTAGGTTAAAACTGAATTCAGTGGGACAGGAGCAGGGAGAAACAATGAGTCTGCAGGGCAGTTGTGTTTATGGATTTTGGGGAGAAGGTAAAACCGTGCGGGGCTGATGAACAATAAGGTTGAAGGGTGCAGGGAGCAGACAGCCAGAAGTGATAGGATCAGAGGTGGTGTGCGAGATTTTGTGTCTATCTTCAGTGTAAACCAGAGTCGCGCCGCCGGGCGGCGCGACTCCGGTCGCAGCGGCCTCTGCAGTCCGTCTGTCTTTTTTTAATTTTTTGTCTTGTTTGAGTGTTGTTAGTTAGTGTTTTTTTTTAGTTGGATATGTGTGGGGGGTGGGGGGGCGGGGTGGGGAAACTTTTTAATTCTTTTCCCTGTACGGAGGGCCCAACCTTTTCTCTGTCGGGTTTCCGCTGTCGTTGGGGCCTAGCACCGTGGAGTGGCCTCCAACCGGACCTGGGGCTCCAGTCGCAGAGCTGCGGGTACTCACCATCGTGGAGCTGGCCGAGTTCAGAACGGGAGGAGCTGTGGTGGCGCGCTGCTGCTGCCCGACCCCGGAGATTCGGAGGCTCCAGCTGCAGGCCGGTGGACGGTAACACCGGGAGCTCGCGGGTCTCTGGTAGGAGACCGCTTTTCGGAGCGCCCGCGGCAGCAACCTCTCCCGCCCGAGTTGCGGGGTTGAAGACGACCTTGAGCGGAGCCTTACATCGCCCGGCGCGGCTTTGATGGCCACGGGACTTGCTAGGGCCCGCCGGGGGCTCCAACATCAAGACCCGGAGCGGGGCCTTGCATCGCCCGGCGCGGCATGAATGGCCGCGGGATTTATATACTATCACCCGCCGGGGGCTTTGACTCTGACCGGGAGAAGAATGGGGAGTGCAGGGGAGAGATAAGACTTTGCCTTCCATCACAGTGAGGAGGATATTCACTGTGATGGATGTTTGTGTAAAATGTGTTGTGTCTTGGTTATTTTCTTCTTGTATGTATGACTGCAGAAAGGAAATTTCGTTTGAACCTCAATGAGGTTTTAAATGACAATAAATGGTATTGTATTGTATTGTGTATTGTATCTGCAGTTCTTTCTTACACAAGCACAGTATACACCTCCATCACAGTGTCAGGGAAATGTGTGCATATACCCCCCCCCCCCCTCCCCCTGCATTCAGTACCACTCCCCTGGCCCTGTCCGCAACCCCTCACTCACTCCCCCAGTTGCTGCAGGTCCTGTTGAAGCATGGACAACCTTCTTCACTCTTTACTGTTCCACCAACATCTCCCAGCGTGGGAGCACCACCACCCACGCGTTCCCCACCAAGCCACACGCCATTCCGATTGGGAAATCCACTGCCATGCCCACATCTACACCCTGCAACTCCATCAGCATCAACAACAGTGGGGCAATTTCATCAGATGCCACCTCACCAACGCTTACACAAGGACAACTAGGTTTAGGTTTCTTATTGTCGAGCGTACCAAGGTACAGTGAAAAACTTTGTTTTGCATGTTAGCCCATCAGCAAACACTGTGCATAGATACAATCAAATCGACACAGTATTAGAGTTGCTGCATTACAAGTGCAAGAGACCCAGGTTCAATCCTGACTACAGGTGCTGTCGATACGCGATAGATTGGTTTCCAATGGGAATCGGACAGTGCCCTTGGTCGTTATGAAAGTACCATGCAGAAGCAGTAGGGATGGACAGTGCCTGGTGACTTTGCCAGCAATGCAGAGTTCCCAAGCACAGATTGATGAAAGGAGGGCAATTCCAAGGGTCTGGATCACAATTCCTGCATTCTACATGTAGGGAATGAATGAATGAATGAATGAGTAGAGAGGACAGAGGTTTACCTTTTCTCTGCAGTGGGTGCGGTGTGTTTGATGGGGTTGTGGCTGCCCGGGTGTTTGGTGAGGCTCCACGCTGGGGGTCTGGTGGTGTCCCTGGGGGTTTTCAGGGGCGGTGCGTTGCTCCTCTTGGAGATGGTCTGAGTGGCCACGATTGCAGCATCCCCGTTGCCTGCCTGGTTAAAGTCGATCTTTATTTTCAGGACGCTGGTGGTGGCAGGCTTCTGCCGGCGGGGGACGGTTGCCAACCCCCTGGTATTGCCGCGGGGCACAGCGGGAACGTCGCTCCCCGGAATCCGCCGGCTCTCCGCCCCCTTTGACCAGGGCTTGTCCCGCGGTTCCTTGGGCCGCACCGCCACGTCGGGCCTCTCGCCCGGCTGGGAGGCCGACCGGAAGGACTGGATCTTGGACTCCACGATCCGCCCGCGGTACGTTCCCGGCACGAAGGCGGGAAGCGGCGGCCTCGGTCTGCCGCTCCTCGCGGCCAAGGATTTAACCTGCCCGCTCCCGACGGCGAGGACGGAACGGGTCAGTGTGGCCTTCCGATGTCTCTCCTGCATCTTCCCTTTCTGCTCCGCCACGGAATCGGGAGGTTTCCTCTCTGATTCCCTGGCCTGTTGGACGGGCACTTTATCGGCGGTGGCAGGGATGGTCCCCCTCTGCCCTCTGCCCGCCGTCTGGGGCCGTTGCTGACGGCACCGTCTCGGACCGAGCGATCTGGTCAGCCGGCACGCTGGGTTCAGCCGTTGCCCACTCACTCCTCGCCGTGGGAGCCTCCTCTGGCCGCCGGGACACCCCCGATTCACCACCACTCAGGGGCTGGGGAACAGAACTGTGCGGAACAGGCACCTTTGGCTGCAGCCCCTTCCCTTCACGTACCTAAAGGAAAATATACTCGAAACGTTAAATGGAGATTGCACGGCCACTTTCACCTCCCCGCACAGAAGCAGAGATTCGCAGCGCAGTGGCTGCAAAACATAGCAATGTTACAAAATTTTGAGATTTTAAAAGTCTGCAATTTATCCCATCAGATAAAGCATAAAAAGAAGTTTAATTTGACACCTAATTCACTTTCATATCTTCAGTATTAAGAAAGTTATGACCATTTTCATACTCGGAAATTAGCATCTTGTTCCCCATTGCCTTTCAATTGACTTAACTCAAAAGCTGTGATCTAGAACCGTTAAAAGCACATAACTTTCTTAAAAATTAAGAGAACTCAATGAAATTTTCAGTTATTATAGATTGAAGCATTCTGAAACAAATATTAAACAATCTTACTTGGATGACCTGAAATTAAAGCATATAATTAGTTAGTTATCTAATTGTAGCTAATTACAAAATTCAATGAGTAGATCTAAACATCTATCCATTTCTTACTTTTTTTAAATTGCCTAAGTGTCCAAATAACATTCACACAATAATGCACAATATAACATAATTTTAAAATCTCATTTTCATGAATTTCTGAGCCAAATGGAAAGAATTTAGTGTTTACTGCCTGTAAATTAATGGCCATTTAAATCAACTAGCGAGTGGGTTTTAGTGGAATGCGGTGGATTGGAACGTTGCGGTTTGCGGTGAAGTCGGGAGGAAAAATACTGTTGGTTTCATACATTTTTTTGGACCCCATTTCGCAATGTGAAAATATGATTAAAGCCTCCATAAAAAACAACTTTTAATATAAAAATAAAACTGTGTACCTTTTTTTTTCTCCCCTACGCAAAATCCTTCCCGTTGTCGGCGCTCACGGCTTTTGAAGGTGATTTTTAAATTACTCTAGTTAATAAATAATCTAGCGTAATTTAAAAATACCTTCATTAATGAAATGTCGGAGCGATTTTTCTTCCGCAACGAAATCGCCCGACATGGATCGATTTGCCCAGTCTGTGAGAAAAAACGGCACTTTAAGCCCGCCCCCCTGAAAGGCGCCAAAGTCACGCACACGGGGAGCGGCAGAACGGCAGCTCAAGGTAAGTTTTGTAACATACCTACAAAACAGTGCCACAGAAGCCCGTGGATACATTTAAGGCAGAGATAGATAGATTCTGGATTAGTACGGGTGTCAGGGGTTATGGGGAGAAGGCAGGAGAATGGAGTTGGGAGGGAGAGATAGATCCGCCGTGATTGAACGGCAGAGTAGACCCGATGGGCCTAATTCTTCTTTTATCACATGACCTTATGAAAACGCCTCACATTATAACGTCCAAAAATACAAAGCCGGCCACTCTAATCCTGTTGCCAGGAACCGCGGGCCTGAGCTACAGGGAGAGGTTGGGCAGGCCAGGACTATTCCTTGGAGCGCAGAAGGATGAATGGCTATCTTATAGCAGTGTATTAAATCATGATCGGGAATGCACCCAGAGTAGGAGAATCAAGAACTAGAGGGCATAGATTTAAGGTGAGGGGGGGGGGGGGGGGGGGGTGGGGGGGGGTGGCGGGGGGGGGGGGAAAAGGGATAGCTTTTTCCACGCAGGCCCTATGGGAAAAAAATAGGTTATTTAGGGACAAAATGTTTAAGAAAGAACTGCAGATGCTGGAAAAATCAACGGTAGACCTCATATTTCGCTTGGGTAGTTTACACGCCAGTGGTATGAATATTGACTTCTCCAATTTCAGGTAGTCCCTGCTTTCTCCCTCCTTCCCCAACTCTCCCACAGCCCACTGCCTCTGCATCTTCCTTTCTTCTTCCCGCCGCCCCCCACTTCAGTATGAAGAAGGGTCTCGACCCAAAACGTGACCTATTCCTTCGCTCCACAGATGCTGCCTCACCCACTGAGTTTCTCCAGCATTTTTGTCTGCCTTCGGTTACTTAGGGACAGCCGGCATGGCTTTGTACAGGGCACGTCGTGTCTAACTAAGTCGATCGAGCTTTTTTGGGAGGTGACGTCGGTGATCGATCAGGGCAGGATGTTGTCTACATGTATTTTGGCACAGCATTTGATAAAGTCCCTCAAGGTAGGGCGAGCCACAAGTCTAGGGTGCACGAGATCCTCAGTCTGAAGAAGGGTCTCAACCCAAAATGTCACCCACTCCTCTCCAGAGATGCTGCCTTTCCCGCTGAGTTACCCCAGCATTTTGTGTCCACCTTCAATTTAAACCTGCATTTCCTCCACAGTAACGTGTCCGATTGGATTGGATACTGCCTTACCTACAGAAAGCAAGCGTAGAGGGTAACACTCATCAAGCTTATTATCGTGTTTGCAGGCCCATGACCAGTGGAGTCGATTTAGATCATGTATAGATATGGGCGGAGACGTGATGCAGCATAGGTGAGGGCCTGGAACACGCGACTGGGAGTCATAAGGTCATAAGTGATAGGAGCAGAATTAGGCCATTCGTCTCATCAAGTCTACTCCGCCATAAAATCATGGCTGATCAATCTCTCCCTCCTAACCCCATTCACCTGCCTTCTCCCTATAAACTTTAGACACCCGTACTAATCAAAAAATCTATCTCTGCCTTGAAAATATCCACTGATAGTCACATGATTGTCACAGCATGGAACCCTCCACCTGTACTAATCAAGAATCTATCAATCGCTGCCTTAAAAATACACACCGACGTGGCTTCCAATGCCTTTTGTGATGAAGAATTCCAGAAATGTCTCCTCATCTCTATCCTAAAAGAACATCCTTCAATTCTGAGGCTATGACCTCCAGTCCTTGACTCTTCCATTAGTGGAAACATCCTCTCCACATCCACTAACCAAGCCTTTCACTACTCTGTATGTTTCACCGAGGTCCCCTCTCATTTATCTAAATTTCAGCGAGTACAGGCCCAGTGCTGACAAACGCTCATCATAGGTTAACCTACTCATCCCTTTTTTGTATGCAAGCCCTAAATGCTAGCCTTGAGTTTGCTTTCTTTACTACCGATTCGATTTGCAGATTAATCCTGCATCAAGATCCTACATGGGCTTATACACTCTGGAATTTAGAAGGATGAGAGGATACCTTATTGAAACATATAAGATTATTAAGGGTTTGGACACGCTAGGGGCAGGAAACATGTTCCCAATGTTGGGGAGACAAGAACCAGGGATAATAGTTTGAGAATAAGGGGCAAGCCATTTAGAACGGAGTTGAGGAAAAAAGTTTTCACACAGAAAGTTGCGAGTCTGTGGAATTCTCTGCCTCAGAGGGCGGTGGAGGCTGGTTCTCTGGATGCTTTCAAGAGAGTTAGATAGAGCTCGTTGGGATAGTGGAGTTAAGGCATATGGAGAGAAGGCAGGAACAGGGTACTGATTGTGGATGACCAGCCATGATCACATTGAAGGGCGGTGCTGGCTCGAAGGGCCAAATGGCCTCCTCCTGCCCCTATTGTCTATTTGCACCTCCGATTTCAGGATTCTCACCCCATTTAGAAAATAGTCTACACCTTTATTCCTACTACCAAAATGCATGACTCCACACTTTGCTACACTATATTCCATCTGCCATTTCTCTGCAGAAGGACTTCGACAGGTTGGGAGAGTGGACAGTCTGCTTTCTGTACACGACCTGCCCTTCCACCTATTTTCATATCATCTGCAAACTTGGCCACAAAGCCATCAATCCCTCGCCCAAATCGGTGGGGGCAGATACGATAGTGGTGTTTAAGAGGCTTTTGGATAAACACATGGATATGCAGGCAGATTCATTTAACTGGGCCCAGACATTGCGGGCCAAAGAGCCTCTTACACTTCCTTTCTATGTTCTAGCAGCTAAGCTAATATTCTAATACCTTAAGGGCCTGTCCCACTTACGCAATTGTTTCGGTGACTTGCCGGCACCCATCATAGCCGCAGCAGGTGGCTGAAAAATTTCAAAATGTTGAAAATCCAGCGGCGACCAGAAAAACGCACGACTCTTTGGGCGACAACTCGCCACCATACAGGCGTCACCCCGCAGCTCAGGAGTTACTTCATGGAACAAGAGCTCACCACGTTTTGGCTGAAAGTTAAGGACTGTCCTGTTGTTTCCACGAGGGCCCTGACCCTATTGGTCCAGCCTCCCTCAGCCTATCGCTGGGAGGCTGGATTCTCAACCATGGTAACTCTGAAACTGAAGGCACGCAATAGGCTTGTGATCGACGCTGACATGAGGTGCTCGTTTTGATCGCCTGATGGCTGCAAAGCAAATTCAAGCATCCCATTGACTGAGTATTGGCAGACATGTTTTAATAAATCAGGCTGGTTTTCCCCCAATTTGTGTTTTGGGGGTCACGGTACTGACCAAGACTGTCTGATGGGGTAGTGGGGCCAAAAGGTTAAGAACCACTGCCGTAGGCCAATTGGCTTGGTAAAAATTGTAAATTATCCCTTGTGTGTGTGCGTATAGGATAGGGTTAGTGTGTGGGGATCACCAGTTTGCGCAGACTTGGTGGGGCCGAAGGGCCGTTTTGCACTGCATCTGTAAACCAAACAAGTTGTATCACTACTTAATGTCACAACAATCCCATTGGAGTTGAAAGCAGGTACAGAAATCTTCCATTAAAAAGCAAATTTACGCAAACATTCTGAAGCAATAATAAGGAAAAAACTTGCAGGACACAAGGAACTGCAGGAACATTGCCAACCAGGGAGGTAAAGAGAGAGTGGTGTCTGGACGGGGTGGGAAGGGAACGATGTGACTGTTGGTGGGATCACAGATCTACTAGGAGACTCCAGCTGATTATTTCAAAGTGGTTTATAGCCCCATTGAATAGCACGATTCAATGGCTCCTAGGCATGACACAATCGCAAGTTCAACATCAGAGGAATATGTACTTGCAGAGCTGGAAATGAACCATGGAATGTACAAGTTATGATGTGAAGCTGCCATGGATGCAGGATAGGTCAAGGGTTTTGGATCCGTTTCAAGGTACCCACCGGTAATTCCTTCCGCCATTTCGCTGCCCGATCTTTATCAAAGTTCGTCTTGTCCTTCAAGTAGACCCTTCAAATAAAGTGATTTGTAATCAGAAAAGCATGCGTGGCCACCAATCTCCCATCTATGTTTGGCAACATTGCCATTCAAAAAGCATTTGCCGTTTGTGAGGCAAAATTCAATTTTTAAACATTTTGATAGTAATGACATCACAATGATGACGTATCATACAACAAATGAGGGGAGGGAGGGTGTTTTTTTTTTTAACAGCGTTTATCAAAGTGTGGATTCGCTCAAGTGTGACCAATGTCTAACAGAAAGAGGTCCAGGTCAGACAGGTTTCAGTTTATTGTTGTCACGTGTACTGAGGTAGAGTGAAAAGCTTTGTTTTGCATGCTATCAAATCAGATCAGATAATACTACACATAAACACAATGTGTCAAACTCCAGTAATTGTGGACTAGGAAAGATTGGTTTCCAATGGGAATCAGACAGTGCCTTCGTCCTTATGGAAGTTCTGTTCAGAAGCGGTACAGATGGACAGATAGCCAACACTTGGCTTGGGCTCCACACTTCAGTTCAAATACCTTTGAGAGTCGCACAGCAACAGGCCTTTCAGCCCTCAAGACCATCAAGACCCCATTGATGACCTTATTGAGGTGTACATGATCATGAGGGGCATGGATAAAGTGAACGCTCACAGTCCTTCCCCCCCCCCCACCCCCCCCAGAGAAGAGGATTCTAAAACTAGAGGGCACAGGCTTAAGGTGAGAGGGGAGAGATTTAAGAGGGTCCCCAGGGGCAACATTTTTTACTCGGAGGGTAGACTGTATATGGAACGAGCTGCCCGAGGAAGTTATAGAAGCGGATACAATTAAAAGACATTTGGACTGATATGTGGAGAGGAAGGGTTTAGAGGGATACGTGCCAAATGCAGGGAAATTGGACCAGCCCAGTATGCCAACTTGGTCGGCGTGGACAAGGTGGGCTGAAGGCTGAAGCGTCACAAAATGTTACAGAGTGGTTATTTAAAACTCTGCAGCCCCCCCCCCCCCCCCCCCCAACCACACCCTTCCCTCCCATCCACGTCCCACTGATATAAATTGCAATCCCTGGCTGATCAGTGGGGCGGGTGGTCGGGAGGGGAGGGCACAGGCCCTATTTAAAGGCCTCACCTGCTCTCCAGCCGGCAGCGGGCCTGCTCTGCCACACTGTTGGCGTATTTCTTCCGCTGACGAAGCTCCTCCAGCTTCTGCTCCTTTTGCTCTGCGGCAGAAGAGATACCACAGGGTCACCTCACCAACATCACAATGAACCCACCCTCCCTTCAGAAATACACTTCATTCAGGAGAAAAATACATGTATACCACCCACCTCCGTCCCACTGTACGAGGTAATTCACGAGTTCTCCCGAGTCTTCCCCCGATTCGAACTCGGAGAATGTCTGTAGCGGGTCCGTAGATGTCTCGTAGCAGCTCGTACAAGTGAAAAGTAAAAATGTTTTTCACCACGAGTATTTTTTTTTTTTTACTCGTGGACATTCTTTACATGGATGAAAAAACGTCACGAGTTACCGGATGCCCCGAGTACCTACCGTTAGCATCACGAGCCTCTACTAAACACCCACGAACCCGCTACGGACATTCTCCGAGTTCGAATCAGGGTAAACTTGGGAGAACTTGTGAATTACCTCGTACAGGGGCTTGATAAGTTCATAAGTGAAAGGAGCAGAATTAGGCCTTTCAGCCCAACAAGTCCACTCCACCATTCAATCATGGCTGATCATTGCAGTGTAATGTGTTATCATTGCAGTATAATGTGGATAAATGTGAGGTTATCCACTTTGGTGGCAAAAACATGAGGGTAGACTATTATCTGAATAGTGGCAGATTAGGAAAAAGGGAGATGCAACGAGACCTGGGTGTCATGGTACACCAGTCATTGAAAGTAGGCATGCAGGTGCAGCAGACAGTGAAGAAAGCAAATGGTATGTTAGCATTTATAGCAAAAGGATTTGAGTGTAGGAGCAGGGAGATTCTACTGCAGTTGTACAGGGTTTTGGTGAGGCCACACCTGGAGTATTGCATACAGTTTTGGTCTCCAAATCTGAGGAAAGACATCCTTGCCATAGAGGGGGTACAGAGAAGATTCACCAGACTGATTCCTGGGATGTCAGGACTTTCATATGAGGAAAGATTGGATAGACTTGGCTTGTACTCGCTGGAATTTAGAAGATTGAGGGGAGATCTTATAGAAACTTACAAAATTCTTAAGGGGTTGGACAAGCTAGATGCTGGAAGATTGTTCCCGATGTTGGGGGGAGTCCAGAACAAGGGGTCACAGTCTAAGGATAAGGGGGAATTCCTTTAGGACCGAGATGAGGAAAACATTCTTTACAGAGAGTGGTGAGTCTCTGGAATTCTCTGCCACAGAAGGTAGTTGAGGCCAGTTCATTGGCTATATTTAAGGGGGTGTTAGATGTGGCACTTGTGGCTAAAGGGATCAGGGGGTATGGAGAGAAGGCAGGTACGGGATACTGAGTTGGATGATCAGCCATGATCACATTGAATGGCGGTGCAGGCTCGAAGGGCCGAATGGCCTACTCCTGCACCTATTTTTCTATGTTTCTATCTATCTCTCCCTCTTAACCCCATTCTCCTGCCCTTTTCCCCCCCATAACCCCTGACACTCGTACTAATCAAGAACCTTTCAATAACTCAGCAGGACAGGCAGCATCTCTGAAGAGAAGGAATGGATGACATTTCGGGTCGAGACTCTTCCTCAGACTAGTCAGGGGAAAGGGGAAAAGAGATACAGACGGTGATGTAGAGAGATATAGAACAAATGAATGAAAGACATGCAAAAGAGTAACAATGATAACGGAAACATAATTGTTAACTGTTTGCTAGGTGAGAATACGAAGCTGGTGCATCTTGGGTGGGGGGAGGGATAGAGAGAGAGGGAATGCCAGGGTTACTTGAAGTTAGAGGAATCATATCACTGGCTGTAAGCTGTCCAAGCAAAATTTGAGATGCTGTTCCTCCAATTTGCCTTTAGCCTCTGACAATGCAGGAGGCCTGGGACAGAAAGGTCAGTGTGGGAATGGGATGGGGAATTAAAGCATTTGGCAACTGGGAGAAGAGGTAGGCCCAGCGGACTGAGCACAGGTGTTCAGCGAAACCAGTCTGCGTTTGGTCTCACTGATGTATAAGAGTCCACATCTGGAACAACGGATACAATAGATGAGTTGCAAGTGAACCCCTGCCTAACCCAAGGTATCAGGGACCCTGGACAATGCTGAGGGAGGAGGTATAGGGACAGGTGTTGCATCCCTTGCCTGGGCAGTTGTGTTTATGGATTTTGTGGGAGAAGGTGAATCCTGGGCTGGGGAATGAGAAGGTTGGAGGATGTTGGGGGAGCAGACAGTCGGACGTGTCAAAATCAGAGATGATCTGTGAGAGTATGGCCTGAAGCTCGCTCATCTGTGGGATCATGGTCCAAGGCGAAATAGGAGGAGGTGTCCGAGTGTTGGCGCCTGGCCACAGTGCTGTCGAGGTCAGCAACAGATACTGGTACACCAGAACCAAACAGTCAGCCAATGAGAAAATATATGTACAAATATCCAGAGTCAACAAATTTACTGCCCTAGTGGCCAACAACACATTAGCCTCCACCTCCAACGGTCTCCCACCACTAGCCACGTCTTCCCAACTCCACCCCTTTCCCCAGAGACCGTTCCCTCCACAACTCCCTGGTCAACTCAACTCATCCCTTCCCACCCAAACCACGCCAGCCCTCGCAGCAGTTCTGCTCGCCTCTGTGAGACCTTCTCTCACTGCTCCCTCTCCCACCATGTCCCCCCGCACCAGACTGAAGGCTCCCGGTCTACAGATGCTGCCTGACCCGCTGGGTCCCTCCAGCACTTTGTGTTTTGTTTTTGCAAACCCACAGCTGCAGTTGCGGGTGCGAGTCTCACCGCGCCGGCCACAGTTAACCCCCTCTGCTCCGTACCTTGGTAAGACATTGCGTGTCGCGGTCTCTCCCCGGCGTCCGAGCGCTCGCCACGGTCGCCATGTGGAGCAGCCCCGGTAGCTCCGACAGTAGCCCGAGTAAATAACTCCACCTGACAGTGGCACCAACCCCGGCTCCACCAGCCCCTGTAGAGTCCCCGCTCCTCCTGACAGTAGCACCAACCCCGGGGTAGTCTCCCCCAGCACCAGCTGCAGCAGCTGCACCGGTCACTGGGCTGCTGATCCCGGGTCCACACTCCAGCTCCACCCTCGCTCCCGCCAACCGCCGCTTGTTGCCATTTGATTCTCCCGCACACCCGCTCATTGGCCGCCGCGCTCCTGTAGCAACTTAAACCCGCCAATCAATGCAGGCGCACGGGGTGTAAAGGGAGGCGGTCCAAATGCGGGCAATGGTAGTGACCTCCCCTCTCTCCTCCCTCCTCCCCCCTCTCTCCTCCCTCCTCCCCACCCCTCTCTCCTCCCCCCTCTCTCCTCCCTCCTCCCCACCCCTCTCTCCTCCCTCCCCACCCCTCTCTCCTCCCTCCTCCCCACCCCTCTCTCCCCCCCCCTCCCCACCCCTCTCTCCTCCCTCCCCACCCCTCTCTCCTCCCTCCCCACCCCTCTCTCCTCCCTCCCCACCCCTCTCTCCTCCCTACCCACCCCTCTCTCCTCCCTCCCCACCCCTCTCTCCTCCCTCCCCACCCCTCTCTCCCCCCCCCCTCACCTCTCTCCTCCCTACCCCCACCTCTCTCTCTCCCCCCCTCACCTCTCTCTCTCTCTCCCCCCCTCACACCTCTCTCTCTCCCCCCCTCACCTCTCTCTCTCTCCCCCCCCTCACCTCTCTCTCTCTCCCCCCTCACCTCTCTCTCTCTCTCCCCCCCTCACCTCTCTCTCTCTCCCCCCCCCTCACCTCTCTCTCTCTCCCCCCCTCACCTCTCTCTCTCTCTCCCCCCCCTCACCTCTCTCTCTCCCCCCCTCACCTCTCTCCTCCCTACCCCCACCTCTCTCTCTCCCCCCCTCGCCTCTCTCTCTCCCCCCCTCGCCTCTCTCTCTCCCCCCCTCGCCTCTCTCTCCCCCCCCCTCACCCCCTCTCCCCCCCCCTCACCCCCTCCCCCCCCCCCCTCACCCCCTCCCCCCCCCCTCACCTCTCTCCCCCCCTCACCTCTCTCTCCCCCCCTCACCTCTCTCCCCCCCCTCACCTCTCTCCCCCCCCTCACCTCTCTCCCCCCCCTCACCTCTCTCCCCCCCCTCACCTCTCTCCCCCCCCTCCCTCCCCTCCCCTCCCTCCCCTCCCCTCCCTCCCCTCCCCTCCTCCCCTCCCTCCTCCCCCCCTCCTCTCCTCCTCCCCCCCTCCTCTCCTCCTCCCCCCCTCCTCTCCTCCTCCCCCCCTCTCCTCCTCCCCCCCCCCCTCTCCTCCCCCCCTCCTCTCCTCCTCCCCCCCACTCTCCCCCCCTCCTCTCTCCCCCCCCCTCTCTCCCCCCCCTCTCTCCTCCCTCTCCCTCTCCCTCTCCCCCCCTTGTCTCCCCTCCCCCCTTGTCTCTCCTCCCCCTTGTCTCCCCCCCCCTCCCCCCTCTCCTCCCCCCCCTCCCCCCTCTCCTCCCCCCTCTCCTCCCCCCCCCTCCCCCCCTCCCCCCCCCTCCCCCCCTCCCCTCTCTCCCCCCCTCCCCTCTCCTCCCCCTCCCCTCTCCTCCCCCCCCCCTATCAGGGACACATGACAATAAACTCACGAACTTGAACTAGTACCTCCACCAATGTAAAGCTCTTTGGTCAACGAGAGTTGTTTTATAAATGTGCTATAGAAATAAAAGTGACTTGACTTGACAAACCTGCTGCAAGGAAGAATTTCATTGCTCGGGACGCATGACGAACACTCTCTCTTAAACTGTTGGTGCTGGTTTATGATGCTGGTGATTTACACATGAGTGCAGTGCCCGCTGTCCCCGCAGAGTGGTGGTGATGGTACAGGGATCGCCGCTGCAGTGCCCGCTGCCCCCACTGGGTGATGCTGAGTCCGGGGTCGCCGCTGCAGTGCCCGCTGCCCCCGGCAGGTGGTGATGCCGAGTCCGGGCCTGCTCCGCCCCGCTGCAGTACCCGCTGCCCCCGGTAGGTGGTGATGCTGAGTCCGGGGTCGCCGCTGCAGTACCCGTTGCCCCCACTGGGTGATGCTGAGTCCGGGGTCGCCGCTGCAGTACCCGCTGCCCCCGGTAGGTGGTGATGCCGAGTCCGGGCCTGCTCCGCCCCGCTGCAGTGCCCGCTGCCCCCGGCAGGTGGTGGTGCCGAGTCCGGGCCTGCTCCGCCCCGCTGCAGTGCCCGCTGCCCCCGGCAGGTGGTGATGCTGAGTCCGGGGTCCCCGCTGCAGTGCCCGCTGCCCCCGGCAGGTGGTGGTGCCGAGTCCGGGCCTGCTCCGCCCCGCTGCCGTCTCCGCCTCGGTCTCCGCTACTGCCGCTGCTGCCGCTGCTGCCGCCGCCGCCGGCCATGGACCGCTGGGCGTGGGCCAACGGCCTGCTGGACATGGCCGAGACCCTGGTGATCCAGCAGCGCGGCGTCCGCCTGTACGACGGCGACGACAAGGTGAGGAGTGTAGGGGGGGGGGGGGGGCCTGGGCTCCACCAGCGCCGTGCATGGGCTCTCCAGACCGGGCATCGCCCTCACCCCAGGCCGCTGCTTCTGTGTGTGGCTGCAGTGAGCGGGCCCCGGCCGCCAACTCCAAGGACAACAGTCGCGTCACCAGGAACATTGCACAGTGTCACAGGGCTGACTGGCCCTTCGGCCCACCCTGTCCATGCTGGCCAAGGCGGCACACTGGGCTGGTCCCACATCTCCATCATCCCTTCCTGTCCATGCAGCTGTCCAAATGTCTTCTAAAAGGAAGGGCATCCTTGTGATTGAGGCAGAGCAGCGCTGGATCACCAGGTTGATCCCTGGGATGGCGGGACTGTCATATGAGGAAAGATTGACAAGACTAGGCTTGTGTTCACTGGAGTTTAGAAGGATGAGGGGGGGGATCTTATAGAAACATATACAATTGTAAAAGGGTTACACATTATAAAATTATAAAAGGTGTAACCCTCGATTCTCCAGCATCTGCAGTTCCTTCTTTACAATTATAAAAGGACTGGACAAGCTAGATGCAGGAAAAATGTTCCCAATGTTGGGCGAGTCCAGAACCAGGGGCCACCGTCTTAGAATAAAGGGGAGGTCGTTTAAGACTGAGGTGAGAAAAAACTTTTTCACCCAGAGAGTTGTGAATTTGTGGAATTCCCTGCCGCAGAGGGCAGTGGAGGCCAAATCACTAGATGGATTTAAGAGAGACTTAGATGGAGCTCTAGGGGCTAGTGGAATCAAGGGATATGGGGAGAAGGCAGGCACGGGTTATTGATAGCGGACGATCAGCCATGATCATATTAAATGGAGGTGCTGGCTCAAAGGGCCGAATGGCCTCCTCCTGCACCTATTTGCTATGTTTCTATGTTTCTAAAAGCCATAATTGTATCTACATCTATAACTTAATATATAATATATTTAATATATAATAATATCTATATCTATAACTTAATATCTATATCTATAATCTATAATATACATATCTATAATATATAATTATCTAAACCTTATCCATGTATCTGTCCACATGTCTTTTAAAAGTCATAATTGCATCTGCATCTATAACTTAATATATAATATATTTAATATAATAATATCTATATCTATAACTTAATATCTATATCTATAATCTATAATATACATATCTATAATATATAATTATCTAAACCTTATCCATGTATCTGTCCACATGTCTTTTAAAAGTCATAATTGCATCTGCATCTATAACTTAATATATAATATATTTAACATATAACTTAATATCTATATCTGTAACAATATATCTATATCTACAATCTATAATATCTATATCTAAAATATAATTATCTTAACCCTTCCAATCCATGTATCTGTCCAAATATATTTAAAAAGTCATTATTGTATCTGCATCTATAACTTAATATATTTAATATATCTCAATTATATCTATAACTTAATATCTATATCTATAATATATAATTAATATCTATAATCGCTTGGGTAGTTTACACCCCAGCGGTATGAACATTGACTTCTCCAGTTTCAGGTAGTCCTTGCTGTCTCCCTCGTTCCCTTCCCAGCCCTCCCACAGCCTACTGTCTCTTCCCCTTTCTTTCTTCTTCCCCCACCACCCCCACATCAGTCTGAAGAAGGGTCGTGACCCGAAACGTCACCTATTCCTTCGCTCCATAGATGCTGCCTCACCCGCTGAGTTTCTCCAACATTTTTGTCTACCTTGCATCTATAACTTCCTCTGGCAGCTCGTTCCAGATGCAGACTGCACTCTGTGAAAAGGTTGCCCCTGAGGTTCCCACTTAAAACCTTAAAGCCGGTGCTCTCTAGTGTTGGAATCCTCTTCCCTGGGATTCCCTTATAATTGTATCTGCTTCTATCGCTTACTCTGGCAGCTCATTCCAGATACGGACTACAGAAGTTGCCCCCTGAGTAGCCTTTGCCTCTGTCTTGGGAAAAGGCCTGTGAAACTTCCCTTTATTCTTGCCCCTTGTGTTCTTGTACATCTCTTCCCCTTTGCTCTTCCTATTATACTTGAGGTTGACTTGATCGTATCTATGTACGTATGAGTGGTATATCAGATCTCATGTTCATAAGTGAAAGGAGCAGAATTAGGCCATTTGGCCCATCAGGTCTACTCAACCATTCAATCATGGCCGATCTATCTCTCTCTCGTAACCCCATTCTCCTGCCTTCTCCCCATAACCCCTGACACCCATACAAATCAGGAGTCTATCTATCTGCGCCTTAAAAATGTCCATTGACTTGGCCTCCACAGTCTTCGGTGGCAATGAATTCCACAGATTCACCATCCTCTGACTAAAGAAATTCCTCATCTCCTTCCTCAAGGAACATCCTCCCCACATCCACTCTATCCAGGCCAGATTAGATAGCATGCTAAACAAAGTGTTTCACTGTACCTCAGCACATGTGACAATAATAGAGCCAAACCGGTTCAATGTCACCTCTCAGCCTCGTACTCCAAAGAGAAAAGTCCAGCATATCTATCCACTCAATCCACCGCAATGGTCTGATTGCAGAAGCAGATATTAGTAATAATAAAGCTAATCCCACTCACGTTTCTCTCCTGAGCCAAGTTTAGCTTAAGCATTCTTTTCTCAGGAGACCTTGGGGGGTTTAATAACACTAAAACACGATGCTGAAACGCAAATACTGACATATGACACCATGACGGAGCTGGTGTCACCATCTGAGCTTTACTCCAATCTTCGAGTGTTGTAGAGCAGAAGGATCCAGGGGCGTAGTTCCTTGAAAGTAGTGTCGCAGCTAGACAGGGTGGTCTAGAAGCCTTCCAGCACATTGGCCTTCAGCAGTCAGAGGATTGAGCATAGAAGTTGGGAGGTCACAGTTATAACATGTTGGTGAGGCCGCATTTGGGATATTGTGTTCAGTTCTGGTCGCTCTCTCCATTGGAACAACACGTAAAAGACATTTGGACAGGTACACGGATAGGTGGGATATGGGCTAAACACAGGCAGGTTGGACTAGTGCAGATGAGGCATCTTGGTTGGCATGGACAAGTTGGGCCGAAGGGCCTAAGTCCGTTCTGTATGACTATTATAAAAGGTTGCAGACAATAATATATTTTTTAAAAGAGTGAATCGTGTCAGCACTCGATTTTGCAAGAATACAATCCTGATGTGGTACCACTGTCTCTGGTGAGAAGTTGTACAAAGTAGCCTGCTTCTTGAAGTGTTGCAGAAGCCAGATGCTTAAGCTGTGCCCCACCCACCATCCTCTCGCTTGCCAGTACTGTCTCTGTTTAACTCTGTAAAGTTTATCTGAAATTGTGAGCTCCGGTGGCCACCAGATGGTGTCAGCGAGCAATTTTCAACCTGAGACACAGAGTAGTGGAGTAACTCAGCGGGTCAGGCAGCATCTCTGGAGAACATGGATCGGTGACGTTTCACAGAGTGCTGGAGTAACTCAGCGGGTCAGGCAGCATCTCTGGAGAACATGGATCGGTGACGTTTCACAGAGTGCTGGAGTAACTCAGCGGGTCAGGCAGCATCTCTGGAGAACATGGATCGGTGACGTTTCACAGAGTGCTGGAGTAACTCAGCGGGTCAGGCAGCATCTCTGGAGAACATGGATAGGTGACATTTCAGGTCGAGATCCTGAAAAGGTGACTTCAGACGTCACCTATTCCTGTTCTCCAGAGATGCTGCTTTATGTTATGCTTCAGAATTCTGTGGCATTCTCTGCCACAGAAGGCAGTGGAGGCCAATTCACTGGATGTTTTCAAGAGAGAGTTAGATTTAGCTCTTGGGGCTAAAGGAATCAAGAGATATGAGGAAAAAGTAGGAATAGGGTACTGATTTTAGATGATCAGCCATGATCATATTGAATGACGGTGCTGGCTTGACGGGCCGAATGGCCTAATCCTGCACCTATTTTGCTATTTTTCTATGCTTGGCTGGTACAAAGTCTTCAACGGCAGATCACACCTGAATGATTGGAGATAGATTTGTCACGTGGGCCATCAGTGAGAATAAAGAGAGTGGTTCATAACCTTCGCTAATGCCCGCTGGAAAGGAAACGCTGAGATTATTGAGAGAGAATTATTAATAGTCATCATTTTCAATTGAGGCACAAGAGGCTGCAGATGCTGGAAACGTGAGCGAAACACAGAGTGCTGGAGGAACTCGGCGGGTCAGGCAGCATCTGTGGAGGGAATGGACAGAATGCTTTGGGTCGGGGCCTTTCTTCATCTGGTCAGTGGCTGTGTGAGTAGGTACATGGCCCCATGTGCTCCATTGCCACAAGTCATAGTGCTTCTTGCTGGTGGAGTCCTGACATTGCCTGGTCTAGAACACACGGTACATGTAGATGGTGCACACTGCAGTTACTGTGTGGTTGGGGAATGAACGGTTAGGGTGGTGGATGGAGAGGTTGGACAAATCTGGATTGCCTTCTCTGGAGCATCAGAGGACATAGAAGCGTGCAGCACAGGAAGAGACCCTTCGGCCCAGAGTCTGAAGAAGGGTTCCGACCTGAAGCATTGTCAGTCAATTCCCTCCACAGATGCTGCCTGACCTGCTGAGTTCCACCAGCACTTTGTGTTTGCTCATCTCTTTCAGTTGTACATGTACAGTTAATAACCTCTTCTGGAATACCTGTATGATTCTCGAATATAAAGACCCAACTCCATTTAAAAAAAAAATGCAATTGGACCCTTGAATCTATCCCCACATTGTCAGGTTACAAACTAGACTTAAGGGCCTGTCCCACTTTCCCGAGTTATTCACGAAAATTCCAGAGTTTTCCCCCTGATTCAAACTCGCAGAATGTAGCGAGTTTGTAGGAGTCCGTAGATATAGCATAGCGGCTCGTTATGCCAGCTGTAGGTGCTCGGGGCATCCTCCCGACTATTTTTTACTTGTGGCCATTTTTTATCAGGCTGGATAAAAACGTCCCGACTTACCTGATGCCCCGAGTACCCCCGGCCGGCATAACGAGCCGCTACGATATACCTACAGCCTCCTACGGACCCGTTACGAACATTCTGCGAGTTTGAATCAAGGGGAAAACTTGGGAGAATTTGTGAATAACTCGGGAAAGTGGGACAGGCCCTTTACACTTGTGCCTGGTGATGTAATGTATAACGGTCTGAGTGATAACCCTTTTGTCGTGTACCATGAACAATGCCTGACTAAAGTACATCTGTGAATGTGAAGATAACACACTGCGTTTTTATTGCAGACAAAATTTGACTCTGGGACCCTTCTGCTTACCACACACAGATTACTCTGGAGAAACCAAAAAACTTCTGTAAGTTTCTTGAAAGTAACATCAAATGTTCTGCGCAAAGTTCAGTTTTTAAAATTGATAAAACATGTTTCATTTTTGAAAATACTATGAATGAAATATACCTTGTAATAAAATAATGTTTTAATGCTGCTGCAGGGCACATAATCCCGGTCAACCTTTGCAATCCACATACCTGTCCAAATGTTTAAAGGTCCAATGGTACTTCATTGTCGCATGTACAGTACAGTGAGGTTATTTTTTGCAGTAATGTCTTACAATATATAAGCCAACATACATGAGCATAGGAATAGTAGATGACCCTGAGGCAATACACAGGAGTTTTAAGCACCATCTTTATAATTAAGTCCAAAGTTATAAAAAATGTCGAGCTTAACCATAAAGGCCTGTTGTCCTGGCGGTGGTACTGGGTCGGAGTTGAAGGGGTCGGCATGGCCTGAGGATGTGTCGGTGTCCTCCACTGCTGCTCCGCCTCACCGTGCCGCTGCAGGCTGCGTCTGCACCACCGCTGGGCCTCTTGTCGATCCAATCGGGCCCCAGGCTGCTGCAAAACGATGCCACAGTACCTTGCCTCAACTACCACCTCAGGCAGCTTGTTCCATGTACCCACCACCCTCGGTGTGAAAAAGCTGACGCTCAGGTTCCTGTTAAATCTTCCACCTCTCCCTTTTTGCCTTCTGTCCTGGTTCTTGATTCCCCTACCCCGGGCAATAGATTTGGTGCATTCACCACATCTATTCTCAATTCCCCTCAGCTCCAAGGATTAAACTCCTAGCCAGCCCTCCCTCTCCCAACCCTCGAGTTCTGACAGCATCTGCGTAAATCTCTGCACTCTCTCTAGCTTTAATGCCATGTTTCCTACGGCAGGGTGACCAATACTCCACATACCCCAAATGCAGCATCACCAACATCTTGTACAACTGTATTCTCAATTCCCTGCCTGATGAAGGCTAGTGTGCCTTCACCGCCATGTTTACCTGTGATGCCACTTTCAAGGGACAATTCATCTGCACTGGGCCTGTACTCGCTGGAGTTTAGAAGGATGAACTAAAACTAGTGGGCACAGGTTTCAGGTGAGAGGAGAGAGATTTAAGGACCTCGGGTGCACCCGTTTACCTTAGAGGGTAGTCCGTAGCTGGAATGAGCTGCCAGAGAAAAAAACATTTGGACAGATGTGTGGATTGGAAAGGCTTAGAAGGCCACATCTTGATTGTTTCCGGATTGTGTGAAATCAAGAATGTGAAAAGAGTAAAAAGTGTCCCTGTTTTAACGACACAAAGTGCTGGAGTCACTCAGCGGGTCAGGCAGCATCTTTGGAGAACAAGGCTAGGATGACATTTCAGGCTGGGGCCCTTCATCAGAACATTGTCCACTTTTTGTTTGATAACGTTTCAGTGACATGCCTCAGGAACACTCTGCCATATTCATGTTGTACCATTATTAGAAGTGGGGTGGGAGATTGCAACCTTCACGTGGTCCGCCCTGTTTCGACTAATGCAATCAACTCGACGTGCACAAACAGAAGATCAAATAGAACAAGTTGTCCAACAACTTTAGGCTGTGCACGCCACACGAAAGAAGAAGATTATTAGAAGTTGTTATAAAATATATTAAGCAAAACAAATAGTGTCATAAATAATAAAATCACCACATTGTGAAAACACTGCCTTTATTTTTTAATAGTGGATCCTTGTATCGATTTCTGTCACAGTGTATGATTTTCAGCATTTACTGTATCTTTAAATTAAAATAATAGTAGACAGGTCAAGTTTAAATGTTGAAAGTATCAACTAAAAGCAGAAATACTGGGGCTGAGGAAGAGAGAGTTCATGTTTCAGAGCTGAGGGAAGATGTCATAACCTCAAGTCCTGACCTCCACTGCCGTCTGTGGCAATGAATTCCACAGATTCACCACCCTCTGACTAAAGAAATTCCTGCTCGTCTGCTTTTATTCTGAGGTTGTGCCTTCTGGCTCTAGACACTAGTGGAAACATCCACCCCTCATCCACGCTATCCATGCCTTTCATTTTTCGGTACATTTCAATAAGGTCGCCCCTCATCCTTCTAAACTGGCTAGCAGACAGGAGGCAAAGGGTAGGAGTAAACGGGTCCTTTTCAGAATGGCAGGCAGTGACTAGTGGGGTGCCGCAAGGCTCAGTGCTGGGACCCCAGCTATTTACAATATATATTAATGATTTGGACGAGGGAATTCAATGCAACATCTCCAAATTTGCAGATGACACCAAGCTGGGGCGTATAGTTAGGTGTGAGGAGGATGCTTGGAGGCTGCAGGGTGATTTGGATAGGCTGAGTGAATGGGCAGATGCATGGCAGATGCAGTATAATGTGGATAAATGTGAGGTTATCCACTTTGGTGGCAAAAAAATGAGGGTAGACTATTATCTGAATGGTGGCAGATTAGGAAAAGGGGAGATGCAACGAGACCTGGGTGTCATGGTTCACCAGTCATTGAAAGTATGCATGCAGGTGCAGCAGGCAGTGAAGAAAGCAAATGGTATGTTTGCATTCATAGCGAAAGGATTTGAGTATAGGAGCAGGGAGGTTCTACTGCAGTTGTACAGGGTTTTGGTGAGGCCACACCTGGAGTATTGCGTACAGTTTTGGTCTCCAAATCTGAGGAAAGACATCCTTGCCATAGAGGGGGTACAGAGAAGATTCACCAGACTGATTCCTGGGATGTCAGGACTTTCATATGAGGAAAGATAGGATAGACTCGGCTTGTACTCGCTGGAATTTAGAAGAATGAGGGGGGATCTTATAGAAACTTACAAAATTCTTAAGGGGTTGGACAAGCTAGATGCTGGAAGATTGTTCCCGATGTTGGGGGAGTCCAGAACAAGGGGTTACAGTCTAAGGATAAGGGGGAATTCTTTTAGGACCGAGATGAGGAAAACATTCTTTACACAGAGAGTGGTGAGTCTCTCGAATTCTCTGCCACAGAAGGTAGTTGAGGCCAGTTCATTGGCTATATTTAAGAGGGCGTTAGAAGTGGCACTTGTGGCTAAAGGGATCAGGGGGTATGGAGAGAAGGCAGGTACGGGATACTGAGTTGGATGATCAGCCATGATCACATTGAATGGTGGTGCAGGCTCGAAGGGCCGAATGGCCTACTCCTGCACCTATTTCTTTCTATGTTCTAAACTCCAGCGAGTACAGGCCCAGAGCCATCAAATGCTCATGTTTAAAGTCGGAGTTGATCTTCACACTTGCTCCCAAACCTGTTGAGCATTTCCAGCATCTGATTCATTTTGGAGGGTTAGTGCTTACCCGCACGTTGCAATATTCAAGGTCAAACTTTGATGGAGTTTAGCTGCTAAATTATTTCTCCATTTGCCATGAACACAGGATTGCTGCATCTCGTTGCCTCTGTGGCAGATTGTTTTCTTTGAAGAACAGGCAGCTGGAATAGGAAAAAGGTAAAGTGAAACTTCTCTAAACTAATTTTACCTGAGTGGACCTGTAAATCACTGGATTTAATCCAAAGAGTCGTTTCAGTAGATTGTTACAAAAGCTGAGATATGGGCTCTGATTTTGCTGCAGGAATGCCACCATCCTGTGCGTAATGCTGACGTTTCCTGTGTTGGTTGTCAGCAAGTGTGGGATTCCTGTGCATAAATGTGAAAGTTACAGTCATATCATGGGACTAGAAGACATAGAAGCAGAATTTGACCATTCAGCCCATCCGCCATTCGAACATGGCTGATCTATCTTTCCCGCTCAACCCCATTCTCCTGCCTTCTTCCCGTAACCTTTGACACCCTTACAAATTGAGAACCAATCCACACGGCTTTAAAAATACCCAATGGCTTGGACTCCAACGTCTGTGACAATGAATCCCACAAATTCACCAGCAACTGCGATGCCAGCATTTATTCCAAGAGGACTCGAATATAAAAGCAGGGATGTAATGCTGAGGCTCTATAAGGGGCTGGTCGGACTGCATCTGGAGTAATGTGAGGAGATTTGGGCCCCATATCTGAGGAAGGATGTGCTGGCTTTGGAGAGGGTCCAGAGGAGATTTCCAAGAATGATCCCAGGGATGATTGGGTTAATGTTTGATGAGCGTTCGATGGCTCTGGGCCTGTATTCGCTGGAGTTTAGAAAGATGAGGGGGGACCTTATTAAAACTTACCGAATAGTGAAAGGCCTGGATAGAGTAGATGTCGAGAGGATGTTTCCACTGGTGTCCAGAGCCCGAGGGCACAACCACAGAATAAAAGCAGATAAGGAGGAATTTGGAAAGCAGATAAGGAGGAATTTCTTTAGTCCGAGGGTGGTGAATCTGTGGGATTCATTGTCACAGACGGCTGTGGAGGCCAAGACATTGAGTATTTTCAAGGCGGTGAGTGAAAGGTTCTTGATTAGTAAGAGTATCAACAGTAATGGGGAGAATGGGGTTGAGAGGGAAAGATAGATCAGCCATGATTGAATGGCGCGGACATGATGGGCCGAATGGCTTATTCCTGCTCCTACTACTTGGGAACCCTATCTTTAAAGAAATTCTAATCCCTTAAAACTGTAAGTTTGAAGCACACCAACATTGAGATCAAAACCGGAAAAGAGATGTTTAATTTTCATAGATATTAATTCTGATCAGAGATAGTGATGGGGACAATGAAATGTTGACACTGATTCTCTGCAATGGTCATGCCTGACCGGCTAATGCAATGTTTCTGTTGGCTGTGGACTCCAACTGAAAGGTTTGTTTTGGTAGGAAGCATGCGCTCTACCGAACGGTGCTGTAATTAATGAGTTGAGTTTATTATTCTTTTGGGAAGTGCCTGCATGAACCTTTGCTCTTCCTAGATTGGAGTTGTCTTTCCGGAAAAGAAGGAAGAAATCAGGGCCAGCTGATGAAACAGCAGTGTTGTGTTGAATATACGATCAAACTTGTTATTCAGCCTGGAGTCGAGATATTTAATCATTTCCAGCAGTGATAGAGATGAACAGTCAGATAATGTAGTGCTTTTATTTTGTATTATAATATCATTTGGCGGCACGGTGGCATAAGGGTAAAAGTACTGTCTTATAATGCCAGAGACCCAGGTTTGATCCTGACTACGGGTGCTTCTCTGTACAGAGTTTGTACGCTCTCCCCGTGACCTGCGTGAGTTTTCTCCCGAGATCTTCGGTTTCCTCCCACACTCCAAAGCCGTACAGGTTTGTAGGTTAATTGGCTTGGTATTAAAAATGAAAAAGTAAATTGTCCCAAGTGTGTGCAGGATAGAGTTAATGTGCGGGGATCGCTGGTCGGTGTGGACTCGGTGGGCCGAAGGGCCTGTTTCCGCGTTGTATCTCTTAACTAAACCTAAACAATGCTCTAAATAAGGACCACATACATCACAGGGGAAAAATCAACACAGGTTTTCAGTATTTTGGTTTCAAAAAAGCATAGTAGAAAGATTTTGTTTGTTGTTTTTTCATAATGTGTCACCTCTGACGAGTGACAACTCCCACAAAATTATCCCTGGACCCAAAACACTAAATGCTGGAAGAATTCAGCAGGTCATACTAGTCTCCCGACGCCGGAACACCATCACCCGGCGAGAAGGGCCGTAGCGGCGACTGCAGAGGCCTCAATAGGCCCGACTATGGGTGGACAAGGGGATGGGGACTGGACTTTGTGCCTTCCCCCACAGTGGGAACCATTGTGGGGGGATGTTTTTATGTTTAATGTTAAATTCCTTTATAATGTTGTGTTGTATTCTTATTAATGTGCTGCAATGGCAACTTGAATTTCACTGCACCAACTGGTGTATGTGACAATAAATGAACATTTGAACATTTGAACTAGTCTTTTCATGTTAATCTTAATTGAAAGCTTCCTGCAAGTCTAAATCTGCCACATCCACTGGTTCTCCTCCACCTATTCTGCAAGTTGCATCTTGAAATATTCTAGTGGATTTATCGAGCCTGATCAGAAGAACAACACTATCTCCAAAGTGCCCTGAAGTAATTTGCCCGAAACCTCATACAGTCATGGAGCTGTACAGCATGGAAACAGGCCCTTCTGCCCTTGTCAACCAAGTTGGCGTACTGGCCTAGTCCCATTTGCCTGCATTTGGCCCATATCCCTCTAAACCCCTTCCTTATATCTGTCCAAATGCCTTTGAGTGAAAAACTGCCATTGAAGTCCCCCTTAAATCTCTCCCCTCTCACCTTCTGCCTGTGACCTCTAATTTTAGAATCCCCCCTACCCTGGAGATTTATCACTTTATCCGTGCCCCTCATGATCTTGTACAGCTCAATAAGGTCACCCCTCAGCCTCCTACGCCCCAAAGAAAAAAGTCCCAGCCTATCCAACCTCTCCCTGTAACTCAAGCCCGCAAGCCCTTCCACCTGCCACATGCCAGGATTTGTCCCATCCCCACCATAATCAGTCTGAAGAAGGGTCTCGACCCAAAACGTCACCTATCCATGTTCTCCGGAGATGCTGCCTGGCCCGCTGAAATGCTCCATTACTTTGTGCCTATGTTTGCAAGTCCAGGTAACATCCTGGTGAATCTCGTCTGCACTCCCTCCAGCATATTGACATCCTTCGCGTAGCTGGGCGACCAGAACTGCACACAGTGCTCAAAGTGTGGTCTCACCGGCTACTTGTACGGCTGCATGATGTTGGCCTAACTTTGCCAATAACATAATCATCAGCTTCATTTTATTTCCTGTTATTAAGTTACCATCAGTTTTCCCATCCTTTTATGTCATAGCCATGCCGTGCTGAACACTCATTCATCACTCCATTCAACAGCCATTAGTCTCTGAACACTCATTCATTATCACACTATAAATGCATTTTACAAAGCTGATTTTTTTTATTTTCCCTTTTGGAGAAATCCCCAACTTTGTTGAACTTTTAATTTTAAACTCAACATCAATATCAAAATTGGGATAATTATCTTTTTGTTCCTGATTAAATGGTGCAAATTTTTGGCTGAAAGTAGACAGGGATAGTCTAGTTTATTATCGTTGCGTGTTCCGAGGTACCGTTTGTTGTGTGCAATCCAGTCAAAGATTATACAGGATTACAATCAGCCGACCACTGTGCACAGATAAAGGGTACAATTAATGCAAAACAAAGTCTGATTAAAGATAGTTCAAAGAGGTGGATGGGAGGTCAGGACAACTCTCTCGCTGGTGAGACAATGGTTCCATTGCCTGATAACAGCTGGGATGTTATTGGGAATATCCATCAGTAAAGTATGTATATTATAATCGGACAATTTAAACAGCACTGCAAGCGGCGGTAGGTTGAACCTTTCTATTTTGTTTTCAGTGCTAAAATAATAATTCATCTTCAAGTGGCTGCCCCCAACAAGGAGTCAGGCCCGTATCAGAGCAGCAAGTACTCTTTCATCAAACTCTCCTTCCGCGAACATGGACAGATCGAGGTAACTATAACATCCCGACGGGAAATGCAGTGGGAAAGAATTCACCAACTGTTCGTTATGCTTAACAATTAATGTCAAAATTAATTTAAAATGGAAGGACTGCAAGGTGGTGCAGCAGGCAGAGCTGCTGTCCCTCAGCTCGTGAAAACCAGGTATGATCCTAATCTCGGCTGCTGTCTGTGTGGGGTTTGCACAGTCTCCCTGTGATTGCGTGGGTTTCTTCCGGGTGCTCCGGTTTCCTCCCACCCATCCCAATGACATGCGGGTTTGTAAGTTAATTGGTCCTCTGTAAATTGCTTCTAATGGGTAGGGAATGGATGGGAAGGTGGGATAACATGGACGGGTGGCCGATGGTCGGCGTGGACTCGTCGAGCCGAAGCTCCTGATTTTCATGCTATATCTCTAAAGCTAAAGTTGGGTTATTTAGTACCCGAGTACACCGGTTATGAATTATGGATATCCAACTGTACGCAAATTCTCACATTTCTAAGATTTTTATCAAACTAACAATAATAACATTTAATAGTATTTATTAAATACTGGGTACAGTAAATATTCTCTTTGTTTAATCATGGGTTTGTTGGTGATTATTCAATGAGAATTATAGCCAGCAGTGATTTTCTTTGTGACGGTAATTTTTTAATGTGTTCAATGTATACTCTTTACTTATTGGGGTATTAATTTAGAAGTTGATTGGTTACAAAATCAAAACAGAAGCGGGGGTGTATTGATAGGAAAAAAATGTTGATAAATGCAGTTTAATTTTTATTGATATGTGTACTGGCATGTTTTGGCTTACGAAAAAGCATTGATAGCAAGTATATGCTTTGCGATATTCTATGGAAAGCCACAGAATACAACCTTTGACCGTTTTAATGCATGAGTTTCCTTTTGTAGTTGAAGACCACTGATCTACCTGGACTGTTAGTGTAGTAGACCCAAAGCACACCTTCCTGTTCTATATTCGTCTGCTATTATATAATAGATATATCAATCTTTTAAAATGAGTTAAACATTTTGGGCTTCTCCATTTGGCTGCGATTTATAAATTCACAACAGTGTATGTAATGAAATTTCTCCTGAAGGTTTCATTCAACCAGTTCACCCTTATTATCTTGTATTTATACCACCTTAGTCACCCATATGGAAACAATTTCTCTCCACACCAACAGCCACCTTCATATTCTTAAATATTAAAGGTTTTCCTCCTTATACACTCACGGAGTACGGAAACATGCCCTTCGGCCCAACGCATCCATGCTGACCAAGATGCCTCATCTACACTAGTCCCACCAGCCCGTGTTTGGTCCATATCCCTCCAATCCTTCCCTATCCATGTATCAAATGTCTGTTAAATGCTGTTAAAGTACTTGCCTCAACTACCTCCCCTGGCAGCTCGTCCCTGGGAAAGGATTGCAAATAGTTGCATTCATCTTGAGTAACAGTGCAATAAATCTTTGGCCATTTAATGCAGCTTTTGTAGACGGCTGATTTACCCAAACTATGGGTGCAGTATCTCTGAAGCTCCATTTACATTTAATCACACCTTCCTGTTTCTGTATTCCTTTCCTTCGACAATGAATTCCACTGAAAACTGTACTCCATGTTTAAGTAACTTCCTAACTGTGCCCTACCATGTGGCTGGGTGGGTGGGGAGAGTGACAGCTTAGCTTCACCTTCCCAAAAATAGCTCAGTAAAACAAAACATCATTTGACAATGCATGTGCAAGGGACCTCTATCTAACATTTGCAGTCCCGACCCAAAACGTAATCTGTCCATTCCCTCCACAGGTGCTGCCTGACCTGATTTAGTTTAGTTTAGAGCAGGAGTCGGCAACCTACGGTCCCCGGGCCAAATGCGGCCCACAGGCGGATATTCTTCCCCGTAATTCCCCGGCCCGCCGAGCCCCGAGCGCCGACCTCTGGCTGTACCGCATCGTGCGCAAAGCCGCCAGCACGGCCATGCAACTTCTGTGAACACGTTTAAGAAAGAACTGCAGATGCTGGAAAAATCGAAGGTAGTCAACAATGCTGGAGAAACTCAGCGGGTGAGACATACAAGGATTGCATGAGGCTGCCTCACCCACTGAGCTTCTCCAGCATTTTTGTCTGCCTTCTAAGAGGGAGTTAGATGCCTTCTAAGAGGGAGTTAGATGTGGCCCTTGTGGCTAAGGGGATCAGAGGGTATGCAGAGAAGGCAGGTACGGGATACTGAGTTGGATGATCAGCCATGATCATATTGAATGGCGGAGCAGGCTCGAAGGGCTGAATGGCCTACTCCTGCACCTAATTTCTATGTTTCTATGTTTCTGTGAAGATGTGATTTGATGCCTGCCATCCAGGGCGGGATGGGAGTGGGATCCATGTGTACACGTTATAGATGTGGCCCGCCATCCGCTCACAGACATGCGTCCCGGCCCCTATGCAGAACAAGGTTGCCGACCCCTGGTTTAGAGATACAGAACAGAAACGGGCCCTTCGGCTCTTAGAGTCCACGCCAACCAGAGATCCCCGCACATTAACACTATCCTGCACACACTAGGGACAATTTACACTTATACCAAGCCAATTATCCTACAGTCCTGTATGTCTTTGAATGTGGGAGGATACCGATGATCTCAGAGAAAACCCACTCGGTCACAGGGAGAACGTACAAACTCCGTACAGTCAGCACCCGTAGTCAGGGTTGACCCCGGGTCTCTAACACTGTAGTGCCCCTGTCCCACTTAGGAAATCTGAACAGAAACCTCTGGGGACCTTGCGCCCCACCCAAGGTTTCCGTGCGGTTCCCGGAGGTTTTTGTCAGTCTCCCTAATGGTCGAAAGTGGTTTCTGGCGATTATTTCAAAAAATTCAAAACCGCCCGCGACTAAAAATAGGTTGTTGTTTTAAAAATCGGTAATTTTTTAGTGGAAGCTGGTTGCGATGCTAGTTGAAGGTGGTTGCCGGAGGTTGCGGGTAGTGGAAGGTAAGACCTCCCTGGTGGAATAAAACTGGGTGAATAAAAGGTCTTACCTTCCACGACCTGCAACCTCCGGCAACCACCTTCAACTAGCATCGCAACCGGCTTCGACTAAAAAATTACCGATTTTTAAAACGGCAACCTATTTTCAGTCGCGGCCGGTTTTGAATTTTTTGAAATAATCGCCAAAACGTAGAAGAAGCGGAAACCACTTTCGACCATTAGGGAGACTGACAAAAACCTCCGGGAACCGCACGGAAACCTTGGATGGGGCGCAAAGTCTCCAGAGGTTTCCGTTCAGGTTTCCTAAGTGGGACAGGGGCATAAGGCTGCAACTCTACTGCTGTTCCACCTTGCCGCCCTCCAACCATTTGTGCTTTACACAACACTGCCTTTTTATTTGAGTCTGCACAGTATCTAGCTCCATTGAACAGTAGGCTTAGCATTTTAATAACTAGCAACCATGTTCATTCCTGTGGTTTGAGCAAGATCTTCATTATAGAACCAATACTGTTTAATTTTAGCTAACTTAATATTTCCTGTTTGAATGAAACATTATAATCATTGAAGTCTTACAACATGTTTATTTCAAATTATTTTGAATAATCTTCTCATGTCCCAAATCTTACACAGACATTTCAAAATATGAGAGTACATTTGTTTTTAGTTTCATTAAGTAGACCTGGCAGTGCACAAGTTCTACATGGTCTGTGGCAATGAATTCTACTCAGGATCTAGATGTGCTTTTGGTGTAATTGCAGTTTGCTGTTGGATATTTGTGAATAGCATCTGTCAAGTTAATTGGGATTAGCTTTCATCAATGTTTAACGTTGTCTTCGCAGTTTTACAGACGACTTGCAGAGGAACTATCGCAGAAGCGATGGGAGAGGATCTCTGTGCCTCAGCCAGTACCAGCTGGTAGATCACAAGTATGTGCTGGTGTCAAGTCCCATCGTGGGTTATTGTGATGAGCCAAACAAAACTTGTGTAAACATATGAAGCAATTCCGAATCTCCATGATTTACCCCAAGCTTGAAACCCTCTCCTGCCTTGTACCCATTTCCCATTTATACTGAAAAGTTCCGCTGTAACTCTTGAGTCAGAAGAAGGGTCCCGACCCGAATCGTCGTCTATCCACGTTCTCCAGAGATGCTGCCTGACCCACTGAGTTACTCCAGCATGTTGTGTCTTTTTGTGTAAACCAGCATCTGCGGTTCCTTTTTATGCTGCCTGCTTCTTGGCACTTTTCATGCACCCAGCTGTTTGAGAGATGATGGATTTTTTAAGCCTTTTTAGAGACGCAAGAAACTGCAGATGCTAGAATCTTGAGCAAACAAAACCCAAAGTGCTGGAGGAACTCAGCAGGCCAGACAGCACCTGTGGAGGGAATGGACAGATGATGTTTCGGGTTGGGACACTTCTTGAGATCGTCAGACTAAAGTATAAAATCATTACTGGAATAGATAGGGTGAATACACAGTGTCTTTTTACCAAGCATAGGGGAATCAAGACCCAGAGGGCATAGGTTTAAGGGGATAGGAGAAAGAATTAATAGGATTCCGAGGGGCAGCTTTTTCACACAGAAGGTGGTGGTCATATGGAAACGAGCTGCCAGAGGAGGTAGTTGAGGCAGGTACTACAATAATAAAAACACATTTGGACAGGTACATGGGTAGGAAAAACTTGGAGAAATATGGGCCTTACATGGGCAGGTGGGACGAGTGTAGATGGGGCATCTTGGTCTGCATGGATGAGTTGGGCCGAAGGGCCTGTTTCCGGGCTGTACGACTCTATGACGATACTTTAAAGGGGATTGCAACTTCACTTAGTCTCAGCCATTGTTAGTAACAATAACTGACATCCCTTTCTAGTTTGTTTCCTTTGAGAATGTTTAACAATCACAAATAGTAGGAAATATTTGTATTTGTTAAAAAACAAAAACAATGAATAGAAGATGCATCATTTGCACTGTTTTACAGCCAGGAAGAGTGAAGGCTGTAGGAATTGTGGGCATTGAGCGGAAGCTGGCAGAGAAACGGAAGGAGACGGACAAAAACATCTCGGAGGTAAGTACGTTACCCGCGAACCACAACTGCAGGGCGTCCGTCCAAACACATGTCCTCTGCCTGGACAATCACGGTGGGCGGGCGGGCAGGCAGTGTTTGATGAGGGGATATACTGTATGCCACTGTTTGTATTCTTGTTTTAAGTTCATGCACTCATAAGCTGCAAGAGCAGAATTGGGCCATTCAGTCCATCATGTTTATTCAGTCATGGCTGATCTATCTTTTCCTCTCAACCCCATTCTCCTGCCTTCTCCCCGTAACCCTTGACACCCTTACTAGTCTAGAAATGATATCACATAATGTTATTATATACTAGACTAAGTGGGACCCGTTGGATCCCAGCACCACACGGAACTACTGGAAGTGGCCAAGATCGGACTTTTAGTAATATAGATAGTTATATTTATTTACCTTACATATAACCACGCTAAAATATATTCCATACTTTGTGCTTTCTGAATGTATTATAGAAACATAGAAATTAGGTGCAGGAGTAGGCCATTCGGCCCTTCGAGCCTGCACCGCCGTTCAATATGATCATGGCTGATCATCCAACTCAGTATCCCGTTTCTGCCTTCTCTCCATACCCTCTGATCCCCTTAGCCACAAGGGCCACATCTAACTCCCTCTTAAATATAGCCAATGAACTGGCCTCAACTACCCTCTGTGGCAGAGAGTTCCAGAGACCCACCACTCTCTGTGTGAAAAAAGTCCTTCTCATCTCGGTCCAAGAGGATTTCCACCTTATCCTTAAGCTGTGACCCCTTGTTCTGGACCTCCCCAACATCGGGAACAATCTTCCTGCATCTAGCCTGTCCAACCCCTTAAGAATTTTGTAAGTTTCTATAAGATCGCCTCTCAATCTCCTAAATTCCAGAGAGTATAAACCGAGTCTATGCAGTCTTTGTTCATAAGACAGTCCTGACATCCCAGGAATCAGTCTGGTGAACCTTCTCTGCACTCCCTCTATGGCAGTAATGTCCTTCCTGAGATTTGGAGACCAGAACTGTACGCAATACTCCAGGTGTGGTCTCACCAAGACCCTATACAACTGAAGTAGAACCTCCCTGCTCCTATACTCAAATCCTTTTGCTATGAAAGCTAACATACCATTCGCTTTCTTACATACCATTCGCATGTACTACAGCGGAAACAAAAGGTTTAGTTGCTTCAACCTAGAAGATGCAGTGATAGGTGTATCTGCCTGTTCGGATGTTTCATCCAACACAGTGGAGGTGCTGATGTTAAGTTACCAGGATAGTCATTCGAAGGCCAGCACTAGAGGACCTGAGCTGTGGGACAGGTTGGGCAGGCTAGCACTTTATTCCTTGGAGTCTAGGAGGGTCTCACAGGTGATCTTATAGAGGTGTATAACATCATCAGGGTAAAAGTTAGGGTGAATGTACAGAGTGTTTAACCCTAGGTGGGGGAATCAAGAACCAGAGGGAATAGGTTTAAGGTGAATTAATATACTCCTATAGTCTCCCCCATCCTCCAATGTTTCAGAGGAAACAATCCACACTTTCATGCCTCTCCTGATAGGTAATAGTCCCTGATCCAGGCATAATTCTGGTGAACCCCCTCTGCACCCTCTCCAAAGCCTCCACATCCTTCCTGTAATGTGGTGAGCAGAACTGCAGGGTGTCGCCACCTTCGGGTGGAATGATGGAAATACTTGATCTGGGGACTCTGCCCTGAGGACCGCCTGCAGCGGTGTGCTGACGCCCTGGTGGACTCAGTATCCACAGGCTGCAGAGGTCCACACTTCTGCTGCTGTTGGTTAAGGTCCACAGTGCCTTGTGACTGCAACCTCAGAGTTGCCAGCGTCGTTTTGTGTCTGTCCGATTTATGTAGACAATAGGCAATAGATGCAGGAGTAGGCCATTCGGCCCTTCGAGCCAGCACCGCCATTCAATGTGATCATGGCTGATCATCCAAAATCAGTACCCCGTTCCTGCCTTCTCCCCATATCCCCGACACAGCTAGCTATCTTCAAGAGCCCTATCTAGCTCTCTCTTGAAAGTATCCAGAGAACCAGCCTCCACCACCTTCTGAGGCAGAGAATTCCACAGACTCACAACTCTCTGTGTGAAAAAGTGTTTCCTCATCGCCGTTCTAAATGGCTTACTCCTTATTCTTAAACTGTGGCCCCTGGTTCTGGACTGCTCAAACATCGGGAACATGTTTCCTGCCTCTAGTGTGTCCAAACCCTTAATAATCTTATATGTTTCAATAAGATCCCCTCTCATCCTTCTAAACTCCAGAGTATACAAGCCCAGCCGCTCCATTCTCTCAGAATATGACAGTCCCGCCATCCCGGGAAATAACCTTGTAAACCTACTCTGCACTCCCTCAATAGCAAGAATGTCCTTCCTCAAATTTGGGGACCAAAACTGTTCACAATACTCCTGGTGTGGTCTCACCAGGGGCCTGTAGTAAGACAAAAGGATAGATGGAGACACCAGGAACTGCAGATGCTGGAATCTTCAGCAAAACCCCAAGTGCTGGAGGAACTCCGTGGGTCAGGCAGCATCTGTGGAGGGAATGTCACCAACGGCACCCATCTGCCAATTGCCCACCTATCACTTGGCATGCTTTGTCCTTCCCCCACCTCTCCTTCCCAGCTTTCTCTCCCCGACTCCATCAGTCTGAAGAAGGGTCCCGATCCAAAACTTTGTCTGTGTCTATTCCCTCCACAGATGCTGCCTGACCCACTGAGTTCCTCCAGCACTTTGTGTTTTACGCAAAATGACAGATGGTCCTTGCTGGGAATCTGAATAGAAGGAAGTCTGGTTGAATTCCTTTACTGCTAGTATTTGAATCGTTTTTTGTTGCAGAGTTCTAAAAATACCTCCGTCGTTGTTGAATGGACATAACTCACACAATGAATGCTGCAAAATAAGTCAACAACATTCTCATGCTTCATGTAATCTGCCCTTCTCCAAAAGAAAAAAAAAAGCAAGGTTTTGCTATAAAAATAATCTATTTGTTTAAAACTCTTTTAGATACGACAGGCTATTTTGCTCTATGGAGGTGTTTTGCAGCAGTTAGTGACCCTCAGGTTTCAGCGATGGTTTCCTGCTGGCTCTGTTTGTCCCAGATAAGAATGCTGCAGTTCCCCGCTGTTTATCAGAGGAAGTTCCTGTTAGGTGTGTGCTCCCTCTCTTTGTTCATGGAATCCCTCTGAACCCTGCCGTCATTTGCAACCTTCGCAACACACTGTTCCAGTGGACGATGAGAGGAAAACGAGTCCGCAAACTACCCACAGACCAGACCCTGTGGTTTATCGCCCCAGCAAATTCTTCCTATTTACTTTACCCCAGAATTTGGCAACACTCTGTAATTCAGTTTGGAGGCAAAGTTGAGCTTTCTCAGCCATGATGTTAAGAAAGCACCATTTCTATGTGTTTTAAAATATTACATTGGAACAGACACAGGAAGGCCCGCTTCTCTTTTCATTCAAATGACTGGAAATAATTAGTTGTCTCATTAAGACGCTAGCATTAGACTCTTGAACAGACCCCTCATATGGTTAGGGTCTATTTCTAATCATGCAACCTACCACATTGCAGCCTCTGCAGTTTTTTTTTCCCTGCACTTTCTCTGTAGCTGTAACATGGTATTCTGCACTCTCTTTATTTTCTCTTTTGCTCTCCCTTTTATCCTCCTGCATAAGCTGAGCTGCCTGGGTAGCACCCAAAGCGATGTTTTCCCACTGTACCTTTAGTTTGTTGTGGCAAAAAGTGAAAAGCCTTTTGGTGTGTGCTATCCAGTCAGCGGAAGGACTGTACATGAATTACAACCGAGCCATCCACAGTGTACAGACCAAAGGTACTAGAGCAGGTACAGATAAAGGGAATGACGTTTAGAGCAAGATAAAGTGCGATTAAAGATAGTCCATGGGTACCGAGCGTATCTGAGTAGACGCAAAACAATTATAAAACAATACCAATGATTTTATCGATGAGTAATAGGTTAATTTATAGCTACGAGCGATACATTTATGTTTATTATGGTCATATGTACCAAGGTGCAACGGAAAGGTTCTGTTGGCGTGCTATCCAATAAGATCAGACATTGTATATGAATAAAACCAAGCCAAACTCAGTCTGAAATGTAGAATGAGAAAGATTAACGAGTACAGAAAATAGTTTGGAGCATTGTTAGCATCGCTAGAAACTGCAAATAGATTTTCAAGTGGAAAAGAGACTTAAAAGAGAGTGACGGGAAGATGGTCAGCCTCGACCGCCCCGGGCCGCGGAGTTTGAACCGGCCCGTTCGCGGAGCTCGGATTCGGCCGCGGGACTTACCATCACCCGGCGGGGGCCACAACATCGGAGGCCTGGATCACCTCAACGCAGAGGGAGAACAAGGAGGGAAGGGACAAGGACTTTAAGAGTTTTGCCTCCAACACAGTGAGGAGGTGCCTGGTGGACTGACTGTGGTGGATCTTAAACCTGTGTTCATTGTGTGTTTTTTAATTTTATTCTATGTTATGACTGCAAGGCACGAAATTTCGTTCAGACTGAATGACAATAGAGGATACTTTGACTTGATCTTTTTACGCAGAGGGTGGTGGTTGCTGGAACGCGCTGCCAGAGGGTGGTGGTGGAGGCAGATACGATAGTGCTGTTTAAAAGGCTTTTGGCTAGGCATACTGGGCTAGTCCCATTTGGCCCATATCCATCCAAACCTTTCCAATCTGTCTATGTCCAAATGTTTTTTTTTAATGCATTTCGACCTGGGCACTTGTCCAACATTCTGTTTGCATTTTAATATCAATTAATTACAGCATAGTAGTTGTGTGTTTTTTAACTGTGTATATTACTGTCTGCAAACGTGTGATTGTAAACTGATTTGTTTTTCTAGGCGTTTGAAGATCTCAGTAAGTTAATGAATAAGGTAAATTTCCTCCCTCTTCATCTGCTCTTGTTATGTGAGGTTTCAAGAACTGGTGTCCCAAACCAACCACTCCTGAGCAGTGCTTTTCTTATGGACACAAGGTGCCGGTGCACATATTATTCCTCACCTTCAGTGTCTGCGGTGGATCACCGCTCGATAACCTGTGAAAGGGCCTGACTATATAATTTAATTAACACTTTTTTAATTTAGTCGCATTGTAATTTTTATAATGTTACAAATTCCAAAAATGAAACGCATACGATCACAGAAAAAGCTCTGGTCAGGAGTTACACACGGCAAATACTGGAACATTACAGCAGGTCGGACAGCATATGTGGAGAGAGAAGCAGACCTGAAACATTAGCTGTGCTAAAAGACACACAGTGCTGCGGTAACTCAGCGGGTCAGGCAGCATCTCTGGAGAACATGGAGATCAGTGTGAAGAAGGGCCCCAACCCAAAACGTCACCTTATCCATGTTCTCCAGACATGCTGCCGCTGAGTTACTCCAGCACTTTGAGGCTTTTTTTTAATCAACCAGCATCTGTGGTTCCTTGGGCCTGCATTGGCTGACCTTCTGTACCCACAAGCACTACCTGACTTCCTGAGTGCTGCCTGCAATTTCCATTTCATGTTCGTATAGAATAAGGTGATAAGTTGTTCCCTTCATATTGAATGATAGTAAACTTCAAGTAATCATTGTGTCGAAAGGGTGACAGCTCAAACAAAATGGCATGAGACGTGTCCTAATCTCTAAATGTGCTCTGTGATTCTCTTAGCTGAACCACAGACAGAAATGTTATCTTGCCACGAACCTACAGATTATCTTAATTTTATTTTATCTCCCGGTGTCTCAGCCCTCCAACTCCCCCTCCCATTCCAAATCTGACTATCTCTGTCCTGGGCCTCCTCCATGGCCAGAGCGAGTCCCACCGCAAATTGGAGGAGCAGCACCTCATATTTCGCTTGGGTAGTTTACACCCCAGCGGTATGAACATTGACTTCTCCAATTTCAGGTAGTCCTTGCTTTCTCCCTCCTTCCCCTCCCCTTTCCCAGCTCTCCCACAGCCCACTGCCTCCGCCTCTTCCTTTCTTCTTTCTGCCCCCTCCACCCCACATCACGACCCAAAACGTCACCTATTCCTTCGCTCCATAGATGCTGCCTCATCCGCTGAGTTTCTCCAGCATTTTTGTCTACCTTAATTTTACCTCGTGAAGAGTGAACCCACCAACACCAAACATGTTTGAATATCTCCCATCCCCAGGCTCCCCATTTCCCTTTTATCCCCCCTCTTTCCCCTTTGTCTCCTTTTCACCGCCAGCCTTTGTCACTTACTCCACACATCACCCCCCCCCCCCTTACCTGTATCCATCTATCACTTGCCACGCTTTGTCCCGCTCCCAGCTCTCCCCCTACTCCACCAGTCTGAAGAAGGGTCCCGACCCGAGACATCGTCGGCCCATTCCCTCCACAGATGCTGCATGACCCACTGAGCTCCTCCAGCACTTCGTATTTGGTTCCGGATTCCAGCATCTGCAGTTCCTTGTGTCTTCTATTCCAGCATGTTACCTTTGTCATATTGGCCTTCAAATTTTTTAAGTTGTTTGACTTTTCCTGCCTACTTTACTCTTTCCCAGAAACCTGCAGTCAAGTTATAGTCCGAAGCAAATGGCCGACGTTAGTTCCTCACACAACCAGCTGATTCTGAAAAGCAATATCGCTCTTGCCTTGCAACATAGAAATTCAGAATTTAAATTTAGTTTTGGAGACGCAAGGAACTCCAGGTGCTGCAATCTTGAGCAAAACACAAAGTGCTGGAAGAAATCAGCAGGTCAAGCAGCATCTGTGGAGGGAATGGACAGATGATGTTTCGTTCTTCAGAATTAGTTCATTTAATTTTATTCTGTCAGGATGGATTCTTGGTGATGCCGTGAATCTCAGGATCTTACTACAGATATTGGAACCATTCATAGAACCATAGAAAATAGGTGCAGGAGGAGGCCATTCGGCCCTTCGAGCTAGCACCGCCATTCATTGTGATCATGGCTGATCGTCCCCAATCAATAACCCGTGCCTGCCTTTTCCCCATATCCCTTGATTCCACTAGCCCCTAGAGCTCTATCTAACTCTCTCTTAAATCCATCCAGTGACTTGCCCTCTGTGGCAGGGAATTCCACAAACTCACAACTCTCTGGGTGAAAACGTTTTTTCTCACCACAGTCTAAAAATGATCTCCCCTTTATTCTAAGACTGTGGCCCTCTGGTTCTGGACTCGCCCAACATTGGGAACATTGCATCTAGCTTGTCCAGTCCTTTTATAATTTTATATGTTTCTATAAGATCCTTCTAAACTCCAGTGAATACAAGCCTAGTCTTTTCAGAGAGAGTTCCCAATGGACAATTGTAGTCGGCCTTAAGAGTGAATCCAGAGAGAGCAGAGATTCTCCATTGTCTACTTGCACCATCCGGCAGGATAGGGGGGGTGGGGGTGGGGTGGGGGGGGCACATTGTTGGCTGAGAGGAAGGTGAGAACGCAGCATATCAACAATAACATTAATCAGGACGACAGTGAAACTAGTCGGAGACCTAGGGGAGGGGAGGGACGGAGAGAGAGGGTAAATAAGGGTTACTTGAAGTTCATACGACTGGGTTATAAGCTGCCCAGTGAAATATGAGGTGCTGTTCCTCCAAGTTGTGTTGTTCTGCATTCTGTGTGGGCAAAGGGTGACCAAAGCCTGTTTGTTTCAGGCCAAAGAGATGGTGGACTTGTCGAAGTCAATAGCAAACAAAATCAAGGAGAAGCAGGGAGATATTTCTGAGGATGAGGTAAGACACAATTCACCGGGCGTTCACGATGAGAGTTACATAGATGGCGAGCACAGCCACGAGCATCATTCCTGGTACAATGATTCACTTGATCCATAGCGCTGCCCCTGTCCCAGCAGGATGTCTGCCTGCTCTTGCCTCTCCCTCCCCACCCCCACTATAACCAGCTCATCTCCGACAGGCTTCCTTCCTCTCCCCGCTACACACTGCTGCCTCTAGGCCCACGTCACAGAGTCACACTGCGTGGAAACAGGCCCTTCGGCCCAACTCGTCCATGCCGACCAAGATGCCCCATCTACACTAGTCCCACCTGCCCGGGTTTGGCCCATTTCCCTCTGAACCTCTCCTGTCCATGTATCTGTCCAATCGGCTTTTGCATGTTGTTATAGTTCTTGCCTCCACTACCTCCTCTGGCAGCTCGGTGATGAAACATGTTCCTCACAACAGAAATTTATTTCCTCCTCCAAACTCCGCTATTTCTTAACCTGGAACTACGTTAAATCCCTGCGCTGATTTAGTCCGCTTGCATTGCACAAAACAACACCAAGGTGTAAAAACTTGTGAAACTAAAAGGCGTGTTTTCTGTTGCCCAGACAATCCGTTTCAAATCGTACCTACTGAGCATGGGCATTGCAGATCCAGTCACCAGGGAAACGCATGGATCGGGAACGCACTACCACATGCAACTGGCCAAGCAACTGGTGACGATGCTGCATGCCCCCTTGGAGGTGAGCAAATCTGCCTGTCTCTTCCCCACCCCACTTGCCAGGGCTGGAACTCAACTGAATAGTTTAGTTTAGAGATGCAGCACGGAAACAGGCCCTTCGGCCCACCAAGTCCGCACCGACCAGCGATCCCCGCACATTAACACTACCCTACACACACTGGGAATAACTGTACATTTTTTATACCAAGCCAATTGACCTGAGAACCTGTACGTCTTTGGCGTGTGGGAGGATACCGAAGTACTCAGAGAAAACCCATGCAGGTCACGGGTACAAACACCCGTAGTCAGGATCGAACCTGGGTCTCTGACGGCTCAAGGCAGTAGCTCAGCCGCTGCTGTGTCGCCCAAAACTCTGAATCCCAAATGAAACTAGGGTGGATTTGGACTAAACATCGATTCATTCCATAGGCGTCGCCTTTGGAAAACAAATACTGGAGAACATGGATGTTTTGATGTTTCAAGCCGAATCCCTTCATCAGACTGATTGTGGGGGTGTGACGAGGGGAAGAAAGCCGGAAGAGAGGAGGTGTGGGACAAAGCCTGGCATGTGGGAGTGGCGGCGCTGCCCAGGCTGCAGCGGCTCGCTGCAGTCCGTCTGTTTTTCTTTTCTTTTTGTTGTTTTCTTGTCTTGTTTTAGCGTCAATTTCAGTTATTATGTAGTGTATGTGTGGGGGAGGGGTGGGAGAAACGTTTTTAGTCTCTTCCTTTTGGGGGGGAAGCGACTTTTCTTGTCGTTTCCCCCGTCTCCGTCTCCGTCTGCGCTGAGGCCTAATGGCGGAGCTGACAGCCTCCAACTGCGACCAACCTCGAGGCTCCAGAGGCAGAGCCAGCCAGGACTTACCAGCGCGAGGCTGGCCGACTTCGGGGCTGCGGCGGGTTCAGGCATTCCGGCGGCCCGACTCGGAGCTGTGGCGGCTTTCCGGCGGCGGTGGCGGCGGCAGCGACTTCGGAGGTTCGGCCGCGGGTCCAGGGGACGACATCGTCGGGAGCTCGCAGGTCACAGGTTGGTGACCTGTTTTTCCGGAGCTCCTGCGGCAACAGCTGCGTCCGCTGGACTGGAGGGCGGCAGCTTTGACCCCCCGGGCCGCGGAGTTGAACCGGCCCGTTCGCGGAGCACGGTTCACCCGCGGGACCTATTTACATCACCTGGTGCGGTCACAACATCGGACGCCTGGGTCGCCTCAGCGCAGAGGAAGAATGAAGAACAAGAAGGGAAGAGACAAAGACAAGATTTTTGCCTTCCATCACAGTGAGGAGGTGTCTGGTGAACTCTCTGTGGTGGATGTTAAATATGTGTTTATTGTGTGTTTTGTTATTTATGACTGCAAGCAATGAAATTTCGTTCAGACCGCAAGGTCTGAATGACAATAAAGTTTTCCATGATTCCATGATGTAATAGATAGACATAGATGAGGGTAGTTTATTGGACAGAGGCCGGAGATGAAGACAGAAGGTGCGAAACAAAAGGATTGAAGAGTTGCGAATTGTGAAGCTAGAGGAAGGAATGAAGGTGGAAGGTGCGGGGGCAAGAAATAGATGCGGCAAGGTGGGGTACAGGGGAGAGGTAGAAGGTGGAAGCAGAGGGGTGGGGAGATGGGGGAAGAAGGGTGAGGTGGGTGGTAGTGTGGTTACCTAAAATTGGACAATTCAATGTTCACCCCGTTGGGTTGTAAGCTATCCAAGTGGAATATGGAGTGCTGTTCCTCCAGTTTGCATGCGGCCTCACTCTGACAGTGGAGGAGGCCCAGGACAGAAAGGTCAGCGTGGGAATGGGAGTTAAAATAGGGGAGATGGCACCATTTTGTTGCGTGGTGAAGAAATGTTCACACCCTTCCTGGAGGATATAATTATTTTGAAACCTCTTTTGAACTTGACAGGAACAAGGTGGAATGATGGCTCTGACCGAGGTCTATTGTTTAACCAACCGGGCTCGAGGAATGGAGGTAATGCCGCACTCTGTGCAAATTGATTCCCACCCTTCACAGAGTAACATCACATGTAAACTGGACCCATTAAAGCTGGCCCTCAGCTGACTTTACATCCAGACTGTTAACAGACTTTTCACAATGTACTTTATTGTTATTGACAAGCCAACCTGTGCTTAAAGGTTGCACCTCAGTCTTCAAAAAAACTAGCACCCAGAGTGTGCCAAATCCAATTGTTCAAGTATCACTTTTTGTTATGTGACCATATGTTTAAACATTCTAAAGGAATATCTTTTATCTGTTTTACAACTACAGCTACAGGAAGAGTGTTGTTAAGTTGCAAAGGGTGCAGAAGAGATTCACCAGGATGTTACCTGGGCGTGCGTGCTTGAGTTACAGGGAGAGGATGGATAGGCTGGGACTTTTTTTCTTTGGAGCGGAGGAGGCTGAGGGGTGACCACCTCCTTCTTTCGTGTGGCGTGCACAGCCTAAAGTTGTTGGACAACTTGTTCCATTTGATCTTCCGTTTGTGCACGTCGAGTTGATTGCATTAGTCGAAACAGGGCGGACCACGTGAAGATTGCAATCTTCCACCCCGAGGGGTGCCCTTATTGATCTGCACAAGATCATGAGGGGCACGGATAAAGTGAATGCTCACAGTCTTTTTCCCCAGGGCAGAGTGTTCTAAAATTAGAGGGCACAGGCTTAAAGTGAGAGGGGAGAGATTTAAGAGGGACCTCAGGGGGCAACTTTTCCACTCAGAGGGTAGTCCGTATCTGGAACGAGCTGTCAGAGGAAGCTATAGAAGTCGCTATAAGTATGCCGTTTAAAAGACATTTGGTCCGATATATGGATAGGAAGGGTTTAGAGGGATATGGGCCAAATGCAGGCAAAGGGAACAAGCCTAGTATGCCAGGGTTACACAAAAAGCTGGAGAAACTCAGCGGGTGCAGCAGCATCTAAGGAGTGAAGGAGATAGGCGACGTTTCGGGTCGAGACCCTTCTTCAGACTACGCCGCATCTGCTCCCAGGATGACGTTTTCCACACCAGGTCATCGCAAATGTCCTCGTTCTTCAGAGAACGGGGTTTCCCCTCCCCCACTATCGATGAGGCTCGCACCAGGGTCTCCTCCATACCCCGCAACACTGCCCTCTCTCCCCATTCCCCCACTCACAACAAGGGCCGAGTCCCCCTGGTCCTCACCTTTCACCCCACCAGCCAGCGCATACAACAGATAGTCCTCCGCCAGTTTCGCCACCTCCAACGTGACCCCTCCACTCGCCACATCTTCCCATCTCCCCCCCTATCTGCCTTCCGCAAAGACCGCTCCCTCCGCAACTCCCTCGTCAATTCTTCCCTTCCCTCCTGCTCCACTCCTTCCCCGGGCACTTTCCCTAAAAAAAAGAAATCTCCTCCAAGCCTAGTATGCCAACTTGGTCGGCATGGACAAGGTGGGCCGAAGGGTCAGTTTCAGTGCAGTATAGCACCATGACTTGTTCCTATTAATAGCAATTCCTTTGGTAACAATTGTATCTTGTTTCCATCAGCTTCTGTCACCAGAAGATTTAGTGAATGCTTGTAAAATGTTCGAGGCTCTGAAACTACCAATGAGGCAAGTGGACACGTGTCAATACTAATTCTGCATGTGGTTAGTAGATGACAATATCAGTTGGTGCTTGTATTCCCCATCCACTGACAAGCTGGTCGCCCATTCAACACACTCAAGTAATTTAATTTCTTGCATTTATTAATATATCGCAGCAAGACTCAAGAGTATTTAATTTTCATATGTACCGACAGCCTAACAATGACATTGTTACTTGCTGCAGCTTAACAGGCCCTTAAACACAACAACACACAGATAAATATACAATAGTCCTGGATACAATAAATTATTAATTCTAGTTAATAGTGTAAAGTCTTGTGGCCAATCTCTACTGATTGGGGTCTGTTGCTAAGGAAGTCGAGAATCCAATTGCAGAGAGAGACCCAGTTTCCAGAGTTTGGCGGGAATGATGGAGCCATTGAAAGCACTGGTATCCTACCTTCAGCTGACACATCGGAGTACTTCTTCACTGGAGAAAATTGAACATGGGAAACAATATAAGCAAGATCCACATTGTGTCATATAGTTTATTGTACCATGAAACATTTGGATATTTCCTTAATGACGAGCGATAATGATGGTATCAGACATTTCTCTTCAATCTGGGAAAGGGAGAGAGTGGGAAGGCAGTTGTGCAGGAGTCTAGATAATCTGGTGATGACCCTGTCAGCCACAGTGAAGGGCAACAGAAGACACACGGAGCTGCAGGCACTGGAATCTGGAGAAAAACACAGAGTGCTGGAGGAACTCGGCAGGTCAGGCTGTCTCTGTGGAGGGAATGGACGCACAACGTTTCTGGTCGGGACCCTACAGACTTTGGGCTGCATCGTGGCGCAACTATAGAGCTGCTGCCTTACAGCGCCAGAGACCCAGGTTGCATCCTGACCACAGGTGCAGTCTGAGCGGAGTTTGCACGTTCTTCCTGTGATTGCGTGGGTTTCCTCTGGGTGCCCTGGTTTCCTTCCACATTCCAAAGACGTGCTGGTTTGTAGGTTAATTGGCTTCTGTAAATTGTCGCCTGTAATTAGGGAGTGAATGAGAAAGTGGGATAACATTGAACTTGTGTGAATGGTTGGTGTGGGCCGAAGGGCCTGGATCCATGCTGTATCTAAATTAAACTAAGCAAACATCTGTCGACATCACGTGCGGAAGGAGGCACTGGGGAGATGTGGAGCGGAAAGTGGAAGAAGGAGATCTGGTCAGGGAAGGGATGGGAAGAGTTGGAGATCGTTCCTGTCAGGGTTGGAGAGATGAGAGCAAGTTGGAAACCAAGTATTGTTTTAATTAACAGAAGATTTATTTGTTGTGCAGATTGCGTGTTTTTGACAGTGGAGTGATGGTGGTTCAACTCCAGTCACATAATGAAGATGAAATGATTGCATCGGCTCTGGAGACGGTAAGGGATCTCTCGTCTAGGATCAGTGCGTTAATGAACACTAGCCACAGTTGAATGTTCAGTACAGACCATAAATCATCATCATCTAAATGACAACGTCAGATGAAAGATACTAAATATATATACACAGTAATGTGTAGTCATTGAGTCTTACACCGTGGAAACAGGCCCTTCAGCCCGACTTGCCCATGCTGACCAAATGCCTCAGCTACACGAGTGTCATCTCCATGCCAGTAGGGGAACTGATAACCTGAGGACTCAGGTTCAAGGCGAGAGGGAAAATATTCCATAGGAACCTGAGGGGCAAATCATTCACACGGGCGGTGGTGGGTGTATGGAACGAGCTGCCAGAGGAGGTAGTTGAGGCAGGTACTATAACAGCATTTAAATGACATTTGGACAGGTACGTGGACAAAATAGGTTTGGAGGAATATGTGTATGAAGGAACTGCAGATGTTGGTTTGAACCGAAGATAGACACAAAAAGCTGGAGTAACTCAGCGGGACAGGCAGCATCTCTGGAGAGAAGGAATGGGTGACGTTTCGGGTTGAGACCCTTCTTCAGACGAAGAGTATCGACCCGAAACATCACCCATTTCTTCTCTCCAGAGATGCTGCCTGTCCCGCTGAGTTATTCCAGCTTTTTGTGTCTATCTTGGAGGAATATGAGCCAAGTAAGTGCAGGCCGGTGGGACTAGTGTAGATGGGGCATGTTGGCTGGCATGGGCGAGTTGGGCCGAAGGGCCTGTTAATGTGCTCTGTGACTTGACTAAATTATCAGATATATTTATATATACATTCATGTTTTATTTTCTCTGCTGGCTAACTACTGGTCAACGAGTGATATGATTTCTCTTCCCCCCCCCCCCCCCCCCCCCCCCGGGTGCAGGTGTCAGAGCGAGGCTTCCTCAGTTCTGAAGAGTACGCCAAGCTGGTGGGCATCTCGGTTCTGCTGGCCAAGGAGAGGTGAGTAATGTTCACCGGTTTTGCCATTGGTGAAAGGTGCTGAACACGGTTCCACATCTGCCTGTTTGAACCCTAGGCTGCTGCTGGCCGAGAAGTTTGGCCACCTCTGCCGTGACGATTCCGTGGAAAGCCTGCGCTTTTACCCAAACCTCTTCCTGACACAAGACTGACAACTCACCAGTAACGGTCTGCACCGTATTTTGCTTGCGGCCCAGGGATTGTGCCGGGTATGAGAGACTGTGACCACCGCAAAGTGGAATTCAGACACTTACCAAGGTCATTGTGGTGGAATGGTGGAGCCAGTAGAAGCTGAACGTCAACAGGATGCTGTATGGATGAACATAGCATAAGCAAGTGCTTACGAGCATCAGCAGCGACTCTTTACTGTGTTCCAAATGATGTACATCTGTAGGAACAAACAATAAATTTAAGGTGAATCTTATGGCAGAGGTCTTCCACAAGTTTGAATTGTCAACATCCTGCATATGGAATGTTTTTCTATTATATATTTATAGTCGTATCCCTTTTATTCACAACTAGACTAAGTGGGACCCGTTGGGTCCCAGTCACATGGGAGGCCTGGTTCCCCAATGCAACCTGCTCCCCAAAGCAATATTCCACCACTCACCCGTTCCCCCAACGCAACCTGTTCCCCAACGCAATATTCCACCACTCACCCATAGCCCCTAACTGTGCAGGCGCGGCTCATTTCCCCTCATCCCCCGCCACTCCCTCCTCCTCCTCTTCATGTGTGGGGAGGAGGGGAGGGAAGGGGGGTGGTAGGGGAGGATCGGAGGAGTGGTGTGTGTGGGCAGGGGGGTGTAGGAGGGGGGGAGAGCATGGTTTGGGGGGAGGGGGGGTGTGGGGTTGGAGGGGAGGTGTGTATGTGGGAGGGAAGGGGTTGTGGGGGTGGGGGCAGGGGGGTTTGTGTGGGGGAGGGGTGTGAGGGCAGGGGGGATGTGGGGGTGGGGGGAGGAGGGTTTGTAGGGGGAGGGATGTGGGTGTGGGTGGGGGGGGTTGTGGGCGGGGGGGGGGCAAGAGCTCGGAGAAAAGACGGGGGTTGTGGGGGTATCACGGGGGAGGGGGGCAGGAGCCAGTGACGGGGACTAGAGTAGAAGGAGCTGGAAACTTCGGTGTGATGGGGACTCACAGCAGGCGCTGGTCGCTGGACGTTCTCCTCCTCAGGATCAGATTCTCCGCTTTCCATTTGGCGACATTTTCCGTGCCGGGCCGGGTCGCTTCTGGTCCCCCTAAAAATTGTGTCCGGTTGGAAACCTCCGCCAGCCATCCTCAGCTCCAGTAAGGACGCGATGGCGCAGGAAGGGACGAACCGACCCGCAGAGTGACAGGAGAAAAGACCAATCCACGCGGCGCCGACTGGCAGGAGAGGAGATCGATCTGCGCAAGAGTGGTTTTTAAGATTTTTAAACCTCGCTGACTTTTACAATAGACCGCCAATCAGAACGAAACTTGTTGCACTCGCAGCACAGGAGAACGGTGAGTGAGCTGGTGAAAAATCGTAGCGCTATCGTGTACCGTTTTTGCGCAAATAGAAAGTCCTTGGAAACCGGAAGAGCACAAGATCAGAGTTTTAGTTGTGTGTAGATAGATTCCAGCGATAGTTTAGTTTAAAGATGCAGCATGGAACTAGGTCCTCCAGTCCATCCAGTCCACGCCAACCATCCATCACCCATTCACACTAGCTCTATGTTATCCCATTTTCTCATACTCTCCCTACATACCAGGGACAATTAATGTACAAACCAGCAAGTTTTGGGGATGTGGGCAGAAATCGAAGCACTCGGAGGAAATCCATGCAGTCACAGAGAGAACATGCAAACTCCACACAGAGAGTAAGTACCCGAGGTCAGGATCTAACCCGGATTTCTGGCGCTGTGAGGCAGCTCATTCCACTGCGCCGCTGTGTTGCCCTGTAACCAATGTCCCATCTTTGGTATGTCAAACCTCATCTTGCCCAGGTTGGAAGGTATAAGTTACAGGGAGAGGTTGGACAGAATTAGAATGTTTTTGCTGGAACGCCAGAAGTTAAGGGAAGACCTGATAGGAGTATATCAAATTATGAGAGGCATAAATAGGATAAACACAGAAAATAGTAGGTATGTTACAAAACTTACCTTGAGCAGCGCTGCAGTTCTGCCGCTCCCTGTGTGCGTGACTTTTTTGCGCCTTTCAGAGGGGGGGGGGCGTGTTTAAAATGCCGTTTTTTCCACAGACAGGGCAAATCGATCCATGTGGAGCGATTTCGTTGCTGAAGAAAAATCGCTCCGACCTTTCATTCATGAAGGTATTTTTAAATTACGTTAGATTATTTATTAATTAGAGTAATTTAAAAATCATCTTCTAAAGCCGTGAGCGCCGATAACGGGAAGGATTTTACGTAGGGGAGAAAATAAAGTTCAGAGTTTATTTTTACATTAAAACGCCCACAACGCCCCACCCCCCCTCCCCGCCCACGCACACAACCCCACCCAAACACCCCTCTCCCCCACAACCCCCACAACCCCTCACTCCCCCCACGCACCCCTCCCCACCCACAAAACACCTCCTCCACAACACCCCGTGCCCACACCCCCCCTCCCCCCCACAACTCTCCCCCTCCACACATACCCCCCACCCACACGCACACACACACACCCCTCCCCTCCACACCCCCCCGCCCACACAGCCCTCCCTCCTCCCCACACCCTGCGAACACACACCCCCTCCCCAACAAACCCCCCCCCCCTCGCCTTCCCCCCACATCCCTCCTCCCCTCCCCCCCCCGGCAAACCCCTCCTGCTCACATACACCCCTCCCCTCCCATCCCACCCCCCCACCACACACCCCCTGTGGTGACTGGGACCCACTTAGTTGTAGTACGTGTCTCAACTACCTCCTTTGACAGCTCGCTCCATGCACCCACCACCCTCTGTGTGAAGATGTTGCCCTTCAGGTTCCTATTACATCTTTCCCATCCACCTTAAACCTATGTCCTCTGGTTCTTGATTCCACAACTCTGGTTAAAAGACTCTGCACATTCACCCAAGACATTGCTGTCATGATCTTATACACCTCTATGAGATCACCCCTCAGGCTCCCGTGCTGCAAGGAATAACGATTTAGTGCTGTACTTTCTGCATTTTATTGCTTTTTGTCTTTGCTGCTGTTATTTTTCTTTGTCTGCGGTGCGGAAAGAGGCGTCACAGGAAAGTCAACTCTTGCTTAAAAAGGAAGACATGGTGGCACCTGAATCAACTGGCCTCTGGTAGTAAGTGAGTGAGAGACTGCAACGAACGGAAGGGCTGGCCCTTGGCAGAAAGGAAATGGAAGCAAAGCCCAGATTGCTGGGGATGGGGGGGGAGGATCAGGGCAAGCAGATGGAGGAGCAGGAGAAACCAGGACTGTCCCAAGATAGCAAAAGATCACTTCTTCCCCAAAGCCTCGCATAACCTCGTCAGTAAATCAAAGAAAACTGGTTTAGTTTAGTTTAGTTTAGTGTCATGTGTACCGAGGTACAGTGAAAAGCTTTTTGTTGCGTGCTCTCCGTCAGTAGAAAGACTATACACGATGACAATGAAGCTGTCCACAGTGTACAGATACAGGACGAAGGGAATAACGTTTAATGCAAGATTAAGTCCGATGAAAGATAGTTTGAAGTTCTGCAAATAAATAAATGGAAAGTATAAGAAGGAACTGCAAATGCTGGCTGAAACCGAAGATAGGCATCTCTGGAGAAAGGGAACAGGTGATGTTTTCGGGTCGAGACCCTTCTTCAGACCCCTCTTCAGTCACCCATTCCTTTTCTCCAGAGATGCTGCCTGACCTGCTGAGTTGCCCCAGCTTTTTGTGCCTGATTAAGTAGATGGAAGGTCAGGATTGTTGTAACTTTGCATTGCGTGACTTAAGATTTCAAATCAGCCAAAAACTATGGACTTCGGGGGATACAATAAGATGTATTAAACCTGTAGAAACTGCTGGTTTACAAATAAAGACCCAAAGTGCTGGAGTAACTCAGCGGGTCAGGTTTAAAGTGGACCTGAATGGTGAATTGTCCATTGAGTAGTTGGATTTGTGTAATGTTCAAGAAGGAACAGCAGATGCTGGAAAATCGAAGGTAGATGAAAATGCTGGAGAAACTCAGCGGATGCGGCAGCATCTATGGAGTGAAGGAAATATGCAACGTTTCGGGACGAAATCCAAGGAGTTTCTCCAGCATTTCTGTCTACCTTGGATTTGTCTCATCATGTATTGTCTTTCTGCTGACTGATTAGCCCGCAACAAAAGCTTTTCCCTCTATCTCAGTACACGTGACAATAAACTAACTGTTTCTCTGCTGTACAACTCCACGATCCCTCTCGGCTTTCTGCTGAGTTCCCTGCCCCACGAAAGCCAGTCTTCAGTCAACTTGACCCACTCGAAGTTCACATTGTCAAATAGTTTACAATGTGAACTTGTGAGGGATGCATCAGAGAACAAGGGAAGTGGAGAAAAGCTTTCAGAGCAAAAGGACAATTTTCACACACACAGAGTTGCGAGTGTGATGGAATTCTCTGCCTCAGAGGGCGGTGGAGGCCGGTTCTCTGAACACTTTCAAGGGAGAGCTAGATAGGGCTCTTAAAGATAGCGGAGTCAGGGGATATGGGGAGAAGGCAGGAACGGGGTGTTGATTGGGGATGATCAGCCATGATCACATTGAATGGCGGTGCTGGCTCGAAGGGCCGAATGGCCTACTCCTGCACCTATTGTCTATTGAAATCATTTTCTGATGAACTACCATGAATAATTTAATCACCACCGGTTATTTCCCAAGTGTTTATTTTTATTTTTACTGTGTTTTTTCTTAAAAATCGTGCATAGGTGATGGATGTACAAACAGTTTATTACCTGGATTATGAGAGAAAAGCTAATGGCAATCCTTTTACAGAGATGTTGCCAGGACTCCAGAGCTATAGGGAGAGGTTGGGCAGGCTAGGGCTTTATTCCTTGGAGTGCAGGAGGCTGAGGAGTGATCTTATAGAGGTGTGTAAAATCATGAGGGGGATAAACAGGCTGAATGCACACGGTCTTTTACCCAGAGTAGGGGAATCAAGAATCAGAGGACATAGGGTTAAGGTGAGAGGGGAAAGATGTAATAGGAACCTGAGGGGCAACTGTTTCACTGGACAGGTACATGGATAGAAAAGTTTAGAGGGATACGGGCAAATGCAGGCAGGTGGGACTAGCGTAGATGGGGCATCTTGGTCAGCATAGGCAAGTTGGGCTGAAGGACTGACTACATATTTATAGAACCCAAATTGAGTCCATGTGCCAGACTCACGAGTAAAATAATTTAGAGTGGTGTTAATCGGACATGGCCAGGTAATTGTGGGAACATCACAGGACAGTACAGTGCAGGCCCTTCCTTCGGCCCACAATGTCTGATCTGAACATGATGCCAACCTAAACCAATCTCCGCAGCCTGCATGTGATCCATATCCCTCTGTTTCCTGCACTTTCATGTGCATATCCAAAAGCCCCTTCAGCGGCACTAAACAGGCACAGAGGTTGGTGGGAAGTCCTGGACTCTCATCACAATGACCCCCCCTTGCTTCCTGTTGAATGCACCCGTCCAGCCTTCTCTCTCAGACCCTCACGAAACATCCTGGCAATCTCTCTCTCAGATGTTGAGTCCAACACGCACTCCTTCCTGCCATTTAACCTGAGCCTTCAGCTGTGAATGGAACCTCTTCCTGTGTGTGCTCATGGACCCACCTCCCTGAACTAACTCTCCTGCCTTCAACATTCCCTCCTCTCATAACATCGTGAGGGTGAATGCACAGGTCTTTTACCCAGAGTAGGGGAATCCAGAGGATATAGCATTAAGGTGGATGGGGAAAGATTTAATGGGAACCCGAGGTACAACTTATTGCTTGAAGTACGCAGTGGGACAGGCAGCATTGTACAGGACGGAAACAGGCCATTCGGCCCACAGTGATTATACCTAACTTGATGCAAAGACCAACTCTTGCCTGTCTATACGTGATCCATATCCCTCCATTCCCTGCATATCCACATGCCTATCGGAAAGTCCCTTAAACACCACCATCGTGTCTGCCTCCACCACCACCCCTGGCAGCGCTTCAAGGGCCTGTCCCACTTGGCTGTAATTTATGCAACATAATTTACTTGTCACGACAAGAGGAAGAAGTCTGAACTTTATTGCTTTCCATCACCGTGAGGAATGTGGAATCCACTGTGGTGGATGTTTATGTTAACATGGATGTGGGTGTTGGCTTGTTGCTTCTCACTTAGTCTGGCTGTATGGTAACTCAAATGTCACTGTACCTTAACTGGTATCTGTGACAACAAACTGACTTTCACACCTTGAAACTACTTGCCTCGCTCATGCCCTTTAAAATTTGCCCCTCTCGCCTTAAGTTGTGCCCTCGAGTTGACATTTCCACGGGGGGGGGGGGGGGGGGGGAAGGATCTGACTGTCTACCCTATCTGTTCCAGACAGGTGGCATCTGTGCAGGGAACGGGCAGACGTGTTGGGACCCGAGGGAGGGAGGGGGTGAGACTGAGGCAGGGGGGGAGCTGGACAGGACGAGATAGTCAGACGGACTGTGGGACCGAGGGTCAGACTGAGTCAGGGAAGCAGCCTCGCTGCCGGTTAGACAGGGAGAGAGGGCGAGAGCAGGCGGTCACAGAGACTAACGAGGCTCGGACCAGACAGACAGACAGACCCGGAGCCAGACTGCGGGGCGCGGCCGGCAGCGGGGCTGGGAGAGCGGGCTGTGGTCCGGTCCCCCCAGCCTGGGACCATCCCGGACACCCCTTGGACAGACTGGACAGCGGGGTGGACAGGAGGGTCGCGCTTACACTGGGACACCCCGGTCACCCCGACACCTCCCGGGCAGCGCTGGGCTCTCCCACCCCCCCCCCCCCCTCGACCACCTCCCCTCCATCTCCCACCCCCACCACCCCACCCACTCCCTGTCTCTCCCCCTCCTACAGACTTCCCCCGGGCCTCCTCCCCCCCCCCCCCCTGTAAGGGACTGCCCGGGGGAGGGTCCGCTGCTCGGCCGCCCCGGGCTCCAGCACGCTGGCGGCCAGCGGGATGAGTGTGCGGGCTGCCCCGGGAGGAGGCGGTGGCCAGGCGGCCGCCCCGCTGTTGCTGCTGCCGCTGCTGCTGTGTGGATGCGGTGAGTGTGGCCGGGGCTGGGTGGGTGGGGGGCGGCCCCGGGAACCAGCCTCTGGGTCACCGGCAGCGGGCGAGAGTGTGATGTGGACAGGGAACCGCAGTCCGGAGAAAATCACAAAGTGCTGGAGTAACTCCGCGGGCGAGGCAGCATCTGCGGAGGGAAGGATGAATGGACAGGCGCTGTTTCGGGTCCCGACCCATCTCCGGGCTGGAATTTGTAATTGGTCTGAGAGTGCTTTGGTGAGGCTCCCAGAACTGCTGTTCTGCCCAGTTCACGATGAGAATGCGAGTGAGATGAGAATAATTCGTGTCTGACTGACTCCCGTGGAGACACAAAGTGCTGGAGTAACATCGAGCCGTGCAGCTCCTCTGGAGAACATGGGTTGAGACCCATCTTCAGACAGATCTCCACGTTCTCCAGAGATGCTGCCCGACCCGCTGCGTTACTCCAGCACATTGTGTCTATCTTCACTTTTTGCAGTTCGAAACCCTAACATTTCTGACAAACTATTCAGAGTGCCTGTTTTTTGGGCATTTAAGATTTGGCATTTTCTATTTTAACAGTTCTAAGTGTTTTGTTGAATTGTTGTGTCCCCCATCCCCAATCGGTCTCAGAAGGGTCTCGACCCAAAACGTCACCTATCCGTGTTCTCCAGAGATGCTGCCTGACCTGCCGAGTTACTCCAGCACTTTGTGTTCTCTTCGGTGAGCAAGCATCTGCAGTTCCCGGCTTCACTGCGAGATGACCAGTGTCGGTGATGTTGAGCACAGGGCAAGGGGAAGCATCGCCGCAGTTGGAAATAGTGAGTCAGACGGCGCGGAAACAGGCCCTTCGGCCCAACCCATCCATGCCATCAGATATGCGCCGAGATGTTCCGTTTTGGGAACTCAAACCAGGGCAGGACTTTCACGGTGAATGGCAGGGCCATGGGGAGTGTGGTGGAGCAGAGGGGAGATTCGGGTACACAGTTCCCTGAAATTGGTGTCACAGGTAGATAGGGTGGTCAAGAATATTGGCCTTCATCAGGCAGCGTGTTCAGTGTAGGAATTGGGACGTTACATGACATTTGTACAAGGCGTTGGTGAGGCCGCATTTTGAGTGGGGTTCAGTTTTGGTCACCCTGCTATGGGGAAATATGTTTTTAAGCCGGAGAGAGTGCTGAGATTTCCGAGGATGTTGCCAGGACTCGCGGATGGAACTTTGCCAGCCAGAGGTGGTTGGACTCTCTGAATGGCCGATGGAGGCACAGCATCTCATAACTTTTGAGAGGTATTTCGGATGGGCTCTCAAATCACCAAAGCAGAGAGGACCGTGGGCCAAGTGCTGGGATCAGTGTAGATCGGAAGCACAAGAGACTGCAGATGGCGGGATCCTGAGCAAAACACACCGTGCTGGAGACATTCAATGGGTCAGGCAGCATCTGTGGAGGGAATGGACAGGTCATGTTTTGGGTCGGGAACCTCAGCATATAAATATAGGTACTTGATGGCGGGTCGAATGGTCTGCTAATCCTGAAACATGACTGTTTTTATCCAATTCTCTCTTGGAGGGATCTGGGAATAACCGTGCATAGTTCCTTGAAGGTGGAATCTCATATAGATAGGGTGGTAAAGAAAGCTTTTGGTATGCTAGCCTTTATAAATCAGAGCATTGAGTATAGAAGCTGGGATGTAATGTTAAAATTGTACAAGGCGTTGGTGAGACCAAATCTGGAGTATGGTGTACAATTTTGGGCGCCCAATTATAGGAACAAAAAAATAGAGAGGGTACAGAGGCGATTTACTAGAATGTTGCCTGGGTTTCAACAGCTGAGTTACAGAGATAGGTTGAATAAGTTAGGTCTTTATTCTCTGGAGCGCAGAAGGTTAAGGGGGGACTTGATAGAGGTCTTTAAAATGATGAGAGGGATAGACAGAGTTGATGTGGACAAGCTTTTCCCTTTGAGAATAGGGAAGATTCAAACAAGAGGGCATGACTTTAGAATTAAGGGACAGAAGTTTAGGGGTAACATGAGGGGGAACTTCTTTACTCAGAGAGTGGTAGCGGTGTGGAATGAGCTTCCAGTGGAAGTGGTGGTGGCAGGTTCGTTGGTATCATTTAAAAATAAATTGGATAGGCATATGGATGAGAAGGGTATGGAGGGTTATGGTATGAGTGCAGGCAGGTGGGACTAAGGGAAAAAAGTTGTTCGGCACGGACTTGAAGGGCCGAGATGGCCTGTTTCTGTGCTGTAATTGTTATATGGTTATATGGAGGTCATGATTGATCCTCTATTATCGCTGCAGGCAGTAAGTTTCAGATGCATAATAATCATTTGTCTACATGCACCCCAAATTACCCCACTTTAATTGTTCCTTGTGATGTCTAATCTTGACCCCCTCCAGCAATTAAACAGATCTCCCCAATCCCTCTATTCGGGCCCACATCAGGCTTGTACACTCTGGAGTTTAGAAGGATGAGAGGGGATCTTATTGAAACATATAAGATTGTTAAGGGGTTGGACATGCTAGAGGTAGGAAACATGTTCCCGATGTTGGGCGAGTCCAGAACCAGGGGCCACAGTTTAAGAATAAGAAGTAAGCCACTTAGAACAGAGATGAGGAAACACTTTTTCACACAGAGAGTTCTGAGCCTGTGGAATTCTCTGCCTCGGAGGGCGGTGCAGGCCGAGTCTCTGGATGCTTTCAAGGGAGAGCTAGATAGGGCTCTTAAAATTAGCACAGTCAGGGGATATGGGGAGAAGGCAGAAACAGGGTACTGATTGGGGATGATCAGCCATGATCATATTGAATGGCGGTGCTGGCTTGAAGGGCTGAATGGCCTACTCCTGCACTATTGTCTATTGAGAGGCACTGACATGGTAGATGGTCAGAAGCCTTTTCCCACGGTGGAAATGTCAAAGACTAGAAGGCATGACTTTAAGGTGAGAGGGAGAAAGTTTAAAGGAGATGTGCGGGGCTAGTTTTCTTTTTCTGGTGAATGCCAGGGGTGGTGGTATGATAGTGGTGTTTAAGTCTTTTAGATAGGCACATGGATATGCAGGGGATGGAGGGACATGGATTATGTGCAGGTAGGTTATGGTTGATCGTGGCATCGTATTGGGCACAGACATTGTGGGCTGAATGGCCTGCTGTGTGTGCTGCACTGTTCTGTGTAGAGTCACATCTCCCCTCTATCGCTGTAACAGGAACCCTTACCATCCTGGAACCATTCTCATAACCTTGTCCTCGGGAGCCTCGGAGTTCCTCTGTGTTTTCAAGAGAGAGTTAGATTTAGCTCTTAGGGCTAATGGAATCAAGGGATATGGGGAGAAGGCAGGAACGGGGTACTGATTTTGGATGATCAGTCATGATCGGATTGAATGGCGGTGCTGGCTCAAAGGGCCGAATGGCCTACCCCTGCGCCTATTCTATATTGCGTACAGTTCTGGTCTCCAAATCTGAGGAAGGACATTATTGCCATAGAGGGAGTGCGGAGAAGGTTCACCAGACTGATTCCTGGGATGTCAGGACTGTCTTATGAACAAAGACTGCATAGACTCGGTTTATACTCTCTCGAATTTAGGAGATTGAGAGGGGATCTTATAGAAACTTACAAAATTCTTAAGGGGTTGGACAGGCTAGATGCAGGAAGATTGTTCCCGATGTTGGGGAGGTCCAGGACAAGGGGTCACAGCTTAAGGATAAGGGGGAAATCCTTTAGGACCGAGATGAGAAGGAATTTTTTCACACAGAGTCGTGGGTCTCTGGAACTCTCTGCCACAGAGGGTAGTTGAGGCCAGTTCATTGGCTATATTTAAGAGGGAGTTAGATGTGGCCCTTGTGGCTAAGGGGCTCAGAGGGTATGGAGAGAAGGCAGGTACGGGATGCTGAGTTGGATGATCAGCCATGATCATATTGAATGGTGGTGCAGGCTCGAAGGGCCGAATGGCCTACTCCTGCACCTAATTTCTATGTTTCTATATTTCTAACCTCTCCAATGACTTCACATCCGCGCGTGAATGGGAAGAGCAGAATTGAGCACAATATTCCTGGGCAATTGTTTTCAAGCTTCAGACTTCCTTGATTTGTACTCCACGCATTGTCGCCACAAGTGTCTCCCTCTGCTCCTGCAACGTAGCTCCTTTGTTTAGCACTGGCCTTATCTGACCTTCCTTCTTCAAGGCTGCGGTAACTCGTGACTCACTGCCGCCAAGTCTGCCTTTGTCCTGAGCTGGTGTACAATCAAGGGACCGCACACAGTCCAATCCCCAGGGTAGAGGATTCTAAAACTAGAGGGCACAGGATTAAGGTGAGAGGGGGAAAGATTTAAGACATCTCGGGATCAGCTTGTTCACTCAGGGGGTAGTCTGCACCTGGAAGAAGCTGCCAGAGGAAGGTATAGAAGCAAATACAATACTACTCTTAGAAGATATTTGGACGGATATATGGATAGGAAAGGTTTAGAGGGAAGGACTCAAAGCGCTCAAAGCGCTTTTAGGAGAACACAGATAGGTGACGTTTCAGGATTATCGAGGGTTACACAAAAAGCTGGAGAAACTCAGCGGGTGCAGCAGCATCTAAGGAGCGAAGGAGATAGGCGACGTTTCGGGTCGAGACCCGAAAGGGTTTCTTCAGACCCTTTTTCAGGATTATCTGATCTGTTTGGATAGCATGCAAAACAAATGTTTTCACGTACATTAATACATGTAACATAATTGAAACATAGTAAATAGGTGCAGGAGTAGATCATTCGGCCCTTCCAGCCAGCACTGCAATTCAATATGATCGTGGCTGATCATCCAAAACCAGTCCTCCATTCCTGCTTTCTCCCCCATATCCCTTGGTCCCAAGAGCTAACTGTTGTCTTGAATATATCAACGAACCTTATCTGCTATCCCATTATCTCCCATTTGTGTCTCTTCACTCTTCTCTGGCCTTTATCCACCCACCTGTCCCTCCCCTGTATCCACCTATCACTTGCCAGACTTTGTCCCGGCCCCACCTCTCTTCCAGCTTTCTCCCCCCTATTCCACCAGAAAGAATCCCAACCCGAAACATCGCCTGTCCATTCCCTCCACAGATGCTGCCTGACCCACTGATTTACTCCAGCACTTGGTGTCATCTTTTGTAAACCAGCATCTGCAGTTCCTTGTTTCCACGTTGTAATTATATGTAACTGATTTGAAATGGCCAATTAAGTGTATTGGGGAGTCAGAATGCATCAACCAATCTAAATGTCTGCTATATTTAATGCTACATACAGTGGCGCGGCTGTAGAGTTGCTGCCTCACAGCGCCAGAGACCCGGGTTCCATCCCGACCAGGGGTGCTGTCTGTGCAGAGTCTGCACGTTCTCCCTGTGATTTCGTGGGTTTTCTCCGGGTGCTCCGGTTTCCTCCCACATGCCAAAGATATGCAGGTTTGTAGGTTAACTGGGTTTGGTGAAGTTTGCAAATTGCCCCCCCGCGTGTAAGCGTGCAGCCTCGGTGGGCCGAAGGGCCTGTTTCCGCGCTGTATTCCCAAACTAAGGTCAGGCATTTCAGACCATCAGGGTGATTTCTAAATGTGTTCTCCAGAGATGCTGCCTGACCCACTGAGCTAAATGTAATATGATTAAAGGGCCTGTCCTACAAGCATGCAACTCTATGCGATGTGCGCGACCTAACGTGGTCGCTTGAGCCGTCCGGTGTCGCGGGGCCGGTCCCACTTCGATCGCCGGAGCCGTGCAGAATTGTGTGGAGTTCGTCCCGACATCGCGCGGGGCTCTGAAAAACTGACTATGTCCAAAAATTCCGCGCGGCAACGGCTTGTCGGCTCGCTGTCGCCTCGACGCATTACACATCGCCCCGACATCGTGCCTCCGTGAACCTATCTGTAGGTGCCTCCGTGACCCTCTCTGTGAGTGGCTCCGTGGCCCTCTGTGTGTGTGTGCCTCTGTGCCCCTCTCTGTGTGCCCCTCTCTGTCCTGGCAAACTTACCTTAGACTTCGCTCCAAGTTCGCCTCACTTTGCGCCGCGTTGCGCCACTCACCCGACCTCCGCACGGCCCCTGCTGCCGGTTTGGTCGCGCTTGCCGCATGCAGGCGCTTGCTGGTGGGAACGGCCCTGTACAGGGGATCACCCGACCTCCGCGCGGCCCCCGCTTCTAGTTTGATCGCGTTCATCGCATGGAGTTGCATGCTTGTAGGACAGGCCCTTAAAGGTAGTCCAAGGGTCTCTAATTAGGTAGATGGTAGTGCAGGACAGCTCTCTAGTTGGCGAGAGGATGGTTCAGTTCTCTGATGAGAGCTGGGAAGAAACTGTCCCTGAATATGGAATTTAATCATGTGTAGTTTTTCTGCTGACTAGACAGCACGCAACATAAAGCTTTCACTGTACCTCGGTGCCCGCGACTATAACCGACACTAAGTTGCTCTCCTCTCCTCTCCTCTCCCCCTTGCAGCGGGCTGTGTGCAGCTGAACTACCGGCTGTCCGGCCCACCCTGGCATGTTGCACTGAGCGACCAGACGGTACACGTGGACTTGAGCGGGGTGAACGGGAGCGGACACAACCCCAACCTCAGCCTGACCCTGGTGGAGGCCGCCACCAACCGCACCCTGGCCACCGTCCCCGGCCCGGTCCCCTTCCCCTTGCCCGGCTCCCTGGACCTCGACTGCTCGCTGTTCCGCTGCGCCGGGGAGCTGCTCTTCAGGCTGGGCGAGTGGAGCAGCCGCCCGCTGCCGGTCCGCTGGCCCCGCTTCCAGCTGTGGCTGGCCCCCGCGTCCGCCCGCTCCCCCGGCCGCTTCCAGCTGCTCCTGTCCAGCGCCCAGCGCCTGTGCCCGCGGGCCGCGCCGGCCCTCACCCTGCACACCGGCCCCGGCCCCGGCCCCGGCCCCGGCCCCGGGGGGCTGCGGCTGCAGCTGCGGCTCGGCCCCGGCCCGGGGGGGCTGGAGCGGGGGGCAGGGACCTGGAGGGGCCCGGGGCTGGAGACGGATCTGGAGCCCGGGATGGCCCCGGGGCCGGGGGTGCTTGAGGAGGCAGCAGAGTCAGAGGGGCCAGGGCTGGAGAAGGGGCCGGAGGAGCCGGCTGGGGTCCCGGGATGGGAGGTGAGGCTGGAGTTGCCCTGCCCGCCCCGGAGCCGGGGCTCCGCTTGGACCGTGTCGCTGCGCTCCCCTTGCTCGCCCACCCCGCTCCTGAGCCGCACCGTCCGGCCCCGCTACTCCCTCCAGCTGCCCCCCGCCGCCGCCCCGTGCCGGCACTCGGCCGCCGTGAGGGTGGTGGCGCCGCCCTGCGCCCGGCCCCGGGGCAGGGTCACCGTGTACCGGGCGAGCCCGCCGCCCCCGCCGCCGGCTTCACTCCTCCTGGCCGCCCCACCGCCCTCCATCACCCCCCCTCCAGGCCCCGTCTCGTCCGGGTCCCTCCCGCTCCCCCTCGCCGCCAACACCCCGCCCGACTCCTTCTCGACCGCCACGACCACCGCTACGACCACCACGACCAATGCCGCCAACACCCCGCCCGACTCCTTCTCGACCGTCACGACCACCGCTACGAGCCCAACCACGACCACAACCGCCGCCATGACCACGACCACCGCCGCCACGACCACGACCACCGCCGCCACGACCACGACCACCGCCGCCACGACCACGACCACCGCCGCCACGACCACGACCACCGCCGCCACGACCACCGCCGCCACGACCACCACCGCCACGACCACCACCACCACCCCTCCCGGCTCCCTTCCGCCCTCCACTACCCCCCGGCCGCCTGTCCTCGCCCAGAGCTGGCTGGCGCCTGGGGACAGCATCGCCCGGTTCAACTGCTCCGTGTTCGAGAGCGGGACACACGAGTACTGCTTCCAGTTTGTCAGCGCGGACACTCCGGGCGCCGGCAGCCCCGTGCGGTGTGTGAGCCTGCACCGGCACCCAGGTCCGTAGCCCCCACCGACAGCCGCTACAGTATCATCACTACTGCTATTACTCTTTTCATTGTAACAATGCACTAAACATTAACATTAGTTATTAACTATTAACACAACACTATTAACATTACAATCATTCAATTAATTAACTCAATTAATCAATCGAAAATTAATCAATTGATAATTGATCAATCACTATCCGATCAATAATCAACATTATCGATATTGTTAATCCAAATTGACCAACTCTTTATATTCAATATTTGATTAATAATGCATATTGGTTATGATTATTTAACAATATTATCAATTACTGATCGATATTGATAATTGATCATTAAGTCGATCAATTAATACATTAAAATGGTTGATCAATTATAATTCAATTATATTCAACGATGTCACTTGTACCGAAATACAATGATGTGTTTTGTTTTTGCAGTCATTTGACCTTGGGTGCTGTCTGTACGGAGTTTGCAAGTTCTCTCTGTGACCGCGTGGGTTTCCTCCGGGTGCACTGGTTTCCTCCCACATCCCAAAGAGCGTGGAGTTGATAGGTTAATTGGCCCTCTGTAAATTGCCCCTAAGAAGTAGGGAGTGGATGTGAAAGTTGGATAACATGGGACCAGTGTGAACGGGTGGTCGATGGTCGGCACGGACTCAGCCAGCCGAGAGGCCTGTCTCCCTTGTTCAATCCATTTAATCAATAAAAGCACAATCACATATTTAACACAATCCTCCGCCTGCCATTTCTCAGCCCATTTCAGTAGCTGATCTATATCCCTCTGTAAATTTTAGAATTACAGGGTGGAAACAGACGCTTCGGCCCAACTTGCCCATACTGACCCATCACTGGTCACAGAACTCCAGCCTGAATATTGTCCTTCCAGCACAACCCTCTGTCTTCTATCAGTGAGGAATTTCTAAATCAGTTACACATGTGCATCTTAATCTGCTGGATCAACCTAATTTGGGAGATTCTATCGGGTGCCTTTACTAAAATCCATGTAGACTGCACTTACTGCACTACCTTCATCGATCACATAGTCACCTCATCAGAAATCTTGATCAAGTTAGTACAAAGCCATGCTCACTGTCCCTAATTAATCTATTCTCTTCCCAATGGGAGTAAATCCTATTCCAAAGAATCATCTCCAATTATTTCCCTACCACTGATGTGAGGTTCACCAACATCTAATTTCCTGGATTCTCTCTACTTCCTTTCTTAAATAAATTTGGCCCATGTTCCTCTAAACACTTCCTGTTCCTACATCTGCCCAAACGCCTTCTGTAGTTTCCTCTGGCAGCTCGTTCCAGATACGGACGACCCTATAGAGGTCCCTCTTAAATCCCTCACCTTAAACCTATGCCCTCTAGTTTTAGAATCCTCTGCCCTGGGCGAAAGGTTGTGGCCGATCATTTGATCCATGCCCCTCATGATCTTGTACTCCTCAATAAGGTGACCTGTGTGTAAGCATTCGGCAGCAGGTTGAATGAAAGCGGTGTGGTGTTACCTGACATGGTGGCACTCTGGAACAGTGTAATGACCAGACCATCCCACAAACCAACCCCTCTTCCATTGACTCCACCTACACCTCACGCTGCCTCGGCAAGGCCACCAGCGTAATCAAGGACCAGTCTCAGCCTAGTCACTCCCTCTTCTCCCATCTTTCATCAGGCAAGTGGTGTAGAACTGTGAAAACGCACACCTCCAGATTCAGTGGCAGTTTCTTCCCAGCTGTTATCAGGAAACTGAACCGTCCTCTTAACAACTAGAGAGCAGTCCTAGAAACATAGAAACATAGAAATTAGGTGCAGGAGTAGGCCATTCAGCCCTTCGAGCCTGCACCGCCATTCAATATGATCATGGCTGATCATCCAACTCCGTATCCCGTACCTGCCTTCTCTCCATACCTCCTGATCCCCTTAGCCACAAGGGCCACATCTAACTCCCTCTTAAATATAGCCAATGAACTGGCCTCAACTACCCTCTGTGGCAGAGAGTTCCAGAGACCCACCACTCTCTGTGTGAAAAAAGTCCTTCTCATCTCGGTCCTAAAGGATTTCCCTCTTATCCTTAAGCTGTGACCCCTTGTCCTGGACCTCCCCAACATCGGGAACAATCTTCCTGTATCTAGCCTGTCCAACCCCTTAAGAATTTTGTAAGTTTCTATAAGATCCCCTCTCAATCTCCTAAATTCTAGAGAGTATAAACCGAGTCTATGCAGTCTTTGTTCATAAGACAGTCCTGACATCCCAGGAATCAGTCTTGTGAACCTTCTCTGCACTCCCTCTATGGCAATAATTTCCTTCCTCATATTTGGAGACCAGAACTATACGCAATACTCCAGGTGTGGTCTCACCAAGACCGTATACAACTGAAGTAGAACCTCCCTTCTCCTATATTCAAATCCTTTTGCTATGAAAGCTAACATACCATTCGCTTTCTTCACTGCCTGCTGCACCTGCATGCCTATTTTCAATGACTGGTGTACCATGACACCCAGGTCGCACTGCATCTCCCTTTTTCCTAATCGGCCTCCAGTTAGATAATAGTCTGTTTTCCTATTTTTGCCACCAAAGTGGATAACCTCACATTTATCCACATTATACTGCATCTGCTAAACATTTGCCCACTCACCCAGCCTATCCAAGTCACCTTGCAGTCTCCTAGCATCCTCCTCACAGCTAACACTGCCCCCCAGCTTAGTGTCATCCGCAAACTTGGAGATATTGCCTTCAATTCCTTCATCCAGATCATTAATGTATATTGTAAATAGCTGGGGTCCCAGCACTGAGCCTTGCGGAACCCCACTAGTCACTGCCTGCCATTGTGAAAACGACCCGTTTACTCCTACTCTTTGCTTCCTGTTTGCCAGCCAGTTCTCTATCCACATCAATACTGAGCTCCCATCGACCTCAATGGAGACCCTAGGACTATTTTTAATCAGACTTTAGCGGGTTTTATCTTGCACGAAACTTCATTCTTTTTATCCTGTACCTGTACACTGTGGACAGCTCGATTGTAATCATGTATTGTCTTTCTGCTGACTGGAGAGCATGCAAACTAAAGCTTTTCATTCTACCTCGGGGACATGTGACAATAAACTAAACTAAATTAAACTAATGTGTAAGAAGGAACTGCAGATGCTGGATGGACCGACGTTAGGCGCAAAGAGCTGGAGTAACACATCTCTGTAACAAGGCAAAGCACAGCAGTTATACAGCAGAGTAGCACCGCATCTGTGGGGAAAAGGATTAGCTGACGTTTCAGGTCGAGACGCTTCTTCAGTCTGAAGACCTATTCCTTTTCTCCAGAGATGCTGCCTGACCCGTTGAGTTATTCCAGCTTTTTGTGTCTATCTTAAATTAAACTAATATTCTACAGAGACATGGAGTATTAATGGAACGGGCTGCCCACTGGGGCAGGGCAATAACCACTTTACCTTCTGCAGAGATACGGGGCGCTTGGCTCTCCTGGAGTCCGTGCAGTGTCACCTGCGGCGAGGGCGTGCGGCAACGGGTCCGGCGATGTCTGACATCCTCCCCGGGGACCAGTGGGTGCGGTGCGGACAGTGAGGTGTCCCTCTGCTCACTGCTGGAGTGCTCCGGTAAGTCGATGCATCGCCCATTATCCTGCACTCCAGGAGCACTCACAACTGCCCACACTTGTCTTGCTCATACCACAGAAAGCTTCCCACTGACCCGGGCACTGGGGATTCATCAGAAACATAGACAATAAGTGCAGGAGGAGACCATTCGGCCCTTCGAGCCATTCATTGTGATCATGGCTGATCATCCACAATCAGTAACCCGTGCCTGCCTTCTCATATAAACATAGAAAATAAGTGCAGAGGGAGACCATTCGGCCCTTCGAGCCTGCACCGCCATTCATTGTGATCATGGCTGATCGTCCCCAATCAATAACCCGTGCCTGCCTTCTCCCCATATCCCTTGATTCCACTAGCCCCTAGAGCTCTATCTAACTATCTCTTAAATCCATCCAGTGATTTGGCCTCCACTGCCCTCTGTGGCAGGGAATTTCACAAATTCACAACTCTCTGGGTGAAAACGTTTTTTCTCACCCCAGTCTTATTCTAAGACTGTGGCCCCTGGTTCTGGACTCACCCAACATTGGGACCATTTTTCCTGCATCTAGCTTGTCCAGTCCTTTTATAATTTTATATGTTTCTATTAGATCCTCCCTCATCCTTCCAAACTCCAGTGAATGCAAGCCCAGCCTTTTCAATCTTAATTCTCCCCATATCCCTTGATTCCGCTAGCCCCTCGAGCTCTCTCTAACTCTGATAAACATGGGACAATAAGGGTTTGCCCAGACCAACACCTTCTGGGGTGTTTATAGCCAGATGGTTGGACAAAGGCCACGGATGAAAAGACAAAAGGTGTGAGATAAGAACAGAAGGCGCAAGGAATGTGAAGCCAGAGGAAAGGATGGAGGTGGAAAAGGTGGGGGGAGGGAGAAATGGGTGCGAGTCCAGGTGGGGCAGTGGGAAGAGGGGAGCTTAGTTCCCTAAATTGGAGAACTCAATGGGGCATAAGCTATCCAGGCAGAATATGAGGTGCTGTTCCTTCAGTTTGGGGTGTGGCCCCACTCTGACAAGGGAGGAGGCCCAGGACAGAAGGTCAGTGTGGGAATGGGAGCGAACCTGCCCCACTTTCACAACCTAATTCACGACCTCGGCCGAGTTTGCCCTTGACTCATACTCGCAGCATGGTCGTCATGAGGTCGTAGGTATTATATTCTATTTCGCAATGGGAGTGTGATAACTCACACTGCTTCCTCACGGTAATGATGAGACTGCGGCCATAATTTCGGTGGCTCGTGAAGCAATGGAAAGTGCAGCTTTATAAGGCTTTGGTCGGGCCAAATTTGGAGCATTTTGTGCAGTTCTGGTGTCCCCATTACGGGAAGTATATGGCTTTGGGACACGGTGCAGAGGACGTTTACCAGAACGATGCCTGGATTAGGGGGTATTAGCTGCAAGGAAAGGTCGGACAGACTTGGGTTGGAGTGCCCGAGGGTGCGGGGGAACTGATGGGAGTTCATAAAATGATGACAGGCGTAGATAGGGTAGACAGTCAGAACCTTTTTACCCAGGGTGAAAATGTCAAAGGCTAGAGGGCATAACTTGAGGTGAGAGGGGCAACATTTAAAAGGGGATGTACGGGGTAAGTTTTTTTACACAGAGTGGTGGGTGGCGGGAACGCCATGCTAGGGGGTGGTGGTGGAGGAAGATATAGTGGTGTTGAAAAGTTTTCGATATGCGGGGAAAGGCGGGATACGGATTATGTGAAGGCAGAGGAGATTAATTGAACTGGCATCATGTTCGGCATGGACATTATCGACCGAAGGCCCTGTTCTAGAGTCACACAGCACAGAAACAGCCCTTCGGCCCAACTTGGCCATGCGCACTAAGATGCCTCATCCACATTAGTGCCACCTGCCCGTGTTTGGCCCACATCCCTCCAGACCTGATCGTATCCATGATGGTCCGCTTTCCACTCGTCATGTTTGAATCTCTGCCCTGTTCCTGTGCTCTATGTGTGGGAAGGAACTGCAGATGTAGGTTTACATCGAAGATAAGACACAAAATGCTGGAGTAACTCAGCGGGACAGGCAGAGTCTCGACCCGAAACGTCACCCATTCCTTCTCTCCAGAGATGCTGCCCGTCCCGCTGAGTTATGCCCCTGTCCCACTTAGGAAACCTGAACGGAAACCTTGGGAGACTTTGCGCCCCACCCAAGGTTTCCGTGCGGTTCCCGGAGGTTTTCGTCCTCCAGCAACCACCTTCAACTAGCATCGCAACCAGCTTCGACTAAAAAAGTACAGATTTTTAAAACGGAAACCACTTTCGACCATTAGGGAGACTGACAAAAACCTCCGGGAACCGCACGGAAACCTTGGGTGGGGCGCAAAGCCTCCAGAGGTGTCTGTTCAGGTTTCCTAAGTGGGACAGGGGCATTAGTCCAGCACTTTGTGTCACTCTTCCCCATGCTCTGTGCTAACCGTTCGATGTTTCCGTGTTACAGGGCAGGGTGGTCCAGCGAAGGTCCATAACACCAGCAACATTGTGACTGTCACCGGCATCTCATTCTGCCTGCTGATAATCCTGGCCACCATCGCTGTCACCCTGCGGTCCAAGCTGCCGTGTAAAGGGCCCGACTCCAGCCAAGCGGACATGCTGCCCGAGCACGACCCTTCGGCCCGCCTGGACGCTGCTGTGAACATCCCCCTGGGGTTCCGGAGGAGCCAGGTGTTTGTGCCGAGCGAGGGGGAGGCGGCACCCGAGGAGGGCGGCTGGGACACACAGAAGGCGGTGCCCCCCATATTCGGCTACCGCCTGGCGCAGCAGCAGCTGAAGGAGATGCAGAGGCAGGGCGTGACGGAGGGGACGCAGGTGTACCTCGTTACACAGCAGGCTGGTGGCGGAGGGCTGCCCTCCCCGGGCAAGGACGAGGGGGGCACGGACAGCGCTGCCAACACCTTCCGCCTCAAGTGCCCGTTCCCAGCTCACTGCGCTGTGCTACAGCCACCTGGGGTGAAGCCCAGCCGCGATCACCTGTCCGCGACCCCCTTCCCCCAGCTGGACCTCCCCCTGCCCCCCGCCTCTCGCAGCCCGGGGGCAGCCGGCCGGGGGGGCGGGCGATCCCTCGCCGCTGGCTTCAGGAGGGCGGCGAGCTTCGGCGAGAGCGGGGCAGCCCGCTATTACAGAGAGCGCAGCCGCTCCTCACTGTCGCACAGGCCCCGGGCCGGGGAGCCGGCCACAGCTGGCAACAGATGTGGCAACATGCTGCCCGTAACAGCTGGCGACAGATGTGGCAACAAGCTGCCCATCCCAGCCGGCGACAGATGTGTCAATAAGCTGCCTATCACAGCTGCCAGCAGATGTGGTACCAACAAGCTACCCATCACATCTGGCGACAGATGTGGCACCAGGCTGCCCGAAACATCTGGCGACAGATGTGACATCCGGCTGCCCGAAACATCTGGCGACAGATGTGGAAACATGCTACCCGTAACAGCTGGCGACAGATGTAGCAACAAACTACCCAACACATCTGGCAACATATGTGGTACCAACAAGCTACCCATCACAGCTGGTGACAGATGTGGCACCAGGCTGCCCGAAACATCTGGCGACAGATGTGGTACCAACAAACTCCCCATCACATCTGGACACAGATGTGCCAACAGATTGCCCGCAACAACTGACGACAGATGTGGCACCGACAGGCTGCCCACCACAGCTGGCGACAGATGTGCAGGGATCCACATGTGTGACCACAGTGCAGCGGTGGATGGGTTGGGGGTGGGCGGCAGCCCCGCTAGCAGCTGGGTTTTCGGCGAAGTGGACACGTTCCCGAACAGGAGGCAGCGCGGGGACCCGGGAGATGGGACTCAGTGGCCCCGGAGGGCCCGGGGCAGTAGCAGTAGCCCGCTGCCTCGCCACCTGTGCCGGCAGGGCCGCTGCCAGAGCTTCCCCAGCGAGCCCACGGCCATGCACTTCGACAACACGGCCTTCGAGCTGAGCGCCTCGGAGCAGCGCATCCTCGACCTGCCCGCACTGTTCGGGCCCCACTCTCCCGGGGACGAGGACAGCAGCACTTTCAGCAGCGACAGGCTGGTCATCTGAGGACGGACAGCCAGGGAGCGGACATGGAGATGCAGAAACAAGGAACTGCACAAGCTGGGGGTTAGACCACAGACAGACAGGCACACAGTGCTGGATTCACTCAGCAGGTCAGGCAGCTTCTCTGGAGAACATTTCGGGTCTGAATGGTCCCAACCCGCCGAGTTACTCCAGCAATTTGTGTTCTACTCTGACAATGAACCACTCTTGACCCGAGAGCACAGGATTATGGTGAGAGGGAAGAGATTTTAGAGGGATTTTAGATGCTGTGTGTACAGAATTTGTACGTTCTCCCCGTGACCGCGTGGGTTTTCTCCAGGTGCTCCGGTCTCCTCCCACACTCCAAAGACATACACGTTGGTAGGTTAATTGGCTTGGTATGAATGTAAATTGTCCCTAGTGCATGTAGGATAGTGTTAATGTGCGGGGTGATCGCTGGCCGGCGTGGCTCCTGTATTGACGCTGTGTCCCTAAGCTAAACTAAACGAACACAATCTTACACACACTAGGGACAATTTACAATTATATCAAGCCAATGGGCTTATTGCACCCTGGGCAGGACATGGCTCAAATGTCCCACGTGAGGTGTTTAGAGAAACAGCAAAGAAAGAGGCCCTTCGGCCCACCCAATCCACACTGACCATCGATCACCCGTTCACACTAGTTCTACTTTATCCCACTTTCCCATCCACTCCCTACACACCCGGGACCATTTACAGAGGGCCAGTTAACTTACAAACCCGCACGTCTTTGGGATGTGGGAGGAAACCCACACAGTCACAGGGAGAACGGGCAAACTCCACACAGGCAGCACCCTTGGTCAGGATCGAACCCGAATCTCTGGTGCAGATGCAGATGCAGTTTTGTTTTTAAAGACATAAGGTGCTGGAGCAACTCAGTGGGCCAGGCAGCATCTCTAGAGAACACGGATAGGCGATGTTTTGAGTCAGGGCTATTTTTCAGACGGATTGTGGGGGTGGGGTAGGACACTGCCCGGTGAGTGATAGGTGTTTACAGGTGAAGGGGGAGGGTATAATAGGCAGATAGTTGCACAAAGGCCAATGATGAAATTACTAAAAATAAGCATAGAAGAGGCGAGAATTGTGAAGCCAGAGGAAGGAATACATGTTGGGGGGGGGGGGGGGAATCGAGGACAAATGGGTGCAAGCAAGTCCAGATGGGTTACAGGGAAGGAAGAGTGGGAATAGGGAACGTGGTTATTGGGTCCACACCCTCATTAGTGGAGACTAGGAAAGCGTGTATGGGTTGGTCTGAATGGCCTGTTTCTGTGCTGTGTGACTGGGCCTTTGATAATTAGGCATAACTAGACATAGTTGAAATATGTTCATCTAAAGAAATACATTTTATTTAATTTTTTAAAATACTTGAAAATGTAATTTTTGTAACTTGAATGCTGTAAATTAATAAAATATGGGAATAAAATGAAATGGAATGAAGGGAACACGTTATTCACCTTAGGGTAGACAAAAGTGCTGGAGAAACTCAGCGGGTGCAGCAGCATCTATGGAGTGAAAGAAATAGGTTTCGGGCCAAAACCCTTCTTCAAAACCTTTACTTCGAAGGTACATTACGGAAGGTGCAGCGGTAGAGTTGCTGCCCACAGCGCCAGAGACCCGGGGTCAATCCTGGCTACGGGTGCTGTTTGTACAGAGTTTCTCCCCGTGCTCGCATGGGTCTTCACTGGGTGCTCTGGCTTTCTCCCACACTCCAAAGACGTGCAGGTCTGTAGGTTATGGCTTCTGTAAACTGTCCCTGGTGTGTAGTATAGTGCCAGTGGATGGGGATGGCTGGCCCTGTCTCTGGTCTAAAGTCATAGATTCACCAGGGATCGTGGGTGGGAAGCTGAGAATCCAGGGATGTTTTGTATCTCATCTCTCCGAGATCTGGGTGACAACCAACCCCCATGAATTCATCAACAAAGTCTAATACATCTCCTGCTCACCTTCAGGGCATTTAGTACCTCTGCAATCAAAGGGCATGTGAGCACGCTATTACCCTTGACAAGTATACAAGATCCACACCATCCTGACCACACTCATCTCCCCGCTGCCTTCAGGTAGAAGGTACAGGAGCCTGAAATCTGCAACATCCAGGTTCAGGAATAGCTGCTTCCCCACAGCCATCAGGCTATTAAACTCAACTCAAACAAAACTGATCATTAATAGCCCATTGCACTTTATCTGATTATTTATGTGTGTGTATATATATATATATATATTCATTGGTATATGGTCACATTGATATGTTCTGTATTTATTTATGCCTACTATATTCTGTTGTGCTGAAGCAAAGCAAGAATGCCATTGTCCTATCTGGGACACATGACAATAAACTCTCTTGAATCTTGAGATCACGAGAGGAATAGATTGAATAAATGCACAGCCCTTTGCACAGAGTAGGGGAATCAAGAACCAGAGGACACATGTTTAAGGTGCGGCGGGAAAGATTTACTAGGAACCTAAGGGGCAACTTTTTTTTACACAAAGTGTGGTGGGTGTATGGAACGCGCTTCTGGAGGGGGTAGTTGAGGCAAGTAATATCGCAATGTTTAAGAAACATTTAGACTGGCATATGGATAGAGGGACATGGGTCAAACACAGGTAGGTGGGACTAGTATAGATGGGGCATCTTGGTCGGTGTGGGCAAGTTGGTCCGAAGGGCCTGTATGACACTGTCAATGACAAATATGGTCCTGTCTATTCTGGCTTTAGGCTCTCTGCAATTTTCTATGCAATCACCCCTTCCCCTTGGTTCTGACTTTGGAGTTTTGAGCACAGACCAGCGATCACCGTGTAAACTAGCACTACCCTACACACTGGGGACAATTTACAACTTTACCCTGGCCTATTAACCTACAGGCCTGTACGTCTCTGGAGGAAACCAGACCATGCAGAGAAACCCCATGCAGTTGCTGGGAGAACGTCCAAACCAAGGATCCTATATCACATTCATGTATGTGTAGGTATGTTACAATACCTACCTTTAGCAGCACTGCAGTTCTGCCGCTCCCCGTGTGCGCGACTTTGGCGCCTTTCAGAGGGGGGCGGGTTTAAAATGCCGATTTTTTCTAGGCAGTCCAAGTCGATCCATGTCAGGCGATTTCGTCGCTAAAGAGAAATCGCTCGGACGTTTCATTCATAAAGGTATTTTTAAACTACGCTAGATTATTTATTAACTATAGTAGTTTAAAAATCATCTTCTAAAGCTCTGAATGGTGACAGCGGAACTGACCTAAGGTAGGCGATAAAAGAAGCTACACAGTTTATTTTTACATAAAAACTTGGTTTTTAGGAAGTCTTTAATCACATTTACATGTTGCGAAAAGGGGACAAAAAAAATGTATGAACCAGCTGTATTTTTCATACCGACTTCACTGCTAACCGCAACGTTCCAATCCACCACATTCCACTAAAACCCACTCGCTAGTTGATTTAAATGGCCATTAATTTACAGGCATTAAACACTAAATTCCTTCCATTTGGCCTATAAATTCATGAAAATTAGATTTAAAAATTATGTTATATTGTGGATTATTGTGTGAATGTTATTTGGACACTTAGGCAATTTAAAAAAAGTTTATCTTTTCTTAAGAAATGGATAGATGTTTAGATCTACTCATTGAATTTTGTAATTAGCTACAATTAGATAACTAACTAATTATATGCTTTAATTTCAGGTCATCCAAGTAAGATTGTTTGATATTTGTTTCAGAATGATTCAATCTATAATAACTGAAATTTTCGTTGAGTTCTCTTAATTTTTAAGAAAGTTATGGGCTTTTAACGGTTCTAGATCACAGCTTTTGAGTTAAGTCAATCGAAAGGCAATGGGGAACAAGATGCTAATTTCCGAGTATGAAAATGGTCATAATTTTTTTTAATACTGAAGATATGAAAGTGAATTAGGTGTCAAATTAAACTTCTTTTTATGCTTTATCTGATGGGATAAATTGCAGACTTGATTTTTAAAATCTCAAAATTTTGTAACGTTGCTAGTATGTGTGTTCTTTCCAGCACAAACTAATCAGGTATTCTCGCTGAATAAAGCCATCCTTAAGTTATACATCATTTGTAAATCTTGCTTAAACACATTTAATTTTGTGAAATACTTAATTTAGATAACCCCTGCAATGACCAGTTGTGAACAGTGTGATTAGATGAATGAACTCAACTCAACAAAATCAACTCAAATACAGCATGTGAGGCATTTAAAAAGAAATGATTTAAAAAACATTAAAAAAAAATAAAATTACCAGAATCAAAATTTATAAACATTTTATTCTTTAACAAGAATTAACAGAATTATGAATCTAACCCTATATCACACACACACACAAACTGTTCCCCCGCAACTTTGATTACACTGCGAGTCGGGTCAGGTTACTGAAATGGACGAAAAAACTGCCCATGTTCCACTCGGTTGCGTACTACACGTCAGCCCATTGCATTTCGCAGGAGTGCTCTATCTTGCTCCGCTGTAGGATCTTTGGCCCAAACTTTGTACAGAAGAAACACCCGCGGTTTGGTCAGGATCGTACCTGGGTCTCTGCAGACTCGACCACTGCGCTACTGTGCCGCCCCCTACTGTTGGGCTCTTAAATTGCCGTACAGCTGCTCTCCTCTCCCTAAAAGCTTTCTCTTCTCAAAAGACACTTCCCTGCTTCTGCTCCACACCTCTTTCACTTTATGCATCTCCCCCACATGATCTTTGCATGAGAGGCAACACGTACATGCACATTGTTGTCGGTTGGTAGGTTTAGGTTTATTATTAACATGTGTACTGAGGTACAGTGAAAAACTTTGTTTTCCATGCTAGCCAAACCGATCAGATAGGAAGGAACTGCAGATGCTGGTTTAAATCGAAGATAGACACAGGAAGCTGGAGTAACTCAGTGGGACAGGCTGCATCTCTGGAGAGAAGGAATGGGTGACGTTTCGGGTCGAGACCCTTCTTCAGACTCTTTTCAGATTGGATAATATTATACATAACCGCAATCTCGCCAAACTCCAGTACAATAGGTAGAGCAAAGGGGAAGATACAGAGTGCAGAATATAGTTCTCAGCATTGTAGCGCATCAGTTCCAGAGACAAAGTCCAATGTCCGCAATGGGGTAGAGGTGAATCGGACAGTACCCTAGCTTATGGAAGGACCGTTCAAAAGCCTGATAACAGAGGGGAAGAAGCTGTTCCTGAGTCTGGTGGTGCTCGCTTTCAATCTTCTGTACCTTCTGCCGGATGGGAGCGGGGAGAAGAAAGAATGACCGGGGTGGGACAAGTCTTTGGTTATGTTGGCTGTGATAGATAGATGCAGGTGACGGGGGGTTTGAATAGCAGATGGATGGATAAAGGCTAGAGATGGGATGAAGATAAAAGATGGTGAGCTAAGGAGAGAAGATGTGCAAAGTGTGAAGTCAGGAAAAGGGGAACAGATGGAAGGGGCAGGGGAAGGGCTGTTGTTGTCTAGTTTCTTAACATTAGAGAATTCAACATTTACACCACTAGGTTGAAAGCTACCCAAGTGGAATATGAGGTGCTGCTCCTCTAGTTTGCGTGTGGCCTCACTCTGGCAATGGAGGAGGTCCAGGACAGAATGGTCAGTGTGGGAATGGGATGGGGAGTTAAAATGGTTGGCAACCAGGAGATCCAGCAGTCCTTGGTGGACCGAGTGCAAGTGTTGCAAGATACGGTCGGCAAGTCTACGTTTGGTCTTGTCGATGTACAGGAGACCACATTGGGAACACCGGATGTAGTAGATGAGGTTAGAGGAAACTGCCGTGTTGGTTGAGAGGATGGAGGATTTAAGGGCCTGTCCCACTTGGCTGTCATTTGCGCCTCATTTACGCGTCATATGTAAAATAGGTCGACACGATGCGTCAGCAGGCCCGTCTGGTGCGTGTGACATCATTAGAATACACTGCGGCGCACGGCAACGCATGGTTACGCACAATGACGCACGGTGACGTAACCATGCGCCACTACGTGATACGCGTGAGATGTCGGGATGCCAGTGTGCGATACCAATGCGTCAGCGTGCGTAGCCAATGTGTCAGCGTGCGTACGCGATATGTCACGCAGGTGGCGCGTGAGGATTTTGTTACACTACGAAATCCTGGAGCGCTGAGCGATACCGAGCGCAACCGCATGCGATTCCACGCCACCATGCGCAATGCGTGCGTCACCCACACGCACCCTACGCGTCACGACGCGTCGACCTTTTTTACATATCACGCGTAAATGAGGCTCAAATGACGGCCAAGTGGGGCAGGCCCTTAAGGAGCCTTTTGTTCTGAACCAGCTGACTGATTCTCATTTGGTTAAGAAAGAACTGCAGATGCTGGAAAAATCGAAGGTAGACAAAAGATGCTGGAGAAACTCAGCGGGTGCGGAAGCATCTATGGAGAGAAGGAATTGCCAACTTTTCAGATTGAGACCCTTCTTCAGACTGATCATTTGGGATTGCCCTCAACAATAATGTTCCGTTTTCCATTAATGGTGCAAATACCTCCCTGCCTTTGTAGGCGTAGATATCGAACTGGGCTTGTCCCTGAAACACGTCAGGGCAGATGACCAAGAGTTGGGTCAAGGGACATTCACACAGGTCTGTAGGTGGGAGAGAGAACGGCAATGACATTGGGGATGGCAGCTCAAACTTTAAGGATGGAGCATCAGCCCCCATTGCTGGGGCGACCTCATGTGGAGATGATCAGGAAACCAGAATTACATGAGTGTCAAAGTCTCAGTAAGGTCAAAGTGATAGGAGCAGGATTAGGCCATTCAGCCCATCAAGTCTACTCCCTGTCTTTCCCTCTCAACCCCATTCTCCTGCTTTCTCCCCATAACCCTGACACCCGTATTAAGTTGTAGGATTGAAAGAGATTAAAGTAATTGTTAAAATATTCAAATCAATGAACATTGAACAGTGCAGCGCAGGAACAGACCCTTCAACCCACAGTGTTTGTGCCCAACATGATGTTAAACTAATCTTCTCTGCCTAATATCCATGTGCCTATCTTAAGGGCCTGTCCCACTTAAACCCCTGTCCCACGTTACGAGTTCATTTCACGAGTTCTCCCGAGTTTGCCCTGATTCGAACTCGGAGATTTACGGTAACGGCCGCTCGTCGGTACTCGGGGCTCTCGTGGACATTTTTCATCATGTTGAAAAATCTTCACGAGTCTTCCCGACTACCTGCCGTTAGCGCTAAGAGACGTCCCCGAGACTGTCTGCGAACATTTTTCAACATGTTGAAAATCCAGCGGCGACCAGAAAGACGCTACGACTCTTTGGGCGACTGAGGAGACGACTCACGACCATACAGGCGTCATCCCGGCAACCATGTGGTGACAGCCTAGTCGCCTGTAGTCATCTAAAAAATAGCCTAAGTGGGACAGGTCCTCAAAAGCCTCTTAAACACCACTGTCGTATCCGCCTTCACCACCACCCCCGGCAGCACATTCCAGGTTCTGACTGTCTACCCTATCAATGCCTCGCATAATTTTGTACACGTCTGACAGGCCTCCCCTCAACCTCCAGAAAAGCCAGTGGTTGTAAAACGACTGGAAACATGTTGTGCAGGAGCGTGCGGCACTGTAGATTAAGATCGGTCTCAGATCCGTGCACAATCGATGTGTTTTGTTGTCTCTGTGGGGCTAGTCAGCTCTACAAACCAAATCTCTCCTCGCTGTGAGCAAACCACACACTGACCAACTTAAACACGAGTCGTACTTCGAGGGAAGAGCCTGAATTAAGTAAGGACACGTCCAGGCTGATAGTACTTTTAAAACTGGGATATACGGTGAGTTTTTGGAAGGTGTTGCTTGCACTCGAACCCCTCTCCTCCTTGTCCCTCCCTTTATAACACAAGCAACCTTTCTCATTTCCCAAATGCACTGTTTAATACACCAACTTTGTTGTGGAACTAATAGACTTTCTGCTTGTTTGCCGACAAGCGATACAGACACTATTTACCAGTCACCCTTTATTTGACCTTGGGGTAGTAACGTGGCGAATGCGTACGGCATTTTGCTTAACTCTGCTGGCCCACATCCAGCTGCTTTTAGCTGCTCAATGAAAAATAGTGAAAATAAATGTAATATAACGTGTAACTGGCAATGTTGCAACTTTCAAATGAAAATAATTCAAAATAATACATTTTTGAAAATCATTTATAGGTATTATCTTTATTGTCCTACATTTTAATATTATTAAATGTAATATCATGTAAGTACCAAGTGTAAAGAAAAACTCACGTTGGAGTGGCTGGTCAGAATAAAAATCCTTTAACACCCCTCCCTCCAGCTTTACATTCCACTCCTCCTCTTCTCTCCTGATCCGACAGCCTTTTGTCTCCTTTTCACCTCCAGCCTTTGTCACTTACTCCACCCATCTGACAATCACCCCCCCTCACCTGCATCCACCTATCACTCGCCAGGCTTTGTCCTGCCCCTACCTCTCTTCAGAGTCCGAAGGGTCCCGGCCTGAAATGTCGCCTACCAACGTTCTCCAGAGATGCTGGAGTCTGAAGAAGGGTCTCGACCCGAAACGTCGCCCATCTCCTTCGCTCCTTAGATGCTGCTGCACCCGCTGAGTTTCTCCAGCTTTTTGTGTAACCCTCGATTCTCCAGAGATGCTGCCTGACCCGCTGACTTACTCCAGCACTGCGTCTTTGTTTGTAAACCAGCATCTGCAGTTCCTTGTTTCACCCCACCTCTCCCAGCTTTCCCTCCCATATTCCACCAGTCTGAAGAAGGGTCCCAACCCGGAACATCATCTACCCCTTTCCTCCACAGACGCTGCCTGACCTGCTGTTCCTCCCAGCACTGTGTGTTTCGCCTTGAATAAGTTGTTGAATTCTAAATCCATTTGTTCCTTCGATCAATTTACAGTCTCTGAATTTCAATGTAAAACGAGTTAACTGAATCTGAACTAAACAGGTGACAATAAATTGTTGTTAAAATCAAATTGAGGTCACGATCTGAGTACTCGTCTGCAAGTCAGAGAATTCAACATCGAGGTATTCGAAGCACTGATGTTAAAAATATGTATCGTTAAAATCTCCTTCTCACTTCACCCACTGAATAATATTGATTGCACCTCGATAATTGCAACCTTTTGTAGCATCTTTAGCAGCAGCACAGTGCAGTATGATTCCCTGGCACTTTGACTGTGCCCCTTGCCAGTAAGGAGTGATTTAGTAGAACATGTAAAGATGCAGACTACTGTCAAGTTAAACACTGGTCCACCACCGATTTTATGGTATCCTTGATTCCAGAGCCTTGCTGGATTATCTGTTTTAGACAATAGACAATAGACAATAGACAATAGGTGCAGGAGCAGGCCATTCAGCCCTTCGAGCCAGCACCTCCATTCAATGTGATCATGGCTGATCATCCCCAATCAGTACCCCGTTCCTGCCTTCTCCCCATATCCCCTGACTCCATTATCTTTAAGAGCCCTATCTTGAAAGATGGGGCCTCCGAGGCAGAGAATTCCAGAGAATTTTGCCGGACCAACAGAGGTCATGGCCTTGGGGGACCTCAAAGTTGGTTTCGGAAGTCGGCTATGGGAATGGATCTGGCAGCTCCAGCCGGGCCCCAGGAAGTGGACCGCAGAGGGCCCCACAAGATTGAAGATCGGCCACATCACCCGGCCACATTTACAGCGGACCATCCGGGGAACATGGGGGGATATTGCCCGGATTAAAGGAGGTGCTGCACCACCAGTTGCCGGAGTATCGGTGGTAGATCTGGTACCATCTGGTAATGTGGGGGAGTAATTTTGGTGATGATGGACTGATGGTTGACAAATGGGTTTCACGTGATGAGACTCCATCAACCAGGTTGTGGGTTACAATGGTGCTGCCTGACGCATGCTTGCAATGAAGGATAAATGCAAATTATTCACATAAATCATCCCAGGAATGATTGGGTTCACATATGATGAGCGTTTGAAGGCACTGGGCCTGCACTCACTGGAGTTTAGAAGGTTGAGGGTGGACCTCATTGAAACTTACCGAATATTGAGATGTCTGGATAGAGTGGATGTGGAGAGGATGTTTCCACCAGTGGGAGAGTCTAGGACCAGAGGGCACAGCCTCAGAATAAAAGGACGTATCTTTAGAAAGGAGGTGAGGAGGAATTTCCTTTTTCAGAGTGGGGTGAATCTGTGGACTTCATTGCCACAGACGGCTGTGGAGGCCAAGTCAATGGATATTCTTAAGGCATAGATTGACAGATTCATGATCAGGAAATGTGTCAGGGGTTATGGGGAGGGCAGGAGAATGGGGTTGAGAGGAAAAGATAGATCAGCCATGATTGAAGGGTGAAGTAGACTTGATGGGCAGAATGGCCTCATTCTGTTCATAGGACTTATGAAGATGAAAAGACAGTATCAGCAAGCACGTCACAACATATCTCATATCTCATATTGCATATCTCAGTCATAAGCACAGAAACAGGCCCTTCGACCCATCTCAGCCATGACGACCAAGATGCCCCATCTAAGCTCGTCCTATTTGCCTATGTTTGGTCCATGTCCCTCTGAATCTTTCCCAGCAAATGGGACGAGCTGCCGGAGGAGATGGTTGAGGCAGGGACTATAACAACATTTAAAAGACACTTACACAGGTACATTGATCGTAAAGGTTCAGAGGGATATGAGACAAACGCAGGCTGGTAGGACTAGCTTAGATGGGCCATCTTGGTCAGCATGGATCTGTTGGGCTGAAGGGCCTGTTTCTGTCTTGAATGGCTCCTTGACTCTAGATCTCAAAATGCAGTCATGTAAATTCTTGTCTCGTCAAATGCAGTCTCGTCGGGACCCGGCTGAACGCTCGTCATTTGATCGGACCGGGAACCAACCCGAAGGCCCGTCGGACGGTGGGACTGGGAGGAAGCAGGAGAAGTCGGACTCTAGGGTGAACTGATGGAATGCCTGCAGCGACTTTGCACTGGGGACACAAATATGGCCGGGCAGGAAGAGGAGAGGGATGTCGGTTCCCGGGAACTGCTCCAGTACATCGAGTGCGCGGGCCGACTGGACTTTGGACTCCTAATAATGGTACCAAATTATTTTTGCTTCATTCAGCACGCTGACGTTGGTTCTTCTGTCTTCCCAGCTGATATTTAAGCTGCTTCGAAGACATAGTTGATGGAACTTTTCAAATGTTTTCTGATGGCGTCGGTATGTTGTCCAGGTTTCTGATGCATACAGGAGCGTTGGAATCACCACTGCCTTGTACACTAACATTTTGGTGTCTGTTCGGATGTCACGATTATGAAAGACTCGTTCAAAGACGTCCAAAAGCTGTTCCAACACACTTAAGACGATGTTGGATCTCGTCATCAGGGTCGACATTGGAGGAGAGGTGACGTCCAAGGTACAAGTAACAACATGACAGACAGCAGACAATTAAAAATAGAACATTACAATTTAAACATGTGAAGAATGAAATTAAATACCAGAGCAAAAGGAGGCTACAGATTTTTGACTGTTGAGTAGAGCCACTGCTTGTGGAAAAAAGCTGTTTTGATGTCTGGCTGTGGCAGCTTTGACAGTCCGGAGTCGCCTTCCAGAGGGAAGTGATTCAAAGAGTTTGTGGCCGGGGTGAGAGGGGACAGAGATGATCTTGCCCACTCGCTTCCTGGCCCTTGCAGTGTACAGTTCATCAATGGAGGGAAGGTTGCAGCCAATAACCTTGTCTGCTGATCGGACGATTCGCTGCAGCCTCCGGATGTCGTGCTTGGTGGCCGAGCCAAACCAGACCATGATGGAGAAGGTGAGGACAGACTCTACGATGGCCGTATAGAATTGGACCATCATAGCCTGTAGCAGATTGTGCTTCCTCAGCTGCTGCAGGAAGTACATCCTCTGTTGGGCTTTTTTGACTGTGGAGTCGATGGTCACCCCCCCCATTTAAGGTCCTTGGAGATGATGGTTCCCAGGAACTTAAAAGACTCCACAGATGTGACTGTGGTGTTGTTGATGGTGAGTGGGGTGAGGGGAGGGGGAGCTCTCCTAAAGTCTACAGTCAATTCCACCGTCTTAAGAGCATTGAGCTCCATTGGACATATGGGCGGAGGGAACAATGAGAAGGCAGAGGCTCCGCTACTTCCAATAAATATATAAGGAGGTTGTGGATTTACGTACACTCCCCAATGCTGGAGAAGCACACGTTTTGTGGCTGCCCTGAATTTTAGGTTTAAGATTATTATTATTGTCACGTGCACCAAGGAACAGTGAACAACTTTGTTTTGCAATCCAATCAGATCAGATAATATTATACATAAACACAATCAAGTCAAACTCCAGTACAATAGGTAGAGCAAAGGGGAAGATACAGAGTGCAGAATATAGTTCTCAGCATTGTAGCGCATCAGTTCCACAGTCAAAGTCCAATGTCCGCAATGGGATAGAGGTGAATCGGACAGTACCCTAGCTTATGGAAGGACCGTTCAGATGCCTGATAACAGAGGGGAAGAAGCTGTTCCTGTTTTTTAGTGCATTAAAGCTTATTTAGGTGTTATAATGATAAATGAATTATATTTTCAATTAACAAACTTAGTTAAAGGCAGTATCAAATGAAGATTTAAACCTACAGATTTTCATAAATGCCAAGTGGGGACAGAAAAGATAAAATAGAATAGATACGTGCTCAATATTCATTTTAATGTCATATTTGTCACAGAAAGTTAATACAAGCATGGTTACATTCTGATATATGTTTCAGACATTACTTAAATACTACTGATTGTGAAACTGGATCTGTGACCTCCCCAACATCGAAGGTCCATCACAGGTACTGACCTCCCCACCATCGAAGGTCCATCACAGGTACTGACCTCCCCACCATCGAAGGTCCATCACAGGTACTGACCTCCCCACCATCGAAGGGATCTACAGGAGGCGCCGCCTCAAAAAGGCAGCCAGCATCATCAAAGACCCACACCACCCTGGCCACGCTCTCATCTCGCTGCTACCATCGGGAAGAAGGTACAGGAGCCTGAAAACCGTGACCTCCAGGTTCAAGAACAGCTTCTTCCCAGCAACCATTAGGCTCTTGAACACTGCACAACACTGACCTCAGCAACTATGATCTTCTGTGGACTGTGTCTATGGCTGCTCTACGGACTTCCGTTTTGCACTGTTTGGTTACGTAGTATTATGGTTTTTAGTTTATTGTCTTATTATGGTAAAAATGTAATTGTTCTATTGAGATATGACAATTCCCATCCCCTGTGCCCTTCCACCCATAACCCTCTCTCTGGCTTTACATTGAATTCCTTTTTCAAACTTCTTCTCTCCCTATCAACACACTTTTGTCTCCTTTTCATCTCTGGACTTTGTCCCCCCCATGTAACAATGAGCCCGCCCTGTATCCACCTATCACTTGCCAGGCTTAGTCATCTCTCCCCCCCCCCATCCCTAGAGTCTGTCTGAATAAGGGTGTCGACTCGAAACGTCACCATTAGACATACAATGTGATTAGAGATACCATGTGCAAACAATCCCTTTGGCCCACCAAGTTTGCTCTGACCAGCAATCACCCCGTACACTTGCATCCCCTACACACTAGAGAGAATGTACTATTTGCGGAAGCCAATTAACCTACAAACATGCATACTTTGGAGTATGGGATGAAACCAGAACACCCGGAGAAAACCCACACTGTCACAGGGTGAACGTGCAAACTCTGTACAGACAGCACCCGTAGTCAGGATCAAACCCTGGTCCCTGGCGCTGTAAGGCAACAACGCCCTTGGTGTGTTTCCCCCCCCCCCCCCCCCCCTTTCCATGTTCTCCACACATGTTGCCTGAACCGCTAAGTTACTCCAGCACTTTGCAAGTGATAGGTGGATACAGGGCAGGTTGACTCCTTTGTGTGAAAAAAGATTCCTATTAAATCTTTCCCCACTCATCTTCAACCTATGTCCTCTGGTCCTAGATTCACCTACTCTGGGTAAGAGACCCTGTGCATCTACCCGATCTATTCCTCTCATGATTTTATACACCTCTGTAAGATCACCCCTCATCCTCCTGCGCTCCAAGGAATAGAATCCCAGCCTACTCAACCTCTCCCTGTAGCTCCGACCCTCTAGTCCTGGCAACATCCTCGTAAATCTTCTCGGTACCCTTACCAGCTTGACAACATCTTTCCATGGGGGTGGGGTGAGGGGAGGGGGGGGGGGGTATTGCGGTTGGGAGGGGTGGGTTGTTGGTTCTTTTAAGTGGCATGTGTCAATCCCTTCTCTCAGTACAGCACAAACCCACGCCTTTAAGATGACCCTAACAAACAGTCCTTTTGCAGAACATGCCCACTCACTAAGACAATTGAAGCAGAATTAGGCAATTGGGCCTATCGAGTTTGCCCCACCACTCGATCATGGCCGATCTATTGTAAATGGTTGTCATTTTGCAATCAAAATTAGAAAAACAATTTATTGTAAAGAAAATATACAGAATATTAGCCATTACATCGGGGCTCATTGTATACAGTTTGGCTGCAAGATATATTTTCCATTGTTTAGACAAAGTAATTTTGTGAATGAGATGGAAATGCAGATGCTTCTGAGTAAGTACTAGCCAATAATATTATCGTAGTCCCCACTTCCCAATGCAGCTAAGTAGTAGAGTGGGCGGACTTTCATGCTGGTGAACCTGAGAGAGTACCACCAGCCTCTCCACGTGTTCCACACGACCCCGTTGTCGTTCTTGGCGCTGTAGTTGCCACGGCGATAATACTTACCGTTAAGGTTGGCCGCGTGGCACCTATGTGTTTAACAATGAGGAGAATTTGTTCGAAATAAGTTCGTTCTCACACCAAAAAAAAATTAATCATGTTTTTAGTTCTTATCAATAATTCGTCACAATACTCTGAAAGTCACCTTTGAAAACAATTCCTTAAATGTACAGGAAGGAACTCAGCTGGTGGTTTATACCAGAGATAGACACAAAGTGCTGGAGTAACTCAGCGGGTCAGGCAGCATCTGTGGAGAAAAAAAAAAACAGGTGTCGTTTCAGGTGGGAACCCCTTCTTCAGACCGGGAGTGAAGGAAGGGTGGTGGGGACTGGAGTTAGGAAAAGGCCCGGACGGCAACAGATGACCTCAGGAATGGTGGAGTCCATAATTCTCCAGAGATGCTACCTGACCCGCTGCGTTACTCCAGCATTTTGTGTCTGTCTCCTGAAATGTACACTTTATTGTCTGCTCATTAAAAGTATGCAATGCTAATACGTATTACTCTGGAAGTACCTTTGGTTTAATGCTTGTGCAGAACTTACCAATTTCTACTGAAAGAGGTGAGAGACATCAGGACTGAGAAGCGGATGGATAGTGTTGACTATGAATTAGATTCTCAGCGGGCAGCTAGGATACTGTTAAGGATGCGGACATGCTAGAGGCAGGAAACATGTTCCCGATGTTGGGGGAGTCCAGAACCAGGGGCCACAGTTTAAGAATAAGGGGTAGGCCATTTAGAACGGAGACGAGGAAACATTTTTTCTCACAGAGAGTGGTGAGTCTGTGGAATTCTCTGCCTCAGAGGGCGGTGGAGGCCGGTTCTCTGGATACTTTCAAGAGAGAGCTAGATAGGGCTCTTAAAGAGAGTGGAGTCAGGGGCTATGGGGAGAAGGCAGGAACGGGGTACTGATTGGGGATGATCAGCCGTGATCACATTGAATGGCGGTGCTGGCTCGAAGGGCTGAATGGCCTCCTCCTGCACCTACTGTCTATTGATACTAATTGGATACAGTGTCACCTCTCTCTGTGTTCCCCAACTGTTCATAGCACCACCTTCAAAACCGTTCTCTGCTGATGCACCACATTGGTAAGCAGAGTGGAACTGGCCATCTTCTTTAGCACTCATTGCTTCCAATGAGAAAGAGTTCTCACCACTTGCATTTAGATTAATGGAATTCTCTGTCTCAAAATTTAACAAGTTGTTTCCCACAGTAAAATATACAATGAGATATTTCATAGCTTTCATAGCAAAAGGATTTGAGTATAGCAGCAGGGAGGTTCTACTTCAGTTGTACAGGGTCTTGATGAGACCACACCTGGAGTATTGCGTACAGTTCTGGTCTCCAAATCTGAGGAAGGACATTATTGCCATAGGGGGAGTGCAGATAAGGTTCACCAGACTGATTCCTGTCTTATGAAGAAAGACTGGATAGACTCGGTTTATACTCTCTCGAATTTAGGAGATTGCGAGGGAATCTTATAGAAACTTACAAAATTCTTAAGGGGTTGGACAGGCTAGATGCAGGAAGATTGTTCCCGATGTTGGGGAGGTCCAGGACAAGGGGTCACAGCTTAAGGATAAGGGGGAAATCCTTTAGGACCGAGATGAGAAGGACTTTTTTCACACAGAGAGTGGTGGGTCTCTGGAACTCTCTGCCACAGAGGGTAGTTGAGGCCAGTTCATTGGCTATATTTAAGAGGGAGTTAGATGTGGCCCTTGTGGCTAAGGGGATCAGAGGGTACGGAGAGAAGGCAGGTACGGGATACTGAGTTGGATGATCAGCCATGATCATATTGAATGGCGGTGCAGGCTCGAAGGGCCGAATGGCCTACTCCTGCACCTAATTTCTATGTTTCTATGTTTCTATGAGATAAAGTTAGTGTAAATTTGCATAAAACTATTTCTAATATTTTTAGAAATGAAATGTCTTAACTTTTCTTAAATAACTGTCCTGGTGAAAGAAATTTAAAACATTGGAGCAGAATTGGGCCATTCGGCCTATTGAGTCTACTCCGCCATTCGATCATGGCTGATCTATCTTCCTCTCTCAACCCCATTCGCCTGCCTTCTCCCCCGTGACCTTTAAAACTGTTACTAATCAAGAACATGTCAATCTCCGCCTTAAAAATACCCAATGTCTTGGCTGTTCATCGCTGTCGGTGGTAATAAATGCCACAGATTCACCACCCTCTGGCTAAAGAAATTCCTCCTCATCTCCTTTCTAAAGGTAGATCCTGTTATTCTGAGACTGTACCCTCTGGTCCTAGACTCTCCCACTAGTGGAAACGTCCTCTCTGCTTCCACTCTATCCAGGCCTTCACTATTTAGTAAGTTTTACTGAGGTGCCCCTCATCCTTCTAAACTCCAATGAGCACAAGCGCAGATCCGTCATACATTCATCACATTAACCCAATCATGTCTGGGGTCAGTGTAGTGTAGATCGACACAAAACGCTGGAGTAACTCAGCTGAACAGGCAGCATCTCCGGAGAGAAGGAATGAGTGACGTTTCGGGTCGAGGCCCTTCTTCAAACAGAAGCAGGGTCTCGACCCGAAACGTCACCCATTCCTTCTCTCCGGAGATGCTGCCTGTTCAGCTGAGTTACTCCAGCATTTTGTGTCTATCTTCGGTTTAAACCAGCATCTGCAGTTCCTTCTTACACATCAGTGTAGTGTATCCCATTTTAACATTTTCCCAAATTTAATTTCACGTCCAATTAAAGAACTGTGCTGAAAAAAGGACATCTAAAAGACATTTGCACAGGACAGATTTAGAGGCATATATGGGCCAAACACGGGGGAATGGGATGAGTGTAGATGGGACATCTTGGTGGGCATGGACAAGCTGGGCCGAACGGCCTGATTGATGCTGTCAGACTGTATGACTCTCAGGGACGTACACTGGATTTTCAATAAATGTGTATGTCGGAACCATTAATCCAGTTGGTAACGTTTCACCATCTGTAATTGACAATGCTCCCATTCCTCCATTTTTACCAGGGTAGACAAGTCAGAAGAGGGCCTGGCTTTATGGTGAGAGGAGCAAGTGCTTTTCACACACAGGGTGATGGAACACGCTGGAGGCAGATACGATAGTGGTGTTTACGGAGCATTTGGATCGGCACATGGATATGCAGGGAATGGAGGGATATGCATAATGTGTCGGCTGAGGAGATTAGTTTATATTGGCATCATGTACCCCACGGACATTAGTTTAGTTTCATTTATCGCTAGTTTCAAGCCCATCCATCACCTATACACTCATTCTATGTTACCCCACGTCCTCACACACTCCCTGCACACTAGGGGCAATTTTCGGAGGGCCAATTAACCTACAAACCCGCACATCTTTGTATTTTGGGAGTAAGCCGGAGCACCTGGAGGAAACCCACGCGGTCACAGAGAGAACGTGCAAACCCATTACAGACAGCACCCATAGTCAGGGTCGAACCTGGGTCTCTTGTCCTGTAAGGCAGCAACCCTACTGTGCTTGCCCAAATTACAGGATACTGTGGGCTGAAGGGCCTGTTCTTGTCCTGTACTATTCTAAGTGCTGTGGATAGTTTCCACCCAGGCTTATGCTTCCTAGCAAGTAACGAGTATTGTTGTAGTAGGGCGGATGGTTGTATGAACCACCCTGGCACTTGCCTGTTAAACCACCAGCCGCTTCTGCCTTCGCGGGCACAGCTGCCCTGACGGTACCGGTCATTGTCCTGGTCGGACGTACTGAACTGCATCCCGTTGTGAGAAGATGACCACTGGTCCAGTGGGATCAAGCCTCCCGACAACGCATCCCCTGCCGTGCCAATGTAGCTTCCGAAGCTCAGCCTGTACTTATCCTGGGGTCAAGTACCAGAAGCAGGTCAGAGAAGCGATCCATGACACCCGACCGGCAAAGTAATTCACCAACACCCCCCCCCCCCCATCACCTTTTCATCCGAAATGTTAAACTTCTCATACGTTGCATATCGCTCTTCTCCGTTCCAATCTGTCAGGTCGACCTTCATTATGTACTTTCCTGCATGGAAATATTTAAATAACCCTTAATATCTCGAACATACTGTACAGTTCATCAATGGAGGGAAGGTTGCAGCCAATAACCTTCTCTGCTGATCGGACAATTCGCTGCAGCCTCCGGGTGTCGTGCTTGGTGGCTGAGCCAAACCAGACCATGATGGAGAAGGTGAGAACAGACTCTATGATGGCCGTGTAGAATTGGACCATCATTGCCTGTGGCAGATTGTGCTTCCTCAGCTGCTGCAGGAAGTACATCCTCTGTTGGGCCTTTTTGACTGTGGAATCGATGTTAGCCTCCCACTTAAGGTCCTTGGAGATGATGGTTCCCAGGAACTTAAAAGACTCCACAGATGTGACTGTGGTGTTGTTGATGGTGGGTGGGGTGAGGGGAGGGGAGCCCTCCTAAAGTCTACAGTCAATTCCACTGTCTTAAGAGCATTGAGCTCCATTGGACAAATGGGCGGTTTGTGTCCTATACGTCGGAGGCTGCGGGGAGATTTGGGGGGGGGGGGAGGGGGGGGGGGGGGGGGGAGCGCGAGGGTATAGATTTTACTCTGACTGCATATCACCCAAACAATAGCTTTGAACTGCACCGCGACACACGTGACAATAATTTTTAAAAAAGGCTGGAGGTGAAAAGGAGACAAAAGGACGTCTTGGTTCTTGGTCCTCCGAAATATTCCAACGGGAGGTGGAGTGGAGGGGAGGGGTGAAATTTAAAGCTGGGGGGAGGGGGTGTGGGTGGTAGGAGATGGGGGGGGGGGTAGTGGAGGGGAGGGGAGGGGAAAGATGGGGGGGGGGGGGGATAAAAGGGAAATGGGGCAGTCAGGGATGGGAGATGAGTGTACGGAGGAGGGGGAAGTCGTAAAATGATGAGGTGTAGAAAGGGTAGACAGTCAGAGCCTTTTCCCTGGATTGAAATGTTAAAGACTAAATAGTTCTAAGGTGAGAGGAGCAAAGTTTCAAGGGGATGTGCGGGGATAGTTTTTTGACATAAGAGGGTGGTGGGTGTCTGCAACATGCATCCTGGGGTGGTGGTGGAGGCGGACGCGGATATGACAGTGGTGTTTAAAAGATTTCTGGATAGGCACATGGATAAGCAGGGAATGGGGGGGGATATGGATTAAGTGCAGGCAGATGAGAGTTAGTCACGGCATCATGTTCGGCACGGAGTCTATGCCTGTTCCTGTACTGTATTCATTTATGCTCTACTAAGGTTGGAGACATTCTTACCCGGAGCCAGGATCTGGTGTATGTTTTCATTTCCAAGCCAATACTCATCATTCCTCCTTTGAAACAATCCAAAGCCAGATTTGTAGTCATCCCAGCCTCTGCAGAAAGTACAGGGTGCAAATCTAATGCAGTGAAGTTAAAAACTGTTGTGCACGAAACCTGCTTCAATTTCTAAAAGGACACAGAATACTGGAGTAGCTCGGTGGGTCAAGCAGCATCTGAACGTGGATAGGGTTCTGAAGGGTCCCGACCTGAAACATCATCTATCCATGTTCTCCAGAGATGCTGCCTGACCCACTGAGTTATGCCCCTGTCCCACTTAGAAACCCAAACGGAAACCTCTGGAGATCTGTTTTCCAGATATTAATTTTATGTGATCTCTGATTTATTTATAAATTAATCGAACAGTCAGCGATGCCAGCATTTCCTTGTGTGCTCGTGTGTCCAGCATCTGCAGTGTTTTGTGTCAATCCCTCCCCTCCACCGTTCCTTCCGCGCCTCCCCTCCCCTGTCACTCATCTCCCACCCCGGAGTCCCCCATTTCACTATTCACCCCCCTCTTTCCCCTCACCCCCCCCCCCCACCCCTCCCTCCAGCTTTACATTTCACTCCTAAGGTCTGTAGCCTCCTTTTGCTCTGGTATTTTATTTCATTCACATGTTTAAACTATAATGTTTTAAGTAAGTAAGTAAGTTTGGCCAAGTATTCACATACAAGGAATTTGCCTTGGTGCTCCGCCCAGAAGTAACAACATGGCATACAGTGACAGTTACGAATGACTCAGAAAACACTAAACATTAATAATAATAAAACATTTATTATTAATGTTTATTGTTTTATATGTCATTCTTAATTGTTCCTGCATGTGGTGTTGTTAACTGCGAGCGGAGCACCAAGGCAAATTCCTTGTATGTGTACATACTTATTCATTTCATTGAATTTAATTTCATTTCTTCTTCTCTCCTTATCTGACATCCTTTTGTCTCTTTTTCACCTATAAAAGCGGGTACAATTATGACTTTTAAAAGACATTTGGACTGATATGTGGATAGGGAGGGTTTGGAGGGATGTGGGCCAAATGCAGGTATGTTACAATAACTACCTTTAGCAGCGCTGCCGCTCCCCGTGTGCGCGACTTTGGCGCCTTTCAGAGGGGGGCAGGTTTAAAATGAAGATTTTTTCTAGGCAGTCCAAATCAAACCATGTCGGGCGATTTCGTCGCTAAAGAGAAATCGCTCCGACATTTCATTCATAAAGGTATTTTTAAACTACGCTAGATTATTTATTAACTAGAGTGGTTTAAAAATCATCTTCTAAAGCTCTGAATGGTGACAGCGGAACGGACCTAAGGTAGGCGATAAAAAAAGCTACACAGTTTATTTTTACATAAAAACTTGGTTTTTAGGAAGTCTTTAATCACATTTTCATGTTGCGAAAAGGGGACAAAAAAAAAATGTATGAACCGGCTGTATTTTTCATACTGACTTCACCGCAAACCGCAACGTTCTAATCCACCGCATTCCACTAAAACCCACTCGCTAGTTGATTTAAATGGCCATTAATTTACAGGCATTAAACACTAAATTCCTTCCATTTGGCCTATAAATTCTTGAAAATGAGATTTAAAAATTATGTTATATTGTGGATTATTGTGTGAATGTTATTTGGACACTTAGGCAATTTAAAAAAAGTTTATCTTTTCTTAAGAAATGGATAGATGTTTAGATCTACTCATTGAATTTTGTAATTAGCTACAATTAGATAACTAACTAATTATATGCTTTATTTTCAGGTCATCCAAGTAAGATTGTTTCATATTTGTTTCAGAATGCTTCAATCTATAATAACTGAAAATTTCATTGAGTTCTCTTAATTTTTAAGAAAGTTATGGGCTTTTAACTGTTCTAGATCACAGCTTTTGAGTTAAGTCAATTGAAAGGCAATGGGGAAACAAGATGTTAATTTCCGAGTATGAAAATGGCCATAACTTTCTTAATACTGAAGATATGAAAGTGAATTAGGTGTCAAATTAAACTTCTTTCTATGCTTTATCTGATGGGATAAATTGCAGCCTTGATTTTTAAAATCTCAAAATTTTGTAACATTGCTACCAAATGCAGGCAAATGGGAGTAGCCCAATATTCGACCTTGGTCAGCACGGACAAAGTGGGCCGAAGGGCCTATTTCTGTGCTGTACATCTCTGGGACTCCATCTTGGTTACCATGGACAAGGTGGGCCGAAGGGCCAGTTTTGGTGCGTGGCAGCTCGAGAACTCTCGGAACCGCTGTCTGTTGCATATAAAATGTAGCTGGGTCTATCGATGCGATATAAAGGATCATAGGCAAGCCGTTCCCAACTTTCAAACGTGGTTTCATTCACGTGGAGACAAGGTGCGATCAAGAATATATAAGAAAGGTATCAAATATACATAACAAGGGTTAGAAATCTAATGTTAATCCAGGGTTACAGGGGAGTTGCTATGGGCAGCAGAACTAAAAAACAGAGAAGAATTACCTTTTGTTCTCAAGCATTCAATGCGTGCGAGTCTCACCTCTGCATATTTGTTCCTAGTTGGGTAGGAAAGAACTGCAGATGCTGGTTTAAATCGAAGCTGCAGTCGACACAAAATGCTGGAGTAACTCAGCGGGACAGGCAGCAACTCTGGAGAGAAGGAATGGGTGACTGGAGAAGGGTCTCGACCCAAAACCTCACCCACCCCTTCTCTCCAGAGAAGCTGCCTGTCCCGCTGAGTTACTCCAGCGTTTTGTTCCTAGTTGCGTTGCCCATTTAAAGAAAAACAGCAGACACAACGGCTGCTGCTTTGCAACAAGGGACACAGAGTGCTGGAGTGACTCCGCGGGTCTGGCAGCATCTCTAAAGAACATGGATAGGTGACGTTTCGGGTCGGGACCCTTCTTCATCTCTGGAGAGAAGGAATGGGTGATGTTTTGGGTGGAGACTCTTCTTCAGACTAATCAGGGGAAAGGGAAACAAGAGATATAAATGATGATGTAGGGAGATAAAGACAATGAATGAATGGGTAGAAATTGTATTTCCAACAGTTGCACTAAATTACGTATTAATGATAGCAGCTGAATCTTGTCTCGACGTCCAACATTGCATAGAACCAAGTGTTGGGAGCTGATTCCCACTGTCTGATTACCTGACATACATTTAGTGCCACCAAACAGTGATTAATTCGCAGGTTTACCCCTGTCCACCTTGTGGTGTCCAACGATCACCGAGGGGAACCAGAATATTGGGGGAAGCAGTAGAGGGCAGCTCCAAGTGGAAGCTTCTGTGTTCCCCAGGGTAGAGGATTCTAAAACTAGAGGGCGCAGGCTTATGGTTAGAGGGAAGAGATTTAAGAGGGACCTCAGGAGCAACCATTTCACTTGGAGGGTAGTCATGAGAATTAAGGGACTGAAGTTTAGGGGTAACATGAGGGGGAACTTCTTTACTCAGAGAGTGGTGGCTGTGTGGAATGATCTTCCTGCAGAAGTGGTGGAGGCAGGATCGATTTTAACATTTAAAAGTAAAGTGGATAGGTATATGGACGGGAAGGGAATGGAGGGGTATGGTCTGAGTGCAGGTAGATGGGACTAGGGGAAAATAAATGGTCGGCACGGACTGGAAGGGCCGAGAAGGCCTGTTTCCGTGCTGTAATTGTTATATGGTTATATGGGGAATGAGCTGCCAGAGGAAGATGTGGAAGCAGTTGTGATTTTAAAAGAAGGTAGACAAAAATGCTGATGAAACTCTTGGACAGATATATGGACAGATATATGGATAGGAAGGGTCTGGATAAGGGCCAAATGCAAGCAAATGGGACTAGCCTGGTATGCAAAAAAAAAAAGATTTTGTGCTGGAGTAACTCAGCGGGTCAGGGAACATCTCTGGATAACACAGATATGTGATGTTTTGCTCTGGACTGTTCTTCCGACCCAGTATGCCAGCTTGGTCAACATGGACATGATGGGCCGAAAGGTCTGTTTCCATGCTGTACAGCCCCGCACAGGATCAGCATGGTTTAGTTTGACAATAAGTGTAGGAAGGAACTGCAGATGCTGGTTTACACCGAAGATGGACACAGAATGCTGGGGTAAATCAGCGGGTCAGGCAGCATCTCTGGATAGAAGGAATGGATGATACTTTGGGTCGAGACCCTTCTTCAGTCTAAGGAAGGGTCTCGACCTCTATCCGGAGATGCTGCCTGTCGCGCTGAGTTACTCCAGCATTTTGTGTCTCTTAGTTTGACAATTACCCATTTATTTACCTGTTAAAGTTGACTTTGCCGTTGCTGCGACGTTGTATAACGGTCCAACCTCCGCCCTCTGACATGTCGCAGTAGGCTACGAATGGGTCGGCAGCAGACCATGGCTTCAGCGTGTAATACCCACTCGTGGTGTTGCCACTGTTATACACCTCCGAGCAATCTGTGCACAGCAGATGGTACAGTCAGGCCAACTAACTCACAACCAGGCGGAAACCAGTCTTTTCCAGACAATTCCCAACGTAACCTTTCCCGACGGATAAGCAGTGGCAACCGCTGCATATTATCCCAACAAGTGGGGCTGGACGGTGAATCAGCGGTAGAGTTGCTGCCTCACATCACCAGAGACCCGGGTTCGATCCTGACTACGGGTGCTGTCTGTACAGAGTTTGTACATTCTCCCTGGGACCACGTGGGTTTTCTCCGGGCGATCCGGTTTCCCCCCACACTCCAAAAGGCATACAGGTTTGTCAGTTAAAAGGCTTTGGTAAAAATTGTAAATAGTCCCTAGTGTGTGTAGGTAGTGCTAGCGTATGGGGTGATCGCTGGTCAGTGTGGACTCGGTGGGCCGAATGGCCTGTTTCCACGCTGAATCTAAAACAAAGCAAGATGTCATCACATTCCCTGCATGTTAATGCATAAGTTGGAAGGGTGGCGAGGAGATTCACCACAACACTCAAGGGCCTGTCCTACCAGCATCCGGCTCCATGCAGTGAGCGCGATCAAACTAGAAGCGGGGGCCGCGCGGAGGTCGGGTGATCCCTGTACAGGGCCGTTCCCACCAGCATGCGCCTGCACGCGGCAAGCGCGACCAAACCGGCAGCGAGGGCCGCGCGGAGGTCGGGTGAGTGGCGCAACGCGGCGCAAAGTGAGGCGAACTTGGAGCGAAGTCTTAAAGGCAAGTTCGCCAGGATAGAGAGGGACACACAGAGAGGGGCACAGAGGAACGCACACACACAGAGGGCCACGGAGCCACACACATAGAGGGTCACGGAACATGATGCCAAGACCAACTCTCATCGGTCTACACATAATCCTTATATGAGGCTGTTGTGTGGGCCTGAGTTATAGGGAGAGGTGGGGCAGGTTCGGACTATTCCTTGGAGTGCAGGATCTGTGGAGTGATTTTATAGAGGCGTATAAAATCATGAGGGGAATAGAATAAATGTAGAATGTAGAAACAAAGAACTGCAGATGCTGGCTTATACCAAAGATAGACACAACATGCTCAACCGCTCTGGCAGCATCCCTGGGTGACGTTTCAGGTCAGGACCTTCTTCAGAATTCAGAATAAATGCATTTATCCACAGTAAGGGAATCAAGAACCAGAGGACATCGGATTAAGATGAGTGGGGAAAGATTTAATAGGAATGCCGAGGGCCAACTTTTTCTGACTTTTTCTGAGGGTGGTGGGTGTATGGAACGAGCTGCCAGAGGAGGTAGTTGAGGCAGGTACTATCACAACATTTATAATACATTTATACAGGTGTAGGGATAGCAAATGTTTCGATGCATATGGGCCAAATGCAGCCAGGTGGTACTAGTGCAGATGGGACATGTTGTTAGGTGTCGGCAAGTTTAGCCGAAGTGCCTGTTTCCGTGCTGTAAGACTCTATGACGTTCTATACTTCCGTTCCCTGCACATCCTTGTGTCATTCCACAAGTCTCTTTAACGTCCCTATTTTATCTACTGACACCACCATCCCCGACAGTGAGTTCCAGGCCCCTCCACCTCGTGTCCGAGTCCATGCAAACCAGCGAGCTCCCTGCACTAACATTATCCTACATACTGGGGACCATTTACAACTTACAATTAACCTATAAACCTGCGAGTCTTTGGAATGTGGGAGGAAACCGGAGCAAACCCACATGGTCACAGGAAGAACGTACAAACTCTGTACAGACAGCGCCAGTAGTCAGGATTGTACGGGGATCCCTGGTGCAGTAATGCCCCTGTCCCACTTAGGAAACCTGAACGGAAACCTCTGGAGACTTTGCGCCCCACCCAAGGTTTCCGTGCGGTTCCTGGAGGTTTTTGTCCTCCGGCAACCACCTTCAACTAGCATCGCAACCGGCTTCGACAAAATAGTTACCGATTTTTGAAACGGAAACCACTTTCGACCATGAATGAGACTGACAAAAACCTTCGGGAACCGCACGGAAACCTTGGGTGGGGCGCAAAGTCTCCAGAGGTTTCTGTTCAGGTTTCCTAAGTTGGACGGGGCGTAAGGCAGCAACTCTACCGCAGTGCCACTGTAACTTTGTTTTTTAGTAAACCAGCAACTTCAGTTAATTGTACCACCAATGCAATAATCATAAGGCATTAACCAGAACACCAGCAAAAACCAAGCACATAGGTAACAACATGGGAGATTAAATATCTGCCGGAGAAAGTAGGGGGATCTTCGGTCTAACGATCCATCCACAAGATGATACTTGCCGTAATGCAATCCTCCCTCGGTACTGCAGGGCTGTGTCAGCCTTGGCGTTTGTGGCCAAAACTCTTGAGTGGTTCTTGAACTGAGAACCAGGACCATGGGTATTAAATGAGTTGTTATGGACAATACCACTTAAGTGAAGAATCAAGTTTATCTAACGTCCCATGATTATTAATCTTAAATGAACAGTTCCCTTACCATGTCCCCCCCCCCCCCATACCCAGCCACGAATCCCCTATTTCCATTTTATCCCCCCTCCCCACTTTTCCCCTGCCCCCTCCCACCCACATCCCTCCCTCCAGCTTTACATTCCATTCCTCCTCTTCTCTCCTTATCTGACACCCCTTTGTCTCCTTTTCACCTCCAGCCTTTGTCGCTTACTCCGCCCATCTGACAATCACCCCCCCTTCACCCGTATCCACCTATCACTTGCCAGAAGATAGACACAAAATGCTGGAGTAACTCAGCGGGACAGGCAGCATCTCTGGAGAGAAGGAATGGGTGACGTTTCGGGTCGAGACCCTTCTTCAGTTTGGAGAAGTGTCTCAACCCGCAAATTCACCCATTCCTTCTCTCCAGAGATGCTGCCTGTCCTTCAGAGTTACTCCAGCATTTTGTGTCTACCTTTGATTTAAACCTGCGTCTGCAGTTCTTGATATCATCTGCTCTGCCCCCACCTCTCTTTTCCAGCTTTCTCTCCCACAGTCCATAAGTCTGAAGGGTCCCAACCCTAAACATCATCTGTCCATTCCCTCCACAGATGATGCCTGACCCACTGAGTTCCTCCAGCACTTTGTGTTTTTGGCTTAGGATTCCAGCATCTGCAGTTCCCAGTGTCTGCAGTTGCCCTGTAATGGTTGGCATTGAGAAAACAAGTCCTTTCATCCAGGCACAAAGTGCTGGAGGAACTCAGCGGGCCAGGCAGCATCTGTGGAGGGAATGGACAGACGACGCTTTGGGTCAGGACCTTCCTTTCGTTCTGCCCTTTCATGTGTGGTAGCGTGCATATTTATGTGTAGATTAAGACATTTACCATGGTGATACATCAACAGTTTTGGATCAGTGTTGGCTGCTTGCTCCTTCCTTCTTGTTTTTGTGTGTTCATTTATCCAGTAGCGATTGTCCGCCTTTAGGAACTTCAGCCGCCAAGTTCCAAGCAGGAACTGATTCTGCATGTTTTGCAGTTGTTGGCGGAGCCTGGCGATTTCAGACTTGCACGTGTCATTGTCCTGTCAAAAAGTGTCACAAAATGTTGGCGCGATTTTGTGTAGCGAACTGTGGCACTTGTCAGCACATCGGAGGAGTAACTAATGCAGCTGTTATATTGTTGACAGGGTCTGGAGAGGCAACTGTGACCCTTAAGGGCCTGTCCCACTTGGCCGTCATTTGCCTCATTTATGCGTTATATGTAAATTAGGTCCGCGCGTCGTGACGCGTTGGGTGCGCATGGTGAGACGTGGAATCGTATGCGGTGGCGCGCGGTATCGCGCGGCGCTCCAGAATTCAGTACAGGAACAAAATCCTCGCGCACCACCTGCCTGACGTATCGCATACACGCGCTGACGCATTGGGTGCACACGTTGGCATCCCGACATCTCACGTATATTGCGTGGTGGCGCATGGTTAGGTCACCGTGCGTCAACATCCTTGCGTTAACGTATTGCCACGCGCCGCAGGGTATTCTAATGACATCACGTGCACCAGACGGCTGCTCTGACACGTGATGACGGGTAATTTGCGTGCGACGTCGCGCATCACGAAGCATCGACCTATTTCACATATGACGGGTAAATGAGGCGCAAATGATGGTCAAGTGGGACAGGGACAAAGAGGGGTGCTGCGTTTGGGAGTTGCATATCAGTATCTCTGTAGGCTGTCCACTTCTAATACATCTTCTCTTCCCTTCCTCACTGCAAGCTAAAACATCATCCAAGGAACCATTTAGTAAATCTTTTTACACTTTCACTGGGATGTTCCCATCTTTTCAAAGATGTGATGACCAGAATTAGACATAATACCCCGCCACTTAACCAACATGTTGCAGCGTTTAAACAGAATTCCTCTTTCCTTGTTGTCTATACTTCTACTCACGAGTCTATCTCAAGGATAACAAAAAGATTGGCAATATATTGTGGCCTTGTGGCAATGTACACATCCAGAGAACTTTTATTAATAAGCTTTCGTTACGTTAATTCATGTACAATTTTAAATATCCTTCAGAGAAAACACATGCATTCTTAAAAATAAATGCATGGTGCTGTTCCACACATACCAAAGCTCTGTGACTTGCAAAACTTTGATTGAAGAAAAGTAGAAAGACCAGTAGCAGCATGGCGTCCAGTGCTAAACCCCTGAAAATAAATATATTTTAATCATCTAAAGCATTAGGGTGATAAAAAGATTACCGACTGACTTTAGACTTTAGGGAAACAGGGCTGAAAAAGGCCCTTCTGCCCACCCAGTCCGTGCCGACCAACGATCGCCGTACACTAGCACCATCCTACACATTAGGGACAATTTACAATTTTACTGAAGCCAATTAACCTGCAAACCTGTACGTCTTTGGAGTGTAGGAGGAAACCGGAGCACCCGGAGAAAGCCCACATGCTCAGACCCTGTGCAGACAGCACCCATAGTCGGGATCGAACCTGGGTTTCTGCCACTGTAAGACATCAACTCTACCGCTGCCCACTGTGCCAACCCTTTGGCAATGTCAACCATGACTGACAATGCTCCCCAAACCGCCTCTGAAGAGATAGCACACAGTGAGCAGTTCTGGCCACCCAGCTACCGGAAGGATGTCATTAAGTTGAAAAGAGATTCACCCAGGATGTTACCTGGGCTTGCGGGCTTGAGTTACAGGGAGAGGTTGGATAGGCTGGGACTTTTTTCTTTGGAACGTAGGAGGCTGATGGGTGACCTTAATGAGGTGTACAAGATCATGAGTGAGGTGTACAAGATCTTGGTGAGGCCACACCTGGAGGATTGCGTACAGTTTTGGTCTCCAAATCTGAGGAAAGACATTCTTGCCATAGAGGGAGTACAGAGAAGGTTCACCAGACTGATTCCTGGGATGGCAGGACTTTCCTATGAAGGAAGACTGGATAGACTCAGCTTGTACTCGCTAGAATTTAGAAGATTCAGAGGGGATCTTATAGAAACTTACAAAATCCTTAAGGGGTTGGACAGGCTAGATGCAGGAAGATTGTTCCCGATGTTGGGGAAGTCCAGGACAAGGGGGTCACAGTTTAAGGATAAGGGGGAAATCTTTTAGGACCGAGATGAGAAAAACATTTTTCATACAGAGAGTGATGAATCTCTGGAATTCTCTGCCACAGAAGGTAGTTGAGGCCAGTTTGTTGGCTATATTTAAGAGGGAGTTAGATGTGGCCCTTGTGGCTAGAGGGATCAGGGGGTATGGAGAGAAGGCAGGTACGGGATACGGAGTTGGATGATCAGCCATGATCATATTGAATGGCGGTGCAGGCTCGAAGGGCCGAATGGCCTACTCCTGCACCTATTTTCTATGTTTCTATGTTTCTAAGAGGGGCATGGATAAATTGAATGCTCACAGTCTGTTCCTCAGGGTAGAGGATTCTAAACCTAGAGGGCACAGGGTTAAGGTGAGAGGGGAGAGATTTAAGAGGGACCTTCAGGCAACCTTGTCACTCAGAGCGTAGTCCGTATCTGAAACGAGCAGCCAGAGGAAGCTATGTAAATGGATGCAGCTATGTCATATAAGGTACATTTGGATAGTTAAAAATATTCATTCTAGAGGGCTAAATAAATATGTATATCCTTGGAAAGGGACATCCGCCTGCAACCAGAGTTTGAGATTGAAAAGTAGCAGAACTAACAGTTATGGAATTATCAATAGGTTAGATTAATGAGGATAGTCAGTATCTAGAATAAATTGCCAGAGGCTATTAGAGTGGTTGATCATGGCGCAAATCAACTCCCACCTCGACAAAAACCTGGACCCTCTGCAGTTCGCTTACCGCCACGACAGATCAACGGTGGACGCAATCTCGCTGGCCCTCCACTCCGCTCTGGACCACTTGGACAATAAAAACTCATATGTCAGGCTGTTATTCATTGACTACAGCTCGGTATTTAACACAATCATCCCCTCCAAGCTGGTTACCAAACTCGCAGAACTGGGTCTCTGCGCATCCCTCTGCAATTGGATCGTCGACTTCCTCAGCCACAGACCACAGTCTGTTCGTATTGGTGGAAATGTGTCAGACTCGATAACTATCAGCACGGGAGCACCTCAAGGCTGCGTGCTCAGCCCCCTGCTGTACTCACTCTATACTCATGACTGCGTAGCCGGTCATAGTGCGAACTCCATCATCAAGTTCGCTGACGACACCACTGTTGTGGGACGTATCACTGATGGGGATGAGTCAGAGTATAGAAGAGAGATCGAGCAACTGTCCATATGGTGCCAGCACAACAACCTGGCCCTCAACACCAGCAAAACCAAGGAACTGATTGTAGACTTTGGAAGGAGTAGATTGGGGACCCACAGTCCTGTTTATGGTTGAAAGGGTCAAGAGCTTCAAATTCCTGGGCATGCACATCTGTGAAGATCTTTCCTGGTCCGAGAACACAGATGCAATTATTAAGAAAGCTCATCAGCGCCTCTACTTCCTGAGAAAATTACGGAGAGTTGGTCTGTCAAGAAGGACTCTCTCTAACTTCTACAGGTGCACAGTAGAGAGCTTGCTGACCGGTTGCATCGTGGCTTGGTTCGGCAACTTGAACGCCCTGGAGAGGAAAAGACTACAAAAAGTAGTAAACACTGCCCAGTCCATCATCGGCTCTGACCTCCCTCCCATCAAGGGGATTTATCGCAGTCGCTGCCTCAAAAAGGCTGGCAGCATCATCAAGGACCCACACCACCCTGGCCACACACTCATCTCCCTGCTACCTTCGGGTAGAAGGTACAGGAGCCTGAAGACTGCAACAACCCGGTTTAGGAATAGCTACTTCCCCACAGCCATCAGGCTATTAAAATTGGCTTCGGAAATCTGAACATTAATATCCCTCCATCTGTTATTTGCACTTTATTAATTTATTAATTCATGTGTGTATTAACGTATATAATTGTAGTCAATGCCTACTATGTTCTGTTGTGCTATGCAAAGAAAGAATTTCATTGTCCTGTCAGGGACACATGACAATAAACTCTTTTGACTTTGACTTTTGACTTTGAGTGGATACAATTATGACTTGGTAACATCTCTTATTAAGAAACGAAATAATTTGTTTCAAATCTATCCATTTTTTTTGCTGAACTTTAGCTCCAAGTACATGTTAGGCATTAGATCACATTTGGATCACATAGTATATAGTAGGCCCCCCTCGGTCATGACTGAGCATGGGTGATGCATCCTGGTCGGATGCAAGCCTGGGCGATGTCATATGGAGGACAGGCTGTTGCCCATGCAGCACGTCCCCCCTCTCCACGTCGCTGATCGATCCAAAGGAACAGCAGGGCCGTTACAGTTTGGCACCAGCGCCGTCGCAGGAGCTGCCAGAGCGAGGTTGTAGACAACGACGAACTGCTTTAGGGGCTACGACTCCGGATTTTCTCGAGGTTTACTCCTGGAGCCTGGATATGGCCACAAGGCAGTGGAGGTTTTAAATCAGCGTTTTCCCTCTCCTCGATGGACTGCCTTCCCAGGCTGATGAGCCCCATCTGCCCGAGACTCGTGGGGGCGGGAGCGTCTACCTTCCCGTGCAGGTCTATAGCACCTGACCACTGCCCATGGATCACATTTTCACTCCCTTTACCATTAGGTTTTGGGAATCTTTGAGCGTTTTAGTAAATTCTGAAAAAAAAGCTCCTTGCTTTGGTCCATCCTATAACAAGAAATACTTGGTCACAGACCATTAAGTATACTGGCACAATATGAGAACTCTTGGGTCCGTATCAGCACTCCCCCCCTCTCCATCTGTCTGAAGAAGACTCCTGATCCGAAACGTTGTATGTCCATTCCCTCCACTGACGCTGTCTGACCCACTGAGTTCCTCCAGCATTCTGTTTTTCTCTAGATTACAACATTTGTAGTTTCTCATGTCCTTAGAAATATCTTGAAGCATTTAAGGGTAAACATCTATTAGGAGTAGAGTTGGCAGTTACAAAGAAATCTGTTTTTAATTCTATTCAAGCTAGCTTACTACATGTGGACAGTGAGCCAGGCCAGCTGTTCAAACGATTAGTGTTTCAAACCTTACACAATTTCTGTTTTCCAGTCACCATTGTCTTGCTCATCATAGAGAAAGAATAGCATTTAAATAGATCATAATCTAGAGACTTCCTTGGAGAGGGGCAGGTTTGTTTCATTTAGTTTCTCGTCACGTGTACCGAGGTACAGTGAAAAGCTTTTGTTGCCTGCTAACCAGTCAGCGGAAAGACAATACATGATTACAATCCAGCCTTCCTAGTGCACTGATACATGATAAAGGGAATAACATTTAGTGCAAGATAAAGTCCAAGTGAAGTCTGATTGAAGATGTGGCTTTGGCAAAATTGTAAATAGTTCCTAGTGTGGACTATAGTGCTAGTGTACAGGGTGATCGCTGGTCAGCATGGACTCGGTGGGCCGAAGGGCCTGTTTCCGCACAAGAGACACAGAAAGGTTGTAGAAGGCAATTCAAAAGCTAGTTGATTTTGACAAAATAAATCTTTACAACTATTTCACAAACTCTTATGCAGTCCAATATTTCAAAAGATAACAATTCTCAACACGGGACTTAATTTGTGTTTCTTATTTTGCTGTTTTTCAGACAACGTTTTGGCAACAGAGATTTGAAACTCCACCAATAAATGTTCAATAGGCTCACTAATTATGAAAGCCGAGAACTGCAGCTCAGCTGATGATACCCTCTAGTTTAATAAACCTGTTGCCACAATCAGGTTTGCCATTCGTGCAAGTTCTGTTTCAAACTAGGCAAAACTGGAGCAAAAAGCAAAATTGGCAAGGATAGCAGGCATGCTGTCTTGCTGCTGATATCAATAAACTATTCCGAATATCTGAGAAACGCACCTTAAAAACATCTTCCTCTGAGAAATAAGACCATAAAAACAAATAATTTCTGCATTAACCTACAAAAGGACACACAGTGCTGGAGAACTCAGCAGGTCAGACAGCATCTCTGGAGAACATGGACTGGTGACGTTTCAGGTCGAGACCCTTCTTCAGACTGGCAAGCAACAAATTATTTGTTTTAATGGTCTTTTTTTCCAGTGGAATGTTTCTCGGTGGGAGATGCGTTTAAGGTGTAAATCATTCTGTTTCTCAGGATGTCAGTTCAGTTCTGAGTCATGACCCAAAACGCCACATATCCATGTTCTCCATAGACGCTGCCTGACCCGCTGAGTTACTCCGGCACCTTGTGTCACTTTGTGTATTGACCAGCATCTGCAGTTCTTTGTTACAACATTATACCTATTTGGGCTAGTTTTCATAATGCCACAATTTTGAAATGTCACTTTATAATTAACCAAGTTAAAAGCAGAAGAGTGCAGGTGTTAAACGAACAGAAACTTTTTAGTACTTGGCTGGAAAACATCCTGGATTTAGCAAACTTAGATTGAATGCCGACCTGAAACGTCACCTATCCTTTCCTCTAGAGATATTGCCTGTCTCGTTGAGTTACTCCAGCACTTTATGTCTATCTGCTAATTGAGCAAAACTAGTTTCATGCAGAAATGAAATCCTTGACTTTCTAACCTAACTGAATCCTTCTTAACATGCTAAAAGTTAATCTCTGAGAGTTTTGCAAAACAGCAACAGCGAAATGGAAAGGCATGGATAAAAAAGTAAGAAGAGAATTTTGCATTTCAATCACCTGGCACTATTTATCAGCACGCTTGAATCATAACATGTAGACAGACACAAAAAGCTGGAGTAACTCAGCAGGTCGAGACCCTTCTTCAGACAATCATAAGTTGTGCAGTGTGAAAGAAAAACATTAGCTAAAGAAGACTCACCTAAATTAGAGGAATAACAATGAATAGCAGAGGATATTCCTGTGGTTCTGCGGGTGCCTGAAGAGTTGAGTGATTAGGAATGCAGCAAACTTGTTGATATCACTGCAGGCACTCAGATGGTTCAAATTAAAGTCCCCAGAGTGGGTTATTTCATCATCGTGCTGTGATCTTTCCCCAAACTACGCCACTCCCAAGTTGCAGCATGTTGGAATGCGGGGCATCTTTTCACGTCTTTTGTATAAATCTATGTTTACAGATTCACTGCTTCAATTTATGAGCAGAATATAAACCGAGGAATTGGCTGGAAAGAGTGCTGGGGAGATTTGCAAGGATGTTGTTAGGACTCGAGGGCCTGAGGTACAGGGAGAGGTTGGACAGGCTAGGACTCTATTCTCTGGACAGCGGGAGGATGAGGGGTGGTCTTATCAAGATGTATAAAACCATGAGGGCAATAGATAGGGTGGATATGAAGATAAGGAACGAGCTGCCAAAGGAGGTGGTGGAGACACATACAACAACAACATTTAAAAGGCACTTGCTCTTGTACTGTATAACTATGAGAATAATACATAACAAATATGGCTTGGTGTCCATTTAATCATTTGAAAGGAATGGCTAAAAGCCACACATAATGTAAAATTTGTCATGTTATTAAAGTTCATATTAATACTGGATAATCTGGTCCGCAGCCAAGATGGATGCTAAGCTAATATCAGAAACACTAGTCACAGTGCCAAACAGCTTGGACACAGTCCCTTCGGCCCAATTTGTTCATGCTGGCCAACATGTTATTATAGTACTTGCCTCAGCGACCTCCACTGCAAGCTCGTTGAATGCACCCACCACTCTCCTGCTAGAATTATTATTTCCTGATCATGTAAAATGCACCAATTGTAATCATGTATTTGTTTCTCTCTGCTGACTGGTTGGCAGGCAACAAAAGCTTTTCACTGTACCTCGGTACACGTGACAATGAACTAAACTGAATGCCCTCTCCCCTTAGCTCAAGCCCGCAAGCCCAAGTGACATCCTGGTGAATCTCTTCTGCACCCTTTTCAACTTAATGACATCCTTCCTCTAGCTGGGTGACCAGAACTGCACACAGTGCTTCAAGTGTGGTCTCACCAATGTCTTATACAGCTGTAACATGTTGGTCCAACTTTGCCAACAAAAGAAGTCCCAGCTTTTGTACCCGATACCCAAAATCCTGTTTGAATGACCCCAGGTACTGTTTAGAGTCCATACCTTTGATATCAATATGTCTGAAGGGTCTGAACCAAAACATCACCTATCCATGTTCTCTGAAGATGCTACCCGACCTGCTGAGTTACTCCAGGACTTTGTGCCCTTTTGTAAACCATCATCTGCAGTTCCTTGTTTCTACATTTGACATCAATGCTTTGAAGCAAAGCAAGAATGTCATTGTCCTATCTGGGACCCATGACAATAAACTCTCTTGAATCATGAGCTTGAATGTTCATCACCATATAGATGACATCAGCTTTGCTGAATTTGAAGAATTTGAGGCTGAAGTGCAGGTGTCGGTCAGGATCCAATCTCGTTCATAGCTGAGTTGAACAAAGTTTAGGTTTAGGTAGAGACGGTTCAACTCCGGGAAGGAGTACTTCTTCCTTCCAGCATTGAAGTCTTCCCTTTTTTTTCTAGAATTGACGTAAATCTGTTGCCTTTATGCAATGTAATTAAATCCATCGATAATTGTAAGAGTTAATTGGACCACACTAGGAGTACAATGTTTCTATGTTTCTATGTTACAATGGGACTAGCGCAGTATGGAAACTTGGTCAGCATGGACAAGGTGGACCGGAGGGCCTGTACATCTCGGTGTCTCTATGGTTCTCAGTTACATTGGGATTTCTTGTTCTTGACAGCAGTTCTATGTTATCCCATTGTGATTATACATTGATACATTTGTAACTTAAAGTTTTGTTTGAAGAAATGACTGGAGTTTTTACATAAATGTTGCAGCAGTTACAATGTGACAAGTTTCACTGAAAATATCCACAGTCTTGAGGCTGCATCCTTCACTTTCTCCTCTTCAACCAACTTCTCACCGACACAGAAACATAGAAATTAGGTGCAGGAGTAGGCCATTCGACCCGTCGAGCCTGCACCGCCATTCAATATGATCATTGCTGATCATCCAACTCAGTATCCCGTACCTGCCTTCTCTCCATACCCTCTGATCCCCTTAGCCACAAGGGCCACATCTAACTCCCTCTTAAATATAGCCTATGAACTGGCCTCAACTACCCTCTGTGGCAGAGAGTTCCAGAGACCCACCACTCTCTGTGTGAAAAAAGTCCTTCTCATCTCGGTCCTAAAGGATTTCCCCCTTATCCTTAAGCTGTGACCCCTTGTCCTGGACCTCCCCAACATCGGGAACAATCTTCCTGCATCTAGCCTGTCCAACCCCTTAAGAATTTTGTAAGTTTCTATAAGATCCCCTCTCAATCTCCTAAATTCTAGAGAGTATAAACCGGGTCTATGCAGTCTTTGTTCATAAGACAGTCCTGACATCCCAGGAATCAGTCTGGTGAACCTTCTCTGCACTCCCTCTATGGCAATAATGTCCTTCCTCAGATTTGGAGACCAGAACTGTACGCAATACTCCAGGTGTGGTCTCACCAAGACCCTATACAACTGAAGTAGAACCTCCCTGCTCCTATACTCAAATCCTTTCGCTATGAAAGTTAACATACCATTTGCTTTCTTCACTGCCTGCTGCACCTGCATGCCTACTTTCAATGACTGGTGTACCATGACACCCAGGTCGCGCTGCATCTCCCCTTTTCCTAATCGGCCACCATTTAGATAATAGTCTGCTTTCCTATTTTTGCCACCAAAGTGGATAACTTCACATTTATCCACATTCTACTGCATCTGCCAAACATTTACCCACTCACCCAGCCTATCCAAGTCACCTTGCAGTCTCCTAGCATCCTCCTCACAGCTAGCACTGCCCCCCAGCTTAGTGTCATCCGCAAACTTGGAGATATTGCCTTCAATTCCCTCATCCAGATCATTAATGTATATTGTAAATAGCTGGGGTCCCAGCACTGAGCCTTGCGGTACCCCACTAGTCACTGCCTGCCATTGTGAAAACGACCCGTTTACTCCTACTCTTTGCTTCCTGTTTGCCAGCCAGTTCTCTATCCACATCAATACTGAACCCCCAACGCCGTATGCTTTAAGTTTATATACTAATCTCTTGTGTGGGACCTTGTCGAAAGCCTTCTGGAAGTCCAGATACACCACATCCACTGGTTCTCCCCTATCCACGCTACTAGTTACATCCTCGAAAAATTCCACAAAATTCGTCAGACATGATTTACCTTTCGTAAATCCATGCTGACTTTGTCCAATGATTTCACCACTTTCCAAATGTGCTGCTATCCCATCTTTAATAACTGACTCTAGCAGTTTCCCCACTACCGATGTTAGACTAACTGGTCTGTAATTCCCCGTTAGACAGGTACATGGGCAGGTAAGGTTTAGCGGGACATGGGGCAAACCTGGGCAAACGGGACAAGCTTAGATGGGGGATCTTGGTCGGTATGGCCACGTTCATAAGTGATAAGAGCAAAATTAGGCCATTCGGCCCATCAAGTCTACTCCATCATTCAATCATGGCTGATCTATCTTTCCCTCTTAACCCATTCTCCTGCCTTCTCCCCATAACCCCTGACACCCGTATTAATCAATAATCTATCTATCTCTGCTTTAAAAATATTCATGGACATGGCCTTCACAGCCTGCTGTGGCAATGAATTCCACAGATTCACCACCCTCTGACTAAAGAAATTCCTCCTCATCCCCATCCTAAAGGAATGGCCTTTTATTCTGAGGCTGTGACCTCTGGTCCTAGACTCTTCCACTAGTGGAAATGATTCCACATCTAATCTATCCAGTTGGGCTGAAGGACCTTTTTCCGTGCTGTGTGGCACTGTGACACAACAGGGCAAGAGTATTTAACCCTTTGGTTTAGTTTTAATTTTTCCCAATCTAAAACATACTTACATTCCTCTCACGTGGAAAAGACTATTCTTCCAACGACCCAATTTCTGACACACGAGGCCAAATGTGTTGGACTGTCACCTTGAACGAGATACCACAGACTGGCTGACAAGTCTCTGGTGTGGGACACTAAATGCTGGAGTAACTCAGTGGGACAGGCAGCATCCCTGGGGAGAAGGAATGGGCGATGTTTCACTTGGGCAGCATATGAATATTGATTTCCCTAACATCAAGTAACCCCTGCACCCCATCCCTCCCCATCCCAGTTCTCCGACGTTTCAATGTCCTCCTGATTAGATTTTACTGTGTGTATGCCTCGTTCTCCTCAGCTAACTATCATGGGATATGGGGAGAAGGCAGGAACGGGGTACTGAATGTGGATGATCAGCCATGATCCCAGTGAATGGAGGCGCTGGCTCGAAGGGCCGAATGGCCTCCTCCTGCACCTACTGTCATTCTTCATTTATCATCATCTCCTTTGATCTGTACTTTCACATATTACCCATCCATATCCCTAGTCTCCCTCTCCCCGACTCTCAGTCTGAAGAAGGGTCTCGACCCGAAACGTCACCCATTCCTTCTTCTCTCCACAGATACTGCCTGTCCCACTGGGTTACTCCAGCAATGTTGTGTCTATGGCGGGTGTAAACCAACATCTGCAGTTCCGTCCTGCACACAGAGACATTCATTGAGTTACCTTCTAGCTCATCTCTCCCACTGAGCCGCGACTGGCCGCTGTCCGGAGTCGGGGTGTGGTCCGGTGTTGCCGGACATCTGACCGCGCCCCCCCACGTGTTTGCTGCCCGCAGCCCAGATAAAGGCGAGGTTCGGACACTGGAGGAGGAGGAGGAGGTCGGCGCGGCCAATGCAGAAAGTGGGCACGATGCAGGTGGAGGGGGCGCCCAGTGTTGGCCGGCTGAAGATGTGGTGGGCCCGCTGGAAGGCAAGCTCTCCCCTCTTCTCCCCTCTTCTCCCCTCTTCTCCCCTCTTCTCCCCTCTTCTCCCCTCTTCTCCCCTCTTCTCCCCTCTTCTCCCCTCTTCTCCCCTCTTCTCCCCTCTTCTCCCCTCTTCTCCCCTCTTCTCCCCTCTTCTCCCCTCTTCTCCCCTCTTCTCCCCTCTTCTCCCCTCTTCTCCCCCACCGCTACGTTTTTTTTGGGGGTTTTTTGGGGGGAGGATAATTTCCAATTGAAATTTAAAAACAGAACTCCGCGTTAGAGTTCTGGTCATGAGGGACCTTAACTGTGATGCGTGTGGTTTTATAAATTGTGGATTACAAGGAAAGACAAAGGTTTCATTTTCTTTCACTGTCATGTCCCCAATTGGCATCAGGTGCTCAATGAAATATTTTGAATTAGTGTTGTTCTATACTCGTGGGAGGAGGCAGAGACTGAAGGTTTTGCATGATTACCATATCTTTCTCTACTCGCTCTATGTATCTAAACGATAGTTAGTTATTGGGGGGAAGTAAATCTCTTCCAATTGTGAATTTCAGCTGCAAATTCAGCAGAGTATAAATTTATAATGTGTAGGAAGGAAGTCTGAAGAAGGGTCTCGACCTGAAACGTCACCCATTCCTTCTCTCCAGAGATGCTGCCTGTCTCCCCCCCCCCCCCCCCGGCTGAGTTACTCCAGTATTTTGTGTCTATCTCCTCGACACAACAAAGAGAAAAAAAGACTCTGGTTTAAACCTGCATCTGCACATCCTTCCTTCCCAAGGAACTGCAGATGCTGGTTTAACCTGAAGATGGACACAAAGCTGGAGAAACTCAGTGGGTCGGACAGCATCTCTGGAGAAATGGAATGGGTGATGTTTCAGGTCGTGACCCTTCTTCAGAATGGGAGTCAGGGGAAATGGAAACCAGAGATATGGATGGATGGATATATATTGAGAGATGTAGAACAAATGAATGAAAGATATGCAACGAAAGTAATGATGATGAAGGAGATGGGTTATTGTTCGCTGTGGCCTAGTTTTATAATGTTCTGCTTAGAGAAACCAAATGTAAATGGGTCCTTTGTCCCACTGAATCCATGCCAATCATTGACCACCCGTTCACACTAGTTCTATGTTATCCCACTTTCTCATCCACTCCCTGCACACTAGGAGCAATGTACAGAGGGCCAATTAACCTACAAACCTGCACGTCTTTGGGATGCACCCGGAAAAAACGCTCTTGGTGACAGGGAGACTGCGCAAGCTCCATTAAATTTGCAGGTTTAATTAGCAGCAGACATAAGTGATGTAGGGCCTTGACCTGAAATGTCTGCCCACTCCCTCCACAAATGCTGCCTATCCTGCTGAATTCTGCCAGAACTTGCTAAGTTTTTGTACGTTTTATTTACACATTCAGCACCAGAGTCGAAGCAATGGCATATTTTTGTGAGGTTATCCGCAGTGTCTGCTTGGTGCACTTGTATTTAAACTCTAGGTTTTGAAGTATTATTGAATTACAATACACACAAGTGGTGGTGGTGGGTATATGGACCGAGCTGCTGGAGGAGGACGTCGAGGCAGGTTCTATTGCAATGTTTATGAAACATTTAGATACATGGATAGAAACATAGAAAATAAATGCTGGAGTAGGCCATTCGGCCCTTTGAGCCAGCACTGCCATTCAATATGATATCCAAAATCAGTACCCCGTACCTGCTTTCTCCCCATATCCCTTGATTCCTTTAGCCTTAAGAGCTAAATCTAAAGGGGCTGTCCCACTTGGGTGACCTAATCCACAAGTTAGCCCTCGACTCGTACTCTCAGCATGGTCGACACAAGGTCGTAGGAGGTCTTTGTAACTCTCCTTCATGCTCAAGAGTAGTGCCCGCGTACCCAAGGCCTCAGTTAGGTCACGGCGTGTTTTTCACCATGTTGAAAAATGCCCGCGAGTAAAAAAAGGTCGCCATGGAAAAAAATCGATACTTTCTTTACTTGTAGGTTGAGTCGTGGTTGGTCGGCATGTTAGTCATAGGTAATCGATGGTAGATGGTCTTCAACATAGTCGAAGGGAGATCGAAGGAGGTCGTCTTCACTTTCCACTATTCAGTGTCCAATTTTCCCGAAGTTAGCCGAAGCTAGTCTTCAACGAGGTCAAAGGAGGTCTTCTACATAGTCAAAGGAGGTCTTCAATAAGAATTTTTTTTTTCAGATTTGCCTAAACCCGCCAATTAGGTCGTCCAAGTGGGACATCCCCTATACTCTCTCTTGAATAGATCAAGGATTGGTTCAGAGGGATATGGGCTGAACGCAGACAGGTGGGGCTAGTGTAGATGGGGCATGTGGGTTGGTGTGTGCAAGTTAGGCCCAATGGCGTGTTTTGTGTTCAATAAGTGTGTTCAACGGTAGAATAGACTTGATGGGCCGGATGGCCTAATTCTGCTCCCAATTAGGCCATCCGGCCCATCAAGTCTATTCTACCGTTGGTTACACAAAAAGCTGGAGAAACTCAGCGGGTGCAGCAGCATAAGGAGCGAAGGAGATAGGCGACGTTTCGGGTCGAGACCCTTCTTCAGACCTCCAACCTCATCGTTTCCCAGCCCCGCACAGCCCGATTTTACCTTCTCCCCAAAATCCACAAACCCGACTGCCCCGGCAGACCCATTGTCTCTGCCTGTTCGTGCCCCACCGAACACATTTCCACATACCTTGACTCCATCCTATCCCCCTTTGTTAAATCCCTCCCCACCTATGTTCAAGACACCTCAGACACTCTAAGACCCTCCAAGTCTACTCTACCATTCGATCGTGGCTGATCTATCTTTCCATCTCAACCACATTCTCATGCCATCTCCCTATAACCCTTAATACATGTTGTAAGAGTCTATGACTCGGTAATGGCTCGTAGTCTTCACTGCTAGTAATGGAGTGTAAAGTATGATGTTGTCCACCATTTTAAACCTATTTTTGTTATCATCCTTATTTGTTCAGAAAGCACCAGTTTCAAAAGTCATAAGGTGTACATTTTTTGCAATGGAATTCATGGAACCGTACACCAGAGACACTGGCCCTTTGGCCCACCTTGTCCATGTTGACCAAGGTGGCATATTGGTCTAGTGCCATTTGACTCTTTGCACTCGAAACTCTCCCTGTCCATTTTGTGATGTTGTATTAAAGTTTCAGCTCGTCAAACTCAATGGCCTTTTGTCTTTGGAGCGTAGGAGGCTGAGGGGTGACCTTATTGAGGGGTACAAGATCATGAGGGGCACGGCCAAAGTGAATGCTCACAGTCTTTTTCCCAGGGTAGAGGATTCTAAAACTAGAGGACACTGGCTTATGGTAACAGGGGAGAGATTTGAGAGAGACCTCGGGGGGGGGGGGGGGGGGGGACTTTTTCGGTCAGAGGGTCGTCTATAAAAAGGGTAGACCATTTAGAACGGAGATGAGGAAAAACTTTTTCACCCAGAGGGTTGTGAATCTGTGGAATTCTCTGCCTCGGAAGGCAGTGGAGGCCAATTATCTGGATGCTTTCAAGAGGGGCGTAGCTATAGTTAAAAATAGCGGAGTCGGGGGATATGGTGAGAAGACAGGAACAGAGTTCTGGATGTGGATGATCAGCCATGATCACAGTGAATGGTGGTGCTGGCTCGAAGGGCTGAATGGCCTCCTGCACCTATTGTCTTTTGTATCTGGAACAAGCTTTTAGAGGAAGCTTTAGAAATGGATAGAATTACAACTTTTAAATGCCTTTGGAGTGGGACGTGGGCCAAATTTATTTGTAAAGTCGCAATTACTAACGCATTTTACAATTCATTTTAATAGATATTTACATAGGGGTGTCGTGATTTTTTTTTTGGTAGTGCAGGATTTGTGCATTACTGGGCTTGTACAATAAAACTATGCTGATGGAGGGGATTAATCCTGGTTTTTGACAAGGCTGCTTTCCCAAAGGAATGAAAGCGAATTCGGTGAGGGTTGAACATGGATTGGAAGGGAGGAATGTTGATATCGTCAGCATTCCCCTTAATCTCAAGCCGAACTTCTGGTAAACATCCTCTTCATTACAGTGCCTCGTTCTACATCCTGTAATACAGATTGCTGTCGTTAGCTTTGTGCCTGCTTGCCTTGTTGAAGTTGTGACTGTCAAGCTAGGGTTACTGATGTAACGGGCTTTTTAAAAGCTCTTGCAGCTGCTTCTCTGTGAAAGTGTGCTTGTCAATCTGGATGAGCAGCCGCCTGGCGTTTCAGTAAAAGTCTGGGTGAAGTCTGAAGCGTTTTATGCAAGTAATCGGATAAACAAGAACACCATAAAGTGTCTGTCATTAGTGTATCGATAAAGGAGCTGGACTGTGTACAGTCAAGCATAATAGATCTCAGCTCCCCCTCTCGCCATCCAGCCCCTACCCCCACCCCCACCCCCAACGGAAGGAATGGCAACCCTTGTGCGGGGTGATCGTGACTGAGGAATTGTTTGAGATTTGACACTTTGGAAAATCTGCTGCATCGGCAGCCCTTCGGAGAAAGTGTCCAATAAGGGATTTAATTCCCACCCTTTCACCTCTGAAAAGTCTGAACCAGTCACAAGACCAACTCTGTTTTTAACTGGAGACTTTCCCGGAGGAATATCAATGACTTGTCCGCTATTAAAGGCGCAGATTCATTCACTTCTGGGATGATGACATTCCTGATTAAGATACTGGCAGAAACTCTCATTTGCTGAAAACACTTAAGAAACTGGGGTAAGACTCTGAAAATTCTTAGCATTTTTGTTCACTGCAACTAATGATTTCCAGCTGTTAATTTCTGCGATGTGTATGGGTCTTTCTTCCATGAATGTTGGAGTTTGGCTTTCAAGTTGCTGTTTAAACGTGCGCCCGTGGCCAGTTTGTGAGCGGCTTGCCGGGGTAGTTGGCTGAAATATTGATTAATGGGAAATTTGACATTTTTCAAAAGGAAATGTTGATGTCATCACAGGACTCCTTACTTGCAGATCTTCATCTGAATGGCAAAGGACCTGTCCCACTGTACGAGGTAATTCAAGAGTTCTCCCGAGGTTTCCCCCGACTCGAACTCGAAGAACCCGTAGGAGTTCGTGGATGTCTCACAGCGGCTCGTACGAGTAAAAAGTAACATTTTTTTTAACTCGTGGATATTTTTCACAGTGTTGAAAAAATGTTACGAGTTTACCAGATTTCCCGAGTACCTACCATTACTCGTACAAGCCGCTACGAGACATCCACAAACTCCTACGGACCTGCTTCGGACATTCTCCAAGTTTGAGCGGGGGGGGGGGGGAACTCGGGAGAACTCTTGAATTACCCCATACAGTGGGACAGGCCCTTTAGACTTTCAGCTCCTAAACTTGTCTTTTTATTGCTTGCCCTCTGGCTGGTTGGAGTACAGATACTTCTACAAATTCACTATAAAGTATACCGTCTGGTTGCATCTCATCTTGATTTGGGAATAGCTCTGCCCAAGACAAGATTTATAGATGTAGCCCAGTCCATCGCACAGACCAGACTCTCTACCCATTGGTTCCAATTGCAACTCGTGCTCCCATGAGGAAGCTGACAACATAATCAAAGACTTGTCCCACCCTGGTCATTCCTCCTTCTCCTTGCTCCCGTCCGGCAGAAGGTGCAGAAGATTGAAAGCGTGCACCACCAGACTCGGGAACGCTTCTTCCCCTCTGTTATCAGGCTTCTGAACGGTCCTTCCATAAGCTAGGGTACTGTCCGATTCACCGCTACCCCATTGCGGACATTGGACTTTGTCTCTGGAACTGATGCACTACAATGCTGAGAACTATATTCTCCACTCTGTATCTTCCCCTTTGTTCTACCCATTATATTTGAGTTTGACTTGGTTGTATTAATGTATAGTACCTGATTTGATAGGATGGGTTGGGTTTATAGAATCATAGAAACATAGAAAATAGGTGCAGGAGTAGGCCATTCAGCCCTTCGAGCCTGCACCGCCATTCAATATGATCATGGCTGATCATCCAACTCGGTATCCTGTACCTGCCTTCTCTCCATACCCCCTGATCCCTTTAGCCACAAGGGCCACATCTAGCTCCCTCTTAAATATAGCCAATGAACTGGCCTCAACTACCTTCTGTGGCAGAGAATTCCACAGACTCACCACTCTCTGTGTGGGAAAAAAAGATCTTCTCATCTCTGTCCTAAAAGACTTCCCCCTTACCCTTAAACTGTGACCCCTTGTTCTGGAGTTCCCCAACATTGGGAACAATCTTCCTGCATCTAGCCTGTCCAACCCCTTAAGAATTTTGTAAGCCTCTATAAGATCCACCCTCAATCTCCTAAATTCCAGCGAGTACAAGCCGAGTCTATCCAGTCTTTCGTCATATGGAAGTCCTGCCATCCCAGGAATCAGTCTGGTGAACCTTCTCTGTACTCCCTCTATGGCAAGAATGTCTTTCCTCAGAATAGGAGACCAAAACTGTATGCGATAGTCCAGGTGTGGCCTCACCAAGACCCTGTACAACTACAGTAGAACCTCCCTGCTCTTGTACTCAAATCCTTTTGCTATGAATGCCAACATACCATCGCTTTCTTCACAGCCTGCTGCACCTGCATGCCTACTTTCAATGACTGGTGTACCATGACACCCAGGTCTCGTTGCATCTCCCCTTTTCCTAATCAGCCACCATTCAGATAATAATCTACCCTCATGTTTTTGCCGCCAATGTAGATAACCTCACATTTATCCACATTATACTGCATCTGTCATGCATTTGCCCACTCGCCCAACCTATCCAAGTCACCTTGCAGCCTCCTCGCATCATCCTCACAGCTAACACTGCCCCCCAGCTTCGTGCCATCCACAAACTTTGAGATGTTGCATTTAATTCCCTCATCCAGATCATTAATATATATTGTAAATAGCTGGGGTCCCAGCACTGAGCCTTGTGGTACCCCACTAGTCACTGCCTGCCGTTTAGAGGGATATCGGCCAAGCGCAGGCAGGTGGAACTAGTGTAGATTGGTCGGTGTGGGCAAGTTGGGCTGAAGAACCTGTTTCCACGCTGTATGACTATGATTGGGTAGTGTCCAAAATAAAACATGTCACTATATGTACATGAGACAATAATGCCCCTAAACCCAAAATAGTAAGGATGGTCATTTATACTATAGCAATATGATGGCAGTGCAATTCTGCTGTACTAATACATTTTATTTCACTATTCAGATTTGAAACTCCAATGTGCTAACATTGTTGGCATGGACAGGATGGGCTGAAGGGCCCGTTTCCATGCTGTACAGCTCTGATTCTGCAGATGCTGAAAAACAGACCCGTCTTTCAAAAGGTGAGACAGAGTGCTGGAGTAACTCAGCGGGTCAGGCAGCATCTCTGGACAACATGGATGGGCAAAGTTTTGGGTCAGGACACTTCTACAGATTGATGTCCATGTTCTTCAGATACTGCCTGACCTGCTGAGTTACTGGGCATTTTTGTCTTATTTTTGTAATCCAACACCTGCAGTTCCTTGTGTCTGCAGACCTGTCGCTCTGTTAGAGGAGCTGGGTACTGGAGCAAAATTTCCACAAAACATTGCAACCACACATGAAGCTGCTTTCTAATAAGGATGTTATTGACGGAGATAATCTGGTAAAACTGGCTGGAGCTCCTTGCGATGTTGAATTGTTATGATTCCATGTTGATGCTTTGGATATAGGCTTTAATAAAATGTATAAAATTAAATACTTGGAAATGGACACCAAATTCATAACCATCTGTGGGCGAAGTGAATCATTGATGAACAATGAGACTCTGGCTGTGAGAAAATTGTTAAACCCTGGTTTTGACTTTTGGCAGATAATTGTACAAGATTCAAAGGACATTTCTTGCCCAGAGTGTGAATCTGTCCAATTAATTTATATGATGCATATTCATTCTGAACTATTGCAATACGATGGAACTTCAAGGAAGGATGTCAACAAAATAGAGAGAGTACAGAGGAGATTTACTAGAATGGTGCCTGGGTTCCAGCAACTAAGTTACAGAGAAAGGTTGAACAAGTTAGGTCTTTATTCCTTGGAGCGCAGAAGGTTAAGGGGGGACTTGATTGAGGTCCTTAAAATGATGAAAGGGATAGACAGAGTTGACGTGGATAAGCTTTTCCCATTGAGGGTAGGGAAGATTCAAACAAGAGGGCATGACATGAGAATTAAGGTACAGAAGTTTAGGGGTAACATGAGGAGGAACTTCTTTACTCAGAGACTGGTGGCTGTGTGGAATGATCTTCCAGCAGAAGTGGTGGAGGCAGGATTGATTTTAACATTTAAAAGTAAAGTGGATAGGTATATGGACGGGAAGGGAATGGAGGGGTATGGTCTGAGTGCAGGTAGATAGGACTAGGGGAAAATAAATGGTTGGCACGGACTGGAAGGGCCGAGAAGGCCTGTTTCCGTGCTGTAATTGTTATATGGTTCACTTTATTTATCCCAGGGGGGAAATTGATCTGCCAATAGTCATAAAAAACAAAATATATTAAATATGAAATTAAAATGACGAGTGGAAAGGATTGGGGGTGTGCAAATATTTGGGGGGGGGGGTCTCAGTCAACCCCATGACAGAAGTGGGGGGCATTGTACAGTTTGATAGCCACAGGGAAGAAGGATCTCCTGTGGCGTTCTGTGCTGCATCTTGGTGGAACCAGTCTGTTGCTGGAGGTGCTCCTCAGGTTGACCAGTGTGTCATGGAGGGGGTGAGCTGTATTGTCCAGGATGCTCCGCAGTTTGAGGAGCATCCTCCCCTCCAAGACCACCTTGGATAACCCTTAATAACCTTCTCACTTTCTCTGTCCATTTCTGTCAATGTAAATCTCCTAACACCTCTTGTTGTTCTGTCCAGGGTGTGGATTGTGAAAATAACATGCTGGGCCTCAGTGACTCCGACATGACTGCTCGATACAACCCAGGATTTGAGATGGAATTTGGGTGAGGATATTCTTTAGTACTTTTGTTGCATGAAAGAAGCATGACTTTTTTTTTTAAACGAAGTGCTGGAAGAACTCGACAAGACTGGCAGCGTCTGTGGGTGGAATGACCAGATGACGTTTTGATTGGAGACATGTATAACCTGGATGTCAATGGGTTGGTGTGTAAGTTTTCTCGCAACACCAAAATTGGAGGAGTTGCAGACAGTGATGAATGCTGTCAGTAGATACAGTGGGGTGTGGAACTGCTGCAGAAATGAGTGGAGAAATAAATGATGAGTGTAACCTGAGCAAGTGTGAGGTGCTGTACATTGGGAGGTTGAATGTATGGGGAAAGTATACAGTTAGTGGCACAAGCCTCATCAGCATCAAAAAGTCACACATTGCCTCTCTCCACAGATGCTGCCTGTTACTCCAGCAGCTTGTCTATCTTCGGTATAAACCAATATCTACAGTTCCTTCCTGCCCCTTAATATAGCAATGTTACAAAATTTTGAGATTTTAAAAATCAAGTCTGCAATTTATCCCATCAGATAAAGCATAAAAAGAACTTTAACTTGACACCTAATTCACTTTCATATCTTCAGTATTAAGAAAGTTATGACCATTTTCATACTCTGAAATTAGCATCTTGTTCCCCATTGCCTTTCAATTGACTTAACGCAAAAGCTGTGATCTACAACCGTTAAAAGCCCATAACTTTCTTAAAAATTAAGAGAACTCAATGAAATTTTCAGTTATTATAGATTGAAGCATTCTGAAACAAATATCAACCAATCTTACTTGGATGACCTGAAATTAAAGCATATAATTAGTTATCTAATTGTAGCTAATTACAAAATTCAATGAGTAGATCTAAACATCTATCCTTTTCTTAAGAAAAGATAAACTTTTTTTAAATTGCCTAAGTGTCCAAATAACATTCACTCAATAATCCACAATATAACATAATTTTTATATCTCATTTTCATGAATTTCTGGGCCAAATGGAAGGAATTTAGTGTTTAATGCCTGTAAATTAATGGCCATTTAAATCAACTAGCGAGTGGGTTTTAGTGGAATGTGGTGGATTGGAACGTTGTGGTTTACGGTGAAGTCGGGAGGAAAAGTACTGTTAGTTCATACATTTTTTTTGGACCCCATTTCGCAACATGAAAATATTATTAAAGCCTCCATAAAAACCAACTTTTAATATAAAAATAAACTGTACTTTTTTTCTCCCCTACGCAAAATCCTTCCCGTTGTCGGCGCTCACGGCTTTTGAAGGTGATTTTTAAATTACTCTAGTTAATAAATAATCTAGCGTAATTTAAAAATACCTTCATTAATGAAATGTCGGAGCGATTTTTCTTCCGCAACGAAATCACCCGACATGGATCGATTTTCCATGTCTGTAGAAAAACGGCACTTTAAGCCCGCCCCCCTCTGAAAGGCGCCAAAGTCACACACACGGGGAGCTGCAGAACTGCAGCGCTGCTCAAGGTAAGTTTTGTAACATACCTACTTAATAGCATTGATGTGCAGAGGGATTTTGGAGTCCAGGTTCATGGCTCACTGAAGGTGGCAGCACAAGTAGATAGATTGGTAAAGAAGGCATATGGTACACCTGCCTTTGATACAATTGCATTGAATTGGGAAGTCGTGCTGCAACTCTAAGGGCCGCATTTGGAGTATTGTGTGCAGTTCTGGTCACCCCCATTACAGGAATGTACTGCCAGGGGTGGTGGAGGCAGATACAGTAGTGGTGTTTGGAGTTTTAAATAGGCACATGGAAGTGCAGGGAATAGAGGGATAAGGATCACGTGCAGGCAGATGCGATCAGCTTACCATCGTGTTGTGTTCAGCACAAACAATGTGGGCCGAAGGGCCTGTTCCTGTGCTGTACTGTTCTATGTTCCTCCAGCACAATGTTTGACTTGAGGTTCCAGCATCTGCAGTCCCTTGTCCCCATGACTGTTCCCACCATGAAACATTTAGCCAGTCCGCAGCATGACGTGTAAATCGCTCTCCTGCTGGTGGCTAAAATATTTACAACCAAGGCCTGGATAGAGTGGATGTGGAGAGGATGTTTACACTAGTGGGGAAGTCTAGGACCAGAGTTCATAGCCTCAGAATTTTACGAAGGCGATGAGGATTAATTTCTTTCATCAGATGGTGATGAATCTGTGAAATTCATTGCCACAGAAGGCTGGCAGACATCAATGGATACTTTTAAGGTAATGGTAGGTAGATTCTTGGTTAGTACAGGTGTCGGGGGTTATGGGAAGAAGGCAGGAGAATGGGGTTAAGAGGGAGAGATGGATCAGCCGTGATTGAATAGCAGAGTAGACTTGTTGTGCCCAATGGCTTAATTCTGCTCCCATCACTCATGAAGATAACACTGATTAAGATAGCAACTTCATGATGCGGAAGCGTTTTGACCCCAAAACCCTCCTTCAGTCTGAAGGAGCATTTCGACCCGAAATCGTTGTCCATTTCCTTCGCTCCATAGATGCTGCCTCATCCGCTGAGTTTTCCAGCATTTTTGTTTAACTTCATGATAGGAAACATAGAAAAATAGGTGCAGGAGTAGGCCATTCGGCCCTTCGAGCCTGCACCGCCATTCAATGTGATCATGGCTGATCATCCAACTCAGTATCCCGTACCTATAGAAAAACAGGTGCAGGTTTGAGACTCTATATGGCACAAATTGTGCTTTGGACCACAAGTTTAATTTGGTCAACATCGAAACAACTAATTCGGAACAACTTGTCCTTGTCAACCAAGGAGTCCCATCTAAATTGTCCCATGGTCTATTTTCCCTGCATTTGGCCCATATCCCTCTAAACCTCTCCTCTGGCAACATCCTTGTAAATCTGCTCTGCACACTTTCCAGTTTAACAACATCCTCCCGACAATAGGGTGACCAAAACTGAACAGATAACAGTTATCATGTTTTGGCAATCCTTTTGCTTTCTGTGTCTTGATCTGAAATGTATCCCATTGAACCAGTTGAAGTGGCATCTAATCTGTGGACACGCAGTGCTGGAGTAACTCAGTGGGTCAGGCAGCACCTCTGGGGAACATGGACAGGTGACGGTTTAGATTGGGACACTTCTTCAGGCTGATTGTGGGGGGGGTGACTAAAAGGGGGCATGCAGTTCAACTTTATTATGAACCCAGTAACAAAGAACTGCAGATGCTGGATTAACCCAAAGATGGATATAAACTGCTGGAGTAACTCGGTGGGTTAGGCAGCATTTCTGAAGAAAATGGGTGGGTGACATTTCGGGTCTAAAGGGTCCCAACCAGGAAACATCACCCACCCATCCTTTTCTGTAAAAGATGCTGCCTGACTCGCTGAGTTACTCCAGCACTTTGTGTGTGTGTGTGTGTCTCTCTCTCTTCTGTCATAACAAGTGTCTGTCTTGAATTGTTGTTGCAGTTATTCAGTCTGTTGTTATTCTCTCGATTTTGGGTGAATTTGGAAATTGTACACCAGCTTGCCTTGGTTGCACCTCCTCAGCTGAAGGCTTGAAGTGATTGCGGGCAGTTGTCACCAGTTGAGATTGTTACCGCTGCACTCGGGACAGAGACGGAGCAGTTAGTTCAACCTCTCCTGTCGTTCGGTGCTGGACAAGTGGCCCAGTTTTTACGAACAACAAAAGCCACCTGTTTAGTGTTTTTCCCCAAACGAAGTCCAACCCTCTCTGTTTATTGTACACCTGGTCTTGCTTAATTTGATGACTTGACTTGAATGATTAAAGCACTCTATCGCAACCAAGAAACTTAAAAGGTGAGATTGTAATTCAAATCCTTTGTTGTGATGTGTATAAGGCATTGAGCTCTGATGCATTGCAGTCGCTTCCAATATAGATTGTCTTTAGTGTATTGAAAGTGTTCACCTTGCGAGTATTGTGTTTGCCGTTTAACGAACGCCAGTGCTTTCTTGGTGACCGTACGAGCCGGCACGGTGTACTGGCACTTCTGCAAAATTTTAGAATTTTTAATATTATGAGGAGAATGCTGAAATTTAAAAAATGTATTAGTTAAAGTAGACAGTTAGACCCTTTAACGTTTAAGCAGTGTATATATAGCAGCAAGAGCCACCATCAACACCAAGGAGCGATATGCAGACCGGTACCTTTTTGTCTCCAAAAAAACCACTGGCCATCTGTCTCCAATTTTAGCAGTGACACGAGTATAAGTGGAGAAAAATTGATCACCTGCAGTCCTATTAATACTTATTGCCCAAGGTTTGAAGAGTACTCTGTTAAATATGTTTGGGATTAATTGTTTTAAAGCTCATAATTGCTCATAACATTTAATTGTAAGCAAAGGTTAAAAAAAAAACTTGTTTGCAAGCTTAAAATTCAATCTGTTTGTGTGTGTGTGTGTGTCCGTGTCCAAAGACAGTGTGAACTTGCAGCGCAAGTGGCATTTCCGATCTCAAATGTTACCCAGGCCACATACCTTTGCGTGTGCTGTAGTGTTTAAATATTGATGGCCATATAGAATGACAGGAACAATGGTCTTGCATTGCTGATTTTTATCTTTCCGCAGTTTCAGTGATGACATGGAAACCAAAGTACAAATAGATGATGGGAAAATGGAATGCGTCGGTCCGGACACCTGGTACAAGTAAGTGTGAATTGTCGATGCAAAATTGAAACGCGGTCCTTGTGCGTCTGTTCATGGAATGCCTTTGGTTATTGCAAAGCTTCTCAAAGCTCTGGTGGTGAGAGTTAAGTGAATGAAGTCGGCTGAAAATGAACACAAAACACTGCTGGAAGAATGCGGCAGGTCAGGCTGCATCTGTGGAAGGGAATGGATAGATGAGGTCCTTGGTTGGGACCTTTCTTAAGACCCTTTCAGCTTAAAGGGGGTGAAAACTAGTGTAGATCTATTGTTTGAGTTTGATGTGTTTATGCATGTCGTATCTGATCGGTATGGATAGCATGCAAGACGCAGCTCTTTGCTGTATTTCGCTACGTTTGACAATAATAAACTCAAACCTAAAAAATCCCTGGACATTCGTGCCATAAAGCAAGCAAAGGTTCCTAGTGTGTAAGGGGAATGGATTGATAAATCATAATGGCTGACTGGGAAATATGTGTAAAGAATGAATTGATCATGGCTTAATATTGTTTAAATTAATAAATTTAGGTTGCATTACTGCCAATTTAAGATGCATGCTTTGAGGAATTGCTTGGAATGTGATTTTGGTGTCTTTGTATAATTTCCTCAAAATTGCCATAGACTGTGATTGGTAACATTGTACAGCATTTTCCTGGATTTAAGAGCACTTTTTATTTTGAATGTTTTGCTATTAGCCGTGCTTTTTCACCATCTATAATTGTTAAAACTCCGACAAATGACAGAAGATTTTGTGCCGTTTTGCAGTGGATCACGGGCAGCTTCTCTTGGTAGCCGCTAACGTTTTTTTTGGCTGGAAGTCGTGCAGCTAGTTAGTAAATTCCTTGGAGCGCAGGAGGCTCTTCTTCTTTTGTGTGGCGTGCACAGCCTAAAGTTGTTGGACAACTTGTTCTATTTGATCTTCCGTTTGTCCACGTCGAGTTGAAACGGGGCGGGCCACGTGAAGGTTGCAATCTTCCACCCCCGCAGGAGGCTGAGGGGTGATCTTGTAGAGGTGTATAAAATCACGGGATGAAATGGATATGGTGAATGCACAGTCTTTTACCTAGAGTAGGGGAATCGATAACCAGAGGACATTGGTTTAAGGTGAAAGAGAAAAGATTTAATCATAACCTCAGAGGCAACTTTTTTTTACACACAAGGGTGGTGGGTGTATGGTAGTAGTTCAAGCAGGTACATGGATTTGGAGGGATATGGGCCAAACGTGGGCAAGTGGGGCATCTTGGCCAGCATGGATGAGTTGGGCCGAAGGGCCTATTTCTGTGCTGTACGACTCTGATTCTAAATCAAAGAGCTTAATTAAAATTGTCAAATGGCTGGGTTTGGTTAGTTAGTCACGGATCGGTCTTGGTGCATTTTACTACTGAACAATTACTTGGTGTTGTGTTGACCCATAGCCAAAACCAACCATGGAGAGCTAATTACAAAAACATTATATTTAATTAAAACAAAAAAGAAATCATGTATTTGTGTTTTACAATCTTGGGACACTTGCAACCAATTATGTTTTGTCGACTTGTGTTCTGTGGAGTGCCAATGTTCGCAGCTTGTGCATTTTTTTTTCTGTTTGATGCCATTCGTTGGTGGACAAACATTAAACAATTGCTGAAGGCAGCCACCCCAGCTTCTCTCTGACTTGGTGCCAAGGGATCTCTGTTATCCCGTGGAGGATTTAAAAAGCTGACTCTTTAAAAGACATTTGGACAGACGTATGGATAGGAAGGTTTTGGAGGGATGTGGTCCAAATGCCGGCAAATGGGAACTAGCCCAGTATGTGATCTTGGTTGGCCTTGACAAGGTGGGCCGAAAGGCCTTTATCCGTGCTGGGACTATTTCTTTGGGGCGTAGGAAGCTGAAGGGTGACATTATTGAGGTGTAAAATATCATGAGGGGCATGGATAAATTGACCAATCAGTCTTTTTCCTTCGGTAGAGGATTCTAAAACTAGAGGGCATAGTCTTAGAGGGGAGCGATTTAAGGGGGACTTTGGGCAACTTTTTCACTGAATCTTGAATGAGCTGCCAGAGGAAGCTATTGAAGCAGATACGTGTACACCTTTTGAAAGACATTTGGACTGATGTATGGATGGGAAGGGTTTAGATAGGAGGATATGGGCTAAATGCAGGCAAATAGGTCTGAAGGGTCTCTCTCTCTGCTGTGCCGCTCTGTGGCTCTATCTGTAATGCAGGTTTCTACTTTCTCTCACATCCCCAGTCTCGCCTGCATTCCCGGCTGCTGTGGCATACCCTGTCCTCGAGTTGATGTGCTCTGGTAGATGAATGTTCAATTCAATGATGCTTCATAGTCACATGTGCCTAGGTGCAGTGAAATGCTTTGTTTTGCACACGACCCGGTAAAATCATATCGTAGACCTTGCCTGGGCCTCCTCTCTAGTGCCGACCAAGCTGCAAAAGTTCACCAAACAGTGTGATGGTGGGATTTTCCTCTGCGCTGAGCGAGGAGTTGATTGTGCTGCTCGGTGCAGCAGTTCCTGGTTTTGCTTCACGTGCATCTACTTGCCCAGTCTTGGATCTCACCAGAGTTACTGAAGTCCCCGCTCTCCTTGCCTGGCAGCCTGAGCTGTGAACCAAAACGCTTTGGGATGTATTTTCAATGGTGCAAGTTTGCCGAGTTAAGCTTGGAGATGCGTCACAGTAACGGGCCCTTTGGCCCACTGAGTCCACATCAACCATCGATCACTAGTTCTGTAATCCCCCTTTCTCAACCACTCCCTGCACACTGGGGAAAAAGTTAGAGGCCAATTGACCTACAAACCTGCACGACCCTGGGACGTGGGAGGAAAGCCAGAGAATGTGGTCACAGAGGACATGCAAACTCCACACAGACAGCATCAGAGGTTGGGATTGAACCCGGGTCTCTGGCTCCGTGAGGCCGCAACTGTGTCCCCAGTATTGGGGCAGTCATCTTAAAATAATGGCCCTTCAGTGAGGTTCTGAAGGAATTGGAATGTGCCAGACTAGGCCATTAAGGCAGGTACAAAAATATTTGAATCTTCTGAATTTTCTGAATTTGTAGTCGGCAGGGCAGTACTCTGCATATCGCCAACTTGGATGTGTTGTGCACATAAACGTGCTGTTAGTGCCCCCTTAAGATAGTTGGATAGGAAAGGGTTAGAGGGATGTGGGCCAAACACAGGCAAATGCGATGGGCTTAGATGGAACATCTTGGTTAGCATGGACGGGTTGGGCTGAACGACCTGTTCCCTTGCTGTCTGACTAACTTCATAGAAACGTAGTAAACTGTAGCAGGAGTACGCACTTCAGGGCATGTCCCACCTTTCAATGTGATCAAATCTAATCTCTTACTTCAACATCTTTCTTCCCCCCCCCCCCCCCCCCCCCCCCATATCCCTTTGAGTCAGCATTAAGACATTTGGCTCCCTCCTTGAAAAGACTAATGCTATTGCCTCCACCCTATCTATGGTAGTGAGTTGGTAAAACTGCAGGTGCTGGAATGGGTAACAAAGCTGAAGATGCTGGATGGCCTCGAGTTGTGAAGCAGCATCACCATTCAATATTGCAGGTTATGTTAAACTAGTGAAGATTGCAGGGCTGATAGCTTCCAAGCCTGAGCACGGTGAGGTGTGACACCCCCCCCCCCCCAATTCCCACCCTGGTCATTCCTCCTTCTGCCTGATTCCATCTGGCAGAACACCGGACTCGGGAACGGCTTCTTCCCCTCTGTTATCAGGCTTCTGAATCATCCTTCCATAAGCTGGGGTACTGTCCGATTCACCTCTGCCTTCAGGTAGAAGGTACAGGAGCCTGAACACTGCAACGACCAGGTTCAGGAATAGCTACTTCCCCACAGCCATCAGGCTATTAAACGCAACTCAAACAAAACTCTGCACATTAATAGCCCATGATCTGTTTATTTGCACTCTATCTGTTTATTTATTCGTGTGTGTATATTTATATAATGGTATATGGACACACTGATCTGTTCTCTCGTCATTGCCTACTATGTTCTGTTGTGCTGAAGCAATGCAAGAATTTCATTGTCCTATCAGGGACACATGACAATAAACTCTCTTAAATCTTTGCGGACATTGGACTTTGTGGAACTGATGCGCTACAATGCTGAGAACTATATTCTGCACTCTGTATCTTCCCCTTTGCTCTACCTATTGTACTGGAGTTTGACTTGATTGTGTTTATGTGTAGTGTTATCGGATTGGATAGCGTGCAAAACAAAGCTGTTCACTCTACCTCGGTACATGTGACAATAATAAAGCCAACCCTTTATCCGTCTAGCCTTCGGAGAATACAGACCCAATCTCTCCTTGTGCTTTAATCTTAGCATCACAGGAATTCCACCAAAGAACTTTGTTGTAGTCATAAAGCATGGGAATGGGTCCTGTGGCCCAACTCGTTCATTCTGACCAAGATGCCCCATCTATTCCGGTCCCATTTGGCCTGCATCCCTCCAAACCTTTCCTATCCATGTATCTATCCAAATGTTTGTTATAGTACCTGCCACCTCTGGGGGGGGGGGGGGGGGGGGGGTAGAAAGCATGCACCCTATCTATTCACATCATGACGTTATACACCTCTATAAAATCACCCCTTGACCTCCTGTGATCCAAGGAATTAAATCTTGGCCCACTCAACCTCTCCCAATAGCTTAGGCCCTCGAGTCCTGTCAGGATTCCTTCCAGCTTAACACCATCTTTCTAGTTTGAAGTATCACAAAGATTTGCCACTTGGTAGGTTAATTGCTCCGTATTCAAAGTTGTCATTACTGTATATAATTGAAGTGAATTTGTAAGGATGGGATTTGCTTGTATTTGGAAAAGGATGTGCTTATTTCAGATGATTGGTGTGGGGCAGGTCTTGTCATAAGCATTGTTTTTGAAGGGGTAGATGGAGATGACAAGAATGGGGCAGTGGATGTTGCCTATATGGGCTCTCAGAAGGCATTTGACAAGGTAGGCTGATCCTAGAGTTGAGAGTGTTTCATCGTCGTGTTCAAGTTCACATTTATTGCCACATGCACCAATTAAGGTGGAGTGGAATTTGACACCATGCAGCCACACAATCAAAAGGTGCACAATGAATATCCACCTCGGTGGAACCAACATTCTTCACTGTGGTGAAAGGCAATAACGTTCAATCAGTCCTCCTTTGTTTATCCGTGGTCGGGGTCATGAACTCTCCGCAGTCGCCACTACCAACAACCCCATGTAAAGGCCCTCTCGTCGGGATGATCGAAACTGCGACGTTGGGACGGGCGGACGCTCCGCGGCTTGGAGATCCGGAATCGGCCACTTCCTACCGGAGACCATGGCTTCACGATGTTATAGGCCGCAGGCCTGCGGTCGGAGCTCTTCTCTGCCGATCCTTGGCAAGGGATCATCCGGCTCCCCGTTGGGAAGTCCACGCCGTGCCCGCAGCTAGAATCTCCGCAACGTTGCTAGTTGATGTTTTGGATGGGGATATTTTCAGAGGACAAAGCTTTGCAGGTCAATGGTGAACATAGGCTGGGGGGGGGGGGGGGGGGGGTTGATAGGCAGTTGGTTGGGTAAAGGCCAGAGATGAACACGCCCAAGGTTTCATTCAAAATGATTAGCATGGTGTAAATTGGTGATGTTTCTCTAATTGGAGGCCTGTGGCCTATGGTGTTCTACAAAGATCAGTTCTGGGACCACTGTCATGTTAATTTAGATGAAGACTTACATGGGGTGATTAGTAAACGTGCAAATTGCTGGCATGGGCAGAGAAATGGCAGGCTATGTTTAATCTTTCTCGTTGCATTGCACCTGCCAAAATGCAGCACCTCGCACTTGTTCAAAGTGTACGGTTAATGGTAAGACCCTTGGGACCATTAATTCACAGGAATCTCGGGATGCAAGTCACTAGGTCTCTGAAAGTGACAGAGATTGGTAAAGAAGATGCTTGCCTTGAGTCGGGACATTTAGTTTAAAAGTTGGGAAGTCGTGAAGCCGATTTATATAATCTTGGTTAGGCTGCCTAATTTGGAATATTGCATGCAGTTCCTGTTACTCCAATGCAGGAAGGATGGAGAGGGTGCAGAAGAGGTTTACCAGAGTGATGGATTAGGGGGAAGTGGCTGCAAGGAGAGTTTGGACAAAAGGACACAAAGTGCTGGAGCAACTCGGAGGGTTAGGCTGCATCTCTGGAGAACATTGACAGGTAATGTTTAGGGTCGCAATTCTTCTTCAGACTTGAACTCTGACTAGAGGTTGGAAAACTTGGATTTTTTTTCTCTGGATCCTTGGAGGATGAGGGGAGATCTGATGGATTATAGAAAATGATGAGAAGCATGGCAAGTCGGAACTGTTTTTCCCCCAGGGTAGGAATCTCAAATACTAGAGGCATAGCTTTAATGTGAGAGGGGCAATGTTTAAATGAGTTTGCACGGGGGTGGTGGGTGCCTGGAAAGGGCTGGTGGCAACAGATACATTAGTGGTACTTAAGAGACTTTTAAATAGGCACATGGATATGGAGGGACCCACAACTCTCTGTGTACAAAAACAAAAAAGACCAACATGCCCCATAGGCATATGGGATCAGGTGCAGACACATGGTGTTGGTCAACTTGGCATCATGGCCTGCACATACATTGAGTTGAAGGGCCTGTTCCTGTGTTGTACTGTTCTATCCTCCATATTCCAGCCAATGGCCAGCATCCTGTCTATAGGGACCCAAGATGAATACCAACAAAGAAATTGGTTCAACTTTGTATCTTTTTAGTATGTCTAAAAGTGTGTTTTAGTAGAGTGGGGGGTGTGGAAGAGGGGCAGGGAAGGTGGGGAACTTTTTTTTTAGTCACTTACCTCGGTGGAATGCGACTTTTCTCCTAGTCACATTTTCGCCCCCTCCCTCGCGGCCTAACAGCCTGGTTTGGTGCGGCCTCTCCCGGAATCGGGCCCACAGCTTCAGCAGCGGGCGCGACGTGCACTTTCCATCGCGGAGTCTGGGATCCCTCGCCGGGGATCGATCGCTGGAGATGAGCTCCGACAGCCGGCCTGCGGCCTACAACATCGTGAAGCCGCGGTCTCCGGTTGGAAGCGGCTGATTCGGGACCTCCACGCCGTGGCGTGTCCGACTGTCCCGTTGTCGGAGTTTCAATCATCCTGACAACGGGCCGTCTGTAGTGGCGACTGCGGAGAGTTCATGGCCCCGACCACGGGTGAACAAAGGAGGAGGGAGGACTGACTGAACGTTATTGCATTCCATCACAGTGAAGAATGTTGGTTCCACTGTGGTGGATGTTCCTGTTGTATTCTATTGTGTGGCTGCACGGTAAATCTAATTCCACTCTACCTCAATTGGTGCACGTGGCAATAAATGTGAACTTGAACTTGAATAACTTGCAGAGACACCAATGGCTAGTTGTGTATCCAAATGAAGACAAACTTTAGGAGAAGGAGGCTGCTTGGTCCCTCGGGTATGGTTTACCATTCACTTGGATCATGGCTGTCCTGACTGAAGCTATCTCCACTTTCCCAAGATCAACCAGTAACTTTGCGCCCACAGATATCAAGAATGCAACATACTCTGATTTAAGAATATTCAGAGACTACTTGCTGCATCATATTTAGACTTGGAAATACAGCGTGGAAACAGACCCTTCTGCCCACCTAGCCCTTGCCAAAAAGCAACCTCCCCGTCCACTAGTGTTATCCCATATGCTGGGGACAATTTACAATTTTACTGAAGCCAATTGACCTACAAACCTGCACATCTTTGGAATGTGGGAGGAAACTGGAAAAAGCCCACAAGGTCACGGAGAGAACGTTCAAACTCTGTCCAGGCAGCACCCCAGGTCAGGATTCAACTTGGGTCGCTCGTGCTACAAGGCAGCAGCTCCACTACTGTGCCATTGAACTGCCCTGTGGTGGTCCTGCCCTTCCGTGGAGTAGAGTGCGGGCTGTCCTGCTGTAACACAGTGGTCCCGTTCCTAAGAAACCTTGTTATAGAAAATTTTGTTATAAAAATAATTTATGGCAGTGAGGGAAGGGGGTTAGGGGCTAGAGAGTTGCCAATAACAAAGTTTTTGTTTCTCCCCGAGGGGATTTCAAATATGAAGGTATTTTAACAGCTATCAGTTTGCTTTTGTTACTACAAGTTAAAAATGCTAAGGGCTGTATAGTGCATTGTTTAATGGAGCACCACTACACAATACCAATGGAAGCGAGTACCAGTCAACTTCAATAACCTGTGAAACTAGCAGCGGTGTTCTTCAGATACAATGGTATCTGGTTACTGCAGGAGGTTGCATGTAAACAGTTTTTTTTTCCTCAACTTTTTTTTTCAAAGACAGCTTTTTTTTTCCTGTTCGACAACTTCCAAAGAAATCTTGTAAAAACCAATTTGGTTCAGATAGATACTGTTCCCTAATTTATCAATTACATTCATGTTGCGGAAATGTGCAACATATGCACTATGATGCAGTAGTGGAGCTGCTACCTCTCAGCACCATGACCTGGGTTCAATCCTGACTACGGATGTTGTCTGCGAGGAATTTGTTCGTTCCCCCCGAGAGACTGCATGGGTTTTCTCCGGGTGCTGTGGTTTCCTGCCACCTTCCAAAGAGGTGCCGGTGAATTGGCTTCTGTCAGTTGCCCCTGATGTGTAGGATGACATGGAACTAGTGTGTGGGTGATTGGTGGCCGGCATGGACTCGGTGGACCACAGGGGCCCATTTCCACACTATTACTAAACGATCGCAGTACCAATTTATAGAGTAGCAATGGGCTACTCTATAAGTTATTGGAGTAACTAGACCCCCTACGTTTTCTTCACTTGTTAAGAAAGGAAGATACAAACTTTTTGAGATCTCAAGAAGGGAGCATATGTTGTAAGGTAGTTGGAAATTCCAATCTAAGTGAACAATGCAAATTTGAACACATTTTATCAAGGGGGTTTTTGTTGGTCAGTAAATTAAGAGCTGTTTTAATGAATTTCTTGCATAATATCCAATAGCAAAAACTGCAAGGGTGAAGGAATGTTGTTATCTTGCCAACTACCAGTTGGTTACCTGGTTCAGATACAAAGCAATTGCCCCTAGTCTTGGGCAGTGTGTACTTGGCTGAAAATGACCAATGAAGTGACCGTGATGATATCTGCCAGCATCTTTTAGATAATCATTCTATCTTTGGTTAATTTGGCCGACAGCTGATGCCATTTGTATGGTCATTGAGTTGTACAGCGCAGAAATTGCCTCCACCCCAACCTGTCCATGCATACTTCACCGATGCCATTTGTCAGCATTTGGTCTGTATCCATTCCTATCCAAAACCATTATTAAAATGATCCAAAACCTATAAAAAACCATTCCTATCCAAATATCTGTCCAAGTTGTGGTTGTATCCACTTTTCTAGCTTCCTCTGGCAGCTCATTTCAAATACGGACTAGCGTCTGGAAAATGTTGTCCCTGAGGTCCCTCTGAAATCTCTCCCATCATACCTTAAGCCTGTTGCCCTCTAGTTTTAGAATCCTCTGCCCTGGGGGGGAAAAAGACTGAGCAGTCACTTTATCCATGCCTCTCATGAACATGTACACCTCGATAAGGTCAACCGCTGGACTTCCAACCTTGTACCCTATCTAACCTCTCCCTATTAGTGAAGCTCGGGTAAAATATTGGTGAATCTCTTCATCACCTTTTCCAACGCCTTCTAGCAGCATTGATTCTTCATTTTGCCAAGGGTTTCCGGAAGATCCCTCAGAACTGTGGAGGCAGCTTCTCTGGAGAGAAGGAATGGGTAACATTTTTGGGTTGAGACCCTCCTTCAGGCTGAGGAGAGAGGGAGACTAGAGGTATGGAAGGGCAAGATGTGAAAATGACAAATCGAACCAGACGATGGTCAACAAAATATAGAATGGTTTATTGTTAGCTGAGGGGAAGGTGACAACAAGCCACACAAATGGTACAATTAATCAGGGGGACAGTGAAACTATGAGGAGAACTAGGGTGGGGGAGGGACAGAGAGAGATCTACTTGAAGTTGGAGAAACTGCTGGGCTGTAAGCTGCTCAAGCGAACTACGAGGTGCTGTCCCTCCAATTTGCGTTGGGCCTCACTCTGACAGTGGAGGAGGCCCAGGACTGAAAGGTCTGTATGGAGTTGGTGTTTAGCAACCGGGAGATCACGTAGGCCACTGCTGCAAGAAGTTTGCCCAGTTGGGTAAATTCCTTGCAGCAATGTTGTTGTTCAGTGTGCTTAGCAAAGCTAAACTGACCATTAGTGGACACTTGGACTCATTGTGGGACCCATCATTCCAAGCATTCCCCTGCTTCAACTTGTCTTTGAGGTCCATATATTTTCTGGATTGAAGAGTTGATGTTTTTTTTTCATGTAACCATTTTGAAAAGGTTTGCAACACTTGATTTCAAATACGGACTAGCGTCTGGAAAATGTGTCCCTGAGGTCCCTCTGAAATCTCTCCAATCATTCCTTAAGCCACTAGAGAGAGTACAGAGGAGATTTACTAGAATGTTGCCTGGGTTCCAGCAACTAAGTTACAGAGAAAGGTTGAACAAGTTAGGCCTTTATTCTTTGGAGCGCAGAAGGTTAAGGGGGGGGACTTGATTGAGGTCTTTAAAATGATGAAAGGGATAGACAGAGTTGACGTGGATAAGCTTTTCCCATTGAGGGTAGGGAAAATTCAAACAAGCAGGCATGACATGAGAATTAAGGGACAGAAGTTTAGGGGTAACATGAGGGGGAACTTCTTTACTCAGAGAGTGGTGGCTGTGTGGAATGATCTTCCAGCAGAACTGGTGGAGGCAGGATCGATTTTAACATTTAAAAGTAAAGTGGATAGGTATGTGGACGGGAAGGGAATGGAGGGGTATGGTCTGAGTGCAGGTAGATGGGACTAGGGGAAAATAAATGGTCGGCACGGACTGGAAGGGCCGAGAAGGCCTGTTTCCGTGCTGTAATTGTTATATGGTTATATGATTCATCTTTCATGACCCAAACTTTTTTTTTAAAACTAATCTTATTATTCAAATGTTTTTATTAGTGTATGTTATAGTTGATAGTTTGTAGTTTAAAGGGTGAGTTTTTGGATTAGTTAGGCAGTGGTTAAATGCATGTAATAAAAGGATTCATTTGATTGGGTAAGTTTAAGGCGATCTAAGAAACGGCAGATACAAAAAAAGTGCTGGAATAACTTGGTGGGTCTGAAGAAAGGTATAGATCTGGAACGTTAGCTGTCCATGTCCTCCAGAGTTGCTGCTTGATTTGCTGAATTACTTTGTCTTTTCATGTCTTTTACAATTTTTTTTTTTTTCTTCTCGCTGTCATCCCAAATTCCCTCTTCAAATTGTTTCCCTTGGGATTCATTTCAATGAATAGTGTAGGATGTGATTTATTGCACAAACAAATCGCGGAAGTAAAAGAGATTGCATGCAATAAAGTTGTTGGCTTTGGGTCAACCAACACGTGACTGTGGTGAGAAGTTGTCTGCTTATTATGTCAACAGAATTAGGGTGTATTTTAAACAGTGTTGAACGACCTCGATCTGTGATGTACGGCTGTTCTAAATAAGAGGCTGCACTCTCGCGCCAGTGCTGATCCTTGTACATCTGGTCATTCTGTATATTCAGTGGATTGGGAGGATCTGTACCCTGTTATTCCCGTGCGAGGAGAATGTTAGTTTTGCATAAACTGCGACTCTTAGTGGGTTACTAGCCCAAGTGCAGTTCCCCCAACATAAGATTTCACCAGTTCCCCAATGCAAGCCGTTCCCCCCCCCCCCCCCCCCCCCAACGCAATATTGCACCACTCACACATAGCCCCCAACTGCGCAGGCACGGCTCATTTCTCCTCATCCCCCAGCACTCCCTCCCCCTCTTCAATCCGGTGGGGGGGGGGGGGGGGCGGGAGGGAGTGAAGGTACATGGGGAGGGAGGGTAAAGAGGGAGTGTAGACATGGCAACTACCATCCCTACCCCCCCCCCCCATCTCCCACTTCACCTTCCCAGGATCTTTCCCCTCTCCACCCCACTCCCCACCCCATCTCCCTCCTCCTTATTTCCCTCATCCTCCTCCCCTCCCGTTCCCTGCCCCAGCACATACCCAGGTCGTAGAGCAGCGCCAGGGCCTGGAACTCGGCCTGGTTCTGGTGCCCGGCCCGGCCCTGGCTGTCGACTCCAGCCGTCAGCTCGGCCTCCGCCTGGGCTCCAGTCCAGGCCCCGACTTCATCTCCGGGCTCGACCTTGATTCCAGCAGTGGTTTCTTTCTCTGTCCTGGTCACGGCCCCATCCCAAGCCCCAGGCTTGGCTCTCACTCGAGCTCCGGGCTCTGCCCTCACTCCAGCTCCAGCGCCAGGCTCGGCTCCAGCCCAAGCCCAGGCCCAGTCCCTCCTCACCTGGTACTGAGCGGCAGTCAGCCCCCTGGCAGCCACCGCCACTCCTCGTTCACCGCGAGTGCTGGAGTGCCCCTTCTTCCCGGAGTGGGCCATCCTACCTTCTAAGTGCATTGTGACGTCACTTGGATTTTGTTTCCGAATTGGGTGAGTTTTTGGGGCTGTTTTTAAAATGTAAAGGATTAATAACTTTGTAAATATAGGTGGGAATGCGACGGGAAGTTGTTTATCACCACAATGGGGAAAATGTGAGTAGGATGTGTGAAAATGGGAAGGCTGTGGCCTAGCGTTTGGAAGAAGATGGGAATTAACCATATTGACACATCGCGGGCACAAATGAGATGAAGACTTTTAGTTATATAGAGATAGTCATACTGCACACAAACAACCCTTCTGTCCCAACCCATCCATGCTGACCATCTAAGATAGTCCCATTTGTCCACATTCGGTCCATATCCCTCTCGGCCTTTCCTATTCTATCCTTCTAAATGTTATAGTACCTGCCTCCACTACCTCCTATGGCAGCTTGTTCCATAAAAAGTTGCCCTTCAAGTTCCTATACATAACCTATGTCCTCTAGTTCTTGATTTCCCTATCCCAGGGTAAGGCTCTGTGCATTCACCCTATAAATCCAGAGACCCGGTTTGTGCAGTCTGTTGGGAGGTTGCACAGTCTTTCTGTGACCACGTAGGTTTCCTCTGCTTTTCTCCATCACTCTAATAACTTGCGTGGGTTAATTGTGTGGAGGATAGAACATGTATGGGTGATTGCTGATTGGCACGGGCTTCGAAATGGGCAGAAGGGCCTGTTTCCACGCTGTACCTCTGAAACTAAAGCTCTTCCGCTCGTGACTTTGTGCACCTCTGTAAGATCGTCCCCACGTCTCCTGTGCTCCAGGGAATCGAATCCCAGCCTCTCCCTGTAGCTCAGGCCCTCAAGTCCAGCAACTATGGGGGAAGGAACTGCAGATGCTGGTTTACACTGAAGATGGACGCAAAAAGCTGGAGTAACTCAGTAGGTCTGACAGCAACTCCGGAGAAAAGGAATCGGATCGAGACCCTTCTTCAGACTGAAGGCTGTGTATCAGTGATGTTTTTTCAGTTATAGGTTTTGTATCAAATTCTAGTGCCCTATTAATATTGATCCCTTGATCCAACAACAAATTTGTTTTTGGTGTGAGTTGTGTAATTGTATAGAACCTGACTCTCAAATGTGTCTCAATTATTGCAACTACCTCCTGTATTTATGGCTCCTAATAACATTCTTTGGGGAAATACAGAATCTGATATTGTACCCATGGCAAACTGAAACTGCCCAAATTATTGCTGTTGGTTTCCTGTCCCGTACACCGAGATACAGTGAAAACCTTTTGTCTGCATGCTATCCAGTCAGATCATGCTGTATGCAAGTATAATCGAATCATAGAGTAGAAAAAATAGTGCAAGGAGAACCATGCCAGTGCAGGGTATAGTGTTGCAGTTCCAGAGGGAAAAGTCCAGGGTGTGCATTGAGGTGGGTCAAGAGACACATCTTTAGATCGGCGATCTATTTAATGGAGTGCGAGTGTTTTAGGTTTGGTTCTTGCCGAAACCTCGTACAATGGGTCTGATGGAGCTGCTACAGTTAATTGACCAGACCCGGGTCTTTCTGATACCAAGGCCAACTATCTAATTGGCAAAATTCGAGTCTATGGTAGCTGTGGAAGTTAAATGTTGGTAGCGTGGGGGAGAATAATGAGAAGTTTTAGTAATGATGATCATGCCTACCTGATTAGCACAAAAAAAAAGCACCAGTATTTGTCAGGGTAGGAACTCTGTCGCAATTTGGTCTTCAGATCCGCTCTGTGGTAAATCTGCAATGGCCTAACATGTTCCCCAATGCCGCCACCAGGGGGGCTATGAAGGGGGCCGGTAAATGCTGGCTTGGTCTACCAGCACCTGATCCCAAACGGTGCATCAGGACGATTTGAGAGTACAGATTTGCAAACGGTTGATAAGTTGGCTGATGTTGATGCATGTTTTTGACGAGATTAGTGTGTGATGCAATGTTTTAATTGTGCTCTGTTGCAGTCAGGTCAAGAAAATGATTGCACCTTACGTGATGTCGTTCTGGTTTCGGTAAGTCGACCATTCACCCCGCTCAATTGCTGTCGAGAAATGCATTGAAGTGAATAATACATGGACCCTTCTTTAAAGCTTCTGAGGTTTTAAGAGCATTTTTAAAGCTGACTTGAATCGACAGAATAAAGCGATGATGGAAATACTTGAGTCGGGCTGCATCTTCCACCTGAGGTTAACTTTGTTTCTCTTCCCACAGGTGTGGCTTGACCTACTGTGTATCTCCAGTTTATTCTGTTTCCAGATTCAAGTATCTGCAAATGCTGGCTTACAAAACAAAGACAGTGCTGGCCTCGGGGGGCCTGTCCCATTTGGCCGTTATTTGCGCCTCATTTATGCATCATATGCAAACGCAAATGATGCCATATTGTGCTGTCTGGTGCGCATGACGTCATTACCATACCCTGCGGCGCATATGACGCATGGTTACGCATGGTGACGTAACCATGCGTCATCACGTGATACACATGAGATGTCGGGATGCAGCTTGCGACGCCAATGCGTCAACGTGCGTACACGATACGTCACGCAGGTGGCCCGCGAGGATTTCGTACAGCACGAAATCCTGCCGCGCGATACCGCGCGTAACTCCACACTCCTCCATGCGCCCGTCCCGCGCTACCCATGCGTCACAACGCGTCAACCTATTTTGCATATGACGCGTAAATGAGGCGCAAATGACGGCCAAGTGCGACAGGCCCTTAACTCAGCGGGTCAGGCAGCATCTCCGGAGAACATGGATAGGTGACTTTTTGGTTTGGGACCCTTCTTCATACTGACTGTAGGGGGGGAACCCATAATGTCACCTTGCCATGTTCTCCAGAGATGCTGCCTAGCCCACTGAGGCACTCCAGCACTTTGTCATATTCTGCTTTCATTTTGGATTTCCAGCATCTGCAAGGTTTTCACTTCCATTGAATCTATAAAAATAGCCAATTGTTGAAGCATTCAATTCTTATCAAAAGTATTTGATGTTAATTTTTTTGTTTTAAATATTATTTGGATTAATTTAACATTCTTTTTCATGAAGCTATGAATATTTTTATGACAAAGTTATTGAATTCAGAGTGAACTAATATTACAGTTCACTTTTCCGCTCTGAGCGTAGTCCATATATGGAACGAGCTGCCAGAAGAAGCTATAGGATGGATACAACTACGACGTTTAAAAGACATTTGGACAGATATATGGATAGGAAGGGTTTAGAGGGATGTGGGCCAAATGCTGACAAATGAGACTAGGCTAGTATGCCAACTTGGTGGGCATGGACAAGGTGGGCCGAATGGCCTGTTTCTGTGCTATGATTCTCTCAAATTGTGGTAACTGATGAATGGGATTGTGGTGTTGGTGCTAACTAGGCTGATCTATGTTTAAATGGACATTTCTTTGATGTGATAAGCTGGTAGTGAGTTGGCAATCTGTACCGTTGAGGAGAAAAATCCCTTTTTGAGCTTTGTCACTGGCTTTTACCAAAACCAGTAACTGCAGGAACTGCATGTAGTGATGCTGGTGAGGGACAGACTAATGTGCCTGTGGTTCCATCGGTGGTTTGAGGGGATGGAATTGGGGGGGGGGGGGGGGGGGTAGGGGGGGTATTGGACTCTTTGGTACAGAAATGGGGGTGCAAAGGTGATGGAAGAAGAGATCGATCGTGCAGGGCTTGGAACTCGATGTGTGGGTGCAGTGGTGCAAAGCCAATGACTCTGGCGAGGATGGACCACTCTGCATTGGAGAGGCAGTGGGCGGATGATGGTGAAACGCCAACAGGGTTTATTGACTCTGAAGAACGGTCCTGACCTGAAACGTCATCTGTCCATTCCCTCCACAGACCCTGCCTGACACACGCTGAGTTCCTCCTGCACTTTATTTTTTTTGCATAGCATTTAGGAACCTGGTTAGTGGTGACTAATTAATTTTGCTAATCAGCCTTTAATGTCCCAGCCCAAATTTGTAGCACCCCCAAGTATGTTCACCTGGTAAGCAAAATGCTATTTACTAAAGGACCTGCCCCACGATGCAAGTTCACCCAAGAGAACTCTTGGGTGAACTCGCATCATGGGACAGGCCCTTTACTGTGCCCTCTGGGGTGTTCATGCAGACAGTATTAGTTTTGGTTTTATGCAATATTACACGCATCCCTCGAGTGACAAACTCTGCAGCCTGCATTGAAGAGTAGTCAATATTAGATTATTTTCTCACACACGGTCCAGTCGAGTATCACCATACAACCCTGATTAACAATTGTGCAGAAATGGCCTGCTCTTGGGCAGTGTCAATTATTTCTGTAGGGTTGGTGACCATGTTCAAGTGGGAGGTTTCCCTGCCTTTGCTTGGCAGCTAGGTACTGAATGCTTGATCCACCAGTGGAGAACTGAGCTTCCAAATTTGCAACGAGAAGCAAATGAACAGACTATTTGTAGGAAACTGGAGTAAATGAGGTAAACGTGTCCGACATGAATAGGAAAAGTTCAGAGAGATATGGGACTAGTGTAGTTGGGACATCTTGGTTGGCATGGACGAGCTGGGCCGAAGGGCCTGTTTCCATGCTGTATGACTATGCCCCTCCAAAACGGCCATCTAGCATAGTTTGTGTGTAAAGGGGCTGTCCCACTTGGGCGACCTAATCCGCGAGTTTGCCCTGGACTCGTACGTGCAACATGGTCGACACGAGGTCGTAGGAGGTCTTCGTAACACTCCTTCATTCTCTAGAGTGGTCTCCGCGTACTCGAGGCCTCAGCTAGGCCGCAGCGTATTTTACAACATGTTGAAAAATACCCACGATTTAAAAAAAAAAAAAAAAAATTTGCCATACAAAAAATCAATACTTTTTTTACTCGTAAGTTTAGTCGTAGTAGGTCGGCCTGTTAGCTGTAGGTAATCGAGGGTAGTTGAAGGTAGTCATAGATAGTCTTCATCATAGTCAAAGGAGGTCATCTTCACACTCCACTACTCGGTGTCCAATTTTCCCGACGTTAGTTGTAGCTAGTTGAAGCTGGTCTTCAACATAGTCGAAGGTCTTCAACATGACATTTTTTTTCAAACTCTTCTAAACTCGCCAATTAGGTCACCACAGTGGGACAGGCCCTTATGTATGCTTCCTTTCCTGGGGCTTGTACAATGTATTACTGTCGAACTTCAATAAACCAAAATTGACCATTCAGAAATCCAGATAGCTGGGCGTTTGGTTCGAGGGAGGTTTTGTGTGTTTACTTTTGACTCCTGGTGCCTTTCTCTTTAACTGGTCTTCTGGCAAATGTAATAGAATAACGTGTAACCTCCTCAAATTATTTAACGGTGAGCCATTAAAATAAATGGCGTCCAGTCACACGGACAACATGGCATCCGGTGAAAGTTCCCTGTATTCTAGATCATCAGTTTTACTCTAGACATGAGAAGCTGCAGATGCTGGGATCCGGGGAAAAATACTGATGGGGGGGTGGGGGTTGGAGTGGGGGGGTGGGGTGAGGAAAGCTGGAATAGTCACAAAGCCTGACAAGTGATGGGTGGATGCTGATTAGGAGGGGGAGGGAGGTGATGGGCCATAGGGTGGAGTGACAAAGGATGGAGGTGAAAAGGAGACAGCATGGTGTTGGATAAGAAGAGGAGGCGTGAAAGATAAACTGGAGGGGTGGCAGAAAGAGGGAGGAGCAGGGTGACTAGCTTGCTGGGAGAAATGTGTACACTACAGAGGGTGGGGATGGGGAGGTATTACTGTACCCTGCTATTAATGTGCTTTGCCGGGCCTTGCTGAGGGAATGCAATATGACCAGTTTAATTTCCTGTTTTGCTTTTTGTTTCTTGCAGGATTTTTGGTATTGTTCTTATAATTGTTGATGTTGTTCTTGTAATTGTGGATTTATCAACTGCAAATAAAAGTAAGCCCTTCAGGCATGGAATTGTAGGCGTGTCATTGGCTATATCATTCTTCTTTGTTATCGATGTCCTCCTTCGAATCTTTGTGGAAGGGTAAGCACTCTAAATATTACATCTTAAAATTACATTTTAAATATTTAAAAATTATTTTTGAAAACTATATTAATTAAATTTAAAATTAAATTACAAACACTTTATTGAGAAATATTAAAGTTATTGATGTCAATGTTTGACTTTCGTGTTATCATGGAAATAATGTTCAACAGATTAGACCAAACCCAATTTGGAAAAAATGTTCCAACATAATTTGGGCAACAGTGGCACAGTGGTAGAGTTGCTAGTCTTCTAGGTCCAGGGTCACTGGTTCGATCCTGACCCCGGGTACTGTCTGTGCGGAGTTTGTAAGTTCTCCATGTGACCATGTGGGTTTCTTCCCACTTCCCAAAGACGAGTGGGTTTGTAGGTTAATTGGCCTCTAACTTGCCCACAGTATATCCCTAAATTAAAGGGGCAGTGAGGAGCTTTGTTTTGCTTGCTATTCAAACAGATACATGAATGTAATCGAGACAAACTCGAGTACAATAGGTTGAGCAAAGGGGCAAATATACGGTGCAGAATATCCGCACTTGCAGTAGGAAAAGGGATATGAAAGTGTAGAGCGATTTGTGTGAGGACGATGGTAAAAGCCCAGTCCCACAGTACGAGTTCATTCCAAGAGCTCTCCCGAGTTTGCCCTGATTCGAACTCTGAGATAGAAACATAGAACATAGAAATTAGGTGCAGGAGTAGGCCATTCGGCCCTTCGAGCCTGCACCGCCATTCAATATGATCATGGCTGATCATCCAACTCAGTATCCCGTACCTGCCTTCTCTCCATACCCTCTGATCCCCTTAGCCACAAGGGCCACATCTAAAATATAGCAAATATGGAGATTTACGGTAATCGGTACTTGGGGCTCTTGTGAACATGTTAAAAAATCTTCACGAGTCTTCCCGTGCTTACCTGATGTAAGCGAGTCTTCCTGAGTACCTGCCGCTAGCGTTACGAGCCACTAAGATACGTCCCTGAGCTGCGACGTACCTGCTACGTTCATTCTCCGTGCTTCCCACGAGTTTGATTTTTTTTTAAACTCGGGAGAGCTCTTGGAATGAACTCGTACCGTGGGACGGGGCTTTAAATCTTCCTTGGGAAGAGCATGCAGAGTTGCTGCACTCTGGTGCCATCTTGCATCTCTGAGCAGGGTCGCGGCCCGAAACGTCGCCCATTCATGCTCTCCAGAGATGCTGCCTGTCCCTCTGAGTTACTCCACCATTTGGTGCCTGTCTTGCATCTTTGGATGCTGTTTCTGGAAGTTGCGTGGCCAGCAGTTGCCGTGGACCATTCATGACAAATGAAGCCTGATGTGGCAATCTTTAAATGGCAACTGTTCAAGCAAGTCCAAGGCCTTGGGGTCTGAGGCTTGGAATTATCTGCACCAAATTATCATGACTAGATTGAATGAAGGCCTGAACGCCATCTCTTCCCTTGGGTGGATGAATTAAACATGTGTTGCATAGTCATCATCCAGATTTCAGAAGTCCATAAGTCATGCAAGCAGAATGGGGCCATTCGGCCCATCGCACCCACTCTGACATTCAATCATGGCTGATCTATCTTTCCCTCACAACCCCATTCTCCTGCCTTCTCCCCATTACCCTTGACACCCCTACTAATCAAGTATATGTCAATCCACTTTAAAAAAATATCTAATGACTTTGCCTCTCCAGCCATCTGTGGCAAAGAAGTCCACAGATTCGCCACCCTCTGGCCAATTTCCCCGTCATCGACTGTAATCAAGTCAAAATGAGTATTCCAAACTCTGTCATTTGCTTTAAAACATAAAATAATGATATAATTAGATCCAACATAGTTCAGGCAGGTTTAGAAGAGGAAGGGTTTCAGCCCGAAACGTTGCCCATTTCCTTCGCTCCATAGATGCTGCTGCACCCGCTGAGTTTCTCCAGCACTTTTGTCTGCCTTTGCAAGAGGATAGGAGTGCTTAATTGTCACAAGTACCGACAATGGAACAATGAAATGCTTACTTGCTGCAGTTTAACGGGTCCCTACACACAGCTAATAGCAGTCAATGAAGTTCTAAGTTACACTATTGGGATAATGAGCAGAGTTGGATTAACACGGAACTTGCAGGAGCTGGAATCTTGAGTAAAATGCAAAGTGCTGGAGGAACTCAGTAGGTCAGGCATATAACAAAAAAACAATAAGTTGATTATCACAATACTAGTATTTTAAAAAAAAACCATCACAATCCTTGGTGCAACTAAAGACGATCCATAGAATATAAAGATTTTTGTTTTATAGAGACCACATTAGGCTTTACAATGTGTAATGAGAACTGAGTACTAATATGCAGCCTTCAGTATAATTTGCATCTTATGTTGCAGGTTCCGTGTGTACTTCCATTCCAAACTCAACATTTTGGACGCTGTGATTGTGGTGGTGACTCAGGTTATTACAATGGTCTACGCCTTCTCTGATCTGAGTGGTGCAACTCTCATTCCCAGGTAGACTGACATTTTCTACAGCTTGGCTAGACACAGGCATGCTAACAATTGGATAACTTAAACTTAAAATGTATCGAGGGTGTTTTCTTTAGGGGCTGCTATTGATGTTATTCATTCTATCCCGACCCTTGGCTGCAAGTGTTGATCTCAATGATACAATAGGTGCAGGAGTAGGCCCTTCGAGCCAGCACCGCCATTCAATGTGATCATGGCTGATCATCCCCAATCAGTACCCCGTTCCTGCCTTCTCCCCATATCCCCTGACTCTGCTATTTTTAAGAGCCCTATCTAGCTCTCTCTTGAAAGCATCCAGAGAACCTGCCTCCACCGCCCTCTGAGGCAGAGAATTCCACAGACTCACAACTCTCTGTGAGAAAAAGTGTTTCCTCGTCTCCGTTCTAAATGGCTTGCACCTTATTCTTAAACTGTGGTCCCTGGTTCTGGACTTCCCCAACATTGGGAACATGTTTCCTGCCTCCAGCGTGTTCAAACCCTTAACAATCTTATATATTTCAATGAGATCCCCTCTCATCCTTTTAAACTCTGGATACCTGGAAAGTAACTGATTTCCTTAAAGTGTAAAAGTTCTCGAGAGCCTGTGAGTTCACACGTTCTAGGGGTATAATTAGGCCAATCGGCCCATTGAGTCTGCCATTCAAGCATGGCTGATCTGTCTCCTAATCCCATTTTCCTGCCTTCTCCCCATTAAAATAAATACAAGTGTAAAGTGGGAATGCTCAGCTAACAGCAGTCAATGAAGTTCTAAACTAAGCTATTGGGGTAATGAGCAGCGTCGGATTCACAAGGAACTGCAGATGCTGAAATCTTGAGTAAAATGCAAAGTGCTGGAGGAACTCAGTGGGTCAAGTAGTATCTGTAGAGGGAATGGACATACTGTTACGGGCTGGACAGTCTTCAGGCGTGTGGAGTAGTTTTGTGTTTGGGGGTGAGAGGAGAGTTGGGGGGCCAGAGAAAGCCTGGTGAGAGACGGGTGGATAGGGATGAGGGGGCGATTGGCAGATGGGTGGAGTAAGTGACAAAGGCTAGCGTTGAAAAGGAGCCATAAGGGTGTCGGATAAGGAGAGAAGAGGAGTGAGATGCAAAGCTGGAGGGAGGGATGTGGGTGGAAGTGGACGGGGAAGGGAGCAGTGTATTTTTAATGATGTTAGGGGGTGATGCTGTAGCACTCCAGAATGGGTGCCTGAAGCTCCATGTTAAACTGAGGAACACCTCTACTTTCAGGATATAATTCGTCAGTCTGCATCTCCCTGCCATACAGCTCCCTGCCTCAGCCATGCCCTGGATAACCGGTCTTGGTTTAGCTGCTCGGGCTTCTGTGGTAGTACCTTCAACTCCTGATAGTGAACCAATTATACCAGCATCTACAACTGGTCATGCAGGTGAAGCAGACTCTCAGAGCTGTACAGCATGGAAACAGGCCCTTCGGCCCTCCTTATCCTTGCTGACCAAGTTGGCATACTGGGCTAGTCCCGTTTGCCTGCATATAGCCCTCTCAACACTTCCTATCCATATCTGGTCAAATGTCTTGTGGCGGGTACAATTAGGACTTCTAAAGCATAATCTGGCAACTTGTTCCTGATATGAATTGCCTTCATTAATATGCGTAAGAAGGAACTGCAAATGCTGGTTTACACCGAAGATAGACACAAAATGCTGGAGTAACTCAGCGGGACAGGCAGCATCTCTGGAGAGAAGGAATGGGTGACGTTTTGGGTTGAGACTCTTCTTCAGACTGTAGAAGGGTCTCGACCTGAAATGTCACCCATTCCTTCTTTCCAGAGATGCTGCCTGTCCCGCTGAGTTACTCCAGCATTTTGTGTCCATCTTCATTAATATAGCGTATTGATAACTCCATAACTGCTCTGCTACTTTGTAGTCTGAACTCCAGTTGCAGGTTAGGCCTTGATTAGTACGGGTGTCAAAGGTTGCGGGGAGAAAGCAGGAGCATGGGGTTGAGAGGGAGCGATGGATCGGCCATGATTGAATGGTGGAGTAGACTCAACGGGCCGAATGGCCTAATTCTGCTCCTTTGACATGAGCTTGTAGGCTGATGCCTCTTCCTCAGCCATATTTAGGCCTCTGCAACTGGAATATTTTTGTGATGGAGTGAGGGGTGGGTTAAGGAAACCAAAGCTTTAATGTAACATATTTTCCTCTTGCATCTTAATTCCTGATAACTAATGGAATTGTTCATGTTTTAACATTTGAAGCTTTCTGCAGCACAGAATGGGGCATTTCACCAAATATGCTATGATCTAGCCTCTAATGAGCCTCTTGTGCAGGTAGATGGGACTAGGGGAAAATAAATGGTCGGCATGGACTGGAAGGGCCGAGAGGGCCTGTTTCCGTGCTGTAATTGTTATATGGTTGTTCCTGTATCATCTTGCAAGGAATGGGACATTGAGTCTAAGCCAGTACTGCATCAATCATGCCTCTGTGTCGCTAAAACACATGTTGCTTCCTCTTGCTATGTTCATCCCACCAATATATGATCCTTGTTCTTGACGGCACTAGAGGGTCAGAACTGAACCACAATTACAGCCTGGTGTATCCCCCATCACCTCCAGTGCAGCTACGCACATCCTTAACTAATTGGTATAAAACCATGAAGGGTGAATTTATTTGATTACATTTTTGAACTATAAAGGTTCCCCTGCTCACAGTCGGGGAATTATGGACATGGGTTCAAGGTGAAGGGGAAGAGATTTCATAGGAATCCAAGGGGTAACTTTTTCACTCAAAGGGTGGTGAGTGTATCGAACAAGCTGCCAGAGGAGGGAGGTAGTTGAGGCTGGGACTATCCCATCGTTTAAAACAGTTGGACAGGTACATGGATAGGACAGGTTTGGAGGGCTATGGACCAAGCACAGGCAAGTGGGATTAGTGTACCTGGGACATTGTTGGCTGGTGTGGGCGAGTTGGGCCGAAGGGCCTGTTTCCACACTGTATCACTCTACGACTAGGGCAAGGCTGTAGACATTGTCTACTGGACCAGTTAAGCCTTTAAGGTTCATATGGTAGGCTGCTCTGAGAGTTTGGATTGCATGGGATCCAAGGAGAGCTAGCTGCCTGGTTAGAGAATTGGCTTCATGCAAGGGTGACAGTAGAGGGTTGTTTTTCAGACTGTGGAGTAATGTGCCTCTGGGATCAGTGCTGGGCCCATTGCTGTTGGCGATTTATATCAATGACATGGATGAGAATGTACAAGGTCTGATTGGTAACTTTGCAGATGACATTAAAGTGGGTGGTATTGAGAACAATGGCGAGGGTTGTCAAGTATCTACAGTTGGACCTTGATCAGCTGGGCAAGTGGGCTGAGGAATAGTTAATGCAGTTTAACACAGATAAGTGAATAATATTGTGTTTTGAAAAGTCTAACCAGGACAGGGCTTTCACAGTGAATGGTAGGGCTCTGGTAAAGTCACGGGTATATAGGGTGGTAAAGAATGCTTTTGATACATTGGCTTTCAGTATAGAAGTGGGGAATTGATAGGGTGAATGCACAGTCTTTTACCCAGAGTAGGGGAATCAAGAACCAGAGGACACACAGAGTGGTGAGTCTGTGGAATTCTCTGCCTCTGAGGGCAATGGATTCCGGATCTCTGGATACTTTCAAGAGGGAGCTAGATAGGACTCTTAAAGATAGGGGGAGAAGGCAGGAACTGATTGAGGATGATCACATTGAATTGTGGTGCTGGCTCGAAGGGATGAATGGCCTACTCCTGCATCTATTGTCTATTGACATGGGTTTAAAACGAGATGGGAAGGATGTATTAGGAACTTGAGGGGTGCCTTTTTCACACGGAGGATGGTAGATGTATGGAACAAGCTGGTAGTTGAGGCAGGTACTACAGCAGCATTTATATAACCCTTAGACAGGTACCTGGCTAGGAAAGGTTTAGAGGTATATGGGAGTGGCTTAGTTGGGGCATCTTGATCAGCATGGATGAGGTTGGGCTGGAGGACCTGTTTCTGCTCTGTACGGTTATCTGGCTCTATAACAGGCTGCAGCGAGTTCCTACTTGTTTAGAAGTTTCCTGTTACCATGTTACATTTCCTGGACGCCATTTAACATTTATAGTCCTACATTAGATGTATCTACAATTGGTAACACTCCTCACATCGTGACTATGCAATACATGCCCTCAGCAGGCCAAATCAGTGTAACCTTCCTTGAAGCAAAATCCCAAGCCTATTTCTTTGTTCCTGATGAGTACCCCTTTGCAATTCTGCAATCACCCTTTCTGATTTGTAGGTTCAGCACCTCTGGTGTATTTTTGTACCCGCTGTGTCGATACTGCAAATGTTGTCCATCCTTCTTCATCTTTCCAAGTTGACCATCTTCCCTGTCCACAATTCCTTTTCAGGAAGTATGAACTCCAATGCTGTTCTGTTTGTTTCCAAGGACCTGCATCACCCGAGCTCGGGTGTAGGTAGCAAAACAATAGACAATAGGAGTAGGCCATTTGGCCCTTCGAGCCAGCACCGCCATTCACTGAGATCATGGCTGATCATCCACAATCTGTACCGCATTCATGCCTTCTCCCCATATGGAGTTGGAACAACAATCTGTTCCTCCAACTCCGTTTTAAATCTTTTCTTTCCCCTAGCGTTCATTGGTGTTGAAAATATGCGTGTGACAATTTGACCATCTGTATCCAGTTGCAAGAAGCTAATCTATTTAAATATAAAGTCTGGTAAATTATTTGTCTAGTAAAAATATGTGAGATATGTTTGGGTAATTATTATCATTTGAGCCTGAATTATATTTAGTACATTTAAAACGCAATTGTTGGGTTTAAAATATGGGTGACTCCAGTAATAAACTTCTCTTGTTCTTCAGGGTGGTGACTGTCTTTCGTGTTCTCCGAGTTGTCATCTTGGTTAGAATTTTCCGGCTTGCTTCACAGAAGAAGCACCTTGAAAAGGCCACCAGAAGGATGGTGAGTGTTGGGACCCGAGAGATCTCTCTGATCCCTTTATGGTGACGACTGGATGCACTCTTAGAAACCAGGAACTGTAGACACAAATTGCTGGAGTAACTCAGCGGGCCAGGCGACATCTCTGGAGAGAAGGAATGGGTGACGTTTCGGGTCGGGACCCTTCTTCAGACTTCTCCTTTTGAACTGCAGATGCTTGTTTACAAAAGAAGGCAGGGTGCTGGAGGAGCTCAGCAAGCCAGGCAGCATCTCGGAGAACAATTCTGAAGAATAGTCATTTGCCTCTCCATGTTCTCCAGAGATGCTGCCTGACCCGCCGAGTTGATGGTTCTGCGGTGCTTCTATTAATACATGTTCGAACTGCTGCGCACACACATTGAAATTCTTTTCTTGCATCTCCAACGTTACAAAATTTTGAGATTTTAAAAATCAAGTCTGATTGACCTTCATCGATCAAGGTATGTGTCCACATCCTGGCCTCAGATGTGGAATAATAATGATACTGACAAGCTCAAATTCAATGCCGGACAAGTATGCATGCACCTTTCACAGACCCACACTAGTAGCAATGTTATAAAATTTTGAGATTAAAAAAATCAAGTCTGCAATTTATCCCATCAGATAAAGCATAAAAAGAAGTTTCATTTGACACCTAATTCACTTTCATATCTTCAGTATTAAAAAAGATATGGCCATTTTCATACACAGAAATTAGCATCTTGTTCCCTATTGCTTTTCCATTGACTTAACACAAAAGTTGTGATCGAGGACAGTCAAAAGCCCACAACTTTTCTTAAAAATTAAGAGAACTGAAAGAAATGTTCAGTTATTATAGATTGAAGTATTCTGGAACACATATGAAACAATCTTGGGTTACACAAAAAGCTGGAGAAACTCAGCCGGTGCAGCAGCATCTAAGGAGCGAAGGAGATAGGCGACGTTTCGGGTCGAGACCCTTCTTCAGACTGGTCAGGGATCAGGGAAACGAGAGATATAAACAGTGATGTGGAGAGATAAGGAACAATGAGTGAAAGATATGCAAAAAAGTATTGGTGACAAAGGAAGCAGGCCATTGTAAGCTGTTTGTGGTGTGAAAATGAGAAGCTAGTGCGACTGGGGAGGGGGGGGGGGGGGGAGATGGAGAAGGAATGTCAGGGCCAGAGGGCTGAGGGAGAGGTGGGGGGGAGGCAGTCTGGGTTAACAGAATTGAGAAAATTCAATGTTTAAGCCCAGAGGATGCAGACTCCCCAAGCGGAATATGAGGTGCTGTTCCTCCAACTTGCGGTGTTGATCACTCTGGCCGTGGAGGAGGCCCAGGACCGAGAGGTCGGATACGCAGTGGGAGGGGGAGTTGAAGTGCTGAGCCACCGGGAGGTCGGGTTGGTTATTGCGGACTGAGCGGAGGTGTTCGGCGAAACGATCGCCCAGCCTCCGCTTGGTCTCACCGATGTAGATCAGCTGGCATCTGGAGCAACGGATGCAGTAGATGAGGTTGGAGGAGGTGCAGGTGAACCTCTGTCGGACTTGGAATGACTGCTTGGGTCCCTGAAAGGAGTGGATGGGGGAGGTGAAGGGACAAGTGTAGCATCTCTTGCGGTTGCAAGGGAAAGTGCCCGGGGAAGGAGTGGAGCGGGAGGGAAGGGAAGAATTGACGAGGGAGTTGCGGAGGGAGCGGTCTTTGCGGAAGGCAGACGGGGGGAGATGGGAAGATGTGGCGAGTGGAGGGGTCACGTTGGAGGTGACGAAACTGGCGGAGGACTATCTGTTGTGCAACAATATGCAATATGAAACAATCTTACTTGGATGACCTGAAATTAAAGCATATAATTAGTTAGTTACCCAATTGAAGCTAATTACAAAATTCAATTACTAGGTCTAAACATCTTTCCATTTCTTAAGAAAATATTAACATTTTGTAAAAAGCCCAAGTGTCCAAAAAACATTTGCACAAGAATTCACAATATAACATGATTTTTAAATCTCGTTGTCATGAATTTATAGGCCAAATTGAAGGAATTTAGTGTTTAATGCCCGTAAATTATTGGCCACTCAAATCCGCTTGCAAGTGGGATTTTATGGAACGCGATGGATTGGAACGTTGTGGTTGGGGTGAATTTAAACCCCATATCGGCAGGTAAAATACTGCCGGTTCGTATGGGGAATAAATCACCATTTCGCAACTTGAAATTTGGATTCAGGTCATCTAAACAAGCAAGTTTATATGTAAAAAATAAACAGCTTTTCTTTACCTGACCCTTGCGTAAAATCCGTCCCCGTTGACGGCATTAGAAGTTAATTTTTATTTTACTCCAGCGCTGAAATTGTCGGGCGATTTAAAAAAACAAAAAAAAGAATTAAAATTTAAAAAATAGAAAAATAAAAAAATTCACTTACCGGCAGTCGGAACGAATCTCCAGAAAAAGCTCGCACTCTGAGAAAATATAATTCCGGAAGGCAGGGGAAAACCGCATTTTAAACCCCCCCCCCCCCCCCCCCCCGCTCAAAGGCGGTAAAGTCGCGCACACGGCCAGTGGCAGAACTGCAGCGCCACTGAAGGTAACATATCTACATACAGTCCAGTAAAGTATTACCACAGCCAAGTGCATCGCCGATTAGCAAATCATGCAGATATAGTTTACTGAGGCCACGTGTGACAGGGGCCATGTTTTCCTGCCATTTTCCAAGTCCAGTCCACGTTCTAGTTCTCAGTGGTACCAGTTCCAAGCTGCTGCGGACCTCCAGCCATTGCCTTCCTTGGACGTGCGGGTTGACCAGTGAACCGACGTCCCTCTCCTCTCCTCTCCCCTCCTCCTTTGTTCCACGGGTGCATCTCCTGCAGCCCAACTGGCGGGCATGGTAGGCCAGCCCTGGTTCCCCCTCCTCTCTTACTGGCTTCTCCCCTCACCCGTCGCTCGCTCCATCCTCCCAGTCTCTGGTCTTCCAGGAACAAGCACTGGTCAGCCTCTTCCTTCCAAGCTGCAGGCCTCCGGGTTCTCTGAGCGGAGGCTGGCTTGGAAGCTACCCTCCGCATTCTGTCTTTTCTGGTGCACTAATAACTGGTTTGAAAACTAGCTTTTGTTTGGTTTAATTGTTCATTAGACTTTGGTTCACCGTTCTGTAAAACAAGCATGTCATTTGTAAATGATGCTGTGAAGTAATCTACCTGGGGTGACCTCCGATTGGGCCATTCGGCCCTTCGAGCCAGCACCGCACCTCTCGCATCCCAAAGACGTGCCGGTTTGGAAGTTAATTGGTCCTCTGTAAATTGTCCCTAGTGTGTAGGGAGCGGATGAGAAAGTGGGATAACATAGAACTAGGGTGAACAGGTGATCGATGGGCTGAAGGGCCTGTTTCTATGCTGTATGTGGCAGGAAACCAGAGCACGTGGAGGAAACCTTCGTATAGGGACGTGAATGTGGATCATGTTCAGTCAGATGGGTGAAGGTCTTGGCGTCATGTCCAGCACAGGTGCTGTGGGCCGAAGGGCCTGTACTTGTGTTGTATCATTCTATTAATCTAAACGTGCGTTGGCCATTAAGATGTTGCCATTCTACGAAAATGGATTGAAATGGAAGTGGTTATAACGGTAATAGATTACCAATGAGAAGCATCAATCGATCAATGTGTACAAGTAGAGCTGGCTACAGAGTCTTGAATGAACCCAAACCTGCTGCAAGTGTGACGGAGGTTGCCCAGGAATGGTGATCAGTGATATGTGAAAGGACGCGGTGCTGGTGAAGCTGCGCAGGCCAAGCAGCATCTCTGGAGAATGCGGATGGATGACGTTTTTTGGTTGCGATCCTTCGAACTGATTTTCGTGAGAAGAAAGCTGGGGGGGGGGGGGGGGGGGGGGGGGGGAAGAGGCATGGCAGGCAATGAGTGGTCAGAGATTGATGGGCAGATGGTTGGAACAAAGGCCAGAGATGGGAGCAGTCGGTGATAGAACAATGCTTGGCGGTTCTGTTCTGGCAGAGGTGTTGGATGTCACTGCTCCGTGCTGTTGCAGCTAAACATAGGGTGAACTTGTTTAACCTGCCCTTTCTACCTCCGATTCCTTGTTCTGGACAACTGAACGCGTTTGATTTTTTCCACAGACTGGGTTGAGTGGTAAGAGTCCTTTAACTGGCCACGGCAATTGTGGTGGCAACATTCCAAACCTTTCAGTTTCAAGTCATGGAAATGGCAACAAATGCTACTCATTCAACCCCCCACACATTGTATAATGTGATTTTTGTTTGGAGTTTATAGTTTTAATTATGATGTAAAGTTGTCCAGAGGCCATTCGGCCCATTGAGTCGATGCAAACGCACGAGGCGATGGCATTAGTGCCATCTCCACATTTTAATTGCTGTAAATAACCCTGGTGCCCATGAGCGCTCTGATTTTGGTTTTGTGAACCATCCACCTGCTCTGGGGTGACTTGCTCTGGCCAATTCGCTTGCCAACCGCAGGAAGAAACTGAAGCAGCCAGCAGAAGCTCATGGGATCTGAATAAGTCATAGTGTGCAAACAGGCCCTTCAACCCAACTTGCCTACACCAGCCAGCATGTCCCAGCTACACTAGTCCCGCCTGCTAGCATTTTATCCGTATCCCTCCAAACCTGTACTATCCATGTACCTTTTCAACCACTTCTTGAATGTTGGGATAGTCCCTGCCGTAACTACCTCCTCTGGCAGCTTGTTCCATACATCCACCACCCTTTTTGTGGAAAAAGTTACCCCTCGGATACCTATTCAATCTTTTCCCCTTCACCTTAAAGCTGTGTCCTCCTGTCCTCGATTCACCTACTCTGGGTCGATACACAGTCTCTTGCCCAACCTATTCCCCTCATGATCTTATGGACTTCTATAAGATCACCCTTCATCCTCCTGCGCTCATAGGAGTCCTATAACCCAGACACTCCGGTCCTGGCAACATCCTCGTCTGCTGCACAAATGTCCCAGGAGTCACCACAGACCAGGGTCTGATCCGCATTGTCCGTGTATATGCGGAGGCTGCAAAAGCAGGTCAGAGACTGGGAATCCTGGGGGAACAATCTCCTCCTGACCCAAGGCATACCAGAAACTAACCAAGTGTGCCTGGAACCGTGTGTACTTGCAAACATATAAAATGTATGACAGGCTAGATGCAGGAAAAATGTTCCCCGTGTTAGAGTCCAGAACCAGGGGTCACAGTTTAAGAATAGAAGGTAGGCCATTTAGGACTGAGATGAGGAAAAATTTCTTCACCCAAAGAGTTGTGAATCTGTGGAATTCTTTGCCACAGAAAGCAGCGGAGACCAATTCACTGGATGGTTTCAAGAATTAGATATAGCCCTTGGGGCTAAAGGAATCAAGGGACATGGGGTAAAAAGCAGGAAAGGGGTACTGATTGTGGATGATCAGCCATGATCACACTCTGCCTCGGAGGGCGGTGGAGGCAGGTTCTCTGGATGCTTTCAAGAGAGAGCTAAATAGGGCTCTTAAAAATAGCAGAGTCAGGGGATCTTCCAGCAGAAGTGGTGGAGGCAGGATCGATTTTAACATTTAAAAGGTATATGGACGGGAAGGAAATGGAGGGGTATGGTCTGAGTGCAGGTAGATGGGACTAGGGGAAAATAAATGGTCGGCACGGACTGGAAGGGCCGAGAAGGCCTGTTTCCGTGCTGTAATTGTTATATGGTTATATGATATGGGGAGAGGGCAAGAACGGGGATACTGATAGGGGATGATCAGCCATGATCACACTGAATGGCGGTGCTGGCTCGAAGGGCCAAATGGCCTCCTCCTGCGCCTGCTTTGCTATGTTTTTAAGAGTCAACAGTATTTAATTGCCATACGTACTGAAAGCAAAACAATGAAATTCTAACTAAATGTTTAGAAGTAAGTCAGATGGCAATTAATTTGTATCTGTACACTGTGGACAGCTTGATTGTAATCCTGTGCCGTCAGATTGCATTGTAAGCTATAGAGAGAGGTTGAGCAGGTTAGGACTCTATTCCATGGAGCACGGGAGGATGAGGGGGATGATCTTATAGAGGTGTGCAAAATCATGAGAGGAATAGATCGGGTAGACGCAGAGCCTCTTCCCCAGTGTAGGGGAATTGAGAACCAGTGGGCATCGGTTTAAGGTGAAGGGGGGGAAAAGATTTAATAGGAACCTGATGGGTAACTTTTTCACAAAAACGGTGGTAGGTGTATGGAATGAGCTGCCGGAGGAGGTAGTTGAGGCAGGTACTAACGCACCATTTAAGAAACATTTAGATGGGTACATGGATAGGACAGGTTTGGAGAGATATGGACCAAATGCAGGCGGGTGGGGATTGTGTAGATGGGACATGTGGGCAAGTTGGGCTGAAGGTCCTGTTTCCACGCTGTGTGACTCGACAGTCTGCTGACTGGATAGCATGCAACAAAAAGGTTTTCATTGTACATCACTTTTATAGTTTATTGTAGACTATAGACAACAGGTGCAGGAGTAGGCCATTCAGCCCTTCGAGCCTGCACCGCCATTCAGTGTGATCATGGCTGATCATCCCCTATCAGGATCCCGTTCCTGCCTTCCCCCCCCATATCCCCTGACTCCGCTATTTTTAAGAGCCCTATCTAGCTCTCTCTTGAAAGCATTCAGAGAACCTGCCTCCACCGCCCTCTGAGGCAGAGGATTGTCGCATGTACTTCAATGCTTCTACTCTAGGGCTTTAGAAAGCATCTTGTCCGGCAACATCACAAACTGGTTTGTGAACAGCTCTGCCCAGGACAAGAAGGCTCTTCAGAGAGTAGTGCGTTCGGCCGAACGCACTATGGGAACTACACTCGCCCCCCCCCCCCCCCCCCCCCTGCAGGAACTATACACCAGGAGGTGCAGATCCAGAGCCAGCAACATTATGGGGGACCCCTACCACCCCAGCAACGGACTGTTCCAGCTGGTACGGTCAGGCAAGCGCCTACGCTGTCACGCTGTGAAAACAGAGAGGATGAGACTGAGTTTCTTCCCACAGGCCATCAGGACTGTAAACTCTTATCTCACCAGGGACTAACTTGCTGTACTAATTTACTGTTGTGCTGTGTCTCTTGGGAAAAAATATTTTCTAACGTGTAAATACTGATTCTGTTCTGTAGTTTTTGCACAATCCGCAGGCACTGCCACTTTCATTTCACTGCACATCTTGTATGTGTATGTGAGAAAGTTGACCTGACTAAATCTGAAAAGCTCATTATTCTTGGCCAGTGTTGCATTTCCTGTTGGTGGCATAATACTCATCCAGGCAAGTATTGTATTATTGTAATAGCTGCAGCTTTTCAGATCCATTAATGCAATAACACAAGCTAAATGCATAATAATTAAAAACACAATACTTGCCCGGATGTAGATGAAGCCACCAACACAAAGTTCAATGCGGTCCTGGGGATGAAGTAGCTCCCTTAATTGACATCCGAATACCTCTAAGCATTCATTGCCTGCAATGTGAACCATCTACAAAACACTGACATTTCACACTCAAGTCCATTGCTGCCGGTGCTGTCCCGTCCCCACCCAAGTGCCCCCCCACGGGTGGCCAGAGAAGTCGGGAGTCAGACGGGAGCGGTGCCCCCAGACCCACAGCCAGCGCAGAGAAGCAGTGCTAAACCCAGCTCAACTCTGCCTGTCCCGCCAGGTTAACCTACAGCCCTGCCTGGACTTGCGGGAAATATGGCCCAGGTTTACTGCCAGCGCGGTGAAGCAGTGCTGGTGTCCCGTCAGTCCAGGCAGGGCTGTAGGTTAAGCCGGCGAGACAGGCAGAGTTGAGCTGCATTTAGCGCTGGATTGAGCCTCCAAAGCCTCGCGCGTATGAGTGTGCGCGCGGCTGCCAATAAATTGTGTCCCCCGGTTCCCACCATGTTTTGATAGTGATTTCCGTGCCTGACACCAGTAGAGCTGCTGCCTCGCGCACCCGAGACCCGGGTTCGATCCTGACCTCAAGTGACCTCCTCCCTGTGACCACGTGGGTTTCCTCTGGGTGCTCTGGTTTCCTCTTTCATCCCAAAGATGTTTGGGTTGGTAGGTTAATCGACCCTCTGTAAATTGCCCCTTATGTGTAGGGAGTGGATCAGAAAGTGGAATAACATAGAACTAGTGTGAACGTGTGATCGATTGTCAATGCAAACTCAGTGGGCCAAAGAGCCTATTTCTATGCTGTGCCTCGTAAAAAAAAAATACTATAAATTATCGAACTTGAGTACAATAGATGGAGCAAAGAGGAAGATACAGAGTGGGCATTGAGTATTAGTATTGGGAGATCCGTAAGTTAAAACTTTAATGAAGATTTCATAGTGGCAAATCAAATTCAATATTCCAATAGCTTCACTAAGAGATAGTTGCTGAGGTCCGTGTTGTGCAGTGTTCAAGAGCCTGATGGTTGCTGGGAAGAAGCTGTTCTTGAACCTGGAGGTCACGGTTTTCAGGCTCCTGTATCTTCCCGATGGTAGCAGTGAGATGAGAGCGTGGCCAGGGTGGTGTGGGTCTTTGATGATGCTGGCTGCCTTTTGAGGCAGCGCCTCCTGTAGATCCCTTCGATGGTGGGGAGGTCAGTACCTGTGATGGACCTTCAATGGTGGGGAGGTCAGTGTCCACCACTCTCCTCACTGGTGTTATATACTTGCCATATACACTACTTTTCTTTATCACCTGCCTTTTTCTCAGCTTTTGTATTCCTCCCTGTAATTAACTTGACTTGAATAAGAGATACAAAATCCTTTAACCATCACTGTGTCATCTTGTGGATTCACAACTACAGACCTCTCCTAACTAAAGATATTTTCTCTGTAAATTGACATTCCCTTTTTTCCTCCCATCCCCCCCCCCCCCCAAATCCTTGCCACCATCCTAGAGAATCGTATAAAGAAGACACAGGTAGTTGGAGCGTTGAATGAACTGGTGGAGTTGACAATGAAATGATGATTTTATATTGCCATATGTTAGAAACGAACGCAATTTATGTAGATTGATAAAACCCTCTTTATTTACAGGTGTCTGAGAACAAGAGGCGCTATCAAAAGGATGGGTTTGACTTGGACCTTACTTACATTACTGGTGAGTAGATTGTCCTACCTTCTACCTGGTAGCTACAGTTGATGGAAGGGGGGCAGGCTGCCTTTTATCTTGTCTAAACGCATTGCTGGATGGACTCGGCAGGTCTGGCTGCATCTGTGGAGGGAATGGACAGATGACATTTCGGGTCGGGCCCCTTCTTCAGACTAAGAAAGGTGGGGATGGAAGAATGCCTGGCAAGTGGGTTGATCCATCCAAGTGAGAGGGGGAGATTATCAGATGGGTGGAGTAAGTGAGACGGGCTGGAGGTAAAAAGGCGAGCAGGGCATCGGAGGAAGAGTGAAACGTGAGGCCGGAGGGAGGGATGGATGGATGTGGGTTGAAGGGGATGGGGAATAACCATGGCAGTGTGTTGTGTGACTGGCCCAGGAGTGAATCTGCCTTCCATGTAGGGCGAGAGGCACAAAGTTGAATGTGTGTGATCTGCCTCCCAGTTCTCTGCATTGCAGCCATAGTTTTGTGTTCTGCATCATGGTGTTAACTTGAGTGTTGCTGCATTTATTTAAGTTCTAAATTTGCGTTTGTTTGCAGATCGTGTTATCGCCATGTCCTTTCCCTCCTCTGGGAAGCAGTCCCTGTACAGAAACCCAATTGAGGTAAAGTCACTGTTTCTGAATTAAACTGTAATGCGACCAATGTTTGTCCAAACTCCCATCCTGTCTGCTGTGTTCCCGAGCTATCATTCCCCTGTGGGCTGATCACCTAATGAATTGTTGAATCTTCAATGTTTCTTTATGATGTGTACCAAGGAACAGTGAGATTTACTTTTTTTGCAGTAAGATTATTGCCACACCATAAGTACAATCCCCTGGTTAAGTTCAGAATGCATAGAAGCAGCCCACTGAGTCCGTATGCAAGAGCGGCCAGGTTTTGGCCCACGGTCATGGAATACCCAAACTCTAACAATACCCTAAAGAAGGGTCTCGACCCGAAACGTCGCCTATCTCCTTCGCTCCTTAGATGCTGCTGCACCCGCTGAGTTTCTCCAGTTTTTTGTGAACCCTCTAACAATACCCAACTTGGAACAATTTTCAACTGCAATGTTTTTTTTTAAATTCCTAAATTGGTGACTTTCACGGTCCCAGTTGTTGTTGACCATAAAGGCATGTTGCAGCTGCCTCCTCAATCCAGTCGTCCCGTAAACCATCGCCACCCCCCCTCCTCACCCGGCCCCCTTCAGCCCTCCTGTAGTGGACTCTGAGTGCGTGGAAGGTAGGGACCACCAGTTCTTGTTACTGCCCTTTGTCCAGTGAATTGTCAGATTAAAGTTGTACACAACAGCAATGTTGAACAAGCATTGTTCAGAACAAGCATTACCCTCTGAATGGGAGAAGCCAGAGGGTAATGGTGGATGGCTGTTTGTCGGGTTGGAGGCAGGTGACTAGTGGGGTGCCTCAGGGATCTGTGTTGGGTCCACTGCTGTTTGTCATGTACATCAATGATCTGGATGAAGGGGTGGTAAATTGGATTAGTAAGTATGCAGATGATACCAAGATGGGGGGGTGTTGTGGATGATGAAGAGGATTTCCAAAGTCTACAGAGTGATTTAGGCCAGTTGGAAAAATGGGCTGAAAGATGGCAGATGGAGTTTAATGCTGATAAATGTGAGGTGCTACACCTTGGCAGGACAAATCAAAATAGGACGTACATTGTAAACGGTAGGGAATTGAAGAATACAGTTGAACAGAGGGATCTGGGAATAACCGTGCATAGTTCCTTGAAGGTGGAATCTCATATAGATAGCGTGGTAAAGAAAGCTTTTGGTATGTTAGCCTTTATAAATCAGAGCATTGAGTATAGAAGCTGGGATGTAATGTTAAAATTGTACAAGGCATTGGTGAGACCAAATCTGGAGTATGGTGTACAATTTTGGTCGCCCAATTATAGGAAAGATGTCAACAAAATAGAGAGGGTACAGAGGAGATTTACTAGAATGTTGCCTGGGTTCCAACAGCTAAGTTACAGAGATAGGTTGAATAAGTTAGGTCTTTATTCTCTGGAGCGCAGAAGGTTAAGGGGGGACTTGATAGAGGTCTTTAAAATGATGAGAGGGATAGACAGAGTTAATGTGGACAAGCTTTTCCCTTTGAGAATAGGGAAGATTCAAACAAGAGGACATGACTTTAGAATTAAGGGACAGAAGTTTAGGGGTAACATGAGGGGGAACTTCTTTACTCAGAGAGTGGTAGCGGTGTGGAATGAGCTTCCAGTGGAAGTGGTGGCGGCAGGTTCGTTGGTATCATTTAAAAATAAATTGGATAGGCATATGGATGAGAAGGGTATGGAGGGTTATGGTATGAGTGCAGGCAGGTGGGACTAAGGGAAAAAAGTTGTTCGGCACGGACTTGAAGGGCCGAGATGACCTGTTTCTGTGCTGTAATTGTTATATGGTTATTGAAAAACTGAAGCAAAGAGCAACAGGCTCCATTTCTGTGGGCGTTTGGTTAAAAAATGTGTGCACTAATTTGCAACCCGATCGTGGTGAAAGAAAACGTTTTATTGGCAAATAATGTTCTAATGCCTGTTGCCACATCTCTATTTGAGTTCTCTAGTTGTATTAAAGTGCTTCCTGAGCCCTCGAGTACTTTCTGCAGTGTAGACACTGTTGTATTGCACACAACAATACATACATGCCAATGTGTACACAATAGAAGGATTTCCATTAGCAAATCTGAAAATATTTGATGACCAAATATATCCATTTAAATGGGTCTGCCTGGGCCAAGCTCAACAACTTCACCAATTTAGGAGTTTAAAAAGAAAAACATTGGCGTTGCAAATTGTTCCAAGTTGGGTATTGTTAGAATTTGGGTATTCCATGTTTTGAGGCCGTGTTGAAAGAACTTTAAAATGGAGGCACAAGGAATGCTGATGCTGGACAAAACACAAAGTGTTGGAGGAGCTCGGCAGGGACTGGACAGATGTGTTGGATTGGAACCCCTCAGAATAATTCCTTGCCGGGGAGAAGAGTGTGGTGGGGATGAGGAGGAAGTGTAAAAGGGCATTCATGGCAAACCTTTTTCAATATTCCTCTTTATAGAGGTATAAATGTTTGGCCAACATTGTAGAATATTTTGGTTATATTTTGGCAGGGTTTGTACATTTTTAATGTATCTAGTTGGTGCTTTTAAGGACTTTGTCAAAAAGAAACCCCACAGTGCTGCCTTGTCAATACAAACTTACCTTTTATTCCGATTTGATGCCTTTAATGCTTGCCCGTGGAAGTGTTGATCCATGTCAGCGTAGGTGGATGGGGCAATTTTTCTTGACAATTTTTAACTCTTAAGTCATTTAAACAGATATAGGAAGAGTTTCCAAGACTATATGCTGTTGAAAATTGTTCCAAATGCAGGGGGGAGTCTTATAGAATCTTACAAAATTCTTAAGGGGTTGGACAGGCTAGATGCAGGAAGATTGTTCCCGATGTTGGGGAGGTCCAGAACAAGGGGTCACAGTTTAAGGATAAGGGGGAATTCCTTTAGGACCGAGATGAGAAAAACATTTTTCACACAGATAGTGGTGAGCCTCTGGAATTCTCTGCCACAGAAGGTAGTTGAGGCCAGTTCATTGGCTATATTTAAGAGGGAGTTAGATGTTGCCCTTGTGGCTAAAGGGATCGGGGTATGGAGAGAAGGCAGGTACAGGATACTGAGTTGAATGATCAGCCATGATCGTATTGAATTGCGGTGCAGGCTCAAAGGGCCGAATGGCCTACTCCTGCACCTATTTTCTAAATAGGGCTAGCCCAGAATGCCAACTTGGTGGGCTGAAGGGCCTTTTCAGTCCCGTACAGCTCTATGATGAATACGGAGTCTGAAAGTGTTTTTTGTCACACAACTATTCAAGGCCCAACTGTTCAAAATAAGGCCTGTGGAACATGGTACTTTTTTTTCAGTATTTTGTCTGATCAGTAACTTTAGCTTTATCACTTTTTTTCCTTAAAAAAAAAAAAAAAATCCCATAATGTGAGCAGCTGAACAGAAATAACTCAAAAGGTTGTATTTTACCAGAAACTGATCTAAAAGCCTGCATCTCACAGTAGGTCAGTCTTCCAGGATCTGTAATCTGTAATACAAGTCACTGATGGTTGGTTTAGTCAGAGCAGGAAAACGGGCCCTTCGGCCCAACTCATTCATGCTGACTGAGGTGCCCCATCTAAACTAGTCCCATTTGTCTGCACTTTGCCCTAACTCATCTAAACCATTCCTATCCACCTACCTGCCCCAATGTCTTTTAAATGTTGTTATACTACCTGCCCAAAATACCTTTCCTGTCTGTTTGTTCCATACACCCACCACCCAGAGTGGAAAAAAGTTGCCCCTCTGGTTCCTATTCAATCTTTCCCCTCTCATCTTAAACCTGGAGGGAATAAACTCTGTGCATTCACCCTATCTATTCCTCGTGATTCACCACTGTATAGTCGCCCCTCTGCCTCCTGCACTCTGAGGAGTAAACTCCTAGCCTGCCCAACCTCTCCCTGTACCTTGGACCTCCCCATCCCTTTTAATTAACTTGAGGAGATTTTTTTTTTTTTCCCCCATCCTAACTGATCAAAGATATTGTTGGCTTCTCGTATAGAACTTCCCAACCTTCTGGAGATGACTTGTAGGTTGAGAACCTTGCAAGTCACAGTTTGCTTTTAAACAGTCATACCACACAGAAACAGGCCCTTGGCCCCTATTTTCCCATGCTGTCCAAGATGCCCCATCCACACTAGTCCCACCTGCCCGTGTTTGGCTTAATCCCCCTTTACCTTTCCTATCCATGTACCTGTCCAAGTGTCTTTTGGTAAACTTGTTCCCTTGACAAAAACAGGGTTGTGGTCTGGAAAGTTAAACTGCAATGAATTGAGTCCTTGAGCAAGGAGCTGAATACAACTGGCATGCACGGTCGTCAGAGTAACTTACTGGTGTAGATTGAGATTGGCTGCTGGATGGAAATAAAGGTTGCGTTTTGGTTGCTATGCCACTGACTGGTGCTGGGGTCCAAGTGTTGGCTTATTATTGTCCCATTGTACAGTGGGAAGCTTTGTTTACATGCCGTGCAATTAAATTGGATCGTACAATACACAAGTAAAATAAATCTGTACTTAAGCACAACACAAAATATACCAGAATATAGTTCTGGCTATTGTACGGTATAGTTCCAGAGGCAACGTTTGGCATCTGCAATGAAGTAGGATGAAAGATCGGGACTACGCCCTTGCTTATGGGATGACTGTTCAGTAGTCTGAAGTGGGGTCGGAGCTGTTCCTGAATCACAGTGGGAGTGGGGAGAAGAGGGAATGACTGGGCTAGAAAAGGTCCTTGTTTCTGTTGCCTGCGTTCCTGAGTAGGGTGCAGTGCAGATGGAGTCGATGGTGGGGATTCTGGTCTGCGTTGTGGACTGGGCAGCATCGACAACTGCCTGCAGTCCTGTACATGTCCAACGCATGTCAGTGATTCGGATGAGAAGATAAAATAGAATACATCCACGATTGCTGCCGATGGAGCCAGTAAACGGTGTGGACGACCGAAACCGGGAACTGCTGATGGGTTATACACAAGGACGCAGAATGCTGGAGTAACTCAGCGGGTCAGCCAGCACCCCTGGAGAACATGGACTGGTAACATTTGTGTCTGGACCCTTCAGTCTGAAGTAAAGTACAGAGGTACAGTGAAAGCTTCAGCTCTCTATCAAATCACACGGCAAATGAATACAATAGACCCTCTTCTGGAACATCATGCAGAGTCGCCGCATTCCAGTGCCATCTTGAAACATCCACGTTTTATCTTCTCCAAAGGAGATCTGCAATTTATCATGGACAATAGGTGCAGGAGTCGGCCATTCGAGCCAGCACCGCCATTCAATATGATCATGGCTGATCACATCCCCAATCAGTAGCCCGTTCCTGCCTTCTCCCCTTATCCCCTGACTCCGCTATCTTTAAGAGCCTGATCTAGCTCTCTCTTGAAAGCATCCAGAGAACCGGCCTCCACTGCCCTCTGAGGCAGAGAATGCCACAGACTCACAACTCTGTGTGTGAAAAAAGTGTTTCCTCATCTCTGTTCCAAATGGCTTACCCCTTATTCTTAAACTGTGGCCATCGGTTCTGGACTCCCCAACATCGGGAATTTCTTATTTATAGGGGAGGGGGGGGGGGGGGGGGGGGGGAAGCTATGAGTGCAAAATGTGAGTTTATCCATTTTGGTATGAAGAATACGTTTTTATAAATGGAGAGGGAAGAACACTGTTGCTCAATCAGACAGAAGTGTTCTTGTATCGGAATACCTGACAGTAAATGGGCAAATCCTCCATGTGGTGCTAGAGCTGTACAGAACAACAGGCCCTTTGGCCCACCTTGTCAATGCAGACCAAGTTGGTATATTGGGCTAGTCCAATTTGCCTGCATTTGGTCCATATTCCTCTAAACCCTTCCTATCCATATATCTGTCCAAATGTATCAACTTCTGTAGCTTCCTCTGGCAACTCGTTCCAGATACAGACTACCCTCTGGGTGGAAAAGATTGCTCGTGAGGTCCCTCAACTCAATCCCCTCTCGCACTTTAAGCCTTGTCCCAGTTTTAGAATCCTCTACCCTGGGGAAAAAAGACTGTCGGCATCCCCTTTATCCGTGCCCCTCATGATCTTGTAAACTTCAATAAGGTCACCCCTCAGCCTCCTACGCTCCAAATAAAAATGTCCAAGCCTATCGAATCTCTCCCTGTAACCCAAGCCCAGGTATCATCCTGGCGAATCTCTTCTGCACCCTTTCCAACTTCATGGCATCCTTGGTGTGGCTGGGCAACCAGAACGGCACACAGTGCTCCAAGTGTGGTCTCACCAATGACTTGTACGGCTGTAACGAGGCATCCCCATCTTTGTATTCAAGACTCCTCCCAATGAAGGCAAGTGTGCCGAATACCGCCTTTTCCACCCTGTCTACCGGACTCTTCACTTGTGGAGAACCGTGCACCTGCACTCCATGAAGTCTGTCCTATATCTCTCTCTCTCCAGGACTCCTCCATTTACCGAGCAAGTCCTGCCCTACTTTGACATCCCAAAGTGCCACAGCTCACACTTGTCAGTCAAATTCTACCTGCTATTCCTGGGCCCATCTTCCCAACTGATATAGATCTTGTTGCAATCCCAGATATTCTTCAGCAAGCCAATGAGGAAGCCAGACAATGTATTGGTCAGCATTTGAGTAGGTGAGCAAGGATGTGTTGGTCCTGGTCGGATGGCATCTTGAACCTGTTTGCCTCTCTGGTCTCCCAAGCCCGGGGAATGGTACGCATGCATTGAGGGAGGTGTATCAACTGCTGGACCTGGAGAGGGTTCTGAGGAGGTTTACGAGAATGATCTCGAGGTTGAATGGGTTAACATATGATGTGCATTTGACGGAACTGGACCTAGACTCGCCGGAGTTTAGAAGAATGAGTGGGGACCTAATTGAAACTTACAGAATATTGAAAGGCTTGTCTGGAGTGGATGTGGCGAGGATGTTTCCACTAGCAGGATAGTCTTGGACCAGAGGTCATAGCCTCAGAATAAAATGACGTTCCTTTAGGAAGGAGATGAGGAGGACTGTTCTATGTTCCTCCTGCATGGCGTTTGGCTCAAGATTCCAGCACCTGCAGTTCCTTGTCTCCATAACTATTTATATATTTGTTCCCACCATGAAACATTTAGCAAGTCCTCAGCATGACAAGTAATCACTCTCCAGCTCGTGGCTAAAATATTTGCGTCCAAGGCCTGGATAGAGTGGATGTGGAGAGGATGTTTCCACTAGTGGGAGAGTCTAGGACCAGAGGGCACAGCCTCATAATTTAAGGACGTTCCTTTAGGAATTAGATGAGGAGGAATTTCTTTAGTCAGAGGATGGTGAATCTGTGGAATTCATTGCCATAGAAGGCGGTGGAGGCCATCAATTGATATTGTAAGATGGAGATAGAGATTTTTGATTAGTATGGGTGTCAGGGGTTTTGGGGAGAAAGCAGGAGAATGGGGTTGAGATGGGTCAACCATGATTGAATGGTGGAGTAGACTTGATGGGCCAAATGGCCTAATTCTGCTCTTATCACTTATGAAACTATTCTTGGAATAGCAGTCTGTATTTGAAAGAGATTAAGCCTGTTGAGTTGAGAATGAGAAATGATTTCAGTCAATGGCATGGCGTTTCCTTTTTGGGGGGTGAGGGTTCAGCTGTTTTTGGAGAGATGTGTTCTTCACCTTGTGGAATTCTCTACAGCAGGGCTGTTGATGCTTCATTGCACAGTGTTTGTCAGTTTGCACAGTTTTGGATCTCGAGGGATAATGGAATTCATACAGGAATGGTGCCAGGAGCAAAGTTCGACTAAAAGATGCAGCATGGAATCGGATCCTTTCACCAACCAAGTCCACGCCAACCATTGACCACCCGTCCACACTAGTTCTATTTTATTCATTTTTCTCATCCATTCCCTACGCACTAGGGACAATTTAGAGGCCAATTAACCTACAAACCCGCTCGACGGGGGATGAAAACCGGAACACCCGGAGGAATCCCGTCTGGTCACAGGGTGAACGTGCAAACTCCACGCAAATGCCACCCGAGGTCTGGATCGAACCCAGATCCCTGGCACCGAGGCAGCCGCTCTACCAGCTGTGCTGCCAGTGGTGCAGTTTTGGTTGCCCCATTACAGAAAGGATGCAAGTGAAGCCTATGGACAAGTTTACAGAGTGCTGCCTGGATGAGTAGGTATTAGCTGCAAGGAGGGATTGAACAAACTAGATGGTTTTCTCTGGGACGCTGGTGAGACCGGAAAAGTTTATAAAATTGAGGGGCATAGACGGGTTAAATCTTTTCCCAGGGCAGAAATGCCAAGTACCAGAGGGCATATATTTAAAGAGAATAAGGGGTAGTTTAATGGAGATGTGCAAGGAATGTCTTTGTCTGGAGCATGCTGTTGGAGAGAGGGGTGTTGGGGTGCAGGAAGCAGATGATCGGGATGTCTAGCAGCTATTTGGACAGGAACGTGAAAATGAAAGATCTAACCCTGTGGTATATAGATTGTTTGATCTATAAAAGTTGTGCCTTCCCCATACTAAATCTTTTTAAATTGTCATCGTAACTCTTCCTCCTCCACTGCGACTCTGAGCTCTTTCAATTGTGCTATCTCATGGGGCACAAGTTGATATAGTGCATGTTTATGAAAAAATGAGCGGAGATGTACACAAAGCAGTTTTGTATTTTGAAACACGCTGGCATTGAATGAGGTTGCTGTCTAAACAAACCTTATGCTGGTCACAACTATGTGTTCTCCAATCCTGGCACATCAAAATGATCACACAGGAAATAACCAGAGCTTATTGCACTTATTTAAATAGAGCCTTGTGAAACTCCAATCTTTTTGCCCATTTTGAGTTCAAATGCAGTGGCATTCATATTTAGAAACGCAATTTGGATTAAAAAACCTCGATCGAAGGGTTGTGAAGTTGGTGATATTTATTCCAACTACTTTATGTGCAGTCGATAATATAACATGTCATTTTGAAATGGTGATCTTCTCAAACTTGGATCGATCGTTGATGGTGTATCTTTTTAATAACATTGCTGTCCATGTTATTTTGTACACTAAACCTCAGAGCAGGAAGAACTAGGTGGGTCAGGCAGCATCTGTGGAACGAATGGTCAGATGACGTTTTGGGGTGAGAGCCTTCTTCAGACTGATCTCACCACACTTGCTGTCCAGCCTGCTGAGTTCCTCCAGCACTTTGTTTTGTGCAAGGTTCTAACATTTTGGGTGACATAGCTGGTAGAGCTGATGCCTCGGAGACCAGAGTTCGATCCTGACCTCGCGTGCTGTTTGTGAGGAGTTTGCTCATTCTCCCTGTGACCCCAAGAGCTTCCTCCTACATCCTGAAGATGTGCGGGTTTGTAGCTTAATTGGCCTCTGTAAATTGCCCCTAATGTGACGGGAGCGGATGAGAAAGTGGGACAACATAGAACTAGTATGAACGGGTGATCAATGATTGGCATGGACCCGATGGCCTGAAGAGCCTGTTTCTGCGTTGGATCTCTAAACTTAATCTGTAGGAACTGCAGATGCTAGTTTATACGGGAGATAAATACAAAATACTGGAGTAACTCGGCAGGACAGGCGGCATCTCCTGAGAGAAGGAATGGGTGACGTTTCGTGTCGAGACCCTTCTTCAGACCTAAATCTGCAGTTTCTAGTGCCTCTAATTCGACCACTAGGGGGAGCCCTTCACACTGAATGGTCATGTCGGCCATTTAGTTGCAGCAGAGGTACACGGTCAAGTATGATTCTGACAAAGATTGTGCTCAGTCTGGCAACTTTAATCACCATATCTTTGTGCCCTCAACTGGAGTGGTTCAACGGCCACCATTAACTGGTTGACCAAGGAACTGCAGATGCTGGAATCCTTGAGGAAAGCGCAAAGTGCTGGAGGAACTCGGCAGGTCAGGGAGCGTCTGTGGATGGAATGGACAGACAATGTTTTGGGTCGGCACCCTTCAGACTGATGGAGTAGGGGGGGAGAAAGCTGATAAAGAGAGGTGTAGGCTGGACAAAGCCTGGCGAGTGATGGGTGGATACAGGTGAGGGGGGGTGATTGGTAGACTGGTGGAGTAAGTGACTAAGGCTGGAGGGGAAACTGAGACAAAAGGCTGTCACAGGTGGAGTGAAATGTAAAGCCAGAGGGAAGGATATGGATGCATGCATGGGGGGGGGGGGGGGGGGGAATACGAGAAATGGGAAACTCTGAGATGGGCAGTGAGTATACACAGCAGGGTGAAGATGGAGGGGACGATGAGTGGAAAGGGGCAGGGAAAAGGAAGAGGGTGTTGGTATGACTTGATATCGGAATGTCCTGTCCTTATCATCGGGCTGTAAGCTGCCTAAGTGGAATATCTTCAGCTGGTTGCTCGGTAATCTTCCTGACTTTGAGGGCTTGAATGAAATGAGCCTAGCTGTTCATTATATCGCTTTATCGGACTGGAAGATGTCAACTCACCGGGTCATGAACAAATCTGCTCGGGCGAAGACTGTGTTCACACCTTTATTGCGACTGACTTTTCCAGGCCTGTACCGAGATTGTAGAGCAGCAGCAGCAGCACCACGCGATCATAGCCTACGTTCCTCTCTGGCTCACATACCACGGCAGTGGTCGGGTGCATACAATTCCCTGTATTGCATCCTAAGAATTGTTCAAAACTGTTGGAAGAGGTCCCAGGCCCATCTATGGACATGATGATTGGCATTAAGAGCAGCCTGATGGCAGAGTCATGGGATCATGGAGGCTTACTGTATAACCCAACTACTCCATGTTGACCAAGAGGCTCATCTGCGCTGGTCCACCTCCCTCCATTTGGCCCATATCCCTCCAAACCTTCCTTATCCATGCACCCGTCCAAGTGTCTTTTAGATGTTGTTCTAGTGCCCGTCTCAACTGCCTCCTGTGCTTTGTCATTGCTCGTGTTCACGCATGTCATTGTCATGTTCACTGTGAGTGAGTGTTTGTGTTGCTGCTGTTGCGATCCTGGTGCCTGTACAACCTTTGATCCCAAGTTGGGATTTGGGATGTGGGTGACTCGCCACACTTCCAATCCATCGAGTCTCAAGCTAAGTTAGAAACTTACCAAAATGCTCTTGAAAACAACGCCCAGTCTGTTCCTCTGTGAAATCATTGCTGTAGATATGATCTTGTTGGATCATCATATTGCCTAAGAATTTTTTTTTTTCCCCCCACCCCTTTTTCTCATCTTCCCTCCCCTGTGCATCTTGGACACGGGAGGATTCACTGCCATCCGGAATTTGGGAATTGTCCAATATGCAAAGGCACAAATAACTTGATGATCTTCAGATAATTGAACAGAACCTTTCTGTATGACTATAAAGCCTCGAATCTATTTCTAAAATATGTTCCCAAATGGCCAATTTACCACGTACCATGAATCTGTCGGCTTTATTTGTAGTGTTATGAATGTGGAACCCACCCCAGTTGATGTCGGTATTGAAAGGTTATTTAGTGCTGCAATATCTTCAGACTTGTGCTTTTGTGTTTATCTTAAACACCACACGTACTCTTCTTGTCTCTTCTTGCCTCTCTAATTCTATTCTTCGAACAATTGCAGGGAAGTAACATGCTTAGCATATGAGTGTTCGGAGTGTTGTAGTGCCGATGGATCTGGGTGCAGGTACATAGTTCCCTGAAAATGCCATCACAGGTACGTAGGATGGCCAAGAAGGCTTTTGGTACATTGGTCCATCAGAATATTGAGTATAGGAAAGAAAAACACCAAATGCTGGAGTAACTCAGCAGGTCAGGCAGCATGTTGCTCTAGAGAGTATGGGTACGTAATGGGCATTATGTTACGGTTGTACAAGATGTTGGTGAGGGTCCATTTGGAGTAGCGTTTAATTTTGGTCACTCTGCTTTCATTGAACTGGTAAGAGAGCAGAGAAGACTTGCGAGGATGTTGCCAGGACTTTGAGGACATGAGCTATAGGAAGATCTTGGGCAGACGAGGAATCTATTCCTTTGAGCTCAAGAGGCTGGGGGAATCTTAGAAGTATATCAAATAATGAGGGGAATAGATAGGGTACATTCACTTGATGTAGCTTAGTGGGAGTTAGATCTCAGACTGCAACAAGTCAGAGAAGCAAGCCCTTTGGCCCAACTCACACATGCTGACCAAGATGCCCCATCTACTTAGCTTCAATATTTTCAGCTGGTTGCTCAGTAGTCTTCCTGACTTCAAGGGCTTGAATGAAATGGGCCTCGCTGTTCGTTTTTACGCTTTATCTCACTCTAAGACGTCAACTCACCGGGTCGTGAACAAATCTGCTCGCGCATTGACTGTCTTCAATCTAATGCTCACCTCTTTATTGCGACTGATCTTTAAGTCCTGTACCAAGATTGCAGAGCAGCAGCATCGCGCGATCATCGCCAACGTTCCTCCCTGGCTCCCCTTCCACTGTCTTTTACCCAGGGTCAGGGAATTGAGAACCAGAGCGCACAGGTTTCAGGCGAGTGGGGAAAGATTTAATAGAAGCATGGGGCAGTTTTCAGAGAGTGGTGCGCATATGGAACGAGCTGCCGGAGGAGGTAGTTGAAGCAGGTGCAATAACATTTAAGACATTTGGGTAGAACAGGTTTGGAGACTTCTGGGTCAAATAGGTATAAATGGAGCTTGTGTAGATGGGGCATCTTGGTCAGCATGTACGAGTTGGGCCGAAGGGCTTGTTTCTGTGCTCTGTCTCTGACTTGCATTCTGAGATCTAACTCCCACCAAGCTACATTTGTTGGATTTCATCGTGAAGCTGGTGTTTTGATGTTGATTTGCTTTTTCATGTGAAGTGCTAAAAAAATGAATCTGAGTATCCAAGGTCTGTTTTGGGTTTCTTGAATCCAAGATCTGTTCTGGGTTTCTCCAAATAGAATTTATGGACTTCCGGCTTAAGTATTTCATGTAGGTCAAAGCAGGGAACTGCAAATGTTGGTTTACAAAAATAGACAATGTTGGAGTAACTCGGTGGGATCAGGCAGCATCTGTGGAGAACATAGATAGCTGACGTCTCGGATCGGGTCCTTCTTTAGACTTCGAAACATAGAAATTAGGTGCAGGAGTAGGCCATTCGGCCCTTCGAGCCTGCACCGCCATTCAATATGATCATGGCTGATCATCCAACTCAGTATCCCGTACCTGCCTTCTCTCCATACCGCCTGATCCCCTTAGCCACAAGGGCCACATATTTAACTCCCTCTTAAATATAGCCAATGAACTGGCCTCAACTACCCTCTGTGGCAGAGAGTTCCAGAGACCCACCACTCTCTGTGTGAAAAAAGTTCTTCTCAACTCGGTCCTAAAGGATTTCCCCCTTATCCTTAAGCTGTGACCCCTTGTCCTGGACCTCCCCAACTTCGGGAACAATCTTCCTGCATCTAGCCTGTCCAACCCCTTAAGAATTTTGTAAGTTTCTATAAGATCCCCTCTCAATCTCCTAAATTCTAGAGAGTATAAACCGAGTTTATGCAGTCTTTGTTCATAAGACAGTCCTGACATCCCAGGAATCAGTCTGGTTAACCTTCTCTGCACTCCCTCTATGGCAATAATGTCCTTCCTCAGATTTGGTTTACCACTTACTCTACTTGTTTACCAAGTAGGCAATTTTGATTAAACCCAAGAATGAGATAAATGGGTCCGAAGTTATTCTCTACATTTTGAGTGATTTGTCATTGGATTTTCATGAAGTGTAAATAAAAATGTGTGGGGAATCAGTTTCACACCCTTTATGAGGAGAAAAATCAATTACATTTTACCCAGGAAAACCTCACTAGGATTGGGGTATATCTTGCACTTGGGATTTAGTTCAATGTTACTTTTTGCTTTCAGTCATCTAATTGGTTCAATAGTTTAATTTGAAGTAATTCATTTTGTTGAGCACTGGAGTGAAGTTTCAGCAAATAACCCTGCAGATATCCAAGCGATCTCAAACAAGTTTGAGAAAGAACTGCAGATGCTAGAGAAATCGAAGGTAGACAAAAATGCTGGAGAAACTCAGCGGGTGCGGCTGCATCTATGGAGCGAAGGATTAGGTGACATTTCGACCCGAAACGTCACCTATTCCGTCGCTCCATAGATGCTGTCTCACCCGCTGAGTTTCTCCAGCATTTTTGTCTACCTTCAAACAAGTTTGAAGTTCCTTGCTTTCTTGCTGTTGGATTTTTCTCTTTGAAATAGTGGACCGGATGTTATAGATCTATATGTTATTTTTGCGTGCAGGGAGTCAAACTCCTCCAGTTGAAGGGGGCAGATCATGCTCGAGGTGTTGCCTCTCTGCTGTTGCATCCAGCGCTCTCATCATTATTCTTTCTCAACTGGAGCACTAGAGGCCGAGGGGTTGTCTTACATGGGTGTATGAAGGCGTTGGTTCGATGGTTGGTTTGGTTGCACAAATGCCTTTGGTTTTGCACCATCATGATTACCTAGTGTAGGGATTATTGGTGGTGCATTGATATCTGTGCACAGTGTTTACAGGTCTGTTAAGTTGCAGCAAGCAAACATTTTATGGTTCTGTGGTCGGTTAGTATTACCATTTTGGCTCATGGATACAATAGGCTTTCCTCCTCTCCCCATGCCACAAGTTTAAGGCAGGCCGGAGCTCATCATGAGGACCAACATTTGTTTCGATTGTTTCAAGAAATAATTACAAGGCTGGTTCATGAGGAGGTTACGGTCAAACAGCCCGGAAACTGGCCCTTCAGCCCAACTCGATGCTGACCACAATGCCCCATCTCAGCCAGACCCATTGCCCTACCCTTACCCCCCCCCCCCACTGAATTTGGTCCATATTCCTTGTAACCCTTCCTATTCTTGTACCCGTACAAATGTCTTTTAAATGTTGTTATTGTACCTGCCTCAACTAATTAATTCAGCAGCTCATTCCGTATAAGTATCTGGAAACATAGTCTGCCCCTTGGCTTCGTATTAAATCTTTTCCTTCTCGCCTTAAACTTATACCCTCTAGTTCTTGATTTCCCCTATCATGGGGGTAAAGGACTCCTTGCATTAACCCTATCTATCTATTCCCTCGTGCTTTTATACACCTTTAAGGTCACCCCACTGCCTCTTATACTCCAAGGAATAAAGTCCTAGGCTGCCCATCCTCTGTAGCTCAGGCCCATGAGTCCTGGCAACATCCTCGTAAATCTTCACTGCACTCTTCCCAGTTTAATGGCATCCTTCCTATAACAGGGGGACAAAAACTGGATACAATACTCCAAATGGGGTTTCACCAACGTCTTGTACACCTATAAAATAACATCCCAACTGGTCCCAAGAAATCATCCCAACTCGAACCATGACTTTTTTTGCATTTTGTATAGAAATAGAATGCAGATCTGGTATCCAAATGTTGTTCAGACATTGGGATTATGTTGCCACCATATTATAAACACAGCGGGTGCGTGAGAGAGCCCGGAATGAAGGCGAGGAGCCAGGCAAGTTCTGTAGAGGCACAGTACTCTCCGCTTCAGTGGGAGACTGAAGACTGGTCTTGCACCAGAATTCCCTGCTCTTGTCTTCGTAGCTGGAAGCCGCACCCCCGACCTGTCCAACAAGTGCCAAGCGGGATGAACCAGGGAGAGGCCTACTCTCCACGAACCGCCACAACAGTTGGTTTTTCACCTTTCTCTAGATAGTGTATTGCATTCAGTGGCATGGAAAAAATGCCTGCAAGGAGTGCGTATCATTGTATTGGTTTGATTACTTTCACTAATTCAAGTGTATGATTGAGTCTGTATGTTTCGATATATTTGAGATTCCTTCTGCATGTGCTGACCTGGTAACTGTTCCTCTCGCATTTCAATAGCAGGATATTACTTTGCAGTACACTCGAGCAAACTCTCGACTATTGTAGATTTTTGCTTTTAAAGGTGGTCACTAACATTGCACCTGTTTGCAGGAAGTTGCACGATTTTTCGACACCAAGCACAAAGATCACTACAAAGTTTACAACCTCTGCAGTGAGTATGTTTCCTGAAGAAGAATGTTTGGTAAAAGGGATTTGATCTCGCCAGTGGTACGTGGAGTGGAATGGGAGAGATTGAGGGGGGAGAGGAACAATTTTGTGCTTGCTTAAAACCAAACTATAAGGAGTCTCGAGTGATGGCCCAGGAATATTGACCTAGTTTACAATGTGCTGATATAATATGTTTGATGTTTGAAGACCACTTAATGGTAGGAAGCAAACATGTTTTTCGGTCATGTCATTGTTGTACAGGATGGAAACAGGCCCTTCGGCCTAACTTGCCCGCACAGATCAAGATGCTCCATCTCCACTAGTCCATGTAAAAATTGTCCTTAGTTGGTGTAGGATGTGTGGGGATCTCTGGTCGACGCGGACTCGGTGGACCGAAGGGCCTGTTTCCGTGCTGTATCTCTAAACTAACCTAAACCTGCCCGTGTTTGGCCCATATCCTTCAAAGCCTATCCTGGGTTCAGTTCTCTGCACATTCCAGGGGCTCGCTACTTTTTGAATACCAACTTGCCCCACACATCTCCTTTGAACTTTGTCCCTCTCGCTGGGCAGCGCAGAAGTATTGCTACCTTGGAGTGCCCGAGACCCCGGTTCGATCCTGACTACCAGTGCTTTCTGTGCGAAGTTTGTACGTTCTCCCTGTGACCGCCTGGGTTTCCTCCGGGTGATCTGGCTTCCTCCCACATCCCAAATACATGCATGTGTGTAGGTTAATTGGCTTCTAGTGTGTAGGATAGAACTAGTGTATGGGTGATGGTCGGCACGGTCTCGGTGGGCCAAAGGGCCTGTTTCGTTGCTGTATCATTAAACAAAAAGTTTAAAGCTACTATCCCCTTTAAAAAAAAATTAATTAAACTATGTAATAAATTTAGAATATCATCAAAAGATTGCTAACGTTTAAAATAACATTGAATTAAATTAGGCAATCAGGCCTTTAAACATCATATGCAGCTTATAGGATACCCACCATAGACTCCAACAGCAAGGGTTGAGATTTTTACAGGTTCCTTGTCTACAAAAAACCCTGCCCTATACCTCTTTGGGCGGCATGGTGACACAGAGGTAAAGTTGCTGCCTCACAGCACTAGAGATCTGTGTTCGGTCCCGACTGCAGTGCTGTCTGTACGGAGTTTGCGTGTTCTCCCTGTCAGGGCCGGCCTTAGGAGATCCAGGGCCCAATTGGGAACAATTGTGGTGAGCCCCAGGTTCTCAGCCAAGGTCTGTAGAATCATAGAATTACAAATAAAGTCTATTATAGACTTTATATCTCTACGGCAGAATGGAAAGCAATCAAAATGTGCGCTTAAAAAGTTCCTGCGAGTTAATGGACCAAACAGATCTAAGCTACATTTTAATATAAAATTACATACATGTAAGCCCACAAGTTACAAACAAAATGTGTAGATCACCTCTGAAAAGTACATAGTTACAATACCACTTGTTTTAGTGACTGTGAAATGAAAAAAAAAAAAAAAAAAATTAACTAGATCCTGGAAAACCAATAACTATTGGCGAAACACCAGTCCAGGCATTAAATGTTGGGATTCAGCCCCATCCTACCCTTTGGGCTTCTACCCCATCCTAACTTAGTTGTGTGTGTGTGTGTTAGTTGTCTGTGTGTTATATGTGTGTGTGTGTGTGGGAAGGAGAGAAGGGAAACGAGAGGAAGGAAGAAGGGGGGAGAGAAGGGAAAGAGGGGGCCGGCAGTGGGAGCGGATGCTGGGGTCCAGGTGGACGGGTGTGAGCTGAGGCCAAGGTTTGTAAACGTTGCTCCAACCCTCGGCCCGGCCCTCCCTGTATTGTTCACCGCGTCTCCCCGGGGAAAGAGAAGGGGTGGAGCCAGGGCTGTGTGCGTGAAGCACGGTGACTGGAGGGGCAGGAGCGCTGCCCCGGGACTGTGAGGGAACGACACACCTCCCCCTCTCCCCTTCTCCATTCACACCCCCTCCGCATCTACCCCTTTCTTCCCCTCCACCTCTCTACTCTCTCTCCACCCCTCTCTCTCCCCTCCACCTGGGATAGATCTTCCCGAGCCGAGAGTACATTGCTCCAAAGCAAAGCTGACAGATTAAAGGAAAGACACAAAATGCTGCCGGTCGGGGCGGCATTTCTGGACAAAAGGAATAGGTGACATTTCGGGTCGGAGACCATCTTCAGACTGAGTCAGGGAAAAGAGGAACTGAACCCACCCCCCCCCCACCCCCCCCCCCCCCCCCCCCCCTTCCTCGGACACAGAGCGATCGCCACCCCCCTTTCCTTTTGGTAGCCATCGGGTTTTTATCCTTCAGAAAAATCCTTCAGGTTTTTTTATTTTCCCCCTTACCATTCCCGTACTTTTTCACTAGCTGCCATGACCCGTTTGATGTCATCCTTCGCCCTGCTCCTCAAAGCTGCTCCTGGTCTCTGCCCGCACCGAGCTGCCGGACACGCTGTGTGTGTGTTTGTGTGTTTGTTTGGCGGAGACTGAGGGGAGAAGAGCCGGCACCAAGAGCGAGCGAACGTGCGGACAGACGGACAAAATCAACGCTGGTTCATGCCTCTCGCAGAGTTGATTATTCTAGTGCGGGGCCCAATTGGTCGAATCAGCTTAAGGCCGGCCCTGCTCCCTTGTGACTGTGGGTTTTTTTTCTGGGTGCTCCGGTTCCTTCCCACACTCCAAAGCCGTACAGGTTTGTAGGTTAATTGGCTTTGGTAAAATTGTAAATGATCCCTAGTGTGTGGGATAATGTTAATGTACGGGGTGATTGCTGGTCGGCGCAGACTCAGTGGGCCGAAGGGCCTGTTTCACGCTGTATCTCTAAAGTCACCAAAGATGGCCGTTGGTGGTGATTTGCCATCATTTTGTCAGCATCTCCCCACAAACGCCACATCGCATCTCTGAAGTAGTGATATTCCTGCAACATACTGGGTTAATTTTGTAGAGCTTCTTACCCGCCCTTGTAGAGCCACTCTCTGATCGATAGCTCCCCTATTCACAGCGGTGACGTATAATCGTGGGGTAAATTCATAAGGTATAGGCGAGAATTAGGCCTTTCTGTTGATCAAGTCTACTCTGCCATTCATTCATGGATGATCTATCTATTCCCTCGACCCCATTCTCGTGCCTTGGCCCCATAACCCTTGACACCCTTGCCAATCAAGAACTGTCAACCTCAGCCTTTGCTTTGGCCTCCACAGCCATCTGGGGCCATGAATTCCACAGATTCACCGCCCTCCGCCTAAGGAAATTCTTTCTAAAGATATATGTCCTTTTATTCTGAGGCTGTGCCTTCTGGTCCTAGACTCTTACTAGTGGAACCATTCACTCTATCCAGGCCTTTCACCATTCGGTAAGCTGCAATGAGGTCCCCCCTCCACCCTCAATCCCCTCGAATTGAAACGCCAACAAACACAGGCTTGACTCTCTCGCCCGCATCCTGAGAAATATTTTTAAGCAAAATAGAATGGCTGCTTTGATAGTGCTGAGAAATGAAAGGTTACTTTTGGACGGCTCAGTGTTGTCAGGATGAACTGTTTGGTGTAATAACTTTCTGGTTTGATCACAAATAAAATAAACACACGGTAAACAAAATTACAGTTAAAACTCCAATTTTAATACACAATAGGATATCGAAGCAATTTAACTCTTGTCACTGTATGTTCTTATCTTGGTGTTTCTTGTTAAGTGCACTTTAATTTGGTTTTAAGTTTCTTAAGCTTATTTGATGCTTTGGGTTTTGTAGAACAGTGCAGGAGCAGGCCCTTCTGCCCACCATGTCCATGCTGGACATGATGCCAAGTTATTCTGTCTGCCTGTACACGACCCATATCCCGTAATTTCCTGCCTACCAATCTTGCGTAAAAGTATTTTCTTGTACCCTTATCGTATCTGCTTCTCCCCCTCTTGTAAGTGACTTGCCCAAATCTCCATAAGTGACATTACAGTGCATTCAGAAAGTATTCAGACCCCTTCACTTTTTCTACATTTTGCTATGCTACAGCCTTATTCTAAAATGGATTAAATATTTTTTTTATCATCCATCTACACACAATACCACTTTTTTTTAAAGTGAAAATGGTGTTTAGAAAATTTTTGCAAAGTAATTAAAAATAAATAACTAAAATATCACATTTACATAAGTATTCAGACCCTTTACACAGTACTTTGTTGAGGCACCTTTGGCAGCGATTACAGCCTCAAGTCTTCTTGGGTATGATGCTACAAGCTTGGCACACCTGTACTTGGGTAATTTCTCCCATTCTTCCCTGCTGATCCTCTCAAGCTCTGTCAGGTTGGATGGGGAGCATCAATGCACAGCTATTTTCAGGTCCCTCCAGAGATGTTCGATCGGGCTCTGGCTGGGCCACTCAAGGACATTCACAGACTTGTCACAAAGCCACTCCTGTGTTGTCTTGGCTGTGTGCTTAGGGTCGTTGTCCTGTTGGAAGGTGAACCTCCACCCCAGTCTGAGGTCCAGAACGCTCTGGAGCAGGTTTTCATCAAGGATCTCTCTGTACTTTGCTCTATTCATCTGTCCCTCGAATCTGACTAGTCTCCCAGTTCCTGGCACTGAAGCACATCCCCAGAGCATGATGCTGCCACCACCATGATTCACCGTAGGTATGGTATTGGCCAGGTGATGAGCGGTGCCTGGTTTCCTCCAGACGTGATGCTTGGCATTCAGGCCAAATAATTCAATCTTGGTTTTATCAGATCTCATGCCTTTTGGCAAACTCCAAGCGGGCTGTTATGTGCCTTTTACAAAGGAGTAGCTTCCGTCTGGCCACTCTACCATAAACGCCTGATTGGTGGAGTCCTGCAGATATAGTTCTTCTGGAAAGTTCTCCCATCTCCACATAGGAACTCTGGAGCTCTGTCAGAGTGACCATCGGGTTCTTGGTCACCTCCCTGACCAAGGCCCTTCTCCCCCATTGCTCAGTTTGGCCGGGCGGCCAGCTCTACGAAGAGTCCTGGTGGTTCCGAAGTTCTTCCATATAAGAATGACGGAGGCCACTGTGCTCTTTGCGACCTGCAATGCTGCAGAAATTGTTTTATACCCTTCCCCAGATCTGTGTCTCGACACAATCCTGTCTCGGAGGTCTACGGACAATTCCTTTGTCTTCATGGCTTGGTTTTTGCTCTGACATGCACTGTGGGACCTTATATAGACAGGTGTGTGCCTTTCCAAATCATGTCCAATCAATTTAATTAACCACTGGTGGACTCCAATCAAATTGTAGAAACATCTCCAGGATAATCAATGGAAACAGGATGAAGCTAAACTCAATTTTGAGTGTCACAGCAAAGGGTCTGAATACTTATGTAAATATGATATTTCAGTTATTTTTAATTACTTTGCAAAAATGTCTAAACACTTTCGTTTCTTCATTCTGGGGTATTGTGTGTAGATTGATGATAAAAAATAAATAATAATCCATTTTAAAATAAGGTTGTAACATAACAAAATGTGGAAAAACTGAAGGGGTCTGAATACTTTCTGAATTACCATCACAAACATTTTGTAGTTCAGATACTCATCATGGAGTCCTGCAGCATTGAAACAGGCCCATCTGACCAACTTGTCCATCTGCCCAAGGTGCCCCATCTAAGCCAGCCCTCTTTGCTGCGTTGGGCCCATAGCCCTCTAAACCATTCCCATCCATGTACCTGTCTTCTGTTAAGAGACCAAGAATGGGGTGGCTGAAAACGTTCCACTTCTACTAAAACAGAACCCTTGTCAATTGTCACTTTTAAACTACAGAATCATCAGCTGCACAAAATTTAGTTTGAGGGAGAAAGGGGTGGGGGAGGGATTTGAAAGGAGGGATGAGATGAAATGATTAATCTTGTGGTTATATACGCACCATTACATTTCTAGTAATCCTCTCGTGTTTGTCCGATAAAATGGAGAAACGCATTGGGTTGAAGCCAAGTGATCCAGTTGCCTCTTAAAGCTGATCAGATGATGGCCATTTGCAATATTGCAAATTCCACTTCATCAATCTTTGTCCAAAGTGTCTTGTGCATTTGTGTTTACTGCCCCTTACTTATTGTGATGCAAAGTTGTGCAGCGTTTGACTCGAGTGACTCTAAATTCTGTGAAGTTCTTCTTTGCATCTTAAATTTTAATGATATAAAAAAAATAATTAGCGTTAATCAATGGCTGCTGTCCTGGTTTAATTTGAGTCGTAGTCGTACAGCGGGGAAACGGGCTCTTTGGCCCAACCCGTTCACGCCGACCAAGATGCCCCATCTAGTCTAATCCCGTTTGGCCCATGTCCCTCTAAACATTTCCTTTCCATCTACCTGTCCAAATGTCTTTTAAATATTGTTGTGCCTGCCTCAACAACCTCCTCTGTCTGGCCTCTCATTCCATATGCCCGCCACCCTCTGTGTAAAAGTTGCCTCTCGGGTTCCTATTAAATCTTTCCCCTCTTGCCTGAAACCTACATCCTGCTGGTTCTTGATTCCCCTACCCTGGGTGAAAGTGTGCATTCACCCTATTTAATCCCCCTCGTGATTTTGTCGACCTCTAAGATAACCCTTACACTCCAAGTAATAAAGTCCGAGCCCACCTTAGACCTGTGCTCTCTGGTTGATGTCTGCCCTGAGCTGGGATGAGTGTAGTGTCTGACAGTATGTGATTGTAACGCGCTGTTTCTGTGACAGGTGAGAAGGGCTACAACCCAAGATTCTTCCATTACAGAGTGGAGCGGGTGTTTATTGACGACCACAATGTACCAGCTCTGGAGTAAGTACCTTTTTGTCTCTAAGGTGAATGACCAACCTTGCATTGCTGTCTTGTGCAAACATTGAAATGTTGTAATGTTTTATATATATCAGGGACATGCTGAAATTTACGGCGAATGTTCGGGATTGGATGGCAGCTGATGAGAAAAATGTAATAGCAATTCATTGCAAAGGTGGTAAAGGTAGGAGATTTTCTAGTTTTAATAGTTGACTTTTGCGTGTAAATTCGGATCATTTTACTTTGGGTAATCAAATTGAAAAGTTAATGGATTAATCTCAAATTTAAAAAGAGGTGGAGACTGCATTGACAAGTCTCTGTTCAAGAGCCTTCCTTTGCAGTGGGAAGGATAAGGGGAGGAACCCGGTTAGTGCCCCCGGGACACAAAAGTGGACGGGCAAGGAGAGGCATGGCAGTTCGTGGGAACGACTCCAGTATATCGAGCGTGTGGGCTGACTGGACTTTGCACTGAAAAATAGCGCCAAACATAGCGGCACTTGCATGTGTAATATCTGCAAACCAAAGTTCACTGCAGTTGCAGATGTGACAAATGGACTATATTAATCAACTCTAGCAATGGAGGGGTTGAGGAAATGGCCTCCAATCTGTCTGGTGCAGGTCGCAGTGCGGGACTTGGTGCCACCTTGAGGTCAAATGGGAGATGTCCACCTCTGCTCGTGGATCATTTGACATGGTAAAAGTAATGGGACATGCTGGGAATCTCAGCAGGCCGGGCAGCGTCTGCTTACAGATAGACGGTCTTTGGTCTGAAACCCTTCACCCATGGGAAAGAGAAATGCAAAACAAAGCGGTGCTGAGGTAACTCAATGGGTCAGGCAGTATCTCTGGAGAACATGGGCAAGTGACGTTTTGGGTCTGGGCCCCATCCTCAGACTGGTATTGAACAGGTATGCAGGTTGTGCTTCAGTTGGGGACAAGGTGGCGGAATGTGTTGAACAAAGGCAATGTCTGTGGTACGGTGAGTGAGATTACTGTGAGATTATCGTCACGTGGACTGAGGTACAGTGAAAAGCTTTATGAGCTATCCTGTAAAAATCAAACCACTGCCAGCACAATAGGTAGTGGTGCAAGGAGAGAACCCAGAATAGATTGCAACGTTGCAGCTGAAGACCAAACTAGTGCGAGGTCTGTAATGATATAGAATGGAGGATCGGAGGCGCCACGATAGAGCTGCTCCCTCGCAGCGCCGGAGACCCGGGTCCGGTCCTGACTACGGGTGCTGTCTGTACGGAGTTTGAACGTTCTCCCTGTGACTGCGTGGGTTTTCTCCCGTCCCGCTGAGCCTCTCCAGCATTTTGGATCTACCTTGAGTTTTCACTTCCCACACTCCAAAGATGTACGTGTTTGTAAGTGAATTTGCTTTTGTAAATTGTTCCAAGTGTGTGTAGGATCGTGCAAGTGTAGGGGTGATCGCTGGTCGGGGTGGGCTGAGGTTCCTGTTTCCGTACTGAGAACAGAGGGGGAAAGGATGGGGATATCGTGAGTATTGGGAATGGATTTATGTGCATTTATGTGGCTGTGAAGAAAGCTAATGGAATGTTGGCCTTCATAACAAGAGGATTTCAGTACAGGAGTAAAGAGGTTCTTCTGCAGTTGTACAGGGCTCTGGTGAGACCACATCTGGAGTATTGTGTCCAGTTTTGGTCTCCTAATTTGAGGAAGGACATCGTTGTGATTGAGGCAGTGCAGCTTAGGTTCACGAGATTGGTCCCTGGGATGGCGGGACTGTCATATGAGGAAAGATTAAAAAGACTAGGCTTGTATTCATTGGAGTTTAGAAGGATATAGAAATGTATTCAAAGGGCTGGACAAGCTAGATGCAGGAAAAATGTTCCCAATGTTGGGCGAGTCCAAAACCAGGGGCCACAGTCTTAGAATAAAGGGGAGGTCATTTAAGACTGAGGTGAGAAACTTTTTCACCCAGAGAGTTGTGAATTTGTGGAATTCCCTGCCACAGAGGGCAGTGGAGGCCAAATCGCTGGATGGATTTAAGAGAGAGTTAGATAGAGCTCTAGGGGCTAGTGGAATCAAGGGATATGGGGAGAAGGCAGGCACGAATTATTGATTGGGGACGATCAGCCATGATCACAATGAATGGCGGTGCTAGCTCGAAGGGCCGAATGGCCTCCTCCAGCACCTATTTTCTATGTGGAACAAGAAATCCTGAACATAAATAGAAAATGCTGGGGGGGAATAACAAAACCGGCCTATCAGCATTTTGTGGAAAAATGGTTCACCGTTGGTCTGACCAGCATACAAGGAATCACAGATGCTGGTTTACAAAAAGGCAGTGTAAGTCGGGCAGTATCTCTGGAGCCTTGAAGAAAGGTCCTGACCTGAACCTTCGTCTGTCCATTCCTTCCACGGATGCTGCCTGACCCGCTGAGTTACTCCCGCACTTCATGTCTGCACAGCTTTTCTATCACTTTGCGTTTGGCTTCCGTTTCCCAGTAACTGCAGTTTAAAAAATTCTAATTTGCTTTGAAGAGCGGATCAACCTGCAACTGGAGATGTGAAACGGATCTCCTGCGAGATGTGGCTTTTATCCTTTTACCCCACTGTCCTTTCAGTTCAATCATAGCTCATGTCATTGAAAAAACATTCTGGAAATCTGAAATGAGAACCAAATATATGGGAAAAAATTCAGCAGATCTGGCAGTATCTCTGTGTGTGTGTATGTGTTAAAATTTTGGGTCGGGCTTTTTTTAATCAGAATTATTGTGCCGCAAGGTACTGAAACATGGCTGCACTGTGAGCTTTGGTCATTTTGTCCACTCGTATGTTTGTAACAAAACCATGGCGTGGAAAAGCATCTCCCATCTTCATCCGTGAATGCTGCTACAAATTGTCGTTAATCTGGCCCCAAGGAAAATTGGAGGGGGAAAGAAGAACAGGTTAAAAGCGGGAGCATTGGTGTTTGTTGAGTGCAAGGTGCCGGCATCAGGTTGAGTAATGTCGGAATTCTGCACAGCTCCTATGTCCAGGGATGCAGTATTGAAACGGGGAACCAGAGGGGGAGATGAACTGTGCGGTCATTGATGGAACGATTATGAGTAGATTACATGAAACTATGTGCCAGCTGGATTTATTTTTGGGAGGGGTGCGTGATTAGCTTGACAGTGAGTGGGGTTTCTTTTAGTGGGTGGGGGTCGAGAGGTGTTTGATAGTATAAATACCATTAGTTGGGGTTTGAAGATCTCTTCGTTGTGAAGTGTAATCTCACTAAGTGGTGGAGGCAGGATCGATTTAACATTTAAAAGTAAAGTGGATAGGTATATGGACGGGAAGGGAATGGAGGGGTATGGTCTGAGTGCAGGTAGATGGGACTAGGGGAAAATAAATGGTCGGCACGGACTGGAAGGGCCGAGAAGGCCTGTTTCCGTGCTGTAATTGTTATATGGTTATGTGCTAGCACGGGTCAGCTGACCGGATAATTAAAGTGCCGGAAGGAACTGCAGAGGCTGATTTAAATCGAAGATGGACACAAAAAGCTGGAGTAACTCATCGGGACAGGCAGCATCTGTGGAGAGAAGGAAGGTCGAGACCCTTCTTCAGACTAGTTGGGGGAAACGAGATATAGACGATGATGTAGAGAGAGAAAGAACAATGAATGAAAGATGTGCCAAAAAGTAGCGATGATAAAGGAAACGAGCCATTGTTAAGGGCCTGTCCCACTTGACGGCTGCCGGCATCATTGACCGGCGTATTGACCGACATATTGACCGATGTATCGGGGTCCCGAAAGATTTTGAACATTTAAAAATCCAGCAGCAACAAAAAAAATGTTGCGACACTTGAGGAAGCAGCGCGTGGCAATACGTCGTCATGCCGCAACTTTGGTGACCTGATACGTCAGCAAATGATGCCGGCAGTCGGCGAAAAAAATCGGCGAGTGTGACAGGCCCTTAAGTTGTTGTTAGGTGAAAACGAGAGGCCGGTGTGACTTGGGTGGGAGAAAGGGAGGGGGGGGGGGGGGGGGGGGGGGGAATGCTGGGGTTACTTGAAGTTGAAAAAATCAATATCATGCCACTGGGTTGTCAGCTGCCCAAGCGAGATATGAGGTGCTGTTCCTCCAATTTGCATTTAGCCTCGCTCTGACAATGGAGGATACCTAGGACAGAAAGGTCAGTGTGGGAGTGGGAATGGGAAGGAGAATTCAAGTGTTTAGCAACCGGGAGATCAGGTAGGTTCAGGCGGACTGAGCATCTAAAATGGTCTACGTTGGTCAAAACTTGTAACCACAAGAAACTTGCCTTCAGTTCCACTTAAAATTCAAAATGTCCTGGGTGAGCAGCTTATTGATAATGTCCAAATCCCCTCCAAATTAAAATCTAAAGACATCAAGATGAGTCCCCATCAATTGAACAGTCCCTCTGTCACACAAATGGCAATCTAGATTCTCTCTGGTCAGGTTGAAACATGGTAATGGCACTACCTGTAGAAGACTACAAGGGATGTCTGTCATGATCTACAGGCCATGCTTTTGTCCAACCCAAGATCTTCAATCCATTGATCATGGTGGCACAGCAGTCTTGCAGTGTTGCTGCCTTGCAGTGCCACAGACCCAGGTTTGATCCTGTGTTACCAGTGCTGTCTGTACGGAGTTTGTACGCTCTCCTTGTGACCGCGTGGGTTTTCTCCAGGTGCTCCGGTTTCCTCCCACATTCCAAGGACGTGCAGGTTTGTAGGTTAATTGGCTTTGGTAAAATTGTAAATTCTCCCTAGAATATAGGATGGTGCTCGTGCATGGCGTGATCGCTGGGCGACGCAGACTTAGTGGGCCGAAGGGCCTGTTTCCATGCTGGAGGGGACAACTCTGGTCTTTTCAGGACAATAGACAATAGGTGCAGGAGTAGGCCATTTGGCCCTTCGAGCCAGCAATGCCATTCAATGTGATCATGGCTGATCATACCCAATCAGTACCCCGTTCCTGCCTTCTCCCCATATCCCCTGACTCCGCTATTTTTAAAAGCCCTATCTAGCTCTCTTGAAAGCATCCAGAGGTCAGGCCTCCACTGCCCTCTGAGGCGGAGAATTCCACAGACTCGCCAGTCTCTGTGTGAAAAAGTGTTTCCTCATCTCTGTTCTAAATGGCTTATCCCTTATTCTTAAACTGTGGCCCCTGGTTCTGGACTCTCCCAACATCTGGAACATGTTTCCTGCCTCTAGCGTGTCCAAACCCTTAATTCTATTTTTCAATGAGATCGCCTCTCATCCTTCTAAATTCCAGAGGATACAAGGCCAGCCGCTCCATTCTCTCAGCATATGACAGTCCTGCCATCCCGGGAATTAACCTTGTGAACCTACGCTGCACTCCCTCAATAGCAAGAATGTCCTTCCTCAAATTTGGAGATCAAAACAGCACACAATACTCCAGGTGTGGCCTCACTAGGGCCTTGTACAACTGCAGAAGGACCTCTTTGCTCCTATACTCAACTCCTCTTGTTATGAAGACCAACATGCCATTCGCTTTCTTCACTGCCTGCTGTACCTGCATGCTTACTTTCGTTGACTGATGTACAAGGACGCCCCAGATCCCGTTGTACTTCCCCTTTTCCCAACTTGTCACCATTTAGATAATAATCTGCCTTCCTGTTTTTGCTACCAAAGTGGATTACCTCACATTTATCCACATTAAACTGTATCTGCCCACTCGCCCAACCTATCCAAGTCACCCTGCATTCTCATAGCATCCTCCTCACAGTTCAAACTGCCACCCACCTTTGTGTCATCTACAAATTTGCTAATGTTACTTTGAATCCCTTCATCCAAATCATTGATGTATATTGTAAGTAGCTGCGGCCCCAGCACCGAGCCTTGCGGTACCCCACTAGTCACTGCCTGCAATGACGGATTGGAGGACGTCTGCTGATTTGGGGAGCCTTGGAATAGTTTGTTAGTCAGCACTGACATTGAGGAAGGACATTCTGGCTATTGTGGGAGTGCAGCATAGTTTCACCAGGTTAATTCCTGGGATTGCGGGACTGACGTATGATGAAAGAATGGGTTGTCTGGGCTTGTATTCACTGGAATTTAGAAGGATGAATTTGGAGAGGATCTTATAGAAACATATAAGTTCTTAGAGGATTGGACGGGGTAGATGCAGGGAAAATGTTCCTGGTGTTGGAGGAGTCCAGAACCAGGGGTCACAGTTTAAGAATAAGGGGTAGGCCATTTAGGACTGAGATGAGGAAAAAACTTTTCACCCAGAGAGTTGTGAATCTGTGGAATTCTCCGCCACAAAGGCAGTGGAGGCCAATTCACTGGATGTTTTCAAGAGAGTTAGGTTCAGCTCTTGGGGCTAAGAGAATCAAAGGATATGGAGAAAAAACTGGAATAGGGTACTGATTTTGGATGATCAGTCATGATCATATTGAATGGCGGTGCTGGCTCGAAGGGCTGAATGGCCTACTCCTGCACCTATTTTCTGTTTCTATGTTTCTAAGGCTTGGAGGAAGAGAAGTGTTTAAGAAGGAACTGCAGATGCTGGAAATCTGAAGAAGGTTTTTGGCCCGAAATGTTGCCTATTTCCTTCGCTCCATAGATGCTGCTGCACCCGCTGAGTTTCTCCAGCACTTTTATCTATCTTGGAGGAAGAGAAACCGGCCTTTGTGGCAACTCGCGCTGATTTGGGAGGTGTCGTGGTGCAGTCCTGAAAGGTGAATGAGCCTTCAAACAGTTCTGAGCCCGTCTCAAATAAGACACATGTCGGATGCAATGATTCATTGGTGCTTTATTGAACCATTGAGATCTTCTTGCATCTGACACTCGTTTCATTGAAATGGGCTCGGAGCTGCTCGAAGATTCATTCAATTTTGACTTGGACGAGGTTTGGAAAAGGCAAGCCGGCACTTACCCCCGACACATCATGAATAGCTCTGTAAATTTCCAGGCTCCACTTGTGTTTTAACGGGGAGCGGAAGTTCTACCTATTTAGTCCAGGATGAAGGTAAATTTCCAAAGGGAACCTAGTGCTGTGGTGCTTGCGCATATCTCCATGGTGGGGTTAGTCAAATATCTGTTTTGTGCTTCAATGATTTACCAGTGACCTCAGTAGTTTAATCCGTAGCGGTTCTGTTGCGGAAGGGTTCGTTGGCCTAGAGTTAATATTGGCTTTCTAAACTGAGTTTCAAATAAAAGAGGATTTGTGCAAAAATACATTGACATTGTGCATTGACCAGGTGTATGAAAGAAATCTGTCGTAGGCCAAATGGTCCTGCAGAAATTAGTCGTGCAGCGCAGGAACGGGTCTCATTTTTCCGTGCTTATTGAGATGCCCCATTGGCACCTATCAAATCCATATCAACATTTTCTAACTGTGTACTTGCCCAAATGTCTTGTGTTTTAGTACCAGCCTCAACTAACTCCTCTGGCAACTTGCTCCATACACCCACCACCCTCTGGTTAGAAAAAGTTGCCCCTCTGGTTTCTATTAAATCTTTCCTCTCTCATTTTAAATCTGTGCCTTCATGTCAATTTCCCCTCCTCTGGGTAAAAGATTATGTGTGTTCACCCTATCTATTCCCCTCATGATTTTATATTCTATAGATAGAAAAAAGAGCATGAAAGGAAGCTTGCGGGGAATATAAAAACTGACTAAAAGCTTCTTTAGATATGTAAAAAGGAAAAGATTAGTAAAGACAAATGTAGGTCCCTTATAATCAGAGACAAGTGAATTTATAATGGAAAACAAGGAAATGGCAGAACAGTCAAACAAGTTCTGTCTTCACTAAAGGAGACACGAACAACCTACCAGAAATATTAGGGGACCGAGGATCTAGTGAGAGGGACGAACTGAAGGGGATCCACATTAGTCAGGAAATGGTGTTAGGTAAACTGTTGGGACTGAAGGCAAATAAATCCCCAGGGCATGATGGTCTGCATCCCAGAGTACTCAAGGAGGTGGCCCTAGAAATCGTGGATGCATTGGTGATCATTTTCCAATGTTCTCTCGACTCTGGATTAGTTCCTGTGGACTGGAGGGTAGCCAATGTAACTCCACTTTTTAAGAAAGGTGGGAGAGAGAAAACGGGGAATTATAGACCAGTTAGCCATGCATCGGTCGTGGGGAAGATGCTGGAGTCGATGATTAAAGATGTTATAGCAGCGCATTTGGAAAGCAGTGATGGGATTGGTCAAAGTCAGCATGGATTTATTAAGGGGAAATCATGCTTGACTAATCTGGCATTTTTTGAGGATGTAACAAGTAGAATGGACAAGGGAGAGGCAGTGGATGTGGTGTATCTGGACTTTCAAAAAGCCTTTGTCAAGGTCCCACACAAGAGATTAGTGTGCAAAATTAGAGCACTTGGTATTGGGGGTAGGGTATTGACATGGATAAAGAACTGGTTGGCAGACAGGAAGCAAAGAGTAGGAATTAACTGTCCTTTTCAGGATGGCAGTGACTAGTGGGATGCCGCAAGGCTCAGTGCTGGGGCCCCAGTTATTTACAATATATATTAACGATTTAGACAAGGGAATTAAATGTGAAACCAAGTTTGCAGATGACACAAAGCTAGGTGGCAGTGTGAGCTGCGATGAGGATGCTATGAGGCTGCAGGGTGACTTGGATAGGTTGAGTGAATGGACAGATGCAGTATAATGTGGATAAATGTGAGGTGGCAACTTTGGTGGCAAGAACAGGAAGGCAGATTATTATCTGAATGGTGTCAGATTAGGAGAAGGGGAGGTGCAACAAGACCTGGGTGTGCTTGTACATCAGTCACTGAAAGTAAGCATGCAGGTACAGCAGGCAGTGAAGAAAGCTAATGGCATGTTGGCCTTCATTACGAGAGGATTTGAGTTTAGGAGCAAGGTCTTACTGCAGTTATTCAGGGCCCTGGTGAAACCACAAAGAGATAGGATTAGATAGTCTCCTATTTTGATGAAAGACATTATTGCTCTTGAGGGAGTGCAGCGTAGGTTCTCCAGGCTAATTCCCGGGATGGCGGAACGGACAAATGATGAAAGAATGGGTCGACAGGGCTTGTATTCACTGGAATTTAGAAGAATGAGAGGGGATCTTATAGAAAGATATAAAATTCTTAAAGTATTGGTGGACAGGCTAGATGCAGGAAAAATGTTCCCGATGTTGGGGGAGTCCAGAGCCAGGGGTCACAGTTTAAGAATAAGGGGTAGGCTAAGCTGAGATGACGAAAAACTTCTTCACCCAGAGAATTGTGAATCTGTGGAATGCTCTGCCACAGAAGGCAGTGGAGGCCAATTCACTGGATGTTTTTTTAGAGAGAGTTAGAGTTGGCTCTTGGGGCTAAAGGAATCGAGGGATATGGGGAGAAAGCAGGAACGGGGTACTGATTTTAGATGATCAGCCATGATCATATTGTGGCTCGATATGTGCTGGCTCGAAGGGCTGAATAGCCTACTCCTGCACCTATTGCCTATGTTTCACCCACTCAGTCTCCTGTACTCCCAGGGAAAAACCCTAGCCTGTCCAACCTCTCCCTATAGCTCAGGCCTTCAAGTCCTGACAATATCATAGTAAATCTTCTCTGTACCCTTTAGAGCTTAATGGCATTCTTCCTATAGCAGTGACCAAAACTGAACACAATACTCTAAATGTGGCCTGACCAACGTCTTGTACAACTTTAACATGTGTCACAACTCCTACACTCAATAGATAGACACAAAATACTGAGGTAACTCGATGGTTTAGGCAGAGTATCTAGGAGGAGGGGTTGACCTTCAGGCTTGACCTTAACAGGTCACTAATCCATATTCTCAGTTACTCAACACTTCATCGTTTGTATATTAACCAGCATCTGCAGTTCCTTGTTTCTACAGAAGAACATCTGTTTAGTTTTTAGTTTAGGTTGGCACAACGGTCCCATCGGCCCACTGAGTCCACATCCATCATGATCACCTGTTCATATTTGTTCTGTCATATATCCCCACTTTCTCATCCATTGTGGATTGTGGATGATCAGCCGTGAACACATTGAATGGCGGTGCTGGCTCGAAGGGCCGAATGGCCTACTCCTGCACCTATTGCCTATTCCCTACACAATATGGGCGTTTTACAGAGGCTAATAGACCTACAAATCTGCACATCTTTGGGATGTGGGAGGCAAACGGAGCACTTGGAGGAAACCCATGCAGTCATGGAGAGCATGCAAGCTTCGCACTGACGGCACCCGAGGTCAGGATTGAACTTGGGACTCTGGCACTGCAAGGCATCAGCTCTCCCAGCCACTCCACTGCACCACCCTGCACAAGTTAACTGCTGGGGACACTCAACGGGTCAGGCAGCATCTGTGGTGAGATCAAGAGCTCAAGATTCAAGAGTTTATTGTCATGTGTCCCTGATAGGACAATGAAATTCTTGCTTTGCTTCAACACAACAGAACACAGTAGGCATTGACTGCAAAACAGATCGGTGTGTCCATATACCATTATATAAATATATACACACATGAATAAATAAACTGATAGTAAAAATGACAGATAATGAGCTATTAATGTTCAGAGTTTTGTCCGAGCCAGGTTTAATAGCCTGATGGCTGTGGGGAAGTAGCTATTCCTGAACCTGGTTGTTGCAGTCTTCAGGCTCCTGAACCTTCTACCTGAAGGTAGCAGGGAGATGAACATGTGGCCAGGGTGGTGTGCGTCCTTGACGATGCTGCCAGCCTTTTTGAGGCAGTGACTGCGATAAATCCCCTCGATGGAAGGAAGGTCAGAGCCGATGATGGACTGGGTAGTGTCTAATACTTTTTGTAGTCTTTTCCTCTCCAGTGTGCTCAAGTTGTCGAACCAAGCCACGATGCAACCAGTCAGCAGTTGTCTACTGTGCACCTGTAGAAGTTAGAGAGAGTCCTCCTTGATCGTAATCTTCTCAGGAAGTAGAGGCGCTGATGAGCTTTCTTGATAATTGCATCTGTGTTCTCAGACCAGGAAAGATCTTCACAGATGTGCATGCCCAGGAATTTGAAGCTCTTGACCCTTTCAACCATCGACCCGTTGATATAAACGGGACTGTTGGTCCCCATCCTACTCCTTCCAAAGTCCACAATCAGTTCCTTGGTTTTGCTGGTGTTGAGGACCAGGTTATTGTGCTGGCACCTTATGGACAGTTGCTCGATCTCTCTTCAGTCTGACGAAAGGCCCTGACCCGAAATGTCCCCTGTCCATTCCCTGCACAGGTGCTGTCTGTCTGACCTGCAGCACTTGGTGGTTTAGTGTACAACCCAAAAGGGACAGCAATGTTAATAAAGAGATGCATGAATCCAATTTTAGATCCAAGTTTGAGAAGATCACCATTTAATAAGTAAATTTTTAATTTTAGCAACTGCACAAACCAAAGTACTTGGAATATATATTTGATGAGCGTGCAAACTCCACACAGCCAACTGAGGTCATGATTGAACCAGAGTCTTTGGTGCTGTGAGGCAGCGGCTCTGCCAGTTGCACCACTGTGCTGCCCACGTGAAAAGTGGATGTGCAGAATGCTCAGCAGGGCAGACTGAACCTGTGGCAAGATGCCACATGTAAACCAGTTGTCCAATGCCGTCCGATCTGGGTTCATTGACCCAGAAAGCTCCCTAATCCTCTTCTGAGGTCTGGCAGGATTGTCATCTGTGTAGAAGTCACATGTTTTCTTGGATGTAGTCAATGGACGTTGTTACTTGAGGGCATGACTGCTCTGAGTTCTCCAGGAATGCTACCATACCAAGGAAAATATGGTCAAGAAGAACCCCCCCCCCCCCCCCCCCAAACAGTTCTCAACCCCAGTGCAAAGTATTACAATGGACAATAGGTGCAGGAGTAGATCATTTGGCCCTTCGAGCCAGCACCGCTATTCAATGTGATCATGGCTGATCATCCCCAATCAGTTCCCCGTTCCTGCCTTCTCCCCATATCTCCCGACTCCGCTATTTTTAAGAGCTCTATCTAGCTCTCTCTTGAAAGAATCCAGAGAACCGACCTCCACTGCCCTCCGACGCAGAGAATTCCACAAACTCACCACTCTATTAGATGCTGCATTTGGTATCGAATGTTGGGATTAAATGATTGTGGGAATAGTGAGAAGCAGCTCAGATTGCCTAATGGAGAAATTAGAATCGCAGTCACACAGCACGGAAACTGGCCCTTTGACCTAACCCGCCCATGCCCGCCAAGATGCCCCATACAATTATTTATTGTCATTTGAACCTCAAATGAAGTTCAAACAAAATTTGGTTTCTGCAGTCGTACAACAAGAAAAGAACCAAGACCCACAACCAACACAATTTACACAACGCTAGTTCCAATGGCACATGTTTGGCCCAAAACGTTTCCAGTAACCGGCAATGGTGGACAAAGCAGAAGGATTAAGCATGAAAGTGTACATAGGGGGTTTTTGTAATTAAGAATTGGCGCATAATTTAGTGATGTTCTTGTGAAATTGGTTTATATTTTCCATGTATCCTAGTTTTAAACATTTGCCTGAATGATTTTGCCGCTTTCTACATGCTGCCAATAGTGCTGACCTGTGAATTGGTGGAAGAAATACCCCCTGCTCACAGATCTCATGAGCACTTGGGCATGGAACGTAAATTTGAGGTTGATGGAAGTTGTTGTCGATGTACCACTTGCCTATTTGGGTCACCTTGTCCAGAGTTTCAGTATACTGGGGGCTCGGGAACGCCATCATCCCAATATATTCAATCGAGAACATCAATGGTTAATGTTTTTGTACTGTGTTGGGGAAGAAACCACTAGATGGTTATGCTTGACAGCTCTAGGGGCTAGTGGAGTCGAGGGATATGGGGAGAAGGCAGGCACGGGTTATTGATTGGGGACGATCAGCCATGATCACAATGAATGGCGGTGCTGGCTCGAAGGGCCGAATGGCCTCCTCCTGCACCTATTTTCTATGTTTCTATGCTTTTCGGTTGCAGGTGGGGAATGGCACTGGGGGAGGGTCAAAATAGAATTAACGTTTGTTCGTGGAAATTTTAGCTTTTATTTGGATTGCATTAATCAATTAACTCCTGGGTTGTGAGTGTGGCTGTCTCGATTTGTATGTAAACATGTGGTTCTCTCACTCTGGCTGGGGTAGAAGTTTTGGAGGTTGGTGTTGGAGGGACATTTCAGGAGGCCTCCATATGTCCGTTACCTTTCACCTTTGCTTTGTAGGCAGGACCGGCACAATGGTCTGTACCTGGTTAATTGACAGCGATCAGTTTGAGAATGCCAAGGTAAAGTTTTTAATATACGGTAACAAACCTTCTTGGCTAAGACTCTGATCAAAATTTGAGATCCTTTATTTGCATTGTGCGCGGTTAGTATTTATATTCCAATTACATTGAACACAGTGGCGCAGCGGAAGTCTTGCTGCCGTGCAGCGCCAGTCCCAGGTTCGATCCTGACTACGGTGCTGTCTGAACAGAATTTGCATGTTCTCCCTGTGACCACATGGGTTTCCTCCGGGTGCTCTGGTTTCCTCCCACATTCCAAAGACTTGTAGGTTAATTGGCCTCTGCAAATTACCCCTAGTGTGTAGGAAGTTGTAGAGTGATAGTGCAGAAACAGGCCCTTCGGCCCAACTTGCCCACACCGGCCAACATGCCTCAGCTACACTAGTCTCACCTGCCTGTGTTTGGTCCATATCCCTCCAAACCTGTCCTATCCATGTACGTGACTAACTATTTCTTAAATGCTGCGATAGTCCTTGCCTCAACTACCTTCTCTGGCAGCTTGTTGCATGCACACACCACTCTTTGTGGAAAAAGTTACCCCTCAGATACTTGTTAAATCTTTTCCTCTTCACCTTAAACCCATGTCCTCTGGCCCTCGCTTCACTGACTCTGGGCAAGTGAACCGGGATAACATAGAACTGGTGCACGGGTGATCGCTGGTCCACGTGGGCTCTGCGGGCCACGGGGACTGTTTCCACGCTGTTTCTCTAAACCAAACTGGAATCTTGGAGTAATGTTTCAGTGGTCTTTCACAGGAAAGTTTGGATTACTTTGGAGAAAGACGAACGGACACAAGTGTCAGCTCAAAGTTTCAGGGAGTGGAAACTCCCTCCCAGGTAACGTCCTCAACACTTGTTTTACCATGCCAACTTTACAGGGCCATTTGACTTTGATTCCAACCAGTGTGCTTTCAGGGCCTGTCCCACTACGGCGACCTAATCTGCGAGTTCTGGCGACTTTGCCCCTCGACTCATCCTTGCAGCACGGTCGTCACGAGGTCCTAGGAGGTCTTTTATAACTCTCCTTCATGCTCGAGAGCAGTCCCTGCGTACTCGAGGCCTCAGCTAGGACCTGGCGTATTTTTCAACATGCTGAAAAATGCCCGCAAATAAAAAAAGGTCGCCATGGAAAAAATCGATATTTTTTTTAACTCTTAGGTTTAGTCGTAGTAGGTCGGCATGTTTGTCGAAGGTAATCGAAGGTAGTTGTAGATAGTCTTCAACCTAGTCAAAGGGAGGTCGAAGGAGGTCGTCTTCACTCTCCACTATTTGCTGTCCAATTTTCCTGAAGCTAGTCTTCAACATAGTTGAAGGAGGTCTTCAACATACCATTTTTTTTTTTTTTTTTTCAAACTCTCCTAAACTCTTCTAAACTCGCCAATTAGGTCACCGCAGTGGGACAGCCCCTTTAGAATATCTGGGGTTGACAATGCATTTGCAACAAGTTAATCATCTCAAATAACCTTGTTAACTTGCACATTGTCTCCTGAATCTCCAATGTTGACGTTGGGTTGGATTGGCATTGGGACCAAATTTTCAAATCCATCTGCATTAAATTAACGAGGTTTATGGAGCCCTGATTGTAACACTAATTAACTGATTATTTGATGTGTACATGATAAACCATCATTTGGTCTCTTACATTTGCCTGTTAGAGATATCCATAACTTTTGAGTAATGATGAGGGTTTTGTAACAAGGGGAAAATGTACTGTTCACTACATAAATAACCATGCAGTGTGTAAGCAGGCCCCTCGGCCCAATATGTCAATGCAGATCAAAAGATGCCCCATCTAAGCTCGTCCCATTGGCTTATGTTTGGCCCATATCCCTCCAAACCTTTCGTATTCATTTCCTCAGTAAAATATTCTTAATGTACTACTCGACTGCCTCCCCTGGAAGTTTGTTGCATTTACCTGCTGCCCCCTGTATGGAAAAAGTTGCCCCTCTGGTTTCGATTAAAAAAATTTCCCTTACTCTGGGTGAAAGCCTCCACGCATTCTATCTGTGCAGTCAACTTCTTAATCTCTAGTTTTTTATATTTATTCTGTCCCCCTACCCTAGGTAAAAGTCTGTGCATTCACCCTATCTATTTCTCCCCCCCCCCCCCCCCCCTCCTCCCCAACCCCCCATGATTTTAAAAATCACCCCTCTGCTTCTGTGCTCCAAGGAATAAAGTCTGGATAGTGGATGTAGAGAGGATGTTTCCACTTGTGGGAGAGTCTAGAACCAGAGGCAATAGCCTCGGAATCAAAGGACAAACCTTTAGAAAGGATATGAAGAATATGACATTTCTGTAGTCAGTGGGTGGTGAATTTGTGGACTTCATTGCCGCAGACTGCTGTGGAGGCAGTCAAAGGCGAAGATTGATAGATTATTTAGTAAGGTTGCCAGGGGCGATGGGGAGAAATCAAGAGAATGAGGTTGCGAATGAAAGCCACGATTGAATGGCAGAGTAGACCTGATGGGCCGAATGGCTTAATTCTGCCCTGAGAACTTATGAAAAGGAGCAGAATGGTGCCATTCAATCGTGGCTGGTCTATCGTTCCCTCTCAGCTTCACCCTATAGCTCAGGCCCTCGAGTCCTGGCGACATCCTTGTAAATGTTCTCTGCAACCTTCCATCTTAACGACGTCCTTCCTCGGGCCTGGTGATTAAAACTGAATGCGGTTGTTGAAGTGTGAGGAGAGGGAATATTTGAAGTTTTGTACTACTTTACAGAGCAGATACGTTGGGTATTACGAAGTGATGAAAAACGAGTACAAGCGGCAGCCACCACCTCCGAAGAAGCTCAAAATGAAAAGTATCAGAATCTATTCAATTCATGGTAAGTTTGTATATCATGAGACCCACACATGAATTTAAATATTTTAAAATATTTTTAAATATTTTTAAAAAAAAATTAAATATTTTTTAATTTTTTTTATTAGAAGCATATACATATAATAGCAAAACACAATTTGGTTACATAGAAAATAGGTGCAGGAGTAGGCCATTCGGCCATTCGAGCCTGCACCGCCATTCAATATGATCATGGCTGATCATCCAACTCGGTATCCCGTACCTGCCTTCTCTCCATACCCTCTGATCCCCTTAGCCACAAGGGCCACATCTAACTCCCTCTTAAATATAGCCAATGAACTGGCCTCAACTACCCTCTGTGGCAGAGAGTTCCAGAGACTCACCACTCTGTGTGAAAAAAGTCTTTCTCATCTCGGTCTTAAAGGATTTCCCCCCCACCCTTAAATTGTGACCCCTTGTCCTGGACTTCCCCAACATCGGGAACAATCTTCCTGCATCCAGCCTGTCCAACCCCTTAAGAATTTTCTAAGTTTCTATAAGATCCCCTCTCAATCTCCTAAATTCTAGAGAGTATAAACCGGGTCTATCCAGTCTTCCTTCATAAGACAGTCCTGGCATCCCAGGAATCAGTCTGGTGAACCTTCTCTGTACTCCCACTATGGCAATAATGTCCTTCCTCAGATTTGGAGACCAAACTGTACGCAATACTCCAGGTGTGGTCTCACCAAGACCCTGTACAACTGAAGTAGAACCTCCCTGCTCCTATACTCCAATCCCTTTGCTATGAAAGCTAACATACCATTCACTTTTCTTCACTGCCTGCTGCATTCAAAGCTTCTATTTTTTTTATTAACCATTTTGAAAGATAGAGCTTTAGAGAAAGAAAGAAATAAGAGGAAACAAAAAATTATAAACTAATGGAGGGAGGGGTAAAAACGAAGGGAATTACTAATAACACGGTTTTGGAAATAGGTCTGTAGATTCTAAAGTGTGTATTCATCCAGTCCTGAACTCAATTTTCAATCCAGCTTCTGTGTTGAACCAATTTACCCTTTTAGAAAATCGATCAATCGAGACCATATTCTAGCAAATAGTTCTAATTTGTCAATTAAGACGAGCCTCATTTTTTTCAGATATAAGGTCTCAGATATATCCGTAATCCACATTTTAATGATGTGGGTTGTTGGGTTTTTCCAAAATTTAAGTATTAATTTTTTCGCAATTATTGTACTATAATCAGGAAAATGTCTTTGATTTGTTGTGCGTTTTATACTTTGTTCTGATATTGCCTCTTTTTGAGATTTGTACAAAACAAATTTAGAAACGGGATCACAGTTAAAACTACAAATACTCGGGGAGTGATCCTTTCTTTACCATATAATCAAAAATGTGTAAAAATAAAGTCCGGCCTATGAGGCGTTACATAGTTAGCCCCGTTTTCCCAGCGCGACACACGTATGCTGTTATTTTCTCCATTTTATAAATGTCCACTGTGATGTCCATCCGTGCATTCAGAGTTGGACTCTCCTGTGATAGTCATTTCTTTGTGAGAGCTTTTTTTACCAGCTACCATCAATATATTCAGTAAGTATTTGTCTTCTTTCCGCCAGTCTTCAGGTATGAGTCCAAAAAACATGGTCTTACTCTCCAGAGGCCCATGACGTCTAAAAATGTCTTGTAAGGCGTCATGTAACGCTCTCCAAAAACTTTAATAACGGGGCGATCCCAGAGAACATGGTAATGATCTGCCTTTAAATGTCCACATTTGTTGAAACCCACGCATGATTCTTCGGACACGAGCACGTCAATGTGCTCCTCTTACTTAAACATTAACTCGGGACTAGTTTGCCTCAATTCAATTCTTATCCGGTATCCTATATCTGGTCTTTATAGGTAACTAATATAAATTCTGCTCCTTTGTAAGGATGTGAAATATTTTGTGCTTCCTTTGAGTGTGTTTTGTGTTTTTGTTTTTTAAATATGAGAACTTTTCTCTTTTTTTCCTTCTCTTCTCCTTGTTGGTACGGAGTACCAGGGTCTCCTTTAAAAAAATAGAAGAAATAAAAATGCCGAGGCCAAGAGTGAGTCTTCAGTCTGAATATTCTTTCTTGGGCTGAAGGGTGGCACAGCGGTAGAGTTGCTGCCTCAGCGCCACAAACCCACGTTCGATCCTGACCTCGGGTGCTGCCTGTATGACGTTCATACATTCTCCCTGTGACTGAGGTTTTTCTCCTGGTGCTCTGGTTTCCTCGCACATTCCAAACTAAACCAAGAAAGATTCCAATCTAAAAGTGTCACCTGGCCATTGCCTCCGCAGATGCTGCCTGACCTGCTGAGTTCCTCCATTGCTTCCTGTTTAATCTTTGGTGGACATGGTGCTCGGAAACCGCCATCTTTGCTGCTAATCTTTCTCTATTAAACGTTTCTTCCATTCCAGCCTTGAATGGATGGATTTTTATAAAAATGCAAAGCGTTAGAGTAAAGAACTGAAGAAGGGTCCTGACCCAAAACATCACCTATCCATGTTCTCCCGAGATGCTACCTGACCAGACTGATTTCTGGGGTGGCAGGACTTCCATATGAAGAAAGACTGGATAGACTCGGCTTGTACTCGCTGGAATTTAGGAGATTGAGGGGGGATCTTAGAGAGACTTACAAAATTCTTAAGGGGTTGGACAGGCTAGATGCAGGAAGGTTGTTCCCGATGTTGGGGAGGTCCAGGACAAGGGATCACAGTTTAAGGATAAGGGGGAAGTCTTTTAGGACCGAGATGAGAAGATCATTTTTCACACAGAGAGTGGTGAATCTGTGGAATTATCTGCCACAGAAGGTAGTCGAGGCCAGTTCATTGGCTATATTTAAGAGGGAGTTAGATGTGGCCCTTGTGGCTAAAGAGATCAGGGGGTATGGAGAGAAGGCAGGTACGGGATACTGATTTGGATGATCAGCCATGATCATATTGAATGGCGGTGCAGGCTCAAATGGCTTGCTCCTGCATCTATTTTCTATGATTCTATGACCCACTGAGTTACTCCTGCACTTTGTGTCTTTTTTTAAAACCATCATCTGCTGTTCCTTGTATTCATATTGAATGGGTGGACATTGCTTTCATTGTGATATGTTCGTGTGAAATAATTTTCACAGGTCCTAGGAGCAGAATTAGACCATTCGACCCATCATGCCTGATCTATCTCTCCCTCAACTCACTTTCTCCCCAGAACCTTTGACACCCTTAACCAAGAATGTTTGGGGTGCCTGATATCCCATGTGGTGAGGTCGGGATGGGGGAAACTATTGTCATTTCTTTGGGCTTTTATTTCCTCTTTCTTTTTATTTCTGGATCTCCAACGTTTGCACTGTATGATCTTGGAATGCAATAGTACAAATTTCGTTTGACATAAACTTGCATGATTTTCATCCTGAGAATTATCAAGCCTGTAACAACAGTGGTCCTTAAAGTTATTTGCTTACTTCTTCTCCCCCCCCCCCCCCCCCCCCCCCCCCCCCCCTGCCCCACACAGGAGTTGGTCGAAACAACGGTAGTGACTTGAAAGTTGAAATCATCGTGAAGAAGGTGCTGGTATTTCAGTGTGTGTGTGCGACACAGGAAAACTGTAAGGTAAAGTAGCAAAAATAACTCAGAAATGCACAACTGGTTTCTTTCAAACAGAGTAACATGTTTTAAATCTTCAAGTAAATTAGAGGAGCATCGGCTCATAATTTTACTGCCGTTTTTCGTGAATTTGAATACAAGTCTGATCAACGTGGCATGTGGTGTCGGTTCAAGAATGTTTCATTGTCATAAGTCCCAGATAGAACAAAATGCTTACTTGCAGCAGCACAACAGAATATGTGAACACAATTCATTGTAAACAATATAAGAAACAAGAAAAAAATGTGTGTGTGTGTGTGGGCCCATCATTTATTTTTTTGCCAATGTACGCCACAATTGGACATTTGTAATAGAGAAAAAAAAATCACGTTGTTAAAATGCATTTTGGTTTCACCATGTAGAAATTACAGCAGTGTTTATACATCATCCACCCCCCCATTTTAGAGCACCATAATGTTTGGGACACAGCAATGTCATGTAAATGTCATGTTTAGTATTTGGTTGCATATCCTTTGCATGCAATGACTGCTTGAGCTTGACTGACTGAATGAGAGGCAGAGCATCACCAGTTGCTGGGTGTCTTCTCTGGTGATGCTCTGCCAGGTCTGTATTGCAGCCATCTTTAGCTTATGCTTGTTTTGGGGGCTAGTCCCCTTCAGTTTTCTCTTCAGCATATAAAACGCATGCTCAATTGGGTTCAGATCAGGTGATTGACTTGGCCACTCAAGAATTGACCATTTTTTACCTTTGAAAAACTCCTTTGTTGCTTTAGCAGTATGTTTGGGATCATTGTCTTGCTGTAGAATGAACCATCGGCCAATATGTTTTGAGGCATTTGTTTGAACTTGAGCAGATCGGATGTGTCTATACACTTCAGAATTCATTATGCTACTACCATCAGCAGTTGTATCATCAATGAAGATAAGTGAGCCAGTACCTTCAGCAGCCATACATGCCCAGGCCATAACACCCCCACCACCGTGTTTCACAGATGAGGTGGTATGCTTTGGATCGAGCAGCTCCTTCACTCCTCCATACATTGCTCTTGCCATCACTCTGATATAAGTTAATCTTCGTCTCATCTGTCCATAAGACCTTTTTCCAGAACTGTGGTTGCTCTTTTAAGTACTTCTTGGCAAAACTGAAACCCAGCCATCCTATTTTTGTGGCTAACCAATGGTTTGCATCTTGCAGTGTGGCCTCTGTTCATGAAGTCTTCTGCAGATCCACTCCTGAAGAGTGTTTCTGATCTGTCGGACAGGTGTTTGGGGATTTTTCATTATTATATAAAGAATTCTTCTGTCATCCGCTGTGGGGGTCTTCTTGGCCTGCGATTAATAAGCTCACCAGTGCTCTCTTTCTTCTTAATGATGTTCCAAACAGTTGATTTTGGTAAGCCTAAGGTTTGGCTGATGTCTCTTGTTTGTCAGTCTCATAATGGCGTCTTTGAATTTCATTGGCACAACTTTGGTCCTCATGTTGATAAACAGCAATAAAAGTTTCCAAAGGTGATGGAAAGACTGGAGGAAAGACTAGGTGCTGAGAGCTCTCTTATACCTGCATTAAGGAGGCAATTAAACGCACCTGAGCAATTACAAACGCCTGTGAAGCCATGTGCCCCAAACATTATGGTGCCCTGAAATGGGGGGGACAATGTATAAACACAACTGCAATTTGTACATGGTGAAACCAAAATGTATAAAAATGGCCTTTAATAAAATCTGACAATGTGCACTTTAACCACATGCAATTTTTTTTTTCCTATTACAAATCTCAAATTGTGGAGTAGAGGGAAATAAATAAATGATGGGTCTTTGTCCCAAACATTATGGAGGGCACTGTACATATATAGATCATATGTTTTTGTGTGCGTATGTATATACATATACGTATGTATATACATATACATCAGGCACATGCCGGTAAGGTAGGCACTGCCTACCCTGACTAAAATTATCAAATGGTAATTATTAAATGTAAATAGTAAAGGCATGGGAGAATTATGCCTATCTAAGAGATCGATCTCTTAGGTAGGCATAATTCTCCGTGCATTTCAACCACAGCACTTGTAACCCTTGAAGATCTGTGCAGCCCATGTGCCGTCAGTGCTGCTACAAGCCGTCAATTTCAAGGGGAGCTGAAGGCAGCTGAAATTCTGCCTTTGCTGTACTGCGCATGCGCAGCGCTAGTTTCTTGGCGGGTTTTTCAAATATGGATTGATATTATCTGAAGAATATCTTAGGAAACAAAGAAAGAAGAATGGAGTTTGTGTACCAATAATGTGGCAAGTACATTTCTTAGTGTTATATGTTTCTAAATACCCTATTTCCCGGGGTGGGGGGGAAGAGTTCCTTTCACATCGTTTGGGGAGTCTGGCCCGGGATAAAGTTGCGGGGAGGGCAGGAGTGTTGTGAAGGAGGGGGTCGGGATCATGCCACTTGCGATCCTCCTTGCACGGAGGCGTGCAATGCCATCGCATTGAGGCCGGGGGGCAGACACTGCTCGGGTGGCTGTGAGCGGCCTCCGGGCCGGACAGCAGAACCGGCCACCACCTCAGCATCTTCTGCCGGCCCCCGCTCACCTCTGGCTGCTGTCCGTCTAAAAACCTCACTCCTGCTGCTCGCTGGCCTCTCTCATGTCAGCCGCTTCCCATAAATCCTTAAATTCCGACAGCGCGATTGAGGTTACTGGGCTGTGGGAATTTAAGGATTTGTGGGAAGCGGCTGACATGAGCGAAGTCGGCGAGCGGCAGGTGAGAGTTGTTCAGACGGAGAGCACTGCCAAAGGTGAGCAGGCCGGCAGAAGGCGCTGAAGTGGCAGCCAGTTCTGCTGTCGGGTCCTGGCGGCCGCTCGCAGCTCCCCGAGCTGCTTCTATCCCCGGCCACAATGCAGTGGCTCCACGCCTGGAGCACCGCAGCAGCGGTGAGTGAGTTACTGGCATTATCCCCGACCCCCTCCTTCTCAACACTTCTGCTCTCCCCGCGTATTTACCCCTGGCACAGACTCCCCACACACTGTGAAAGGAGCTGTCCCCCCAATTGGTCCCTTGAACAAGTGCTGTCATTCAATAAGATGACAACTGATTCAACTTTTCCCTGTGCTCCTGTTTTTCCCACCATCTCTCCACCTGCCATCACCCTTCACCCCCCCCCCACCCATTCAGTAATTCAGAACACACACACACACACACACACACACACACACACACACACACACACACACACACACACACACACACACACACACACACACACACACACACGCGATCTATTTGATGAATCTAATGCCAACTGGGTCAATTATAGTGTGATAATGCTCTCAATATATGGTCACCATGAGATGTTGTTCCTGGGCTAAGCTCGCTGTCGGGTGACCAAGGATGGACCGAGCAGAAGGCCAGCAACTAAGTTACAGAGAAAGGTTGAACAAGTTATGGTCTTTATTCTTTGGAGCGCAGAAGGTTAAGGGGGGGACTTGATTGAGGTCTTTAAAATGATGAAAGGGATAGACAGAGTTGACGTGGATAAGCTTTTCCCATTGAGGGTAGGGAAGATTCAAACAAGAGGGCATGACATGAGAATTAAGGGACAGAAGTTTAGGGGTAACATGAGGGGGAACTTCTTTACTCAGAGAGTGGTGGCTGTGTGGAATGATCTTCCAGCAGAAGTGGTGGAGGCAGGATCGATTGTAACATTTAAAAGTAAAGTGGATAGGTATATGGACGGGAAGGGAATGGAGGGGTATGGTCTGAGTGCAGGTAGATGGGACTAGGGGAAAATAAATGGTCGGCACGGACTGGAAGGGCCGAGAGGGCCCGTTTCCGTGCTGTAATTGTTATATGGTTATATGATTACCTGCTGAGAAGATGGTGGGCTGCCTTTGCATCTTGCAGTACCGGTTGCAATGATATTTTGCTGGAGAGGGAGTGTCAGTAACCGAGCAGGAACAGTGCAGGGCTTTGTACCGTGGGCTTCCAGTAAAGTTCCGCTCTGCTCCTTTCACTAATGATATGGATATTCAAAAAAGGAGCCAAATCGCTCTCCTTTCCAATATCGTGACGCGCAGCCGTTTGTGTTTGTGGGCGGCACAGTGACGCAACAGTAAAGTTGCTGCCTTACAGCGCCAGAGACCCAGATCTGATCCTGACCACAGGTGCTGTCTGTACGGAGTCTGCACGTTCTCCCTGTTTCTCCGGGTGCTCCGATTTCGTCCAACATTCCAACGATGCGCAGGTTTGTAGGTTAATTGGCTTTGGTATATTCAGGTTAGTGCTAGTGTACAGGGGGACTGCTGGTCTGTGCAGACTTGCTGAACCAAAAGGCTTCTTCCTGCACTGTAACTAACTTAAATCAAACCTTAAGGTGAGGAGGACAAAGTTTAAAGTAGATGTGCACAGCACATTGTTATTTTTAGTGGTGGGTGCCAAGAAAATGCTGCTGGGGGTGGTGGCGGTGGCTGACATGAGTGGTATTGAAGAGGATTTTATCTAGGCTCATTGAACTCCTGTCGCCTGCAGAAGTTTGCAGATGACTCTGCAATTGTGGGCTGCATCAGTGAGGGGAGGGGAGGGAAGCTGAATACGAGGTGTAGTCAACGGCTTTGTAGAGTGGTGTGGGTTGAATCGCCTGCAGCTCAACGCCAACAAGACTAAGGAGTGAGTGGTGGACATTAGGAGGAGATGAACACCCCTGACTCCATCAAAGGTGTGGATGTGCAGTCTACCAAGGAGTACAAGTACCTTGGAGTGTGCCTGGACAGTAAACTGGACTGGTCCAGGAACACTGAGGCCCTGGACAAGAAGAGACAGAGCCGGCTGTACTTTTTGAGAAGGCTCCGCTCCTTCAATGTCTGCAGTAAGATGCTGCAGATCTTGTACCAATCGGTGGTGGCCAGTGCCATCTTCTTCGCTGCCGTGTGCTGGGGCAGCAGGGTGAAAACCGCGGATGCCAGCAGGATCAACAAGCTGATCAGGAAGGCTGGCTGCGTCCTGGGGGCGGGGTTGGAGTTGGACTCATGGGAGGTGGTCTTGGAGGGGAGGATGCTCCTCAAACTGCGGAGCATCCTGGACAGTCCAGCTCACCCCCTCCATGACACACTGGTCAACCTGAGGAGCACCTCCAGCAACAGACTGGTTCCACCAAGATGCAGCACAGAATGCCACAGGAGATCCTTTTTCCCTGTGGCTATCAAACTGTACAACACTCCCCCCCCCCCCCCCCCCCTTCTGTCATGGGGTAGACTGACTGTCTTGGGTGGGGGGGGGGGGGGGGGTTTATCGTACATGCAGTGAATGGAGGGAGATGGACCATGGACAGGCTGAGGAGATTAGTTTAACTTGGCATCATGTTCAGCATGGACATTGTGGGCCGAAGCGCCTGTTCCTCTGCGGTACTGTTCCACTCCACTGTCTCCTTTGTGCACAACCATTCCCGATTGTGTCTATTTCACTGCTCACATTCAAGCCTCATTTAGTTTATAAGTTTGGATTCAGCGTGGAAACGGGTCCTTCGGCCCATTGAGTCTGTGCCGACCAGCAGTTGCCCCGTATGCTGGTTCAATCCTTCGCAGTAGGGACAATTTACAGAAGCCAATTAACCTGCAAATCTGCGCGTCTTTGCGATGTGGGAGGAAACCGGAGCAGTCTGAGAAAACTCGCTCGGTCACAGGGAGCGCGTGCAAACTCCCTACAGACAGGATCTAACCTGGGTCTCTGGCGCTATGAGACAGCAACTCTACCGCTGCGATGCCATCATTTAAGCTTTCAACTGCAGGTGTTGCCTGCCGATGGCCAATTATCCCAAGTTGTAATGAAACATTAAGCACCGTTTGTACCGTGTTCGGAGGTCACGCGGCATCTTCCGACTTCCACGTGTAACGCAGTTTTTGTGTGCAGCTCTTCTTTGATGCCGGGAGCAACTCTGCTATAATTAGTTTGGAAAACGGTCCTGAGGTCAGCGGAGATGTCAAAGTCAGATTTGAAACTAATGGGGTAAGTTAATTTTTTGTTTTTTGAAAAGAAAAATAATAAAATAATAAACTCGTATATTAAAACAGAAAAGTGACCTCACACTTTATTTTGCTTCCCATCCAGGGCCTACCTAAAGGTTATGACGACTGTCCTTTCTACTTCTGGTTCAACACATCCTTCATTGTAAATAATAGGTACAGTCTAAATATAGTTTATTTTAAAAGGAAAAAAGGTCCGATCTATACCAGGCAGAAAGCTGGGAAGATTTGCAAGGATGTTGCCAGAACTTGAGGGCTACAAGGAGAGGTTGGGTAGTCTAGGACTTTATTCCTTGGAGCGCAGGATGCTGAGGGGTGATCTTAAAGAGGTGTATACGATGATGAGAGGTAGGGTTAATGCACTAGGCAGGGTTCTTGATCCCCCTACTGTGGGTAATGTCTTTTACCCAGGCTAGGGGAAGCAACAACCAGAGAACATAGTACTAGTGTGAGAGGAGAAAGATTTAATAGGCCCATCTTCTTCAGAGGATTGGTGGGTATATGGAAGGAGTTGCCAGAGGAGGTCGTTGAGTCGGGGATTGTAACATTTAAAGCCCTGTCCCACGGTACAAGTTCATTCCAAGAGTTCTCCCGAGTTTGCCTTGATTCGAACTCGGAGATTTACGGTAATGGCCGCTCGTCGGTACTCTGGGCTCTCGTGGACATTTTTCATCGTGGGAGAGCTCTTGGAATTAACTCTTACCGTGGGACAGGGCTATTAAAAGACATTTGGAATGTCTTGGATACATGGATAGAAAAGGTTTAAAAGGATTTGGGCCAAATGGGAGCAGGAGGGTCTACTGAGGAGTGGCCATCTTGGTTGGCATGGACAACTTGGGCTGAAGGGCCTGTTTCTGTGCTGTATGACTGTGATTCTAAGACAGCAACTTGCCTCCTGGCTTATACAAGTGGTAGGTTAGACGTAGTTTTATATTTAGTCTAACTTATAAAACTGCCTCCCCAATTTGGGAATTGTAGATGTAAACACTTCATGTGGATGGCCGAACACTGGTTCGGTTCTCTGGCCAACGTGTTCCCTTTAGAGGGACTTGGCACGTGGCAACGTAAAGCGCACACCAACTCGAATACTGGTTGGCGCTTGACAAGTTGATACAATGCTGGTCAATAGCGTCTGGTTATGGTAAATGGTATTGAACTGAGGAATGCTGTGGAACAGAGGGATCTAGGAATAACTGTGCATAGTTCCCTGAAGGTGGAATCGCATGTAGATAGGGTGGTAAAGAAAGCTTTTGGTGTGCTGGCCTTTATAAATCAGAGCATTGAATATAGGAGTGGGGAAGCAATGTTAAGATTGTACAAGGCATTGATGAGACCAATTCTGGAGTATGGTATACCATTTTGGTCGCCTAATTATAGGAAGGATGTCAACAAAATAGAGAGAGTACAGAGGAGATTTACTAGAATGTTAAAGAAGGAACTGCAGATGCTGGAGGATCGAGGGTTACACAAAAAGCTGGAGAAACTCAGCGGGTGCAGCAGCATCTAAGGAGCGAAGGAGATAGGCGATGTTTCGGGTCGAGACCCTTCTTTTACTAGAATGTTGCCTGGGTTCCAGCAACTAAGTTACAGAGAAAGGTTGAACAAGTTAGGTCTTTATTCTTTGGAGCGCAGACGGTTAAGGGGGGGACTTGATTGAGGTATTTAAAATGATGAAAGGGATAGACAGAGTTGACGTGGATAAGCTTTTCCCATTGAGGGTAGGGAAGATTCAAACAAGAGGGCATGACAGAATTAAGGGACAGAGGTTTAGGGGTAACATGAGGGGGAACTTCTTTACTCAGAGTGGTGGCTGTGTGGAATGATCTTCCTGCAGAAGTGGTGGAGGCAGGATCGATTTTAACATTTAAAAGTAAAGTGGATAGGTATATGGATGGGAAGTGAATGGAGGGGTATGGTCTGAGTGCAGGTAGAAGGGCCGACAAGGCCTGTTTCCTTGCTGTTTCCGTGCTCTGGAACTCTCTGCCACAGAGGGTAGTTGAGGCCAGTTCATTGGCTATATTTAAGAGGGAGTTAGATGTGGCCCTTGTGGCTAAGGGGATCGGAGGGTATGGAGAGAAGGCAGGTACGGGATACTGAGTTGGATGATCAGCCATGATCGTATTGAATGGAGGTGCAGGCTCGAAGGGCCGAATGGCCTACTCCTGCACCTAATTTCTTAGTTTCTATGTAATTGTTATATGGTTATACGGTTATCATTCGACTGGGGAAGGAACGGGGCTTTGGGAGGGGGAGAAGATATCTCCGAAAACAAATTGATATTGGCATACCAAAGAAGCCTTGGAAGTATAAAACGAGGAACTGCAGGTGCTGGTTTACAGAAAGAATGCAAAGTGCTGGAGTAACTCGGCGTGTCTCTGGAGAACGTGGATGAGTTGGAAAAGTTGAATTTAGTTTATTATCCCGCATACAAAGGTACAATGAAAAGCTGTTGTGTGCTATTCAGTCAGTGGAAAAACGATACATCATTACAATCAAGCCATCCAGTGTAGATGCAGGGTAAAGGATATAATGTTTAGTGTGAGATAGTCTGATTAATGATGGTTCAAAGCTCGCGCATGAGGTAGATGGGAGGTTATGACCGCTCTCCAACTGGTGAGAGGACAGTTGCTTGTCTTGCTGCAGAGGTGTCGGTTGGCTTCCTCATTGGGTCTTCTGCTTGGCTTGAAGACGAGAGACTGCTGGATCTGCAGCAAACTGCAACGCAGGACTGGAACTGTGTAGCTAGTGCGGCGGCTTCGAAGGGGGTGGCACCACAAGCTAATTTTTATTTATCGTTCGATATTCTTGAGTGAAACCTTAAACCCTGAAGATTTGAGTGTGTGGAATTCTATGATTTAGTGGATGCTTTGAGCCTAGAACGATACTAGTAGCTTAGTTATGAATAATAGGTGTTCATTATTCTGCTTGGCATTGCAAATGAGAAGTTTGGAAAACTATAGTTAGTTATACAGTTGGTAGCAGACTCTTTGGCCCGACTCATCCATGCTGACCACTATGCCTTATTTGACCTTTCTGGCTGGGCGTCCACCACTCGGGTAAATAGATATTTTTATCCATCTCCTATTTACCTGTGTTTGGCCCATATCTCGCTCAACCTTTCCTATCCATGTACCTGTCCAAGTGAGGCCAAATGTAAATTGGAGGAACAGCACTTCATATTTCACTTGGGCAGCTTACAACCCAGCAGATTTCTCTGATATTAAGTAACCCTTGCTTTCCCTCTCTCTCCCCAACCCCAGTTCTTTGACTGGTTTCCCTGTCCTCTTGGTTAATTTTACTGTTTGTACACCTCATTGTCCCCTTCCCCCTCGTCCAACAATGAACCGTTCTACATTTCCCTGATCATCGTCTGCTTTGATCTGTTCTTTTCACACCTTGCTCGTTCTTTGTACCCTTCCATATCTCGGTTCCCTCTCCCCTGACTCTGGGTGTGAAGAAGGGTCTCAACCCGAAATGTCGCCCGTTCCTTCTCTCCCGAGGTGCTGCCTGTCCCGCTGAGTTACTCCAGCATTTTTATCCATCTCCTATTTACCTGTAAGAAGACTGGAAGAAGGGTCTCAACCCGAAACGTCGCCTATCTCCTTCGCTCCTTAGATGCTGCTGCATCTGCTGAGTTTCTCCAGCTTTTTGTGTAACCCTCGATTCTCCAGCATCTGCAGTTCCTTCTTTAACTCCTATTTACCTGTGTTTGGCCCATATCTCGCTCAACATGTACCTGTCCATGTTCCTCTCCATGTACCTGTCCAAGTGTCTTATAGTACCTGCCTCGACAACCTCCTCTGGCACTTTGTACCATGCACCCATCTGTGGCAAAAGATGCACCTCGGGTTCCTACAAAATCTTTTTGGGATTTTCCCACCCCTGTATAAAAGACTATAGGTTCAATTTGCAAGTTGAACGTGCACTTCAGACAGTTAGAGCAATTCTTTAAACTTGTCCAGCACCACTGGTATTTGTTTAAAGCATTTAAAAAGCACTGACGACCCAGAATTGCAGATGCTTCTTTGCAAAAAGAAAGTGTTGGAGTAACTCAGCGGGGTGGCACTGGTGCAGCGATAGAGTTGCTGCCTTGCAGTACACAGAAACCCGAGTTCAATCCTGACACGGGTGCTGTCTCTACGGAGGTTGTGCATTCTCCCTGAAACCACGTTGGTTTTCCCTGGTTGCATCCCACAGACACGTGGGGTTTGTAGGTGAATTGGCGTCCGTAAATTGTCCCCAGTGTTTACAGGGGATCGCTGGTCGGTGCAAACTCAGTGGGCCAAAGGGGCTATTTCCGTGCTGTCTCTTTTAGGGGGGGTGGTGGGATTGAGTATTCCCTGTTGAAGCTCCGACCGCCCTGCTCACTTCTGTAACCTGTCGCTATCCATTTCAGGCTCTGCTTGTCCAGGGATGAACTCGATAACCCCCACAAGCCAAAAACCTGGAAAATCTACACCGAAAAATTTGCAGTTGAGGTGAACTTTGACGAACCCGATTCCAGTTAATCTCGTACCACCTCTGGCCAGAGACGTGGAGATGACGCCAGGCAGTTTGTGATGTAAATATTATTTGGGGGAAGTGTGCCACTCACTGCCTTCTGTGGGGAGGAGGGAGAGATTACTGTCCCTAGAACCATAGTATTGTCAAGGTACTATATTGTGGCAACTTCTAATCACTGCCACACATTCCAGGTTAAAAACGTTTTTTTTTTGTACTGAATGGAAAACAAATGTTGTCAAAGTGGCAGCCTTCCCAGTTAATGCAGAGCCTTTTTCAGTCTATCTTTCCTTAAGATTGCCAGTGTTGTTTACCTCAAAGAGGGTTGATTGTCAGTGATCCCAGGACTGGCTTAGATGTTTTTTTAAAAAGAACCTTTGATATTTTTACCCGTCCACAGCTTACATTTTCTGACAGAACACGGACAGTCGGCACTGTTATGACAGCATTAGTACAATGTGATCTTCCGCCCCCCCCCGTCCCCTTCAGCTGATTTTTATTTTTATTTTTTTTTCCTTTTCGTTATACTTTGTCATGAGTGCCCTCTGCACGAGTAGCCTGAATGTATTTCACAGTCGCTGTGCAGTATTCAGATCCCGGCAAGAGACCTCTTTGGCTCTGGGCTCAGCCACAGCACTGCACATGTGGAGGGGAGAGGTGTGAGGAAAAAAACCCACGCTGGCACGGATGTAATTATCCTGTGGAGTCATCTGATTGTTCGAATCTGCCCAATGAAGTGGGACTCCACCTGCGACAGACCCTCGAGCCTAGATCACTTTCAATGGAACTTTGTACATTTCTTGTCTGATTCACTAGCACATGATTGTAGCATGGGTGGTAATGTTTAACTATGATAAAACGCATCTATCACTGTAGAGTTCTTGAATTTCTCAATAAACAGTAAAATGCCAATTTCCTAGTTTGATGTTCCTCCTGGGCATTGTTGCAAAGATTATTTGTAGAAGCGGAGACTGGCAGATGCTGGTTTACTCCAAAGATGGACACACGGCTGGAATAACACAGTGGCCCAGGCAGCAGAACCCGTTGGTTTCTGGACAGAATTGACATGTACCTTGCTGATGTTTATAAGGGGGGGGGGGTAAAGGTTTGGGTTTATTGTCACATGTACCGAGGTACAGTGAAAGCTTTGGAAAAATATCAATTTCTGGCTCCTCGCCGTCAGTGGATTCTACACTTGGCAACTGGGATGGGTATAAAAAGATTTTTTTTGAACAAGTGTCACCTTGTTTCAGTGTATTGGGCATCTTGTATCCCTAGACCAGAGGTTTGTTGTGAAAATTCCACTTTGCACCTGCTCATGCCCAACATTGAATTGATTGAACGATACAACGTGGAAACGGGCCCTTCGGCCCACCGAGTCCGTGCCGACCATTGACAACTTCAACCCTTGCCGTTCACACTTGTTCTGTAATCGCACTTTCTCACCCGCTCCCTACACACTAGGGGGCAATTTCCAGGGACCAATTAACCTACAAACCCGCACACATCTTTGGGAAGTGGGAGGAAATCGGAGCACGGAGAACGTACAAACTCGGTCGCACCCGAGGTCCGGATTGAACCTGGATCTTTGATGCTGTGAGGCAGTGGCTCTGCAAGCTGTTCCACATTAAAAAAAAACAAACTAGTTAGGGTCATGGTATGGAATTAGGCACTCGACAAAAGTTAACAGCACAGAGTCCCAACTATAAAATAAAGGCCGTTTTAACGTGTATCTTCCTGGTAGTTTAATGGCATTCATTTGGAAAACAAAACTGAGAAAAAAGTGACAATCCACAACCTAACAAATATAGCAAAATAACACACTCATTGTTACCCACCCTGACACATTAATAAAAATTGGCACTGTTCTTCCAGCTTGTTTGTGGTACTGGATCTTTGGATTCCTGTCTCTCGCTCTCTCTCGCTCTCCTATGCATCACGGGAGCAAGGCTTTCCTTTTAACTTAAATGTCGGTCAGCAGTAATTAATTGTCTCAAATTTGAAGTCCAGCTGCTTTTGAATGAATCCAGTTCCTGCCACTTCCACACGGAATACCGAATATCCAGGTTTAGTATCTAGATGGGCCCTAAAGTCAACTCTTGCAGCGCAACCAAACTCCCCGAGGTAAGGCACGGTCACCACCAAATGCCCTTCAGTTACTCATGTGGTTCATCATGGCTCTTCTACTCAGTTCGTAGGCCAGGAATAGGGCACCGTTGGCAGGGAATGCTCGTATCATGGTCGGTGTTAGCCCAGAGTATATTGCTCTAATACCTGGGGAGAGAAAAGCACCTTTACAACAGAGTACAGAACCAGAACCGTAAGATCCTGACCATTGAGTTTGTACCTTCTCCCTGTGACCGTGTGGGTTTTCTCTGGGTGCTCTGGTTTCCTCCACCATTCCAAGGACATGCACGTTTGTAGGTTAATTGGCTTTGGTAAATTGGTCCTAGAGTGCAGGATAGTGCTAGTGTATGGGGTGATCAATGGTTGGCATGGACCCGATGGGCCAAAAGGCCTGCTCCACAATGTCTGTGCTAAACATGACGCCAAGACTAACTCTTATCTGCCTGCATGTGATCCATATTCCTCCATTCCCTGCATCTCCATGTTCCTATCTAAAAGGGCTTGAGCACCACCATCTTATCTAGTGTGTTTTCAGACACTGCCCTCTTTAAAAACTGCTCCATCTACTCGTCCCTCCTGCCCACATTTGGCCTTCAGACTTTGCCTCTTTCACCTTTAAAGCTATGCCCTCTAGTCTTTGACATTTCCACCTTGCGGGAGAGGTTCTGGCCACCAACGTGATCTCTGCCTCTCAGAATTTTATAATTTCCCCCTCGATTTTGGGGAAAATAATCCAAGTTTGTCCAACCTCATAACTCATACCCTCCCATCCAGCCATCCTCCTGGTAAACCTCTGCACCCTCTCTGAAGCCTCCACGTCCTCCCTGTAATGGGGTGACCAGAACTGCACCCACTGAGGCCTGACCAAAGTCTTGGAGCTGCATCGTTTACAAGCTGGCGATGACAGATTTTGAGGCTGATACAATTGTGTTGCATTGCAAATGGTCGAGCCTGATTTTTTTTTTTCCCTGTCAAATGGAGACTAGCTTGGCCATTTGATTTTCTAAACTCCCCGTCACACTACCTTGTCCATCATTGCTCTGGTCTTAAATAGCCATGTTTCCATTTGCTCCCTTCCAATGGGCTGGCATCATTGCAGCATCCAAGGAGTTTGGAACATGACTTCAAAGCTACTTTTAGAACCTGTAATGCAGCCAAATCTCTTTCAAGGGATTTATCTGCTGTTAGTTCCCTCAATTACTCCATTTATTAATAGCTGACTGTCGCTCCCCGTCATTGGAACCTTGCTTCCTCTCCACCTCTGTTTTATTTCAGAGGTAGTTGAGGCAGGTGCTATGACACCGACCTCTCAGTCCTGGGCCTCCTCCACGGCCAGAGTGAGCAACACCGCAAGTTGGAGGAACAGCACCTCATATTCCGCTTGGGGAGTCTGCATGCTCTGGGCTTAAACATTGAATTTTCTCAATTCTGTTAACCCTGGCTGCCTCCTCCCCTTCCCACCTCTCCCTCAGCCCCTGGCATTCCTTCTCTCTCTATCTCTCCCCCACCCAAGTCGCACTAGCTTCTCATTTTCACACTACAAACAGCTTACAATGGCCTGTTTCCTTTATCATTGATACTTTTTTGCATATCTTTCATTCATTGTTCTTTATCTCTCCATATCACCGTCTATATCTCTCGTTTCCTGACCAGTCTGAAGAAGGGTCTCGACCCGAAACGTCGCCTATCTCCTTCGCTCCTTAGATGCTGCTGCATCCGCTGAGTTTCTCCAGCTTTTTGTGTAACCCTTTATAAAACACTTCAACAGGTACGTGGATAACAAAGGGTTAGAGGGAAATGGGACAAAAGCAGGCAAATGGGACTAGCTGAGATGGGGCATCTTTGTTAGCAGGGATGAGTTGGGCCGAATGGCCAGTTTCCGTGCTGTGAGACCAACACTTTCTTCTCCACCTTTTGACATTCAATGGATTTTTTTTTTCAAACAGGCTCTTGCACAAGTGCTCATTTACACGAATCATAATTGCCATTTTAGCTTTGGGGCATGTTTTAGGAGGTAAATATGTGGATTCCTCTGGAAGCTGGTGCCAATCTGTACCCAGCTGTCAGCAGAAGATGATCAACTCTGTCTGGCTCAATACTGGCTTTAGAGGTACACCGTGGAAACAGGCCCTTCAGCCCACCGAGTCCGGGTCACCCAGTGATTGCCCTGTACACTAGTTCTATCCTACACAATAGGGACAATTTTACCAAAGCCAAATGTGGAAGGAACCCAATGTGATCACAGGGAGAAGGTACAAACTCCCTACAGACAGCACCCGTAGTCAGAATCGAACCCGGGTCTCTGGCGCTAAGGCAGCAACTCTACCGCTGCACCACTACTCCGACAACTTTGAACAAAGCACCTGTTGAACTGAAATGCTTCCTGAAATACTGCAGGCAAACCTAGTGTTCCAAGGCACAAAACACAATGCTGGAGGAACTCAACAGGTCAGGCAGCATTTGTGGCAGGAATGGATGGGCGATCATTTTGGACCAGGACCCTTCTTCAGACTTTTAATCTATTCTGCCAAGGACAAAATGCTCCTGGTTTGGTTCAGTTTAGTTTTTTGATAGAGAATGGAAACAGGCCCTTCGGCCCAACCAGTGCACACTGACCATCGATCACCTGCTCACACTAGTTCCATGTTGGCCCACTTCATCATCCATTCCCTACACATGAGGGGCAATTTACACAAGCCAATCGCCCTACAAACTTTGGGAAGTAGGAAGAAACCAGAGCACCTGGGGAAGCCCACATGGTCACAGGGAGAACGTACAAACTCTACACATGGACGGCATCCGAGATCGGAATCGAACCCAGGTCCCTGGCGCTGTGAGGCAGAGGTTCTACCACTGCGCCGCCTCCTGGTGTCTACATCAACTGGTTTAAGTATAAACGCTGTAATTACTGACAATTTTCAACCGATTGAAAAATTGCATTTAGTATTGAGAGATCCCCCTAAAGACTGTTTACAACATGGCCTTCCCCCTGGCCATAGTTATGGAGTTGTGCAGCACTGAAACAGGCCCTTCAGCCCATCATCTCCATGCTGACATTTTTGCATATCTACACTCATCCCATTTGCCCAATATCCACAGGTCGCAAGTATCGTCTTAATGAGTCTTTAGCACGCTAGATGTATCCGATTCTACCATCTGTGCAAAATCCAGACACATAACATACACTATATGAAATAAAACCTCATTCCTAAAAACCCCTGTAAAACTGCTTCTCACATTGAACCCATACCCTCTTACTGATAGCCTTGCCACATGAAATAAATGATATTGCCGCCTCTCATAGCCTATCTACTTCCAGTAGATCATCCTCCCATCTCTCCTCATGTCCAAAGTCTACAGTACTCCAGTCCAACAGCTAGTGATGATACGCCTTCAATCCCAGAATTAGGTGTTTAACAAAACTATTCGATAAATATGTCTTCAACACTTGCTAATAATAAAATGGAGGAACAAGGAACTGCAGATGCTGGTTAATACATTAAAAGGACACAAGGTGCTGGAGTAACTCAGCGTGTCAGGCAGCATCTCTGGAGAACATGGATAGGTGATGTTTCAGATCAGTTTAGATTATTGTCACATGTACCGAGGTACAGTGAAAAGCCTTTGTTGTGTGCTAACCAGTCAGCAGAAAGACAATACATGATTATAATCGACCCTATCAGTCCTGACCCGAAACGTCGCCCAATTCCTTCGCTCCATAGATGCTGCCTCACCCGCTGAGTTTCTCCAGCATTTATGTCTACGCATGATTATAATCGATCAATTTACAGTGTATTGATACATGACAATGTTTAGTGCCAGGTAAAGCCAGCAAAGTCCGATCGAGGATCAAAGTCCGAGGGTCATCAAAGAGGTAGATAGTAGTTCAGCTCTGCTCTCTGGGTGTGGTAGGATGATTCAGTTGCCTGTTAACAGCTGGGAAGAAACTGACCCTGAATCTGGAGCTGTGTGTTTTCACACTTCTGTACCTTTTGCCTAATGGGAGAAGGAAGAGGTCCTGACCCAAACCATCACCCATCCTTTTGATCTTAAGCAATGCTGCCTGACCCGTTGAGTTACTCCAGCACTTTGTGTCTAACATTCAACTGCAAATGATGGATAATGACACAGAGTGCTGGAGTAACTCCGCGGGTCAGGCAGCATCTCTGGAGAACATGGATAGGGGACAGTTCAGGTCGGGACCCTTCTTCAGAGTGGGGGGGGGGGGGGGGTGAAGAAAGCTAGAAGAGGGGAGAGTCAATGACAAAGCAGAGCAGGTAATTGACGGACAAGTCAAGGGAGGTGGCAGGTAGTTGGGACAGAGGCCAGAGGTAAAGGCAGAAGGAATGAGACAGGTTTCAAGTGTTGCAAATGGTGAGGGTAGATGAGAAAGTAGATGGGAGGGGGGAGAAATAGGTGAGAGCGCAGGTGGGGGCCAGGGGAGGAGATGGGGGAGATGGGGAGTGGGGGGGGGGGGGGGGGGGGGGTGGTGTAGCAGGAGGTCACCCAACATTGCAGATCTCACTGTTGGGTTGTAAGCTAAAGTGTTTTCTTGTATCTGTCCAAGTCTGAGGGTTTATGAGATTTGTTGCATTGTTGCTGTACAGAGTAAAGGGCACTATTCAACTTTGCGACTGGCTCTTCATTCTCAAGTCGTCTTGCTGCGGTTTCGGGTGAGACAATGACACCAATGGAACATTTAAATGATCTGACAATAGACAATAGGTGCAGGGGTAGGCCATTCGGCCCTTCGTGCCAGCACCGCCATTCAATGTGATCATGGCTGATCATCCCCCATCAGTACCCCGTTCCTGCCTTCTCCCCATATCCCCTGACTCCGCTATTTTTAAAAGCCCTATCTAGCTCTCTCTTGAAAGTATCCAGAGAACCGGCCTCCACCGCCCTCTGAGGTAGAGAATTCCAGACTCACAACTCTCTGTGAGAAAAAGTATTTCCTCGTCTCTGTTCTAAATGGCTTACTCCTTATTCTTAAACTATGGCCCCTGGTTCTGGGCTCCCCCAACATCAGGAACACGTTTCCTGCCTCTAGCGGATGCCCTCTCATCCTTCTCAATTCAAAATCTGAACCCACACATTCCTTCCGCTTGCCACTGGCATCTTTCACCGTCAGTGTATGTTGCACACTTGCTGTCCATGGTCGGAGCTTCCTAATCCCATATTCCCACCCTTTGTTGATAAACGTGGCGATGTCTATCAATGGCACACGTTTGCGTTCCTGGCAGTGAGTGTTTCATCATTCTGCTCATATCCCGGGCTGGTTCTTATCTCATCTTGACTTGCTGCAGTCCTGGTCCAACCCAGTTTAAATGGCCTTCTCTCTCCCCTCTGCCTCCCACCCCCCCGCCACTCTAGCTTCACAACTCTGCGATCCTCGTGTCTCATACCTGTTTTCATCTCTGGCCTCAGTCCAACCATTAGCCTATCAACCCTCCTCCCGCCCCCCCTCACCTGTATCAATCTATCACCTACACACTTTGTCCCGTCCCGCCTCTCCTCTCTCCCAGCTTTCTCCCCACCTCCCCCCCCCCCCTCGGGTCAGGACACTTCAAATTGATTGTTGGGGAGGAAAGAAAGCTGGAAATGGGGAGAGACAGGATAAAACGTGGCTGATAAAAGGTCGGTGCCGGCAAGGGGTGGGCTGATAGGCAGCTGGTTGAAGCAAAGGCCAGAGACAAGAAAGACAAAACCAGAGGGAGGAGAGGGGTGGGGGGACTCAGTGGGGGTGAGACATAGGTGGGAAACCATTGGTGCTAGTTCGATGTTGGGGTGCAGTGACAGGAATGTGGAGGGGAGGGAGAGGCACTAATCGGGTTATGGAACGGGCGAGACACAACGGGAATGGTCCTGAAACGCCTGCCTTGTACGATAAACACTTTGTGAGCAGACAGCGTTCCTCTGCCCAATGGACTCGCTGACACACAAGCCGTTGGTCGGAAGGTAGGGAGGGAGAGGGTATAGGAGCAAAGAGGTCCTTCTGCAGTTGTACAGGGCCCTAGTGAGACCACACCTGGAGTATTGCGTGTAGTTTTGGTCCCCTAATTTGAGGAAGGACATTCTTGCTATTGAGGGAGTGCAGCGTAGGTTCACAAAGTTAATTCCCGGGATGGCGGGACTGTCATATGCCGAGAGAATGGAGCGGCTGGGCTTGTACACTGGAGTTTAGAAGGATGAGAGGGGATTTTATTGAAACATATAAGATTATTAAGGGCTTGAACACGCCAGAGGCAGGAAACATGTTCCCAATGTTGGGGCAGTCCAGAACCAGGGGCCACTGTTTACGAATAAGTGGTAAGCCATTTAGAACGGAGACAAGGAAACACTTTTTCTCACAGAGAGTTGTGAATCTGTGGAATTCTCTGCCTCAGAGGCCGGTTCTCTGGATACTTTCAAGAGAGAGCTAGATAGGGCTCATAAAGATAGCGGAGTCAGGGGATATGGGGAGAAGGCAGGAACGGGGTACTGATTGCGGATGATCAGCCATGATCACGTTGAATGGCGGTGCTGGCTAGAAGGGCCAAATGGCCTACTCTTGCACCTATTGTCTATTGAGTTGTATACCATTCGGGGAGTATTTATACTTGCCTTCCTTCATGAGAATATTTCGGAATGTACTAACGAACCCCGCTTGGTGTCCGGCCATGGAGAGGACTTGTATCCGTGACTTCACGCAGTCTATCGGGTACACGGCGATCCACAGGCAGGCACCTCCAAAACCACCGCTCACCATCAGGGGGATGGGACCTGAGCAAACACAAGAGCAACGCTTCATTAGACAGCTACTCCAACCTTCGTGCTTCTCTACCTCTCTGCACGTGACATTAATAAACTAATCTGACCTCTGTAGTCATTAAGACCCTTGAAAGACATGCTGGCCCAGCTGAAAAATATCACGATCCCCCTGCAGTTTGCATATTGGGCCAATAGATCTATGGATGACGCAGTCAACCTGGGCCTGCACTTCATCCTCCAGCACCTAGACCACCAGGTGACCTATGCGAGGATCCTGTTTGTTGATTTTAGCTCTGCATTCAACACCATTGTGCCACAGTTACTACAATCCAAACCTTCTGAGTTGACTGTGTCTGAACCCCTCTGTCAGTGGATCACCAGCTTCCTGACAGACAGGAAGCAGCATGTGAGGCTGGGTAAGCACATTTCGGACCCACAGACCCTCAGCATAGGAGCACCGCAAGGCTGAGTACTCTCCCCTCTCCTCTACTCTCTCCACACCAATGACTGCACCTCCACAGACTCCTCTGTCAAGCTTCTCAAGTTTGCGGACGACACAACCCTGATTGGACTGATCCAGGATGGGGAGGAATCTGCCTACAGACAGGAAGTGACACAGCTGGCGTCCTGGTGCCATCGCAACAACCTGGAGCTCAATGCTCTTAAGACAGTGGAATTGATTGTAGACTTTAGGAGGGCTCCCCTCCCCTCACTCCACTCACCATCAACAACACCACAGTCACATCTGTGGAGTATTTTAAGTTCCTGGGAACCATCATCTCCAAGGACCTTTAGTGGGGGGCTACCATCGACTCCACAGTCAAAAAGGCCCAACAGAGGAGGTACTTCATGCGGCAGCTGAGGAAGCACAATCTGCCACAGGCAATGATGGTCCAATTCTATACGGCCATCGTAGAGTCTGTCCTCACCCTCTCCATCATGGTCTGGTTTGGCTCAGCCACCAAGCACGAAACCTGGAGGCTGCAGCGAATCGTCCCATCAGCAGAGAAGATTATTGGCTGCAACATTCCCTCCATTGATGAACTGTAGACTGCAAGGGCCAGGAAGCGAGCGGGCAAGATCATCTCTGACCCCTCTCACCCTGGCTCTTTGAAAACTCTTTGAATCACTTCCCTCTGGAAGGCGACTCCGGATTGTCAAAGCTGCCACAGCCAGACATAAAAAGAGTTTTTATCCACGAGTAGTTGCTCTACTCAACAACCAAAAATCTGTAGCCTCCCTTTGATCTGGTATTTTATTTCATTCTTCACGTGTTTAAACTATGTTTTATTATCCATTGTTTACTGTATGTCGTGTTGTTACTTGCGAGCGGAGCACCAAGGCAGATTCCTTGTATGTGCACATACGTGGCTAATAAAATGTATTAATTTCAATTAAAGATAGGCACAAAATGCTGGAGTAACAGGTCAGGCAGCATCTCCGGAGTAAAAGCCAGTGAAGAAGGGTTTGAACCCGAAACATCACCTATTCATTCCATATCTCCAGTTCCCGTCTCCCTTGATTCTCAGTCTAAAGAAGGGTCTCGACCGGAAACATCACCCATCCCTTCCCTTCTGAGATGCTGCCTGACCCGCTGAGTTACTCCAGCACTTTGTGTCTATCTTCGCTAGTTCCTTGCTACACTAAACACTGGTTCATTCAACATGTCAGATCGCACTTTGCATTGACAGAAAATGGAAGCGGTTACGATCGGGAAAAAGAAAAATTGCAATATCAAAGCTGCACGTTGTAAAACTGTGTGTTTTGTGTTCCACGTTGCCCCCCCTGGGCTCAGTCACAGGGGAAGGACAAATCGACAAGGCACCTCCCCGCTGAACAAGGCAGGACATGCCTCTGCGGTATATCACAGTGCTGGCTGCCTCCCACTCCCTCACGAGTGTTTCTCCCAGATCCTGCAGCCACACTAGTGCGTATGTGGTTATTAATGATTCCATTCCATTGCCCTGTAGCTGGCTAACCAGTTGCTCCCATTTATAGCGCCGAGAGGCATTTGAACATTGCAGGGGACGGTTCTACTATTCACAAAGTTCAACGGCAGCCAGCCATAGTTTACCTTCAGGGAGTTTGAGTCACAAACGATTGCAATTTGATCTCATCTTTAAGAGGCAACTGCAGATGCTGGTAAATCGAAGGTAGACAAAAATGCTGGAGAAATGCAGCGGGTGAGGCAGCATCCATGGAGCAAAGGATATAGGCAACATTTCGGGTCTGAAGAAGGGTCTCGATCCGAAACGTTGCCTATTTCCTTCGTTCCATAGATGCTGCCTCACCCGTTGAGTTTCTCCAGCTATTTGATCTCACAGCTTTTCTTATCACAGTTTGAGATTCTTCTCCTGTGGTAAGGCAACCTGGAGCTAGGCAGAACTAACTCAAGCCTGTGTTTATGCTTGGGAAAGATGCACTCTCTTTACATCTGCAGCGGAAGGCACGCCTGGTCAGTAATGGCGTTAGGTTTATAGACAAGAGCATGAAAACAGGCCCATCGGCCCACCGAGCCCACGTCCACCATCGATGACCCATTCACATTAGTTTGATGTTTTGTTAAAGAAGGAACTGCAGATGCTGGAAAATCGAGGGTACACAAAAGGCTGGAGAAACTCAGCGGGTGCGGCAGCATCTAAGGAGCGAAGGAGATAGGCGACGTTTCGGGTCGAGACCCTTCTTCAGATGTTATCCCACTTTCTCATCCACTCTCTATATTCTGGGGACATTTTACAGAGGGACAATTGACCTACAAACCCGCACATCTTATTAAGGGGTCAGACACGCTAGATGCAGGAAACATGTCCCCGATGTTGGGGGAGTCACAGTTGAAGAATAAGGGGTAGGCCATTTAGAACGGAGATGAGGGAACACCTTTTCACAGAGAGGTGTGAATCTGTGGAATTCTCTGCCTCAGAAGGCAGTGGCGGCCGATTCACTGGATGCATTCAAGAGAGAGTTAGATAGAACTCTAAGGGCTAGCGGAATCAAGGGGCATGGGGAGAAGGCAGGAACGGGGTACTGATTGTGGATGATCAGCCATGATCACAGTGAATGGCGGTGCTAGCTCGAAGGCCTGAATGGCCTACTCCTGCACCTATTGTCTATGTATGTGTCTTTGGGATGTAGGAGGAAACATCAGATCAGCCATGATTGAATGGCGGAGTAGACTCGATGGGCTGAATGGCCTACTTATACTATGACCTACCAAATCTTTCCTCATATTGTCATATGAGGAAAGATTGGGAAGACTGGGCTTATATTCACTGGAATTTAGGATGTGAGGGGATCTTATAGAAACATATAAAATTATAAAAGGACTGGACAAGCTAGATGCAAGAAAAATGTTCCCAATGATGGGGGAGTCCAGAACCAGGGGCCACAGTCTAAAAATAAAGGAGAGGCCATTGAAAACTGAGATGAGGGAAACCTTTTTCACACAGAGAGGTTTGAATCTGTGGAATTTTCTGCCGCAGAAGGCAGTGGAGGCCAATTCACTGGATGCATTCAAATGAGAGTTAGATAGAGCTCTTGAGGCTAGTGGAATTGTGGACGATCAGCCATGATCACATTGAATGGCGGACTTAGGCCTGAATGGCCTACTCCTGCACCTACTGTCTATGTATGTAGCTTTGGGACATGGGAGAAAACATCAGATTAGCCATGATTGAATGGCGGAGTAGACACGATGGGCTGAATGGCCTACTTCTACTGTGACTTATGAAACTGAAGCACCCGGAGGAAGCCCACGCGGTCGCCGGGAGAATGTGCAAACTCCACACAGGCAGCTCCGTACAGATTCATAGCCTGAAGAAGGCTCGCAAACCGAAACGTCACCCATCGACGTTCTCCACAGATGCTGCCTGACCCGCTGAGTTCCTCCAGCACTTGGTGTCCCCCACAAGAGTTGCTGCACAGGCAGTTCCTTGTGAGTCTGATGATGGGTAATCCAGGCCCAACCTCTGGGCCGCGCGCGCTGTGTGAACAGCCACTCGCTACCTGGTCAACCAGCTGAACTGGTTCAACAGCACCAGGCAAATTTGGCAAGTCACAGCTTTTGTAAAAGATGCATTTCAAGGGCCTTTCTGCCGATAAGGGAACTATTTAGTTTTACAGATACAGCAGAGAATCCGGCCCTTCGGCCCACCAAGTTCATAGCGGCCATCGATCGCCCGTTCACACTAGTTCTATCTTGTCCCACTTTCCGATCCACTCCTTCCACACTAGGGACAATTTACAGAGGGCCAATTAACCTGCAAACCCGCACGTCTTTGGAGTGAGGGGGAAAACCCTCGCGGTCACGGTCACGGGGAGAACGTGTGAACTCCACACAGACAGCACCCACGGTCAGGATGGAACCCGGGTCTCTGTTGCTGTGCGACAGCGTCTCTACCAGCTGCCCCAATTGGAGGCTGGTCCAGACCTCACCTCAGAGCGTCATTTATAAACAAACAACGTGCTTGTGTGACAGAACTGTGAGCCAAAGGCTAATGAATAGTTGACCATCCAAACTCACATTCGCCCACACATGGCCCAGATCCTTCTCAACCTTTCTTTTCCATGTACCCGTTCAAATGTATTTTATTTTAAATGTTGTTTTAGCACCTGCCTCAACTACCTCCTCCGGCAGCTTGTTCCATACACCCACCACCCTCTGTGTGGAAAAGTTGCCCTTCAGGTTCCCATTAACTCATCGTAAACCCATGCTCTCTGGTCCTTGATTCCCTATGGGTAAAAGACTGTGCATTCACCCTATCTATTCCTCTCGTGATCGTATACACCCTCTGTAAGATCACCCCTCAACCTCCTTTGTCCGTGGAATGAAGTACCAGCCTCCCCAACCTCCCCCTATATATAGGTCTGGGCCTTGAGTCTGGCAACATTCTTGTAAATCTTCTCTGCAATATTTCCACCATCACGGCATCCTTCTCACAACAGGGGTATAGCATCCTTTGGTTCTAATGATGTTCCTCCTTCCAACTATATGAACCAATATCACAGGTCAAGTTCTATGCATTATTGCAGTTGAGGTTGTGGTTTCAGAATAATGACTGCAAAAACAAAATAAAATAATGAGCCCACATATTGACTACAAAATAACCGGCCCGTTTGGAATTAATGACGACTTTGAAACACAAATATTCCACTGTTGCAACAAAGACAGATAAGAACGGCAGACAAATGGTTTCAGTCAGCTGCAGCCTACTCAGCTGGAAAGGGTGCAGAGAAGATTTACCAGGATGCTGTCAAGACTCGAGGCCCTGAGAGACTGGGGGAGGTTGGCCGGGCAAGGAGCGCAGGAGGATGAGAGGTGAGCTTGTAGAGGTGTACAAAATCAAAAGGTCATAAGTGATAGGAGCAGAATTTGGCCATTTGGCCCATCAGGTCTACTGCGCCCTTCAATCACGGCTGATCTATCTCTCCCTCCTAACCCCATTCTCCTGCCTTCTCCCCATAACCCCTGACACCTGTACTAATCAAGAATGTATCTATCTCTGCCTTAAATATATCCACTGACTTGGCCTCCACGGCCTTGTGTGACAAATAATTCCACAGATTCACCACCCTCTGACTAAAGAAATTCCTCATCTCCGTCCTAGAGGAACATCCCTTAATAAGAGGCTGTGACCTCTAGTCCTAGACTCTCCCACTAGTGGAAATATCCTCCCCACATGCACTCCATCCAAGCCTTTCAATGAGGTCCCCTCTCATTCTTATAAACTCCAGAGAGAGCAGGCCCAATACCTTCAAACGCTCATCATATGTTAACCAATTCATTCCTGGGATCATTCTTGTAAACCTCCTCTGGAGCCTCTCCAGAGCCAGCACATCCTTCCTCAGATATGGGACCTAAAACTGCTCGCAATACTCCAAATGCAGCCTGATCAGCACCTTATAGAGCCTCGGCATTATATCCCTGTTTTTGTATTCTAGCCCGCTTGAAATAAATGCTAGCATTGAGTTTGCCTTCTTTACTAATGATGTGGCTTGCAGATTAACTTTTTGGGAATGCTAGTAGTCCAGGATTGTCAGGCTCGACAAGGGAAATAGGTAGTGTGAATGCACAGAGGATTTCGTCCAGAGTAGGTGAATCGAGAACCAAGGTACATGGGTTTAAGGTGAGGGGGGGAAAGATTTGACAGGAACTTCAGCAGTGAGTTGCCGGAGGAGGTAGTTGAGGCAGCTACTTCCCCCAAAGTTTGGGCGGTTACATGGGAAGGAAAGGTTTGGAGGGATACGGGCCAAACACGGGCAGGTGGGAGTAGTGTAGATGGGACATGTTGGCAAGTCGGGTGGAAGGGCCTGTGGGACTGTGAGGACTATCCGCTCCACCCTGTTAGAGGAGCCTTGCTTGGGGTACTTACCGAGCTGATCTTTCGACTGTCCTGCTCGAGTGAAGAAAGTGCGACCCAGCTCATAGCCGCCGAAGAAGAAGAAGTATCCGGGCATCTCCCTCAACAAGGTGCTGGAGAGGCCTTGGTACATGCCCAGCGGCCCGTCTGTCTTCAGGACACTTTTGATCACCGCCCACACCGTGCTGAACGGCAAAGGTGTTTCAGTTTAGTTGTGTGTATTGTCACGTGTACCGAGGTACAGTGAAAAGCTTTGTCGCTTCCCTCCCGCTCCACCCCCTCCCCGGGCACTTTCCCTTGCAACCGCAAGAGATGCTACACTTGTCGCTTCACCTTTCCCCCTCCACTTCATCCAAGGACCCAAGCAGTCCTTCCAGGTGCGGCAGAGGTTCACCTGCACCTCCTCCAACCTCGTCTATTTGCATCCGCTGCTCTAGATGTCAGCTGATCGATATCGGTGAGACCAAGCGGAGGCTGGGCGATCGTTTCGCCGAACACCTCCGCTCGGTCCGCATTAACCAACCTGATCTCCCTGTGGCTCAGCACTTCAACTCCCCCTCCCATTCCAAATCCGACCTTTCGGTCCTGGGCCTCCTCCATGGCCAGAGTGAGCAACATTGACTTCTCCAATTTCCGGTAGCCCTTGCTGTCTCCTTCCCTTCTCAGCTCCCCCTCAGCCCTCTGGCTCCTATCTTCCCCCGCCCCCCCACCCTACATCAGTCTGAAGGGGGTTTCAGCCCAAAACGTTGCCTATTTCCTTCCCTCCATAGATGCTGCTGCACCCGCTGAGTTTCTCCAGCACTTTTGTCTGCCGGTGGAAAGATTATACATGATTACAACCAAGCCATCCACAGTGTACAGATAAAGGGGATAAAGTTTAGAGCAAGATAAAGTCCATTAAATCCGATTAAATGTGTCGGGAGGAACTGCAGATGCTGGTTTACACCGAAGAGAGACACAGAATGCTGGAGGAACTCAGCGGGACAGGCAGCATCTCCCCCCGAGTCTGCGGAAGGGTTTCATCCAGAAACATCCCCTATTCCGTTTCTCCCGGGATGCTGCTTGACCCACTGAGTTATTCCAGAATTTGTGTCTAAAGTCCGATTAAAGATAGTCCGGGGAGTAGTAAGAAAAGCTGCTGTTGGAGTAGAGGTTTAGAAGAGGGGAGCGATAGTAATGAGAGATTGGAGAACCACTTCTGGGACCGGCACGTAGAGAGTCGCTCGGCTAGGAAACCATCTTAGAAACACCAAACAAGGTGCATATATTAACCATGGCCATCCTCACAACCAGCCATGGACGTTGTCCATGTGGACTTCAGCAAGGCCTTTGATAAGGTTAGGTGGCACGGGATCACTACAACCTTGCCGTGGTACCTGGCTGTGCTGGCTATGAAGGGCTGAATGGCCTACTCCTGCACCTATTGTCTATTGATACGGAGTGGGTATGGGAGGAATCAAATTGCACTTTGGCTGATCAGCTCCCACACAGTAAAATCAAAGCATTGTCGAAGTTTCAATTCCCAAATAAACAGGCAAACTATTCCCCACTTTCGACAGGCTTCTGAACGGCCTTTCCATAATGGTGTCAATTTGGAAAAAGGGGAAGTACAACGGGATCTGGGGGTCCTTGGTCATCAGTCAATTAAAGTAAGCATGCAGGTACAGCAGGCAGTGAAGAAAGCGAATGGCATGTTGGTCTTCATGACAAGAGGAGTCGAGTGTAGGAGCAAAGCGGTCCTCCTGCAGTTGTACAGGGCCCTAGTGAGACCACACCTGGAGTATTGTGTGCAGTTTTGGTCCCCTAATTTGAGGAAGGACTATTGAGGGAGTGCAGCGTAGGTTTACAAGATTAATTCCCGGGATGGCGGGATTGTCATATGCTGAGAGAATGGAGCAGCTGGGCTTGTACACTCTGGAGTTTAGAAACATATAAGATTATTAAGGGTTTAGACACGCAAGAGGCAGGAAACATGTTCCCGATGTTGGGGAAGTCCAGAACCAGGGGCCATTGTTTAAGAATAAGGGGTAAGCCATTTAGAACGGAGATGAGGAAACACTTTTTCACACAGAGTTGTGAGTCTGTGGAATTCTTTGCCTCAGAGGGCGGTGGAGGCCGGTTCTCAGGATACTTTCAAGAGAGAGTTAGATAGGGCTTTTAAAGATAGCGGAGTCAGGGGATATGGGGAGAAGGCAGGAACGGGGTACTGATTGGGGATGGTCAGCCATGATCACATTGAATGGCAGTGCTGACTCGAAGGGCCAAAAGGCCTACTCCTGCACCTATTGTCTATAAGCTAGGGTACTGTTCGATTCACCTCTACCCCATTGCGGACATTGTACTTTGTCTCTGGAACTGATGCGCTACAATGCTGAGAACTATATTCTGCACTCTGTATCTCCCCCTTGGCTCGAAGGGACACCGAGATATAGTGTAAAGCTTTGTTCTGTATGGTGCCCTGTTAAACCACACCATGCACAGGTATTTTTAAGGCGGAGGTAGATAGATTCTTGACTAGTCAGGGGTTTAGGGGGAGAAGGCAGGAGAATGGATTGAGAGGGAAAGATAGACCGGCTATGATTGAATGGGCATGATGGGCCGAATGGCCTAATTCTGCTCCTATAACATGAATTTATGAATCAATCCATACACAGTACAACAGGCAGTGCAAAGAAAACAATTCCAGAGTACAGAATCTAGTATTGCACAGTCTTGTTTAAATTGAGCAAAACACAAAGTGCTGGAGAAACTCGAGGGCAGGCAGCATCTGTGGAGGGAATGGACAGACAATGTTTCAGGTTGGGACCATTCTTCAGATTGCTCTTTTCCAGCGTTCTCCCCTCAACTCCATTAGACTGGAGAAGGGTCCTGACCTGCAACGTCACCTGTCCATTGCCTCCACAGATCCCTAGATTCTCCAGCACTGTGTGTTTTGGTCAGGGTTCCGTTAGTTGCTGGTCCTTGTGATGCTCGCTCTCGATTACACTGAGGGCGGGCGGGCGGGCGGACATACCTGGGGTGACCCTCTGCCAGTTTCCCCGACGTCTTCATCTCGTGCATGGCTTGCAGGCGACATTTGACCAGCTCCGTTGGGCAAATGGCCAGAGAGGCGAAGACCGAGGCGAAGGAGCCTGACGCAGCTTTCTGTAGGTCACTGCAACGACACACACACACCAGCACTGGCAGGGAGGTGAAAACCGGTGGAGATACTGACACACACACACACACACACACACAAGCACTGGCAGGGAGGTGAGAACCGGTGGAGATACTGACACACACACACACACACACACACACGCATACACAAGCACTGGCAGGGAGGTGTGAACCGGTGGGGACACTGACACACCCACCCACACACGCACACAGTCGTGGGAAGTGTGAACAGGTGGAGATACTGACACACGCACACACACGCACACGCACGCACACACAGTCGTGGGAAGTGTGAACAGGTGGAGATACTGACGCGCACACACACACACACACACACACACACACACAGGCCAGCACGGGCAGGGTGGCAGGGAACAGGTGGAGGTTCTGACACAGGCACACACGCGCGTGTGCGCACACACACAGGTGGGAAGTGTGAACAGGTGGAGATACTGACACACACACACACATGGGTGGGAAGTGTGAACAGTCAGAGGGAGGGACACACACACAGTGGCAGGGAGGTGGGAAGGTGTGAACAGGTGGTGGCACAGACACAGACACACACACACACACACACACACACACACACACACACACACACACACACACACACACACACACACACACACACACACACACACACACACACACACCAGTGGGGAGGTGGTGGAGGTGCGGACACACACACAGTGATGGGGAGGTGTGAACAGTCGGAGTTAGGGACACACACACAGACACAGTGGCACGGCAGTGGGATGTGGTCAGTGATCATTGGGACTGATCCAGTGTCCCCACAGCCTATACCAGGGAGTGGGGACGACTGCTGCTTACTATAGCAATATCTAAACGACACTTGGGACAGTTACATGAATAGAGCAGGTTTGTAGGGATATGGGCCAAACACGTGCAGGTGGGACTAGTGTAGATGGGACATCTTGGTCAGCATGGATGTGAAGGGCCGAAGGGCCTGTTTCCATGCTGTTGACTTTGACTCTATTTCCCTTCAGTGAATACAACTCGGTGACACTTGTACACTTTACTTTAGACTTCAGCGATACAGCGTGGAAACAGGTCGGCGCCAACCGACCGTCACCCCGTACACTAGCACCAGCCGACACACTAAGGACAATTTACAATTTGCAGAAGCCAATTAACCTACAAACCTGTGCGTTTGTGGAGTGTGGGAGGAAACCGGAGCATCCGGACTAAACCCACACGGGTCACGGGGAGAACGTACAAACTCCGTGCAGTCAGGATGGAACCCGGGTCCCTGGGGCTGTGAGGCAGCAACTCTACCGCTGCGCCACTGTGCCTCCCTGTTGTGGCAGCAAGCTTGTCGGGGAGGAGGGTGTGGGGAATTCCCCTGCCGCTTCCACTTTCACTTTCACTATCTTCGCTCCACTGTTCCTTCTGCTGCGGAAAGGGACAGTTCACCACAAACGCCGTTGTCGTGCCAAAAGGCACGGTGAGCGAGTTGGTTGTCTGGCAGAAATCAACCCACATCTAGCTCCCTCCTAATGAAACGCAGCAGAGTACGTCGCCTATGGTCAACCTGCCACTCGTCCGCTCGCCCAGCTTCCATTGTCAGGGTCACAGAGCTGTACAGCACACAAACAGGCCCTGCGGCCCACCTTGCCAATGCCATCCAAAGTCCCATACTGGTCCTGTCCCATAGTTCACCGATTAATAAGGGTGGCACGGTGGCGCAGTGCTAGAGTTGCTGCCTGACAGTACCAGTGAACTGGATTAGATCCTGACTAAGGGTGCTATCAGTGTGGAGTTTGCACGTTCTCCCTGTGACCACGTGGGTTTTTCCCGGGCGCTCCAGTTTCCTCCGACACTCCAAAAATGTTCGGGTTTGTAGGATAATTGGCTTTGGTAAAAATTGTAAAAATCGTTCCTCGTGTGTAGGATAGCATAGTGTACTCGGTGGGCCGAAGGGCCTGCTTTCACGCTGTACCATAAAGGCTGAAGTCTAGATGACGGCTTGACCAAGGGAGGGGATGGTTTATGAAGCAGCGCTCACCTGAGGTCAGCCTTGCTGTCCATTCCCGACAGATTCCTCACCACTCGCTGGCAGAAGCCGTAGGACAGGAAGAGCACGGCATTCTCCGAGATGTGGGCCATGAGCGCGGGCGTGGTGCCCTGGTAGAAGGCACGGACACCCCGGTCCCGGTACGTCTTCACCACGCACTCCACCACGTTGCGGTACATGTTGGGGAACGTCTGCATCTTCACCTTCACCGTGTCGAAGGGCTGGCCCGTGTACACGCACGCAACTCCGCCTGTAGGGAACAGTGTGAGTACATATAAACACAGGCTACACGCAACTCCGCCTGTAGGGAACAGTGGGTGTGTACATATAAACACAGGCTACAGGCAACTCCACCTGTAGGGGAACAGTGGGTGTACATATACACACAGGCTACAGGCAACTCCGCCTGTAGGGATCAGTGGGTGTACATATAAACACAGGCAACTCCGCTTGTAGGGGAACAGTGGGTGTACAAATACACACAGGCAACTCCGCCTGTAGGGAACAGTGTGAGTACAGATAAACACAGGCAACTCCGCCTGTAGGGAACAGTGTGAGTACATATAAACACAGGCTACAGGCAACTCCGCCTGTAGGGGAACAGTGGGTGTGTACACATAAACACAGGCAACTCCACCTGTAGGGGAACAGTGGGTGTACACATAAACACAGGCAACTCTGCCTGTAGGGGACCAGTGGGTGTACACATAAACACAGGCAACTCTGCCTGTAGGGGACCAGTGGGTGTACACATACACACAGGCAACTCCGCCTGTAGGGGAACAGTGGGTGTGTACATATAAACACAGGCTACAGACAACTCTGCCTGTAGGGGAACAGTGGGTGTGTACACATAAACACAGGCTACAGACAACTCCGCCTGTAGGGAACAGTGGGTGTACACATACACACAGGCAACTCCGCCTGTAGGGATCAGTGGGTGTACATATAAACACAGGCAATTCCACCTGTAGGGGAACAGTGGGTGTACACACACACAGGCAACCGCCTGTAGAGAATGACAAACACAGGCAACACAAAGGCTAACTCCTCCTGTAGGGCACAGCTGGAGTGGACATAAACCCTCTGACCCAGGGTCCCGACCCAGAACGTCACGTCTCCATGTTCTCCAGAGATGCTGTCCTTCTCCCCCCATCCCCGCTCCACCTGGCCTCGCACCTACTTCCACCGACATTCCTTCCTCTGCCTTCACAATTCACAACTCATCACTCACTCTCACACACCTTCTGTTTTCATCTCTGGCCTTTGTCCAAGCATCTGCCGATCAAACCCCCTCTCACCTGTGCTCACCTATGACCTGCCAGGCGTTGTCCTTCCCCTCCTCTCTTCCAGCTTTCTCCCACCCCCCATCCCCAATCAGCTTGAAGAAGAGTCTCGACCCGAAACGTCACCTACCCATGCTCTCCACGGATGTTATAATTATGTTTTCATGTGCACCGAGGTACAGTGAAGAGCATTCTGCTGAGTTACTCTAGCGTTTTGTCTTCTTTTTAAATAACCCTCTACTGCTACAATGGTTGGAGGCAGTCGAGGCAATCTACAGCTGAACGATCGGATGCCTCAACTCCCACCTCCACCACCCACCTCCAGCAGAAAGGGAGCTACACATGTGTCTCTTTAAAAAGGTAATGATGGCATAGAACATCGAACAGCACAGCACCAGAACAGGCCCTTCGGCCCACAATGTCTGTGGTGAGCATGATGCCAAGATCATCTCTTATCTGCTGTGAATGATCCATATCCCTCCATTCCCTGCATGTGCATGTGCCTGACTAAAAGCCAGTTGAACACCACTATCGTATCTGCCTCCACCACCACCCCGGGCGGCACGTTCCAAGCACTCACCACCCGCTGTGCAAAAAAACTCCCACACATCTCCTTTAAACGTTGCCCCTCTCGCCTTGAAGCCAAGCCCTAAGACTGTCCACCCCATCTATTCATAATTTGATATAGTTCCATCAGATCTTCCCACAATCTCAGGTATTCCAGAGAAAACAACCCAAGGCTCTCCAACCTCTCCCTGTAGCTAATTCCCCCTAATGTTCCCACCCTGGGCTAGAGGTTCTAACCGTCTACCCTTTGCATTGAGAGTTTGTCAGATCGGAGACAGCTACAGGAGGTGTCTACCTACGATACAGAGTGTGGAGTCTGCCCACATTGTGACCCCTGGTCTCTGTGCCCAATGTGCAATTACCCCAGACGTGAGTGTGGTGTATGATGTGACCCCCTAGTTGTGCCCCATTGCCAATTACCCCCAGACAAGAGGGCAGTGTACGTGTGTGATCCCTGGTCTTTGTACCCAATGCCCCATTACCCCAGAGTACACGTGAGTGTGGTGTATGATGTGACCCCCTAGTTGTGCCCCATTGCCCCATTACCAATTGCCCCAGACGAGAGGTCGATGGCAGCTTGCACAGTTGGCCGCAGCTGTTTCTTATCCAGCGACATGGTGGCGTTTGATTCAACGGAAGGACGACTGGCTCAGTAAATCCAAGGGTGGCGTGCTGGGGGGAAACAAGGGAAATAAGGTTAAATATAGAGAGGTAATGATCATTTGGCTACTCGTGACCTGCTTGAGTAACAACACAGTGATCTCAGCTATGCTAACGTTCACGACTCAGGAGTTGTTTAAATGTCATTTGTACCGGCAACGGATCAATGACATTCTCACCTGCTGCAACTTAACAGCCGGTAAACGCAGTAACACACAGGCAACGATAGAATAGTCAGTGACAACCCTGATGCGGCCAGACCCGTATAAATGTAAAACTGAAAACTGTGGAGCCACTAAAACCGCACATCATTCAGAGGTCGCACTGACACTGGCAAAAATGAACTTACTAATACACTGGGGCACGGCCAATGTTCCCTCTTAGCTGGCTTGGTATACAAAGTACCACTGGATGCGCACACCCCAGTACCACTGGCTGGTGCACGCAGTGCAGTGCCACTGGAGTGGTACACACAAGTCCCACTGGCTGGTACACAAGCCACATGAGTAGATCTTGCACTAAACGTGATTTGCTTTATCTCATATCCGTACACTGTGGACAGCTCGATTGTAATCATGTGTTGTCTTTCTGCTGAGAGGAATGCACGCAACAAAGACAGCCTGTCACTGTACCCCGGTACATGTGACACTGCGCTCCACTGCACAGGCCGACCACAGGATTCGAGTCAGAATTGGCTATGTGCGGTTCAAGCCTACCTTGCACCTTTGGGCAAATGATATCCCACAGGCTGACAATTGGAGCCATCCATCTACTGAACTAAAGTCTATTTGTATATCAGGATCCCCATAGAGTTGATGTCATCCAATTCATTGTACAAATGTTCCAGAGAAGAATTGAAGAGAGTTTCGCCAACATATTAAAAGGGTCTTCCATCATGTTATGGAAGGAGGAGGAGGGGTGGGCGGGGAGAAAGAGGGAGAAGGAGGAAGGAGTGGAGACAACCTTTAAGAAGCCAGAGATACATGGCTGTGAAGCTCGGAGGACATTTAACATTACCGGTCGGTTATCCTTGGTTTTGAAAACTACTGCTTACGTTTATTTTCCCTAATAAGCCAATGAAATTCACCGGTCAGCACCGGCTACAACCTACGAGAACCTTCGACCTCCTGGCAACCCACTAGGACCTCCTGGTGACCCACCTACGGCACGAGAATTCTCGCTACTCTCCATGGCGGCTTCATTTTAGTTGCCGCTAGGCGACCATAATGAGGCCGTGACTAGATCCTAGAATGCAAGAACTCCTCACGACCATGAAGGCGACTCCCCGGCAACCACCCGCGAACATGTGGCGACTGCATAATCATAGAGTGATACAGTGTGGAAACAGGCCCTTCGGCCCAACTCGCTCACACTGGCCAACAGTGTCCCAGCTACACGAGTCCCACTTGCCTGCGCTTGGTCCATATCCCTCCAAACCTGTCCTATCCATGTACCTATCTAATTGTTTCTTAAAGAATGGGATAATTCCAGCCTCAACTGCCTCCTCTGGCAGCTTGTTCTACACACCAACCACCCTCTGTGTGAAAATGTTACCCTTCGGAATCCTATTAAAACTTTCCCCCTTCACCTTGAACCTATGTCCTCTGGTCCACAATTCCCCTACTCTGGTCAAAATACTCTGTGCATCTATTCCTCTCATGATTTTAAATACCTCTATAAGTTCTCCCCTCATCCTCCTGCGCTCCATGGAATAGAGACCCAGCCTACTCAACCTCTCCCCGTAGCTCACACCCTCTAGTCCTGGCAACATCCTCGTAAATCTTTTCTGAGCCCTTTCAAGCTTGACAATATCATTCCTATAACACGGTGCCCAGAACTGAACACAATATTCTAAATGCGGTCTCACCAACATCTTATACAACTGCAACATGACCTCCCAACTTCTACACTCAATACTCTGACTGATGAAGGCCAATGTGCCAAAAGCCTTTTTGACCACCTTATCTACCTGCGACTCAACCTTCAAGGAACCATGCACCTGTACTCCTAGATCCCTCTGCTCTACAACACTACCCAGAGGCTTACCATTTACTGTGTAGATCCTGCCCTTGTTCAACGTCCCAAAATGCAAAACGTCATACTTCTCTGTATTAAATTCCATCAACCATTCCTCCGCCCACCTGGCCAATCAATCCAGATCCTGCTGCAATCTTTCACAACCATCTTCACTATCTGCAAAACCACTAACTTTTGTATCATCAGCAAACTTGCTAAACTTGCCCTGTATGTTCTCATCCAAATTATTGATGTAGATGACAAAGAGTAACGGCATCCAGTCTGAGAAGCAACCTTCCACCATCACCCTCTGCTTCCTTCGATGGAGCCAATTCACTATCCATTCGGCTATCTCTCTTTGGATCCCATGCAACCTAACCTTCTAGAGCAGCCTAACATGCGGAACCTTGATGAACGTCTTGCTAAATGTACACAACATCTACAGCTCATCAACCTTTTTGGTCACGCCTTCAAAAATACACAAAAGGACACAAAGTGCTGGAATAACGCAGCGGGTCAGGCAGCATCTCTGGTCTGAAGACGGAAGCATCAAGACCCCAAACATCACCTACGTCCATATTCTCCGGAGATGCTGACCGACCCGCTGAGTTATTTGTATAAAAGTGGAATAGGAGGTATTGTTCCTGGAAGCTGTGTAATCAGGTTCTCTGCGGTATTTGGTATGACAAGCTTCGATCATTAATCGATGGGCCATCATTTGGCCAGGTGGGTTGAGGAATGGTTGATTGAATTTAATACACAGAATTGTGAGGTGTTGCATTTTTGGACGTCGAACAAAGGCAGGACCTATACAGTAGGCCTCTGGGTAGTGTTGTAGAGCAGAGGGATCTAGGAGTACAGGTGCATGGTTCCATGAAGGTCGAGTCGCAGGTAGATAAGGTAGTCAAAAAGGCTTTTGGCACATTGCCTTTCATCAGCCAGAGTATTGAGTATAGAAGTTGGGAGGTCATGTTGCAGTTGTATAAGACATTTACTACATTTGGAGTATTGTGCTCAGTTCTGGGCACCATGTTATAGGAAAGATATTGTCAAGCTGGAAAGGGTACAGAGAAGAGTTACAAGGATGCTGCCAGGACTAGAGGGTGTGAGCTACAGGGAGAGGTTGAGCAGGCTGGGACTCTATTCCTTGGAATGCAGGAGGATGAGGGGCGATATTATAGAGTATAAAATCATGAGAGGAATAGATCGGGTAGAGTCTCTTGCCCAGAGTAGGGGAATCGAGGACCAGAGGAGATAGGTTTAAGGTGAAGGGGAAAAGATATTAACAGGAATCTGAGGAGTTAACTTATTCACACAGAGGGTGTTGGGTGCATGGAACAAGCTGCCAGAGGAGGTAGTTGTGGCTGGGACTATCCCAACATTCAAGAAACAGTTAGACAGGTACATGGATAGGGCAGGTTTGGAGAGTTATGGACCAAATGCTGGCAGGTGGGACCAGCGTAGCTGGGACGTGTTGGCCGGTGTGGGCAAGTTGGGCCGAAGGGCCTGTTTCTGCGCTGTATCACTCTCTGACTGACGGAGGTGATCTGTGTTCAGTATTTGTGGCGATCAGGATTACTGACGACAATATGGATCTGCGGGTGTAATGCCCTTGGCCTTTGCTACCTCCTGTCCATTCTACCAATAACATGAATGAGGCCACAGCAGAGACTTGCAAACGGGGGTAATGATTAAACATTTTATCGGGCAGATTAGATCCTTTATCTATGCCACTACATAGATGCTGTATAACCTGCTGATTTGCCTCACATTTGGAAATCACTGCCAAGTTTCGTTTTAAAGAATGGACATTTATCATGAAACTGCACAAAGACGACTTTCAGCTGACATTCTCCTGTGGAACTATGTTCAAGTATTTGCAAAACGTACAAAGTGCTGGAAGAACTCAGCGGGACAAAGGACAAAGGACAAGGGACATTTATTGTCACATACGCCACTTGGTGCAGTGAAATTTGACTTTGATGCAGTAAAAAACATCCCCCCCCACAGCGGGATCAACGTTTCCCACTGTGAGGGAAGGTAGCAAAGTTCAGTCCACTTCCTCCAAGTTCACCCGTGATCGGGGCCTATTTGAGGCCTATTTGAGGCCTCCGCAGTCGCCGCTACGGCGGCCCAATGTTTCAGGCCATCTCGCCGGTCAGGCAGCATCTGTGGGGGGAATAGACAGATAATGTTTCGGGTTGGAATTCCGCCCGGGTCTGAAGAAGGGTCTCCCGACCTGAAACGTCGCCTGTCCACAGATGCTACCTGACCCGTCGGGTTCCTCCAGCACTGTGTGTTTCAATCAAGATTCCAGCACCGACAATTCCTTGTGAATTCACAAATGTAGTCAAATACTGGATGTGGATGTCACATCAGCAACACAGAAGTTAGGAGACAGTTGAGTGTTTGTGGCAGAGGAGGTGGCTCTGTGACATCATGGTGGAAGGCACAGAGTCACGCATCACAGACGCTGGCCCTTCGGCCCAACTCATCTCTGCTGACCGAGATGCTGGCCAGCTTTCAGGGTTTTTACAGAGGGCCAATTAACCTACAAACCTGCATGTCGTTGGGATGTGGGAGGAAACCAGAGCACCCGGGGAAAACCCCACGCGGTCACAGGGAGAAGGTGCAAACTCGACACAGACAGCACCCGTAGTCAGGATCGAACCTGGGCCTCTGGCATTGTCAGCTGTGCCACCCTTGTGCTGTTGCCAGTACATGTGATACTAAAACGGCAAATCTAAGCAGAGTGGGGAACTATAAGTTTATCAGAGGGAGAGGAAGCTCAGTAAACTGATGCCTGAAGTTCTCAGGAAATCTTTAAGTGACAAACTGATATTCCCCACACCAGGGGGGCACAGTGGTGCAGCGGTAGAGCTGCTGCCTGACAGCGCCAGAGACCTGGGTTTGATCCTGACTGTCTGTGTGGAGTTTGCACGTTCTCCCCGTGACCGCGTGGGCTTTCTCGTGGTGCTCCGATTTGCTCCCACACTCCAAAGATTGTCAGGTCCGTAGGATAATTGGCCTGTGTAAATTGTCGCTAAGGTGTAGGATAGGACACGTGTACGGGAGTTGCCGGCCAGCACGGGCTGGATGGGTCAGCGGGCCCGTCTCCACACTGTATCTTTACAACAAGACTGGAGCAATATTTTAAAACAATTAACGTTGGCCCGGGACTCATCCTCAAAGCTGGCGGTTCAACACACCTACAAAACAATTATTGTCCGCAAACACAAATGCACTGTAATAAATCTCTCCTCCGAGGACCAGACAGTGTGACTCTGTGCTGGCCACAGATCCCACACAACGTGCCCCACCTCTTTGCAGTGTGGCAGTCGGCATTTCAACACTGGCCGAGGAACTTTCCATGACAACTATGCCAGGCTTATGTTACCAGGCGGACACAACTCCAGTTGCCTCTGCGTGTACACACTGACCTCTGCTCACCCCAGACCAAACCAGCAGTCACAAAAGTGCTTCCTTGTCACGTGCACCAGCAACGGGGTCATGAAACCCTCACTCGCTGTGGCTTGACAGGTCTGTAAATACAACGAAAAGACACAGAGTGCTGGAGTAACTCAGCAGGTCAGACAGCATCACTGGAGAACATGGATAGGTGACGTTTCACAGAGTGCTGGAGTAACTCAGCGGGTCAGGCAGCATCACTGGAGAACATGGATAGGTGACGTTTCACACAGTGCTGGAGTAACTCAGCAGGTCAGACAGCATCACTGGAGAACATGGATAGGTGACGTTTCACAGAGTGCTGGAGTAACTCAGCAGGTCAGACAGCATCACTGGAGAACATGGATAGGTGACGTTTCACACAGTGCTGGAGTAACTCAGCAGGTCAGACACCATCACTGGAGAACATGGATAGGTGACGTTTCACACAGTGCTGGAGTAACTCAGCGGGTCAGGCAGCATCACTGGAGATCATGGATAGGTGACGTCTCGGATCGGGACCCTTCTTCAGACCCACCCAAAACGCCACCTATCCATGTTCTCCAAAGATGCTACCTGACCCGCTGAGTTACTCCAGCGCAGTGGGTTTTTTTTTGTAAAGCAGCATTTGCAGTTCCTTGTGCCAAAATATGTACAATAATCAATGATACAATAACCTGATAAGCATAATAGTCCAAAACCAACGTTCGCCCGTCCACAGAAGATCATAGTTGCTGAGGTCAGTGTTGTGCAGTGTTCGAGCCTGATGGTTGCTGGGAAGAAGCCATTCCCCTCATGATTGCATACACCTCTATAAGATCACCGCTCCAAGGAATAATGTCCTAGCCTGCCCAACCTCACTCTGTAGCTCAGACTGGCTCTTACCACCAAACCAAACCTTGGCACGTTCTTCTGCTCTTTGGATCATCTCTCCCTGTGCCAATTACTCATTGTCTTGCCCAGCACCAGGCCACATTTCCCTGCGTTCTTTCCTCCTTCCCCCTCAGCTCCCTGACGACTTGTTGACAGTAATGCCATCGATCTCCGCCTCTGCCTTTGTTGGCCCTGGCTCGATGGCACACTGCTCTCCTAGCCAGGGCCAGGGCCTGGAGCCAGGGGCAGTCACACATTCCACCCCATGTACACTGGAGGCCAGCCAGGATTCTGCAACCCTTTCAACGATCCAAGTCCCGTTCACCTGATCCCCACTGGCCCACGCCCAGCTCCACCTCTATTTTAAGATTGTTTTCCTTGCATGCCCTTGCCCCTCCTTACTCCTACAATCTCAAGTTCAAACTTCAGGCCCTGGCACTCCTCCAATTCCAGTCCCCTTCACCAGATCTGCTCTGGACGGACATGTTACTGTTAGTTGCTTCAGACTACCCAGCCGTAGATTTTCCTTTGTTAAGCCTACATCTTGGACTGGCCTTTTGATCTGTTCTTTGTCCATCACACAGACCAGACTCCCCACCATCGACTCCATCCACACTTCACGCTGCCTCGGGAAAGCAGCCGACATCATGAAAGACTTGTCCCACCCCAGTCTTTCATTTTGGAGATACAGTGCGGAAACAGGCCCTTTGGCCTACTGAGTCTGCGCTGATCACCGGCTCTACCATACGCACTACGGACAATGTACAGAAGACAATTAATCTACAAACCTGCACGTCTTTAGAATGTGCAAGGGCACCGGAACCCACGTGGTCACAGGGAAACTCCTCACAGACAGCACCCGTAGTCAGAATTGAACCCAGGTCTCTGGCGCTGTGAAGCAGCAATTCTATTATTGCGACACTGTGCCCTCCTGTTCTTCTCTCCGCTCCCGTCCGGCAGAAGGTACAGAAGCTTAAAAGCGTGCACCACCAGACTGGGAAACAGCTTCTTCCCCTCTGTTATCAGGCTTCTGAACGGTCCTTCCTTAAGCTGGGGTACTGTCCGATTCACCTCTACCCCATTGTGGACATTGGACTTTGTCTATGGAACTGATGCGCTACAATGCTGAGAACTATATTCTGCACTCTGTATCTTCGATATTCAAACCTTGCAGCAGAGGCAGAGGAGAGAGGTTGGAGGGTAAGGGTGTGTCCAGTGAAGGTGGGGTGCAGGGGCTTTGTAGCCAGCTCCACCGCAAGGCTCCCGAGGGAAGTAGGAGTCAAAGGGCAGGCACAATGGAGGACAATAAAAGAACTTGCCAATGCTGCCGAACGGAGCAGTCACTGGCTGTGGCTGAAGAGGAAAGATGCTGTCTGGGCTGCCACGTGACCGTCTAGAGGCTAGCAATAAGACACACACCCAGGTCTGATCAACCTGCGGTGGGCCTGCCTCGACTGAGGGTGTCTTGTGATAAAAGGCCGAGACACCCAGTGACGTTGAGGTACACAACTGAAGATGTGTCTGATTGGTAGCAAAATTCACCTGGTGATCACACCCAAGAATGCCAATTGTAGTGAAATCTTAGGGATTGTAACACCCAGTCTGGTTGCAATCTTCCACCCCCAATCTTCACGTGGTCCGCCCTGTTGCGACTAATGCAATCAACTCGACGTGCACAAACAGAAGATCAAATAGAACAAGTTGTCCAACAACTTTAGGCTGTGCACGCCACACGCAAGAAGAAGAAGGACTTGATTGTATTTATGAGTAGTATTATCTGATCTGATTGGATAGCATGCAAAAGAAAGCTTTTCACTGTACCTCGGTAAACGTGACAATAACAAACTGGGATATAAATAATAAACAGAGAAACTTTAGTGAGGCATTTGGAAGAAAATGCATCCAAATCTGAAGAAGAGTCGGGACACGAAACGCCAAGTAGTTGGATTCAGGTGAAAATTCACCAACTGAACGATTCGACCATGAGTATATTAGTATATTAGCAAAAGTCTATTTCAGCAAATGATCTAAAGTTTTAACATTTTCATATGTGACCTTTTTTAATGTCTCGGCATTGTTAAGGAGAACAGTCTGACGAAGGTTCTCGACCTGAAACATCACCTATTCCTTTTCTCCAGAGATGCTGCCTGACCCGCTGAGTTACTCCAGCTTTTTGTATCTATCTTCATGTTAATATCGTATCCCAGTGCGATTGTTTTCCACAGGGTGAAGCCAATAAGAACATTATTTGCTGAACTGAGAAGTAACAAACAATTAAAGACACAAAGTGCTGGAGTAACTCAGTGGGTCAGGCAGCATCTCAGGAGGACATGGATAGCAAATGTTTCGGGTCAGACTGAAGATTGTCTGAAGAAGGGTCCCATCCTGCAATGTCACATATCCATGTTCTCCAGAGATGCTGCCTGATCCGCTGAGTTACTCCAGCGCTCTGCACCTTTTGCAGGTGTCAGAGGTTATGGGGAGCAGGCAGGAGAATGGGGTTAGGAGGGAGAGATAGATCAGCCATGATTGAATGGCGGAGTAGACTTGATGGGCCGAATGGCCTAATTCTACGACTATTGCTTACGACCTTTTGTGGAAGACATTAAGTTTAGCATGGGTTGCTTGTGGTGGACAGAATAAAGTGCGTGCTTGTCAAGTATGGGAGGTATTGCAAGGCATGTGAAACCTCTCAGCAGATCACTGGAGGTGGGGTGCGTTACAGAGGGATTGCTGCAGGGGCTTCACGCTGAGATGTGCAAGGTGTTTTAGCAAGTGAAGCTAGGGCAGGACCTGCATCCTGGGAAGAATGGTAGATCGAGAGACCCAGGCTACAGATAGGTACACGGTGCCCTGAAGGTGGGGTCCCAGGTAGACAGAGTGGTGAAGGAGGCGTCTGGCACACTTGCCTTCGACGACTGAGGCTTGCAGTACCGTAGTTAGTTTATTTGTTTAGCTTGGAGATACAGTGCAGAAACAGGCCCTTCGGCCCACCGGGTCTGCGCCGACCAGCGATCCCCGCACATTAACACTATCCCACACCCACTAGGGACAATTTTTACATTTACCAAGCCAATTAAACCTACAAACCTGTACGTCTTTGGAGTGTGGGAGGAAACCGAAGATCTCGGAGAAAACCCACGCAGGACACGGGGAGAACGTACAAACTCCGTACAGACAGCAGCCGTAGTCAGGATCGAACCCGGGTCTCCTGCGCTGCATTCGCTCCAAGGCAGCAACTCTACCGCTGCGCCACCATAATGCATGGGTAACGGCATGGGTGGCGCAGTGGTAAAGTTGCTGCCTTACAGCGCCAGAGACCCGGGTTTAATCCTGACTTCGGGTACTGTCTGTACGTCCTCCCTGTGACAGCGTAGGTTTCCTCCGGGTGCTCCGGCTTCCTCCCACACTCCGAAGACGTGCGGGCTTGTAGGTTAGTTGGCTTTGGTACAAATGTAAATTGTTCCCAGTTTGTAGGATAAAACTAATAATCGCCGGTCGGCGTGGACTCAGTGGGCCCAAGAGCCTGTTTCCATGCAGTTATCTGTAAACTAAACTAAAACTGTCCAAATTATCGGCGAGAGCACACGTGCAGTACTGTGAGCCACTACAGGAAGGAGGTTATTAAGCTGGGCATTAAGCGTGCGGACAAGATTTATGGAGGTAACCGAATCTGGAAGGATTGAGTTATAAGCAGAGTCACGAATGGTTCGAGCTTTTTCCCAATAGCGCAGCAGGCTGAGGGGTGACCTTGCCACGGTGCATAACATCATGAGGGGCATAGATAAGGTGAATGGCAAATGTTTAGAGGGATATAATCTAAACACAGGCAAAAGGGACTACTCAGGTAGACACCTCTGTCAGCACGGATAAGTTGTGCCGAATGGCCTGTCGCCCCTGGCCATACAACTATCTTAAAGAATAAAGGGTTCACAAAATGCTGGAGAAACTCAGCGGGTGCAGCAGCATCCATGGAGCGAAGGAGATAGGCAACGTTTCGGGCCGAAACCCTTCTTCAGACTGATGGGGGTTGGGGGGAGGTGGGGGGAAGAAAGGAAAAAGGAGGAGGAGCCCGAGGGCTGGGGGAGGGGTAGGAAGGGGAGGAGACAGCCAGGGTTAACAGAATTGAGAGAATTCGATGTTCATGCCAAGAGGATTCAGACTCCCCAAGCGGAATACGAGGTGCTGTTCCTCCAACTTGCGGTGTTGCTCACTCTGGCCGTGGAGGAGGCCCAGGACAGAGAGGTCAGATCGGAATGGGAGAGGGAGCTAATATGCAGCAAAATTATCAAATAAAGATATTTAAGCTATTATTAGTATTCAATAGTAAGATTGAAGGCACTGACAAACGCACTCACAGTTGTCCGAGCAGTGTCTGCTGGCCACATCTATCTGATCAATAGCAGTGAATGGAAGAGTTCCCTCTCAGTTCAGGGTCTCCGCTTGAGAAAGCGGGTTCAGGGCCTCCGCTTGAGAAGCGGGTTCAGGGTATTGCCACATGTTAATGGCACTTCAGTACCTCACTTTGTTCCCCGGGAGCTGGAGCGAGGGATTGCGTTTCGGTCACTGGGAGAGGAGGTCCATTGTACAAGAGGCAGACTTAAGGACCCGTCACACTTACGCGATTTTGTTTTCGGTGACTTGCCGGCACCCGTCATAGTTGCAGCAAGTTGCCGAAAATGTTCAAAATGTTGTAAATCGAGCGGCGACCACTCTTTGGGCGACTACGCAGGACCAAACAGGCGTCACCCCGCGACATGTCCAGTTCAGAGTAACATTACAATAAAAAATGACACATAGTGTTGGAGTAACAGCGGGTCAGGCAGCATTTTTGGACAGCACGGATAAATGACATTTCAGCTCGAGCCCCTTCTTCAGCCTGAGTATACAGAAAGACAGCCTGAAGAGGGGTCCCGACCCGAAATGTCATCGGTCCATTCCCTCCACTGACCATCTGAGTTCTTCCAGGATTTGCTCAGGATTCCAGCATCTGCCGTTCCTCTTGTCTACATGATCTCCCCGTGGTTAAGCCAGCAATCACTTGCCACAGTATTTTCAATCGGTATTTGTGAAATGGTCAGAACGAACAACTGCCAAACTTCACCCAGGCGAGACAGAGCCAGGGCTGCAATCAGCACCCTCACAAGTTAGTGGTACAACCTCACATCGCCTGCTCCCACTACACAAGACAGCAAGGTCCAATCCCCTTTACAAATACGGCACAGTAGAAAATGATCACTGCCTGCCGGTGATCAATAACACAGCAAAGCTATCAAACCATGAGCCAGCTGGCTCAGACCAGGGAGAATGCAATTTGCCTTCACTCTCTTTCGTGATAGTTTAGTACAATAACATCAGACCCAAATTTGAATAACACACACACACACAATCAAACACACACTCTCAGTAACATACACACTCACACTCTCCACTCCGAGACACGCACGCACTCTCAAACACGCACTCAGTGACACGCACACACTAACTCAGTGACACACACACACTCAGTGACACACACATACACGCACTCAGTGACACACACACACACTCAGTGATACGCACGCAGTGACAAACGTGTATAGTGACACACAAAACACACACACTCAGTGACACAAACACAGTGAAACACACACACTCAATGAAACACACACTCAGTGATACACACTTCATGACACACTCAGTAGCACACACACACACACACACTCAGGCACCAACACACACACTCAGGCACATACACTCCGAGACACACAGATACACACACATACTCTCACACTCTCAGACCCACGCTCAGTCAATCACACACAGGCCCCCTACCCTACCCTACCCTAACTCACCCTTCCTCTGTCCGAGTGTCAGCCGACTGCGGCTTGGGGCCAGAGCCCACCTCCCACACCTGTCCCAGCCTCTGCACCCTCTCACCCTCCGCCCAGCTCAGCTCAGCTCCACCCCCGGGTCCAAGCAACTCTGTGGGCAGTGTCCCGCCTGTCAGCGGCATGGGCTGGGCTCCCAGCCCCAGGCACTGCCTCCTTGCATACACACACACACTCTCACACACTCACTCATTCACACTCACTCCCTCACACTCTCACTCTCACATACACACTCACTCCCTCTCTCACACACTCACTCTCTCTTTCCCTCACACACACTCACTCTCACATACACTCTCACTCCCTCTCTCACACTCACTCCCTCTCACACTCACTCTCTCTTTCCCTCACACACACTCACTCTCACTCTCTCTCTCACACTCACTCCCTCTCACACTCACTCTCTCTTTCCCTCACACACACTCACTCTCACTCCCTCTCTCACACTCACTCCCTCTCACACTCACTCTCTCTTTCCCTCACACACACTCACTCTCACTCCCTCTCTCACACTCACTCCCTCTCACACTCACTCTCTCTTTCCCTCACACACACTCACTCTCACTCCCTCTCTCACACTCACTCCCTCTCACACTCACTCTCTCTTTCCCTCACACACTCACTCTCACTCCCTCTCTCACACTCACTCCCTCTCACACTCACTCTCTCTTTCCCTCACACACACTCACTCTCACTCCCTCTCTCACACTCACTCCCTCTCACACTCACTCTCTCTTTCCCTCACACACACTCACTCCCTCTCTCACACTCACTCCCTCTCACACTCACTCTCTCTTTCCCTCACACACACTCACTCTCACTCCCTCTCTCACACTCACTCCCTCTCTCACACACTCACTCTCTCTTTCCCTCACACACTCACTCTCTCACACACACTCTTGCACACACACTCACTTCCTCTCACACACACACTCTCACACACACTCTCTCCTTCAAACACACACTCTCTCCTTCAAACACACACTCTCTCACACTCATGCTGTCCTTCACACACATACACTGTGGTTCACAGCCTCAGCAACTTCCCACGCCCCCCTGTCTTGGTGCCAACGCTCCCCGCTCACTTCCCGGTGGCATTGCCCATAACGCGGCAGCTTGCCTGCCCAGCCCAGCCCTGGCCGGGTGGGGTGGGGTGGGCGGACAGCTGCATCTATGTCCCCACTCACAGCGAGCTGACTGTCCCGGCGCCACGCTGCTGTCTGCCAGCCGGGCTCCAATGGAGGGTCGGTGCGGTGCTGAGCCGGCGCCGGCTGCACACAGACGGGAGGGGGCAGGTTTGTCAGCGAGCAGCCTATCCCCACACGATTGTGACACGGCATGCTCGCTAGGTTAGAGTAATGGAGAGGCCGAGATCAACGCTAATCTCTACCCGAGTGTGGCCTGACCAATTCGACCAAAAACACTCATCTCATTCTTATTTACCCCCCCTCCCTAAGATTTCACATTATCAGCTTGGGCCAAATATCCTGTCTACACAATCTTCCACCCTTATAGTCACAGAGCATTGAATGTTGGTGCTCCACATGACACCAAAACCAACTCTTGTTTAGTTTCCATGATGCTGGTTAATACACAAAAAGGCACACAGTGCTGGAGTAACTCAGCGGGTCAGGCAGCATCTGTGGAGAACATGGCATGGACCGCAGCAGGGTCCTGATCTGAAACATCATCTATCCATGTTCACCAGAGATGCTGCCTGACCCGCTGAGTTACTCCAGCACTTTGTGCCTTTTTGCGTATTAACCAGCATCTGCAGTTCCTTGTTTCCACTATTAGGCGGCACAGGGTAGAGTTGCTTCCATACAGCGCCAGAGACCCTGGTTGGATCCTGACTACTGGTGCTGTCTGTCCTGTCAGTAGGGTGGCCAACAAGCCCTTCGGCAGATTGACCTTCATCGGTCAAGGTATGTGTCCACATCGTGGCCTCAGATGTGGAATAATAATGATACTGACAAGCTCAAATTCAATGCCGGACAAGTATGCATGCACCTTTCACAGACCCACACTAGTAGCAATGTTACAACATTTTGAGATTAAAAAAATCAAGTCTGCAATTTATCCCATCAGATAAAGCATAAAAAGAAGTTTAATTTGACACCTAATTCACTTTCATATCTTCAGTATTAAAAAAGGTATGGCCATTTTCATACTCGGAAATTAGCATCTTGTTCCCCATTGCCTTTCCATTGACTTAACTCAAAAGCTGTGATCTAGGACAGTCAAAAGCTTAAAAATTAAGAGAACTCAATGACATTTTCAGTTATTATAGATTGCAGCATTCTGAAACAAATATGAAACAATCTTACTTGGATGACCTGAAATTAAAGCATATAATTAGTTAGTTACCTAATTGTAGCTAATTACAAAATTCAATTACTAGATCTAAACATCTATCCATTTCTTAAGAAAATATAAACTTTTTTAAATTGCCTAAGTTCCAAATAACATTCACACAATAATTCACAATATAACATGATTTTTAAATCTAATTTTCATGAATTTATAGGCCAAATAATGAATTTAGTGTTTAATTCCTGTAAATTAATGGCCATTTAAATCAACTAGCGAGTGGGTTTTAGTGGAATGCGGTGGATTAGAACGTTGCGGTTTGCGGTGAAGTCGGCAGGAAAAACACTGCCGGTTCATGCATTTTTTTGTGCCCCCATTTTGCAACATGAAAATGTGATTAAAGCCTTTCTAAAAACCAAGTTTTCATGTAAAAATAAACGGTGTATTTTATTTTCTCCCCTACGTAAAATCCTTCCCGTTGTCGGCTCTCACGGCTTTAGAAGATGATTTTTAAAGTAGTCTTGCTAATAAATAATCTAGCATAATTTAAAAATACCTTCATGAATGAAATGTCGGAGCGATTTTTCTTCAGCAACGAAATCACCCGACATGGATCGATTTGCCCTGTTTGTAGAAAAACGGCACTTTAAATACGCCCCCCCACCCCCGAAAGGCGCCAAAGTCACGCACACGGGGAGTGGCAGAACTGCAGAGCTGATCAAGGTAAGTTTTGTAACATACCTAACACTAGTCCAAGTGCTACTTTGTTAAAGAAGGAACTGCAGATGCTGGAGAATCGAGGCTGGAGAATCAAGGCTGGAGAAAAAAGCTGGAGAAACTCAGCGGGTGCAGCAGCATCTAAGGAGCGAAGGAGATAGGCGACGTTTCGGGTCGAGACCCTTCTTCAGACTGGTCAGGGATCAGGGAAACGAGAGATATAGACAGTGATGTGGAGAGATAAAGAACAATGAATGAAAGATATGCAAAAAAGTATTGATGATAAAGGAAACAGGCCATTGTAAGCTGTTTGTGGTGTGAAAATGAGAAGCTAGTGCGACTGGGGTGGGGGGGAGATGGAGAAGGAATGCCAGGGCCCGAGGGCTGAGGGAGAGGTGGGGAGGGGGAGGGGGCAGTCTGGGTTAACAGAATTGAGAAAATTCAATGTTTAAGCCCAGAGGATGCAGACTCCCCAAGCGGAATATGAGGTGCTGTTCCTCCAACTTGCGGTGTTGCTCACTCTGGCCGTGGAGGAGGCCCAGGACCGAGAGGTCGGATACAGAATGGGAGGGGGAGTTGAAGTGCTGAGCCACCGGGAGGTCGGGTTGGTTATTGCGGACCGAGTGGAGGTGTTCGGCGAAACGATCGCCCAGCCTCCGCTTGGTCTCACCGATGTAGATCAGCTGGCATCTGGAGCAACGGATGCAGTAGATGAGGTTGGAGGAGGTGCAGGTGAACCTCTGTCGGACTTGGAATGACTGCTTGGGTCCCTGAAAGGAGTGGATGGGGGAGGTGAAGGGACAAGTGTAGCATCTCTTACGGTTGCAAGGAAAAGTGCCCGAGGAAGGAGTGGAGCGGGAGGGAAGGGAAGAATTGACAAGGGAGTTGCGGAGGGAGCGGTCTTTGTGGAAGGCTGACAGGTGGGGAGATGGGAAGATGTGGCGAGGAGAGGGGTCACGTTGGAGGTGGCGAAACTGGCGGTGGACTATCTGTTGTATGCGCTGGCTGGCGGGGTGAAAGGTGAGGACCAGGGGGACTCGGCCCTTGTTGTGAGTGGGGGAATGGGGAGAGAGGGCAGTGTTGCGGGGTATGGAGGAGACCCTGGTGCGAGCCTCATCTATAGTGGGGGAGGGGAAACCCCGTTCTCTGAAGACAAGGACATTTGTGATGACCTGGTGTGGAACACGTCATTCCCAATTCCTCCGTCTACGCCGCATCTGCTCCCAGGATGACTGCTCCCAGCATTACTTTCTCGTGATGGCTCTCATTCAATAATTCCTTTTAACAGCATGCTCACCAGCTTCATCACTGTCTTCATCGCTTCCGAAATCACCCTCTACATGACGGGCGTGACCCTTCTTTTTCTGCCAAGGTCTGTCTTTCTTTTCACTGGACTTCCCTTTCTTGTTGTAGTCACTTGTCTAGTCCCTGGCCTTACTTTTACATTTCTTTGCCAAATGATTTTTATCTCCATATTTCCTACATGTTCTGCCCTTTGCTGGACAACATGCATCTTTCCCTCTGTGACCCTTGTTGCCACACCTGTAACACTCGATCTCACGTTCAGGCTTACTTCTTGGTCTCCCGTGGGACAGCTGGTTAACTTGCCCAGTCTTGGAATCTTACAATTCCATGCTGTGAAATTGTCCCTCAGCAGCTTCCAGTGCTGCTGCAATCCACAAAGCATCATTAAGGTTTAACTCACCCCCTTTTTCGAGCAGCCTTCTCCTGAGCTTGTCTGACTTGCAATGCCGGACAACCTGATGCAATATCTGGTTTTCCACATCAGCAGCCACATATTTGCATCCTACAGACACCCGTCTGAGTCTCGTCACAAATTGAGCAACAGCCTTGCCCTCTTCCTGCGTTATTTTACGGAATAAATGGCATTAATGGGAAGAGGGGGAAACTTTTAAATCTCTTCCCTGCACGGGAGACCCGACTTTTTCCCTGTCGGGTCTCCGTTGTCGTTGGGGCCTAGCACCGTGGAGCGGCCTCCGACCGGGACGACCTGGGGGCTCCAGTCACGGAGCTGCGGACTCACCGTCATGGGGCTGGCTGGCCTCGGAGCGTGGGGAGCGGTGGTGGCTCGCCGCTGCGGTTCGACCCCGGAGCTCCAGCTCCAGCTGCAGCTGCAGACCAGTGGACTATCGGGAGCTCGCGGGTCCGGGTGGGAGACCGCTCTCCGGAGCTCCCGCAACACAGCTTCTCCAGCCCGTGTCGCGGGGTTAGAGCGACCTGGAGCGGGGCCATACATCGCCTGGCGCGGCTTTCATGGCCGCGGGACATTCCAGCGCCCGCCGGGGGCTCCAACTGTAATCTTTGGGCCTAGAGCGGGGCCGTACATCACCCGGCGCTACCTCAAAGGCCGTGGGACTTAACACCGCCCGCCTGCAGCTTCGACCTCGGGAGAGAGATGGTGCGGGGGAGAGAGAAGACTTTGCCTTCCATCACAGTGAGGATGAGATTCACTGTGATGGATGTTTGTGTGAATTGAATTGTCTGTGTTTTTTTTTTTTGTTTTTTTTTATGATTTGTGTATGGCATGTAGAAACGGAGTTTCGTACGAGCCTCTCTGAGGTTCGAATGACAAATAATAAAATCAAATCAAATCAAATCAAATCAAACTTAAATTTAGCGTTCGCCACCACCACATAATGACTGTTCAAAGCATCAACGGCTTTCTTATAGACTTCCTTCACTCAGTCAGGGAGTGTTTTAAACATTTCTCGAACTGCTGGCCCCGCGGTGTAATGAAGCAATGCTCTCTCCGCTGCGCCTTCTGCCCTGGTGTACTCTTCTCAAGAAAGAGCCCTCGACTGTCGGCGCAAACTTCGAATTCCTCCAACCAAGCATTTCACCTCACGCTGACGGTACTCGCATCACCCGTCAGACCAAAGTGTGGAACTCCGCGAAGTGCTGAGAAATCAGCTCCAGCGACTGTCATTTAAAAAAAAAAAAATTTCCAGATCAAAGTCACGGATTCAGAATCCAAAATATCTAAAATATCCAAAATATCCTCGTCGCCAATGTCACATCCTGTAGCAATGTTACAAAATTTTGAGATTTTAAAAATCAAGTCTGCAATTTATCCCATCAGATAAAGCATAAAAAGAAGTTTAATTTGACACCTAATTCATTTTCATATCTTCAGTATTAACAAAGTTATGACCATTTTCATACTCGGAAATTAGCATCTTGTTCCCCATTGCCTTTCAATTGACTTAACTCAAAAGCTGTGATCTAGAACAGTTAAAAGCCCATAATTTTCTTAAAAATTAAGAGAACTCAATGAAATTTTCAGTTATTATAGATTGAAGCAAATATGAAACAATCTTACTTGGATGACCTGAAATGAAAGCATATAATTAGTTAGTTATCTAATTGTAGCTAATTACAAAATTCAATGAGTAGATCTAAACACCTATCCATTTCTTAAGAAAAGATCAACTTTTTTTTAATTGCCTAAGTGTCCGAATAACATTCATACAATAATCCACAATATAACATAACTTTTAAATCTCATTTCATCAATTTATAGGCCAAATGGAAGGAATTTAGTGTTTAATGCCTGTAAATTAATGGCCATGTAATTCAACTAGCGAATGGGTTTTAGTGGAATGCGGTGGATTGGAACGTTGCGGTTTGCGGTGAAGTCGGTATGAAAAATACAGCCGGTTCATACATTTTTTTTGTCCCCTTTTCGCAACATGAAAATGTGATTAAAGCCTTCGTAAAAACCAAGTTTTCATGTAAAAATAAACTGTGTAGCTTCTTTTATCGCCTACCTTAGGTCCGTTCCGCTGTCACCATTCAGAGCTTTAGAAGATGATTTTTAAACTGCTATAGTTAATAAATAATCTAGCGTAGTTTAAAAATACCTTTATGAATGAAATGTTGGAGCGATTTCTCTTTAGCGACGAAATCGCCCGACATGGATCGACTTGGACTGCCTAGAAAAAATCGGCATTTTAAACCCGCCCCCCTCTGAAAGGCGCCAAAGTGGCGCACACGGGGAGCGGCAGAACTGCAGCGCTGCTAAAGTTAGGTATTGTAACATACCTACATCCTGGCCTCAGGTGTGGAATAATATTGAAACTGGCACATTATTTATAGGTTACATTCCTTGGTCTCCATGTTTATTATCTCACTCAGCCATGCCCTCCTGCCTAGGCCTACACAGTGCACATGCCATCTGACCTTCACATCAGCTGATACAAAGGTCATGATATTGGCATATCATCATCATGACTCATCGTCATGACACCTAGGACCTTATTCCTCGCTGTCGGATGCTCAGGGGCGATCTTTTCGACTTGTATAAGATCATGAGGACATTTTTTTTCCCTCAGGGGTGAGGAATCAAAAACCAGCGGACATGGATTTAAGGTGAGAGGGGAAAGGACCTGTTTCCATGTTGTATGACTTTATTACTCTGGACTATCCAAACCTCTTTTAAATGCTACCATCCATCGTATCTGGCACCACTACCACCCCACCCCTGCAGCGCGTTCCAGGCATCCACCACCCTCTGTATAAAAAATGTTCCTGTCATCTCTCACCTTAAAGCTATGCCCTCTAGTCTTTGACATTTCCACCCCGGGAAAAGGTTCAGACTGTCTACCTTATCTATGCCTCTCATACTTTTATATACTTCTATCAGGTGTCTCTTCAACCTTTGCTATTCCAGATAAAACAATCGCAACTTCTTCCTGTAGCTAATACCAGGCAGCATTCTGGTAAACCTCCTCTGCACCATTTCCAAAGCCTCCACATCCTTCCTGTAATGAGGCAACCAGAACTGTACACAATACTCCAAATGCAGCCTAACTACAGTCCTATAAAGCTGCATCATTACTTCCTTACTCTTATATTCAATGCCTCGACGAATGTCTTCTTTACTGTCTTTTTATCAACTTTTATCAGTTGTCCCCTCAACCTCCAGTTTCCCCAGGGAAAACGAACCTAGCCTTGGAACATGGAAACAGGCCCTTCATCCCAACTTGCCCACGCTGACCAAGATGCCCCATCTACACCAGTCCCACCTGCCTGTATTGGCCCATATCACTCTAAACCTTTCATATCCATGTACCTGTCCAAATAAAGTGATTGCACATGGCTGAACAACAGTACCTCCTCTGGCAGCGCATTCCATATACTCACCACCCTCTGTGTGAAACAGTTGCTCCACAGGTACCTGTTCATTCATTGTTCCATTGCTGGCGCATGTGCAACTCTGAACTGTGGACTCTTGTTGGGAAGCAGTTGGTGACTTTCTGCAGCTGGCAGCCACTTGCCAGTGAGATGCAGTGGGTTACAACCGCCTTGCAGCTGGAGGCTTTAGTTTTTAGATTTAATTTAGTTTACAGATACAGCGCCCACCGTGTCCGCGCCGACCATCGATTATCCCATACACTAACACCAGTGAACTAGCAGACTTCCGCAGGGCTCGGTGCTGGGGCCGCTGCTCTTCACGTTGTATATTAATGATTTAAACGAGGGGATTGAAGGCTTTGTGGCCAAGTTTGCGGACAATACGGAAATCGGTGGAGGGGCAGGTAATGTGGAGAAAGCAGGGACTCTGTAGAAGGACCTGAACAGGTTGGGTAAGTGGGCAGAGGAGTGGCAGATGGAATACAGCGTAGCAAAGTGTGGAGTCGTGCATTTTGGTGGAAGGAATACGGGGGGAGAGAATCCAGAAATCGGGGGTGCAAAGGGACTTGGGAATGCTGGTGCAGGATTTCCAAATAAATTAATCTGCAAGTTGAATCAGTAATAAAGAAAACAAACGCATTATTTCGAGAGGGCTTGTATACAAAAACAGGGATGTAATGCTGATAAGGCATAGTGGGCAGAAGGGCCTGTTCCTGTGTTTAAGGATGCCCGCTTAAGTGTGGAATAAGAGGATATTTATGTTTCTGTGATTCTAAATTCCTTAAATCTTGTGGTGTTTAGGATTACACTCCTAGTTAGCTAATCTGAATATCTGTTTGTAATTAAAAGTGAGTGACAATAATTCTTTACATTTCCAACAGATTAGCACCAAAACAACACCGGGAAAACGGGCATGAAGAACCAGGAGTGAACAGTATAAATTGGACTTGTGCCAGGATTATGAGCCAATAGCAAAAACAGAGTTTTAAACGCAAGTAATGTGAGTAGTTACCTCATTAGATTAGGGGTTGTTCTTTGAAGCTTTACGATGTACCAGAGAATTTTTGGTACAAAGACGGGTACAAACTGATTAAGGCAGATACACACGGAGCTGCAGATGCAGGAATCTTGAGTAAACAGGTCTCTAAATGGATTAAAAGTCAAAGCAAAGAAAAACAAGCTAAATAAATAAAATGCATAGCCGCATGGGTCAAGGGTGAAGAGGGTCACAGGAAAAAACAACAGCATCAAACCCAAGAGGGCAGATGGAGAAAAAAGTGGAAACAGGGAGTGAAAGTTGCACAAAAATCCAGATTGTTCATCAGTCAGCACTGCATGTACGGTCACATTTGTGGTCTGAATCAAAACTCCATTCAAATCTCCCTTTTAATTTCTCCATCGTAGCAATTGCTTCATTATTTGATTACTTTTCCTTTGCATGCAGTTGCTATAGTAACCTCCAAAAGACCCAGTAATTGAGGCGTGTAGGGTAATATTTTGTCTGTGGCCCTCTAATCCCTTTTGATAGACTTAAATTTCTCTCACTGATTGTCTTTGTGGGTTGATTAAGGCGGCAACTCAAACTTTAATCAGATTGCTGCTTGATTAAATCCCTCTCTGGCTCAGAAACAGCTTAGAAAATAATTCTTATAAAGAAATGAAGCAGTGCAATATCAATGTTCTGCTTTGTAAACCTTTACTTGCAAATGTCCTACGCGTTCAGGATGATTTATGATAGGTTTGGTGCTTATTTTGTTGCGTGTGTTTCAGTTGCTTGTGTGTGTATTATGTTCTGGTTTGGTCAACTTGCTGCAGAAAAGATCCCAATTAAGCTGGAAAGAGTGCAGAGGCACTTTTGTTTTGTTTTAGACACAAAATGCTGGAGTAACTTCTGAAGAAGGGTCTCGACCCGAAACGTCGCCTATCTCCTTCCCTCCTTAGATGCTGCTGCACCCGCTGAGTTTCTCCAGCTTTTTTTGTGTAACCCTCGATTCTCCAGCATCTGCAGTTCCTTCTTTAACGCTGGAGTAACTCAGCTGGAGAAGGAATGGGTGATGGTTCGGGTTGAGACCCTTCTTCAGACTGAGAGTCAGGGAACAGGGAGTCTAGACGTATGGAAGGGTAAGGTGTGAAAACGCAGATGATGATGAAGGAAATGTAGAATGTTTCATTGTTGACAGAGGGGAAGATGACAACAAGGCATCACAAACAGTAAAATTAATCAGAAGGACAGAGAAACTACTTGGAGAGAAAGGGTGGGAGTGGGACAGGGTGAGATTTGTTTGAAGTTAGAGATATCAATATTCATACCAAAGATAGACACATAAAGCTGGAGTAACTCACTGGGTCTCTGGGCAAAAGGAATAGGTGACATTTTGGGTCGAAACCCTTCTTCAGACTGAGATTCAGGGGAGTTCATACCACTGGGTTGTAAGCTGCCCAAGCGGAATATGTGGTGCAGTTCCTCCAATTTGCATTGGGCCTCACTCTGTTTTAGAGATACAGCATGGAAACAGGCCCACCTAGATCACGCCAACCATTGATCACACGTTCACACTAGTTCTGTTATCCCACTTTCTCATCCACTTCCCACACACTCGGGGCAATTTACGGAGGACCAATTAACCTATATACCCACACATCCTTGGGATGTGGGAGGAAGCTGGAGCACCCAGAGAAAACCCACGCGGTCACAGGGAGAATGCACAAACTCCACACCCTGACAGCACCCGAGGTCAGGATCAAACTATGGTGCTGTGAGGCAGCAGCTCTACCTGCCGCGCCACTGTGCCGCCCTACGAGAATGTTGCCAGGACGAGGGATGAAGCTATAGGGGGTCTGAAGAAGGGTCTCGAGCCGAAACGTCGCCTATCTCCTTCGCTCCTTAGATGCTGCTGCACTCGCTGAGTTTCTCCAGCTTTTTGTGTAACGCTCGATTCTCCAGCATCTGCAGTTCCTTCTTTAAAGCTATAGGGAGAGATTGGACAGGTTAGGACTTAACTCCTTGGAGTGTAGGAGGGGGAGAAGATCTTATAGAGCTGTATAAGATTATGAAGGGAATAGATACGGTAAATACACAGACTCTTTTACCCAGGGAGGGGAGTCAAGAACCAGAGGACATGGATTTAAGGTGAGGGGGGAAAGATTTAATAGGTACCTGAGGGGCAACTTCCTTCACACATAGGGCAGTCGATGTATGGAACGAGCTGCCAGAGGTAGTTGAGGCAGGTACTATAACAACATTTAGAAGGCACTTGGACAGGTGCATGGATAGGACAGGTTTAGAGGGATATGGGCCAAAAGTGGGCAGGTGGGATTAGTGTAGATGGGGCATGTTGGCTGGCATCTGCACCGAAGGGCGTGTTTCCGTGATATGTGACTTTATAAACCAAGGATAAGCCCATCTCTCCCCCTTATCCATCCCTCCTTATCTCCTTATCCCCTATCCCCATCCCTATCCCTAGCCCTATCCCTAGCCCTATCCCTATCCCTATCCCTATCCCCCCTTGCCCCTTCCTTCACCCTCGTCGTTTTACCAGTTCCATAGTTATCAACATAGTTTATCTCTTGAGATTACCACTTTCCCCATCCATAGTTCCCCTATGCATGTTCCCTCCAGCGATGCAGAGTTGCTCCAGCACTCTGTCTGTGTGTGTGTGTGTCTGTGGAGTCAACCAGCGCCTGCAGTGTGTTGTCTCCACCGCTGCTGTGGGGAAGCGCAGTCCGGGGGAGCGGTTGGACGGGCGCACAGAGAAGGTCGCGTTGTCCGGGGGAGCGGTTGGACGGGCGCACAGAGAAGGTCGCGTTGTCCGGGGGAGCGGTTGGACGGGCGCACAGAGAAGGTCGCGTTGTCCGGGGGAGCGGTTGGACGGGCGCACAGAGAAGGTCGCGTTGTCCGGGGGAGCGGTTGGACGGGCGCACAGAGAAGGTCGCGCCATGGTTCCAATGCAGAGGGCGGCGGCGGCGGCGGCGGCGTTGTTGGGGGTCGGGGCCCGGGGGACAACGGGGTGAGGGGGGAACGGGTGGATCAGTGAGGGAAGGGAAGGAGAGGGTAGTGGAGAGAGAGAGAGAGAGAGAGGGAGGAAAGGGGGCAGTGAAGAGAGGGAAGGAGTGGGTGAGGGATGGAGGGAGGAGGAGGGAAGGAGAGGGGAGGGGAGTGGAGGAGTGGTGGAGGGAGGGGAGTGGAGGAGTGGTGGGGGAGAGGGAGGGAAGGAAGGGGTGGTAGAAGGGAAGGAGAGGGGAGGGGTGATGGAGGGATGGAGGGAGGAAGGAGAGGGAGGGAGGGAAGGGGTGGTAGAAGGGAAGGAGAGGGGAGGGGAGTGGTGGAGGGAGGGGAGTGGAGGAGTGGTGGAGGAGAGGGAGGGAGGGTAGAAGGGAAGGAGAGGGGAGGGGTGGTGGAGGGAGGGAGGAAGGAGAGGGAGGGAGGGAAGGGGTGGTAGAAGGGAAGGAGAGGGGAGGGTGGTGGAGGGAAGGTGTGAGGCTGGAAGGGGGAATGAGGGGATGTTAGGGGTGTGGAAAACAAGAGGAAGATGAATGTAAGGGGAGGCTGGGAAGGTGAGGGTGAAGAGAGCAGAGGAATGGGAGGAGGGTAGGGAGAGGACAAGGGCAGAAGGGGGGGGGTATGGGGGAGTGTGGGAGAGGAGATAGGAATGGGGTAGGGATGGTGTTGGGGAGAATAGAGGAGGATTGGTTTGTTGATCTCGTTTTCTTTGCCCTTGGGTGGTTGCCCTTGCCTCAGAGGGCGGTGGAGGCAGGTTCTCTGGATGTCTCAAAGAGAGAGCTAGATAGGGCTTTTAAAAATAGCGGAGTCAGGGGATATGGGGAGACGGCAGGAACGGGGTACTGATTGGGGATGATCAACCATGATCACATCGCTGGCTCGAAGGGCCGAATGGCCTACTCGTGCACCTATTGTCTATTGTGTGACCTTTAACTGTTGTGACGCACACCTACACACTTTGTTCTCTAATTGTTTCTGCACCTCTGCCTTTTAAATATGCTCCTTGAAATCATTACTGATTTGTCCTATTGGAAACAGGCCCTTCAGCCCATTTTGTCCATGCTGACCATGTTGGTATTACTGGACAGGTTCCACTTGCGTGCCTTTGGCCCAAATCCCTCTATGGACCCTTCCTATCAATGTATCTGTCCCAATCTCTTTTAAAAGTCACAGTTGTATCTACTTCTGTAGCTTCCTCTGGCATCTCATTCCAGGTCCGGACTACCCTCTGAGTGAAAAAATTGCCCATGAGGTGAGAGGGAAGAGATTTAATGGCAACCTGAATGGTGGGTGTATGGAACGAGTTGCCAGAGGAGCTAGTTGAGGCTGGTGCAGCCACACCATTTACTAGACATTTGGACGGGTAGATGGATAGGAAAGGTTTAGTAGGATATGGGCCAAACGTGGGCAGGGAGGACTAGCGGAGATGGTGCATCTTGGTTGACATGAATAAGTAGGGCAGAAGGGCCTGTTTCCATGTTGGATGACTCTATAACTGATGCGCTACAATGTTGAGAACTATATTCTGCGCTCTGTACCATCTCCTTTGCTCTACCTATTGTACTGGAGTTTGACCTAATTGTATTAAGTGTAGTATTATCTGATCTGTTTGGACAGCATGCAACACAAAGATTTTCACTGTACCTCAGTACACGTGACAATAATAAACCTGAACCTAGCTGCGTTGGCCAGAAAGAGAATAATTTGGGATAAGAGAGGACACCTTGTGCTTAGTTCTGATGTGACTTGTACTTGACGTTGCAGCCTGCTCTCGCTGAGTGGAGCGGGAGGAAGGAGGATCTTCACTGCATCGGCTGCGCTGAGGAATGAGCATGAAACGCCGCAGGCTGCTTCCCCCGCGCGGCCGCAAGATGCCGAGGAAACGGAAGCTGCTCCACCTGGCAAAACCCCTCTGCTCAACCTCATCGGTGGCATGAAAGTGGAAGTCAGCTCCAAGAGGAAGTTCCAGGCCCTGAGACTGGAGAGGGCCAAGGCCAGAGCAAAGGCTGAGCCCGGGGACTTGGAGAGCACCAGCAGCATGTTTCAGAAGGCAGCAGAGGAAAGGAGCACGCAGAGGTAAGGCTCTACAGGGAAGGCGGCAGAGTGGTGCAGCGGTAGAGTTACTGCCTTACTGTGCCACAGACCAGGGTTCCATCCCTACTGCACAGAGTTTGTACGTCCTCCCCGTCACCACATGGGTTTTCCCCAGATGCTCTGTGTTCCTCCCACACTCCACAAAGACATGCAGGTTTGTAGGTTAATTGTAAAATTGTAAATTGTCCCAACTCTGTTGGATAGTGCTTGCGTGCAGGGTGATAGCTGGTCGGCACGGACTCGATAGGCCAAAGGGCCTGTTTTCATGCTGTATTTCTAAAGGCTAAAGATGCCCAGAAAAGATTTGGGTTTGTTATTGTCACCAAGGTATAGGATTAGGTTACATTGTTACCTGCACCCAGGTATAGGGTTAGGTTACATTGTCACCTGTACCCATGTATAGGGTTAGGTTATTATTGTCCTGGTGGCACTGAATGGATGAAGTACGGGGTCGGCCTGGCCCAGTGCGATGCTGATGTCTCGTTGCAATTTGAAAGAAGGACCATGGAAGGCTTTGCATGGCAGAGCTTGGACTTGGGGAGTGTGCGTTAATAAACCAAAACCTGTCACCTGTACCGAGGTACGGTGACATGCTTTGTTTTGCATTCTCACCAATCAGATCAGATAATACTATACATAAATACAATCAAGTCAAACTCCAGTACAATAGGTAGAGCAAAGGGGAAGATACAGAGTGCAGAATATAGTTCTCAACATTGTAGTGCATCAGTTCCACAGACAAAGTCCAATGTCCGCAATGAGGTGGAGGTGAATCAGACAGTACCCTAGGTTATGGAAGGGTTGTGAATTCAGAATTGTCATTATGAAAAAGGACTGAGCCATATTCACATTGGTGAACTTGTCCATGTTGACCAAGATGTCCCATCTACACTAGTTCCACCTGCCCATATCCCTCTAAACCTTTCCTATCCATGTACCTGTCCAAGTGTCTTTTAAATATTGTTATTGTCCCTGCCTCAACTACCTCTCTGGCAGCTCGTGCCATATACCCACCACCCTCCGTGTGAAAAAGTTGCCCCTCAGATTCCTATTGAATGTTTCCCCTCTCACCTTAAACCGATGTCCCTGGTTCTGAACTCTCCTACTCTGAGGGGAAAAAAGGACTGCGTGTGTTATGATTAGACAAATGCCAATGAATTCACATTGTCCAGAGTCTTTCAACTTTGAAAACAGGGGGTGGTTATTGTGTAAATAAGGCTCAGCCTGTGTTACTGACAATTCTTGCCTCCTGGTTCCATGAACACTAATTAAAGGTTCTGGAGGATGAATGACCCCGCCTGAGCTCATGGAATTGGGATTAGTCTAAATAGCTGTTGTATAGAAAGGGTGCAGAGAAAATTTATGAGGGTGTTGCTGGGGCTTGAGCTATCAGGAGCGGTTGGGTAGAAACACAGTAAAATAGGTGCAGGAGTAGGCCAATCGCCCATCGATCCAACACCGCCATTCAATATCATCATGGCTATCCATCTAAAATCAGTACTCCATTCCTGCTTTTTCCCCATAACCCTTGATTCCTTTAGCCCTAAGAGCTAAATCTAACTCTCTTTTGGAAACATCCAGTGAATTGGCCTCCACTGCCCTCTGTGGCAGAGAATTCAACAGATTCACAACTCTCTGGATGAAAAAATGTTTCCTCATGTCAGACCTGAATGGCCTTCCCTTATTCTTAAACTGTGACCCCTGGTTCTGGACTCCCCAACATCGGGAACATTTTTCCTGCATCTAGCCTGTCCAATCCGTTAAGAATTTTATATGGTTCTCTAAGATCCCCTCTCATTCTTCTACATTCCAGGGAATACAAGCCCAGTCGACCCATTCTTTCATCGTATGTCAGTCCCGCCATCCCAGGAATTAACCTGGTGAACCTACACTGCACTCCCTCAATAGTAATAATGTCCTTCCTCAAATTACGCGACCAAAATTGCACACAATTCTCCAGATGCGGTCGCGCCAGAGCCCTGTACAACTGCAGAGCCCTGTACTCTTTGCTCCTTGCTCCTAAACCCAAATCCTCTCACAATGAAGGCCTACATGCCATTAGCTTTCTTCACCGCCTGCTGTACCTGCATGCTTACTTTCAGTGACTGATGTACAAAAACACCCAGGTCTCGTTGCACCTCCCCTTCTAATCTGACACCATTCAGATAATAATCTGCCTTCCTGTTGCCACCAAAGTGGATAACCTCACATTTATCCACATTATACTGCATCTGCCATGCATCTGCCCACTCACCCAATCTATCCAAGTCTCCCTGCAGCCTCATAGCACCCTCCTCACAGTTCACACTGCCACCCAGCTTTGTGTCATCTGCAAACATGGAGGTGTTACATTTAATTCCCTCGTCTAAATCGTTAATATACATTGTAAACAACTCGGGTCCCAGCACCGAGCCTTGCGGCACCCCACTAGTCACTGCCTGCCATTCTGAAAAGGACCTGTTAATTCCTACTCTTTGCTTCCTGTCTGCCAACCATTTCGCTATCCATGTCAATACCCCACTCCCAATACCGTGTGCTCTCATTTTGCATTCTAATCTCTTGTGTGGGACCTTGTCAAAGGCTTTTTGAAAGTCCAGATACACCACATCCACTGGCTCTCCCTTATCCATTCTACTTGTTACATCCTCAGAAAGAAAATCCCAGAAGATTATTCAAGCATGATTTCCCCTTCATAAATCCATGCTGACTTTGACCGATCCAGTCACTGCTTTCCTGTGGGACTAGGACTTTATTCCTTGAAACGCAGGCGGTTGAGGGTTGATCTTATGGAGGTGTATAAAAGTATGAGCAGATAGAAACGGGTGAATGCGCAGAGTCTTTATCCAAAGTAGGGGAATCGAGGACCATAGGTTTAAGGTGAGAAGGGAAAGATTTAATGGGAACCTGACGGGCAGCTTTCACACAGAGGATGGTGGGTGTATGGAACGAGTGCCAGAGGAGGTAGTTGAGGCAGGTACTATTGCGACACTTAGAAAACACATTTAGACCGGTTCATGGCTAGGAAAGGTTTAGAGGGATATGGGACAAACGCAGGTAGGTGGGACTAGTGTTTCCATGCTGTATGACCATGTGTTTGATCCTCTCATTTCCACGGTGTGTTGGGGAATCTGGTACAAAGCCTTCGCAGTGATCATCACCGCCTTATTTCTCATTCCACCCATATGTCCTCACTGGATAATCCCCCCAAAATGCCCCATCTAAATACTGTGCTGATGTGCTCTCTAACTTCCCCCATCTTTCTTACCCCCACCTCTATCACACCTAGCGTGCTATCCCGGAACATCCAGCTGCCACTCCTGCCTTTCGTTCAACCGTGTATCTAATAGCCATGTGCCTGTAATGCCCCTGTCCCACTTAGGAAACCTCTGGAGACTTTGCGCCCCACCCAAGGTTTCCGTGCGGTTCCCTTGGTCACCCTAATGGTCGAAAGTGGTTTCCGCTTCTTCTACGTTCCGACGATTATTTGAAAAAATTCAAAACCGGCCGCGACTGAAAATAGGTTGCCATTTTAAAAATCGGTAATTTTTTAGTGGAAGCCGGTTGCGATGCTAGTTGAAGGTGGTTGCCGGCGGTTGCAGGTAGTGGAAGGTAAGACCTTTTTTTCACCCAGTTTTATTCCACCAGGGAGCTGCGAGTTTGACAACCCTGCCCTAGTGTGTAGGATAGAGCTAGTATAAGGGGATCGCTAGTCGCCGTGGACTCGGTGGGCCGAAGGGCATCTCTACACTAATCTAAAGGACTGAGCATTGAGTATAAGCATCACAAAGTCCTGATGCAGCTTTATGAGACTTTGGTTAGGCCACATTTGGAGTGCTGCATGCCTGGATTAGGGGTATTAACTACAGGGCCAGTTTGGACAGACTCCTTGTTTTATCTGCAATGCCAGAGGTTGAGGGGAGACCTGGTTGAAGTAGATACAATGATGAGAGTCATGGATAGGGTAGACATACAGAACATTTTTCCCCAGGGTGGAAATATCAAAGACTAGAGGGCATAGCTTTAAGGTGAGGTAAACTTTAAAGATGTGCAGAGCAGGTTTTATTTTGCACAGATGGTGGTGGGTGCCTGGAACGTGCTACTGGGGGTGACGGTGGAGGCAGATGCAATAGGGATGTTTAGGAGACATTTGGATGGGTACATGGATATGGAGGGAATGGACCACGTGCAAGCTGATGAGTTGGTCTTGGCATCCTGTTCAGCACAGACATTGTGGGCTGAAGGGCCTGTTGTGGCTCCGTGATGCCCACTTGGGGCCAGAAACTACACCTGCCGAGGCAAGAAGTTAAGAGAATAACATTGCAAGATGTGGTTAAATTTTTATAATTCTGGAGTTGCCACGGAGAGCGATGAGTGAATAATTGGTGCGCGTTTGGACGTCTGTTTCAGTGGCGAGACGGCAAGCCGGGACCTTGCCGCAGCAGCGTCTGCGGTCGCATCTTCCATGCCTCGCCACAAGGCGCGGGTCGAGTCCGAGCTGCTCCAACAACTGAGAAAGCACGAATCAGAAACGGAAGCACATCAGCATGGAGATGTCCGCAACATTGGGTAAGTCCGGAGACGTGGGCGTTCAGTGAAGCGATCTGTAAATGTACTGGGCACCACAGTGGCGCAGCGGCAGAGTTGCTGCCTCACGCGCCGGACACCTGGGATCAATCCTGACCACAGGTGCGGTCAGTACGGAGTTTGCACGTTCTCCCTGTGACCGCGAGGGTTTTCCCCAAAAGCTCCAGTTTACCTCCTACACTCCAAAGATGTGCAGGTTTGTAGGTTAACTGGTCTCTATAAATTGGCCCTAGTGTGTAGGATAGAACTAGTGTGCAGGTGATCTCTGGTCGACGTGGCCTCGGTGGGCCAAAGGGCCTGTTTCCGCGCTGTATCTGGAAAGTCTAAAGAGTGTGAGGTGTCTGTAGAGTTAATTTTTAGATTGGTTATCTCATTCTATCCCGCCCTCACCCCACAACATGCACCGTATTTCCCTGCTCACAGCTTTTTTCCAAATTCAATCTTCAAGTGGCGATGAGGCTGGGTGACTGGGGCTCTGATTTCCACATGTTCCAGAGCACTAACAACATGCTAGTTTGTCTTGTAACGGAGTCATGGAGGCGTACAGCACAGAAACAGGCCCGTCCGCCCACATGCCGGCCAAGTTGGCATGCTGGGTTAGTCCCATTTCCCTGCGTTTGACTCGTATCCCTCCCCTAAACACTTCCTATCCATATATCCGTCCAAATGTCTATTAAAGGTCGCAATCCGCAGCTTCTCCTGGCCGAGGAGTGACTCCTTCATTCTATCTCATATTCTCAGTGTGTTGGGACTTCCATCTTCAAAAATAGGGGGGTGGAGACAGGCTTGCTTCCTTCTCAACCACATTTGCTAATCAAAACGCAAAGTGGCGGAGGAACCTGTGGGTCAGGAAGCATCTGTGGAGGGAATGGACAGGCAGACTGTGTCCATAGAAGGATCCCGACCAGGAACATCACCTCCACTCAGTCTGCAGATGCTCCCTCCAGCACTTTGTGTTCTGCTCAAGACTCCAGCACCCGCAGTTCCTTGTGCCTCAGTAATATATGCTACACCTCCAAGCAGACGTGGGAGCGTGGGATACATTGGACCTGTTAAAAAAATGGTTGACAACTATACCACATGCAAAATGGAGAGACGAGGAACTGCAGAGGCTGGAATCTTGAGTAAAACATAAAGTAGAGGAGGAACTCAGTGGGTCAGGCAGCATCTGCGGAGGGAATGGACAGATGAGGTTTCAGATTGGGACCTTTCTTCAGATTCGACTGAAGAAGGGTTCCGATCTGAAAAAGTCACCTATTTACTGTTTGTTCTCCAGAGATGCTGCCTGAACCATTCGGCCCAACACCTCTATGCTGACCAAGATGCCCCATCTTCACTTGTCCCAATTTGCCTGCATTTGTCCCATATCCCTCTAAACCGTTCCTATCCATGTACCTGTCCAAGTGTCTTAAATGTTGTTATACCACCTGCCTCAACAACCTCCTCCAGCAGCTCTGTGCGGGACAACAAAACAATGACGTGTTTAAATCAGAATTATTATTATCTTTTTTTGCCAATAGTTGCTACAAAGGAGAGATGAATAAAGTTGCACGTTCTGTGAAAACATTCTTTAAGGGGCTGTCCCACTTGGGCGACCTAATCCGCGAGTTCTGGCAAGTTTGCCCTCGACTCAAACTCGCAGCATGGTCGACACGAGGTCGTAGGAGGTCTTTGTAACTCTCCTTCATGCTCGAGAGTGGTCTCCGCGTACTCGAGGCCTCAGCTAGATCACAGTGTTTTTTTCCCATATGTTAAAAAATACCTGCGAGTAAAATAAGGACGCCATGGAAAAAATGTATACTTTTTTCAGAGGTTCACCTGCACCTCCTCCAACCTCATCTACTGCATCCGTTGCTCCAGATGCCAGCTGATCTATATCGGTGAGACCGAGCGGAGGCTTGGCGATCGTTTCGCCGAACACCTCCGCTCGGTCCGCAATAACCAACTCGACCTCCCGGTGGCTCAGCACTTCAACTCCCCCTCCCATTCCGTACCCGACCTCTCGGTCCTGGGCCTCCTCCATGGCCAGAGTGAGCAACACCGCAAGTTGGAGGAACAGAACCTCATATTCCGCTTGGGGAGTCTGCATCCTCTGGGCTTAAACATTGAATTTTCTCAATTCTGTTAACCCTGGCTGTCTCCTCCCCTTCCCACCTCTCCCTCAGCCCTCGGGCCCTGGCATTCCCTCTCTCTCTATCTCTCCCCCACCCAAGTCGCACTAGCTTCTCATTTTCACACTACAAACAGCTTACAATGGCCTGTTTCCTTTATCATCGATACTTTTTTGCATATCTTTCATTCATTGTTCTTTATCTCTCCACATCACCGTCTATATCTCTCGTTTCCCTGATCCCTAACCAGTCTGAAGAAGGGTCTCGACCCGAAACGTCGCCTATCTCCTTCGCTCCTTAGATGCTGCTGCACCCGCTGAGTTTCTCCAGCTTTTTGTGTACCCTACTTTTTTTACTCGTAGGTTTAGTCGTAGTAGGTCGGCATGTTAGTCGAGGGTAGTCGTAGATTGTCTTCATCATAGTCGAAGGAGATCGAAGGAGGTTGTCTTCACTCTCCACTATTCAGTGTCCAATTTTCCCGGCTAGTCGTAGCTACTCTTCAACATAGTCGATGGAGGTCTTCAACATGTAATTTTTTTCAAACTCTTCTAAACTCGCCAATTAGGTCGCCCAAGTGGGACAGCCCCTTTATTCTGCAAAAAACTGGGTTATACTAAAATGTGTTTTGTGCTTTTTGTTTAGATATATTTGAAACGTAGTCTTGGTGTATGAACAAAATGTACCAAATCAAATCAGTATAGCACTGGAAGCTGGTGATAACCACGAAGCCCCAATTTTTTAATCAAAACTCTGAAATATCATCATTTTCAAACGGTTACCCCGAGTAATTAGTGTGTTCACTTGCATCAACATTTCTTTCAAATCAGAAAAGATTGATCAAGTTTTCTTAGTTGCATCAAGTTCAGAATTGACTTTCTGTAAAATAACGGTGGACGATAATGACTACAGCACTGCAAAACATTTTTTAATTTTACTGTGACTCAATGTTTATGAAAGTAGTCTAATTTGCCATATGCCAGATACTGTGTCCAGTACTCGTGGTTTAGTGCAGATCACTTGTGTGTGCCTTAGTAGATAATGCCATGACCTGATTTATTTGACAATCTGCCACCAATAACAACTGAAAAACAACAATTAGATAGCTAATCCTGGCTGCACCAGATTGCAATGTCTCGACCATGGAGCAGACCAAATCAACACAGGCATTCTAAAAGACTTCTCTTTGGAATTCAATGCATCCAAAACTGTCTCCACAGACGTGTTAATTCAATTTGTCTACATCCTTTAAAAAAAACCCTTTTCTATTGGTGTGCTCTAAGATAAATAATCAAAAAGGCAAGCTTGTTTGATATAATTCAAAATTGAACATCTTCTGAAACGACCAAGTGAAGGAATGTCCATGCAGAATAAAGTGGCGAAAGAGCCTTGCGCTGTTCTGCTATTTCTGATTGCTACCAATCTTGGTAGAGTGGATGTTTCCACGAGTGGGAGAGCCGAGGACCGGAGGCCAGAGCCTCAGACTGAAAGGACTTTCATTTTGGAAGGAGATGAGGAGGAATTTGTTTAGTCAGATGGTGGTGAATCTGTGGAATTCATGTTAATGGATATTTTTACGGTAGAGGTAGATAGAATCTTGATTAGTACAGGTGTCGGGTGTTATGGGGAGAAGGCAGGAGAATGGAATTGCGAGGGAGAGATAGATCAGCCGTGATTGAATGACGCGTTAGACTTGATGGGCCGAATGGCCTAATTCTGCTCCCATCACTTTTGAACTTATGAACAATTATCTGCGTGTGTGGATTGTAAAGTCTCCAGACCTTCAGCTGAACTGGAAACATGTTGTACCTTTTGAATATCCATTCCTGGGATGCAAAACGTGACAGATATTAGAGAGAATCATTTTGAAACATCATGTGCATATTAAAGAAATCGCAGAATCGTAGTGGGTTCATTTACCGTTAATTGTCTAACACTGTTGAACAGTAAGCAATGGTAGAAGTGTGATCAAACTGTGGTGGGTCAGTTACTTCAATCTTTATTTGTTTGGACATGTGGTACAGTTTAAATATATCAAAGAAATAAAGCTTATTGCACTAAGGAAGGCTATCTGGCTTGGCTTTACTATAAATGGAATGGGCTGCCAAAGGAGGTAGCTGGGGCAGGTACTATAGCAGCATTTAAAAGACACTAGTGTAGAAATGCGGAACTGCAGATGCTGGTTTATTTTTAAAAAAAAGGCACAAAGCGCTGGAGTAACACAGCAGGTCAGGCTGCATGAACGTTGCTTGCGGTACTTACCTAGTTTATAGCTTAAATGGGGCATCTCGGTTGGCATGGAGGAGTTGGGCCGAAGGGCCTGTGTCCGTGCTGGATTACTCTAAGGCTATTCGAAAACTCCGTGAGCATTGCTTCATCAGTTGTTCAACTGAATGTTCGGAAATGTGATGGGTTTTCTTTCAAGCCAAGTCACTTTGATTTCTATAGCACATTTAAAAAACAACTCTCGTTGGCCAAAGTGCTTTACATTGGTGGAGGTACTAACGTTATACAACAGTGATTCATAGATGAAGTACAAACATAAATACATACATGTAGCCCTCCCTCAGAGGGCGTCAAGAAAGGCTTGAGAGTAGAGATGAGTTTTAAGTCTCGACTTAAAAGAGTCGATGGAGGGGGCAGTTCTGATGAGAAGAGGGATGCTGTTCCACAGTCTAGTAGCTGCAACCGCAAAGGCTGAGCTTATGCCTAGACCGCGGGATGGTCAGTAACCCCACGTGGGCCGATCTGAGGGACCTGGTGGTGGTGCGGTGGGTGAGCAGACTTTTGATGTAAGTGGGGGCAAGCCCGTTAAGGGTTTTGTAGACATAAAGAAGGATCTTGAAATGTATTTGGAACCGCACAGGGAGCCAGTGGAGAGAGGCCAGGATCGGGGTGATGTGGTCCCTTTTTCGGGTGCCCTTTTTCTTTCCCCTCTCGCCCCTTCTAGAACCACACCACTCTTTGGAGTGCGTTAATTGGTCCTCTGTAAATTGCCCCTGGTGTGTAGGGAGTGGATGGGAAAGTGTGAATGGGTGATCGATGGTCAGCACGGTCTCGAAGGGCCTGTTTCCACGCTGCATCCCTGAAATAAACAGAACCATTCAACGTATTTGTTCCTCTATTGTTATTAAAACTCCTGGAATTAGGTACATTCCGTGGAAACAACACATGGCTTTCTTTGGGATCAGTGGTAAAGCAGCTTAACTCGGCCCGAGCGGTTAATTATTATCAAGCATTGTATCGTTTTCATCTACAAGGACAAGATATTCTGATTGTGGGTTTGAAAGAAGCAAAAAGCATGCCTGGATTTGTTGAAATGAACGTGTTTGAACGATGCTGCTTTCAGTGATATCATTGCAAACATGAAGATTGGGCGGGGTGCCGGTGCACGGGCCACGACCAGAGCCGCCAGCCAAATCCGCTTCGATGATGATGGGCAAGGCTTCGCTCGCCACGCTGGGATTACCAGTGAGCTCAGCGCACTGAGGAAGAGGTACTTCTACTAATTGTCTCGATAATAACATCGACCCTTGCCTGAGACTAATGTTTTGATTTCAAACTCATGTGGGGGGGGGGACAAAAAAAACAGAGACAAGTCAGCCACTGTGCCAGCTTCTATCTCCTTCCCAAAATCCACAAGCAAGACTGCCCCGGCTGACCCATTGTTCCTGCCTCCTCCAATCCCACTAAATTAATCTCCACATACCTTGGTTCCATCCCACCCACCCACCCACCCCTGCCCAGTCCCTTCCTTCCTACATCCGAGACACTCTTGGCAGTATTTAACTAGCCTGCAATTCCTCATTCATACCCTATCCATCCCCCTCATGGTCCATGCCACAGTATCATCCATAATGCCCTGCCCTTCGTCCCTTCAGCTGCCTTACAGCGTCAGAGACCCGGGCTCAGATGCATTTTGAATGGAGGTGCAAAGGGACTGGAGGTTCGTGGTAAACTCAGGGGAGGGGCCGGAGGGCCGTGTGACCTCCTGACGGGGGATGGGAGGTGTAAAACGGAATGGGCGTCCATGGTAAAGATTAGGCAACGGGGGCATAGGGGTTTTAAGTTATTGTGTCCTGCTTGTGGATGCTTTCAAGAGAGAGCTAGATAGGGCTCTTAAAAATACCAGAGTCAGGGGATATGGGGAGAAGGCAGGAACGGGGTACTGATTGGGGATGATCAGCCATGATCACATTGAATGGCGGTGCTGGCTCGAAGGGCCAAATGGGCCTCCTCCTGCACCTATTGTCTATTGAAATATTGCAGAGAGTGTGAGGCTTCTCGGATGGAGGTGGGAAGGGACTGGACAGGGGTGGGTGGGGTGGAATCGAGGTATATGGAGATTAATTTAGCGGGGCAGGAGCAGGCAGGAACAATGGGTCTGCCAGGGCAGACGCAGATAGAAGCTGGCAGTGTGGAGCTGGGGAACGATGAGGCTGGGAATGATGGGGGCAAGATCGCCAGAGATGATCTGTGGGGTCTGACTGTATTGACCTGATAACATTATAAAGCTGCTTCATGTTGAGATGCCCCAGAGAAATGGAAAGTTTTTTTTCCTCTCTCTGTGATTTGGGTTTTTTTAAAAAAAACGAAATGACAAATTTCAAAATGGTCAATTTTAAGGGATAGTAATGAGCCTGTCCCACTTAGGCAACTTTTTAGGCGAGTGCAGGAGACTCTGTGCTCGCCACATGTTCGCTGGTTGTCTCTGGCGATTCTTCCTCATGGCCACTAGAAGTCCCCGCATTCTGGGAGCTAGTCGCGGCCTCAGTATGGTCGCCGCAAATTTTGCAACGTTGAAAACATTTCTGTGACCTAAAATTGGTCGCCACGGAGAAAATCGATAATCCTGTAGTCATCTTCAGAACCAAGGATAACCGACCTGTAATGTAAAATGCCCGCCAAACTTCACAGCTGTCTGTGTATCTCCTTTCTCTATTCAGGAAGGAGCTTTATACTGGGAAGAGGCTAAACATCTTCCCTGCACCAACGGAATCAGAAAACCTACCAGGAACTGGTTGGTTGCATTTTTCTTGCATTATTTTTCATATTTCTATTATCAGTGCTTGACCATTTAGAGTTTAAATGGTGAGATATTCCTTTGTGTCTCATCGTGTTGTCACTAATAGATCTGTTGCGTTTCCCCACCAGGCAGCGGAGTAAAAATACTGGTGCGGTGGGACATTTAGATCACTAAGTATTTTCCATAAGTCTGTTATTTATATATCAGCAAAGTCTTTCTGAATTCCTCTTCCTTGTCACAGAACAGTACAGCACAGGAACAGGCCCTTCGGCCCACAATGTCAGTACTGATCATGGTGCCAGCACCGACTCTTACCTACCTGCACATAATCCATATCCCTCCATTCCCTGTGTGTTCATGTGTGTCTCCGAAAGTCTCTTATCGTATTTTCCTCCGCCACCACCGCTGGCAGCACGTTCCAGGCCCCCGCCACCATCTGCCATGTGCATCTTCTTTAAACTTTTCCCCTCTCATAGAAACATAGAAAACAGGTGCAGGAGGAGGCCATTCGGCCCTTCGAGCCAGCACCGCCATTCATTGCGATCATGGCTGATCGTCCGCTATCAATAACCAGTGCCTGCCTTCTCCCCATATCCCTCGACTCCACTAGCCCCTAGAGCTCTATCCAACTCTCCCCTCCACCTTTCCCACTCTTCTCCCCCTCACACCCGCCATCTCCCACTCCTCTCCCCCTCCACCTTTCCCACCCTTTTGCCAGAAAAGTGGCAACTCGTTGTATACGGCGCAGGTGGTCTGCTCTATGATTTCCCACTCCTCTACCCCCCCCCCTGTCTGTCACAGCCAGCTCCTCACCTGCCCAGGCCCCGCAGGTTGACCATGTTGATGGCCAGGTTGGTGACGGGGCTGAGCGCGGGTCGCGGCGATGCCGACGGCGATGCCGAGCGCGGCCCTGATGAAGAACGCTTTGCACGCCCTGGCTTTGTGCAGAGCGGCGAGGCTGCCGACGCCGGGCCTGGCGACCGTTGACGTGTCCATGTCCGGACCCGAGCCGCCGGGAGCAGGGGTTTCAACACCGGCACCGACTCCGTCCATGGCCGCCAACGACGACGAAAAGCAATAAAAATCCGGAATAAAACTCGGCCAAACAATAAAAAGGCGAGGGATTAAAATGGCGGCGGGTAGTAGAGCAGGGGGGGGGGAATAAAAGGCGACCCAGGCTTCAGCGGGGCCCGCGTCCACTCACCCTCACCACCACCACCCTGCTCATCCGCGGCCTCCGCCTCCTCATGAAGCCGGGAGCGCTTCATGAGGCCTTGAGGCTAGAGAGTTAGATAGAGCTCTTAAAGATAGCGGAGTCAAGGGATATGGGGAGAAGGCAGGAACGGGGTACTGGTTGTGGATGATCACAATTATTGGCGGTCCTGGCTCGAAGTCCAAATGGCCTCCTCCTGCAACTATTGTCTAAACCCTCTAGTCTTTGATTTATCCATCCTGGGATATAGGTTCTCAGTGTCTTACTTATGCCTCATAATTTTATCTCCTTCTATCTGGTCTCCTCGCAACCTCCAATGTTCCAGAGAAAACAATGCAAGTCTGTCCAACCTCTCCCTGTAGTTAATACTCCGTCATCCAGCAAGAAGGTTTGCATGGAAGGTCTGCTTTGCAGTGAGTTGCTCATTTCTCCAATTACCCTGGGCCACAAAAAAGTCAAAGAAAATGTAATAAGATAGCTTTGTATCTTTTGAAAATGAAACAGTGTAAAAGTACAGATAACTATATCTTGTCTGCTTGACTGAAATGAGATGGTGGTGTCTGGAGATAGTGGTATCTGTCCATTTGATAATTGGATTATGTTTGGCTAGTGCTGCAGCCGTCACTGTGGGACGTGGAGCAGGCCGGGCGGATTGCGGCTGTGGCTGAGCACTTGCCTCGCAATGGATTTGAGGAGATGATCCAGTGGACAAAGGAAGGGAAGCTACGGCACTTCCCTGTCGACAATGAGGCCGGTACGTGCCTTTATCATGCTCATTCTGTGTCCAGTTAACATACACGTGTAGATTAACCCTTGCCACTTATAACCTTCCCCACACAAATATGCATGCCACCCTTTACATGGTATTTACAGTACTACACAGAGACGCTCTCTCCCTCCCCCCTCCCCCTCCCCCTCCCTCCCTCTCCCCCTCCCTCCCTCTCCCCCTCCCTCCCTCTCCCCCTCCCTCCCTCTCCCCCTCCCTCCCTCTCCCCCTCCCTCCCTCTCCCCCTCCCTCCCTCTCCCCCTCCCTCCCTCTCCCCCTCCCTCCCTCTCCCCCTCCCTCCCTCTCCCCCTCCCTCCCTCTCCCCCTCCCTCCCTCTCCCCCTCCCTCCCTCTCCCCCTCCCTCCCTCTCCCTCTCCCCCTCCCCCTCCCCCTCCCCCTCCCCCTCCCCCTCCCCCTCCCCCTCCCCCTCCCTCTCCCCCACCCCCTCTCCCCCTCCCTCTCCCCCCTCTCCCGCCCTCTCTTCCCCCCCCCTCCCCCTCTCTCCCGTGTATTTGATGAAATAAAGTTGGACTTTATCATGGATGTGTTTTAATTTATTGGGCCACCACGCACACACACATACAGCACAGACACATCAGCCGAACTTGCCCACAGCGACCAACATGCCCCATCTACACTTGTCCCACCTGCCCGCCTATGGCCCATATCCCTCTAAACCGTTCCTGTCTCTGCAAACCGTGCAAGTGCCTTTTCAATGTTATAGTACCTGCGTCTTGTGAAAAAGAATAGGCGATGTCTCTGGTCAGAACCCTTCTTCAGACTGTGTTGGAGAGAGGAGGAGAACTTCTTCAAAGTTGGCATACCCTGAGGAGCTTTACGCTGAGGTAGTTCAGTTTATGGTCACATGCACCAAGGTACAGTGAAAAGCTTTTTGTTGCATGCTATCCAATTAGTGGAAGGACTATACCCGATGCAATCGAGCCGTCCACAGTGTACAGATACAGGATAAAGGGAATAATGTTTTTTTGTGATAAAGTCTGATCAAAGATGGACCAAACGGCTCCAATGAGGTCGATGGTAGCTCAGGGCCGCTGTCTAGTTGGTGATAGGATGGTTCAGTTGCCTGATAACAGCTGGGAAGAAACTATCCCAGAATCTGGAGGTGTGCGTTTTTCCCCTCTGTAGAGGTGTGCGTTTTTCCCCTCAAAAGTATTATTATTCGGAGAAGCTGAACCCCCAAATCATAAACCGGAAGGCCTGGTGTGTTTTTTTGTTTGTTCAGGTTGTTTTTGTTCAGTTTGGTAATGATCTAGTTTATAAAGTTCCCACTGACATTCCAGGTCTGGAAGACGAGGAAGGTGTGGAATTCCACGAGCACGTGTTCCTGGAGAAACACTTGCACGGGTTCCCCGAGGAGGGTCCGATCCGCCACTTCATTGACCTGGTCGCCAACGGGTTGAGCAAGAATCCCTACTTGACGGTGCAGAGGAAGATTGAGCATATCGATTGGTTTCGCCAGTACTTCCAGCAGAAGAAAGATGTTCTGACTGAGAGCGAAGTGTGCGTTAACTCAAATCCGGTCGTCTGATTTACACTTGGTGGTACGTAACACCCTGAATTGGTGCGATAGACATGCATCTTTTTATGACGCCATTGAAAGGTGGGCAGTCTGTAACTGTACTGTAAACTGGTTGCCAGAAATCTTCCTTCTCTCCGCAAATGTGCATGTGAATGCATGTGCAGTGATCACATAATACTGGATACCCAATGTAAATGCAACAACTTGGCTTAGGAACCTCTGGACACTCTGGATTGTTCCCCAGTTAAAAAATAAACCACTTTGAAATGTTATGACCGTCCAATGCAGAAATAAATCCAAATACAATCTCTGAATTATTTTTGCTTTCTCCGAATTACTGCAGGGAAGTATAAACTCTAGTTATTTCTCGGTACATGGCTACAAGGAACTGCTGATGCCGGTTAATACACAAAAATACACCAATTGCTGGAGTGACTCAGCAGGTCAGGCAGCATCTCTGGAGAACATGGATAGGTGACGTTTTAGGGTCAGGCAATTTTAAGTCTGAAGAAGGGTATGGACCCGAAATTTTCGCTATCCGTGTTGTCCGGCGATGCTGCCTGACTCACTGAGTTAAGGCCCTGTCCCACTTTCCCAAGTTACTGGCGATTTCTCCCGAGTTTTCCCCTTGATTCAAACTCGGAGAATTACGGTAATAGCCAGCCGTAGGCTCCGGGCTATTTTTTTAGTCGTGGACATTTTTCAACGTGCTGAAAAAATGTCCCGACTTACCTGATGCCCCGAGTATCTACTGCTGGCATAACGAGCCGCTACGGACTCCTACGCACTTGCTACGGACATTCTACGGAGTTTGAATCAAGGGGGAAACTCGGGAGTATTCATGAGTAACTCGGAAAAATGGGACAGGGTATTTACTCCAGCACTCTCTATCCTTAACTGTTTGGTACACCTCAGTTTAATAAATAATGTTCTTATTGGCTTCACTCTGTGGAAAACAATCACACCGGGATATGATATGCACATGTTTTCTTTACTGCTGAGATTAAAACACATATTTTCTTTTTTTTTTTAAATCAACTTTTGATTTTTTTTTAAATGTGCCATGGTCAAAATCGTTCAGTTGTTAAATTTTCTTCAGAATCCAGTTACTTGGCTCGAATTGAATGCAGTTAGTGACCCATTACGTTGGAAATGTCACCCTGCACCGTGGGGTGTACAGTCTTGTACTGCCACAGAGGCACCATTGTCTTAACTAATACACATTGCAGGTTGCAAGCATAAACGACTAAACCAATTGGAGTTTTTCAAAAGCAGGAGGTCTTTGATGCCAGAGCATAAAAGGAGGGAGGCTAAGACTCGTGATTGTGGATGCAAAATAATTCGCAGTGCATCTGCTGGTGCTGGAATCTGGCGCAGTCTGGCCCCGACCCGACTCGAAACGTCGTATGTCTGTTCCCTCACAGTATGGTTTGGATGCAGCCAAGGGCGCGAGAAACCGCAGAGAGTTGTGGACGCAGCCCAGATTAACACATAAACCAACCTCCCTCCCATTGACTCCATCTACACCTCGCACTACCCCGACAAGGCCTGCAGCATAATCAAGGACCAGTCTCACCCCGGTCTCCCTCTTCTGCCCTCTCACATCGGACATAAACTATATAAGTGTGAAAATGCACAACTCCAGATTCAGGGACAGTTTTCACCCAGCTGTTATCAGGCGACTGAACCATCCTACCAACAACAGTCCTGAACTGCTATCTGCTTCTTTGGAGACCCTCGGACTCTCTGATTGGACTTTACTGGCTTTATCTTGCAGTAAACATTATTCATGGTATTCCCTTTGTCCTGTATCTGTACACTATGGATGGCTCTTTTGTAATGTATTATCTTTCCACGGACTAGTTAGCACGCAATAAAAGCTTTTCACTGTATCTTGGTACACGTGATAATAAGCTCAACTCAAACTCGGATGCTGCCTGACCCGCTAAGTTCCTCCAGCACTGTGTTCTGTTCATAGCAGAGATGTGTTTGAAAAGGCTTTTGAAGATAAAGTGTCGTAGAGAAAATTAAATCGTGCTGGGTTTACACGTTATCATATTGAGCAAAACAAGTGCTCAGTGAGTCAGGCAGCAACCGTGGAGGGAATGGACAGACGAGGCTTTAGGTCGGGACCCTACTTCAAATGAGCGTTTGGGCAGGGGGAAATTCTCTTGCACTAAACAAGTTGATTTGCTACCTGGATTAGACTACATAAAACACGGTAGAGTCAAATCCCACAATAGGCGACAAATGGCAGCTGGGTGTGTACCATATCTGAAGAGAACATTGTCCTGGGTTAGTCAGGGCTAGCATAAACATGATGGATTGAATGGCCGCCTATGAATCTGCAGCTGGCAAAATACACAAAATTCTGGAAGTCATACAGCACGGAAACAGGCCCTTTGGCCCACCTTGCCCATGCCGAGCAACACACCCCCATCTACACTAGTCCCACCTTCTTGTGTTTGGCCCATATTCCTCTCAACCAGGGGTGTCAAACTCGCTGGCCGCATCCGGCCCGCAAAGGGATCCAATCCGGCCTGCGGGATGATTTCCCCGATGCCAGAGCGGGCTGCAGCCATCCACGGTGCCGGATCCGGCGTGCACGGCGCGATCCGGTGAGCATCAAGTCACATTTTGCCCGTGACCTTAAATGAGTTTGACGCCCTTGCTCTAAACCTATAGAGCGCTTAGAAGATCAGGCAGCGTGTGGAAAGAACAGACTAAGTAACACTTCCCTTGTTGACCTGTCTTTCTACGTTAGAAACTCAGCTTTCAGAACTTAAGGGCCTGTCCCACTTGGCCATCATTTGCGCGTCATGCTGATGGCGCGCGAAGATTTTGTACATCACAAAATCCTGCGTCGCTGCCTATGTCATCACGCACCATGCGCGCATTACGTGCGTGTCATGATGCGTGTGTCGTGCGTCGTGACACGTAAATGATGTAGTGCAAATTACAGCCAAGTGGGACAGGCCCTTTAGATTTCTGCACGAATATCTCCTTGTCTATTTGCTTTAAGGCTGTCCGGTGGATTGTAAACCAGTAATGTAGAACTAGAAGATGAATCATATTGGATAAATAGGATGTCGTGTTGATTTAGTGACACTTCCCCCCAGACAGGGAGGTGTCTGGCTGCAGGTTGACTCTGACCCCACTCTCATTGTTCAGAGGCAGTGTCGCTGTCAGCAAGGCAGCTCTGCTGGTGACCTGGAACTGCTCAGGCCGCATTTGGAGTAATGTGAGGAGTTTTGGGCCCCATATCTGAGGAAGGATGTGCTGCCGTTGGAGAGGGTCCAGGGGAGGTTTACCAGAATGATTGGTTTAATGTATGAGTAACGTTTGACGGCTCTGGGCCTGTACTCGCTGGAGTTTAGAAGGATGAGGGGGAACCTCATTGAAACTTACCACATAGTTTGTTTGCTCGCATGTCAGTTGACGTGTAGCTCACTGTTGGCTTCCGTCGTCGTCCAACATGTTGACAGAATTGGTCACCCAACGCGTCACGGAGTGCATCGTGGCATCGTTTCCGGCGATCGCCACAAGGAGGCTTCTGTCATGATCCCCTCCCGAATAGTGAAAGGCCTGGACAGAGTGAATGTGGAGAGGATGTTTCCACCAGTGGGAGAGTCTCGCACTAGAGGTCACAGCCTCAGAATGAAAGGACGTACCGTTAGAAAGGAGATGAGGAGGAATTTCTTTAGTCAGAGTGTGGTGAGTCTGGGGAATTCATTGCCACGGACTGCTGTGGCAACCAAGTCATTGGGTATTTTTATGGTGGAGATTGACCCGTTGATATAAACAGGACTGTGGGTCCCCATCCTACTCCTTCCAAAGTCCACAATCAGTTCCTTGGTTTTGCTGGTGTTGAGGGCCAGGTTGTTGTGCTGGCACCATATGGACAGTTGCTCGATCTCTCTTCTATACTCTGACTCATCCCCATCAGTGATACGTCCCACAACAGTGGTGTCGTCAGCGAACTTGATGATGGAGTTCGCGCTATGACCGGCTACGTAGTCATGAGTATAGAGTGAGTACAGCAGGGGGCTGAGCAGGGGGATTCCTGATTAGTACGGGTGTCGGGTCACGGGGAGGAGAATGGGGTTGAGAGGGAAGGATAGATCAGCCATGATTGAGTGACGGAGTAGACTCGATGGGCCACACGGCCTACTACTGCTGCTGGAACTTTATTGGCCAAGTATTCACATAAAAGGTATTTGCCTTGGTGCTCCGCCCACAAGTAACAACATGATATACAGTGACAGTTACGATGACAGCTAGGATGCATCACCCATGGTCAGTCATGAATCAGGTACAAATCCTTGGCACACTGATTCTTACTACACTTTCACATCGCGGGCTGCTTCTGCTCGATGTTCCACGTCGTCAAGGCTGCGTGCTCAGCCCCCTGCTGTACTCACTCTATACTCATGACTACGTAGCCGGTCATAGCGCGAACTCCATCATCAAGTTCGCTGACGACACCACTGTTGTGGGACGTATCACTGATGGGGATGAGTCAGAGTATAGAAGAGAGATCGAGCAACTGTCCATATGGTGCCAGCACAACAACCTGGCCCTCAACACCAGCAAAACCAAGGAACTGATTGTGGACTTTGGAAGGAGTAGGATGGGGACCCACAGTCCTGTTTATATCAACGGGTCGATGGTTGAAAGGGTCAAGAGCTTCAAATTCCTGGGCGTGCACATCTGTGAAGATCTTTCCTGGTCCGAGAACACAGATGCAATTATTAAGAAAGCTCATCAGCGCCTCTACTTCCTGAGAAGATTACGGTGAGTTGGTCTGTCAAGGAGGACTCTCTCTAACTTCTACAGGTACACAGTAGAGAGCTTGCTGACCGGTTGCATCGTGGCTTGGTTCGGCAATTTGAGCGCCCTGGAGAGGAAAAGGCTACAATAAGTAGTAAACACTGCCCAGTCCATCGTCGGCTCTGACCTTCCTTCCATCGAGGGGATCTATCGCAGTCGCTGGCTCAAAAAGGCTGGCAGCATCATCAAGGACCCACACCACCCTGGCCACACACTCATCTCCCTGCTACCTTCGGGTAGAAGGTTCAGAAGACTGAAGACGGCAACAACCCGGTTTAGGAATAGCTACTTCCCCACAGCCATCAGGCTATTAAACCTGGCTCGGACAAAACTCTGAACATTAATATCCCTCCATCTGCTGTTTGCAATTTATTAATTCACGTGTGTATTTACGTATAGAATTGTAGTCAATGCCTTCTATGTTCTGTTGTGCTATGCAAAGAAAGATTTTCATTGTCCTGTCAGGGACACATGACAATAAACACTTTTGACTTTGACTTTGACGTCAGCTTGGATCAGGAATAGATGCAGAGTTTACAATATGTCGCGGGGCTGTCCATGATGCAAAAAGTCAAGATGTTTAATTCTCATGCAATTATCAGCTGTAGCATAATGGGCATGAGACTGCAATAAGACGGATAAATGTACAATAATCAATATTAGTAGTAGTAGCCCCCTTCAGTCATGACTGACCATGGGTGATGCATCCTAGTTTGCAGATGATGTGTGGTCGGATGCAAGCCTGGGCGATGTCATGTGGAGGACAGGCTGTTGCCCATGCAGCACGTCCCCCCTCTCCACGTCGCTGATCGATCCAAAGGAACAGCAGGGCCGTTACAGTTTGGCACCAGCGCCGTCGCAGGAGCTGCCAGAGCGAGGTTGTAGACAACGACGAACTGCCTTAGGGGCTCCGACTCCGGATTTTCTTGAGGTTTACTCCTGGAGCCTTTTCCGTGACGGGATATGGCCACAAGGCAGTGGAGGTTTTAAATCAGCGTTTCCCCTCCCCTAGACGGACTGCCTTCCCAGGCTGACGAGCCCCATCTGCCCGAGACTCGTGGGGGCGGGAGCGTCTACCTTCCTGTGCAGGTCTATAGCACCTGACCACTGCCCATCAATTTTACAGTACATTAATAACTGTAATACTCACTATTTCTTATGCTATTAACCATGTGCTGATTCCTAAACTGAGCGATTGTACATCAGATGAAGGGTCTCAACCCTAATCATCACCCATTCCTTCTCTCCAGAGATGCTTCCTGTCCCGCTGAGTTACTCCAGCATCTTCAGTGTAAACCAGCATCTGCAGTTCCTTCCTACACTGACTGTACCACGGGAATCTTGGAAAAGGGAACAAAATAGGCAATGAGCTAGCTGTAAGTACTTTGCGCAGTTAAGAATATTTAATTGTCATATACAGAGTATGGAACAATGAAAATCTTGCTGCAGTTAAACGGGCATTAAACACAATAAATCACAGATAAATGTAGAATAATCAATAATGCAATGAATTACTAACCACAATACTGGGTAACTATGCAAATCCCAAAGTCTGTAGTGCAACTGTGTATTGCACAGTCCACAGAAGATCATAGTTGCTGAGGTTAGTGTTGTGCAGTGTACAAGAGCCTGATAATTGCTGGGAAGAAGCTGTTCTTGAGCCTTGAGGTCACGGTTTTCAGGCTCCTGTACCTTCTTCCAGATGGTAGCAGTGAGATGAGAGCGTGGCCAGGGTGGTGTGGGTCTTTGATGATGCTGGCTGCCTTTTTGAGGCAGCGCCTCCTGTAGATCCCTTCGATGGTGGGGAGGTCAGTACCTGTGATGGACCTTCGATGGTGGGGAGGTCAGTACCTGTGATGGACCTTCGATGGTGGGGAGGTCAGTACCTGTGATGGACCGGGCAGTGTCCACCACTCTCTGTAGTCTCCTTCGTTCCTGGGCGTTTGAGTTACTGAACCAGGCTGTGATGCAACCAGTCAGTGTGCTCTCTACCGTACACCTGGAGACGTTGGACAGGTACTGTTGACATCCAGAACTTTAGCTTTTCCTGGTTCTGCCCCCACAGTCGTATTGACCACAGGGTGGAGCTGCAGTCTATGGAAATATTCTGTGTGACAAGGGAAACAGAGAGAGCTTTTAATTTTAAATACCTTTTGCAATAATGAATATGCATTTGGAAGGATTAATAAGCGAGGAAGATGTTGACTCTGAAGGACACACTGTTGGCGTAGCTCAGTAACCTTGACAGCGTCTCTGGAGAACACGCATGTTCATAAATCATCGGGGCAGAATGAGGCCATTCAGCTCCTCGAGTCTACTCCGCCATTCAATCATGGCTGCTCTATCTTTCCCTCACAACCCCATGCTCCTGCCTCGGGACTCAGTCTCAGGGTTCTACTTCACTTATCCATGTTCCCCAGAGATGCCGTCTGACCTGCTGAATTAAGGCCCTGTCCCACTTGGGCGTCATTTGTAGCAATGTTACAAAATTTTGAGATTTAAAAAATCAAGTCTGCAATTTATCCCATCAGATAAAGCATAAAAATAAGTTTAATTTGACACCACTTTCATATCTTCAGTATTAAAAAAGGTTAGGGCCATTTTCATAATCGGAAATTAGCAACTTGCTTCCTATTGCTTTTCTATTGACTTAACACCAAAGGTGTGATCGAGGCCAGTGAAAAGCCCATAACTTTATTAAAATTTAAGAGAACTTAAAGAAATTTTCAGTTATTATAGATTGAAGTATTCTGAAACAAATATGAAACAATCTTACTTGGATGACCTGAAATTAAAGCATATAATTAGTTAGTTATCTAATTGTAGCTAATTACAAAATTCAATTACTAGATCTAAACATTTATCAATTTATTAAGAAAAATTTAAAAAAAAATTTAAAGCCTAAGTGTCCAATTAACAGTCACACAATAATTCACAATATAACATGATTTTTTTTATCTAATTGTCATTAATTTATAGGCCAAATTGAAGGAATTCAGTGTTTAATGCCTGTAAATTAATGGGCATTTTAAACAGCTTGCGAGTGGGATTTTCTGGAACGCGATGGATTAGAACGTAGCGGATGCAGTGAATTTAAACCCAATATCGGCAGGAAATTTTCTGCCAGTTCGTATGGGGGCTAAATCACCGTTTCGCAACATGAAATATTGATTAAAGTCCCCTAAAAAAGCAAGTTTATATGTTTAAAAAAACAGCTTTCACTTACCTGTCCCCTACGTAAAATCGGTCCCCGTTGTCGGCGTTCACGGCATTAGGAGCTAATTTTTATTTTACTGCAGCGATGAAGTAGTCAGGCTATTTATTTAAAAAAACGGACTTACCGGGAGTTGGAACGCATCTCCAGAAATAGCTTGCACTCCGAGAAAATAAAGCTCCGGATGGCAAGGGGAAAACCGCATTTTAAACCCCCCCCCCCCCCCCCCTTAAAGGCGCCAAAGTCGCGCACACGGCCAGCGGCAGAACTGCAGCACCACTAAAGGTAAGTTTTGTAACATATCTATCATTTGCGCGTCACGCAGATGGCGCGCGAAGATTTTGTACATTCCAAAATCCTGGGGCGCTGCGTGCGATCGTGCGTCACTGCCGACGTCACCGAGCACCATTCGCGCGTAATGCACGCCATGTGTGAGTCGAGACGCATAAATGATGTCGCGTAAATGACGGGCAAATGACGCCCGTGGGACAGGCCCTTTGCTCCAGCATCTTGTGTCCTTTTGTGCATTAACCAGCATTTGCAGCTCCTTGTTTCGACAAGATTTTGACTGTGTGTTATTACCCGATGGATTGAACGATATCGCAATGGATCCCGACTCAAAACGTTGTCTGTCCACCCATCCCCTACACAGATGCTGCCTGATCCGCTACGTTCCTCCAGCACGTTGTATTTTGCTCAGTATAGTAAGCTGGTAACAATTTTGTCACCTCTGTAACATTTCTTATATTCAGAAAGCCTTCAACAAACAAACATTGCAAGATATGCTGAAACTCTACATTCCTCTGCCAGAGCAACGGCAGACTGCTGGAGGAACTCAGCGGGCCAGGCAGCATCTCTGGAGAACATGGATAGGATAGCCTGTTCTAGGCTCTGCTATTGATGGTATACAGTAACCATGAGTGTGATGAGGGTAAAAATAGATCCGTTATTATTTGCTTGAATTAGTTGAACAGACACATCAATTTGGTGACAAAGCAATAAGGAAAATGAAAGATTTTGTAAACACAGTAAGAGATGTGTGTTAAAGGATTGACTGTGAGAAATGGAATTGCCTGCAGTTATATAACGTTCAATATTGTCATGTGTAGCTGTATAAATACCACACTGCTTCACGGTTGTTTCAACTTATTTCTGAAGTATTCCTGCTGCCAATGCCCCATGGTGACAAGACCCGTGATCCACAGGGCGTTGGAGTCGGCTAAAGATTTGGGCGGCACAGTGGCGCTGCGGGTAGTGCCGCTGCCTGACAGTGCCAGACACCCGGGTTCCATCCTGACCCCGTCTGCTGTCTGTGTGGAGTTTGCACCTTCTCCCTGTGACCGTGTGGGTTTCCTCCGGGTGCTCCGGTTTCCTCCCGCATCCAGAAGAGGTGCGGGTTTAATTGGCCCTCTGTAAATTGCTCCTAATGTGCAGTAGAGTGGATGGGAAAGTGGGATAACATAGAACTAGTGTGAACGGGTGATCGATGGTCAGCATGGACTCGGTGGGCCAAAGGGCCTCTAAACCATGCGGTATGTCTAAACAATCTTATACGTTGAAATATATAAGATTGTTAAGGGCTTGGACACGCTAGAGGCAGGAAACATGTTCCCGATGTTGGGGGAGTCCACAACCAAGGGCCACAGTTTAAGAATAAGGAGTAAGCCATTTAGAACGGAGATGAGGGAACACTTTTTCTCACAGAGAGTGGTGAGTCTGTGGAATTCTCCGCCTCAGAGGGTGGTGAAGGCAGGTTCTCTGGGTGCTTCCAAGAGAGAGCTAGATAGGGCTCTTAAAAATCAGGGGATATAGTGAGAAGGCAAGAACGGGGCATCTAGCCTGTTGGACAGGCTAGAGGCAGGAAGATTGTTCCCGATGTTGGGGAAGTCTAGGACAAGGGGTCACAGATTAAGGATAAGGGGGAAATCCTTTAAGACCAAGATGAGAAAGACTTTTTTCACACAGAGAGTGGTGAGTCTCTGGAACTCTCTGCCACAGAGGGTAGTTGAGGCCAGTTCATTGGCTATATTTAAGAGGGAGTTAGATGTGGCCCTTGTGGCTAAGGGGATCAGAGGGTATGGAGAGAAGGCAGGTACGGGATACTGAGTTGGATGATCAGCCATGATCATATTGAATGGCAGTGCAGGCTCGAAGGGCCAAATGGCCTACTCCTGCACCTAATTTCTATGTTTCTATGATTGGGGATGATCAGCCATGATCACATTGAATGGCAGTGCTGGCTCTAAGGGCCAAATGGCCTCCTCCTGCACCTATTGCCCATTGTCTAAACTAAATGTGCATTTGTCCAGTTTCTTCGATTTGTTTCAGTCCTCTTTCGATACATCCCGGAGGGGTTCACTGCCTCGAAACGACTTTCAGGAGGAATCACTGCTGTGATTTTGCAAATGTGACACTTGAATTTGAGGACCCCAATCTCCCAACAACCAACTATTAGATAATAAAGCAAAAGACACAAGTCAGATGTTAGTGATCTGAAATAAAAACAGGCAAACATCTGTAAAGGGAGAAAAGTCCTGCAGCAAGATCATTTCTTCAGCACCAGCGGTGACTAACGAGAGATTACTATCAGCCGGAAGTGGCGGCGCTCCGGAAGTGGCGGCGCTGCTTGTCAGCTGCGGCTCGCCTGCAGTCCGTCTGTCTTTTATTTTATTTTTGTCCTCGTCCCTGTTTTTGGTGTTTATTTTTTGGTTTGTTGGGTTGTGTATGTGTGTGTGGGGGGGGGAGGGTGGGAGAAACGGGGTTTTAGTCTCTCCCTTCGGGGGGATGCGACTTTTCCTGTCGTGTCCCCCGACACCGTCTCCGTCTGTGCTGAGGCCCTGGTGACGGCCTTCCAGCTTCCAGCGGCGGCGGCGCGGCCTTCAGAGCTTCAGCGGCGACCTGCTTCCGGCGGCGACCTGGGCTTCTGGAGCTGCGGTGCTCCAGCGGCGGCCTGGTTCCCTCTGAGCTGCGGTGCTCCAGCGGCGACATGGGATTCGGGAGCTGCGGTGCTCCAGCGGCGGCATGGTTCTCTCTGAGCTGCGGTGCTCCGGCGGCGGCCTGGTTCCCTCTGAGCTGCGGTGCTCCGGCGGCGGCCTGGTTCCCTCTGAGCTGCGGTGCTCCAGCGGTGGCCTGGGATTCGGGAGCTGCGGTGCTCCGGCGGCGGCCTGGTTCCCTCTGAGCTGCGGTGCTCCGGCGGCGGCCTGGTTCCCTCTGAGCTGCGGTGCTCCAGCGGCGGCCTGGTTCCCTCTGAGCTGCGGTGCTCCAGCAGCGGCCTGGTTCTCTCTGAGCTGCGGTGCTCCAGCGGCGGCCTGGTTCCCTCTGAGCTGCGGTGCTCCAGCGGCGGCCTGGTTCCCTCTGAGCTGCGGTGCTCCAGCGGCGGCCTGGTTCCCTCTGAGCTGCGGTGCTCCAGCAGCGGCCTGGTTCCCTCTGAGCTGCGGTGCTCCAGCGGCGGCCTGGTTCCCTCTGAGCTGCGGTGCTCCAGCGGCGGCCTGGTTCCCTCTGAGCTGCGGTGCTCCAGCGGCGGCCTGGTTCCCTCTGAGCTGCGCTGCTCCAGCGGTGGCCTGGGATTCGAGAGCTGCGGTGCTCCAGCGGCGGCCTGGTTCCCTCTGAGCTGCGGTGCTCCAGCGGCGACCTGGGTCTCGGGAGCTGCGGTGCTCCAGCGACGTTCCGGCGGCGGGCCCTGTGGCGGTGTTCCAGCGGCGGGCCCTGGGGCGGTGTTCCAGCGGCGGGCCCTGGGGCGGTGTTCCAGCGGCGGGCCCTGGGGCGGTGTTCCAGCGGCGGGCCCTGTGGCGGTGTTCCAGCGGCGGGCCTGTGGCGGTGTTCCGGCGTCAGCGGTGGCGGAGGCCTGGATCTCCTCAGCGCAGAGGGAGAATAAGGAGGGGAGAAAGACAGAGACCCTAAGACTTTTGCCTTCCACCACAGTGAGGAGGTTTGGTGAACTCACTGTGGTGGATGTTAATTTTATGTTTATTGTACGGTATTGTTATTTTTATATATGTATGACTGCAGGCACGTAATTTCGTTCAGACCGAAAGGTCTGAATGACAATAAAGGAATTCAATTCAATTCAATTCAATTCAATCAGCTGCGGTAACCCCATGCCTCCTGAAAATTGTGCCTTGTGATTAATTGTGAACACATTCTCCGACATCCTCGGTTTCCTCCCACGCTCCAAAGCCGTACAGGTTTGTCGGATAATTGGCTTGGATACTTGGTTCAAGTGTAAACTGTTCTTAGAGTGCTTTTGTTAATGTGCGGGGATCGCTGGTCGGCGCAGACTCGGTGTGCCGGAGGGCCTGTTTCCGCGCTGTATCACTAAACTAAACTACTCTCGACCCGAAACGTCGCCTATTCCTTCGCTCCATAGATGCTGACTCACCCGCTGAGTTTCTCCAGCTTTTTTGTCTACCTTAAACTAAAAACATGGTCTCTGTTTAATTTGTCAGCTGAGACATGACAGAACCACTGGCCATAGAAACATAGAAAATAGGTGCAGGTGGAGGCCATTCGGCCCTTCAAGGCAACACCGCCATTCATTGTGATCATGGCTGATCATCCCCAATCAATAACCCGTGCCTGCCTTCGCCCCATATCCCTTGATTCCACTAGCCCCTAGAGCTCTATCTAACACTCTCTTAAATCCACACAGTGATTTGGCCTCCACTGCCCTCTGTGGCAGGGAATTCCACAATTTACAACTCTCTGTGTGAAAAAGTTTTTTCTCACCTCAGTCTTAAATGGCCACCCCTTTATTCTAAGGCTGTGGCACCTGGTTCTGGACTCGCCTAACATTGGGAACATTTTTCCTGCATCTAGCTTGTCCAGTCCTTTTATAATTTTATATGTTTCTATAAGATAACCCCTCATCCTTCCGTGCAACACTCGTGTAACACTCTCTGCACGTTTAACCCTGGCTTTGGCTATGCAAAGATTCAAACTCCTCACGCTGCCTTGGCAAGGCCAGCAGCATAATCAAGGACAAGTCTCACCCCAGACACCCCCTCTTCTCCCCTCTATCTCCCCCCCCCCCCATCAGGCAAAAGATACAGAAGTGTGAAAATGCACACCTCGTGATTCAGTGGCAGTTTCTTCCCAGCTGTTATTAGACAACCGAACCATCCTCCCACCAACTAGAGAATGGTCCTGACCTCCCATTTAGCTAATCGGAGACCCTCGGACTATCTTTAATCGGACTTTATGCAATGATCGTTATTCCTTTTATCCTATATCTATACACTGGGCAGCTTGATTGTAATCATGTATAGATTTTCAGAAGGCCTTGGCCAAGATGCCGCTTGTGAGGCTACGAAAGAACGTGAGCCCATGGTATCTGAGGGCAGATACTAGCATGGATAGCAGGTCGGCTGGATGGAAGAGGGCAAAGAGTGGCAAGAAAGGGGGCTTCTTCTGTTTGGCAGCAGTGACGAGTGGAGATCCGCAGGGGTCGGTGATGGGGCCGCTGCTCTTCACGTTGTATATTAATGATTTGAATGGGGGGATTGAAGGCTTTGTGGCCAAGTTTGCGGATTATATGAAGTTAGATGGAGGGGCAGATAGTGTAGAGAAAGCAGGGAATTTTCAGAATGAATGAATTAATACTTTATCGTCACAGTGATATTCTTTGGACTTGGACAAGTTGGGAGAGTGGACTGAGAAGACACAGATGAAATACAGCGTAGCAAAGTGTGGAGTCATGCATTTTGGTAGTAGGAATGCAGGCATAGACTATTTTTTAAGTGGGGGGAGAATTCCGAAATCGGAGGTGCAAAGGGACTTGGGAGCGCTGGTGCAGGATTCCCAAAAGGTCATTTGTTAGTTGAATCTGTAGTAAGGAAGGCGAATGCAATGCAAGCATTTATTTCGAGAGGGCTTGAATACAAAAACAGGGATGTGATGCTGGTCAGATCACATTTTGAGTATTGTGAGCAATTTTGGGCCCTGCATCGGAGGAAGGATATGCTGGATTTGGAGAGGGCCCAGAGGAGGTTTACGAGAATGATCCCAGGAATGATTGGGTTAACATATGATGAGCGTTGGTCAACACTGGGCCTGTACTCGCTGGAGTTTAGAAGGATGAGGGGGGGGCCTGATTGAAACTTACAGAATAGTGAAAGGCTTGGATAGAGTGGACGTGGAGAGGATGTTTCCACTAGTGGGAGAGTCTAGGAACAGAGGGCACAGCCTCAGAATAAAAGGACATACCTTTAGAAAGGAGATGAGGAGGAATTTATTTAGTCAGAGGGCGGTGAATCTATGGAATTCATTGCCACAGATGGCTGTGGAGGCCAAGTCAATGGATATTTTTAAGGCAGAGATTGACATTCGTAATTAATATGGGTGTCAGGTGTTATGGGGTGATGGCACGAGAATATGGTTGAGAGGGAAATATAGATAAGTCATGATTGAATGGGGAATAGACTTGATGGGCCAAATGGCCTTATTCCGCTCAGAGAACCTATAAAAGTAGTCTCTCCGCTGAATGGATAGCATGCAATAATAAGGTTTTCACTATACCTTGGTACACGTGACAAGAATCTAAATTAAAACTCAAATCTGCATCACACTGATTTGAGAAGTTAAATGATAAGTCAATGTTGATACTCAACAGTCATTTGCAAACCTAACCCAGCAAAGAAAATGTAAATTGTTTTCTTTCTGTCTTTTACCTCACGAGGTTGGAAAGGGTGCAGAAGAGATTCACCAGGATGCTACCTGGGTTTGTGGGCTTGAGTTACAGGGAGAGGTTGGATAGGCTGGGACCTTTTTATTTGGAGCGTAGGAGGCTGAGGGGTGACCTTATTGAGGTGTACAAGATCATGAGGGGCACGGATAAAGTGAAGAACTTTCACGGTCGTTTTCCCCAGGGTAGAGGATTCTAAAACTAAAGGGCGCAGCCTTAAGGTGAGAGGGGAGAGATTTATGAGGGACCTCAGGGGCAACGTTTTCATACAGAGGGGTGGTGGGTAAATGAAACGAGCTGCCAGAGGAGGTAGTTGAGACGTGTACTACACAACCTTTAAAAAACACTTGGGACAGGTACACGGGATATGAGAGGTTTAGAGGAATGTGGGCCAAACATGAGTAGGTGGGACTAGAATAGATGGGGCATCTTGGTCAGCATGGACAAGTTGGGTCAAAGGGCCTGCGGTATGACTCTATATGGCTATGGTCACGTTTGGTCATGGATAAGACTCCTCCTTTGTTTTGTACACGGCCATGTCCTTTCATGAAGCCTCTACACTCCGCTGTTTCCGAAGCTATTCCTGAACCATGTGCTGATTCGTAAAGATTCCTGAGAGATTCCTGAGAGATTGCACATCAGACTGAGCCTGAAGAAGGGTGTTAACCCATTCCTTCTCTCCAGAGATGCGGCCAGTCCCGCTGAGTTACTCCAGCATTTTATCTATCTACGGTGGAAAGCAGCATCTGCAGTTCCTTCCTACACTGCGAGATTGTACCAGAAGAGAAGAAAATAGGCAATGAGCTAGCTGTAAGTACTTTGAGCAGTTAAGAATGTTTAGTCATATACAGAGAAAGGAAGAGTGTAATTGTTACTTCCTGCAGCATAACGGGCCCATAAACATAATAACACACAGATAAATATATAATAATCAATAATATAATGAATTAATAAGTAATACTAGGTAGCCATACCAGTGCAAAATTGGTCTGCAGAGCAACCAAACACACAGTCCACAGAAGATCATAGTTGCTGAGGTTAGTGTTGTGCAGTGTTCAAGAGCCTGATGGTTGCTGGGAAAAAGCTGTTCTTGAACCTGGAGGTCACGGTTTTCAGGCTCCTGTACCTTCTTCCCGATGGTAGCAGCGAGATGAGAGCGTGGCCAGGGTGGTGTGGGTCTTTGATGATGCTGGCTGCCTTTTTGAGGCAGCGCCTCCTGTAGAACCCTTCGATGGTGGGGAGGTCAGTACCTGTGATGGACCTTCGATGGTGGGGAGGTCAGTACCTGTGATGGACCTTCGATGGTGGGGAGGTCAGTACCTGTGATGGACCGGGCAGTGTCCACCATTCCCTGTAGTCTCCTTCGTTCCTGGGTGTTTGAGTTACTGAACCAGGCCGTGATGCAACCAGTCAGTGTGCTCTCTACCGTACACCTGGAGAAGTTTGGTAGAGTATTTGGTAGACGTTCTGAAATCTGAAAGATCCCATGAAAAATACCAGTGTAGTCTTTAAAAAGGCACAAAGCGGGTCAGGGAGCATCCCTGGAGAACATGGATAACTCAGCGGGTCAGGGAGCATCTCTGAAGAACATGGATAACTCAGCGGGTCAGGGAGCATCTCTGGAGAACATGGATAACTCAGCGGGTCAGGGAGCATCTCTGGAGAACATGGATAACTCAGCGGGTCAGGGAGCATCCCTGGAGAACATGGATAACTCAGTGGGTCAGGGAGCATCTCTGGAGAACATGGATAACTCAGTGGGTCAGGGAGCATCTCTGAAGAACATGGATATCAGTTTTAAGAATGGTCCCGATCCGAAACGTCACCTATCCATGTTTTCCAGAGATGCCTCCTGACCCACCAAGTCCCTCCAGCACTTTGTGTCTTTTTTTTGTAAACCAGCATCTGCAGTTCCTGCGTCCAAGGGTACAGCTTTTTGTCTTTATTAAATCAAGTGATCTTAGACATCAACAGGGATCTTCATGTTGTTTTGGCTATTTGCAGTCACTCCTGCTTATAGAGCCTCGTTGTAAGGCAAGGACTTAGATATTTATAAACATGTGGATAAATGTAATTTGTTCCACACATTCTCAATGCTACCATTTGCACTAGATCGAATTACACATTTAGACGGATAACCTGTAACATGTGACCATCTCTCCCACATACAAAAATAAATTGCGTATGTGGGTCAGAGAGAAAGATCCTTTATATCTGCACTAAATACACAGGGAAATTCTTCAATCACTTGCTGGAGACAAAGACAGCTTTAATGGCATCCACAATAAACAGAGTCTATTCAGGGCCAGTAAGACATGGTTCCTGCCACATAAATCCTGAAATCAATTCAGTACATATGTGTCTTGATTGTGTTCTCTTTGCATAGAAATGTATTGACATTTTAAATTCAGATGCAGATTCAAGGGACAGTTTCTTCCCAGCTATTATCAGGCAACCGAACCATCCCCCCACCAACCAGAGAGCGCTCAATAGACAATAGGTGCAGGGGTAGGCCATTCGGCCCTTCGAGCCAGCACCGCCATTCAATGTGATCACGGCTGATCATCCCCAATCAGTACCCCGTTCCTGCCTTCTCCCCATATCCACTGACTCCGCTATCTTTAAGAGCCCTATCTCCAGAAAGAACCGGCCTCCACCGCCCTCTGAGGCAGAGAATTCCACAGCCTCACCACTCTCTGTGAGAAAAAGTGTTTCCTCGTCTCCGTTCTAAATGGCTTGCCCCTTATTCTTAAACTGTGGCCCCTGGTTCAGGACTCCCCCAACATCGGAAACCTGCCTCTAGCATGTCCAAACCCTTAACAATCTTATATGTTTCAATAAGATCCCCTCTCATCCTTCTAAACTCCAGAGTGTATAAGCCCAGCTGCTCCATTCTCTCAGCATTTGACAGTCCTGCCATCCCAGGAATTAACCTTGTAAACCTACGCTGAACTCCCTCAATAGTCCTGACCTCCCATCTACCTCATTGGAGACCTTCAGGCTATCTTTAATCGGACTTTATCTTGCACAAAATGTTGTAGCCTTTATCCGTACACTGTGGACAGCTCGATTGTAATCATGAATAGCCTTCTTTAACTGGACTGCACACAGACAAAATCTTTTCACTGCACCTCGGTACATGTGACATTAATAGACTTAACTAAACTGAACAAAACATAGTCTTTTCGCTGACTGGATAGCAAGCAGAGAAATGTTTTTCACTGTATCTCAATATAATAAACTAAACAGAGGAGATTTACTAGAATGTTGCCTGGGTTCCAGCAACTAAGTTACAGAGAAAGGTTGAACAAGTTGGGTCTTTATTCTTTGGAGCGCAGAAGGTTAAGGGGGGACTTGATTGAGGTCTTTAAAATGATGAAAGGGATAGACAGAGTTGACGTGGATCAGCTTTTCCCATTGAGGGTAGGGAAGATTCAAACAAGAGGGCATGACATGAGAATTAAGGGACAGAAGTTTAGGGGTAACATGAGGAGGAACTTCTTTACTTCTTTAGAGAGTGGTGGCTGTGTGGAATGATCTTCCAGCAGAAGTGGTGGAGGCAGGATCGATTTTAACATTTTAAAGTAAAGTGGATAGGTATATGGACGGGAAGGGAATGGAGGGGTATGGTCTGAGTGCAGGTAGATGGGACTAGGGGAAAATAAATGGTCGGCACGGACTGGAAGGGCCGAGAGGTCTTGTTTCCGTGCTGTAATTGTTATATGGTTAACTATTTCTCTGAGACTGCAGACACCTTTGGTCCGCATTCACTCACGTTCAGAGTGGAACAGATGGACTTGATGTTCACCTCGATTAAAGCTGTCCGAACAACGTCCTTGAACTCCTTCAACATGAATTTCCAGGATGGTTCTGACTATCGGGTGTAGTACATACAACATACAACATAGAACAGTACAGCACAGGAACAGGCCCTTCAGCCCACAATGCCCATGCCCAACATGAGACCAAGACCAAGATCACATGCAGACAACTGATCCCTGCCTGCATGTGATCCACATCCCGTCATTCTCTGAATATCCGCATGCCTATCCAAAAATATCCTAAATGTCACTACTGTATCTGCCTCCACCACCAACCCCTGGCAGTGCGTTCTAGGCACCCACCAACCTCTGTGTAAGAAAACTTGCTCCGCACATCTCCTTTAAACTTTGCCCCTCTCACCTTAAAGCTGTGCCCATTTCCATCCTGAGAACAAAGGTACTGACTTGTCTTTGGAAAGGTTTAGAGATATATGGGCCAAATGCGGGAAGCTGGGACTAGCTTAGATGGGGCATGTTGGTCGGCGTGGACAAGCTGTGCCGAAGGACCAGTTTCCCCACTGTATGGCTCTATGTGTGAGTAGCATCGGATGGTTGTAACGTTTCATGTTGTGGATGAGAGATGGCAAGTTTCACTAGGAGGTGCTGGAGGCTCATCTGTAACGAGGTGGGGTTCCCAGAGAAGCGGTGTTACTGGTTCATGAGTACCCGTGCGTTTGGCGGCACCTTTGTGGCAACCCTTTAGTGTACTTTGTATGCAAAGACAAAGAATTTCACTGAAGTTAGCTAGGCCCAAGTGACAATAAAATATCATCATCATGTGTCTCCATTTTCATGTATCGCCGGGCAGGGCCGTCCTCCATCACTCCCAAGGGCACATCACCAATCCTCTCTCTGTACATGGCCGTCCGAAGGGGGGGGGGGAATGCCTTGGGTGCGACCGCACCCCCCTTTTTTCCCACAGAGTAAGAAACAATCACGAGAATTTAAAATTGGTGCGCAATCAGCATTTCCACTGTCGGAAATCGCCCGAAATTCTGGTTCCAGCCGCTAGATGAATTGGGAGAAATAAATGCGACCATCCGCGCCTGCGCAGTTGGGGAAGCGACGCAAGATGACGCCGTCTCTCCACGCGTGCCCGGACGGGAACAGACTGCCATTTGTACCTCACACGTTGAGCTGGATGCCTCGCGTCTACTCCAGGTAAGTAGTGGAATATTGCCTTGCAGGCGTCCGCGTCGAAGCTTCGCCACCGGCCAGCCTGGCGACCAGGAGACCGTTCTCCTGTCGACGGGCGGGAGTGGCTGAAACTGAACCCCAACACCAGACGCTGCTGCGGCGGGGCCCGCTCCCCTTGCCTCCACCCGCCGCCGGGGCCCAAGCCATCTTCTCCCCACGCCACCCCCGCAGAGCCCACGCCACATTTATCTTCACCCCCCCGCTGTCCTTTTTCCGCCATTAGAATCCCCTGTCCGGGCTCTTTCTGTAGGATGGCTCCTGTTAGGAATTGGAGGAAATTCAGCCTTTGTCCCTCATGGTCCTGTGAGTTCGACAAGTAAGTGCCCCTTTAATGGCTCGATATCTCACCATCACTGCCATCTAAGGTCACACGCATGGGGTCAGGGCTTGTATGTATCCCCAGGCCTGAAGGAGAGCACTGAACAAAAACCTGATTCAAATAAGCAACAAGGAATCAAGGACGTCAGAAATATATTACGCCTAGTTTTATTTTAAAATCTTTACACCTTAAAGTGTAAAATCATCCCCTTGTTTTGCTTTATCTTGCATACATTTGCACCTTTTGAGCCAGAAGGTTGTGGGAACAATGTCTTTCTGGGAACTAAACACAAAACCCAGGCCGACAGTTTACAGGAATAGTGGGAAGTGCTGCTGTATTGAAAGTGGCATATTTTGGATGCTAAACAGTTTTGTAGAATAATAGGAAAATTAAACAAGAACTTACCAGTTTGAAGTTTGATCTTTATTTTATGAGGAGTTACGGTGAGCGATTACGTGAAGAAGCCCCGCCAGTGCGCCTGCGCATCAATCTTCAAAGCAGCGGCATGAAATCGCAGTAACTACAGTCAAAGTGATATAGTAAGATTCAGAAGACTAGAACTACCAGATTATCTTTGCGATTATGAGGGCCGGGAGTGGAGGGCACGTAATCGCTCACCGTAACTCCTCATAAAAATAAAGATCAAACTTCAAACTAGTAAGTTCTCATTTAATCTTACTATTTTACTTCGGAGTCACGTGAGTGATTCCGTGAAGATTTCAAAGCTCTGTGATTTCATGCCATAGATCCAGTTCCATACGACACACTGCTTCGGTTGACACAGGATAAACAAATAATGTATTGAACATTGTTGAAATTATACAATGAACGTTTTAAACAATAAAAGAACAGTAAAACCCTTTTCTCCCAGGGGAAATTACAAAGGAGAACCCAAAACACCATGCCCAAATCCTTCCATTGCGAGGACAGGTTTATCATAAAATCGTGAAAAGGTTCCTTCACTGGACCACCATCCTGCCGCGAGGATTTGGTCTAAAGGCACGTCCTGCGCCTTTGAAGTGTACGTTGACGCCGCCCTGGTGGAGTGAGATTTAAACACATCAGTGTCTACTCCAGCATAATCCAAAACCTGTTTCAGCCATCTAGAAATAGTTTGTACTGACACCTTTCTATGAGTTTTTTTGTGGCTGATGAGCATCACTGTTTCAGAGCCTCTGAGACTCTTGGTGACCTTGATATATTGACTCAGGTGCGTAACTACACATAGTCTCAGGTCAATGGGATATGCTTTAAAGCTTATTTTGGTTCCAGCCGTCCCTGCCCTGCTTTGTTTGATTAGATTATATACATAAAACGTAATATTATCTACAGAAGAATGCATGCTGTCCAGTCGTAGCTTTTGCAATATCTGGACCCCTTGCGCTGACACTAGCGCCATGAGCATGACCACTTTGAGCGTTAACTTATGGAAAAACAGAGATGTAATTGGAGCCAATTGCCAAAGCAGCGTGAGAACTATGCTCACATGCCAGATTTCCGTATATCTAGGTCTGTGAGGGTTTTTGTTAAAATACCTCTCATGAATCGGGCCACCAATGGATGAGATCCGACAGAGTGTTGTCCCGACCCTTGCCCTAAATAGTAGGACAAAGCACTTTGAGCACTATAAATTGTACTATAGCTCAACTGCTCGTCAAAATGCTATGTAGCAAGGAACTCAAATACGTCCGGTATGCCTGCAGTATGATAAGATATATTTGACTGTAAGCAGAACATCTCCCATTTCTTAATATGAGATACATATTGTTTTTTAGTACTATCAGTCCAGGCCACCGTAATCACATCCATGGTCCTACTCAATAGTCCGAGTCCCTGGAACGGTCTGGCCAGAATATACAAATCAACAGATTAATACGATCATGTAACGGGTGATTCAACAAGTTGCTGCATTTGGGGACAGTCATGAATGGCTGTGTCATCAGTCTCAGGACCAATGGGAACCATGGCTGTGTGGGCCAGTTAGGAATTACCAAAACACCTGAAGCGGAGTCGTGCTGTATTTTGGTGAGACATTGACTGATGAGGCAGAATGGGGGGAAAGCGTAAAAGAATGTACGTCCCCAATGTAGCGAGAATGCATCCACTGCTACTGCTCCTGGATCCAGTTCCCATGAGACAAATTTAGGTAACTGGTGATTTAACCTGGATGCAACAGATCTATGTCTGGCAATCCATACCGGCTGACAACCATTTTGAAAACTTTTGGATTCAGCATCCATTCTGTGTTGTCAATGAATTTACATGACCTGGTGTCTGCCACTTTCACGTTATCTCTACCTGGTAGATAGATATCTGAGACCCAGATGTTTCTCGTAATGCACCAGTGCGAGATGAGGTTCGCCAGATTGTCACATGATAATGACCTAATTCCACCCAAGTGATTGATATATGCAACAGCTGTGGTATTGTCAATCTGAAGCTGAACATGTAAATAATGCATTGTTGAGCAGAATGCTTTTAGGCCATAGAATGCACCCAGCAATTCTACGTAGTTTATCCCATGCCTCTGCAGGATTAATGCCTCTTGCACACTCCATCTGCCGCCACAGCTGGACTCGGTATCAGTGGCTCCCCATCCCGAAGCACTCACATCAGTTTGTAAAACTGAAGGTTGTTGAGTCAGAATGTCTCTAGTACATCGTGAGACATTAGTTATCCACCATCGCAACTCGGCGATAGCTTTGGCTGGCAACTGCATTGGTCTATCGAAATTACCTGCATGTTCTTTCAGTGCTTGTTCACATTCTGATAGTGCAGAGGTCCGAACTGCACTGCAGGGAAAACCACCACTAATTTACCAATAACACTGGCTACTCATCGGATGGAGGGTTGTTGTACATCTACCAAATTGCTACAGGCCTTCATAATTTCTACAGTTTTGGCCATAGGCAAAGTCACTGACATGTTAGTTGAATCAATGATGAACCCCAAATAGTCAATCATTCTAGATGGTACTAATTTGGATTTAATTGGATGAACGAGGAACCTAACCTTTCAAACAGGTGTTTGGTAACTGAAACCAATTCTTCAGCTGCTTCCTGAGTTTTGTCTATGATCAGAAACATCATCCAAGTATGCCATTACAATGTGATTCTGAGCGCGGAGTAGCCCTAATACTGGTTTCAACCATTTTGTAAATATCCGTGGGCTGAGGTTAACCCATTGGGCAAAGCTTTAAATTGCCACGGCTGTCTCATCCAACTAGATTTCAAGTATCTACAATATTGGTGATGAATTGGTACTGAATAATATGCATCTTTCAGATCTATGGTTGCCATATAACACCCTTTTGATACCAGTTGCTTAGCAGTACTGAAAGTTTCCATTTTAAAATGTTTATACTGGACATAAGAGTTAAGTCGGGTTAGGTCCAGAATGACTCAGCACCCACCATCCTTCTTTTGCCTGGGGAATATATTGGACACTAATTGTTGAGGCTGATATACTGTCCTTTCAATTAATATTCGAATTTCATCATTCACCTGTAGAGTTTCTGGTCTTGAAAACGCAATTCCCAATAGGTGTATTTTGTACGGGTGGATGTACTTCCGAGATAAACTCGATTCGAGACCCCCGGATACAGTCCAGTGTGAATAGAGCTGATGTTATGCAGCACCATTCATCATAGAACAATTGCAACCTACCCCCGACCGGTGACTGATCTCTAGAGGATATATCCTGGACTAGTCCAGTACTTGTACCTCCATGGTTGCTGGATTCCTCGGTCTCCTGGCCCTTTTTGGGGTATGCATTGGAGCGTGCGAATGTTTTGGTCCCTAGATAAGGGACGTATCAGATATTAGACTGATAAGAACAGATACTACACTTGATCTTAGCCAAAAAGCCGAGGATGATGCGTGTAGCTGGAGTCGCCCGGCTTGGTCCTTGACCTGTACCATTGTCTGTAGCCTGTCTGAAAGGATATAGTTTTCAAGGCGGCATCCTGCTCCCAGGATGACTTTTGATGAGGCTGATTGTTTTTGCCTCATCGTCCAGGTCTTTTTCTGGATATTAGAGGATCTGCACAAGGCTGTGAACCGTGGGTTGAGCGTAGGCTTGATTGTGAATAATTAATTTTCAAAATGGGCATTACACAGCAGGGCCCATATCTGTTGTGTTTTTTGATAGTGGTGCACTTGTACCATTTGTCCAAATGCTGTTATTCCTGCTCCAACCAGTTTCAGGACTTTCTGCAGCTTCAACTCATGCGCCTTCATGATGCGCCCATTTGCCCCCAGATAGCCTGGTTCACTGTGGGCACTTTGAGCGATGCACAGTTAACAAGTGTCTGATATCTCTGCGAAGTTTCCTCTATTATGGAGTCCTGGAGCTGGTGAGAGGCCATATAGTTAACATTGCCGGCCAGGTTTTCATCCATCTGTTCACCAGCTCCAGCCGGTATGGCAAATTTTGCTTGCCACATCTGGCACACCTGGAGCAGAGCTCATGTGCTTTGGTGCATGCTCTTCTGCAGTATCACCAACTTCAGAGTCAGAGTCATATACTGCCCTGGCTCTCCCGGCTCATGCTCACGGGAGGTATCATGCAGCCCTTAAAAAGGCGCTGCTGTTATGAGTCCCCATGCATACTCATAGGCATATTGTTCTTCCTACCTGTATAACTCTTTGCTATACGGACCTCTGCTAGAGGTTGCTGCTGAAAGCTGCTGGGGACTGCAGATCACTAACAGTCTGACCTGGTCAAATAACATCTCATCAACAGTTAAGAGAGCGCAGCAGCGGTTACACTTTCTGCGCCGGATGAGAAGAGCTCACCTCCCCCATCCCATCCTCACCACTTTCTACAGGGGCACCATAGAGAGTATTTTGACCAGCTGTATCTCTGTCTGGTTTGGGGACTGTAAAGCCTCTGACTGGAAGTCCGTGCAGAGAGTGGTGAGGACAGCGGAAAAAATCATCGGGACCTCTCTCCCTTCAATCGGGGATATTGCGACCAAACGTTGCGTGTCTAAGGCCAGCAGTATTATAAAAGACCCCACACATCTCCATCACGGACTGTTCACTCTGCTGCCCTCGGGCAAAAGATATCGCAGCATAAGGAGCAGAACATCAAGGTTCTGCAACAGCTTCTTCCCACGAGCCATCAGACTCCTGAATGCCATGTAATGGGCTGCCACCATTGTCTATTTATCCTTTTATCCTATTTATCCATTTTATCCATGTTTATCCTTCTGTTAATTATCGTGTTGCACAGGGAGCCAAATGCCACGGAATTTCGTTTGGAACTGCATATATCGATGTATTTCTAAACGACAATAAAGTTTGTTTGACTTTGACTTTGACTTGACCCTGGGGGGTATAAAACCCCGGCTGGAACACCTCCTGGTTGATCATTTTATCTATGAGGTGTTCCATGTTGTCTAGACGTCCCCAACCTTTTTATTGGAAGGGGGGAAGTCTTCCTGGCCTGACTCATCAGAGTCGACAGGCATGCACAATTTACTCTTAGCCTGCCTCCCGACAGGAGTGGCCACAGTGCTCTGAAACACCGGAGTTGCTGCTGCTGGCTGACCTGCCGGCGGCTCTGAAGTCAGCGTCTCAAAGCCGGCGTACACCTGCTGACCGCGGCCCCCCGGGTAGGTTTTACTTTTATAGGCGACACCCTCACCTTACTTTCTGTTAATATTTTTCCCTTTGGAAATGTCCCTGCTGGTTCCTGCAACCAGCCTTACGGGACCGAGCAAACCACAGCAAGTTTAAAACACTTTACTTACTGCTGGTGCAGCTGCGCTCTCCACCCTGTCGGTGCGCCAAGCGCGTCTGACGTAATGACGTGCAGGCGCACTGGCGGGGCTTCTTCACGGAATCACTCACGTGACTCCAAAGTCAAATTCAATGATGCTGTCCAAAGCAGAATGGGGAGAGTTCTGGAAGATATGCTTCTTATAAAGGAGACAAAAACACTGCGCAGATCTCTGGGGGTATGCTCGCCAATGAAGTACAGACTTATTGTAAACCTTCCCTACTTTTATACTCCATCTCTTGCCTTAAAGATGGTATCAGAAAATGTGAATTGTAACCAAGAGCTTGATCGGATCGAATGTCCTTATTTGATACTCCCTTTGTAGAATGAATTAATCTTCCATGTTGCATTGAGATATTTACAATGTGGTTGCTATGACTCATAGGTTCGACATTTGAAAGTGTGTTGCATTGTCTATGTGTTAGTGTTATTTGTGGGAGCTTGCTGTGTACACTGTGGCTGCTGTGCTTCCGGTGGTTACCATAATTCCAATAAATAATTAATGGATTGGCGAGGGCTTTGGACCATTCCAGACATTATATGGATGCAACAAAGAAGTTAAATTGTGACTTAGTATTATTTGTCTTCAAGCACGTTGGGATCTGATTTTGAATTCCATATTTACACAAAGGGCTTTATTTAGTTTGCAAAGGCTCAGATTTTTTCCACACAATCCTGACAAGAATTTCACAAATGATAGTTGCCCTGTGTCTCATGAAGTCTGGGACAGTGGGAACATCAGCTCCTTAAGTCAAATTTAGTTTTATATCCCTACCAGCTCATGGCTGTTCTCTATCGAGAACATTATTGTGTTTAGTTCTGGGCACCGTGTTATAGAAAATATGTTGTTATGCTGGAAAGGGTGCAGGGAAGATTTACAAGGATGTTGCCAGGACTCGAGGACCTAAGCTCGGGCCCGAGAGGTTGAGTAGGCACGGACTCTATTCCTTGGAGCGCTGGAGGATGGGGGGTGATCTTAGTGTGATGTACAAAACCATGAGAAGAATGGATCGTGTAGACGCACAAGAGTTGGGAAATCGAGAACCAGATGACATAGGTTTAAGGTGAGGGAGGGAAAGATGTAATGGGAACCTGAGGGGTAACGTTTTCACAGAAAGGGTGGTGGTGTATGGAACGAGCTGCCGAAGGAGGTAGTTGAGGTAGGTACTATCGCAAACCCAGGGCCGGATTTAGGTATAAGCTTCACAAGCTTAAGCTTAGGGCCTCAAGATCTGGGGGGGGTGGGGGTCTCGGCAGGGCCGGATTTACCTATCGGCTTCATAGGTTGAAGCCTAGGGCCTCAAAATTTAGGGGGCCTCCGGCCGAGGTGTTTTTTTACCCAGAGTAAAAAAAATCCAGAGAAAAAAAAATTGGAACGCTATCAGCGTTTCCATTTTGACGGAAATTATCCGAAATTCTGGTTCCGGCAGCTGGAGGTTTTGGGGGAAAAAATTGCGACCATCCGCGCCTGCGCAGTTGGGGGAAGCCGATGACGCAGTAGTGACGCAAAATAACGCTGGCTCTCCACGCGTGCGGAGTGGGCCCGGGCGGGTTCAGATCTCCATTTGCACTCCACACAATCACCTCGATGCCTCGTGTCTACTCCAGGTAAGTAGTGGAATATTGCGTTGCGGGAATGCCCATTTCTCTGGGCTGGGGTGGGCGGGCGGGGCTGTGGAGTCTGCGGAGCAGGAGAGAGAGGGGGGGGGGATGTGAGAGGGGGCGGGGGGGGAGAGGGAGAGGGAGAGGGAGAGGGAGAGGGAGAGGGAGAGGGAGAGGGAGAGGGGGAGGGAGAGGGAAAATCTGTAGTGAGATTGCAAAAGTAAGGTAGGTTTTAGAGCAATCATATTTTCTCCATATGAATAATATCAAACAATCGAACTGCTTTCATTTCCGTGATAACAATACTGAAAAATATGAATTCCATAGTTTGGGACTTTCATTTTACATCATATCTTTAATGCGCACACACTAACACAGTCGAGCAGTAACAGGCAATCAAATCAACATGCAAAACCTTTTCTAAAAAAAGGTTTTATTTACTGCAAAAACTTACAGTATTTTATTTGCAGTGTTTGCATGCTCCTTTATAACATTTGACATAACATTTTACAGTACAACTTCATTGGGGAGGTCCGGGGAGCCGTTGTGGACAGAGGGTGGAGCTACCTGCTGTGAGTATAAACCTAGCGCGGGGCTTGCTTTTCACAGAGGCCCGGGGAGCCGTTGGAGACAGAGGGTGAAGTTACCTGCTGTGAGTATAAACCTAGCGCGGGGCTTGCTTTTCACAGAGGCCCGGGGAGCCGTTGGAGAGAGAGGGTGGAGCTACCTGCTGTGAGTATAAATCTAGCGCGGGGCTTGCTTTTCACAGAGGCCCGGGGAGCCGTTGGAGACAGAGGGTGGAGCTACCTGCTGTGAGTATAAACCTAGCGCGGGGCTTGCTGACACAGAGGCCCGGGGAGCCGTGGTCAGTGAGGGTGGAGCTACCTGCTGTGAGTATAAACCTAGCGCGGGGCTTGCTGACACAGAGGCCCGGGGAGCCGTGGTCAGTGAGGGTGGAGCTACCTGCTGTGAGTATAAACCTAGCGCGGGGCTTGCTGACACAGAGGCCCGGGGAGCCGTGGTCAGTGAGGGTGGAGCTACCTGCTGTGAGTATAAACCTAGCGCGGGGCTTGCTGACACAGAGGCCCGGGGAGCCGTGGTCAGTGAGGGTGGAGCTACCTGCTGTGAGTATAAACCTAGCGCGGGGCTTGCTGACACAGAGGCCCGGGGAGCCGTGGTCAGTGAGGGTGGAGCTACCTGCTGTGAGTATAAACCTAGCGCGGGGCTTGCTGACACAGAGGCCCGGGGAGCCGTGGTCAGTGAGGGTGGAGCTACCTGCTGTGAGTATAAAGCTAGCGCGGGGCTTGCTTTTCACAGAGGCCCGGGGAGCCGTGGTCAGTGAGGGTGGAGCTACCTGCTGTGAGTATAAACCTAGCGCGGGGCTTGCTGACACAGAGGCCCGGGGAGCCGTGGTCAGTGAGGGTGGAGCTACCTGCTGTGAGTATAAACCTAGCGCGGGGCTTGCTGACACAGAGGCCCGGGGAGCCGTGGTCAGTGAGGGTGGAGCTACCTGCTGTGAGTATAAACCTAGCGCGGGGCTTGCTGACACAGAGGCCCGGGGAGCCGTGGGTCAGTGAGGGTGGAGCTACCTGCTGTGAGTATAAACCTAGCGCGGGGCTTGCTTTTCACAGAGGCCCGGGGAGCCGTGGTCAGTGAGGGTGGAGCTACCTGCTGTGATTATAAACCTAGCGCGGGGCTTGCTGACACAGAGGCCCGGGGAGCCGTGGTCAGTGAGGGTGGAGCTACCTGCTGTGAGTATAAACCTAGCGCGGGGCTTGCTGACACAGAGGCCCGGGGAGCCGTGGGTCAGTGAGGGTGGAGCTACCTGCTGTGAGTATAAACCTAGCGCGGGGCTTGCTGACACAGAGGCCCGGGGAGCCGTGGGTCAGTGAGGGTGGAGCTACCTGCTGTGAGTATAAACCTAGCGCGGGGCTTGCTGACACATAGGCCCGGGGAGCCTTGGGTCAGTGAGGGTGGAGCTACCTGCGCTGTGAGTATAAACCTAGCGCGGGGCTTGCTGACACAGAGGCCCGGGGAGCCGTGGGTCAGTGAGGGTGGAGCTACCTGCTGTGAGTATAAACCTAGCGCGGGGCTTGCTGACACAGAGGCCCGGGGAGCCGTGGGTCAGTGAGGGTGGAGCTACCTGCTGTGAGTATAAACCTAGCGCGGGGCTTGCTGACACAGAGGCCCGGGGAGCCGTGGGTCAGTGAGGGTGGAGCTACCTGCTGTGAGTATAAACCTAGCGCGGGGCTTGCTGACACAGAGGCCCGGGGAGCCGTGGGTCAGTGAGGGTGGAGCTACCTGCTGTGAGTAGACCAGCAGCTGCAACGTTCCATCTTCCAGTGAGGAAATCTGGTGGGGAATCTGTGTAGCCTCTGATTGGTTGAAGAGGACCAGAGGAAGCAGCTGATTGGCTGCAACCCAGGGTTTACATTTCTACATTTCTGCCTTCAGGTTTAAGGATTCTGGGTGCTAAGGACTCTGGGAGCTAAGGACTCTGGGTGTTAGGGATTCAGTATTTATTAGTAAAGTTTAAAGAATAAAGTTTTGTGTTTAAAAAAAATAAAAAAATAAATAAAATAAAATAAAATTTAAAAAAATATATATATATTTAATAGAGTAATTTGGGAGTAAGATGTCAGTGGAGATTGGTCCCGTGGTTTGCTCAGCCTGCAACATGTGGGAGATCAGGGATATGGTCAGTGTCCCTGATGACTACATTTGCAGGAAGTGTGTCCAGCTGCAGCTCCTGGCAGACCGCATTGAACGATTGGAGCTGCGGCTGGATTCATACTGGAGCATCCACGATGCAGAGAAAGTCGTGGACAGCACATACAGCGAGTTGGTCACGCCACAGGTAAAAGGTAAGAGGACAGAAAGGGAGCGGGTGGCCAATAGCCAGAAAAGCAGTAGGCAGATAGTGCAGGAGTCCCCTGCGGTCATCTCCCTACTCAACAGGTTTACCATTTTGGATACTGTTGAGGGAGATGGCTCATCAGGGGAATGCAGCAGCAGCCAAGTTCATGGCACCATGGGTGGCTCTGCAGCACATGATGGGGGAAAAAAGAGGGGAAGGGCTATTGTAATAGGGGATTCAATTGTCAGGGGAATAGATAGGCGTTTCTGCGGCCGCAAAAGAGACTCCAGGATGGTATGTTGCCTCCCTGGTGCAAAGGTCAGGGATGTTACTGAACGGCTGCAGAACATTCTGGAGGGGGAGGGTGAACAGCCAGTTGTCGTGGTGCATATTGGCACCAACGATATAGGGAAAAAAAGGGATGAGGTCCTACAAGGTGAATTTAGGGAGCTAGGAGATAAACTCAAAAGTAGGACCTCAAAGGTAATAATCTCTGGATTATTACCAGTACGACGGGCCAGTCAGAGTAGAAATAGGAGGATATTGCAGATGAATACGTGGCTTGAAAAATGGTGCAAGGGGGAGGGATTCAAATTTTTAGGGCACTGGAACCATTTCTGGGGGAGGTGGGACCAGTACAAACAGGACGGTCTGCACCTGGGCTGGAATGGAACCAATGTCCTTGGGGGAGTGTTTGCTAGTGCTGTCGGGGAGGATTTAAACTAATGTGGCAGGGGGATGGGTACAAGAGCAGAGAGGCAGGTGGGTGTAAAACGAGGGTGGAAGCAATAGGGAGCAAGGTGAAAAGTAAAAGGGGTAAGAGCGTTGTAAAAACAAGCCTGAAGGCCTTGTGTCTCAATGCAAGGAGTATTCGTAATAAGGTGGATGAGTTGAACGTGCAGATAGCTATTAATGAGTATGATATAGTTGGGATCACGGAGACATGGCTCCAGGGTGACCAAGGCTGGGAGCTGAACATCCAGGGGTATTCAATATTCAGGAGGGATAGAGAGAAAGGAAAAGGAGGTGGGGTAGCGTTGCTGGTTAGAGAGGAGATTAACGCAATGGAAAGGAAGGACATTAGCTTGGAGCATGTGGAATCGGTATGGGTAGAGCTGCGAAACACTAAGGGGCAGAAAACGCTAGTGGGAGTTGTGTACAGGCCACCTAACAGTAGTAGTGAAGTTGGGGATGGTATCAAACAGGAAATTAGAAATGCGTGCGACAAAGGCAAAACAGTTATAATGGGTGACTTCAATCTACATATAGATTGGGCGAATCAAATTGGCAGGGGCGCTGAGGAAGAGGATTTTTTGGAAAGTATGAGGGATAGTTATCTAAATCAACATGTAGAGGAACCAACGAGAGAGCAGGCTATTTTAGACTGGGTATTGAGTAATGAGGAAGGGTTAGTTAGCAGTCTTGTTGTGCGTGCCCCCTTGGGCAAGAGTGACCATAATATGGTTGAGTTCTTCATTAGGATGGAGAGTGACATTGTTAATTCAGAAACAATGGTTCTGAACTTAAGGAAAGGTAACTTTGAGGGTATGAGACGTGAATTGGCCAAGATTGACTGGCAATCAATTCTAAAAGGGTTGACGGTGGATACGCAATGGAAGACATTTAAAGACTGCATGGATGAACTACAAAAATTGTTCATCCCAATTTGGCAAAAGAATAGATCAGGGAAGGTAGTGCATCCGTGGATAACAAGGGAAATCAGGGATAGTATCAAAGCAAAGGATGATGCGTACAAAGTAGCCAGAAAAAGCAGCATACCAGAGGACTGGGAGAAATTCAGAGACCAGCAGAGAAGGACAAAGGGCTTGATTAGGAAAGGAAAAATAGATTATGAAAGAAAACTGGCAGAGAACATAAAAACTGACTGCAAAAGTTTTTATAGATATGTGAAGAGAAAGAGATTAGTTAAAACAAATGTAGGTCCCTTGCAGTCAGAAACAGGTGAGTTGATCATGGGGAACAAGGATATGGCGGACCAATTGAATAACTACTTTAGTTCCGTCTTCACTAAGGAAGACATAAATAATCTGCCGGAAATAGCAGGGGACCGCAGGTCAAAGGAGTACTTGAGTGAAATCCAGGTCAGTCGGGAAGTGGTGTTGGGTAAATTGAATGGATTAAAGGCCGATAAATCCCCAGGGCCAGATAGGCTGCATCCCAGAGTACTTAAGGAAGTAGCTCCGGAAATAGTGGATGCATTAGTGATAATCTTTCAAAACTCTTTAGATTCTGGAGTAGTTCCTGAGGATTGGCGGGTAGCAAACGTAACCCCTCTTTTTAAGAAGGGGGGGAGAGAGAAAACGGGGAATTACTGACCAGTTAGTCTAACATCGGTAGTGGGGAAACTGCTAGAGTCAGTTATTAAAGATGGGATAGCAACACATTTGGAAAGTGGTGAAATCATTGGACAAAGGCAACATGGATTTACGAAAGGTAAATCATGTCTGACGAGTCTTGTGGAATTTTTCGAGGATGTAACTAGTAGCGTGGATGGGGGAGAACCAGTGGATGTGCTGTATCTGGACTTCCAGAAGGCTTTCGACAATGTCCCTCATAAGCGATTAGTATATAAACTTAAAGCATATGGCATTGGGGGTTCAGTATTGATGTGGATAGAGAACTGGCTGGCAAACAGGAAGCAAAGAGTAGGAGTTAACGGGTCGTTTTCACAATGGCAGGCAGTGACTAGTGGGGTACCGCAAGGCTCAGTGCTGGGACCCCAGCTATTTACAATATACATAAATGATCTGGATGAGGGAATTGAAGGCAATATCTCCAAGTTTGCGGATGACACTAAGCTGGGTGGCAGTGTTAGCTGTGAGGAGGATGCTAGGAGAATGCAAGGTGACTTGGATAGGCTGGGTGAGTGGGCAAATGTTTGGCAGATGCAGTATAATATGGATAAATGTGAGGTTATCCACTTTGGTGGCAAAAATAGGAAAACCCGACTACTATCTAAATGGTGGCCAATTAGGAAAAGGGGAGATGCAGCGCGACCTGGGTGTCATGGTACACCAGTCATTGAAAGTAGGCATGCAGGTACAGCAGGCAGTGAAGAAAGCCAATGGTATGTTAGCTTTCATAGCAAAAGGATTTGAGTATAGGAGCAGGGAGGTTTTACTTCAGTTGTATAGGGTCTTGGTGAGGCCACACCTGGAGTATTGCGTACAGTTCTGGTCTCCAAATCTGAGGAAGGACATTATTGCCATAGAGGGAGTGCAGAGAAGGTTCACCAGACTGATTCCTGGGATGTCAGGACTGTCTTATGAACAAAGACTGCATAGACTCGGTTTATACTCTCTAGAATTTAGGAGATTGAGAGGGGATCTTATAGAAACTTACAAGATTCTTAAGGGGTTGGACAGGCTAGATGCAGGAAGATTGTTCCCGATGTTGGGGAGGTCCAGGACAAGGGGTCACAGCTTAAGGATAAGGGGGAAATCCTTTAGGACCGAGATGAGAAGGAATTTTTTCACACAGAGAGTGGTGGGTCTCTGGAACTCTCTGCCACAGAGGGTAGTTGAGGCCAGTTCATTGGATATATTTAAGAGGGAGTTAGATGTGGCCCTTGTGGCTAAGGGGATTAGAGGGTATGAAGAGAGGGCAGGTACGGGATACTGAGTTGGATGATCAGCCATGATCATATTGAATGGCGGTGCAGGCTCGAAGGGCCGAATGGCCTATTCCTGCACCTAATTTCCATGTTCTATGTTTCTATGTTTCATTATTAAAACAAGGACAGCTTCAATTCTTAATTTTAAAAAATGTATAAAAATGATCCCAATCATCCCATTCCAACCACTCATTGCTCTGTACTCAACCAAAATTATTTTTGAAATATTGGTCATAAATCTGTTCCAAAAATGCTCCAAAATAAGACACAGAATGCACCAGAGAGCATCTAAAACCCTGGACCGCGGCCGCAAGGGTCTTTCAGCTTTGTGCTTGTGATATGCGCTGAGTGTACTTATTTCGCATAACATTTTTGTAATCCTGCCTTGCCACCCACCTTTTTGAAAAGCTTTGTACGGGCCTGCTGTAACACTTTGATGATCTTCATCCTTCAGTTTTTATCTGTCCAAATATCATTCCTTGTGCTTGCTAGTGACCAGATTATCACGCCTTGTTTAGTTTAGTTTACAGATACAGTTACATTTACCAAGCCAATTAACCCACAAACCTGGACGTCTTCGGAGTGTGGGAGGAAACCGCGAGATCTCGGAGAAAACCCACGCAGGTCATGGGGAGAACGTACAAACTGCGTACAGACAGCACCTGCAGTCAGGATCGAACCTGGGTCTCCGGCGCTGCATTTGCTGTAAGCCCGCCTTAGTGTAGTAGAGTCATAGCACAAGTGGCCCTTGTGCAGATTTATAAGGAACAGCAATAGCATGGAGTGGCATAGCATAGCATTGTACGGAAGAGCTAGCAAAGAATCATACAGAATTGCGCAACATAGCGTGGAATTATATTGCGTAGGTCATAGCATTGGAAAGCATAGTATAGAATAACTATACTAGTTACGTACAATTGCAACTATACAATTGTGTACAGTTTTGGTCTCCAAATCTGAGGAAAGACATCCTTGCCATAGAGGGGGTACAGAGAAGATTCACCAGACTGATTCCTGGGATGTCAGGACTTTCATATGAGGAAAGACTGGATAGACTCGGCTTGTACTCGCTGGAATTTAGAAGATTGAGAGGGGATCTTATAGAAACTTACAAAATTCTTAAGGGGTTGGACAAGCTAGATGCTGGAAGATTGTTCCCGATGTTGGGGGAGTCCAGAACAAGGGGTCACAGTCTAAGGATAAGGGGGAATTCCTTTAGGACCGAGATGAGGAAAACATTCTTTACACAGAGAGTGGTGAGTCTCTGGAATTCTCTGCCACAGAAGGTAGTTGAGGCCAGTTCATTGGCTATATTTAAGAGGGCATTAGATGTGGCACTTGTGGCTAAAGGGATCAGGGGGTATGGAGAGAAGGCAGGTACGGGATACTGAGTTGGATGATCAGCCATGATCACATTGAATGGCGGTGCAGGCTCGAAGGGCCGAATGGCCTACTCCTGCACCTATTTTTCTATGTTCTATGTTTCTAACATGGAATGTTATAGCACAAAGTCACAAGTTATAACACAGCATAGGAATTGCATTTCATAGAATCACATGGAATCGCATGGCTCAGAAAGGTATCGCATAGAATCATACAGCATAGAAACAAGGAACTGCAGATGCTGGTTAATACACAAAAGGACACAGTGCTGGAGTAACTCAGCGATTCAGGCAGCATCTCTGAAGAACATGGATAGGTGGCGTTTTGGTTCGGGACCCTTCTTCAGGTGTTTTTGAGTGCCTTTTGGCACAGAAACATGTTCGGCGTGGACATAATGGGCTGAAGGGCTTGTTCTTGTTCTTTTCATTTAGATACCATCAGTTACTCTTCCACCACCACCCTCTATGCACCCCAGGTACTCACCACTCTCAGCACTAAAATGTCACCTTTAAATAATCTCCTACCATCTGCCTTAAATTTATGTCCTCTCATTTTATTTGTCAAGGGACATTAGCAGACTACCTGTCTATTTCTGTCAGAAATGTTATACACCTCGATCTTGCCCCTTCCTAACCTCGTCTTCTCCAAGGCAAACAGACCCAGCCTAACAGCTGCCTCAGAACGGCACCAACATCGTCAAAGACCCACACCACCCTGGCCACGCTCTCATCTCACTGCTATCATTGGGAAGAAGGTACAGGAGCCTGAAAACCGTGACCTCCGGGTTCAAGAACAGCTTCTTCCCAGCAACCAGCAGCTTGTATGATTTATTTTTTTTAGAGGGACAGAGTGGAAACGGGTCCTTCGGCCCACTGAGTCCGTGCCGACCAGCGATCACCCCGTACACTAATTGTATCCGACACGCTTGGGACAACTTACAGAAGCAAATTAACCCACATGCCTGCACATCCTTGGAGTGTGGGAGGAGTCCGGAGCACTTGAAGAAAACCCACTCCTTTGTTGCTTTAGCAGTATGTTTGGGATCATTGTCTTGCTGTGGAATGAACCGCCGGCCAATGAGTTTTGAGGCATTTGTTTGAACTTGAGCAGATAGGATGTGTCTATACACTTCAGAATTCATTATGCCACTACCGTCAGCAGTTGTATCATCAATGAAGATAAGTGAGCCAGTACCTTCAGCAGCCATACATGCACAGGCCATAACACCCCCACCACTATGTTTCACAGATGAGGTGGTATGCTTTGGATCTTGAGCAGTTCCTTCTCTCCTCCATACTTTGCTCTTGCCATCACTCTGATATGTTAATATTTGTCTCATCTGTCCACAAAGCCTTTTTTCCAGAACTGTGGTTGCTCTTTTAAGTACTTCTTGGCAAACTGTAACTTGGTCATCCTATTTTTGCGGCTAACCAGTGGTTTGCATCTTGCAGTGTAGCCTCTGTATTTCTGTTCATGAAGTCTTCTGTGGACAGTGGTCATTGACAAATCCACACCTGACCCCTGAAGAGTGTTTCTGATCTGTCGGACAAGTGCTTGGGGATTTTTCTTCATTATAGAGAGAATAAAGAAGAGAGATGTGAGCTTAATCTTAAGTGGAATCAAGGGATCAGCAGAAAAGAAGTTGGAGAAGATGGGTGATCTAGTCTACAGCTATGGAAAGGAGACATTTGGTGAAAAGGAACAACTCAGCAGGAAAGATAGGCCTCCTCCCCCCAAGTCCCGTCGTCTCCAGGAAATCCAACGACTTGTTAAAGAAAGAAGAGGCCTGAGGAAGTTGTGGAAAAAGCAACAGCAGAAGATAGGGAGGGCATCAACCTCCTTCAAGAGGACCTAAAACAGAGGCACTCAAAGCTGCGCAGAGAGGAGAATTTACGAAAACGACACAAAAAAAAGGAAAAAGCAAGAACAGACTTCTAAAGTCAAAAGTCAAAGTCAAAAGAGTTTATTGTCATGTGTCCCTGACAGGACAATGAAATTCTTTCTTTGCATAGCACAACAGAACATAGTAGGCATTGACTACAATTATATACGTAAATACACACATGAATTAATAAATTAATAAAGTGCAAATAACAGATGGAGGGATATTAGTGTTCAGAGTTCCGAGCCAAGTTTAATAGCCTGATGGCTGTGGGGAAGTAGCTATTCCTAAACCGGGTTGTTGCAGTCTTCAGGCTCCTGTACCTTCTACCCGAAGGTAGCAGGGAGATGAGTGTGTGGCCAGGGTGGTGTGGGTCCTTGATGATGCTGCCAGCCTTTTTGAGGCAGCGACTGCGATAAATCCCCTCGATGGAAGGAAGGTCAGAGCCGATGATGGACTGGGCAGTGTTTACTACTTTTTGTAGTCTTTTCCTCTCCAGGGCACTCAAATTGCCAAACCAAGCCACGATGCAACCAGTCAGCAAGCTCTCTACTGTGCACCTGTGGATGTAGATCCTCCTTGACAGACCAACTCTCCGTAATCTTCTCAGGAAGTAGAGGCGCTGATGAGCTTTCTTAATAATTGCATCTGTGTTCTCGGACCAGGAAAGATCTTCACAGATGTGCACGCCCAGGATTTGAAGGAACCAGTTCCGCCCAGGAACTACAAAGATCCCTTTAAGTTTGTGAAAGGCATTTTCACAAAGGAAAAAAGCGGATCCCTTAAAGCATCAAAAAAGGAGGTTGAAGGACACATCAGGACCATCCACACTGTTGAATTAATAGATGAACCGATTTTTGTCCCCTCTGACATCCCACCAATCTCACCCCCACAACATCAATTTGACATCAGCCCTCCCAAGCTGAGTGAGGTAAAAGAAGTAGTCAGGAAGGCAAGAACGGCCACTGCACCAGGCCCTAATGGTGTTCCGTATTGTGTCTACAAGAATGCCCCAGATATTCTGAAATTCCTCTGGAGGAACATGAGGGTTGCATGGGAAAAGCAAGTCATCCCCAAAGCCTGGCGAAGGGCAGGGGGAGTCCTGATCCTAAAAGAAAAAAATTCTTCCACCATCGAACAGTTTCGGCAAATAAACCTTCTTAACATAGAGGGCAAGATCTTTTTCAGTGTGGTGGCAAAAAGACTTACAAAGTATCTGAAACAAAACCATTTCATTGATACAACAATCCAAAAGGCTGGCATAGCAGGCTTCTCGGGATGCCTTCTCGGGATACCAGCATCATATGGCATCAAAACCAGACTGCTAAGAAAGAACGAAAGAATCTGCATGTCTTGTTCCTCGATCTGGCCAACGCCTATGGATCAGTTCCTCATTCGCTACTGTGGACTGCTTTTTAATTCTTTCAGGTGCCGGCAATAATAACAAATCTGGTAAACAACTACTTCCAGGATGTGCAATTTTGTCTCACAACATCAGACTTTACCACAGCGTGGCAACCACTGGAAGTAGGCATCATGGCGGGGTGCACCATCTCCCCATTGACCTTCACTATGGCAATGGAGCTCATTATCAGAGCATCAAAATGGGTTGTGGGAGGAAAACGGATACAGTGTGGTCAGCCATTGCCACCGGTACGAGCCTATATGTAGCCAAGTTACAAAATTTTGAGATTTAAAAAATCAAGTCTGCAATTTATCCCATCAGATAAAGCATAAAAATAAGTTTAATTTGACACCTAATTCACTTTCATGTCTTCAGTATTAAAAAGGTTATGGCCATTTTCATACTCTGAAATTAGCAACTTGCTTCCTATTGCTTTTCTATTGACTTAACACAAAAGTTGTGATCGAGGACAGTCAAAAGCCCATAACTTCCTTAAAAATTAAGAGAACTCAATGAAATTTTCAGTTATTATAGATTGAAGTATTCTGAAACAAATATGAAACAACCTTACTTGGATGACCTGAAATTAAAGCATATAATTAGTTAGTTACCCAATTGTAGCCAATTACAAAATTCAATTACTAGATCTAAACATCTATCCATTCCTTAAGAAAAAATTTTAAAAAAATTTAAAGCCTGTGTCCAATTTACAGTCACACAATAATTCACAATATAACATGATTTTTAAATCTAATTGTCATTAATTTATTGGCCAAATTGAAGGAATTCAGTGTTTAATGCCTGTAAATTAATGGGTATTTTAAACAGCTTGCGAGTGGGATTTTCTGGAACGCGCTGTATTGGATCGTTGCGGTTGTGGTGAATTTAAACCCAATATCGGCAGGAAATTTTCTGCCGGTTCATATGGGGGCTAAATCACCGTTTCGCAACATGAAATATTGATTAAAGTTCCCTAAAAAAGCAAGTTTATATGTAAAAATAAACAGCTTTCACTTACCTGTCCCCTACGTAAAATCCGTCCCCGTTGTCGGCGTTCACGGCATTAGGAGCTAATTTTTATTTTACTGCAGTGATTAAGTAGTCGGGCTATTTATTTTAAAAAATGGACTTACCGGGAGTTGGAACGCATCTCCAGAAATAGATCGCACTCCTACAACAGAAAGCTCCGGATTGCATGGGGAAAACCGCATTTTAACCCCGCCCCCCACCCTTTAAAGGCGCCAAAGTCGCGCACACGGCCAGCGGCAGAACTCCAGCACCGCTAAAGGTAAGTTTTGTAACATACCTACTATATGGACGATATAACAACACTAACAACAACTATCCCCTGCACCAAGAGACTTCTGGAAAAACTTCATCAAAACATCACTGGGGAAGGATGAAGATTAAACCCAGCAAGTGCAGAAGCATCTCCATTGTCAAAGGTCAAGTCAAGGATCAAAGATTTCATATTGACGGAATACCTGTCCCAACTGTTTCAGAAATGCCAGTGAAGAGTTTGGGCTGATGGTATGATGCAAAGCTCAAGGACATCGAGCAGTTTGAACAACTGAAAAAGGATACCATCATGCACATAGCTCGCATCAACAAGACCTTGCTACCAGGAAAACTCAAGCTGTGGTGCTTCCAATTTGGCATACTACCAAGAATCATGTGGCCTTTAACTATGTATGAAATCCCCATCAACAAAGTGGAAAAGCTGGAAAGAATGATCAGCACACATGTGAAACAGTGGCTTGGACTTCCACGATGCTTAAGTGCTGTCGGACTGTGTGGGAGTGGCAAACTGGAATTACCCATTGCAGGACTTGTGGAAGAGTTCAAATGCACTAAAGCAAGGTTGGTCATGACCCTCACTGAATTTGAAGATACTGTTATTCGAACAGTCGCCCCCCGTGTGGCAACGGGGAGGAAGTGGGCCCCATTTGAAGCCGTTCAGAGTGCTAAGTCTGCTCTTCATTTCCTGGATTTAGTTGGCCAAGTCCAGCACGGGAGAGCCTGGCTCGGGCTCGTCCCAAATGCTCCTCAATGGCACAAGGCAACATCAGTGCAGAAAAGACGGCTCGTGGTGGAGGAGGTGAGAAGGCGGGAGGAGGCAGAGCGACACGCCAAGGCCGTCTCAATGGCCAAGCAAGGCCAATGGACTAACTGGGAGAGCCTGGAAAAAAGGAAACTCAGCTGGAGTGACATCTGGCAAATAGAAGGATCTCGACTAAGTTTTGTCATCAGAGCCACTTATGATGTTCTACCATCACCACAGAACCTGAAGCAGTGGTTCGGAGAAGACCCCACTTGCTCCCTTTGCCAAGCACCTGGATCATTAAGGCACATTTTAACAGGATGCACTATGAGCCTCGGCCAAGGGCGTTACGCTTGGCGGCATAACCAAGTTCTCAGTCAGCTGGCATCAGCTGAACAGAAGCGAACGATTACAAATGCTTCCCCACCAACATCGGCAGGAAACGTCCACTTCACAACATTTGTACCAGCAGGCCAACCTCCAGAGCACCAGATAACATCAATGGATGAAAGCATTCTGCAGCCCGCGCGGGATTGGAAAATGGAAGTGGACTTAGAAAAAAAAGCTTGTGTTTCCCCCAGACATTGTGGCTACAACACTCCGGCCAGACATGGTCCTGTGGTCCACAACAGCCAAGTTGGCATACGTTGTGGAATTGACAGTTCCATGGGAAGATGGTGTTGAGTAAGCCTATGAGAGGAAAAAAAACAAGTACTCTGAACTGGCAACTGAAGCTGCCCAGAATGGCTGGAAGACCAAGATTTTCCCTGTCGAAGTGGGATGCAGGGGATTTGTTGCTACATCTATGATCAGGCTATTAAAGAAAATGGGGGTGAGGGGTCGCTCCCTCCAACAAGCAATCAAATCATTATCATATTCTGCGGAAAAAAGCAGCAATTGGATTTGGATCAAAAGGAGAGACAACAATTGGGCTGCAAGATGAATACAGGAGGGTATGGAATTCAGTGGGGTGTAACTGGGACGCCAGGTATCACCGTTGAGCCCTCTGGAGATGTTGTGGGATTATCAATGAAACGTCAAAGAAGGAGGGTGCCCACCTGATGACCCCGATGACGTACCTACCCTACCTTTCACCAATCCCACAGCAAATAGCAAGAGTGGCGACTTATTACAGGGATTGAAACATCAAGTTCTATTAGCTCTACTGTCATCAGCTGTGGAGGTCTTCCTTGGCCTGCCAGTCCCTTTGCAATTAGTAAGCTCACCAGTGCTCTCTTTCTTCTTAATGATGTTCTAAACTGTTGATTTTGGTAAACCTAAGGTTTGGCTGATGTCTCTAACAGTTTGATTCTTGTTTCTCAGTCTCATAATGGCGTCTTTACCTTTCATCGGCACAACTTTGGTCCTCATGTTGATAATCAGCAATAATATATTCCAGAGGTGACAGAAAGATGGAGGAAAGACTAGGTGCTGAGAGCTCTCTTATACCTGCATTAAGGAGGCATTTAAATACACCTGAGCAATTACAAACGCCTGTGAAGCCATGTGTCCCAAACATTATGGTGCCCTGAAATGGGGGGGATGATGTATAAACACAGCTGTAATTTCTACATGGTGAAACCAAAATGTATAAAAATGGCCTTTATTAAAATTTGGCAATGTGCACTTTAACTTTTAATCACATGTGATTTTTTTCCTATTACAAATCTCAAATTGTGAAGTACAGAGGCAAATAAATAAATGGTAGGTAGACAAAAATGCTGGAGAAACTCAGCGGGTGAGGCAGCATCTATGGAGTGAAGGAAATTGGCAACGTTTCGGGGCCGAAACCCTTCTTCAGTTTCTCCAGCATTTTTGTCTACCTTCGATTTGCCAGCATCTGCAGTTCCTTCTTAAATAAATGGTAGGTCTTTGTCCCAAACATTATGGAGGGCACTGCATGGCAACTCATGATTGGATGGTTTAGAGGATAAATTAATATTAGTTATCGTGGACAAATCTGACGTGGGTTTGTCGGTTCTGTGAGTGAGAGTTAAGGGCCTGTCCCACCAGCATGCGCCTGCATGCGGCAAGTGCAACCAAACCGGCAGCAGGGGCAGCGCGGAGGTCGGGTGAGTGGCGCAACGCGGCGCAAAGTGAGGCGAACTTGGAGCGAAGTCTAAGGTAAGTTCGCCAGGACAGAGAGGGGCACACAGAGAGGGGCACAGAGGCACACGGAGCCATACACAGATAGGGTCACGGAGGCACCTACAGATAGGTTCACAGAGGCATGATGTCGGGGCGGTGTGTCGTGCGTCGAGGTGACTGCGAGCCGACAAGCCGTTGCCGCGCGTAATTTTTGGACAGTCAGTTTTTCGGAGCCCCGCGCGATGTCAGGACGAACTCCGCACAATTCCGCACGGCTCCGGCGATCAAAGTGGGACCGGCCCCACGACGCCGGACGGCTCAAGCGACCACGTTAGGTCGCGCTAATCACATAGAGTTGCATGCTGATGGGACAGGCCCTTTATAAGCAGAGAGCTTGGACCTGTCGGGACAGTGAGGTCATGGGTTCTCCCAGCAGATCCTGCTTTAAGGAGACGATTGTACTGAACAAGGAAACATAACTAATCAACTATTTATTCCCCTGCATTACTCTCTGTCTCAGGCACGGGTTTCTATAACTTGGTCTGCATTAATCTCCTGTTTGGTAGGCATTGATTTTATTTTTACAAATAATAAACTTAAATACAAACGGTTTTATTTAATTGTTTATTTATTTATTTTTTTAATCAGGGACAGTGCATACTGATGAACATTTACATGTTAATATGCAAGATTATAGCCAGTAGCTAATTTCCATCTTTGTCCCTGTCCCTTTGGCAGGTTGATTTTAAATAGACAACTTAAACGTTGGTTTCTGCAGCCATGCAACAAAAAGAAACAATGTTACAAGACACACACACCAACACAATTGACACAAACATCCATCGCAGTGAATCTCCTCCTCACTGTGGGTTACACAAAAGGCTGGAGAAACTCAGCGGGTGCAGCAGCATCTAAGGAGCGAAGGAGATAGGCGACGTTTCGGGTCGAGACCCTTCTTCAGACTCCTCCTCACTGTGATGGGAGGCAAAGTCTTGTCTCTCCATCCTCTCCCAATGTTAAAGCCCCCGGCGGGCGATGGCAAGCCCCGTGGTAAGTCCCGCGGCTGTTAAGGCCGTGCCGGCGATGTCAGGCCCCGCTCCGGGTCTTAATGTTGGAGCCCCAGTGGGCAATGGCAAGTCCCGCGGCCGTTAAGGCCGTGCCGGGCGATGTAAGGCCCCGCTCCGGGTCTTAATGTTGGAGCCCCCGGTGGGCGCTGGCAAGTCCCGTGGCCGCTAAAGCCGCGCCGGGCGATGTCAGGCCCCGCTCCGATCGTTTTCAGCCCCGCAACTCGGGCGTTTTGATGCAGCTATTATAACTTGCTTAATTAAAACTACCCACCTATCACTTGCCAGGCTTTATCCCACCCTCACCTCTCTTCCAGCTTTCCCCCCCCCCCCCCTACTCCATCATCCTTAACATGGGTCCCGACTCAAAATGTCCCCTGTTCACATCCCTCACAGATTTGAATGACGTGCTGAGTTACTCCAGCACTTTGTGTATTTTTTTAAAATTGGCATCTACAGTTCCTGTACCATCTATAATTTAGTTTAGAGACACAGTGTGGAAACAGGCCCTTCGGCCCACCGAGTCCATGCCAACCAATGATCACCCATACACTAGTTCTATCCTAGGGACAATTTACAGGAGCCAATTAACCTACAAACCTGCATGTCTTCGGAGTGTGGGAGGAATGCGGAGCACCCGTAGAAAACCCAAGTGGTCACAGGGAGAACCTACAAACTTGGCACAGACAGCACCCGTAGTCAGGATTGAACTTGGGTCTCGGGCATGGTAAGGCAGCATCTCTACCACTGAGCTGCCCTAGGTGTTTGTCACAGAAAACTCATTATATTTGTTCATGCCTTTCATATTTCTTTTCAGGTTTTTCCCATCATAAATACTTAGCTCCCAGAAATAGCATGGGGTCGTCTATTTTAAACTGCAATATTTGGAAACACTAAATTCCTTCAATTTGGCCTATAAATTCATGGCAATGAGATTTAAAAATCATGTTATATTGTGAATTCTTGTGTGAATGTGATTTGGACACTTGGGTATTTTTAAAATGTTAACCTTTTCTTAAGAAATGGATAGATGTTTAGATCTAGTAATTGAATTTTGTAATTAGCTACAATTAGGTAACTAACTAATTATATGCTTTAATTTCAGGTCATCCAAGTAAGATTGTTTCATATTTGTTTCATAATGCTTCTATCTATAATAACTGAAAACGGGTCTCCAGCGCTGCATTCGCTGTAAGGCAGCAACTCTACCGCTGCGCCACCGTGACCAGCATCCATGATGGGATAGGGGAACCCCCGATCCCTAAAGAATGAGGACATCTCGGATGTTCTAGTATGGAACACCTCACCTTGGGCGCAGATGCGGCGTAGACGGAGGAATTACGAGTAGGGGATAGAGTCTTTGCAGGAAGCAGGGTGGGAAGAAGTGTAGTCGAGATAGTTGTGGGAGTCAGTGGGTTTGTAGCAGACGTCAGTCAATAGTGTATTTCTTGTGATGGAAACGGAGAGATCAAGAAAGGAGAGCGAGGCGTCGGAGATGGTCCAAGTAAGTTTGAGTGCAGGACGAAAATTGGTGGTGAAGTTGATGAAGTCCATGAATTCTGCATGGGTAATAAACCTCAATACAGTTTAGTTTATTGTCACGTGTACTGAAGTACAGTGAAAAGCTCTTTGTTGCGTGCTAACCAGTCAGCTGAAGGACAATACATGAAGGGAATAACATTTAGGACAAGGTAAAGCCAGCAAAGTCTGGTCAAGGATAGTCCGAGGAACATCACAGGTAGATAGTAGTTCAGCACTGCTCTCTGGTTGTGGGAGAATGATTCAGTTGCCTGATAACAACTATTCAGTTGGCTCATAGCAGCTGAACCTAAACGCTACAACGCTGAGAACTTTATCCTGCACTCTGTATCTTCCCCTTTGCTCTACCCATTGTACTTAAGGTTGACTTTTATTGTACAGTCTTATCTGACCTGCATGGAAAACAAAGATTTTCACTGTACCTCAGTGCACGTGGCAATGATAAACCTATTCTTAATCTGTCCAAATGTATTTTCAATGTCATATTTGTATCCACTTCCGTCGCTTCCTCTGGCAGCTCGTTCCAGATACGGACGACCCTCTGAGTGGAAACGTTGCCCCCGACTGAGGTCCCTCTTAAATCTCTCCCCTCTCCCTTTAAGCCCGTGCCCTCTAGTTTTAGAATCCTCTACCCTGAGGGAAACGACTAAACTAAACATTATGAGCGTTTCTGGCACTACAATGTGAGCGGGGCGCTTCGGTAGATGGGCAGGTTCTGTGTCACTCTGCCCCTTGCTCCCTCAGTGACCCCCGGCCTCCAACACTGCACTGGCACAATTTTCATCATCTCCCCTCTAATCCGTTGAACGATACCTAAATTCATCAACTCTGTGTTTTTTTAGCCCCTCTGCCAAAGGAAAAAAATGTCCCTCTGATTTAATTTATCCTAAGCCCTCATAGCTTTTACTATCTATTAAATCGCCACTCAGCTTCCTCTTTCCCAAAGAAAACAACCACAGCCCATCCAACCCCCCCTACACGACTTCAATGTTTTTCAATTCTGGGCAAAATCCTAATAAATCCCCTGTAGGCCCTTCCCCTTATTTATTTTTTTCTGGGGCTTGTGGTTTTTCTTATCATTGTGTGGACTCTAATGCTCAGTCTTTTAGTTTTAATCTTTTAGTTTTAATCCCCTTCTAATTCCGGCAGCCCAGATCATGTTTCATTTTACTCCATTGCCCTCTCACTATAACCATGCCTGTAGACTACACAACTGCCTTGTTCTTCCTTAAATCCGGACTTGGACCCATTTTCGTGGCACACTTTTTTTCCTGGAAAAATAAATAATTTTGCTATTCTTTCATTTTTCTCTCTCTCTCTTTCTTATTTGCTCAGACTCATGCCTGTTTTTAGTGTCTCAGCTGAAAATAACTTTCTTTCTGGGGATTATGCTGATGAAAGAGTGTAAACAAGCGCTAAATGAGTGCCGTGCAATGTAGGCCTGCCTGCTGTTAGCACGCACTGCAGACCTAATTGGCGATTACCATGACTTGAATTTGCCTGGAGCTCTAAATCAGCCACCTGCAGGTTCAGCACTTGCACCAGTGCAGGTTCAGCACTTGCACTGGAGCAGGTTTGCTGCCTTCAGGGCCTGTCCTACAAGCATGCAACTCCATGCGATGAACGCGATCAAACTAGAAGCGGGGGCCGCGCGGAGGTCGGGTGATCCCCTGTACAGGGCCGTTCCCACCAGCTTGCGCCTGCATGCGGCAAGCGCGATCAAACCGGCAGCGAGGGCCGCGCGGAGGTCGGGTGAGTGGCGCAACGCGGCGCAAAGTGAGGCGAACTTGGAGCGAAGTCTAAGGTAAGTTCGCCAGGACAGAGAGGGGCACACAGAGAGGGGCACAGAGGCACACACACACAGAGGGCCATGGAGCCACACACATAGAGGGTCACGGAGGCACCTACAGATAGGTTCACGGAGGCACGATGTCGGGGCGGTGTGTCATGCATCGAGGCAACTGCCGTTGCCACGCGGAATTTTCGAACATAGTCAGTTTTTCGGAGCCCCGCGCGGTGTCGGGACGAACTCCGCACAATTCCGCACGGCTCCGGCGATCGAAGTGGGACTGGCCCCGCGACGCCGGACGGCTCAAGCGACCACGTTAGGTCGCGCTCATCGCATAGAGTTGCATGCTGGTGGGACAGGCCCTTTCCAGTGAAGGCATGGAGTGCATTCTTTAGTTCAGAGATACAGCATGGAAATAGGCTCTTTGGGTCCTGACCCAAAACGTCACCTATCTTTTATCTCCAGAGATGCTGCCTGAGTCACTCCAGCACTTTGTGTTGTAGGAAGGAACTGCTGATGCTGGCTTAAACCGAACATACATACAAAATGCTGGAGTAACTCAGCGGGACAGGCAGCATCTCTGGATAGAAGGAATGGGTGACCCGAAATGTCACCCATTCTCAACCCAACCCCCTGATGCAGGAGCTGATCGCCTCGACGTGGAGGGCCCGAACGCTGCCAGCTACGGAAGTCAAGCTCGAGGCCCATGACCGAGGAAGAACTAAGGGAAGGACTTGAACTTTATTTCGCCTTCCATCACAGTGAGTAATGTGTAGGAGTCACTGTGGTGGATGTTCATGTTAAAATGTGTTTTTGAGTGATCTGTTGCTTTTAATTGTATGACTGACCTGGCCAATTAAATTTCATTTCGGAGTCACGTGAGTGACTTCGTGAAGAGCCCGCCGGCGCGCATGCTCGACATATCGTCGTAACGCGTTGCTGCGACGGCTGGCGGTGGAGCGCGCTCCTCGCCAGCCCTTCATAAGGGGCCACGGAGGTGAGTATTCCACCTTTAGTTGGTGGTCCTTGTTGTCTGATTATGTCTTGCAGCAAGGACATGGATGGGAGTTCGAAGGGCCGGAGGACGTCAGGACGAGTTCGCCGGTCAACAGTTCCGGGGCCTTTACCATCGGCAGTACCTGCAGCGCAGGCCGGGACTCAGGCGGAGATGTGGGTAAGCCCTGTGTTCACAGGTCCAGATCCGCCAGCACACCACAGCTCGGAGGAGTTCGACGAGGAGGAGTGTGGTGTGCCGCCAGAGCAGGGGGACCCTGCCATGGCAGTCAGGTTGTCAGCGGGCTCGCTGGCGACCTCGAGCAGGGCACGTGCCGTTGCACGGCCTGTTCCACTCAGCCCTCCGAGAAGGGGGAGGGCAGGAGCCCAGAAGCCTAACCCTGTTAGGGCTAAGGCATTGCCTGTCGCGGAGGAGCGGTCAGGTTCCAGGGCGAGACCCGGGGCGGCTGTGAGGTCCAGCCGGCACACCCCGACTCTCGACGCCGGGACGGGTCGGTTGAGTCGGGTCTCGTCGCGGTCGCCGAGCCCCCCATGGATGGGTGGGCGGCACCATGCGTCGGCAACGTCCACGATGTGGGCAGCCGGCAAGACTGCGCGGGCCCCAGGCAGCCATGCTTCGGCTGGTGCCGACACCTCGCCGCATGTGCCCTTAGTGGCAGCGGCTTCAGCTCTCGCTAAACGGAGGCGATTGAACACGCCCGCGCAGGAATCGCGCAGTTTCGCCTCGGCGGCTGTTAGCGACAACTACCGGCACCGGCAGGGCCTCGACGAGGTGCGGGCCGATGACAGGAGCCCGGTTTTCTTTTCAGAGCCGGAGGACTCCGACCACCTGAGTGTTCAGGGTGAAGGGCGTATTGACCGTATGGAGCGGCTGCTGGAGCTCCTGCTTCAACGTCAACAACAGCAGGGCAGCAACAGGCACAGGGCGTCTTCACCAACATCTACTATCAGCCTGGAGCAGCACGAGGAGGAGGTTCTGGTGGATCCCGTACCACCTCCGGTGGAGGTGCCAGCGGAGGAACTTTTGGATGTGGCGACCAAATTCGCGGCCCCACATACGGCTGGTCTTCCTCTCAATTCAAAGCTGGCAGCCACAGTGGACTTTCTTAATAATCAGGTGCTGCAGGAAGAAGTCCTCATCCAGGCTATGAGCCGTCACAAGGCTCCATCAAACTGCAACTCCCTCAACGTGCCTGTGGTCAATACGCCAATATGGGGCAACATCAGTGCGGCTATCCGTCAACAAGAGCTACAATTGCAGCGGATCCTGAAACTCCTCACGGCCGGTATTACCGCCTTTGCGCGGTCGGTGGACGAGGACGAGCTGAATTTGGACCAGGAAGATGCTCTGGCCTTATTGTGCGCGACCCAGCACGAAATCAACGGGTTTCGCAAAAACAGCATCCGCCCAGCACTCAACCCGAAGTTTGCAGGATTGTGCAAACCACCGCCGCCGCCGCCGCCCCGTCAGCTCTTTGGTGAGGACCTCTCGAAGAGAGTCAAAGAGCTTGACGAACAAGCCAAAACGGTGGGGATCATGCGCTCTAAGAGTGCCCCCACACCGTCCGGCTCAAAAGCTCCATACATTCGCTCACGAGGGTCGGCCAGTGCCTCAACGAGGACTCACCCTCTAGCTCCACAACGACAACAACACCAGAACCAGCACCAAGGGTCTTTTTTAGGACAGGGTCGGCAGAGACCTTTTTGGAAATCGAAGACGCCGCGCCCTCAAGCCAACCCAGCACCTCCACGGCCACCCACACGTGTCAAGGACCACCGGTAACCACGGAGGTGAGGGGGTCTGGTTCTCTCTTTTCTCTCTGTTTAACTTCCCATGTTGGTGGTCGTTTACGGTTGTTTTTGGATGCATGGGGTAATTTTACTGGTGATGAGTATGTGTTGCGGAATATTCAGGGGCATAAAATTGAGTTTATCAATGGCGACATTCCTCCATCCCAGCACATGCCTGGTCGTACGTTCAAATTGTCTGCTACAGAACAGGCAGCAGGTTACAAGGAAATTTTAAGTTTGGAACAGAAGGGTGTGATTGAGAAAACAGTGCATGAGCCAATTGAATTTGTTTCGAACATATTTACTAGACCTAAGAAGGATGGAGGCTGTCGTGTCATTATTGATCTAACCCGTTTGAATACGTTTGTAACATATACTCATTTTAAAATGGATACGTTTGAAACAGCCAAATCATTGATTTCTCATGGCTGCTTTATGGCATGCATTGATTTGAGGGATGCATATTATTCAGTATCCATCCAGAAAGATGATAGAAGGTTTTTGAAATTTATCTGGATGGGGCAACTTTGGCAGTATAAGGCTTTGCCTAATGGGCTTACTACAGCCCCTAGATTGTTCACTAAATTGGTGAAGCCAATCATGGCTTATTTGAGACAACGACATCATATAGTTATGGCCTATTTAGATGATGTCTTTATTGTGGGCCACACCCTGCAATTGGCTGAACAGGGTGTTGCAGCTGCTGTCAATATATTTCAACAATTAGGATTCATTGTCCATCCAGAGAAATCAAAGTTCTGCCCTGCCCAGGTAATTAATTACCTAGGGTTCACGGTGAACTCAATGAGCATGAGGATAACTATACCAATTAACAAAATTGAGGAAGTCACTAAGGTGTGCAGAGATTTAATTGGCACCAATATACCATCGATTCGGCATACAGCCACAGTAATTGGCAAGTTAGTGGCTTTGTTTCCGGCAGCACGATATGGACCTTTGCATTATCAGAATTTGCAAAGAGCTAAAATTACTGCGTTAAAATGGAACGCTGGTCATTACGATCGATCTATGCAGCTGCCGTCCGAAGCGATAACTGAGTTGCAATGGTGGGTGTGTCACATTAGCAACTCATTTAAGCCTGTCAGGGAGGCTAATCCGGTGGTATATTTACAGACTGATGCAAGCTCCAATGGCTGGGGAGCTACTGATAATTGCTCTAGTTGTGGGGGTAGATGGGACACCCTTGAGGCATCGATGTTGTTGACTCAAGGGATTAACTATTTGGAGTTGCTGGCAGCATTCCACGGACTTCGTGCATATTGTTCCAAGCTTGTTGGAGCACACGTCCGTCTCCAAATAGACAACACCACAGCTGTGGCATATTTAAACCATATGGGTGGCACCAGGTCAGTTTCGTGTGACAAATTGGCTAACTCAATTTGGCTCTGGTGTATTCAAAGAGACATTTGGATTTCAGCTACCTATTTGCCAGGTGAGCTTAATACTGTGGCGGACACCAGGTCACGCAAATTTAATGACAACATTGAATGGATGTTGCATCCTGAGATTTTTGCTAAAGTCACAGCCAAATTTGGTAAACCGGACATTGACCTTTTTGCGTCACGGTTGAACCATCAGGTACCAGCCTACGTTTCATGGGAACCAGATCCTGGGGCAATAGCGCTAGATGCATTCTCGCTGGACTGGGGGAATTGGGTTTTCTATGCCTTCCCTCCGTTTTGCCTCATCAGTCGGGTATTGCGAAAGATTCAGGCAGATGCTGCCAAGGGCATCCTTATTATACCCGACTGGCCCACACAGCCTTGGTATCCGGTGGTCTTTGACATGCTCAACGAACCTTGGGTCCTTTTGAAGGGTTGCCCACAATTGGTTACTCACCCTGTGTCAGGGGAGCCACATCCCTGCCATGGCTATTTAAATTTGTTGGCTTGCAGGTTCTGAACAGGCCGTTAGTCCAATACGGCCTCTCGGCTCGGACCATGGATACCATCGGGGCGTCGTGTCGAGAGTCCACAAGGCGAAGATACCGCTCGCATATTAAGAAGTGGGAAGCCTACTGCAGCCGCTCTCGCATCACGTACGATGACGTGACAATAACCGACGTCCTGGAATTCCTCGCGGGGTTGCACCATGATGAACACTTAAGTTACAGTGCCATCAACAGCGCCAGAAGTGCGCTATCATTCTACCTCAAGATTGGGGTAGGATCCAACAGGCTAGTGTCCAGACTCATGCGGGGTATATTCAATATGAATCCGCCTACACCACGCTATAATATCACCTGGGATGTCAGGGACGTATTAACCCTGCTCAGGACGTGGTCTCCCATGGAAGGGCTCCAACTGGACCAACTCACCATGAAGCTGGTGATGTTACTAGCGCTGACTTCAGCTCAGAGGGTACAGACACTACACAAACTGCGTGTCGACAGAATGACATCTACCCCTACAGAAGTAGTCTTTTTCGTTGACGAGCTACTAAAGCAGCATAGACCTGGGTGCACAGGGCTGCAGCTGAAGTTCCGGGCATACCCCGCAGATGCTAGGCTATGTTTAGCCTCACATATCCGCCACTATGTCAAGGTGACGGCACGCATCAGAGGAATGGAGAGATACCTGCTTGTCACTCATAAGAGACCTCATCATCGAGTGACAGTCCAGACGATATCCAGGTGGCTTCGAGTCGTCTTGGGTAAGTCAGGTATCGACACTAATGTGTTCAAGTCTCATTCCACCAGGGCTGCATCGACGTCAGCGGCGAGGGTCATGGAGGTGCCCATGGACCAAATTCTCGCCACAGCAGGATGGGCGAATGAAGCTGTGTTCCAGCGTTTTTATAACAAGCCTGTTGCTGCTCCTCTACAGTTCGCAGAAGCCGTGCTGAATGCAGGTCAAGAACGTGGAGATGTCCCCGCATGAGGGGTTTTTGATTTGTTATTAATAAATATGCTTTTGTTTTGCAGTATGAGCTATTGAGCCAGTTTGTTCCTCCCATCCATCCCTGGTAGTGGTGTGTCAGCATGGACGTGGTCCAGGGCGTGTAATCACAGAAGCTTTGAAGTCTTCACGAAGTCACTCACGTGACTCCGAAATGAAATAGTAAGATTGAACGAGAACTTACCAGTTCGAAGGTTGATCTTTATTTCATGAGGAGTCGAAGTGAGGGATTTCGTGCCCTCCTCGCCCAACCCTCAATCACCTTCATCTGGTAATCTTAGTCAATTCAATCATACTATGCGAAGTCATTTCTATTGTTGGTTCTGTGATTCCACGCCGCTACTTTGAAGTATGTCGAGCATGCGCGCCGGCGGGCTCTTCACGAAATCCCTCACTTCGACTCCTCATGAAATAAAGATCAACCTTCGAACTGGTAAGTTCTCGTTCAATCTTACTATTCCTCGTATGTTGCAAAACATACATGGCGATTAAAGTGTGATTCTGATTCTGATTCCTTCTCTCCTGGGATGCTGCCTGCCCCGCTGAGCTGCTCCAGCATTTTGTGTCCAGCACTCTGTGTCTGTCTTTAGCTTAGATAGGCCATGATGGTCGGCGTGGGCTGAAGGGCCTGTTTCCATGCTGTATAATTCAAGGACTGTCAGCGAGGGGTCCAGAGAGAGCACATATTGGCAGGTTATTGTTCAGCAGTCAGATCGAAGGCCAAGTGTTGCTGCCTTACAGCGAATGCAGCCCCGTCGACCAGGTCCTGACTATGGGTGCTGTCTGTACGGGATTTGTACGTTCTCCCCGTAACCGAAGATCTCGGGTTTTCTCTGAGATCTTCAGTTCCCACACCCCAAAGACAGCAAGGGATGTAGGTTCAGCAGCATCTATGGAGCGAAGGAAATAGGTAACGTTTCGGGCCGAAACCCTTCGGCCCGAAACGTTGCCTATTTCCTTTGCTCCATAGATGCTGCTGCACCCGCTGAGTTTCTCCAGCACTTTTGTCTACCTTCGATTTTCCAGCATCTGCAGTTCCTTCTTAAACAGGTATGTGGGTTAAGTGGCTTGGAAAATGTAAAAATTGTCCCTAGTGGGTATTGGATAGTGTTAATGTGCGGGGATCGCTGGTCGGCGCGGACCCGGTGGGCCGAAAGGGCTGTATCTCCAAACTAAACTAAATTAAACTAAACTAAGCGTATGTCAATCTATCTCCAAATTGTGTTGTGTTGAGGCACAGCCAAGGACAAGAACACTTAGTGTCAGAGGTCATGGCCAGTCTGACATTCTCACACTTTTATCACCATATGTTGCCATCTCAAGTTATTATGTCACTGGAAATACTACTGAAAATAATATTTTCGTCATATTATCTTTTCTTGGGTGTTATTCCTTTGAAGAAAGTCTCACCGTTTAAAACAAAGTTGTACTCAAAGAACGAGGATGAAATGTAATGTTTCATATTTCTATTTTTAAATTGAAACTAGAAACATATGTGGCAATGACAGCTGCCTGGTAGTTATCTCCATCTAACATTCTCCCTTTTCCTAATACTCTGGGTGCAGTTCATTCCACACCAGGTTCACTGGTGAATGGACAAAGAAAGTATCTACTACTCCTGTAGGCTTGGACAAAACCTATCTTTCCCTCATTCCACCAGTCATACAGCATGGAAACAGGCCCACTGGCCCAACTCATTGACCAAGTTGCCCCATCTAAGCATGGGGTCCACATCCAAGTCACCATCCAACTTCACCAGAGGTCATTAATAGACAATAGACAATAGGTGCCTGCACCACCACCTTTCAATGTGATCATGGCTGATCATCCCCAATCAGTACCCCACTCCTTTAAGTTGGAAAAGGAGCAGAAGAGATTCAATGGTCAATTCTTTGTTTTATTGACATATGTGTGAAGTGCAAAGGGACAATGAAATTATTTTCTTGCAAACAGTCCAGCAGAGTATTGCCATTCCTAAGTACGTTCCCGATAAGCAAGTACAGAAATAGCCTACTGATCCTGCCTGTAGTTTGCTTTAGTTTAGTTTATTGTCACCAGACACGTGCCGTCAGGGTAGGCAAGGTAGGCACTGCCTACCCTGACCAAAATTATAACATAGTAATAACTAAATATAAATAATAAAGGCATGGGAGAATTATACCTGTGTAAGAGATCGATCTCTTAGGTAGGCATAATTCTCCGTGCCTTTCATCCGCAGCGCTTGTAACACGTGAAGGTCTGTGCAGCCCACGTGCCGTCAGCGCTGCCTGAAGCCGTCACTTTCAAGCGGGGCTGAAGGCAGCAGAAATTCTGCCTTTGCTGCACTGCGCATGCGCATCAGTCTACTGCGCATGCGCAGTACAAGTTTCTTGGCGGGGTTTTCAAATATGGATTGTCAATATTTTAAGTGTATGTTAGGTAACAAAGAGAGACGAATGGAGTTTGTGTACCAATAATGTGGTAAGTACATTTTGTGTTTATGTTTTTAAATACTGTATTTCCCGGGGTGTGGGGAGAGCTCCTTTCACTGCGTTTGGGGAGTCTGGCCCGGGGTAAAGTTGCGGGGAGGGCACGAATGTTATGAATGAGGGGATTGGGATAATGCCACTTGCGATGCTCCTTGCACAGAGGCGTGGAATGCCACCGCATTGAGACCGGGGGGTGGGGGGAGAGAGAGAGAAGTAGCTCGGGTGGCTGAGCGGTCGCCGGGCCGGACAGCGGAACCAGCCGCCACCTTAGCTCCTTCTGCCGGTCCCCGCTCACCTCTGGCAGCTCTCCATCTAAAAACGTCTCTCCTGCCGCTCGCTGGCCTCACTCATGTCCTTAAATTCCGACAGCGCGATTGAGGTTACTCGGCTGTAGGAATTTAAGGATTTGCAGGAAGCCGCTGACATGAGCGAAGTCGGTGAACGGCAGGTGACAGGTGTTCCGACTGAGAGCACTGCCAAAGGTGAGCGGGCCGGCAGAAGGCGCTGAAGTGGCGGCCAGTTCTGCTGTCGGGCCCGTTGGCCGCTCCCCGAGCTGCTTCTATCCCCAGCTACAGTGCGTGGCTTCGCACCCGGAGAGCTGCGGTAGCGGTGAGTGAGTGAGTTACTGGCATTATCCCCGACACCCTCCTTCTCAACACTCGTACCCTCCCCACAACTTTACCCCTGGCGCAGACTCTCCACACGCTGTGAAAGGAACTGTTCCCCCAATTGCTCTAGGACTAGGAAGCCTTGGGAAAATGGAAATGTCACTGTTTTTATTTATTTGTTTATTTATTTAACGGAGAGAACAATCTGCGCATGCACGGTTTAATTTTTTTTTAAGCGGACTGAGTGCCTACCCTGAGTAATTAGTCATGGCACGTGCCTGATTGTCACGTATACCGAGGTACAGTGAAAAGCTTTCGTAGCGTGCTAACCAGTCAGTCCAGTCAGTCACGCGCCATGTTTTGCCGCCATTTTCAAAATCCAGTCTGCGCTGATGATATAATGAGCGGTGCCCGTTCCAGGCGAGCCTCAGGCTGCTGATGGCCTTGGGCGTGTGGGTCGACCAGTGAACCGACGTCCCTCTCCTCTCCCTGCCACCCTTCCTGCCTGGGGGCACCTGCCGCAGCCGAGTCTTGTGTTCAGCCGCGGGGAACCGGCTCGGCAGCTCCCCCTATGGGCCGCGGCGCTCCAGGACCTCCACCATTCACCAGGATGTTACCTGGGCTTGCGGGCTCGAGCTACGGGGAGAGGTTGGATAGGCTGGGACGTTTTTCTTTGGACTCTTCCACATTCCAACATGTGGTCCAAGTCCCTCTCAGCCTTTCCTGTACAAATGATGAAGTGTCTTTTACATGTTGCTCTATAGCACCAGCCTCAACTCCCTCCTCTGTCAGCTTGTTCCATACACCCACCTCCCACTCCCCTCTGTGTTAATGAGAAGCTCATGATTCTGCACCCTCCCTCCTACCACCATCCATTCCCACCACCGACCTTCCACTGCCTTAACCGGGTAGAGCAAATATATTACTATCGTCATCATCATAATCATAATCATACGTTAGTAGCCAAGTATGTTTTGCAACATACGAGGAATTTGATTTGCCGTACAGTCATACCAATAAAAAGCAACGGGACACACAAAATACATTTTAACATAAACATCCACCACAGTGACTCCTCCACATACCCCACTGTGATGGAAGGCAAAAAAAAAGTTCATTCGCTTCCCTTTTTTTCTCTCCCACGGTCGGGGGCCTCGAGCCCTCCGTTGACGGGGCGATCTAGACTCCCGTAGCCGGTGGCGTTTGTGCCCTTCTCGTTCGGGGCGATCAGCTCCTGCATCGGGGCGGGGAATCTCAGCGACCCCGCGCCGGGCGATCTGATCCCAGGGCCGGGGAACTGAGTATTTTGAGTGTTTCATACAGTTCTGGTCCCCCCCCCCCCCCCCCGTACAGGAAGGGGGTGGAGGCTTTGGAGAGGCTGCAGAGGAGGCCTGGATTAGGGGGAATTAGCTACAGCGAGAGATTGTTTTCTCAGGAATGCCAGAGGTGGCAGGGAGACTGATAGCGGTAGATACAACAATTATGAGAGGCATAGATAGGGTAGACAGTGGGAACCTTCTGTCCAGGATGAGAATGGCAAATACTAGAGGGCATAGTTTTAAGGTGAGAGGGGCCAAGTTATCGGAGATGTGCAGGGCAAGTTTTATTTTACACGGAGGGTGGTGAGTGCCTGGAACGAGCTGCTGGGGACGGTGGGGGAGGCAGATACGATAATGGTTTTTGGATAGGCACTTGGATATGCAGGGAATGGAGGCATATGGATCACATGCAGGCTGACAACAGTTGGTCTTGCCATCCTGTTCGGCACAGACATTCTGGGCTGAAGGACCTGTTTCTGTCCTGTACTGTCCTGTGTTCTAAGGATGGAATCCTCTGTAATAACAGCTACTATACCTCACTCTCCTACGCTCCAGAGAAAAAAGTCCCAGCCTATCCAACCTCTCCCTGTAACTCAAGCCCGCAAGCCCAGGTAGCATCCTGGTGGATCTCTTCTGCACCCTTTTCAACTTAATGACATCCTTCCTGTAGCTGGGTGACCACAACTGCACACAGTGCTTCAAGTGTGGTCTCACCAACGAGTTGTAACATGATGTCCCAACTTTTGTACTCGATACCCAAAATCCCCCAGGTACCGCTGAATGTCAATAGACAATAGGTGCAGGAGTAGGCCATTTGGCCCTTCGAGCCAGCACCGCCATTCAATGTGATCAAGGCTGATCATCCCCAATCAGTACCCCGTTCCTGCCTTTTCCCCATATCCCCTGACTCCGCCATCTTTAAGAGCCCTATCTAGCTCTCTCTTGAAAGCATCCAGAGAACCTACCTCCACTGCCCTCTGAGGCAGAGAATTCCACACTCACCACTCTCTGTGAGAAAAAATGTTTTCTCATCTCCGTTCTAAATGGCTTACTCCTTATTCTTAAACTGTGGCCCCTGGTTCTGGACTCCCCCAACATCGGGAACTTGTTTCCTGCCTCCATTGTGTCCAAGCCCTTAATAATCTTATATGTTTCAACGAGATCCCCTCTCATCTTTCTAAATTCCAGAGTGTACAAGCCCAGCTGCTCAATTCTCTCAGCAAATGACAGTCCCGTCACCCCGGGAATTAACCTTGTAAACCTGCGCTGCACTCCCTCAATAGCAAGAATAGCAAGCAGGTATTCTATCTAGTGAAGGTTGGATTGCGACCTGGATGTGGACCTGTTATTGATATGTCCCTTAGCCCAGGTCACCGTAGAGACATTTCACGCTCCACTACAGTCCCATGTGGGACTGGCTGCAGCAGGACCAGACACCGATTAATCTGCACCAATTAAAATAATAAACTCTTTATTAAATCATGATTGAATTGGACAGAAATTGTGCAGATTGGAGGCAGAGACTGGCACAGTGGCGCAGCGGTAGAGTTGCTGCCTCACAGCGCCAGAGACCTGACTATGGGTTCTGTCAGTATGGAGTTTGTATGTTCTCCCTGTGACCGCTGGGATTTTCTCCCGTTTTATCCCACAATCCAGAGACATGCAGGTTTGTAGCTTCGGTGACTAAAAATAGTAATTTGTTCCCAGAGTGTAGGATAGTTTTAGTGTATGGGGTGATCGCTGGTCGGTGGGCCAAAGAGCCCGTATCAGCGCTGTGTGTCGAAAGCAAAAAATTACAATGATTTCAAATGTGAGGTTTAGAGGAATACGGACCAAACGTGGGCAACTGGGGCGAGCTCAGATGGGGTACCTTGGTCGGCGTGAACGAGTTGGGCCGAAGGGCCTGTTTCTGTGCTGTACGACCCGATGATGCTGTTAGAATTGTACGCAGTTCTGCTTACCCAGCTTCTTCTCCTTGTCGAGTCCACACACAAGATTAGAAGTTGTCCAGCCAGAGCTGAACACACGTCTCGGCATCTGCACACAATGGTGTCTGTCTTGTCGCTTCTGGTGCTTCTTGTGCGTGGTGGCGGAAAGATTGGTGGAAACACGGCCGCGACGTGAACGCTCTTTCCTTGACCCCTGCTTACCCAGCTACGGGAAGGATGTTGTTGAGCTGGAAAGGATGCAAAAGGGATTCACCGGAATGTTACAGTACCTGGGCTTGCGGGCTTGAGTTACAGGGCCTGTCCCACTATCACGACCTAATTCACGACCTCTGCCGCATTTGCCCTTGACTCATACTCGCAGCATGGTCATCGTGAGTCATAGGAAGTTGTAACTAGATCGTAGCAGGCCGTGATGCTAGTCGTAGGCACTCGTGGCATCAAGTAGGTCGGGGCGTTTTTTCTAGCCTGATGAAAAATGTCCACGAGTTAGGGGCCTGTCCCACTTTCACAACCTAATTCACGACCTTTTTAACTCATGGACAGTTTTCATCAAGCTAGAAAAAACGCCCCAGCCTACTTGATGCCACGAGTACCTACGACCAGCATCACGGCCTGCTACAACCTACCTACGACCTCGTGACGACCATGCTGCGAGTATGAGTCAAGGGCAAACTCGACAGGTCGTGAATTAGGTCATGAAAGTGGGACAGGCCCTTTACAGGGGGAGGTTGGATAGGCTGGGACTTTTTTCTCTGAAGCATAGGAGGCTGAGGGGTGACCTTATTGAGGTGTACAAGATCATGAGGGGCACGGATAAAGTTGAACGCTCACTGTCTTTTTCCCAGGGTAGAGGATTCCAAAACTAGACAAAGACTTCAGGTGAGAGGGGAGAGATGGAAGAGGGACCTCGGGAATCTTTTTCACTCAGATGGTAGTCCGTATCTGGAATGAGCTGCCAGAGGAAGGTATAGAAACTGATACAATCACGACTTTTAAAAGACATTTGGACAGATTAGGTTCAGGTTTATCATTGTCTCATGTACCGAGATACAGTGAAAAGCTTTGTTTTGCATCCAATCAAATAGATAAGATAATACTGGACATAAATGCAATCTAGTCAAACTTAGGTAGAACAAAGGGGGAGATACAGAGTACAGAATATAGTTCTCTGCAGAATATAGTAGAGCACCAGTTCCACAGACAAAGTCCAATGTCCACAATGAGGTAGAGGTGAATCGGACAGTACCCTAGCTTACATAGACAGGAAGGATTTAGAGGGTTATGGACCAAATGCAAGTAAGTGGGTCGAGCTCAATATGCCAGCTTGGCTGACACAGAGAAGGTGGGCCGAAGGGACTGACTGAAATACAACCACAAGTCCCAGTCATTGATTCCGTTCTTCATCCTGGCCCTCGTTACCTGCTGGGTCTGCAGTCGTCTCCTAGCCTGACCTCACGAGTCAAGAGTGTTTAATTGTCATATGTACTGACAATAGGGCAGTGAAATTCTTACTTGCTGCAGCTTAATACACACAATAAAACACAGATAAATAAACAATAATCAATATACAATAAATGTATAACCATAATACAAAGTTAACAAAACAATGCACAAACTGCAGTCCATAGAGCAGCCAAAGACACAGTCCACAGGAGATCATAGTTGCTGAGGTCAGTGTTGTGCAGTGTTCAAGAGCCTGATGGTTGCTGGGAAGAAGCTGTTCTTGAACCTGGAGGTCACGGTTTTCAGGCTCCTGTACCTTCTTCCCGATGGTAGCAGTGGAGGGTGTGGCCAGGGTGGGTGAGGGTCTTTGATGATGCCGGCTGCCTTTTTGAGGCAGCGCCTCCTGTAGATCCCTTCGATGGTGGGGAGGTCAGTACCTGTGATGGACCTTCGATGGTGGGGAGGTCAGTACCTGTGATGGACCTTCGATGGTGGGGAGGTCAGTACCTGTGATGGACCTTTGATGGTGGGGAGGTGAGTACCTGTGATGGACCTTCGATGGTGGGGAGGTCAGTACCTGTGATGGACCTTCGATGGTGGGGAGGTCAGTACCTGTAGATCCCTCCGATGGTGGGGAGGTGAGTACCTGTGATGGACCTTCAATGGTGGGGAGGTCAGTACCTGTGATGGACCTTCGATGGTGGGGAGGTCAGTACCTGTGATGGACCTTCGATGGTGGGGAGGTCAGCACCCATGCAGAACCATGAAGCTTCCAATGCCATATCTCCTCCATCGAGATGACTTCCCTATAATTCTGGTTTTCACCACCTCTGCTTCCTCTCTCCTGCGTCATGCTTCCACATGCAATGGTTCCCAGATTGTATTTGTCTGATCTCTTTCCCCCTCTTAGTTCTTTAACAAACCCTCTCCTCTTAACCTGGAGTTAGCCACACCTGGAGTATTGCATACAGTTCTGGTCTCCAAATCTGAGGAAGGACATTATTGCCATAGAGGGAGTGCAGAGAAGGTTCACCAGACTGATTCCTGGGATGTCAGGACTGTCTTATGAACAAAGACTGCATAGACTCGGTTTATACTCTCTAGAATTTAGGAGATTGAGAGGGGATCTTATAGAAACTTACAAGATTCTGAAGGGGTTGGACAGGCTAGATGCAGGAAGATTGTTCCCGATGTTGGGGAGGTCCAGGACAAGGGGTCACAGCTTAAGGATAAGGGGGAAATCCTTTAGGACCGAGATGAGAAGGAATTTTTTCACACAGAGAGTGGTGGGTCTCTGGAACTCTCTGCCACAGAAGGTAGTTGAGGCCAGTTCATTGGCTATATTTAAGAGGGAGTTAGATGTGGCCCTTGTGGCTAAGGGGATCAGAGGGTATGGAGAGAAGGCAGGTACGGGATACTGAGTTGGATGATCAGCCATGATCATATTGAATGGCGGTGCAGGCTCGAAGGGCCGAATGGCCTACTCCTGCACCTAATTTCTATGTTTCTATGTTTAACCACAATCAGACTGCGCCCAGATAGTGCTGGGAATAGCAGATCAACTGATATCAACATCATACCAAAGATAATTGATCCAAACTATTTTCTCTTCCCTCTCCACACAGGCTGAAAATATCCAGCATGTTCTGACTTTCTTTCTGATTTCCAGCATCTGCAGTATTTTGAGTAAATGTTATTAAGTTTTATATTTTTAGTTTTTAAATTAGGGCCCTTCGGCAACCATCGAGACACACCGACCATCAATCACCCGTTCACACTGGTTCTATTCAATGATTCAGTGATATTTTATTGTCACATGTACCTGGGTACAGTGAAATGCTTTGCTTTTGCATACCACCCAGTAACTGCATACCGCAGACCTGCCCTGGGCAGTACAGGGAGAGCTGCACACTTCTGGCACCGACAATGTAATTAAGTGACAACGTTATCCCACGTTCTCATCCACTCCCTATACACCAGGGGCAATTTACAGAGGGCCAATGTCTACCTCCAGACCAGCACGTCTTTGGGATGTGGGAGGAAACCGGAGCACACGGTGGAAACACATGTGGTCGCAGGGAGAACGTGCAAACTCCACACACATAGGCAGCAGCCGAGGTCAGGATCGAACCCGGGTCTGTGGCCCAGTGAGGCAGTGGTTCTATCTGCTGCTCCACTGTGCTGCCTACACTAACTTCTGGTGGCTGATCAACACTGTCTCTGCACTGAGTGCTGCAATACTTCAGTACGTTCCTTTTTGCCCGACCTGGTATACTTGTGTTTAGCTTGTTGTACTGGGATGATCTGACTGGATAGCACGCAGATAAAAGATGTTCACTGTATCTTGGTACGTGTGACAATATTAAATCAATAAGCAAAAAATCAGGGTGAATCCACTTGATATTGAGTCTGAAGAAGGGTCTCGACCCGAAACGTCGCCTATCTCCTTCACTCCTTAGATGCTGCTCCACCCGCTGAGTTTCTCCAGCTTTTTGTCTAACCCACTTGATATCAGCTTGGATTGATATATCCCTGATGCATGTAATCGGCCATTAAGCTGGAAGGAGTGCATGGAAGATTAAAGAGGATGTTGCCCGGGCTGGAGGGCCTGAACTACAGGGAGAGCTAGGACTCTGTTCCGTGGAGCATAGGGGGATGAGAGGTGATCTTACAGAGGTGTAATGGGGGGATGGGGGGGGGGGGGAATAGATGGGGTGAGTGGGAATCTTTTACCTAGAGAAAGGGAATCGAGAACCAGAGGATACAGGCTAATGCCCCTGTCCCACTTAGGAAACCTGAACGGAAACCTCTGGAGAATTTGCGCCCCACCCAAGGTTTCCGTGCGGTTCCCGGAGGTTTTTGTCAGTTTTGACCATTAGGGAGACTGACAAAAACCTCCAGGAACCGCACGGAAACCTTGGGTGGGGCGCAAAGCCTCCAGAGGTTTCCGTTCAGGTTTCCTAAGTGGGACAGGGGCATTAGGGTGAGAGGGGAAAGATTTAGTAGGAACCTGGGGAGCGACGTTTTCACACAGAGAGTGGTGGGTGTACCGGAACTGGCTGCCACAGGAGGTAGTTGAGGCATGAGCTGTAACTGTATTTAATAGACATGTGGACAGGAAAGGTTTAGAGGGATATGGGCCAAACGCGGGCAGGTGGGACTAATGTGGACGGGGCATCTTGGTCGGCGTGGACGAGTTGGGCCTGTTTCTGTGCTGTGTGACTCTAGGAGTAGGTATGTTACAAAACTTACCTTGAGCAGCGCTACAGTTCTGCCACTCCCCGTCTGCATGACTTTGGCGCCTTTCAGAGAGGGGCGGGCTTAAAGTGCCATTTTTCTGCAGGCTGGGAAAATCGATCCATGTCGGGCGATTTCGTTGCGGAAGAAAAATCGCTCCGACATTTCATTCATGAAGGTATTTTTAAATTACGCTAGATTATTTATTAACTAGGGTAATTTAAAAATCACCTTCAAAAGCCGTGAGCGCCGACAACGGGAAGGATTTTGCGTAGGGGAGAAAAAAAGGTACACAGTTTATTTTAATATTAAAAGTTGGTTTTTAGGGAGGCTTTAATCATATTTTCATGTTGCGAAATGGAGTCCAAAAAAATGTATGAACCAACAGTATTTTTCCTCCCGACTTCACCGCAAACCGCAACGTTCCAATCCACCGCATTCCACTAAAACCCACTCGCTAGTTGATTTAAATGGCCATTAATTTACAGGCATTAAACACTAAATTCCTTCTATTTGGCCCAGTAATTCATGAAAATGAGATTTAAAAATTATGTTATATTGTGGATTATTGTGTGAATGTTATTTGGACACTTAGGCAATTTAAAAAAAGTTAATCTTTTCTTAAGAAATGGATAGATGTTTAGATCTACTCATTGAATTTTGTAATTAGCTACTATAAGATAATTAACTAATTATATGCTTTAATTTCAGGTCATCCAAGTAAGATTGTTTCATATTTGTTTCAGAATGCTTCAATCTATAATAACTGAAAATTTCATTGAGTTCTCTTAATTTTTAAGAAAGTTATGGGCTTTTAGCTGTTCGAGATCACAGCTTTTGAGTTATGTCAATCGAAAGGCAATGGGGAACAAGATGAGAATTTCCGAGTATGAAAATGGTCATAACTTTCTTAATACTGAAGATATGAAAGTGAATTAGGTGTCAAATTAAACTTCTTTTTATGCTTTATCTGATGGGATAAATTGCAGATTTGATTTTTTAAATCTCAAAATTTTGTAATATTGTTACTAGGAGGTAGGACTATGTGAATCCTGACCATCCGCTCCTGAGTTACAGCACTAGAGGGGCAATCAGCAGCCCCCCCCCACCCCCCCCCCCCCCCCCCCTCGCTTCTTGACATTAAAGCGGGCATTCGCTGTATTAATTTAAGATTACAGGTTGATTCTCGCATCGGGCACAGATTTAGATGTGGAAACAAGGAACTGCAGGTGCCGGTTTACAACAGAAGGCACAAAGTGCTGGAGTAACCCAGCGGGTCAGGCGGCGACGCAGTTAATATTCGCAGTTAGTTTAATAAAAATGGGGGGAGCACTCATTGGCTTCAGGGGGCGAGTTTTCTTATTGATGTGAAAGCTTTTGAAAGTTAAGTATTTAAACAATTCTGGCACGGTGTTGAATTTCATCGCGTATTAGAGTGAGCTTGGAGACGAAGCTCAACTGTTTGAAGTCCTGCAGTAACTTCTTGCGAATTGCTAGCACACCAACCAACCAAGCAAGCAAGCAACCAAGCATCAAGGGGTGTTATTCCGAATTCAATAACGTGGTGATTTAATGCAAGGCGCCCCAGTCTCTCCGGTGAGAGTCCACATCTATACTTTGCACGGAGAGCCGTGAAGCACACGCGTCGACATGTAGCATGAACTGAGCTTGAACTCGCAGATCCAGTTACCACCCACAAACGCCGGCTCTATGGCAAGCACACACACTCCAGATTGAACTAATCTCCGAGTTGCAGCCTAGTACATGTTATTAGTGTGGAACTGACTCGCGTTTTTTTGATGGGGGGGGGGGGGGGGGGGGATTAAAGAGGAAGTCTTGTCAATATTTTGTACCACACATCCAGGAATACAACTGGACTTGCAGCAAAACGGAGCGCTGGGCCCGGGTAACCGCCACGCATTTACCAATGAATGCTAGATTTACTTGGGGAACACCTAACACGTTGCAGAAATGTTTACAGCAAATTGCATTTAATGCGGGTGATGATTTTAATTGCTTGGCAGCCGTTCGCAGTGGTAGCATTCCGGGGCATGAGGGTATTGGGTGCTTCAAACATCCCCCCTTCCCCACCCCTCCTCCCCTGCTCTCTGCATCTTTCTGGAATGAAATGAGATGTAGCTGTCAATATGGAAGTGTGCGTGTGTGTGTGTTTATTTTTACTGTGTGAGCGTGTGCGTGGGTGTCTATAGAGTCATAGAGTGACATACTCGGCCCAAGTTGCCCACACCGGCCAACAAAGTCCCAGCTACACTAGTCCCACATGCCTGCGCTTGGCCCATTGCCCTCCAAACCTGTCCTATCCATGTACCTGTCTGACTGTTTCTTAAACGACGGGATAGTCCCAGCCTCAACTGCCTCTTCTGGTAGCTTGCTCCAACCATCCACCACCCTCTGTGTGAAATTGTTACCCCATGGATTCCTATTAAATCGTTTCCTCTTCACCTTGAGCCGATGTCTTCTGGTCCTCGATTCCCCTATTCTGGGCAAAAGACTCTGTGCATCTACCCAAACTATTCCTCTCATGATTTTGTACATATGTTTTGTTTTGCTGTGATTGGTGTGTGTGTGTTGCTCTGTGTGTGTGTGTTTTGCTGTGTGTGTGTGTGTGTGTGTGTGTGTGTTTGCTGTGTTTCTGTGTGAGTGTATGTTTGTGCTATGTGTGTGAGTGTGTGTGTTTTGCTGTGTGTGAGTGGTGTGTGAGTGTGATAGAATGTGTGTTTTTGGTGTGTGAGAGAGAGAATGTGTGTCTGTGTGTGTGTGTATGTATGTGTGTTTTGCTGTGTGTGAGAGTGTGTGTTTTTGATGTGTGTGTGTGTGTGAGTGTGTGTTTTTGCTGCGTCTGTGTGTGGGAGTATGTATTGTGTTTTTGCGGTGTGTGTACGTTTTTGCTGTGTGTGTGAGAGAATGTGTGTTTTTGCTGAGTGTATGTGAGAGCGAGATAGTGTGTGTGTTTTTTTTGGTGTAGTGTGTGTTTTAGCTGTGTGTGAGAATATGTGTGAGTTTTTGGTTGTGAGTGTGTGCGTGTGTTTTTGCTGTATGTGTGAGAGTATGTGTGTTTTTGCTGAGTGTGTGTGTTTGCTGTGTGTGTGTTTCTTGCTGTGAGAGTGTGTTTTTGCTATGTGTGTAAGAGAGTGTGTGTTTTTGCTGTGAGTGTGTTTAGCTGTGTGTGTTTTGCTGTGTGTTTGTGAGTGTGAGAGTGTGTGTGGAGGGGGTGTGTGTGTGTGTGTGTGGGGGGGTGTGAGTGTGTGTGATGGGGTATGTGAGTGTGTGTGTGTGAGGGGGCTGTGAGGGTGTGGGTGAGTGTGTGTGTGTGTGTGTGTAGGGGTGAGTGTGTGTGAGGGTGGGGGTGTGGGTGAGTGTGTGTGAGGGGGGCTGTGAGGGTGTGGGTGTGGGGGTGAGTGTGTGTGTGGGGGGGCTGTGGCGGTGTGTGTGAGTGTTTGTGGGGGGGGGGTGTGGGGGGGGGGTGTGGGGGGGGGTGTGGGGGGTGTGTGTGGGGGGGGTGTGTGTGGGGGGTGTGTGTGTGGGGGGGGTGTGTGTGGGGGGGGTGTGTGTGGGGGGGGTGTGTGTGGGGGGGGTGTGGGGGGGGGGTGTGTGGGGGGGGGGGTGTGTGGGGGGGGGTGTGTGGGGGGGGGGTGTGTGGGGGGGGGGGTGTGTGGGGGGGGGGTGTGTGGGGGGGGGGGTGTGTGGGGGGGGGGTGTGTGGGGGGGGGGTGTGTGGGGGGGGGGGTGTGTGGGGGGGGGTGTGTGGGGGGGGGGTGTGTGGGGGGGGGGGTGTGTGTGGGGGGGGGTGGGGGGGGGGGTGGGGGGGGGGGGTGGGGGGGGGGGGTGTGTGTGGGGGGGGGTGTGTGTGGGGGGGGGTGTGGGGGGGGCGTGTGTGGGGGGGGGTGTGGGGGGGCTGTGAGGGGGTGTGAGCGTGTGTGTGGGGTGTGAGCGTGTGGTGAGAGTGAGTGTGAGTAAGCGCCGGGCCATGTGTTTACCCAGTGTAGCGGCGGAGCGGAGGCGGGGGCAACAACACACAACACTGCCCTGCTATTGGTCGCTGGTCCAGACTAGCCGGGGAGGGGGCGAGGCTGATTGGACCAGCCGCCTGCCCGTTAAGCGCTGTGTCCCCGCCCCTCCTTCTGTAGGCAAGAGAGCGCAGGGTCAGAGCACAATACAGCGCTTGTGTGTGTGAGTGTGAGAGAGTGAGTGAGAGTGGAGGAGAGGCAGGGAGAGTGGGAGAGACAGTCAGAGGGAGAGGCAGACAGAGGGAGAGGCAGACAGAGGGAGAGACAGACGGAGAGGAAGGAGGGGGTAAGGCTGAGAGACAGCAACAGAGAGAGGGAGTGGGAGGGAGGCAGGGAGAGAGGGATCTGGACAGAGACAGAGACAGACAGAGGAGACGCCACGGCCACCAGTACTATGAGCACTGCCCGGCGCTCCTCCCCGCTCGCTTTGTCCGGCAAAATCACTGTTTCCTTTCGGAGCTTCGTCGACTAAGCAGCCGTTCCTCCAGCGGCTTTTTCTTTAGTTTCTGTTTTGCTGTTGTTGTTGTTGGTCTGTTTTCCTGCTGTGGAGGAGCTGCCAGTTTGTGAAGGGACGGGGTAACTTTTTCTCTGGACTTTGTGTTGTTGTTGCATTTATTCCCCCTCCCGGCCTGGCCTGGCCGAGTGCGAGGACAGGGGGGTGGTGGCTCCGGTAGGGTAGGGTCGGGGAAAGCAACTTTGTGTCACAGTGTCAGAGAGCGGGTTGTCTCTGTGTGTGTGTGTGTGTGTGTGTGTGTGTTAGGGAGGGGGAGAGTTAGTGCCAGGGACCCATCGCTGGATAGATACAGTGCCAGCCATGGCTGAGGCGCCGCCGCTGCAACACGTCGTGGAGATCGACCCGGATTTCGAGCCGCAGTGCCGGCCGCGCTCATGCACCTGGCCCCTGCCCCGGCCCGACTTCAGCTGCGCCTCGTCGCCGGCTTCCTCGGTCAAGCAAGACGGGCCGGGCGACTTCAACCTGACGCCCGACGGAGCGGGCCGGGGCGAGCGCGTCGGTGTCGCCCGCTCTGGTGTTGGAGGAGCAGGAGGAAGACTTGGAGGCGAAGCCGCTGGTGCTGGCGCCCGAGTGTTGCGGAGACCTGCAGTGTGCGCTCCCCGACGGCTGTCACCACCAGCTCCACCAGCAGCAGCAACAGCAGCAACAGCAGCAACAGCAGCAGCAACAAGTGTCGCCGGCCGCCGCAGCTGCCGCCTCGGCTGCCCAGAGGAAGAGCAGCTCTTCCCGCAGAAACGCCTGGGGCAACCTGTCGTACGCCGACCTCATCACCAAAGCCATCGAGAGCTCCCCCGAAAAGAGACTCACCCTGTCACAGATCTACGACTGGATGGTCCGCAGTGTCCCTTACTTCAAAGACAAGGGTGACAGCAACAGCTCGGCAGGATGGAAGGTGAGAACCACGCGTTGCTTCCTTTTTTTATTGTTTCAACTTTTGATTGAGAGGAAACAATTTGTTATCTGTTTTTTATTTCAAGGGAGCAAATTGTTTACTATTTTTTTTAATTTAAAAGGAGTAAAATGATATCTACTTTAATTTAAAGGGAGCAAAATATGATCTATTTTTATTTAAAGTGAGTCATATTTATTTCGTGTTTACTTGAAGTGTGCAAAGTATTATTTAGTTTTTTCTTTACCTAAAGTCATTTAGTTTTAAATGAACCCTTTAGTTTTAAAGGGGTCAAACAATTAATTAGATTTTCTTATTTATAGGAGGCAACATGTTAACTCGTTTTTATTTAAAGGGAGCAAAAATGCCATTGAGTTTTTTTTTTTAAATAGAGCAAGATTTAAACATCCCAGTGCTGGTGCGTGCGAACTTGTGATTGAATTTGTTATGGTTAACTATTTTCCAAAAAAAAATCAGATGTTTTTGCAAAATTTCCATGGCTTCACTTGTGGATATTCTAAGGTTATTATACTTTCCACATCCACTTAGTCTGGCAGGAAGGAAATCTGATGGGGGTGATATGGGAGGCTCGCGTTTTAAATATTCCGCTCGAAGGAAAGTAAAACGATTTGTATTTTTTTTACAACATCCCAGTGGTAATCGTAGATTGGTAAATGTAAGGCAGTAAAGGGATGTGCCCCCCCCCCCCCCCCCCTGTACCTTCCACTAATGTATTAGTATTTATAAAAGGTGGCACAGTTCTCTGATCAGTAGAATAACTGGGGTGACCAAACCATTCCAGAGGACCCTGGATAAGTCATCAAGGAACTGTCCCTTGCGCAAACGGAGAAGGGACATTTTTGACAGTTTCACCGCGGATTTCCACAACCTCCTCGAGGGGCAAATATTAATCCTGTTTGCAACATTTATAGTCTGCTATTAAAGTTAAGCGGCCACCGCATTACGTATTAGTAACAAGATTTATTTAACCTTGAGAGAGAAAAAAAACCCCAATTGATTTGCAAATAAATCAATATTGACTGACGTTCGTTAAACTAAATAAAGCCTTTTCTTGTGCTTTTGGATGGTTTGGCGGTAAAGAAATGTGTCGTTTCAAGACAATTTGGTTGTGAGCACGTCTGTATGGGGTCTGTGAGGGCAGCAAGCCTATTTTTTTTAATCGTGTTTATGCCTTATTTACATTGTCAATGCGACGCCGGCTCGTGTAAAGGACATGGATCGGAGAAGGCCGGGTATATGTGGAGTAAATCCTATTTGTTCAGAGGCTGTTGGCTCTCGCGTCAACTATTAGTTAGCTCAGCGGGGCCGAGTCACGGGCCACAATTTGGGGGGGGGGGGGGGGGGGATCAACTTATTTTGTCTTTTGGCTGTGGCCACACTAATCAATTGGCACTTCCCGGAGAGCAGCTGCCGGCCCATTCTGATCACAAAACTAGAGTACAAAGTTTTGAGCTGGATTTAAATAAGAAACGTGCGCAGTTTACTAAGTGCTGCAAAATATCCAACTGCGTCCAAACTGGACCAGATTTAATCGACGTGGTTTTGAAATAATCCCGCGTTCACTGTGAAGTTTGTTCGGGGGTGGTCACGTTGAACAACCACACACCTTTTTATAGGCAGATACATGGATAGAAAGGGTTTAGATGGCCATGGGGAAAATGCATGCAAGTGGGACTAGACACTTTGGATGGTGTGTGTGTGTGTGTGGACATCCACACAGTAGACTTGTCCCACTGTAGACACAAAACTCTGTAGCAACTTAGAGGGACAGGTAACATCTCCGGAGAGTGGGAATGGGTGACGTTTCGGGTCGAGACCCTTCTTCAGACTGAATCAGGATTAGTTTGAAGAAGGGTCTACACCCGAAACGTCACCCATTCCTTCTCTCCAGAGATGCTGTCTGTCCCGCTGAGTTACTCCAACATTTTGTGTCTACCTTCGATTTAAACCAGCATCTGTAGTTCTTTCCTATACAGACCTGTCCTACTGGTCAAGGTGGGCCGAATGGCCTGTTTCCATGGTGTACACCTCCATGGACGTTTTGTCTGAAATCAGCGACAATTTCGGATTTTTTTTTGGTATTGTGGTCTCAAATCTGTTTCTTTTTTGTCAGTAATCAAAGTAGAGACCACACTTGGAGCACTGTGTGCTGTTGTGGTCGCCCAGCTACAGGAAGGATGTCATTGAGTTGGAACGGGTGCAGAAGAGATTCACCAGGATGCTCCCTGGGCTTGCGGGCTTGAGTTACAGGGAGAGGTTGGATAGGCTGGGACTTTTTTTATTTGGAGTGTAGGAGGCTGAGGGGCGACCTTATTGAGGTGTACAAGATCATGAGGGGTACGGATAAAGTGAAGAACCCTCACAGTCTTTTTTCCCCAGAGTAGAGGATTCTACAACTAGAGAACACAGGGATCTGGTGAGAGGGGAGAGATTTAAGAGGGACCTCAGAGGTAACATTTTCACCCAGATGTTAGTCCGTATCTGGAACAAGCAGACAGTGGAAGCTATAGAAGCGGATACAATTATGACTTTTAAAAGACAGTTGGACAGATATATGGATAGGAAGGCTTTAGAGGGATACGGGCCAAATGCAAGCAAAATGGACAAGGTGGGCCGATCTGTACATTATGAACTATGACAAATGCCAGCTCCCTATCAGCCTGGGCCATGACAGATAAAGTCAGACAGCACGGAAACAGGAGCCTTGGCCCATGCTGATCAAGATGCCCCATCTACACTTGTCACATCAGCTTGAGTTTGTCCCATTTCCCTCGAAACCTATCCATGCACCTCTCTAAATGCATTTTAAATGCTGTTGGCGTTCCTGCCTCAACTATCTCCCCTGGCAGCTCGTTCCATTAACCCACCACCCCGTGAGTGTAAAATGTTGCCCCCTCAGCTTTAAATCATTCCTCCCTCGCCTTAAACCTATGTCCTCTGGTTCTTGATTCCCCTAGCCTGGGTAAAAGACTCTGTGCGTCCACCCTGTCTATTCCTCTCATGATTTTATACACCTCTATAAGATCACCCCCCCCCCCCCCCCCCGGCCTCCTGCTCTCCAAGGAATAAAGTCCTAGTCTGAAGAAGGGTCACCCATTCCCTCTCTTCAGAGATGCTGCCTGTCCCGCTGAGTGACTCCAGCATTTTGTGTCCATCTTCGGTTTAAAGCAGCATCTGCAGTTCCTTGCTGCACATGATGTCTGTCTCGCTGAGTTACTCCAGCATGTTGGGTCGATATTGAGCCTGCTCAACCCTCTCGCTGTAGCTCAGGCTGAGGCTGCACCAACGTGTGATATTGTGTCCATCTCGCTGTCCACCATCCCGGCCATGCAAACCTGATGGGCAAGGAAGGAACTGCAGATGCTGGTGGACGCAAAGTGCTGGAGTAACTGTCTCAGCGGGACAGGCAGGGTCTCTGCAGAGGAGGGAAGGGTCCAGACCCCGGAACATCACCACCCATTCCTTCTCTCCAGAGACGCTGCCCGTCCCGCTGAGTTCCTGCAGCTTTCTGTGTTGCGTGCGGGACTCACCAAGTCACGCAAGTTGCTGAGACAACTTGGCTTTGCACCTGTGTCTGGAGGGTGTGGGCCGTGCAAGGGGAGCGCTGCCTGCCCGCAACAGCGACAGAGGGCTCTCTCTCCCTGGCTGACCCTGCAACCAGTTGGCAACTTGTTGCCCCGCGTCTCCTCTCCGTGTGCCCGCGGTCGCCCTCTTGTCGTTGGAGCCCGATGGAAATGCATTTTGACGTTTTGCTCAAAAAGTGAATCGAGCGAAAATTAAATTTAAAAACACACACACACACACACACACACACACACACACGAGGCAGCCCGCGGAACCGTTCGTTATTTTTACATCTTCCGGCAAAACAGCCACAATGAGCCGTGATGCATTTCCTTATAGCTTGGAAAATAACACATGTTTTCAGAATTGACTCATTTTGAACCCGCTTGAACTGTGCGAATGTTTATGTTATGGTCGGCTTGGAATGGGCAACACGCTGCCGAGGTGGACATTACCTGGGGTACACAAAAGGCTGGAGAAACTCAGCGGGTGCAACTGGACATGTTGCCTTCAATCTCACACCGCGGACTTGTTCAGAGAAACGCCCCTCGGTGTAACGTTCTGGACCAAATCTCGACCCAGATGTTGGTTGGCTTCAGATGTCCTTGAATCACACCTGCACCGCACTCTGAACCTCACACTGCTTTTTAAAAAAAAAAGAACTACCTCTTGATTATTTATCTGGGAACAGCTCTGCCCAAGACCGCAAGAAAGTGCAGAGAGTTGTACATGTAGCCCAGTCCATCACACAGACCAGACTCCCCACCATCTGCACTTCACACTGCCTCAGTGCACTTCACCACTGACAAATGCATTTCGTTGTCTCTGTACTGTACACTGACAATGACAATTAAAATTGAATCTGAATCTGAATCTGAATCTCAGAAAAGCAGCCAACACAATCAAAGATAGAAGCACAAAGCTGGAGTAACTCAGCGCGACAGGCAGCATCTCTGGAGAGAAGGAATGGGTGACACAACAATGAAGGGTCTCGAACCCAAAACGCCACCCATTCCTTTCCTCCAGAGATGCCGCCTGTCCCGCTGAGTTACCCCAGCTTTTTGTGTCCACGGTTTAAACCACCATCTGCAGTTCCTTCTAACGTAATCAAAAGACTTGTCCCACCCCCATCATCCCTTCGTCTCCCCGCTCCCGTCTGGCAGAAGGTACAGAACCCTGAACGCGCTCACCACCAGATTCAGGAACAGCTTCTTCCCCTCTGTTATCAGGCTTCTGAACGGTCCTTCCATAAGCTGGGGTACTGTCCGATTCACCTCTACCCCATTGTGGACATTGGACTTTATCTGTGGAGCTGATGCGCTACAATGCTGAGAACTATATTCTGCACTCTGTATCTCCCCCTTTGCTCTACCTACTGTACTGGAGTTTGACTTGATTGTATTTATGTATCGTACTATCTGATTTGTTTGGATAGCATGGAAAGCAAAGCTTTTCACTGTACCCCGGTACACGTGACAATAATAAACCCAAACCTAATTATTTACTGCGACAATAGCATTCTGTTCGAATACATTCCATTCTACAAGTGCTGGACTAATGCTGATTAAAGGGTCAGTTTAATTGTCACATGAACTGACAATGGAACAATGACATTCTTACTTGCTGCAGCTTATCATTCATGTAATGACTCCCCAAACACAGAACAATCCATAACACAACAAATTAATAATAGTAATACTTTTCACTGTACTTTCCACCAAAATACTTTTCACTGTACCTCAGAACACACAATCGTGTACCTTGCACCTTCCGAAGAGTCCACCAGGGACTCCATATAACCATATAACCATATAACAATTACAGCACGGAAACCGGCCATCTCGGCCCTTCAAGTCCGTGCCGAACAACTTTTTTCCCTTAGTCCCACCTGCCTGCACTCATACCATAACCCTCCATACCCTTCTCATCCATATGCCTATCCATCATCCATATGCCTATCCAACTCGACTGGAAATTGGACAATTTTTATCCTGGACAATTTTTGCAGTTATCTAGCCAATTAACCTACAAACCTGTACGTCTTTGGAATGTGGGAGGATCTCGGAGAAAACCCGCGCAGGTCACGGGGAGAACGTACAAACTCCGTTCAGACAGTGCCCGTAGTCGGGATCGAACCCGGGTCTCCGGCGCTGCATTTGGCTGTAAGGCAGCAACTCTGCCGCTGTAACCATAAACTAAACTACTAGGTAACCATAATAGTCCACCGGCTGAAGGTCGTAGAGCAACCAAAGACACAGTCCATGGAAGATCATAGTTGCTGAGGTCAGTGTTGTGCAGTGTTCAAGAGCCTGATGGCTGCTGGGAAGTAACTGTTCAAAGGGCGGCACATGTTGTGACATTCATGGGCTTGTGTTCAGTTTTGGTCACTCTGTTATGGGAAGGATATCGTTAAGCTGGGGAGGGGGGTCAGAGATTTACGAGGGTGTTGCCCCGACTCGAGGCCTGAGCTCTAGGGAGAGGTTGGGCAGGCTAGGACTCTATTCCTTGGAGTGCAGGAGGATGAGGGGTGATCTTATAGAGCTGTACAAAATCACAAAGGGAATAAATTGGGTAAATGCACTGAGTTTATTTTCTCAGGGTAGGGGAGGACATAGAGGATTCAGAGGACATAGGTTTTAAAGGGATAGGGGAACGATTTAATAGGAACCTGAGGGCCAACTTTTTCATTCAGTGAGTGGTGGGCATATGGAACGGGCTGCCAGAGGAGGTAACCATATAACCATATAACAATTACAGCACGGAAACAGGCCTTCTCGGCCCTTCCAGTCCGTGCCAACCATTTATTTTCCCTTAGTCCCATCTACCTGCACTCAGACCATACCCATCCATTCCCTTCCCGTCCATATACCTATCCACTTTACTTTTAAATGTTAAAATCGATCCTGCCTCCACCACTTCTGCTGGAAGATCATTCCACACAGCCACCACTCTCTGAGTAAAGAAGTTCCCCCTCATATTACCCCTAAACTTCTGTCCCTTAATTCTCATGTCATGCCCTCTTGTTTGAATCTTCCCTACCCTCAATGGGAAAAGCTTATCCACGTCAACTCTGTCTATCCCTTTCATCATTTTAAACACCTCAATCAAGTCACCCCTTAACCTTCTGCGCTCCAAAGAATAAAGATCTAACTTATTCAACCTTTCTCTGTAACTTAGTTGCTGGAACCCAGGCAACATTCTAGTAAATCTCCTCTGTACTCTCTCTATTTTGTTGACATCCTTCCTATAATTAGGCGACCAAAATTGTACACCATAATCCAGAATTATTTTTTTTGTTAATTTTTCTAGTTGAGGCATGTTCAATATCAGCATTTAAATAACACATGGGCAGGTACATGGATAGGAAAGATTAGAGAGATATGGGCCAAATGTGGGCAAATGAGCCTGGTGCAGATGGGACATGTTGATCAGTGTGGGCAGGTTGGGCCAAAGGGCCTGTTTCTGTGCTGTAAGACTCTATGGACACCCTTCTGGGTGTTATGGGATTGTGAGCTGGTGTCTCAGGTGCTTCTGCAAGTCCCTATAGTGCACCTGTACCTGGTAAAGAGTCCCCATGGTGTGTGTGGGAGGAGCACTTACATAACACCACATGCTTTGAATATTTTTTCCCCCCCTCCTCCCCGCGACAAGGTGTTTGTATTCGAGATGCTGCTTCTCTCTCTGCCTAGCCTTGCGGATAGTCACCAGGGACTATAATTCCTATGTATCTGCATCTTCCTCACAGAGAGTCACACCAGAACATCGTGTATAAGCTGGAGTATTGCAGACTCTGATCACTGAAGGTGCAACACAGGGAATAAACAGTAAAGCCACAAATCTCAACTGTATATAAAGCAAAATGGTTTACTTATTGTACAACACGTCAGCATTGAAATTTGACCAACAAGTCAGTGCCGTGGTAAAAGCTAGCTTCTTTCAGCTTCGGACGACAGCTAAAATAAAACAATCCCTCCAGTTTGAAGACCTCGAAAAGGTCATCCACACATTTATCTCCTCCCGCCTAGATTACTGCAACTCCCTCTACACTGGCATCAGCCAATCTTCCCTGTCCCGCTTGCAACTGGTCCAAAACGCCGCACGCAGCGAGACTCCTGACGGGCACCCGAAAAAGGGACCACATCACCCCGATCCTGGCCTCTCGCCACTGGCTCCCTGTGCGGTTCCGAATAAATTTCAAGATCCTCCTCTTTGTCTACAAAGCCCTTAACGGGCTTGCCCCCACCTACATCAAAACTCTGCTCACCCACCACACCACCTCCAGGTCCCTCAGATCGGCCGACTTGGGGTTGCTGAACATCCCGCGGTCTAGACATAAGCTCAGGGACGATCGACCGCGCCTTTGCGGTTGCAGCTCCTAGACTGTGGAACAGCGTCCCTCTTCCCATCAGAACTGCCCCCTCCATCGACTCCTTTAAGTCGAGACTTAAAACTCATCTCTACTCCCAAGCCTTTCTTGACGGCCTCTGAGCAAGGGGAATATGTATGTAGTGATGTTTGTATTTAATCTATGAACCACATTAGTACCTCCACCAATGTAAAGCACTTTGGCCAACGAGAGTTGTTTTTTAAATGAGCTACAGAAATAAAAGTGACTTAGCTTGACCTTGTTCAAAGAAAAAGTTTAAATTTGTACTTGTCTTAAACCCGCTACGGAAACAGCAAGCATAAACTATACTAGGAACCAACACGAGAGGTGGAACACACCCCCTGCAAGCGTGACGGGCTCAGGCCAAAGCCTCCGGGACTCTTGTGCCCCGAAAAAGAGTAACATCTTCTCCGACTCGCAAGGAAGGAGCCGAACATTCCAGAAGGATTTAGAAGCCCGGGACGCAAGCCTGTCGAGAGTTGACGACGTCGCACATAACCGAACAGGCTGGCGAAAGCTTGCTGCCCAATGCACTCAACAGTGTGGGAGTCCAGGTCTTAAGAGTAGCAATGTTACCCAATTTTGAGATTTAAAAGATCAAGTCTGCAATTTATCCCATCAGATAAAGCATAAAAAGAAGTTTAATTTGACACCTAATTTACTTTCATATCTTCAGTATTAAGAAAGTTATGGCCATTTTCATACTCGGAAATTAGCATCTTGCTCCCCATTGCCTTTCAATTGACTTAACTCAAAAGCTGTGATCTGGAAACGTTAAAAGCCCATAACTTTCTTAAAAATTAAGAGAACTCAATGAAACTTTCAGTTATTATAGATTGAAGCATTCTGAAACAAATATTAAACAATCTTACTTGGATTACCTGAAATTAAAGCATATAATTAGTTAGTTATCTAATTGTAGCTAATTACAAAATTCAATGAGTAGATCTAAACATCTATCCATTTCTTAAGAAAAGATAAACATTTTTAAATTTGCCTAAGTGTCCAAATAACATTCACACAATAATCCACAATATAACATAATTTTTAAATCTAATTTTCATGAATTTCTGGGCCAAATAGAAGAAATTTAGTGTTTTATGCCTGTAAATTAATGGCCATTTAAATCAACTAGCGAGTGGGTTTTAGTGGAATGCGGTGGATTGGAACGTTGCGGTTAGCGGTGAAGTCGGGAGGAAAAATACTGTTTGTTCATACATTTTTTGGGGACCCCATTTCGCAACATGAAAATATTATTAAAGCCTCCCGAAAAAACAACTTTTAATATAAAAATAAACAACCTTTTTTTCTCCCCTACGGTTGTCGGTGCTCACGGCTTTTGAAGGTGATTTTTAAATTACTCTAGTTAATAAATAATTTAGAGTAATTTAAAAATACCTTCATTCATGAAATGTCGGAGCGATTTTTCTTCCGCAACGAAATCGCCCGACATTCATCGATTTTCCAGGTCTGTTGAAAAACGGCACTTTAAGCCCGTCCCCCTCTGAAAGGCGCCAAAATTCGCGCACACGGGGAGCGGCAGAACTGCAGCGCTGCTCAAGGTAAGTTTTGTAACATACCTATTAAGAGAGGATCATAATCAAGAGAAAAAATACAAAATTAGCCACCTGCTGTACAGAAGAAGTAAACCGTTTTTCTTGATATACAGGTTGAGAGGGGAGAGATTTAAGAGGGACCTTAAATCTCAGAGTGTAGTCCATATCTGGAACGAGCTATCAGAGCTATAGAAGTGGATACAATTATGACTTTTAAAAGACATTTGGACAGTTACATGGATGGGAAGGGTTTGCAGGGATATTTGCCAAGTGCATGCAAATGGCCCTGTGCGTCATCGTGGTCACGATGGACATGGTGGGTCTAAGGGGCTGTATAACTCCATGACTCTGTGATTTTGTGACTCTGTGACGGCTATGAAATTTGATTTAGGGGAACAATCCGACCGAATAACTAGAAACTAACGCTTGTGATGGAAGTAATTGTGAAAGATCGCTCTTGTGGTTGTTCCAAGCATAATCTCCAAGAAGGGAGCACTGACTAATATTTATCCCGTCATTAACTTTTTTTCCTCACAATACGAGATTAACTATTTGTTAACCACATAGCGGGTTGGCTATGGCATTTCGCATGTTACATGAAGGAGTACTTCATTGTCAAATGCGTTGGAAAATTCATGAATTGCTTGATGCTTGGGCAGGTAATTTCACTTCTGCAACGGACTGAACAAATGCTGAGATCTCCCTGAAGGCAGATCAGCGTAGGTTCACCAGATTGATCCCTGGGATGGCGGGACTGTCATATGAGGAAAGATTGAAAAGACTAGGCTTGTGTTCACTGGAGTTTGGAAGGATGAGGGGGGATCTTATGGAGACATATAAAATTATAAAAGGACTGGACAAGCTAGATGCAGGAAAGATGTTCGCAATGTTGGGCGAGTCCAGAACCAGGGGCCACAGTCTCAGAGTAAAGGGGAGGTCATTTAAGACTGAGGTGAGAAAACAACTTTTTCCACCCAGAGAGTTTGTGCATTTGTGGAATTCCCTGTCACAGAGGGCAGTGGAGGCCAAATCACTGGATGGATTTAAGAGAGAGTTAGATAGAGCTAGGGGCTAGTGGAATCAAGGGATATGGGGAGGAGGCAGGCACGGGTTATTTATTGGGGACGATCAGCCATGATCACAATGAATGGCGGTGCTGGCTCGAAGGGCCGAATGGCCTCCTCATCCTTCTATGTTTCTATGTCTATAATAGCATGTGGCTGTTTCACTGCTGGTGATGGGGGGGGGGGGGGGGGGGGATGGTTTATTGTCCTTTATTGTATAGCTTCGTTGAGAGATGCAGTGTGGAAACAGGCCCTTTTACCTTCCGAGTCCGCTCTGACCAGCGATCCCTGCGCAGGACACTATCCTACACAAACTAGGGGAGCTCACAAATTGGAAATGTATGGATGAAGTTAAAGGGAAGCAGAATGTAGGAGAGGTATCTGGAGTCTCTAGAGGTAATAGGACAGGAAGGTTAAGTAGGGATAAGTGACTATGGTCAGGTAAAGTGAGAAGAGGGGTGGGGAATACTGAACCAAAGTATATGGGACAAAGTGGATGAGCTTATTGTGCAGTTAGATATTGGTAGGTACGACTTCGAGGGCATTACGGAGACGTGGGTGAAAGAGGATCTGGGAGCTGAATATCCAAGGTTGCACCGTCAGATTGAAAAGACAGGTAGGTGAGCAGACGGGGTGGGGTTGCTCTGCTGGTAAGGAACGAAATTCAGTCCCCAGCATGGATCAGAAGATGTACAATCCTTGTGGGTAGAGCTAAGAAACGGCAAGGGTAAATAGACTGTAATGGGAGTTATTTACAGGCCCCCAAATAGTTATACAATAGGGTACAAGTTACATCAGGAGATACAATCGGCACGTAAGAAAGGCAATGTTACGGTGGTCATCGGAGATTTCAATATACAGGTAGACTGGGGAAATCAGGTTGGTACTGAACCCCAAGAGAAGGAATTTGTAGAATGCCCACAAGATGGTTTCTTGGCGCAGCTTGGAGTGGAGCTGACCAAGGAAGAGACAATTCTGGATTTGGTGTTGTGCAATGAACAGGATTTGATTAGGGAGCTGAACGTAACGGAACCCTAAGAGGAAGTCATAATATGATAAAATGCAACCTGCAGTTTGAGAGGGTGAAGATGCAATCAGATGTGTTGGCATTACTGTTGAGTAAAGGTAACTGCAGGAGCTAACAGTTGACTGGAAAGGGACGCTAGCAGGAATGACAATGGACCAGCAATGGCAGGAGTTTCTGACACTAATTTGCAGGATGCAGGCTCTTTTCATTCCAAAAGAGGGAGAGAGATTCCAGGAGGGAATGAGGTGACGAGGAAAGTCAAAGACAGCATAAAACTAAAAGAGAAGGCATGTCATGTGACAGAAGGCACAGAGTTGGGAAGCTTTTAAAAACCAACTGAAGGCAACTAAAAAAACAACGGGATGAAACATTAAATATGAAGGTTAACTAGCCAATAATATAAAAGACGATAGCAAACATTTCTTCAGATATATAAAGAGTAAAAGAGAGACAAGTGAACATTGGACCACTGGAAAATGATGTTGGCGAAGTAGTAATGGGCAGGAGAATGGGGTTGATAGATCAGCCATGATGGGCCGACTGGCCTAATTCTGCTCCTATGACATGGACTCATGAACACCTGTGGTCTCCTGGTCTACACATCAATGCTTTGGATGGGGGGGGGTTGATGATTGCTAACACTGATTCCTGCATGGCAGGTCTGTCAGAGGTGATTGACTAGGACAGGCCTTCAAGGGTTGCATATTAGTCAACTAACACTCGAGTCTGAAGAAGAATTCCAATATGAATCGTCATCTGCCCATTCCCTCCACAGATGCTGCCTGACCCGCTGAGTTCCTCCAGCACTTTGTGTTTTGCTCAAGATTCCAGCATCTGCAGTCCCTTGTGCCTCTATTCTACTGGAATAACATTCAGTAAAACAGTCAAACCGTGTGGAAACAGGCCCCTTCAGCCCAATTTGCCCACACCGCCCAACATGCCTCATCGACACTAGTCCCACCTGCGTGCATTTGGCGCATATTCCTCTAACCCGTTTCTATCCATGTACCTGTCCAAACATCTTTCCTTCAAATTAAAAAAGAAACTAGAATGGAAATACTACCGAATGAGAATAAATTATTATGATGCATTGCATAATGAAGGACCAGTCTCACCCCGGCCACTCCCTCTTCTCCCCTCTCCCATCGGGCAAGAAGTAAGGGAGCGTGAAAACGCACACCTCCAGGTTCAGGGGCAGTTCCCTCCCAGCTATTATCAGGCATCTGAGCCATCCTATCACCAACTAGAGAGTGGTGCTGACCTCCCATCTACCTCACTGGAGACCCTCGGACTGTATCTTGCACTGAATGTCATTCTCTTTATCCTGTGTCTGTAAACGGTGGATGGCTTGATTGTTTTTTTACACGTGACAATAAACTAAACTGAAACTAAATAACATTTGAAGCACCTTAAGTGTTGAGTGCAGGGAGAGTAGTTCCACACATGGCAAGTGTCACTGCTGCGCAATATTTATCGTCTGTAGAGGATAAATGAGGAACGAGGGGGTGACCGCATTGAAAATTCTGACAGGAGGGAGTAGTGTAGTTCGAAATAGACAATAGGAGGAGGCCATTCAGCCCTTCAAGCCAGCACCACCATCCACAATCAGTACCCCGTTCATGCCTTCTCTCTACATCCCTTCACTCCGCTATCTTCAAGAGCTCTATCTAACTCTCTCTTGAACGCCTCCAGAGAACCAGCCTCCACTGGCTTCTGAGGCAGCGAATTCCACACACTCACGACTCTCTGTGTGAAAAAGATTTTCCTCATCTCCGTTCCAAATGGCCCACCCCTTATTCTTAACATCAAATGAGATGTTGTTGGGCGTGGACAAGTTGGGCCAAAGGGCCTGTTTCCACATGCTGTGGCACTATCTGCCGTTTGTTTACTGTGACGGAAAGCACTCAAAGGTTCTAAGATACTGGAGGATGAGATATATTTGGTGCTTTTGTATCATTCATAATGAGATGTGCTGCTGGCTGCCATGTGGGTGGGGCAGGGAGCATGAGTCACGGCAGCTACACATTTGGGTTCTGGCGGTTTTACTGGGGATGACAGCGGCTTGCCTTGCCCAAGCTGATGAGCAATCGTTCACTTATTTAGTTAATTGTGTGCTGGGAACACTACATCCAGGATGAACCTTGGGTATCTGCAGGTTTGAGTGATCATGTGATAATTCTCTCCTCGGTAGTCCTGGTATCACCGGTGAGTTTTCCCAGATTGTTTAATTCCTATCAGCGTCGAGCGGCAGATTATCGGGCCGGAGTAGGATGTGGGCTAAACTATTTAGACACAAACTAATTTCCTTTCTCCTCACAGATTTTTTTTTCCACTACGTCTCTTCAAAAGCCACTCCAGTTTTTCCCTCATTGGATTAAGACAATACAGACAATAGGTGCAGGAGTAGGCCATTCCGCCCTTCGAGCCAGCACCGCCATTCAATGTGATCATGGCTGATCATCCCCAATCAGTACCCCTTTCCTGCCTTCTCCCCATATCCCCTGACTCCGCTATTTTTAAGAGCCCTATCTAGCTCTCTCTTAAAAGTATCCAGAGAACCGGCCTCCACCTCCCTCTGAGGCAGAGAATTCCACAGACTCGCCACTCTCTGGGTGAAAAAGTGTTTCCTCATCTTCGTTCTAAATGGCCTACCCCTTATTCTTAAACTGTGGCCCCTGGTTCTGGACTCCCCCAACACTGGGAACATGTTTCCTGCCTCTAGCGTGTCTAAACCCAGAATAATCTTATATGTTTCAATAAGATTCCCTCTCATCCTAAATTCCAGAGTGTACAAGCCCAGCTGCACCATTCTATCAACATATGACAGTTCCGCCATCCCGGGAATTAACCTGGTAAACCTACACTGCACTCCCTCAATAGCAAGAATGTCCTTCCTCAAAGCTCTTGTGCAAACTGGAGTACTAGTTCCCCATTTGTATGCTACATGCTACATGTTGCGCCAACAACGCAGATAATGCGATCAAACTTTTCTCCTCTTTTGCGCTTAAAGTGGAAAATGGTCACCTGCCACTCTAATTGTGGAGACCTAACGAGGTTGAATAAGTTCAGTCCAACAGCGACCTGTGATCATAGAGACATAGAGCTGTACAGCATGGAACCAGGCCCTTCGGCCCATCTTGTCCATGCCAGCCAAGTTGGCACCCTGGGCTATTCCCATTTGCCTACATGCTCCCTGTTTTTGTCGCGCACCACCACACTCGGGAACAGACTCTTCCCCTCTGTTATCAGGCTTCTGAACGGCCCTTCCATAAGCTAGGGTACTGTCCGATTCACCTCTACCCCGTTGCGGACATTGGACTTTGTCTGTGGAACTGATGCGCTACAATGCTGAGAACTATATTCTGCACTCTGTATCTTCCCCTTTGCTCTAACTAATGTACTGGAGTTTGGCTAGATTGTATTTATTATCTGATCTGACTGGATAAACAACGTTTTTCACTGTTCCGCTGAACACGTGACAATAATAAACTTAAAAGTGAAAATTTCTGTCCCTAGACCTGTACAAATATCCATTAAAACTCGTTATTGTGTCCATTTCTACAACTTCCTCTGGCAGCTCTTTCCAGACACGTCTATCCTCTGAGTGAAAAAGTGCCAATGGGACTAGCCCAGCATGACAACTTGGTTAGCATGGACAAGGTGGGCCGAAGGGCCTCTTACTGTATTGGACAGCTCTATGACTCTGAAAAATCTAAACAGGATCTAAAGTAACATTGCCAAGTGTATTGGAGTCTTTGTAATATATTATCACCGTCGTAAGATGTATCTGTTGAGTAATCCTTTTACCATCAAGAAGGATGGTCTGGAGAAGGGTGCTGACTTGAAATGTCGTCTGTCTATTCCCACCACAATGCTGCCTGTCCCACTGAGTTACTCCAGCACTTTGTATTTTGCTCAAGATTTAGGCATCTGCAGTTCCTTGTGCCTACATTCACCATCAGGTTTATAGCAAAGATAGACACAGATTGCTGGAGTAACTCAGCAGGTCAGGCAGCATCACTGAAGAACATGGATGGGTGGCGTTTCAGGTTGGGACTGAAGAAGGGTCACGGCCTGAAATGCTATCTATCCACGTTCTCCAGAGATGCTGTCTGACCCGCTGCGTTATTCCAGCACTCCGTGTCTGTCTTAGTTCCTCGTTTCTACATCATGTTTATCTTAGTCTTTTTTCATTTAAAGTAACGATTCTGGAAAACAAGGACCTGGACATTTGTGAGATATTTGGACAGGCACATGAATAAGAGGTTCAGAAGGATAGAAACATAAAAAATAGGTGCAGGAGTAGGCCATTCGGCCCTTCGAGCCTGCACCGCCATTCAATATGATCATGGCTGATCATCCAACTCAGTATCCCGTACCTGCCTTCTCTCCATACCCCCTGATCCCATTAGCCACAAGGGCCACATCTAACTCCCTCTTAAATATAGCCAACGAACTGGCCTCAACTACCTTCTGTGGCAGAGAATTCCACAGATTCACCACTCTCTGTGTGAAAAATGATTTTCTCATCTCGGTCCTAAAAGACTTCCCCCTTACCCTTAAACAGTGACCCCTTGTCCTGGACTTCCCCAACATCGGGAACAATCTTCCTGCATCTAGCCTGTCCAACCCCCTTAAGAATTTTGTAAGTCTCTATGAGATCCCCCCCTCAATCTTCTAAATTCCAGCGAGTACAAGTCGATAAGGGGCAGATGGGGTTAATGTAGATGGGACATGTTGGTCGGCGTGGGCAAGTTGGGCAGAAAGGCCTGTTTCCACACTGTATGACTGTTAATGTCTGAAGGCCAGCCATTGCTGTTTAAATCTAACTTTTCTTCATTAGCTGCAGTAAACATCACAATCCTCCTGTATTTCTTTAACATAATACGGGACGGGGACATTTGACACTCACTCCCACGACGTGTATATTTTAGGAGGTGGGGGGTGGGGGGGGCGGTTTGTTCTTGGCACACAAGCCGATTGGCATCGTGATACTAATTTTACTGCAGTGGCTGTAATGGTGTTAGCTGGCTCTTGGTGTGGTCGCTCTGTGCTGGCAGTGGAGAGGATTCCGTGCCAAGTGTTCGTATTTTCAGCCTGTCAGCTCACAGAGCTTGGCTTATAATGCAGTTCGCATCGTAGCATCGCATTCTGCCAAGCAGTGGAGCTATTGTGAAGAACAGTGGGGCCTTGTGTAACGCTCATGAAGCCTTGCCTTGTAGCGAGCGAGTGCACTCCTATTGGAAGCTGAACCTCTCTTGCTGGTGAAATAGACTGCTCGGCTGCACAAAGCAAGGAGATGAAGCGCACAGCTGGAGCAACTCAGTGGGTCGGGCAGCATCAGTGGAGGGAATGGACAGACCACTTCTTCAGACTGATTGTATGGGTGGGGGGGGGAGGAGAAACATAGAAACATAGAAATTAGGTGCAGGAGTAGGCCATTCGGCCCTTCGAGCCTGCACCGCCATTCAATATGATCATGGCTGATCATCCTACTCAGTATCCCGTACCTGCCTTCTCTCCATACCCTCTGATCCCCTTAGCCACAAGGGCCACATCTAACTCCCTCTTAAATATAGCCAATGAACTGGCCTCAACTACCCTCTGTGGCAGAGAGTTCCAGAGACCCACCACTCTCTGTGTGAAAAAATTCCTTCTCATCTCAGTCCTAAAGGATTTCCCCCTTATCCTTAAGCTGTGACCCCTTGTCCTGGACCTCCCCAACATCGGGAACAATCTTCCTGCATCTAGCCTGTCCAACCCCTTAAGAATTTTGTAAGTTTCTATAAGATCCCCTCTCAATCTCCTAAATTCTAGAGAGTATAAACCGAGTCTATGCAGTCTTTCTTCATAAGACAGTCCTGACATCCCAGGAATCAGTCTGGTGAACCTTCTCTGCACTCCCTCTATGGCAATAATGTCCTTCCTCAGATTTGGAGACCAGAACTGCACGCAATACTCCAGGTGTGGCCTCACCAAGACCCTATACAACTGAAGCAGAACCTCCCCGCTTCTATACTCAAATCCTGTTGCTATGAAAGCTAACATACCATTCGCTTTCTTCACTGCCTGCTGTACCTGCATGCCTACTTTCAATGACTGGTGTACCATGACACCCAGGTCGCGCTGCATCTCCCCTTTTCCTAATCGGCCTCCATTTAGATAATAGTCTGTTTTCCTATTTTTGCCACCAAAGTGGATAACCTCACATTTATCCACATCCAAAGTGGATAACCTCACATTTATCCACATAAAGCTAGAAGAGAGGGGGTCAGGACAATGCCTGCCGGGAAATAGGTGAGGGTTACATTGCCTACCCAAGTTCTCCAGAGATGCTGCCAGACCCACTGAGTGACTCCAACACTGAGAACTCCTATCTCACCAGGGACTAACTTTATTGCACCAATTTTGTTTGTTTATTTATTTGCACCATGTTTTAAAAGAAGACAAACTATCAATTTATAATACCATACAGTGCTGGGAGGGAAGGGAAGCCCAGAGGGCTTATACAAAGTTCGCTCCCATCTGAAAATGAGCGTTAATGGCAAATCAGGGGGTAGGAGAAATAAAAAAGACAATAATAAACAATAATAGTTTAAGAATGAAAATTAAAAATACGAAATTAGAAATATGAAAATAAATAAAATAATAAGGTATAGTATGAGATAAGAGTCAACAGAAATAGTTTGAGCTCATAAACGAAAAGCTGGACGTCAGAACTCAGGACATGATGAGAAACTTTCTCAGCTCAATCTTAAAGGTGGCTAAGGAGGTGTGAGACTTTAATGACAGAGGCAGGGGATTCCAAAATTTAGGGCCTTTAAAAGTAATGCAATGCTGGTGTTTTGGATGTTCGACAAAACGGAAGATGAAGATCATTTCTTCTTCTGGTTGGGTAATGGTGAATATTAGAAGAAAGGGTGAAAAGATCATGAAGAGAAACAGGCAAATCACGTTTACATTTAAGATATTTGAAAATAAAAATACATATTTGGAATGCGTTCAGTTTATCTACAGACAAAACTGAATGCATTCCATTTACCGTTGTGTGGTGTCTTTTTAAAATCGCTGTTTTTTTCTTCTTTTATCTTCCTCCCACAAATATGTAATATGTGAATCCGCGAGCACGGCCACTTTTCATTTCACTGCACATCTCGTATGTGTATGTGACGAATAAACCTGACTTGACTTGACACTCTGTGAAGCGTCACCTATCCGTGTCCTTCAGAGATGCTGCCAGACCCGTCTGAGTTGCTCCAACACTTTGTGCCTTTTATTTTAAAGACACAGGTGAGGTAATGTTTCCGACATTAAAGTGCCAAGTAGACTTTAGAACCAATTTCATAGGGTGAATAAAATAAGCTTGTTACGGGTGTGTTGAAAGCAGGCCCGCAGATTTATTATGAGTACGACGTGAGTTATGTAAATCCTAAGTCAGAGTCAGGTGAAGTATATTTTATTTTGGGCCACATCCGTCACGGCGTATACCCAAGATGTTAATTGCAACTCCACGCCGGTCTTTTAGAAAGAAGTTGAGGAGCATAAATAGCATTCTATTCTAACATTCTAGGAGGAACCTCTTTGGTCAGAGGGTAGTAAATCTATGGAACTCATTGCCACAGAGGGCTACGGAGGCCAAGTCAGTGGATATTTCTACGGCAGAGATAGACAAATTCTTGACTAGAACGGGTGTCAAGGGTTATGGGGAGGAGGCAGGAGATTGGGATTAGGAGGCATGATTGAATGGCGGAGTGGACTCGATGGGCCGAATGGCCTAATCCTCCTCCTACAACTTGAGAACTTGTGCAAACAATAACGCGCAGATGCCCAATATCTAAAGTGGAAGCAGAAAATGCCGGAGATACTCGGGTCAGGCTGCGTCTGTGAGGAAGTAAGCAGAGTTAACATTTCCGGCCCAAGGACTGGGATGAAGAGGTGCTCATGATGCTGTGGGCAAGGGGTGTTCTGACAGACTTCGCCCCATCCACTGTGCATTCAAAGGTTCAAAGGTCAGTTTATTGTCACATGTACCAATTAAGGTACAGTGAAACTCAAATTAATGCAAAAATAAAAGTAATTCCCTGAAAATTAGTTGTTTCCCCTTCAAAGAATGATATCAATGAAATGATACAAGCCCGGTCAGTGTTTGACCTTTGTTGCTGCCAATAGCATTTAGTTGCCATGTGTACTGGCAACGTAACAATTAAATTCTTACTTTCTGCAGCTTAACAGACCTGCAAACACAATAACATACAGATAAATATAGAATAATCAATAAACTAATAACTGTAATACTAGGTAACCATAATAGTGCAAAACTGCAGTCCGTAGAGCAGCCAAAGACACAGTCCACAGAAGATCATAGTTGCTGAGGTCAGTGTTGTGCAGTGTTCAAGAGCCTGATGGTTGCTGGGAAGAAGCTGTTCTTGAACCTGGAGGTCACGGTTTTCAGGCTCCTGTACCTTCTTCCCGATGGTAGCAGTGAGATGAGAGCGTGGCCAGGGTGGTGTGGGTCTTTGATGATGCTGGCTGCCTTTTTGAGGCAGCAACTCCTGTAGATCCCTTCGATGGTGGGGAGGTCAGTGCCTGTGATGGACCTTCGATGGTGGGGAGGTCAGTACCTGTGATGGACCTTCGATGGTGGGGAGGTCAGTGCCTGTGATGGACCTTCGATGGTGGGGAGGTCAGTACCTGTGATGGACCTTCGATGGTGGGGAGGTCAGTACCTGTGATGGACCTTCGATGGTGGGGAGGTCAGTACCTGTGATGGACCTTCGATGGTGGGGAGGTCAGTACCTGTGATGGACCTTCGATGGTGGGGAGGTCAGTACCTGGATGCAACATACAGCTTCCACCACTCTCTGTAGTACCCTTTGCTCCTGGGTGTTCGAGTCCCCACCATGCACCTGGAGAAGTTTATAGAGTATTTGTCAAGCTTTATTAACCGGAGACAGATTTACATATCATTTACATAGAACAGCACAGGAACTGGCCCTTAGGCTCACGTCTGTTACAGGCGTGTTGAAAGTCATAGGAGTAGAATTAGGCCATTCGGCCCATCGATTCTATTTCGCCATACAATCATGGCTGATCTATCTTTCCCTCTCAAATCCATTCTCCTGCCTTCACCCCATAACCCCTGACACCCGTACTAATCAAGAATCTGTCAATCTCCGCTTTAAGAACATCCACTGACTTGGCCTCCACAGCTGTCTGTGGCAATGAATTCCACAGATTCACCACCCTCTGACTAAACACATTCCTCCTCATCTCCGTTCCAATAGTATTTTTGAAACACAAAGATGCCCTTTTCGAAACATTTCTGTGGGATGGTACATTCTGAGTATTGAATAGAAAGATTGATGGGCATTCTACAATCTGTGTCTTCCCCTTTGCTCCACCTATTGTGCTTGAGTTTAAACTGATTGCATCTATGTATTATATATCGGGTCTGTTTGCATAACACACAGCATTTCACTGTACCTCCGCACAATAATAAACCTACACTAAAGGCAGTATTTTTAAGGGAGAGCAATGAACAAGTTTATCATTTTTTGCAACAATATGAAAATTTCCCCCATCCCCCCCCCCCCCCCTCTGCTTAGTGTCCCACCTGGACTTGCATCTATTTCTCCTCTCCCCCTCCTCTTCCACCTACATTCTTTCCTCTAGCTTCACAATTCTCAAGTCTTCGACCTTTTGTCTAATGTCTTCCGTCATTTCATCTCTGGCCTTTGACCAACCACGATCGAAAAGCATGTGATCAAAAACCTCCCTCATCAGTAGCAACCCATTACATAGAAACATAGAAATTAGGTGCAGGAGTAGGCCATTCGGCCCTTCGAGCCTCCACCGCCATTCAATATGATCATGGCTGATCATCCAACTCAGTATCCCGTACCTGCCTTCTCTCCATACCCTCTGTTCCCCTTAGCCACAAGGGCTACATCTAACTCCCTCTTAAATATAGCCAATGAACTGGCCTCAACTACCCTCTGTGGCAGAGAGTTCCAGAGACCCACCACTCTCTGTGTGAAAGAAGTCCTTCTCATCTCGGTCCTAAAGGATTTCCCCCTTATCCTTAAGCTGTGACCCCTTGTCCTGGACCTCCCCAACATCGGGAACAATCTTCCTGCATCTAGCCTGTCCAACCCCTTAAGAATTTTGTAAGTTACCTGCCAAACGTTGTCCTGCCCCATCTCTCCAGCTTTCTTGCACCCCCCCCCCACTCCCCTCACCACCACCCCCCACAGTCTGTGCTGATCACCCCGTGATCTCGCCTTGCGCGCGCTCAGACAGCGCCCTAACGTCCCGTGACCGGCTCGGGAAGCAGGACAAGGCGACCTCGGCACTGGGAGCGGAGCGGCACTTGCATGAGGGATAATTTACAGTTTAACCAAAGCCAATTAACCGACAAACCCTGCGCGTCTTTGGAGTGTGGGAGGAAACCGGAGCACCCAGAGAAAACCCACGCGGGTCACGGGGAGAACGTACAAACTCCGTACAGCCGGCACCCGTAGTCAGGGTGGAACCCGGGTCTCTGGCGCTGTGAGGCAGCAACTCTACCGCTGCGCCGCTCTGTCGCCAGCTAATGACTTGTTTGCTCGTTACAGCTGTGATTGGGGCCTGAGGGCACTATGAATTCTCATTCACCACAAAGACCACACTCCACATTGAGAAGTGAAGGACGCTCTTGGCTTGTGACGGGTGGAATGTACATGAAACGTTAAAAAAATATCTCCGTTGTGAAATCAATTAAAGTTTGCCTCTTGACATGAGTTAGCGTATTCGCTTGTGTCCGTGTGATGTGAGGATACCGCTGCCGGGAGGGGAAGCAACACTACATACCAGAGATTTCATAGCAGTTGGTAGGTTTTAAGAATACAACTTAAGACAAAAACCTCTGAAATGAGCCAGTTATAAATGGTGATAAAGTTGAGTACAATCAAACTTTTGCTGCAGATTACAGGAGTATAAAGAAAAATACTGTGCAGTACCAAATTTTGATTCAATGAGTTGGACAAGAAAAGGCTTTACTTCAAGAATCACGAGTCCAGAGTGTTTAATTGTCATATAGAGTCTTGTCATTGTACAGCACGGAAACAGGCCCAAAATGCCAACACCAACCAATGTACCCCATCTAAGCTAGTTTCACTTGCCTGCCCTTGGTCCATATCCCTCTGAACCTTTCCTATCCATGTAACTCTGCAAATGTCTGTTAAATGTTATTATAGTTCCTGCCCCAACTGCCTCCTCTGGCAGCTCGATCCATGTAGCCATCACCCTCTTTGTGCACAGATATAGGGTCACAGTGTCGGACAGTACGGAGATAGGCCCAACATGCCCAATCTTACTAACATGCCCCATCTACAATAGTCCCACCTGCCTGCGTTTGGCCCATATCCCTCTAAAACTATCTTATCCATGTCCCTGTCCGTGTCTTTTAAATGCGTTCTAGTACCTGCCTCAATTGCCTCCTCTGGCAGTCTGTTCCATTCACCCACTGTCCTCTGTGTGAAGAAAGTTGCCCCTCAGGTTCCTATTAAATCTTTCCCCTCTCACTTTAAACCTATGTCCTCTGGTTCTCAATTCCTCTACTCTGGGTAAAAGACTCAGTTATTCTCCTGATCTATTCCCCTCATGATTTTATACACCTCTATAAGATCACCCCTCATCCTCCTGCGCTCAAAGGAATAAAGTCCCAGCCTGCCCAACCCTCTCCCTGTAGCTCAGGCCCTCGAGTGCCGTGAATCTTGTTGCCGGTTTATAGTTTGGCAGCAAGTGATGCTGTTCGTCCCGCTCGTATCAAAGCCCTGCACAATTTCCACGTCTCGATTAGATTTCCTCCGTTTCCTGCCTGCGACAGGAAATGCAGCTCTCTTTTCTCCAGGATGTTTTATTCCTGATATTTGACAAGTCTACGTCCTTTTAAGCTCAAAGTGAACTCTTTATCAAGGGTCGGGTCAAGAGCGAACACAAGGAACTGCAGATGCTCGATCTTCCATTGAACACAAAGTGCCTGGTCTGTAGAAGGGTCCCGGCCCGAAACATCGCCTATCCACGTTCTCCAGAGATACCTCCTGATCTGCTGAGTTACTCCAGCACTCAAAAGACAAAAGTCAAAAGAGTTTATTGTCATGTGTCCCTGATAGGACAATGAAATTCTTGCTTTGCTTCAGCACAACAGAACATAGTAGGCATTGACTACAAAACAGATCAGTGTGTCCATATACCATTATATAAATATATACACACATGAATGAATAAATTGATAAAGTGCAAATAACAGATACAGGGGTTTTAATGTTCAGAGTTTTGTCGGAGCCAAGTTTAATAGCCTGATGGCTGTGGGGAAGTAGCTATTCCTGAACCTGGTTGTTGCATTCCTCGGGCTAGTTGAGTCATGAGTGTTTAATTGCCATATGTACTGGCGACAGAACGATTAAATTCCTGCCTATTCGTATCATTCTCTCCTGACTTTCAGTCTGAAGAAGGGTCTCGACCCGAAATGTCATCTATTCCATTTCTTCAGTGAGGCTGCCTGTCCCGCTGAGTTGCTCCAGCTTTCTGTGTCTACCTCTGGTGGAAACCAGCATCTGTAGTTCCTTCCTGTACAATTAAATTCTCACTGCAGTTTAATAGGCTCGTAAACACAAGAATACACAGATAAATGGATAATAATCAATAACACAATAAATTAATAATCAGTAATACTAGGAAACCAAACAGTGCAAAACTGAAGTCTGTAGTGCAACCAAAGACACAGTCCACAGAAGATCATAGTTGCTGAGGTTAGTGTTGTGCAGTGTTCAAGAGCCTGATGGTTGCTGGGAAGAAGCTGTTCTTGAACCTGGAGGTCACGGTTTTCAGGCTCCTGTACCTTCTTCCCGATGGTAGCAGTGAGATGAGAGCGTGGCCAGGGTGGTGTGGGTCTTTGATGATGCTGGCAGCCTTTTTGAGGCAGCGCCTCTTGTAGATCCCTTCGATGGTGAGGAGGTCAGTACCTGTGATGGACCTTCGATGGTGGGGAGGTCAGTACCTGTGATGGACCTTCGATGGTGGGGAGGTCACCAGGCAGTGTCCACAACTCTCTGAAGCCACCTGAATTCCTGAATGTTTTGAGGGTAGTTTTAATGTTGATAACTCCTGCCAGATGCATCTAATGTTAGATTGAGCTCTAGGGGCTAGTGGAATCAAGGGATATGGGGAGAAGGCATGCACGGGTTATTGATTGGGGACGATCAGCCATGATCACAATGAATGGCGGTGCTAGCTCGAAGGGCCGAATGGTCTCCTCCTGCACCTATTGTCTATGTTTCTCTGTTTCTATGTTTAATGTTAAGACGAGGTTTGTGACATTGCCAGTGCTTTCGGAAGATTAGCTACTCTTTAGAAAGATTTGGCATTGCTTTGTTTTTGGATTCACTATCTCTGCTGATAAAGCCTTAAATATAGTTGAAGAAGCTGTTTCTATTTTTAAAAAGAAATATCTTATCAGCTTCAAATATTTGTGTCCGTGAACCCCCTTGTCTCCATTGCCTTCCTGATTTCACTAGTTAATCAATCCAAACCCAAGGTCCACCATTGGCACATTTTTTAAGCACGGGTTTGTTTCATTTAGTTTATTTTATTGTCATGTGTGCTGATGTACAGTGACAAACTTTTTGTTGCGTGCTATCCAGTCAGTGGAAAGACAATCCATGACTACAATGGAGCCGGCATCCACCTCATTGGAGACCCTGGACACAGGGGCAGGAGGAACGGTGCCTTATTCCTCCAGCATTGAGTACAAGCTTTTATATTCTGCGCCGTGAAGCATATTTAACATTGCTGGCACACATGAGAATCATCTCCTGTTCAACCCAGTGCTGCTGAGCAGCATCTCGCGTTTCATTTTCAAGGAAGGCCATTAAACTTGATCTGAAAAACTTGAGGCTGTTGTATGCAGTTTTATTTTCCTACGCTGGTACTCGGACTTTGAGCTTTTATGCTCTTGTGATTCAGGCTTTCAAACATGTAGTGTTGCTTTTCAACCATGCCATTGAAGGAACCAACTTGAAAGACTGCAGAAGGGGCCTGACCCGAAACGTCACTTGTCCATGTTCTCCAGAAATACTGCATTACTGTGTTTTCCCCAGCACTATGTGTCTCGAATAGAAAGTCTATTTTATTGTTGACTTTATTTTGTCCAATGTACTGGGTTGTGAGGAATTACATTCCTATTGTCCTCAGTACCATCCCCTCCACCTCCCCCCCCCCCCCCCCTGTGTTCACCTCCCTGAGACATTGTAGGAGGCTGAGGGGTGACCTTATTGAGGTGTACAAGATCATGAGAGGCACGGATAAAGTGAAGAACGCTCGCAGTCTTTTTCCCCAGGGTAGAGGATTCTAAAACTAGAGGGCACAGGCTTAAGGTTAGAGGGGAGAGATTTAAGAGGGACCTCAGAGGCAATTTTTCACTCGGATGGTAGTCCGTATCTGGAATGAGCTGCCACAGGAAGCTGGGGAAGTGGATACAATTACGAATTTTAAAAGACATTTGGACAGATTTATGGATAGGAAGGATTTAGAGGAATGTGGGCCAAATGCAGGCAGATGGGAGTAGCCCAGTGTACCAACTTGGTCGGCATGGACAAGATGGGATGAAGGGCCTGTTTCTTTGCGGAACAGTGCTATAACTCCTCTCTGTGTCAATATCTATCTGCCAGCTAATCACGTTGAAATTTAGATCTGTTCAATAAGATCGTTATTTATCTCCAGGCAAATGTAAAATCCAATTTACGGTATCAATGTTGATTAAATATAATAAATAGGGAAACTTGTTTTTCTGTTCCTCTGCTGTGATTGCAACAGATATTCCAATATTACTAGGAGGCACTATCTCCATGGCGTTTCAAAGTACCATTTTAATTTTGCTTTGGGCAGTTGAATACCCTGATTGTGAATCATTTTGGAAAACCAACATTTCTGGAGGGCAAACCCGTCCATTTCTCTGCTGCAAGATTAATTTGGTAGCAAATCTGCTGTCAATTCAGTGCCCTGGTGTTCTGTGGATTTTAACCTCCCAGAGCCACTGGTTTATTCTCAGCTCTTAATTTATTGTGAGAGTTTATTTACAGTTTAACGATGTGTTTTTTTTAAAGCAGAGGTTGGCAGGGACTTGAGTAGTAAAGGGCCTGTCCCACCAGCATGCAACTCCATGCGATGAGCGCGACCTAACGTGGTCGCTTGAGCCGTCCGGCGTCGCGGGGCCGGTCCCACTGCGATCGCCGGAGCCGTGCGGAGTTCGTCCCGACACCGCGCGGGGCTCCGAAAAACTGACTATGCCCAAAAATTCCGCGCGGCAACGGCTTGTCGGCTCGCAGTCGCCTCGCCGCATTACACACCGCCCCGACATCGTGCCTCCGTGAACCTATCTGTAGGTGCCTCCGTGACCCTCTATGTGTGTGGCTCCGTGGCCCTCTGTGTGTGTGTGCCTCTGTGCCCCTCTCTGTGTGCCCCTCTCTGTCCTGGCGAACTTACCTTAGACTTCGCTCCAAGTTCGCCTCACTTTGCGCCGCGTTGCGCCACTCACCCGACCTCCGCGCGGCCCTCGCTGCCGGTTTGGTCGTGCTTGCCGCATGCAGGCGCATGCTGGTGGGAACGGCCCTGTACAGGGGATCACCCGACCTCCGCGCGGCCCCCGCTTCTAGTTTGATCGCGTTCATCGCATAGAGTTGCATGCTGGTGGGACAGGCCCTTAAGGGTGTCAAAGGTTAGGAAGGGAAGGCAGGAGAATGGGGTTGAGAGGGAAAGACAGACCAGCCATGATTGAATGGCGGAGTAGACTCGATGGGCCGAATGGCTTAATTCTGCTCCTGTGATCTATGAACTTATGAACAAAACTTTCCGACGTGGCTCCTTCGCTTTTCGAGATGGCCAACGAGTGAACTCTAGGGCATTTCTGGTAGTTCCATTGACAGTCTAGAGGGAAAGTCCAGGAGACACAGCTTTAAACTGAGAGAGCCAATGTTTAAAGGAGATGTGCGGGGCAAGTTTTTTACACAGAGGGTGGTGGGTGGCCGGAACATGCTCCCGGAGGTGGTGGTGGAGGCAGATACGATAGTGGCATTTAAGAGGGTTTTAGATAGTCGCATGGATATGCAGGGAATGGAGGGATATGGATCGCATACAGGCAGATGAGATTAGTTTCACTTAGCATCATGTTGGGCACAGACATTGTGGGCCGAAGGGCCTGTTCCTGTGCTGTGTTCTATGTTAGTGTTATCACAATAATGCAGATCCCTTCTTTGCTGCACTGGCTTTCCTAGCTGATGTTTAAAGTGCTGGAGGAACTCAGCGGGTCAGGCAGCAACTCTGGAGAACATGGATAGGTGACGTATCATATTGGAACCCTTTCCAGGTAGGCCCGACCTGAGTTGTCATCTATTCATGTTCTCCAGAGATGCTGTGTTACTGCAGTACTTTGTGTCTTTTTTTTGTAAAGCAGCATCTGCAGTTCCTTCTTTTTACATCTGTGGAGGCAATGGACCGTTGACATTTCGCGTCGGGACCCTTCTTCAGACTGATAGAGATGGGGGGGAGAAAGCTGGGAGAGGTGATTCCGTCTGAAGAAGGGTCTCGACCCTAAACCATCACCTATCCATGTTCACCAAAGATGCTGCCTGAGCAACTGAGTTACTCCAGCACTTTGTGTCTTGTTTTGTAATCCAACAGCTGCAGTTCCTTGTGTCTGCATCTGACGACTTAAGGTTCTTAGTTTCCTTGTTTCATATCGTTGGCTTTATAGTTTAGTTTAGTTGAGGGAGACAGCGCGGAAGCTGGCCCTTCGGTCCGCAAAGCCGGCACTGAACAGCAATCCCTGCTCATTTATGGTAAAGGTAATTAAGGTAATTCATAAGTTCTCCCGAATTTCCCCTGATTCGAACTCGGAGAATTACGGTAATAGCCGCTCGTAGGTACTCGGGGCCCTTATGGACATTTTTCAACATGTTGAAAAATCTTCACAAGCTTACCGCGTTTCCCGATTACCTGCCCAGCGTTACGAGCTCCGACGTCCCGAGCTCCGACGTACCCGCTACGTACATTCTACGTACTTACCACGAGTTTGATTTTTTTTTTAAAACTCGGTAGAGCTCTTGGGTAAACTTGTATAGTGGGAAAGGCCCTTAACACTATCCCAACACACACTAGGGACAATTTACGCATACACCAAGCCAATTAGCCAACAAACCTGTACCTCTTTGGAGTGTGGGCGGAAACCTGAGCACCTGGAGAAAACCCATGTGGTCCCAGGGAGAATGTACAATCTCCGTAGAGACAGCACCTGTAGTCAGGATCGAACCGGGGTCTCTGGCGCTGTAAGGCAGCAACTCTACCGCTGCACCGCTGTGCTGCACCGAGGCGTGGTGATTTAAAACATATTCTTCATGTAGTGGGATAATGGAGTCAATGCTAAGGGCGGTGAGTTGACGGGGCAGGGATGACGTGTTGCTGGGGCAGACACTAACTGTTGGTGGAATGGCTGGGAATGATGATGGGAATGCAGTCACTGTGTTTGGCTACACGCCTGCCCTGTTGCACACCCCCTCATTGGAGCTGTCCTCTGCCTGTCTGTGAAGCAAGGGCAGCAGAGAACATTTATTGTGAGAGATGCATAAAATATTGGGGAGAACTTTCCCAAGACCATAAGGTATAGGAGTAGAATTAGGCCATTCGGCCCATTGAGTCTACTCCACCATTTCAATCGTGGCTGATCTATCCATCCCTCTCAACCCCATTCTCCTGCCATCTCCCCGCAACCTTTGACACCCGTACTAATCAAGTCCCTGTCGATCCCTGCTTTATAAATGCCCATTGGCTTGGCCACCACAGCCGTCTGTGGCAATGAATTCCACAGATTCACCGCCCTCTGGCTAAAGACATTCCTCCTCGTCTCCATTCTAAATGTACATCCTTCTATTTTGAGGCTGTGCCCTCTGGTCCTAGACTCTCCCACGAGTGGAAACGTTCCCTCTGTCCAGGTCTCTCACTAGTCGGTAGGTTCCAATTAGGTCCCCCCCTTGTCTTTCTAAACTCCAGCGAGTACAGGCCTCAACTTGGAACAGGCTTTTGTGGTAAGTGCTATAAAGGTAAATCTCTATTACCATGACTTTTTTTAATAAGAGGTGGTAAAGTTGTTTATACTATTGCTGGGCTAATTTTACAAGGTATACGCTGGGAGTTTGTGGCATGTGGAAAAATAAGCCACCAGTGAGTTGTGTTCAGCAGAGGCTTTGTTTTTTCCATCAGGTGGAGGCCCGCTGTGGTTTCTCCAAGCACCCGCTCCCAATTAGCCTGGTGGAGCCCAGAGCCAGCGTTCAGCCTCGGGTACTCGGGCATTGCATGGTTGGCTACATCCACATCATCAAACACTTTGGCACTTGAGTTTAGTTTAGGGGCATGGCGCGGAAACAGGCCCTTCGGCCCACCGAGTCCACACCGACAGGCGATCACTCCATTTACTAGCACTATCCTACACACTAGGGACAATTTACAATCTTTTTACCAAAGCCAATTAACCTGCAAACCTGCCCGTCCTTGCAGTGTGGGAGGAAACCAGAGCATCCATGGAAAACCCACCTGGTTTACATGGAGATCCTATATAGATATGTTCTGTTCATAAGTCATGAGAGCAGAATTAGGCCATTCGGCCCATCAAGTCTACTCTACCATTCAATAATGGGTGATCTATCTTTCCCTCTTAACCCCATTCTCCTGCCTTCTCCTCATAACCCCTGACACCCTTTCCAATCAAGAATCTGTCAATCTCCACCTTAAAAATACCCAATGACCTGGCCACCGCAGCTGTCCATGGCAATGAATTCCACAGATTCACCACCCTCTGACTGAAGACATTTCTTCTCATCTCTTTCCTGTGGAATTCTCTGCCTCAGAGGGCGGTGGAGGCCGGTTCTCTGGATACTTTCAAGAGAGAGCTCTTAAAGGGCTCTTAAAGATAGCGGAGTCAGGGGATATGGGGAGAAGGCAGGAACGGGGTACTGATTGGGGATGATCAGCCGTGATCACATTGAATGGCGGTGCTGGCTCGAAGGGCCGAATGGCCTACTCCTGTGTCTATTGTCTATTGTCTCCTCCCTTAAAGATCGTCCTTTAATTCTGAGGCTATGACCTGTAGTCCTAGACTCTCCCACCAGTGGAAACATACTCTCTATCCAGGTCTTTCACTATTCAGTAAGTTTCTATGAGGAGCCCTCATCCTTCTCAACTCCAATGAGTACAGGCCCAGAGCTGACAAACGCTCATCCTATGTTAACCCAATCATCCCTGGGATCATTCTCCTAAACCTCCTCCAGACCCTCTCCAATGCCAGCATATCCTCCCTCTGATAAAACTGCTCACAATCTTCCAGATGCAGTCTGGCCAGTGCATTCTAAAGCCACGGCATTTCATGCCCGTTGTTATATTCTAGTCCTCTTGAAATGCAACGTTAACATTGCATTTGCCTTCCTTACTACCGGCGGTGGTAAGATGGTGGAGGACGTTGCACAGCCCACCGAGACTTCTGGGCGGTCTGTAGAAGAGTCCTTGGTTGCCTCGCTGGCTTTATCAGGCAACTAGTAATGCGTAGATTGAATTGAAGCAGACTTCCTCCATCCCAAGGGAGCGCCAAAAGCGAGGAGTTTAAGTAATGCAAGTAACTATTTAGTAACGGCCAGCCGTCTCTACCATGCGACTTTAGAAATACAGTGCAGAAATGGGCCCTTTGGACCACTGTGTCCACACCGACCAGAGGTCATCCCGTACACTAGTTCTACCCTACACAACTTTACAGAAGGCATTTAACCTGCACGTCTTTTTGATGCGGGAGGAAACCAGAGCACCCGGTGAAAACCCACGAGATCACTGGGAGAACGCGCACACTCCATACACACAGACAGCACCTATAGTCAGGACTGAACCCGAGTCTCTGGCGCAGTTCCATCCGCTGCACCACTGTGGCGCCCATCACATGATTGGCATGTGGTCTGTTGATATGACTTAAAATCTCATTGCTTCGCTTACCAGGGCTGACGTTTCTCTTCACAATTATGCCACCTTGTTGAGAATTGCTGTATTCTAATCGAACGACAGGCATCGTCAATGCAGAATATGGACTTCCGTCTGTGGCGGCGGAGAATGTACAAGGGATTGTGGTTGGGAAAAGTGCTATATTTAAGTGGCAGGAGAGTGGGACCAAACGGATTTGATATTGTGGGGAAAATCATTGACGGCATTTTGAAGGGTTAAACGAGGTGATTTTCACCGTAACATTCTCTGGTGTTAAATACACTCCACCTCCACAGAGCGGGATTGGCAAGAGTTCCTGATTTCAAAGGCTGCTGCAGTGTGGAGCTGCGAACACTAGTGAAGTTGCCCTTGCGTTGCAGTAGACACTATGCGTTTGTATCTGTCTGGCTGTGTCCATCCCTGCACTGTTGTTGTTAGCAATGAGCAGAGCTAAGTAGAAATATTGTAACGGTGAAATGTATAAAATATTGGAAGGCACAAGATAAGTATGAAACTTTGCATGGAATAGCTTCACATTCTAATTACCCCTGGCAGTTTAAATTGAATGGAGTAAAATTTGTAGAAATTGAGCAAGTCACGGTGGCGCAGCGGTGGAGTTGCTGCCTTGCAGCGCCAGAGACCCGGGTTCGATCCCGACTACTGGTGCTGTCTGTCACGAGTTTGTACGCTCTCCCCGCGACCTGCGTCGATTATCACCGAAGTCTTCGGTTTTGTCCCACACTCCAAAGACGTGGGATGGATGTGTGAAATTGGCCCCAGTGTGTGCGGGGATCGCTGGTCGGCGCGGACTCGGTGGGACGAAAGGGCCCGTTTCCGCACTGTATCTCCAAACTAAAGAAACCAATTTTGAAGCACTGCATTTATTGCATACAACGCCATTCCTTATTGCAGATTATTCTCCTGGGTGCATTGTACAGAGTGCTGGCAGCTGGACTTTATTTGTATTGGGTTTCACATTGTTACGGGAGAGTGGGTGGGGTACAGCACACCAGGCCTTGTCAATGTGCCATGAATGTACAGCCCTCTGTGGATCAGTGGGCCATTAAACCTGGCGGGTGTAGAGTCGTCCGAGTAGGATGCATCTTCCTGCTCTCGCAAAGGAGCCATTCCCCATGAGAGGGACTATGAGTGTGTGTAAGAAGGGACTGCAGATGCTGGCTTACACCGAAGATAGACACACAACGCTGGGGTAACGCAGCGGGACGGACAGCAGCAGAGAGAAGGAATGGGAAATAAATGTGTGTTACTAGCTTCATTAGTTTAGTTTAGTTTATTGTCGTGTAGTGAGGTACAGTGAAAAGCTTTTGATGCCTGCTATCCAGTCAGCAGAAAGCCAACACATGATTACAGTCGAACCATTTGCATATAGATACATGATAATGTTGCAGTTAGAGATTTAAGGGCCTGTCCCACCAGCATGCAACTCTATGCGATGAACGCGATCAAAACGGCAGCGGAGGCCGCGCGGGGGTCGGGTGATCCCCTGTACAGGGCCATTCCCACCAGCATGCGCCTGCATGCGGCAAGCGCAACTAAACCGGCAGCGAGGGCCGCGCGGAGGTTGGGTGAGTGGCGCAACGCGGCGCAAAGCGAGGCGAACTTGAAGCAAGTCCAAGGTAAGTTCGCCAGGACTTAGAGGGGCACCGAGACACACACACATACAGGGCCACGGAGCCACACACATAGAGGGTCACGGAGGCACTTACAAATAGGTTCACGGAGGCACGATGTCCGGGCGGTGTGTAAATGTCGAGGCGACTGCGAGCCGACAAGCCGTTGCCGCGCGGGATTTTTGGACATAGTCGGTTTTTCGGAGCCCCGCGCGGTGTCGGGACGAACTCGGGACGATCTCCGCACAATTCCGCGTGGCTCCGGCGATCGAAGTGGGACCGGCCCCGCGACGCCGGACGGCTCAAGCGACCACGTTAGGTCGCGCTAATCGCATAGAGTTGCATGCTGGTGGGACAGGCCCTTTAAGAGTTTGGACCAATTGTAAAATGTGATTGTAGATCTTCCTCCGTGGCTAGCGTGCAAATAGTCGTCTGGGCTGGGTGCCATCTTGGATTCCCACCACTACCATTGTTCCGTAGACTTTGCTGCAAGTTTATGGTGCTTGACTGAAACTATACCTTTCACCACAGGGTCACACAGCACAGAAAGAGGCCCTTCGGCCCAACTTGCCCATGCTGACCACGATGCCCCATCTTCACTAGTGCCATCTCCCTGTGTTTGGCCCATTAACTTTATTTTATCCATGTACCTGTCCAAATGTCCTTAAATTGTTGGCAAAAAAGGTAACAGTGTGCAAATCAATTAAAAATCCAGCTACTTTAATCACCAGCCTTTCCCCATCAATGCATTTCTGTTTTTATTTAATGACCAATCACCTTTAGTTTAGTTTAGAGATGCAGCGCGTAAACAGGCCCTTCGGCCCACCGAGTCCGCGCCGACCAGCGATCCCCGCACATTAACACTATCCTACACACAGAAGGGCCAATTTTTTCATTTACCAAGCCAATTAACCCACAAACCTGTACGTCTTTGGAGTGTGGGAGGACACCAAAGTTCTCGGAGAAAACCCACGCAGGTCACGGGGAGAACGTGCAAACTCCGTGCAGACAGCACCCGTAGTCGGGATCGAACCCGGGTCTCCGGCGCTGCATTCGTTGTAAGGCAGCGACTCTACCGCTGCGCCACCGTGACCGCCCTTAATTTCTTCTAATTTAATAAAATGATAACTAGTTGAAGAGCATAAAAATTGAGATTCTAGACATTTTAGAGGTGTTGTTAATATAAATCAAGCCACATTGATCAATATTTGCATTTACCGGCATGCACGGTCACAAAAGAAAAGCACCAGTCTTCAGAATATTGTTGTGCATTAATCCTGTTTTATTGCCGGCAGCAGTAAAATGCCGGTCGGCGGGACGTGATTTTTGTGTTCTCTGTGACTGAGTTGGAAGAAATGTGAGTCGATGGTTCAAAGGGAGATGCACAAGGTTCTTTTTGTGGACGATAGGAAGTGAATGCCATTAGTGTGAGGATGGAGGTGTTTGTTGGAACATGCGTGGGCGCAAAAATGTGAGTTCATGTATAATGATGCCTGTTCAGATAGGCGGGTAGTTCTGCTTCAGTGAAAGGCATCACTGGTACAAAGCCTGGAGGCACTGGAACAGCAGGTAATTCCTGTAACTTTTTGCTCAGTGTTGTTCACCACAAGAAATTGCAGCGAATTGTGGACGCAGCCCAGAACCTCCCCTCCATCCGGCTCCATTTATACCTCGCGCTGCCTCGGCAAGGCCAGCAGCATAATCAAGGACGAGTCGCTCCCTGGCCACTCCCTCTTCCCCCCCACTCCCATCGGGCAAAAGGTGTGAAAACGCACACCTCCAGATTCAGGGACAGTTTCTGCCCAGCTGTTATCAGGGAACTGAAACATCCCACCACAACTAGAGAGCCGGCCTGAACTACTAACTGCAGGGCCTGTCCTACAAGCATGCAACTCTATGCGATGAACGCGATCAAACTAGAAGCGGGGGCCGCGCGGAGGTCGGGTGATCCCTGTACAGGGCCGTTCCCACCAGCATGCGCCTGCATGCGGCAAGCGCGACCAAACCGGCAGCGAGGGCCGCGCGGAGGTCGGGTGAGTGGCGCAACGCGGCGCAGAGTGAGGCGAACTTGGAGTGAAGTCTTAAGGTAAGTTCGCCAGGACAGAGAGGGGCACACAGAGAGGGGCACCGAGGCACACACACACAGAGGGCCACGGAGCCACATACATAGAGGGTCACGGAGGCACCTACAGATAGGTTCACGGAGGCACGATGTCGGGGCGGTGTGTAATGTGTCGAGGCGACTGCGAGCCGACAAGCCGTTGCCGCGCGGAATTTTTGGACATAGTCAGTTTTTCGGAGCCCCGCGCGGTGTCGGGACGAACTCCGCACAATTCCGCACGGCTCCGGTGATCGAAGTGGGATCCGGCCCCGCGACGCCGGACGGCTCAAGCAACCACGTTAGGTCGCGCTAATCGCATGGAGTTGCATGCTGGTGGGACGGGCCCTTACCTCTTTGCTTACCTTCAAACTATTCTTGATCGGACTTTACTGGCTTTACCTTGCACTAAATGTTATTCCCTTATCATGTATGTGTACACTGTAAATGGCTCGATGGTAAGCATGTATTGCCTTTCCGCTGGCTGGTTAGCACACAACAGAAATCTTTTCACTGTACCTTGGTGCGCGTGACAATAAACTAAACTGAACTGAACTAAACTAAACTGAAAGGAGTCACAAAGATCAAATCATAGGAGTGGGACTGAGGAAAACCGTGTCGTCGCCAAAACTCTCCTGAGTAAAACACAAACTATCGGAGGAACTCAACGGGTCAGGCAGCATTTGTGGGTGGAATGGAAAGACTTGGATTGCCATCTCTGGCACACCGGAGGTTGCAGGGAGATCTCATAGAAAGTTATGAGAAGCATGGATAAGCTAGATGATCAAAATCTGTACCCCAGGATGGAAAAATCAAATACTAGACTGTACAGGTTTAAGGTGATAGGGCAAAGTTCAAAGGGGATGTGCAGGGCAAGTTTATTTTACACAGTGGATGGTGCCGACCTGGAATGTGCTGCTGGGGGGCGGTAGTGGAGGCAGATATGATAGTGGTTGTAGATTGGCTATAGCATGCTAGCCAATCACAGTGCTTGTTAGTAGTAGCCCGCCTAGTACGTGCTTTATAATATTAAGAACTCACCTACGTCAGGCAATAGATGTAGCAGCTTGGACATGTAACATACTGCATATCCAATGCTGTCCGTGTTTAATAAAGATATGTTGTATCTTTATACGTGTATGTCCGGAAATTACATGGTGTCAGAAGTGGGATATCAACCCACGCCTCCAGTTGGAGGCGCTTGATTGCAGTGTTCAGATCTCTGGGATTGATGCAGATACGTATATATAGAAGAGATACACATCTGCATGTGGCGCAGTAACGTCTGAAATACGACACGAGTGAATCGCTTGGGCAAGAGTTAGTTCAGTGTTGCGAAGGAGCTCAGCCCTCAGTTTACTATCGATCATGCCCCCCACAAGCTTATCTCTCACAAGTTCATTCGTCAACTCACCAAAGCGACAGCGCGCAGCCATGTGTTTTAAATCGCTGATGAATCGTTCAACAGGCTCGTCGACCTGCTGTAAATGGGCATAGAACTTTGTCCTTTCGATAATGCGGTTTGATGGCAAGTCACATAGTGGTGTTTAAAAGACTTTTCGATAGGCACATGGATGTGCAGGGAATGGAGGGATATGGCTCACGTGCAGGCAGATTAATGATGGTCTTGGCATCATGTTCAGCACGGACATTATGGGCTGAAGGGCCTGTTCTTGTTCAGTATTGTTCTATATTCTCTGTTCTATGGGTCCGGACCCTACTCGGTCAGTCTAAAGAAAGGTCCCAACCTGAAACATCGCCTGTCCATTCCCTCTGCAGATGCTGCCTGACCCGCTGAGTTCCTCCAGCACTTCTGTGTTTCTCCCATGATTCCAGCACCTGCAGTTCCTGGTGTCTCCAACAAAGGACGTATTTTTTGGTACATTAGGTTTCACAGTTGTTGCTCTCTAGTAGCCTTTAGTTTAGTTTAGAGATATGGCGCAGAAACAGGCCCACTGGATCCGCGCCGACCAGCGATCCCCACCCACTAAAACTATCTTACACACACTAGGGACAATTTTACTGAAGCCAAGTAACCTGCAAACCTGTACGTCTTTGGAGTGTGGGAGGAAACTGAAACACCTGGGGAAAACCCACGCAGGTCACAGGGAGAACGTACAAACTCCACCCAGACAGCAGCCCTAGTCAGGGTTGCACCCGGGGCTCTGGCGCTGTAAGGCAGCAACTTTACCGTTGAACCACTGCGCCGCCCGGCGTTGTGGAGTTCCATCGAGCCTGCAGATGCTGGTTTACACAGAGGATAGATACAAAATGCTGGAGTAACTCAGCGGGACAGGCAGCATCTCTGGAGAGAAGGAGTGGGTGACGTTTCGGGTCGAGACAGTCTGAAGAATGGGGTCTCGACCCGAAACATCACCCATTTCTTCTAAGCGGGTTACTCCGGCAATTTGTGTCGAGCGACTACACATCTGCTGTGTGGTGTTGAATCCAGATGTGTAGTCGTTCAGAACAAACATCTGCAAAACCCATTGATGATGTGTCATCCAACTATTTGATGACTCTTATTGTGGTTCCACAACGTTTCTGGGCAGTTGGAGGGGAGTCTTTAAATAACTCCTAATGGTGCCTGTCATTTTCGCCTTTTGATGGGGTTCTTTTGCTAACTTTTTCCTCTCCCTTTTTAGTCATTTGGGAGAGTGTTTGTGTGGTTGATCTGAATAGAGTTTGTTGTTTCTTTCTACAACGTTTAATTATCGTTATGTGGACTGTAATTTACATTGACTTTCATGTGTTGCGTATTGTAAATACTTAATCTTTGATGTGTGCATCTAGACCTGAGTTTGTCCATTCGTTCACGTTAACCGTTCCAAGGCTAGAATACTTGTTCTGCACTAATCCAAAGGGCTTTACTTTCATGCCATTGCATGAGACCAGTCAATGTGTGCAGAAGAGAGGCACAAAGTGCTGGAGTAACCCAGCATCTCTGCGTCATGTTTCGGGTCGGGGCGCTTCATCGGATTTCAGACCCCTCCCGACCCCGCAACATCACCCATCGTTTTTCTCCAGAGATGCTGCCTGACCCGTTGAGTTACTCCAGCACTTTGTGCCTTCTGCACAGGCAATTATGAGACTATTGAGACCCAAGGACCGAGAGATGCTGGAATCATGGGTTTGTTAATGGGTTTCATTGCGTACAGTTCTGGTCTCCAAATCTGAGGAAGGGCATTATTGCCATAGAGGGAGTGCAGAGAAGGTTCACCAGGCTGATTCCTGGGATGTCAGGACTGTCTTATGAACAAAGACTGCATCAACTTGGTTTATAGTCTCTAGAATTTAGGAGATTGAGAGGCGATCTTATAGACACTTACAAAATTCTTAAGGGGTTGGACAGGCTAGATGCAGGAAGATTGTTCCCGATGTTGGGGAGGTCCAGGGCAAGGGGTCACAGCTTAAGGATAAGGGGGAAATCCTTTAGGACCGAGATGAGAAGGACTTTTTTCACACAGAGAGTGGTGGGTCTCTGGAACTCTCTGCCACAGAGGGTAGTTGAGGCCAGTTCATTGGCTATATTTAAGAGGGAGTTAGATGTGGCCCTTGTGGCTAAGGGGATCAGAGGGTATGGAGAGAAGGCAGGTACGGGATACTGAGTTGGATGATCAGCCATGATCATATTGAATGGCGGTGCAGGCTCGAAGGGCCGAATGGCCTACTCCTGCACCTAATTTCTATGTTTCTATGTTTAATGGGTGCAGAGAACCGGTAACTGAAACGTGCAGATGAACTGGATGCCATTTCATTGTCCTATCTGGGACACATGACACTAAACTATCTTGAATGTGTGAGTGCCTATTTTTTAATTTGTCACTTACTCCATTTACACTTTGTGCTTTGCTCAAGACTCCAGTGTCTGCAGTTCTTTGCATCTCCAAAATCACGCCTGTGAGGCATAGAAATCGATGGGAGATGAATCTTGCTAGCCCTGCACATGGAACTGGCAGCATTAAGTTGTCAAAGTGTAAGTGAATCTTGGGGCCTCCATGTTGGGCTGCATATGCACCCAGGTTCCAGAGCTGGTGAGATGCCGATGGTATTGTATCCGCCATTTCCAACTATTATTGGTTCCACACAAAGTCTCGCACCCGGCCTCGTCTTGGATTGGCCACCATTTTAGAGTGGCGCAGCGATGGAGCTGCGGCCTCAACAGTGACAGAGACCCGGGTTCGATCCTGACCACGGGTGCTCTGAGTACGGAGTTCGTACATTCCTCCTTTGACTGTGTGGGTGTCCTCTGGGTGCCCCGGTTTCCTCCCACATCCCAAAGACGTGCGGGTTTGTAGGTTAATTGGCTTCTGTGCTGTCAGATGGAACTAGGTTAACGAGGTTAAAATTAACTATGTTAATTGGCTTTAGTAAAAATTGTAAATTGTCCCTCATGTGTAGGATAGTGCTAGTATACGGGCTCGGACTCAGTGGGCCGAAGAGCCTGTTTTTTACTATGCTGTATCTCTGAAGTCTAAAGGTACGCTGAAGACTTTGATGCAAGTTGTGGGATCTGCAATTATGAAGCGCAAGGGAGATATACATGTTTAAACATAGTGTATATTTTTTGATGCACTTTCTAAGCCTTCTTATCCTGTTGCCTTTTGTCCTTGTGCCCTTCTCTGGAAAGCGAACCAAGATGTCACACACGTGACCAGGTGTCATCATAGAACGTAATACATTAAAACATCATTGCAAGAGATTGATCTCACTCATTGCTACTTTCCTACCTACAGAACTGGAATGCATGTCTGCTAACGATATGAACATCCTGGCTTTTTAAAATTCACAAGAGTTTGCAAGATAAAACTGAGTTATGGAAAAAAAAATGCTTCAGTGTGAGATCTCACACGCGCACACGCACACACCAGTCGTATTTCACCTCTGACCCTAAACAAACGTAGTCAGCATAACATAAATATTTCACTTGATAAACCTCGAATAAAATATGAATCCTACATGCAGTACTATATGCCTGTGATGCTTTCAGAATGAGAAGAGATCTATTCCACAATTGTCCATATTTTTGGTCATACACGAGAGATGGGCCTTTTACATTATTGTCTATTGAATCATTTCCTGCAGTTTTTATAGTTTCTACATGTGCCCGAATGTTATGTTGAAATCCATTATGAGTTTGAAAAGCGACAAATGCTCCAAAAATGTTGCTGCATTTGCATTGAAATTGAGTCCTAGAGTCACAGGGCCACACAGCCTGGAAACAGGCCCTTCAGCCCAACTTGCCCAGGCCAACCAAGATGCCCCATCTACACTAATCCCACCTGCCTGTGTTTGGTCCATATCCCTCTAAACCTATCCTATCCTATCCTGTGCCTGTCCAAATGTCTTTTAAATGCGGTGATAGAACCTGCCTCAACTACCTCCTCCAGCAGCTCGTTCCATACACCCACCGACTCATTGAGTGAAAAAGTTGCCTCTCAGGTTCCTATTAAATCTCATCTCAGACCTATGTTCTCTGGTTCTCGATTCCTCTACCCTGGGTGAAAGGCTCTGTGTGTTCACCCTGTCTATTCCCCTCATGATCTTATACACCTCTTTAAGATCAACCCTCAGCCTCCTGCACTCCAAGGACTAAAGTCCCAGCCTGCCCAACCTCTCCCTGTAGCTCAGGCCCCCCGAGTCTCGTAAATCTTGTCGCCGGTTTACAAGGTGCACCACAGGAGAGCTCGAGCACTTGGCGATCAGAGTCAAGGAATTTCAGGGAAGGAAGTATGTCTTCTGTTAAACCTTTCCGAGCTAGTGGGACTAGTGTTGATGGGGCATCATGGTCAGCATGGGCAAGTGGGCCGAAGGGCCCAAGTTCACTGTACCTCAGTGCACGGGACAATAATAAACTAAACTAAACCAAACTGAGGATCTATTTCATTTCTTCTCCGTCACGACTACAGTTTATGCCACAGACAGCTGTGGAGGCCAAGTCATTGGGTACATTTACGGCGGAGATTGTCAGGTTCTTGATTAGTAAGAGTTTATGGGGTGAAGGCAGGAGAATGGGGTTGAGAGGGAAAGATTATTTATTTATTATTATTAATGTTTAGTGTTTTCGGAGTCATTGGTAACTGGCGCTGTATGTCATGTTGTTACTTGTGGGCGGAGCACCAAGGCAAATTCCTTGTATGTGAATACTTGGCCAATAAACTTACTTAGATCAGCTATGATTTGAATGGCGGTATAGATGGGCCGAATGGCCTATTTCTGCTCCTACGACTCATGAACGTGTGATTCCATGACACAGCGACTCATAGAAACATAGAAACATAGAAATTAGGTGCAGGAGTAGGCCATTCGGCCCTTCGAGCCTGCACCGCCATTCAATATGATCATGGCTGATCATCAAACTCAGTATCCCGTACCTGCCTTCACTCCATACCCTCTGATCCCCTTAGCCACAAGGGCCACATCTAACTCCCTCTTAAATATAGCCAATGAACTGGCCTCAACTACCCTCTGTGGCAGAGAGTTCCAGAGACCCACCACTCTCTGTGTGAAAAAAGTCCTTCTCATCTCGGTCCTAAAGGATTTCCCCCTTATCCTTAAGCTGTGACCCCTTGTCCTGGACCTCCCCAACATCGGGAACAATCTTCCTGCATCTAGCCTGTCCAACCCCTTAAGAATTTTGTAAGTTTCTATAAGATCCCCTCTCAATCTCCTAAATTCTAGAGAGTATAAACCGAGTCTATGCAGTCTTTGTTCATAAGACAGTCCTGACATCCCAGGAATCAGTCTGGTGAACCTTCTCTGCACTCCCTCTATGACAATAATGTCCTTCCTCAGATTTGGAGACCAGAACTGTACGCAATACTCCAGTTGTGGCCTCACCAAGCCCCAAGACTCATAGAGCTGTACAGCGCAGAAACAATCCCTTCGGCCCATCTTGACCATGCCGACCAAGTTGGCACATTGGGGTTGTCCCACGTGGCCCATAGAACCATCCGCATATCTCTCCAAATGTCTTTTGAAGTGTTTCAGATTCTTTAGGCTTGCAAACGGCTTGCTCTAGTGTAGAAATGTGTTCACAATGCTGAGCCAGCAATCCCTTTCAGCACTTGTAGGTGAGAACTAACTGTTCAGTCTAGTTCTTACTGTTGCCGCCTATCTCCACGCCACACACTTGTGAAAGACCGTTGGATAGGTTTCAACCGTTGCTTATTTGCATAACCCATTCAGTTGTAAACTCTCGAAATCCTTCTCTATTTCTGACCCAAATACCAATTAACCGGTATCGACAAGGCGTCAGCATGTAGCAGCACTGCAAAGGGTTAAATAAGTTGCTTTGTCAAACTTTTATATTCCAGTTAATAAAGCAATAGGATGATGACCGTGTTCTTCCCCCATTTGGGGATTTCCAACGTGTGCTAAAATAGTTGTGGAGAGAAGTGAAAACTGCCTGGTGCAGTGATGGGGCATTGCGACACTTTGTGGCATTAGCCTCGTTTAGCTTAGCCTAGAAGCAGGCCCCTCGGCCCACCAGCAATCCCCGCTTATTAGCACTATCCTACTCGCATTGGGGACATTTTTTCACATTTACCAAGCCAACTTACCTGCATACCAGTACGTCTTTGGAGTGTGTGAATTTGTGCCCCTGAACTTTAACCCTTCCAGTTTTCTACATTCCATACTGTGGCATGGAAACCAAGATGAGATCTTGGAGCCACTCGGAACTGCAGATGCTGGAATATTGAGCAAAAACACAAAGTGCTGGAGGAACTCTGACCTTGGTGCAGCGGTAGAGTTACTGCCCCACAGGGCCAGAGACCTGGGTTTAATCCTGACTACGGGTGCTGTCTGTACGGAGTTTGTACGCTCTCCCCGTGACCTGCGTGGGTTTTCGCCCTGATATTCGGTTTCCTCCCACGCTCCAAAGACGTACAGGTTGGTGGCTTGGTATCAATGTGAAATTGTCCCTAGTGTGTGTGTAGGGTAGTATTAATGTGCGGGGATCGTTGGTCAGTGTGGACTCGGTGGGCCGAAGGGCCTGTTTCCACGCTGTATCTCTAAACCAAACTCAGCGGCAGCATCTGTGGCGGGAACGAGTATTCTGAATAATGCAAACTGCAGATAGTGTGCAGGGAATCAATATTTGTCAAAGTGTTGTGTTCATCGTGTCGTACAGCATGGAAACAGGCCCTTCCGCACAACTCGTCCATGCGAACCAAGATGCCCCATCTAAATTAGTCCCATTTCCCCGATTTGGCGCATGTACCTCAAAACATTTCCTATCCATGTAGCAGTCCAAATGTATTTTAAATGTTGTTATTGTACCTGCCTCAACTACCTCCTCTGGCAGCTCGTTCCATACACCCACTGTGTGAAAAAGTTGCCCCTTGGGTTCCATTTAAAACTTTCCCCTCTCGCCTCAGACCTATGTCCTCTGGTTCTTGATTCCCCTGCCCTGGATAAAAGACTGTGCATTCACCCTATCTATTCCCCTCATGATTTTATACCCCTCTGTAAGATCACCCCTCAGCCTCCACAGTGTGTGTGTGTGTGTGTAGGGTAGTGTTAATAACCATATAACCATATAACAATTACAGCACGAAAACAGGCCATCTCGGCCCTACAAGTCCGTGCCGAACAACTTTTTTCCCTTAGAGTCCCACTTGCCTGCACTCAAACCATAACCCTCTGTGCGGGGATCGCTGGTCAATGCGGACTCGGTGGGCCGAATCTCCAAACTAAACTAGAACCAAGCTAGTGTAGGGGGTGATTGCTGGTTGACGTGGACTCGGTGGGCTGCAGGTCCCGTTTCCATGCTGTGTCTCTGAATCTAAAGTTAAGTTAGGTTGGTTGCCGATGTTCTTTCTGATGTCACACTATTTGAGTGTTACTGGACATGTGCTCTGCCAGGGATATGGAGAATATGCCCTTAAACCCCAGACATTCCTGAGTGGCGACGATTTGGGGAGTCATTCACCACAGCATTCCCCTCTCCAACTTTCCTTTGTAGCCACAGCATTTATGTGGCATTGCAACCACAACTGGCTTCCAAAAATACCCAATGCTTGGGACTTTGAACAAAGCTCTGAGATATAATAAGTATGTTTTGTCGTGCGAGTTTGTTAATTATTCAAAGTCTGGGAGAACTGTAAGGATGAAGTTTTGAAATAGCGATATCATTGCCTAAATAAGATTTAATGCATTCAGCTTGTTATCCTTTCAGGTTGACGATGAAAATACTTCGACCTGAAACGTTAGCCCTTTTCTTGCAGGGTATCCATTTGTGCTACTTTATATCGGGCTTTGAAATCCTCAGTATTATTTCTGAAATATGACAGTGGTTGTCCAATGGTAGACTTTTCTTAAGTTGTCCTTAATAAATATGAGAATTGATGTCAAGAAGTATGTGTTCTGAGCAGCCGTAATAACATTTATTAAATTTAATTCAATACGGTGCGTCCACTAGAACTTTTTTGTACAAGACGTTGATGAGGCCACAGTTGGAATATTGTGTTGTGTTGTGTCAGTTTTGTTGTAAGATAGACACAAAATGCTGGAGTAACTCATCTGGGGAGAAGGAATGGGTGACGTTTCGGGTCGAGACCCTTCCTCAGGCATGGTCACCCCGCTATAGGAAGAATGTTGTCAAGCTGGGAAAAGCGCAGATAAGATTTACGGGGACTCGAGGTGCCCGAGCTACAGGGAGAGGTTGAGCAGGCTAGGACTTTATTCCTTGGAGCGCCGGAGGATGAGGGGGGGGATCTTACAGAGGTGTACAAAATCACCAGGGGAATAGATGGGGTGAATGCACATTTACCCAGGATAGGCGTCTTTTACCCAGGATAGGAGAATTAAGAACCAGAGAATATAGGTTTAAGATGAGAAGGGAAAGATTTAATAGGAATCTGAGGAGTAACATTTTTTACACAAAGGATGGTGGGTATATGGAACGACGTCCAGGGAGGTACAGTAGTTGAGGCTGTTAAAACAGCATTTTTAAAATATTTGCGCAGGTATATGGATAGGACGGATTCAGTGGGATATGCGGGCAGGTGGGACTAGTGTAGATGGGGCATCTTGGCCTCTGAGGGCCTGTTCCTGTGCTGTATGACTCTATATTGGACTCAGCTGGTTGTAATCTCAGGTGCGAAAATGTCAACACCATCTCTCTGTCCACAGACAGCGCCGGACTTTTTCTGATTTTATTTCAGATGTCAGCGCAATATTTTTCCAAAGAGCTGAAATGTGACAACTACATGGATAGGAAAGGTTTAGAGGGATCTGGGGGCAGGCTCCAGGGACTTTCAACAAACTATAGACACACTTGGGCCCTCTGTGTCTCGTTGCAGTGGAGTGAAAAAACACAACAAGCCCATGTACCGTTGCAAAGTTTAAAGGAGATGTGCGGGGCAGTGGTTTTATTTACACAGAGGGTGGTGGGTGTTTGCAACGCGGGTGGATGTGGAGGCAGATACAATGGTGGTGTTTAAGAGGATTTTAGACCCATGGATATGCAGGGAATGAATCTCAGGCAGACAGAAGAGATTAGTTGAACTTGGTATGATGTTTGCACAGATATTGTGGGTTCCTGTACCGCACTCTGTATCTTCCCCTTTGCTCCACCTGAGTTTGACAATTGTATTTACGTTGGTATTATCTGATCTAATTGGATAGCGTGCAAAACAAAGGTCTTCACTGAACCTCGGGACACGTGACATTAATAGGCCTATGTTGTAACGTAGTTAAAAGAAGCACAAAAATGTGCAAATCCTTGTATCGTTCCCAAATCAAACGTCTCCTTGTGTTTTCCCTGCCCATGCTGTAAGCGGCCAGTTCTTCTTGGTGGAGTGCCTCTGCCAAATAGTACAGCGTGTACCAAACTGCATTCAGCTTCAAGTTGGTCATCGTCTCTTGGCAGCGTGGAAGTATTCTGTCACTTCTGCACAACCTGCCATCTGCACCAATGCTCAATCCACGCAGTGTTCTCAACTGAAGTCCACTTCTTACCGGTTTGGGGTTTGTTTTGACTGCTGTGCCAGGGGATCAGATGTGCAGAGTGCTGGAGTAACTCAGCGGGTCAGGCAGCACGTGTGGAGAACTTGGTTAGGGTCAATAACCTCCTTCAGACTGATTATGGAGGGGAGCAAAGAAAGGTGGGAGAGAGGAGGGGCAGGACAGATATATCAGACATATCAAACTCCAGGACAATAGGTAGAGCAAAGGGGAAGAAACAGAGTGCAGATTATAGATCTCAGCATTGTAGCACACCAGTTCTAAATCAGACCTTCACGGACCACACTACACAGGCCTATCATCATGATCCTGCCATGGGATGCCTGAAGCCACAACAACCTGATGTGAGGCAACAAGCTGGACTACACTCTGTGTGGCACAGCGGGGAGAGCCACTGCATCGTGACCTGGGATGCTGCCTGTGTGGAGTTTGCACGTTGTCCCCGTGACCGCGTGGGTTTCCTCCGGGTGCTCCAGTTTCCTGACCCACATCCCAAAGACGTGCGGGCTTGTAGGTTAATTGGCCCTCTGCAAAGCTGCCCCTTGTGCACAGGGAATGGATGAGAAAGTGGGATAGCACAGAACTAGTGCGAATGGGGGATCGATGGGCTGAAGGGCCTGTTTCTATGCTGCACTCCATGGGCTGCACTACGTTGGGACGAGTGACGCTACGATCCGACAGTCCCCTCGACCCGAGCAGTAGCAGTTAAATGCGGGACAAGGGCGGTCCCGTATGGGACAAACCAATTTAGCCCAATATACGGGATGTCCCAGCTAATACGGGACAGTTGGCAACCCTATTTCCAACAGGACCCAGCCTGTACACTGTCCCAACTGTACTAGACAGAGACCCAGCCTGCCTGCCTGCCATAGAAGGATGAGGGGGAACCTCATTGAAACTCACCGAATAGTGAAAAGTCTGGGTAGAGTGGATGTGGAGAGGATGTTTCCACTGGTGGGAGAGTCTAGGACCAGAGGGCACAGCCTCAGAATTAAAGGATGTACCTTTAGAAAGGAGATGAGGAGGAATATCGTTAGTCAGAGGGTGGTGAATCTATGGGATTAATTGCCACACAAGGCTGTGGAGGACGTCAATGGCTACTTTTAAGGGGCAGATTGACAGATTCTTGATTAGTGTGGGAGAAGGCGGGAGAATGGAGTTGTGAGGGAACGATAGATGAGCCATGATTAAATGGCGGAGTAGACGATGGGTTGGATGGCCTAATGTGCTCTGGAACTTATGAACATGCGTTTTACCATGCAGCTGGGAGATGTTTGATCAATGTCCTAACTACTCTCCCTGCGAGTGATTCACTTTGACAGTCAGACTGCTGCCAGTGTGGCACTGTTCCCTTTCCAAGCTCAATAACGGGTACCACAAAATGCTGGAGTAACTCAGTGGGTCAGGCAGCATCTGTGGAGAACATGGATAGGTGACGTTTCACAGAGTGCTGGAATAACTCAGTGGGTCAGGCAGCATCTCTGGAGAACATGGATAGGTGACGTTTCACAGAGTGCTGGAGTAACTCAGTGGGTCAGGCAGCATCTGTGGAGAACATGGATAGGTGACGTTTTACAGAGTGCTGGAATAACTCAGTGGGTCAGGCAGCATCTGTGGAAAACATAGATAGGTGACGTTTCACAGAGTGCTGGAGTAACTCAGTGGGTCAGGCAGCATCTCTGGAGAACATGGATAGGTGACGTTTCACAGAGTGCTGGAGTAACTCAGCGGGTCAGGCAGCATCCCTGGAGAACATGGATAGGTGACGTTTCACAGAGTGCTGGAGTAACTCAGCGGGTCAGGCAGCATCTGTGGAGAACATGGATAGGCGACGTTTCACACAGTGCTGGAGTAACTCAGCGGGTCAGGCAGCATCTCTGGAGAACATGGATAGGCGACGTTTCAGGACAGGAGCCTTTTCTAAGCAGTCTGAAGATGGAGACGGGCCCAGACCTGAAATATCACCTATCCATGTTCTCCAGCGATGCTGCCTGACGCGCACTGAGTTACCCCAGCACTCTGTGTCTTTCCTTGCTAAACCTGCATCTGCAGTTCCTTGTTTGTACATAAAGAGCAGGTAGTACAGGTTAATTATGCAATGAACTGAATTCATACCTAAAATACAACGCCTCCCTCCTGCAACACGGCACCAACTCTTAGCGGGCTCAACTCTTGGTGCCTACTCATGGGCATAAAGGATTTGTTGCTGGTGCAACCCAAGGGGTCAGGCAGCATCTATGGAGGACGTGGATCGGTGGAGTCTTGGGTCAGGACCCTTCTTCAGGCTGATTGTGGTGGCCAGCTTTATTCCCCTCCCCCCCCCCAACCCAACAATTTTAGGTGATTAATCCACAACCCCCCCCCCCCCCCCCCCCCGTGCCTCACCTGGCCTCGCACACATTTCTTACCTCCTCCTCCTCCCCTTCCACCTCCATTCCTCCCTCCAGCTTCACAATTCGCAACTCCTCAATCCTTTTGTCTCACATCTTCCGACTTTTCATTTCTGGCCTTTGTCCAGCCATCTGCCCATCAACCTCCCCCCTCCCCACCTGTATCCACCTATCACTTGCCAGGTTTTACCTCACCCCACCTCCCTTTTCCAGCTGTCTCCCCCCACTCCATTAGCCACAGGAAGGGTCCAATCCAAAACGTCCCCTATCCATGTTTTCCATAGATGCTGCCTGACCTCCCGAGTTACTCCAGCACTCTGTGTCTTTATTTCAGTAAGTTTTTGTGTTTTGGATGCATGGCGATGGAGGAGACTCTGTGCTTTGTCACAGTTATTGAGATGTCCAATCTAACGGATGTAGGACAGGACTACTATTTTGTACTAAAACACAAAGTGCTGGAGGAACACAGCGCAGCATCTGTGGAAGGTCAGCCATGATCACATTGAATGGCGATGCTGGCTCGAGGGGCCGAATGGCCTACTCCTGCACCTATTGTCTATTGTCTATTGTACGGACAGGCGACGTTTTGGGTCGGGACCCTTCAACAGCGTTCAATGCTGTATGTTTGCACTAAAGGTCTGTACCTTTTATCCTTTATCTGTGCACTGTGAATGGCTACATTGTACAAGCGAGTTCGGTATTCCGACTGCCCATGCCCAGGTCATAGGTCATGCGGCACCATTCCCGGCAGCTGTGGGTGCTGCGTGGTGTCCATGGCCGTGGTCGTGGTCGTGGTTGGGCTGCGGGTGCCGTTGAGTTGCTGCTGGGCCGTTCCCCATCCCCTCCGGGGTGTCCCGTCCCTGTCCGGGGTGGCCCTGGGCTGGCGGGGCGCTGGCTCCAGGGACGGGCCAGAGGCGGTTCGGCAGTGCTTGCGGCGCCGGAGACACGGGTTCGATCCCGGCGGCGGATGAGGCGTGGGTCTGTGTGCGTGCAGCTGCCTAGAATGTCTCTTCGCTCTCCAGTCTCTTCCACCGCCCCCCCCCCCCACCCGTCTCCCACTCGCATCTGCCCTGTAAAAAAATATTTGATTGGATAGCATACAACAAAAAGCTTTTCGCTGGCCAGACTGTTGTATAATGCTAGTACCTTTAGGAATGTAAAACACTTTGGTCAACGAGAGTTGTCTCCAAGTTCCAAAGTGGCCACGACACCAGGTCTGCAAATATAGCACTTGGGGGTCAGGGGATATTGCAGTCACAAGGAACTGCAGATGCTGGTTTACTAAAATAGACACACACTGTTGGTGTAACTCAGCAGGTCAGGCAGCATCCGTAGTAAACTGGTGCAGAACAGGATACCAAGTTAAACTAATCTCCTCTGCCTGCATGCGATCCATAGCCCTCCATCACCCAGAGGGTTGTGAATCTGTGGAAGCCGCTGCCTCAGAAGGCGGTGGAGGCCAATTCTCTGGATGCTTTCAAGAGAGAGTTAGATAGGGCTCTCAAAGATAGCGGAGTCAGGGGATATGGTGAGAAGGCAGGAACGGGGTACTGAATGTGGATGATCACAGTGAATGGCGGTGCTGGCTCGAAGGGCTGAATGGCCTACTCCTCCACCTATTGTCTATTGTCTATTCCCTGCATGTGTCTATCCAAATGTCTGTTAAACATCACTATTGCATCCAATATTTGATTGGATAGCATGCAACAAAAAGCTTTTCGCTGGCCACACTGCTGTATAATGCTAGTACCTCCACCAATGTAAAGCACTTTGGGCAACGAGAGTTGTGTTTTAAATGTGCTATAGAAATAAAAGTGACCTGACCTGACTTGGTACACGTGACAATAGCTCACTAAACTAAACTATATTTCAGAGATAGCAGACTTGCATTTTCTTTGCAAGAAATGCTTGTACAGTTTATCTTCCCTTCGTGATCAAGTCTGAACGTCAGAAGTGCGTTTAGACATAATCTTCTCAGACGCCTTGCAGAGGCAGGCTGTGGACATCCTTTGTTGCTGCAGAAGGGTGTGGTTCTTCACCAGTCCAGTCTCGACCACGTCACTGTACTTGCAATCATTGTGGTCTGAACCTCAGGCAGAGGACACAGCCGGGTACCGAGACTAATGCATGCACAGAGAATCTGGAGCAGTGCACCACAGCACCAGGCCCTTTCGCCCACAATGAATCGTTTAGTACAAGTACCTTGGAGTGTACCTGGACAGTAAACTGGACTGGTCCAGGAACGCTGAGGCCCTGTACAAGAAGGGACAGAGCCAGCTGTATTTTTTCCGAAGGCTCCGCTCCTTCAATGTCAAAGTTTTTAAATGCTGCAGATCTTGCACCAATCGGTGGTGGCCAGTGCCATCATGTGCTGGGGCAGCAGCGGTGAAGGCCGCGGATGCCAGCAGGATCAACAAGCTGATCAGGAAGGCTGGCTCCTCATCAGGGACGACATGAGCTGGCTTACAGGGAGGAGGTGTAACAACTGGTGGACTGGTGCAATACGAACAACCTGACCCTGAATGTCGAAAAAACAAAGGAGGTCATCGTCGACTTCGGGAAAAACCGGCACAGTCCCATACCACTTCACATCAATGACAGCGATGTGGAGGTGGTCAGTAGCACTAAGCTCCTGGGGGTGCAGATCACTAACAGTCTGACCTGGTCAAATAACATCTCATCAACAGTTAAGAGAGCGCAGCAGCGGTTGCACTTTCTGCGCCAGATGAGAAGAGCTCACCTCCCCTATCCCGTCCTCACCACTTTCTACAGGGGCACCATAGAGAGTATTTGGACCAGCTGTATCTCTGTCTGGTTTGGGGACTGTAAAGCCTCTGACTGGAAGTCCGTGCAGAGAGTGGTGAGGACAGCGGAAAAAATCATCGGGACCTCTCTCCCCTCAATCGGGGATATTGCGACCAAACATTGCTTGTCTAAGGCCAGCAGTATTATAAAAGACCCCACACATCTCCATCACGGACTGTTCACTCTGCTGCCCTCGGGCAAAAGATATCGCAGCATAAGGAGCAGAACATCAAGGTTCTGCAACAGCTTCTTCCCACGAGCCATCAGACTCCTGAATGCCATGTAATGGGCTGCCACCGTTGTCTATTTATCCTTTTATCCATGTTTATCCTTCTGTTAATTATCGTGTTGCACAGGGAGCCAAATGCAACGGAATTTCGTTTGGAACTGCATATATCGATGTATTTCTCAATGACAATAAAGTTTGTTTGACTTTGACTTTTGACTTTTCCGTCCTGGGGGCGGGGTTGGAGTTGGACTCATGGGAGGTGGTCTTGGAGGGGAGGATGCTCCTCAAACTGCGGAGCATCCTGGACAATACAGCTCACCCCCTCCATGACACACTGGTCAACCTGAGGGGCACCTTCAGCAACAGACTGGTTCCACCAAGATGCAGCACAGAACGCCACAGGAGATCCTTCTTCCCTGTGGCTATCAAACTGTACAACTCCCCCCCCTTCTGTCATGGGGTAGACTGAGACTGACTTCCCTCCACCCTCCCTCCCCAATCTTTGCACATCCCCCAATCCTTTCCGCTTGTCACCTTAATTTCATGTATTTTGTGTTTTTTATGACAGTTGGCAGATCAATTTCCCTCCTGGGATAAATAAAGTTCTAGCGTATCCTATCATAATCAGCTGCAAACCTCATTCACATTATCACAAAATATAATCTCTTTCACGTTTGTACCTCTCCAAGTTTCAAAGTGGCCACGATACCAGGTCTACAAATATAGCACTTGGGGGTCAGGGGATATAGCAGTCACAAGGAACTGCAGATGCTGGTTTACTAAAATAGACACACACTGTTGGTGTAACTCAGCAGGTCAGGCAGCATCCGTAGCAAACTGGTGCGGAACAGGATACCAAGTTTAACTAATCTCCTCTGCCTGCATAGCCCTCCATCACCCAGAGGGTTGTGGATCTGTGGAGGCCAATTCTCTGGATGCTTTCAACAGAGTTAGATAGAGCTCTTAAAGATAGCGGGGTCAGGGAATATGGTGAGAAGGCAGGAACGGGGTACTGAATGTGGATGATCACAGTGAATGGCGGTGCTGGCTCGAAGGGCTGAATGGCCTACTCCTCCACCTATTGTCAATTGTCTATTCCCTGCATGTGTCTATCCAAATGTCTGTTAAACATCACTATTGCATCTGTCTCCGCCACCTCTGGCAGCATGTCGCAGGCACCCATCGCCCATCTGTTAAAAGGCTTGCCCCTTTCATCTTAAAGCTGTGCCCACTGGCCTTTGACATTTCTACCCTGGGTAAAAGGTTCTGACTGTCTACCCTATCTATGCCTCTCATCATTTTACATACTTCGATTGGGTCTCCCCTCAACCTGCAGTTCTAGAATACTACACAACACCAAGCTCAGCCATGATCTCCTATGGACTGTGTCATTTGGTTGCACTATGGACTCTGAAACATAATAAGCATAATGAGGTGCGATTCGGTTATTAAAGTTTCTGTTCAGAATATGCCATACAAAACAACATATATGTGAATGATATTTAGCACGGATGATATTCCTTTGTCTCAAAGTGCGGGAATAACTCAGTGGGTCGGGCAGCATCCCTGGAGAACATGGATAGGTGACATTTCACACAGTGCTGGAGTAACTCAGCGGGTCAGGCAGCATCTGTGGAGAACATGGATAGGTGACGTTTCATACAGTGCTGGAGTTACTCAGTGGGTCAGGCAGCATCTGTGGAGAACACGGATAGGTGACGTTTCACACAGTGCTGGAGTAACTCAGCGGGTCAGGCAGCATCTGTGGAGAACATGGATAGATGGTGTTTCACAGAGTGCTGGAGTAACTCAGCGGGTCAGGCAGCATCTGTGGAGAACATGGATAGATGGTGTTTCACAGAGTGCTGGAGTAACTCAGCGGGTCAGGCAGCATCTGTGGAGAACATGGATAGGTGACGTTTCACACAGTGCTGGAGTTACTCAGTGGGTCAGGCAGCATCTGTGGAGAACATGGATAGGTGACGTTTCACACAGTGCTGGAGTAACTCAGCGGGTCAGGCAGCATCTGTGGAGAACATGGATAGGTGACGTTTCACAGAGTGCTGGAGTGACTCAGCGGGCCAGGCAGCATCTGTGGAGAACACGGATAGATGGTGTTTCACAGAGTGCTGGAGTTACTCAGTGGGTCAGGCAGCATCTGTGGAGAACATGGATAGGTGACGTTTCACAGAGTGCTGGAGTTACTCAGTGGGTCAGGCAGCATCTGTGGAGAACATGGATAGGTGACGTTTCACAGAGTGCTGGAGTAACTCAGCGGGCCAGGCAGCATCTGTGGAGAACACGGATAGGTGACGTTTTAGATTAACCATGGACACGCACATGGATAGGAGAGGGTTTATAGGGATATGGGCCAAACGGGTTCGGCGGGACTAGTGTAGATGGGTCATGTTGGTCGGTCGGCATTGACGAGTTGGGCTGAAGGGCTCCATGCTGTGTGAATCTGTGACTTCCAGTGGATTTTTTAAAGGCAGCGATAGATAGATTCTAGATTAGTGCGGGTGTCAGAGTTTATGGGGAGAGAACTGGAGAATTGGGTTAGGAGGGAGAGATAAATCAGCCATGATTGAATGGCAGAGTAGGCTTGATGGGCCGAATGGCCTCATTCTACTCCTATTCCTTATGACCTCATGACTCAAAGCCACATTGACAAAGAGCGCGAGGGGGTTTAGCGAGTCTGTCTTGAGGACACCATAAAGACGCGGTGAACTGACATGACCGTGTAGCCACGAGAGGGCTGTGTCTCGCTCGCTCCACAATATAATGCATTGCTATTCACTTAATTCACCACATCTGTGCAAAGTTGAGAATTCAGTGGTTATTTTGCTTGGGGTTTGCTCAGAAAACCGATAAGTCCAAAAACCAATCATTTTGGGAGTCATCAAACAATGCACGCGATTCACAGCGATGAACAAGGAGATGTGTGTTTTTCATTCAACTCTCACGAACATTATTAGACGGTGCTGTTTGCAAGATGTAATTTAAAAAGTGTAAATTATAAGGCTATAATTTGAGATTTGGACATTTGCGGCTTGGATTCTTTTATGTACCCATTTCCAAAGTCCAGGGTGGCACAGTGGCGCAGCGGGTAGTGCCGCTGCCTCCCATTGCCTGGGACCTGGGTTCGATCCTGACCTCGGGTGCCGTCCATGTGAGGTTTACGCGTTCTCCTCCGGGTGCTCCGGTTTCCTCCCACTTCCCAAAGACGTGCGGGTTTGTAGGTTAATCGGCCCTCTGTAAATTGTCCCTAGTGTGCAGGGAGTGGATGAGAAAGTGGGATAACATAGAACTAGTGTGAACGGGTGATCGATGGTCACCGTGGTCCCGGTGGGCCAATAGGCCGGTTTCCATGCTGTGCCTCTGAAATGAACTCTGAACTGAAACTCGAAGCAATTTTGGGGATGGTGTTGGGTAATACCAAACATGATTTCCTTTGTCATGTATCTGAACACTGTGGAAGGCTCGATTATAATCTTTCCACTGGCGGGTTAGCACGCAACAAAAACGTTTCACGGTACCTCGGTATACATGACAATAAACTCAACCACACTCTGTTTTCAATTTGAAAATGGTGTAAAGCAACCAAGTTTACATCTGAAGTAACGTTGTCCTTTTTCTGGTGATTGCTTTGACTCCATAATTTAGCAAAAGGTTTTATTCTGTCATTGAGAGATTGGCACAGTGTGCCCATGTGTTTTTGATCCCCGAGAGTGAATCTTAGTTCTATTTCTTGCCCACCCTCACCCACTGCGAAGAAGTTCACTCTATATTGAGTAACGGAGTGATGAATGAGGGGAAAAGCAGAACAGGAAATGTGCGGCAGGATGTGGTCGTGTTCGACAGCCTCTCATTTTAACTCTCTGTGCAACTGCAGGCCTGTGTGACAAGATGGAGATTTCAACTGAGGACTGAAACATTTACACCTGTAACCCATTTCAGTTCTGGACTATTTGCTTCTTTTCATTGTGTATTGTCATTTTCACAGTTGTCTTTCAAAGTTAGAGATGCAGGGCGGGAAACGGGCCCTTTGGCCCACCCAGTCCGCGCCGGCCAGCTATCAGCCCAGTTTAGTTTATTGTCACGTGCGCCAAGGTAAAGTGAAAAGCTTTTTGTCGCGTGCTAACCAGTCAGCAGAAAGACAAGGTAGACAAAAATGCTGGTGCAACTCAGCGGGTGAGGCAGCATCTATAGAGCAACAGAAATAGGCAACGTTATGGGCCGAAACCCGACTGAAAAAGGGTTTCGGCCTGAAACGTTGCCTATTTCCTTCGCTCCATAGATGCTGCCTCACCCGCTGAGTTTCTCCAGCATTTTTGTCTACCTTTGATTTTACAGCATCTGCAGTTCCTTCTTAAACAGAAAGACAATACATGATTACAATCGATTCATTTACAGTGTCTAGATGCACGATAATAGAATGGTGTTTAGTGCAAGGTAAAGCCAGTAAAGTCCAATCAAGGATAGTCCGAGGGTCACCAAAGAGGTAGATAGTAGACCGGCACTGCTCTCTGCTTGTGATACAATGGGCAGACCCTACACCAACACTACCCTACTCTCTGGGACAATGTACAATTTTTACCAAAGCCAATTAACCTATAATCTGTACGTCTTTGGAGTGTGGGAGGAATCCGGAGCACCCAGAAGCTGGAGCACGCGGTCACAGGGAGAACATGCATACTCCGTTCAGACAGTACCCATGGTCAACATCAAACAGCACCCGTAGTCGGGATGAAACCCGGGTCTCTGGCGCTGTAAGGCAGCAACTCTATCGCTGCACCACTAGGCCGCCTCAGTCAAATTATAAAGCTTTATTGGACTGGCAGTGGAAGTATATTTGATATAATGGAGCTCGTTGCTTCAATGTGGCACAGTGGCGCGGTGGGTAGAGCTGCTGCCTCACGGTGCCAGACACCCGGGTTTGATCCTGACCGCTGATGCTGTCAGTGTGGAGTTTGCACGTTTTCCCTGTGACCCTGTGTGTCTGCTCCGGCTGCTCCCGTATCCCCCCCCCACAATCCCAAAGACCTGCGGGTTTGTTGGTTTGGTAAATTGCCCCTAGTGTAAAGGGAGTGGGTATCACAGAGGACTAGTGTGAACGGGATGTCGATGGCCAGTGTGGACTCGATGGGCCAAAGGGCCTGTTTCCATGCTGTGTCTCTAAATTCTAAACATAGAACATGACAGCACGAGAACAGGCCCTTCAGCCCACAATGCTGATACAAAACATGATGCCCAGACCAACTCTTATCTGCTTGCACATAAACCGTGCATCTAGATTCCCTGCATGTGTCCATCCAATAATCTCTTAATCACCACTATCGCATCTGCCTCCACCACCACCTCTGGCAGCACGTTGCAGGCACCCACCAACTTACCCCGCGCATCTCCTTTAAACTTTGCCCCCTCACCTTAAAATTTTGATTTTTCCGTTTTGTGAAAAAGACTCTTGAGAACGCATATCTCCAGATTCAGGGACAGTTTCTTCCCAGTTGTTATCAGGCAACTGAATGGTCCTCTCACCAGCTAGAGTGTGGTCCTGACCTACCCACCCACCTCATTATAGACATTCAAACTATCCTTAATTGGACCTTATCGGACTTTATCTTGCATTTTATTCTTTCGCCTTTATCAATATTCGATGGACGGCTTGATAGTGATCATACACAGTCTTTTCTTTGACCTGATAGCACGCAACAAATGCTTTTCCCTGTACCTCGGTGCACTTGACAATAATAAATGAAAAGGTTCTGACTGCCTGCCCTATCAATGCCTCTTCTAATTTTTTAGACTCGAGCGATACAGTGCGGTAACAGGTCCTTCAGTCCACGTCGACCAGCAATCACTCCAAACACTAACATTATACCACATACTAGGGACAATTTTACAACTTACCGAAATCAATTTACTGACAAACCTGTACAACTTTGGAGTGTTGGAGGAAACCGGAGCACCCGGAGAAAACCAACGCAGTGCAAACTCCACACAGACAGCACCCGTAGTCAGGATGGAACCCGGGTCTCTGGTGCTGTGAGGCCGCAACTCTACCGCTGTGCCTCTGTGTCACTTCCATCAGGTCATGTTGGGCACAGACATTGTGGGCTGATGGGCCTGTCCCTGTGCTGTATTGTTCAATGCTCTATGTTCGACAAAAGATTTAAGGGCCTGTCCCACTTGGCCGTCATTTGCGCCTCATTTACGCGTCATATGTAAAATAGGTTGACGCGATGCGTCAGCACAGCCGTCTGGTGCGCATGACGTCATTAGAATACACTGCGGCACGCGGCGTCACATAGTTACGGACGTTGACACACGGTGACGTAACCATGCGCCACCACGGGATACACGTGAGAAGTCAGGACGCCAGCGTGCGACGCCAATGCGTTGGCGTACGTAGCCAATGCGTCAGCGATACGTCATGCATGCGGCGTGCGAGGATTTTGTTACACTACAAAATGCTGGAATGCCGCGCGATGCCGCACGCCACCGCATGCAATTCCACGCCTCACCATGCGCAATGCGTGTGTCACCCACACGCACCCCACACGTCGACCTGTTTTACATATGACGCATAAATGAGGCGCAAATGATGACCAAGTGGGGCAGGCCCTTTATCAGCTTCTGCTTGAGTTTTAAATCTTTCCAGAGGTTGCCAGAGGTGACACATGGATAGGTGACGTTTCAGGTCGGGACCCTTCTTCAGACTAACTGTGGCAGGGGGAGAAAGCTGGAAGAGAGGTGGGGGATGGGACAAAGCGTGGCGAGTGCGGTAGGTGGATAGAGGGGAAGGCAGATCGTTGAAGATAGGCCAGAGATGAAAAGACAAGAAGGGTGAGATATAAATCGAAGATGCGTGACATGTGAGGCTGGAGGAAGAAATACTGATGGAAGAGGAGGGGGGAGGAATGGGAAAGGGCGGAATGGGTGCGAGTCCAGGTGAGGTAGAGGGGTGAGTAGAGGAGAAGGGGGGGGGGGGGGTGGGGGGTTCATACCTTTAGGTTGAAAGCTACCCAAGTGGAATATGAGGTGCTGTTCCTCCAGTTTGCAAGTGGCCTCACTCTGGCAATGGAGGGGGCCCAGGACAGAGTGGTCAGTGTGGAAATGGGAAGGGGAGTTAAAATCGTTAGCGTCAGGGAGATCCAGCAGGCCTTGGCGGGCCAAGCGCACGTGTTCCGTGGAATGGTCGCCGAGTCTACACTTGGTCTCGCCGATGTACAGGGGGCCACATCGGACCACCTCTACATCATACAGTCTGACGTGCCTTTCAGTGAGCCGGCATCTTTTACAAACAACTCCAGGGATTTCTATTTAATGACGCAAGAAAGAGAATTCTGTGCCACAGAATCTCACAAGGGACTCATTTGGCCGTTAAATTACATTAGTTTAATGCCTGGCTGTAGACTTGGTTAGCGTGCTGACTGATCATGAGACAAGTGTTTTATTATCATATGTCCCAAAATGGAACAATGAAATTCCTACTTGCGGCAGCACAACCAATATGACAATAGACAATAGACAATAGGAGCAGGAGTAGGCCATTCGGCCCAGAAAGCATAGCATTCTGTAAACACAATAATAAACAACAAAATAAGTCCAGTATATATATATATATAATATATGTGTGTGTGCGTGTGTGTATATATATATATATGTGTGTGTGTGTGTATATATATATATATAATATAATGAGCTTTTTAATTATATATATATATATAATTGGTTATATATGATATCTATTAAAAAAAACTGTAAGAGTGCAAACACAAGAACAATGTCCCCAAGTCTACATAGTTCAGAGCCTATTTGGAGGTTGTTGTGGTTGATAGCCTGATGGTTGCTGGGAAGAAGCTGTTCTTGAACCTGGAGGTCACGGTTTTCAGGCTCCTGTACCTTCTTCCCGATGGTAGCAGTGAGATGAGAGCGTGGCCAGGGTGGTGAGGGTCTTTGATGATGCTGGCTGCCTTTTTGAGGCAGCGCCTCCTGTAGATCCCTTCGATGGTGGGGAGGTCAGTACCTGTGATGGACCTTCGATGGTGGGGAGGTCAGTACCTGTGATGGACCGGGCAGTGTGTGGTAGAGAGGTCAGTACTCGTGAAGGACTGGCACTGTCCAGACAGGTGGGAGAACGCTCTGGTCAAACGGATTCAAGACGTCCTTGTGTCTTTCCCCCGATTCTTTGTTTCTCCATCCAGTGTAAACCACAAGCCTCTGTCGCTCATAGATCAAGCCTGTATTTGACCTGTTGAGGTTTCCGGTACAATATGCTCTCCAGTCTATAGAGGTTTCCTTGGAACGGAGAGCACAACAGACTGACATTTAAACCCTGTCCCTGGTTGCAGAAAGCCTGTGATCACTTTCCCCATCATCACCGCAGGCCGGTGGTTTCAACGATTCAAAAAGCCACACACTGCGGGCAAGGTGAAGGAATAATGGGAAGTCTTGCTGCCCACTAACCCCAGGGGTGTCTCAGCATTCGTTCCTGCGTGCCGTGGAAAGTGAACAGTTCCGACGCACTGCCAGATCTGCTCTGAGAGCACGATTGTCTGAAGAAGGGCCTCCGCCCGCTCCATCTCTCCAGAGAAGCTGCCTGTCTGTCCCGCTGAGTTACTCCAGCATTGTGTGTCCGTCTGAGATGACTGTTCTGCACTGGGGCGGTGAAAGAAGTGAACCCATTCTGGGCATGGGAGGGGAACAATATCCACCAGCCGTACAGAGTCACAGTCACCCAGCACGGAGAAAGGCCCTTCGGCCCAGCTCGTCCATGCTGACCAGCATACGGCATCTAAGCTGGTCCCATTTGCCCCTGTTAGCCCATATCCCTCTAAACATTTCCTATCCATGCACCTGTGTAAGTGTCTTTTAAATGTTGTGATAGCACCTGCCTCAACTACTTGCTCTGGCAACTCGTTCCATATAAGTGGCCCCTCAGGTTCCTATTAAATCTTTCCCCTCTCGCCTTAAACCGATGTCGTCTGGTCTTAATTCCCCAACAATCTTCCCATTGATTTCAGATTCTATACACCTTGTCATTAAAAGTGCATTTCAACATAGATCATTGAACAGAACAGCATAAGAATGTCTTGTATGTACATGGTCCATATCTCTCCATTTCCCACATATCCATGTGCCTATCTAAAAGCATCATAAATACCATCATCACATCTGCTTCCTCCACCATCGCTGGCAGCGCGTTCCAGGCACCCACCGTCCAGGTTATCGATGTCCGGCGTCGACTCGATGGGCCGAAGGGCCTGTTTCCATGGTGCATCTTTCAATCGATCGCTTCACCCAATCGAAGGGGGGTTTGTTAGTTGTACACTCTGTAGTTTGAGAGGGGACCTCATTGAAACATATAAGATTGTTAAGGGCTTGGACACGCTAGAGGCAGGAAACATGTTCCCGATGTTGGGGGAGTCCAGAAACAGGGGCCTCAGTTTAAGAATAAGGGGTAAGCCATTTAGAACGGAGACGAGGAAACAGAGAGTGGTGAGTCTGTGGAATTCTCTGCCTCAGAGGGCGGTGGAGGCAGGTTCTCTGGATGCTTTCAAGAGAGAGCTAGATAGGGCTCTTAAAGATAGCGGAGTCAGGGGATATGGGGAAAAGGCAGGAATGGGGTACTGATTGGGGATGATCAGCCATGATCACATTGAATGGCGGTGCTGGCTCAAAGGGCCAAATGGCCTCCTATTGTCTATTGTCTATTGTCTATTGAACGACATGTATTGGCTGATGCCATGAATTGTGTTTGAGCGTGTTTGTTAGAGAGGGGATGCTGGTTTCTAGCATGGAGTTTGGGGTGTGGTCCAAGTTGATTTTATATAACCACAGCGTATATAAATTCACGGGCGGATGCTAACCCAGATTTGCAAGTCGGAGGGTGTGGTTCTAGCTTATCTGCCGAGCTGTTGTGTTGTGGTGGTCAGATGCACTGCATAGATCACAGCCTCACGTCACTGCCTAGATCACAGCCTCAACTACTAGGGGAAACTTCCTCTCTGTCTGATTGCTATTTCGACAGCAGGCATTGTCAGGCCCAATCTGTGTTTACCTGTTTCAATGCCAACTATCTACTCGAAACGCAAGGAACTGCAGATGCCAGACTCTTGTGGGGAACACACGCTACTGGAGGAGCTCCCAGCAGACCACGTTTCGGGTCGGGACCCTTCTTCAGACTGAGTGTGGAAGAGAAGAGATAGGGTATCATATCCCACCCCCACTTATTTCCCCTACTCTGCCAATCTGAAGAAGGATCCCGATCCAAAAATCTGTCTATCCCTTCCCTCCACAGATGCTGCCTGACCCGCTGAGTTTCTCCAGCACTTTGTGTTTAATTAGCTTCTCCTTTACTTGTGTACAAAGAGACATACGGCAAGGAAACAGGCCCTTCAGCCCAACTCGTCTATGCTGGCAAAGATGCCCCCTCTAAGACACAAACTGCTGGTGTAAGCCGCTGCCTGACCCGCTGAGTTCCTCCAGCACATTGTGTCTTTTTTGTAAACCAGCATCTTCAGTTCCGTATGTGCCCCATCTGAGCATTTGGCCCATAAATCTCTCCATTTTTTCTATCCATATTTTAAGTAATTGTGGTTTGATTTGTCAAATCGGATATTATTGACGAAACAAGAGTCTCGACCCGAAAGGTCACCTATCCATGCTCTCCATAGCTGCTGCCTGACCCGCCAAGTTACTCCAGCACTTTGTGTCACTTTGGTATAAAGCAGCACCTGCAGTTCTTTATTTCTGCATAAAACCTCGCTTCCTGGCATGCATCAAGAAACAGGAGTTGAAAAATATTAATTCAGTGTTTATTTAAATACATTCTTCACATCATTTCAGTGGGAGCAAGTTCTATCCACGTCCCACATTTGTGGGCAGTGAATGGTTTCGTTCAGTTTAGAGCTACAGCAAGGAAACAGTCCCTTCGGCCCACCGAGTCCATGCCAGCTATTGACACTAGTTCTGTGCTATCCCACTTTTTCATTCGCTTCCTACACACTAGGAGCCATTTACAGAAGGCAATTAACCTACAAACCCACACACGTCTGTGGAGTGTGGGAGGAAACCGGAGCACCCAGAGAAAATCTACCTGGAGAACATGCAAACTCCACACAGCCAGCACCCGTAGTCAGGGTCGAACCCGGGTCTCTGGAGCTGTGAGGCAGCAACTCTACCGCTGTGCCACTGTGCCACCCATAGGGGCAAGCTTCTGTCTCCCAAACAGCTGTAGTGGAGAGGGAGGGGGAGGGGAGGGGGGATGGGGTGGTGGAATGTGCAGTGGGCTGACTCAGTCGTTCTACCAAAGGCTCCTTCTGGGTTTGTGCAAGGACTTGGGGTGAGAGCAGAGCTTCATGTGGGAGTGAGTATCCAGAGCCCTGAGTATCTGCACTGAGTATCCAGTATCAGTACCAGGCACGGGCTCACCAGGACTCGGGGAGTCTGCCCGAAAACACGCAGTACTAGAGGCACATGGTGTCCATGGAAGGAGATGGCTGGAGGATGGACACAAAATGTTGGAGTTACTCAGCAGCATCTCTGGTGAGAAGCACTCTTCTTTCGTCAATAATATCTCGACCCGAAACACCGCCCATTCCTTCTCCCCAGAGATGCTGCCTGTCCCGCTGAGTTACTCCAGCTCTTTGTGTCTATCTTCGATTGAAGCCAGCATCTGCAGCTCCTTCCTCCACGAGATGGCTGGAGGCCTGCAGCAGCCTGGGCCTTGCCTGGAACAACTGGAGCACGGACTTGGGAAATGGCACCAGAACTTGCCGCCACCTGCACGTGGGATCAGTAGACTTTCTGTACACTTGGTAATCGAGGATCGGAGGTTTGGCAATACTCTTCAGGACTGTTTGTATGAAAACTGTGTTCGCACTTTGCACAGGTGACAATGAAAGCACCAATGAACCATTGAATATTTGATACCTTTGTGGCTATCACCTGTAACCTTAAACCAAGGCCCAGCTATCTCCTGAAAGCCTCCCCTTTCCTCCTTCTATTTCTATTCCACTTGTCTGTCGATGCCACAGGGAGATGACGGACTGATTTCAGTCATTGATTGGGAATATCTGCTTCCTTGGCGGATTGAGGAGATTCAGTGTGTTCGCCAATACTCGATCGAACTTCTTTAGTTTAGTCTAGTTTATTGTCATGTGTATCAAGGTACAGAGAAAGCCTTTCATATACGCCATGCAGGCAGTGGAAAGACAATACATGATTACAATCAAGCTGTCCACAGTGTAAGATACAGGATAAAGGGAATAACGTTTAGTGCAAGATACAGCCAGTAAAGTCCGATCAAAGATAGTCCGAGGGTCTCCAATGAGGTGGATGGTAGTTCAGGACTGCTGTCTAGTTGTGGTAGAATGGTTTAAGCGCCTGAAAACAGCTGGGTGTAGAGAGCACACTGACTGGTTGCATCATGGCCTGGTTCAGTAACTCAAGCGCCCAGGAACGAAGGAGACTAAAGAGAGTGGTGGACACTGCCCGGTCCATCACAGGTACTGACCTCCCCACCATCGAAGGTTCATCACAGGTACTGATCTCCCCACCATCGAAGGTCCATCACAGGTACTGACCTCCCCACCATCGAAGGTCCATCACAGGTACTGACCTCCCCACCATCGAAGGTCCATCACAGGTACTGACCTCCCCACCATCGAAGGTCCATCACAGGTACTGACCCCCCCACCATCGAAGGTCCATCACAGGTACTGACCTCCCCACCATCGAAGGTCCAACACAGGTACTCACCTCCCCACCATCGAAGGGATCTACAGGAGGCGCCGCCTCAAAAAGGCAGCCAGCATCATCAAAGACCCTCACCACCCTGGCCACGCTCTCATCTCGCTGCTACCATCGGGAAGAAGGTACAGGAGCCTGAAAACCGTGACCTCCAGGTTCAAGAACAGCTTCTTGCCATCAGGGGCTTTTGGAGAACCAGTCAGTGTTTGCAATTGAGGGTCATAAGGTCATAAGTAATAGGGGCAGAATTAGGCGATTCGGCCCATCAAGTCTGCTATTCAATCACAGCTGATCTATCTCTCCCTCCTAACCCTATTCCCCTGCCTTCTCCCTATAACCTCTGACACCCGTACTAATCAAGAATCTATCTATCTCTGCTTTGTTGTTTTAAGACGGGAAGTTGCTGGCTGGCTTCCTGCTGAGCTTGGCTGGTGTGAGGCGGCAGTGTTTGCATTGATAAGATTTGGTTGGGATGGTTGCTCTGGGGAAGAATGTATGTGCAGGAGTAGAAAGACAGGCATTAAAGGAAGGGCAAGGCATGAAGGAGACCTCCTGGGTCATGCAGTGAATTCCAGGTTAATAATCCTGGTTCTGATCAGCCTACGTTACATCCATCAGCTGTTACCTCATAGAAACATGGAAACATAGAAAATAGGCGCAGGTGTAGGCCATTTGGCCCTTTGAGCCAGCACTGCCATTTAATATGATCCCAGCTGTTCATCCAGAATCAGTACCCCGTTCCTGCTTTCTCCCCATATCCTTTGATTCTGTTAGTCCTAAGCGCTAAATCTAACTCCCTCTTGAAAACATCCAGTGAATTGGCCTCCACTGCCTTCTGTGGCAAAGACTTCAACAGATTCACAACTCTCTGGGTGAAGAGGTTTTTCCTCATCTCAATCCTGAATGGCCTACCCCTTATTCTTAAACTGTGACCCCTGGTTCTGGACTCCCCCAACATGGGGAACATTTTTCCTGCATCTAGCCTGTCCAATCCTTTAAGGATTTTATATGTTTCTATAATATCCCCTCTCATCCTTCTAAATTCCAGAGAATACCAGCCCAGTCGACCAATTCTTTCATCATACCTCAGTCCCCGCCATCCCGGGAATTAACCTTGTGAACCCAAGCTGCATTCCCTCAATAGCAAGAATGTCCTCCCTCAAATTAGGAGACCAAAACTGCACACAGTACTCCAGGTGCGGTGTCACCAGGGCCCTGTACAACTGCATTTGCTCCTCTTTGCTTTTACACTCAACCCCTATTGCTGCGAGAGTCTCAGGGGAAAGCTGGTATAGTGGGGAAAACCTGTTGTTTGCTCGTGATCTTCAGGGAGCGGGAGAGTGGTGTGTTGCACCTGAGCTCACACGCCTCTGGTCACAGCAGGATGTGTCTTGCTGTTGGAGCTCGGTGATCATCTAACCTCTCGTAACCCCAAAACCTGGAGCGTTCCTTTTCTCTATTCCTTTCTAACACATCTTGGACTTGGATTGTTTTCTCTGGGACATCAGGGGCTGTGGGCAGATTTGATAGATGTGTATAAAATTATGAGCAGCTTCAGGGTGGCATGGTGGCGCAGCGGTAGAGTTGCTGCCTTACAGAGCCAGAGTGCCCGGTTCGATTCCCCACCCTGACCGGGAAAAAGATTGCCCTATCTTTGCCTCTCATAACTTTATAAACTTCTACCAGGTCTCCCCTCAACCCCCGGCATTCCAGAGAAAACAGTCCAAGTCTGTCCAATGTTTAAGAAAGAACTGCAGATGCTGGCAAAATCGGAGGTAGACACAAAATGCTGGAGGAACTCAGCGGGCGAGGCAGTATCTATGGAGAGGAGGAACTGGCGACGTTTCGGGCCGAGACGCTTCTTCAGCCTGAAGAAGCGGCCGCACGGGGGAGACGAGGCGGAGGGCGGCCATGGCCATGGGATAGTGGGGGCTGTCCCGAGGGATGCGCGCCTTCGGCCGCTTACAACTTGGTGCTCGGATTCATAGTGCCCAGTCACCTATGGCTTGTGTGGGAAAATGACCCCCACCCTCCCATCTCCACCGGCCAGTGATGTGATGGACGTGGGGGTCTGGACCAATCGCTGACAAGGCCCACCCCCCCTCCCCCGGCAACGTCTTGTCCGTTATTTGACTTTTCGTTTTTAAGTGGCCATTCGGTTCGTTGGCTTGTAGTGACGCAGCCTTTCGGTTAGTCGGCGTTTCAGCAGACCGGCCATTCGGTGAGTTTGCATTTAGGTGTCCCACCCTTTCGGTTAGTTGGCGTTTTGGTTTCGTTTCTGTTCGGTTATTTGGCTTCCACTTCTTTGCTTCGGATTCTCGTCCTTCGACGCCACATCCGCACACAGTCCAACCTCTCCTGAGAGCTAATGTCCCCTAATCCAGGCAAGTAATCATGTTGCATCGCTAACAATTGATGAAGACATTAACGCAGTCCCTGAAGATTTTACCCGCAGTCATAGAACCAGCGGCACTCTACAGGGTCCAGGTGGCAGCCATCTTGTTCAATAGTGCCGCCACATCGCAAGGCTAGAGGTGAGGATTGACCAAGAAACTGCAGATGCTGGAATCTGGAGCAAAATGCTGGAGCACTGAGCGGGTTTAGTTGTGTTTAGTTTATTGGCACGTGCACCGAAGAACAGTGAAAGGCTTTTGTTGTGTGCTATCCAGTCAGTGGAAAAACAATACATGATTACAATCAAGCAGTCCACAGTGTACAGATAGAACACTGAAGAAAGAACTGCAGATGCTGGAAAAATCGAAGGTAGACAAAAGTGCTGGAGAAACTCAGCGGGTGAGGCAGCATCTATGGAGCGAAGGAATAGGTGACTATTCTGATAGTCTAAGGGTCTCCAATGAGGTAGATAGGAGCTCAGGACTGCTCTCTGGTTGTAGGTAGGATGGTTCAGTTGCCTGATAACAGCTGGGAAGAAACTGGCTCCGAATCTGGAGGTGTGCGTTTTCACACTTCTGTACCTCTTGCCTGATGGGAGAGGGGAGAAGAGGGAGTAACCGGGGTGAGACTGGTCCTGGATGATGCTGCTGGCCTTGTTGAGGCAGCGGGGTCAGGCAGCACCTGTGGAGACACAAGGAACTGCAGGGGCTGGAATCTTGCGTAAAACACGCAGTGCTGGAGGAACTCAGTGATCAGTCTGAACATAGAATAGTACAGCACAGGAGCGGGCCCTTCAGCCCACAATGTTTGTGCCAAACATGATGAGGGAGGGTCCTGATCCGAAACGTCGCCTCTCCATTCCCTCCACAGATGCTGCCTGACCCGCTGAAATTCTCCACAACTTTGGTCTTTGCTGAACCGGAGAGAGTCAGCTGATGAATGTCATGCGCTGATTTCACTCTGGTGGTGAAGGTTGAATGTTATTTGCCTGCTGCTCCACTGGTAGGAACATCTGTCCTGCAGTAAGGCATGGATGCCCACTCTAATTATTGGTACGTATGATCAACGTGCAGTCCAGGCGATGGTGGAATGTTTAGTTAATAAATACAGTTCAGAAACAGGCCATTCGGCCCACCGAGTCCATGCTAACCAGCGATCACGGCACGCTAGCACTATCCTACACACTAGGGACAATTTTACCGAAGCCAATCAACATACAAACCTGTATATATTTAGGATATGGGAGGAAACCAGAGCACCCGGAGAAAACCCACGTGGTCATAGGGAGAACGTGCAAACTCCATACAGAGAGCACCGAGGTCAGGATCGAAACCGGGTCTCTGGTGCTGTGAGGCAGCAGCTCTACCCGCTGCGCCACCGTGCCGAATGTGTTTTTATTGCCCAAACACAATCGTCCAGTTACTGCTCCGCTCTGCCAGATGAGTGCCCATTGTGTGAACTCTGACCCTTCCTTCACAGGAGGCTGGGCAGTTTAGTTTAGTTAGATTGTGATTTAGTTGATTTAGCACAGAAACTGTCCCTTCGGACCACTGGGTCCGCGCCGACCAGCGATCCCCGCACATTAACACTATCCTACACCCACTGTGAGGTTGTGGAACTGGAAACAAAGGTCGCTTGAATGGATTCGCAGACATGGTGGCCAAACATGCGTGATTAGGCCTGGATAAATGAATGATTGGCCCAGGCCGAGTTATTCTGAGATGACAGAGAGGTCTGAGAGATGAGTGAAGGGCAATGTTAAACGCAAGAGGCAATGTCTACCTACCTAATGCCACCATCGATACCTTTATTTTGGTGTTCTCTCCTCTTGGGTCTCTTGTTAACCCAACCTGTGTTGCATTTGGAAATTCTTCATCTATTATTTGTCAAGTTGGTTAAAGATCAGCTATGGAAATAGGCGGAGAAATGGCAAATGGAGTTTAGTTTAGTTTCAGTTTAGAGGAACAGCACGGAACCAGGCCCTTCGGCCCACCGAGTCTGCGCCGACCAGCGATCACCCCGCACACTAGCACTATCCTACACACCAGGGACGATTTACAATTCTCACCAAACCCAATTAACCTACGTCTTTGGAATGTGGGAGGAAACCAGAACGCCCAGAGAAAACCCACGCGGTCACATGGAGAACACACAAACTTTGTAGAGACCGTACCTGCAGTCAGGATCGAACCTGGGCCTCTGGCACTGTGGGGCAACAACTCTTCCGCCCCGCGACCATGATGCCCAGAGTTTTTGTTTCATTTAGATACGGGCCCATTACTGAAATGATGTGGAGGCCTGGATTAGAGGGTGTTGGCTGCAGGGAGAGGTTGGACAGACTTGGACTGTTTCCTCTGGAACGCCAAGAGATTGTGGCGAGACCTGATAGACGTATATAAAATTATGGGAGGCACAGATAGGGTAGACAGTCAGAATCTTTTTCCCAGCAAAGAAAAATCAAACACTAGAGGCATAGCTTTAAGGTAAGAGGGGCAAAGTTTAAAGGAGATGTGCGGGGCAGGTGTTTTACACAGAGGGTGGTGGGTGCCTGGAAAATGCTGCTGGTGGTGGTGGTGGAGGCTGATACAATAGTGGTGTTTGAGAGGCCTTTAGATAGGCACATGGATATGCAGGGAATGGAGGGATGTGAGGAATTCCCTGCCACAGAGGGCAGTGGAGGCCAAGTCACTGGATGGATTTAAGAGAGAGTTAGATAGAGCTCTAGGGGCTAGTGGAATCAAGGGATATGGGGAGAAGGCAGGCACGGGTTACTGATTGGGGATGATCAGCCATGATCACAATGAATGGTGGTGTTGGCTCGAAGGGCCGAATGGCCTTCTCCTGCACCTATTTTCTATGTTTATCTCTTTGATCACGAGCAGGCGGTGGAGATAAGTTTAACTTGACGGGTACACAAAAGGGTGGAGAAACTCAGCGGGTGCAGCAGCATCTAAGGAGCGAAGGAGATAGGCGACGTTTCGGGTCGAGACCCAACTTGGCACCATGTTCAGCTCATGTTCTATAGAGATGCTGCCTGATCTACTGAGTTACACCAATAGTTTGTATCTCTTTTATAAAAGGTTTAAAGGAGATGTGCGGGCTGTGTTATTTTTACACAGCGGGAATGGAAGGGTGTACGTTAGATCACGTGCAGGCAGATGTTGTTTTTTGACATTGTGGGCTGAAAGGCCCGATCCTGCACCCTACCGTTAAATGTTCCAAAAGTTTCCCATTCATGAAAGTTTACAATCTCTGGGATGGAAACTTTCCTCCTTTCCTGTTCTCACATTCAGCGAATGGAAGTAATTGTTTACAGATGGCTTGGCTTAAGACTATCATCTTACGTACATTTCATAGGATGTGTTCATTCCTGCGTTGTGAGTCTTGTGTTTCAAGGAATGCTTCCTGCTTTTTTTTGTCACTGGGAACATACAATAGTTTTTAAATCTTAGCACAATAATACTCTTTGTCTCATGAAGGTGTCATGTGGAAAAGGAATGAAGACTTTAGCTCGTCCACGCACAGTTGCTCATAGATCCGTAGGAATAAATATCTCCCACTTAACTAGAATGTACCCCCTGCATATTTGCCCTACGGGCTGGTAAAGCATTTATTGTTGTGACTACTGGCGGAAGAATTAGATTAGCTGTGAAAAATGTTCCGTCTACGAGCAAGAAAAGAACAGTTTTGAAATGACATTTGGACACATGCGTGGATAAGAAAGGTTTTGAGGGATACGGGCCAAACGAGGTTAGGTGGGACTAGTGTAGATGGGGCGTCTTGGCCAGCATGGACAAGTTGGGCCGAAGGGCCTGATTGGGCCTTGATGATTAAATTCGGGAACAAAAAGAAAATCAGTCCTGTGCCAACCCATGTTACACACTCTGTGACACACGCATATATAGCACACTTTGTGGCACACGCACATTACACATGGGACACACATATCACACACTTTGTCACACACACGCATTACACACTGTGACACACACATGTTATACACCCTGACACATTCACATTACACACCCTGGCACACTCACATATTATAAACCCCGACACACTCACATTACACTCCCTGACACACTCACATATTATACAACCCGACACACTCACATTACACTCCCTGACACACTCACATTACACACCCTGACACACTCACATTACACACCCTGACACACTCACATTACGCACCCTGGCACACTCACATATTATACAACCCGACACACACACTTTACACACCCTGACACACTCACATTACACACCCTGACACACTCACATATTATACAACCCGACACACTCACGTGACACACTCACATATTATACACCCTGCCACTCACATGTTGCACACTGACAACTCACACACATATTATGCACACTGACACGCTCACACATTATACACATTGACACACTCACATATTACACACTCTGACACACTCACATATTACATACTCTGACGCGCTCACTGTACACACCTGACACACCTGACACACACGTTACACAGACCGACACACACTCACATATTACACACTCTGACACAGTAACGTGTTCCACACTGACATGCTCACATCTTACACACTCACATGTTCCTCACTGACACACTCACACATACACTACACCGTGTGACACACTCACGCATATTCCTCACACATGTGTCCTCACTCTGCAACACACTCGCACACTGTGCCACAGTGGCTGAAGAGCTGAATGGGACTATCTGTCCCTTGACCCTGATTGTGACAATTCTGGACGAAACAGACGGCCAGATTTAGACTTTGAGCAGATCGAGCTGAAGAACAAGTCCCAGGAGAGGGGAACCATTTGCGAGGTTATTTTTCCACAATGTATAACTTGCTTTGGTTCTCCACAGTTGAGGAGGGGGCAGGCATACCAGACACCCTCGCTGGGGATATTGTTTTGATAGCTGTGCAGCAACAGTGGGCTTGCCCTTCCTATCAGAGGAGGAGGCTTCCTGTGGAATGTAGTCATGGCCTACGCTAAAGGAAATGGGTTGCATTTCACCTAGTTGCATGCTGGTCTGTCAAGTTCACAAGGCAGACTTTGTATTGTTCGCATGGAGCCACACCGCATGGAAACAGGCCCTTTGGCCCAACTGGTCCATGCTGGCCAAGATGCCTCATTTATACTAGTCCCATTTGCCTGCATTTGGCACCACATCAGTCCAACCCTTTCTTCATTTAAGCAAGAACATCTTTGCTATTGAAGCAGTGCAGCGTAGGTTTAATGGCGGGACTGTCATTTGAGGAAAGATTGCAAAGACTGGACTTGTATTCACTGGAATTTAGAAGGATGAGAAGGGGATCTTATAGAAATATGTAAAATTATAAAAGGACTGGACAAGCTACATGCGGGAAAAATGTTCTCAATGATGGAGGAGTCCAGAGCCAGGGGCCACAGTCTAAGAATAAAGGGGAGGCCATTTAAAACTGAGATGAGAAAAAACTCTTTCACCCAGAGAGTTGTGAATTTGTGGAATTCTCTGCCAGAGAAGGCAGTACAGGCTGGATGAATTTAAAAGCGAGTTAGATAGAGCTCAAGGGGCTAGTGGAATCAAGGGATATGGGGAGAAGGCAGGCATGGGTTACTGATTGTGGATGATCAGCCATGATCACAATGAATGGCTTGAAGGGCCCAATGGCCTCCTCCTGCACCTATTTTCTATGTTTCTATCCATGTACTTTAAATGCTGTTATAGTATCTGCCTCAACTACCTCCTCTGGCAGCTCGTTCTATGTTACCATCTACTCTGTGTTAAAAAGTTGCTTCTCCAGTTCCTATTAAGTCTATGTCCTCTCACCTTAAACATATGCCCTCTTGTTCTTGATTCCTCTACAATGGGTAAAAGGCTCTGTGTGTTCACCCTGTCTATTCCTCTCGTGATTTTATACACCTCTTTAAGATCACCCCTCAGCCTCCTGCGCTCCAAGGAATAAAATCCAACCCCTCCCTGTAATCCTGGCAACCTCCTCGGAAATCTTCTCTGTACTCTTTCCAGCTGAATTGCATCCTTCCTATAGCAGGGTGACCTAAACTGAAGGCAATGCTCCAAATGCTGCCTCACCAACATCTTGTACAGCTGTAATGTAACGTCCCAACTTCTAAACTCGACACCCTGACTGGCGATTGCCTTCTGCAATTGCATCTCTAAGCACAATGACGATCTCAAAGGTTCTAAGGTTAAAATTTATTTGTCACATACGATACGATAGAAATACATACATTCAACACAACATTAAGGGCCTGTCCTACAAGCATGCAACTCTATGCGATGAGCGCGACCTAACGTGGTCGCTTGAGCCGTCCGGCGTCGCGGGGCCAGTCCCACTTCGATCGCCGGAATTGTGCGGAGTTCATCCCGACATCGCGCGGGGCTCCGAAAAACTGACTATGTTCAAAAATTCCGCGCGGCAACGGCTTGTCGACTCGCAGTCTCCTTGACGCATTACACACCGTCCCGACATCGTGCCTCCGTGACCCTATCCATAGGTGCCTCCGTGACCCTCTCTGTGTGTGGCTCCGTGGCCCTCTGTGTGTGTGTGCCTCTGTGCCCCTCTGTGTGTGCCCCTCTCTGTCCTGGCGAACTTACCTTAGACTTCGCTCCAAGTTCGCCTCACTTTGCGCCACGTTGCGCCACTCACCCGACCTCCGCGCGGCCCCTGCTGCTGGTTTGGTCGCGCTTGCCGCATGCAGGTGCATGCTATGGGGACTGGCCCTGTACAGGGGATCACCCGACCTCCGCGCGGCCCCGGCTTCTAGTTTGATCGTGTTCATCGCATGGAGTTGCATGCTTGTGGGACAGGCCCTTTACAATAACAGAAGACAACATTTGAGGCCCATCAGCGTGCATTTGATCTGGGATTAAGAGCCGTATTTAGTTCGAGGATTGGCTGGTGCACAAAAAGTGCTTCAGTCTAACCTTATTAAATTTTGGAACCCTAAATCTCCGGTTTGATGGTAACAAATTGTACTCACTGTTCAGAACGTGATTGGGGTCAGAAGAAATATTGTTGGCCCTCCTTAGTGTGTTTTTATGGTAGGATGATTCATACAATTTCTGAAGTGGTTGACCTACAATCTTTGAGCAGATTTATAATTGCTGGAGCAGTTTTGATTTTGTAGGGTGCAGTGAAATGTAATTTAGCATGCAGCGTTACAATTACAAAAGGACACAATACACAACGTAATTTAACACGGACGTCCACCACAACATGCTTCACTGTGGTGGAAGTCCTTCTCCTCCTCCCTTGTTCACCCGTGGTCGGACGGCCCGATGTTCAAGCTCTCTGGTCTGGATGGTCGGAACGCCGACCTCGCGACAGGTTGAGCACACACTCCGCGGTCTGGAACTCCCAAATCGGCCACCTCCTTACCGGAGACGGCGGCTTCCAGATGAACGTGGATATGCAGGGAATGGAGGGATATGGCTCGCATTCAGGTAGATAAGAGTTGGTCTCGGCATTATGTTCGGCACAGACATGATGGGCCGAAGGGCCTGTTCCTGTGATGTGCTGCTCTATCTCCAATAATAATCCAACCAACCAATTAACATAAACCTGCTCAGGCTGTCCTGAATAACTGAGCAACTATCTTCTGTAGATGCTCTCAATAGTAATTTCTCTGCCGGAATGAGAGGTATCATTTTCATCAACTCATGTGAATGATTAGGTTTCTTCATGGAAAGTTGCCATTAAGTTGGGAAGGGTGCAGCAGAGATTCACCAGGATGTTACCCGGGCTTGCGGGCTTCTTACAGGGATAGGCTGGGACTTTTTTCTTTGGAGCGTAGGAGGCTGAGGGGTGACCTTATTGAGGTGTACAAGATCATGAGGGGCACGGATAAAGTGAAGAACGCTCACTGTCTTTTTCCCATAGTTGAGGATTCTAAAACTAGAGGACACAAGGTTAAGGTGAGAGGGGAGAGATTTAAGCGGGACCTCATAGGGAGCGTTTTCACTCAGAGGGTAGTGCGTATCTGGAACGAGCTGCCAGAGGAAGCTGGGGAGGCGGATATAATTACAACAAGGCGGCACAGTGGTGCAGCGGGTAGAGCTGCTGCCTCACAGCACCAGAGACCCGGGTTCGATCCTGACATCGGGTGCTGTCAGTGTGGAGTTTGTACGTTCTCCCTCTGGTTGCGTGGGTTTCCACTACGTGCGGGATAACATAGAACTAGTGTGAACGGGTGATCGATGGTCGGCGTGGACTCGGTGGGCTGAAGGGCCCGTTTCCATGCTGTATCTTTCAATCATTCAGTCAAAAGACATTTGGACAGATATATGGATAGGAAGAGTTTGGAGGGAAATCGGCCAAATGGAGGCAAATGAAAGTAGCCCAATATGTCAATTTGGTTAGTACGGACAATGTGGGCCAAATGGCCTGTCTCTGTGCCGTACAGCTTTGTGACTCTAATAAACGTGGCCTCATTACACGCAATTTGGCCCAACTTACCCACGCCGACCAACGTGCCCCATCTACTCTAGTCCCACCTGCCATCCCTCTGATCCTATCCCATCTATTGCAAAATTACCTGCCTCAACTATCTCCTCTGACAGCTCATCACATTCACCCGCCACCCTTGTGTAAAAAAAAACTTACCCCTCAGGTTCCCCCTTACCTTAGACCCATGTCCTCTGGTTCACGATTCCCCTACTCTGGGCATCTACCCGATCTATTCCTCTCATGATTTTGTACACCTCTATAAGATCACCCCTCATCCTCCTGCGCTCCAAGGAATAAAGTCCTAGCCTGGCCAACCTCTCTGCAGCTCAGGCCCTCGTGTCCTGGCAACATCCTCACGAATCTTCTCTGCACCATCTCCAGCTTGTCAGCATCAACTTTACGGTGATCTTGCAGCTGATAAGCCATTAAGGCAGCTTTCCCCAGCAGAGTTGGGCAAGGCGGTCACGGTGGCGCAGCGGTAGAGTTGCTGCCTTACAGCGAATGCAGCGCCGGAGACTCGGGTTCGATCTTGACTACGGGTTCTGTCTGTACGGAGTTTGCACGTTCTCCCCGTGACCTGCGTGGGTTTTCTCCGAGATCTTCGGTTTCCTCCCACACTCCAAAGACGTACAGGTTTTGTAGGTTAATTGGCTTGGCAAATGTAAAAATTGTCCCTAGTGGGTGTAGGGTAGTGTTAATGTGCGGGGATCGCTGGTCGGCGCGGACCCGGTTCCACGCTGTATCTCCAAAGTAAACAAAACTAGAAGTTGGCCTGCTACCTGCTGTAACTCTGGCACATGATGCAAGGAATTCCCAGAGAAATGGCATCAACTCAAGGCAGCGCGTGATTGTAGTTGCAACATATCAATTGGCACATTCTGCAGTGATAGGCAGCGTAAGATGACCTCGCGCAGTAGAGTCAGTGAATGAGGTGATATGCCTGAAGGGTGCACGAGCTGCCAACTTGGTGCATCTGCACCTTTTAACATCACGGCAACTCCTCAGTGAGGCTACTGCAAGCACTTTGTTTCTCATTATTCTGTGTTTAGGGTCACACCGCTTGGAAACAGGCCCTCGAACCAACTTGTCCACGCCAACCAACACGCCCCATCTACATCGAGTCCCATCAGCCCACTTATGTCCCTCTAAACCTATCCTATTCACGTAAACATAGAAACATAAAAACATAGAAAATAGGGGCAGGAGTAGGCCATTCGGCCCTTCTAGCCAGCACCACCATTCACTATGATCATGGCTGATCATCCAAAATCAGTACCCCATTCCTGCTTTTCCCCCCATATCCCTTGATTCTAAGAGCTACATCAAACACTCTCTCGAATACATCCAGTGAATTGGCCTCCACTGCATTCTGTGGCAGAGAATTCCACGGATTCACAACTCTCTGGGAGAAGAAGATTTTTCTGATCTCAGTCCTAAATGGCCTACCCCTTATTCTTAAACTGTGACCCCTGGTTCTGGACTCCCCCAACATCGGGAACATTTTTCGTGCATCTAGCCTGTCCAATCCCATAAGAATGTTATATGTTTCTAACATACGTACCTGTCCAAGTGTCTTTTAAAAATTCTTACTCTGCTTGCAAATGTTATTGTATTTCATATTGTTGCATGGCATTTAAAATTACAATCTGTATAGATCCTATTTTGAGATTAATAGCATATTTATGAGAAAATATATTTGAAATCCCTGCACACTTGGATAGGTGACGTTTTGGGTAGAGACCTGTATTCAGAAGGGTAGTGGGGATGGGTGGGAAAGCTGGAAGAGAGGAGGGAGCGTGCAAAACCTGCTATCTTCAATGATCCCATCACCAGTCTGCCCATTCGCATGTTGTGCCGCAGAGACCACTCTTTCAGCCGAGTTCAGTCACCCATTCCACCCAAACCACACTCTCCCCAGGTGCTCTCCCCTGCAACCACAGGGGATGCAACACCTGTCCTGATGCCTCCTCCCTTGACTCCATCCAGGGATCCCCGGCAATCCTTTCACGTGAGACAGAACCTCCTCCAACCTCATCTACTTGCATCCAGTATTCCCAATGTGGGCTCCTGTACATCGGTGCGACCAAGCGTAGACTCGGCGGCCATTTTGTTGAACACTTGCGCTCGGTCCACCAAGGGCTGCTGGATCTCCCGGTTGCCAACCATTTTAACTCCCCTTCCTGTTCCAACACTGAGCTTTCTGTCCTGGGCCTCCTCCGTTACCAGAGTGAGGCCACACGCAAACTGGAGGAACAGCACCTCATATTCTGCTCGGGCAGCTTACACCCCGATATTGAATTCTCTATCTACAGTAATCCCACCCCTCCGCATACCATATCCTCGAGGCCCATATCCTCCCAAAACCTTTCATATCCATGCACCTTTCCAAATGTCTTATAAAAGTTGTTATTGTACCTGCCTCAACTATATCATCTGGCAACTCATTCCATACCCCCAACACCCTCTGTGTGAAAAACCCACCTCTCAGGTTCTTATGAAATCTTTCTCCTCTCACCTTAAACCTGTGCCCTCTGGTTCTCGATTCCGCAACCCTGGTTAAAAGACTCTGTGCGTTCATCTTATCTATTCCCCTCATGATTTTACACACCTCTATAAGATCACCCCTCAGCCTCCTGCACTCCAAGAAATAAAGTCCTAGCCTGCCCAACTCTCCCTGTAGCTCAGGCTCTCGTCGAATATTTATTTCATAGACATGTTTATTATTATATCAGAGTAATAACTCATTATTGGTTTCACTTTTGTCCTGAACGCAAGTAGTTTATTCTACAAAATCAAGATGTATATTTGGTACAAACTTTCACTTGGTTTGTAAAAAGCAGGCGTAAAGAAAAAGGGTCTCGACCCGAGACGTCACCCATTCCTTCTCTCCAGAGATGCTGCCTGTCCCGCTGAGTTACTTACTCCAGCATTTTGTGGCTATTGGAGGTGAAGAAGGAATGGGTAGATTAGAATTGGTGCTGGTCCAAGTATGGAAAGGACCACACCTCGCCCACCCGCCGAGGCCGGGCATGGCGGCCCAGTAACCATAGCAACATGGTCACATTGGACACACACGCAAACTAATGAGCAAAGGTTCACAAATCCTCCGGGACTGTCCGACAGTTCCCACATTGAATACTCGGAAAGTAAACACTTACTCGCCCACTCACTCGCCCACTCACTCGCCCACTCACCCGCCCTCTCACCCGCCCTCTCACCCGCCCACTCACTCGACCTCTCACTCGCCCACTCACTCGCCCACTCACTCGCTCTCACTCACTCGCCCACTCACTCTCACTCTCACTCTCACTCTCACTCTCACTCTCACTCTCACTCTCACTCTCACTCTCTCTCACACTCGCCCACCCACTCACTAACTCTCACTCACTCACACATGCACACAAAGAGCCAGGTAGTTTATCATTATTATTAAGTGTACCGAGGTACAGTGATACGGTTTAGTTGCATGCTCTGCAGTCAGCAGAAAGACTGTACATGATTACAACCAGGCCATCCACAGTATATAGTTACATGATAAAGGGAGTAACGTTTAGTGCAAGGTAAAGTCCGATGAAAGATAGTTCGATGGCCTCCAATGAGGTAGATGGTAGGTCAGGGTTGCGTTCTAGGTGGTGAGAAGATGGTTCAGTTGCCTGATAACAGAGCAGGTAGTTGAGGCAGGTACCATAACACCATTTAAAAGACATTTGTACAGGTACATGGATAAGGCCCTAAGACATAGGAGCAGAATGAGGCCATTCGACCCATCAGGTCTGCTTCACCATTAAATCATGGCTGATCTGCCTTTCCCTCTCAACCCCATTCTCCTGCTTTCTCCCTGCAACTTTTGACGTCCTTACTAATCAGGAATCCATCAATCCCCACTTCCGAAATACCCAATGACTTGTCCTCCACAGCCGTCTGTGGCAATGACTTCTGGCAGGAAAAAAATCCTTCTTATCTCCTTTCCAAAGGTCTGTCCTTTTATTTGGAGGCTGTGCCCTCTGGTCCTAGACTCTCCCACCAGTTGAAATCTTTAGAGGGATATGGGCCAAACGCGGGCACGTGGGAGTATTGGAGATGGGGCACCTTGGTCGGCAGGGACGGGTTGGGCCAAAGGGCCTGAGCCCGTGCTGCGTGACTCGATGACTCTATATCGGGAGAGGAAAAAAAAACCCAAAGATGTAAACAAGACAACAAAGTAAATGTGTAAAGAAACCTTCAGCTATTAATGGGTGAGATTCTCTGAAGGTTCACTGTTCCGCTTCTGGACCTCGAAGGTTGGAGTTTGGAGTGAATATCTGTGTTATAAATTACATAATTTCCATGGTCACACTGGCTGTAAATGGCCCTGACCAGAATAACATGATATCACAGGCTATTGACTGGAGCAAACGCGCCATTCGACATCCCCCCCCCCCACACAACATCCTGTCTGAAGTTTCTGTGCCACAGTTGAGAGTGGCTTTTCACCAACATGTTCCAATACATCGACTCAAGAACGCAAGAAGACCTGCCAGCGCAGTTGAGTTTGGATTAGCTCAGAGGTGCAGCGTGGAAACAGGCCCTTCGGCCCACTGAGTCCGTGCAATCACCTGCATACTAGTGCCAATTCATTTGTTCGGAGTGTGGGAGGAAACTGGAGCATTCAGAGGAGATCCATGCGGTCACAGGGAGAACGTACAAGCCCGTAGTCAGGGTTGAACCCGGGTCTCTGGCACAGGAAGCAGCTTCACTGCCATGCCACTGCCACGCCCCTAAACCTTTGCTTCAAGCTTCAATCTCCTTTGAAGTCTTCAAGGTCGTGTGAAATGTTTAACTAGGTCACCCACTGCCCTGCCAGCCTCAATATGCATATCAGTAAAGTGATGAGATTTGCCTATCATGTTATCAAACAGTGCCTGCTAGCCGACCGTCTGCTATTGCTAAGGTTTTTTATTTATTATTATTGTCACGCGTACCAGGGTACAGTGAAAAACCTAGTTTGCCTGCTGTCCAGTCAAATCAAGTCACACTACCTTCTAGAATCTAGTTCGAGCCGAAATGCTGGACTAACTCAGTGGGTCAGGCAGCATCTCCGGAGAGAAGTAAAAGGCGGCATTTCGGGTCGGAGCCCTTCTTCAGACTTCAGAGATGCTGCCTGACTCGCTGTTTGTTACTCCAGCACTTTGTGTTTATCTTTGAGCACCTGCTGTTCCTTCCTTCACACTACCTGCTGCCTGGCCTCAGCACTTGTGGGGTGTAGAATATACAAGATGGCGGCATCTATCGTCAAGGATTCCCTACCATCCGGGCCGTGCCCTCTCCTCACTGCTGCCGTCGGGCAGGAGGAACACAAGCCTGACGTCCCACACCGCCAGGTTCAGGAACAGCAACTTACACAACCCTAATTTTACCGTGACAACGGAACACCACAGACCCCCTTCCGCACCAGAGCGAGCTTGTTTTTGTTCCTACTTATGTTTTTGCACCAGAACATGGAACAAAACAGCACAAAAACAGGCCCTTCGGCCCACAATGTCTGTGCCGGGCATGATGCCAAGACCAACTCTGATCATGTTCACCAGTCATAGGAGCAGAATTAGGCCATTCAGCCCATCGAGTCTGTTGCCGCCATTCGATCATGGCTCATCTATCTTTCCCTCTCAACCCCATTCTCCTGCCTTCTCCCCATAACCCCTGATACCCATGCTAATCAAGAATCTGTCAACCTCCAACATACAATTATCCACTGACTTGGCCTCTACAGCCGCCTGTGGCAATGAATTCCACAGCTTCACCACCCTCTGATTAAATAAATTCCTCCTCATCTCCTTTCTAAAGGGTTATCCTTTTATTCTGAGGCTGTGTCCCCTGGTCCAAGACTCCCCCACTGGTGGAAACATCCTCTCCACATCTATATTATCCAGCCCTTTCACTATCCGGTAAGTTTCAATGAGGTTCATCCCTCATCCTTCTAAACTCCAGCGAGTGCAGGCCCAGCGCCGACAGACGCTCATCATATGTGAACCCAGTCGTTCATGGGATCGTGTTCGCAAACCACCTCTGGCTCCAGGTTCCAGGTTCCATGATAACAATTTTCGATGTTCTTCAGCAGAGTTGGAGCACCAAAGTTCACTTGTGAAGAGCAGTGTGCGGTTTTGATCACTTATCAGGAGGTCCGGGGCCAGGTTGATCGCTGACATCACTGAGGTGATAATATTGTCAACAGCACACTGACTGGTTAACTTGCATGAAAGGTTGTGACCCAGTGCGTAGTTATGTACGCACGTGCTGACACTCACCACGAGAATTCTTGTGCAAGCCCGCCAACGTCAATGCCAGCTTGAATGAAATATAATGAATTCTGAAATTGCACTGCTCTCTACCAAGAATACGGCTTGTGACATGTCCCTGACTCACTGAAGTTCATCCATGCATGATTTTAACTTTGACGTTCAATTTTGCCGTGCCCTCCGCAATAAAACATCAAGAGATATCCCTGATAGGACAATGAAATTCTTGCATTGCTTCAGCACAACAGAACATAGTAGGCATTGACTACAAAACAGTGTGTCCATATACCATTATATAAATATATACACACATGAATAAATAAACTGATAAAGTGCAAATAAACTGATAATGGCCTATTAATGTTCAGAGTTTTGTTTCAGTTGAGTTTAATAGTCTGATGGCTGTGGGGAAGTAGCTATTCCTGAACCTGGACGTTGCAGTCTTCAGGCTCCTGTACCTTCTACCTGAAGGTAGCGGGGAGATGAGTGTGTGGACATCTAGGACAGATTTTAATTCTGTCTATTATTAAGATAAGTAGGTTGTCTTCACAACATTCAGTGGAATGCCATGATGTATACATGGTAGAGATCAGGCATTGTGTCCATTTCGCGCCCATGTTCACCAGGATGTTGCCAGGATTCCAGACCCGAGCCATAGGGAGAGGTTGGGCAGGCTGGGACTCTACTCCTGGGAGCGCAGGAGGCTGAGGGGTGATCTTAAAGCTCTGCATGAAATCATGAGAGGAATAGATCAGGTAGATACACAGGGTCTCTTGCCCAGAGTAGGGCAATTGAGAACCAGAGCATATAGGTTTATGGTGAGAGGGGAAAGATTTAATAGGAATCTGAGGAGTGACTTTTCCCACACAAAGGGTGGTAGGTATATGGAATGAGCTGCTGGAGGAGGTAGTTGAGGCAGGTACTATCGCAACATTTAAGAAATAGTTAGACAGGTACAGGTTAAAGGACCGGTTTTGAGGGATATGGGCCAAACACAGGCAGGTGGGACTAGTGTAGAGGGGACATGTTGGCCGGTGTGGTCAAGTTGGGCGGAAGGGCCAGTTTGCACGCTGTTAGACTCTGGGACTCTATGACTGCATTCAGTGTGATCTCACCAATGGTTTATACAGCTGGTGCATGACCATTAAAAGCGAACCCTCGTTCCAGCATTATGTGTAAGTTAGGGAGGGGCAAATGTGTTTTATTGGAATTGCCAACTACCGTAAGTTCACGACGAGTTGCCTGTGTGTGTGTCTGTGTGTGTGTGTGTTGTGTGTGTGTGTGTTGTGTGTGTGTGTTGTGTGTGTGTGTGTGTGTCTGTGTGTGTGTTTTGTGTGTGCGCATGTGTGTTGTGTGGGTGTGTGTGAGTGAGTGCGGTGTGTGCGTGTGTGTGTGTGTTGCATGTGTGTTTTGTGTGTGTGTTGTGTGTGTGTGCGCATGTGTGTGTTGTGTGTGAGTGCGTGCGTGTGTGTGTTTGTGTGTGTGTGTTGTGTGCATGCGTGTGTGATGGTTCTGTCTGGGGAAAGATTCTCTTCACAGAGCACAGGGCAGTGAGGAAGAGTGTAAGGATTTGTCAGGCTGTCTAGGAAGGAACTGTAGATGCTGGTTTACACCGAAGATAGACTCAAAATGCTGGAGTAACTCAGTGGGACCGGCAGCACCTCTGACGAGAAGGAATGGATGACATTTCAGGTCGAGACCCTTTTTCAAACTCTGAAGAGGACTCTGAAGAATGGACTCAATCTGAAACATCACCCATTCCTTCCCTCCAGAGATGCTGCCTGGCCCGCTGAGTTCCTCCAGCTTTTTGTGCCTGGCCGCCGAACTCTCTTGCCAAAATGCTTCTCCAAGTTGTACTTATGTCTGATGTTACCAGCAGACACAACATCGTTAACGGCAGGACATACTTTCACAAGATTAAGAGGTGATCATTTTTTCCTCCTTGGCGGCTGGGTGCATGCGAGCCTGGTTGATGGCCCGGGCTTTGCACGACAAACAGGGATTTGTGGAACAACCCACAGGCCTTTTCCTGTTGGGAAGCCAAGTGTTATTTGGAAGCCCTCAAACAGAGAGCATAGTGACCTGACGGACGGGTCACCCATGGGTCTAACAGCCAGGATCTCTCTCTAGATGTCTTGTTTTTACTAAAGCATGAACAGAGCCCCAGACACACTATCACCATCCAACTGCTTGTAGATAAGGCACTGATGTTATGACCTCAAAGATTTTAATTCCATAAGTGATTAATATAACATCCTTGGTTCTGCTACTCATGGCTCAGCGAACAGTGGAACAAAAACACAGTGAACTGCGTTGTGTAAAATATTTTTTTCCAAATAACAAAGTGTTTTTTAAAAAAATGTTTTCAATAGTTGGTGTTGAAGTTATCAGTGAGCAGGAAAGAGAAATGATGGTACAAATGTTCCATGAGAATGTAGTGGTGTGTCCACAAAAAAAAAAGCATTTAACAGGAATCAAGAACCAGAGGACATGGGTTTAAGGCGAGAGGGGAAAGTTGAATAGGTACCAGAGGGGCAACCTTTTCACACAGAATGTAGTGGACCGAGGTATGTAGAAAGGAATGGTAGATGCTGGTTTATACCAAAGATAGACACTATGTGCTGGAGTAACTCAGCAGGGCAGGCAGCATCTATGGCGAGAAGGAATGGGTGACGTTTCGGGCCGAGACTCTTATGCAGACTGGTTAGGGATAAGGGAAATGAGAGATGTGGACGGTGATGTGGAGAGAGTAGACAATAGACTGGGGCCTGGATAGAGAGTATGTTTCCACTGATGGGAGAGTCTAAGACTAGAGGTCATAGCCTCAGAATTAAAGGACGGTCTTTAAGGGAGGAGACAATAGGTGCAGGAGTAGGCCATTTAGCCCTTCGAGCCAGCACCGCCATTCAATGTCATCATGGCTGATCATCCCCAATCTGTACCTCATTCCTGCCTTCACCCCATATCCCCTGACTCCGCTATCTTTAAGAGCCCTATCTAACTCTCTCTTGAAAGTATCCAGAGAACCGGCCTCCACCGCCCTCTGAGGCAGAGAATTCCACAGACTCACAACTCTCTGTGAGAAAAAGTGTTTCCTGGTCTCCGTTCTAAATGGCTTACCCCTTATTCTTAAACTGTGGCCCCTGGTTCTGGACTCGCTCAACATCGGATAGGAAAGGTTTAGAGGGATGTGGACTAAAACGCGGGCAGGTTGGACTAGCGTAGATGAGATTTGTTGGTCGGCGTGGAGGAGTTGGGCCGAAGGGCCTGTTTCCGTGCTGTGTGCCTCTAAATACCTTGTCCCTGGGTGAACATTTGACTATGTATCTGGTGGCTCGATACAAACCGACCGAGGTATTGCCAAACGATGTGCAGATTGTAGTCACATCTGCCAGAAATGACTAGATTGGCGATGAACTAGATTCGAAGTCACTAAATTGATGGATATTATTGATTGCAGTACTGAGCAGGCAATTAAACGCAAGTTGGTTCTCACTTGTACTTCGAAACCTGCTTGCATTTCCTGCTGTTGCAGTCGAGACTTGGTGCGAGAAGAGTTTCATTTTCATAGGTGCTGACAATGGAACAAAGACATTTCACATTTCCAGACACTAAATCTTCAGTAGACACAGATGCTGGAGTAACTCAGCGGGCGAGGCAGCGTCTCAGGAGGGGAGGAATGGGTATATCTTTAGTGTTGCCTTAGGGCTATATCATGGTAATCGCATTTTAAAACGCGTTTATGGTATTGCCTTTTAAAAAAAAAATGTGGAGCATAAAATAGAAGCCAAACACACATTAACTGAAGATGGACACAGAGTGCTGGAGTGGCTCAGCAGGTCAGGCAGCTTTTCTGGAGAAAGAAGATAGGTGACGTTTCAGGTCGGGACCCTTAGTCAGAATCATAAACTGAATTATTTTACAGTACATATGAAAAATAAATTCTCCGCAGTCGTCATATCACTGTAAGTCAGGATGTCAGGACTGTCTTATGAACAAAGACTGCTTAGACTCGGTTTATACTCTCTAGCATTTAGGAGATTGAGAGGGGATCTTACAGAAACGTACAAAATTCTTAAGGGGTTGGACAGGCTAGATGCAGGAAGATTGTTCCCGATGTTGGGGAGGTCCAGGACAAGGGGTCACAGCTTAAGGATAAGGGGGAAATCCTTTAGGACCGAGATGAGAAGGACTTTTTTCACACAGAGAGTGGTGGGTCTCTGGAATTCTCTGCCACAGAGGGTAGTTGAGGCCAGTTCATTGGCTATATTTAAGAGGGCGCTAGATGTGGCCCTTGTGGCTAAAGGGATCAGGGGGTATGGAGAGAAGGCAGGTACGGGATACTGAGTTGGATGATCAGCCATGATCATATTGAATGGCGGTGCAGGCTCGAAGGGCCGAATGGCCTACTCCTGCACCTAATTTCTATGTTTCTATATAAGGACGTTATATATTATGTAGGGAACCATTTTCCACAGTTATGGCGCATTCTACAGAACGTAGGACATAGAACAGTACAGCACAGGAACAGGCCCTTCGGCCCACAATGTCCATGCTAACCATGATGCCAAGCTAAACTAATCTCCGCTGCCTGCACATGATCCATATCCTTCCATTCCCCGCATATCCATGCGCCAATCTAAAAGTTCCTCAAACACCACTATCGCATCTGCCTCCGCCACCGCCCCTGGCAGTGCGTTCCAGGCACGTTTTACGTGTAAAAGACTTGCTCCGCACATATCCTTTAGACTTTGCCCCTCTCACCTTAAACCCATGCCCTCTAGTCTTTGACATTTCCACCCTCGGAAGGACTGATCGATTTTTCAAAGGTGTACATGACAACGAATACCCGGTGTTCTTTAACGGTCAACTTAGAAATATCTCTCCCTCAGTCCTATCCACTCTTCCCCGCAACACCTTACCTATTTAGATGTATTTGGGAAGGCAATGCATAGAACTAAAGGAGATGTGCGGGGCAGATTTTTACACAGAGGGTGGTGGGTGTCTGGAACATGCTGCCAGGGGTGGTGGTGGAGGCAGATACATTAGTGGTGTTTAAGAGGTTTTTTGGATAGGCACATGGATATGGAGGGATATTGATCACGTGCAGGCAGCAGAGATTTGGTCTTGGCATCATGTTGGGCACAGACATTGTGTGCTGTAGAATCAGGGAATTGCAGATGCTGGTTCGGACCCGAAACGTCACCTATTCCTTTTCTCCAGAGATGCTGCCTGAGCCGCTGAGATAACCCAGCACTTTGCGTCTATCTTCAAGGAACTGCAGATGCTGGCTTATTAAAAAGGGACGCAAAATACTGGAGTAACACGGCGGGTCAGGCAGCATCCATGCATCTACGCAACCATTATCAGAGTCCCAAATGCAGCAAAGTACCGGTTACTCCTTTGCATCCCAATCTGAAGAAGGGGCCCAACTGGAAGCGTTTCCCGTTTATGTTCTCCAGCTGACCCACTGAGTTACTCCAGCACTCTGTGAAACGTCACCTATCCATGTCCCCCATAGATGCTGCCTGACCCGCTGAGTTACTCCAGCACTCTGTGAAATGTCACCTATCCATGTTCTCCACATATACTGAGTTACTCCAGCACTCTGTGAAACGTCACCTATCCACGTTCTCCACAGATGCTGCCTGACCCGCTGAGTTACTCCAGCACTGTGTGAAACGCACCTATCCGTGTTCTCCACAGATGCTGCCTGACCCGCTGAGTTACTCCAGCACTCTGTGAAACGTCACCTATCCATGCTCTCCACAGATGCTGCCTGACCCACTGAGTTACTCCAGCACTCTGTGAAACGTCACCTATCCACGTTCTCCACAGATACTGCCTGACCCACTGAGTTACTCCAGCACTCTGTGAAACATCACCTATCCATGTTCTATGGAGATGCTGCCTGACGCGCTGAGTTACTCCAGCATTTGTGTCCATTCCTGTGCTGTGCTGGTTTGGGGTTGTTGTGGGGTTGGAATGGCAGATGGGTGAAGGCAGAGGTTCTGACCCCACAATGTCTCTTGTCTTTTTGCAGAACTCCATCCGCCACAACCTGTCTCTCCACAGCAAGTTTGTGCGGGTGCAGAACGAGGGGACGGGCAAGAGCTCCTGGTGGATGCTGAACCCTGAAGGGGGCAAGAGCGGCAAGTCTCCGCGGAGGAGGGCAGCCTCCATGGACAACAACAGCAAGTTTGCCAAGAGCAGGGGCAGGGCGGCCAAGAAGAAGGCGGCGCTGCAGGCGGGCCAGGACGGCGGAGCGGAAAGCCCCGGCGCGCAGTTCTCCAAGTGGCCCGGAAGCCCCAACTCCCAGAGCAACGACGACTTTGACGCCTGGACCACCTTCCGGACGAGGACCGGCTCCAACGCCAGCACGTTGAGCGGCCGGCTATCCCCGATCATGCCAGAGCAGGAGGACATTGTCGACGGCGAGGTCCACCAGATGTCGCCCTTGGTCTACCCCGGCAGCAGCGGCAAGATGGCGTCAACTTTGCCCAGTCTCAGCGAGATGACCGGCTCCATCGCCAGCTCCATGACGGAGAATGTGATGGAAGACCTTTTGGACAACTTGAACCTCTTGTCCCCAAACTCGTCCATGGTGGCGTCGACACAGCCGTCCTCGGTGCCGCTCATGCAGCCGGGCAGCGGCTACTCCTTTGTGCCCCAGAACCCGCCCCACGGCGCCCAGCCGCCAGACTACAGGAAATGCCTGTACACCCAGAGCAGCATGGGTTCCCTGCCCCAGATCCCCATGCAGACCTTCCAGGAGAAGAAGCAGAGCTTTGGGCCCATCACCCAGTACAACTGTGCCACGGGGCTACTCAAAGAGCTGCTGACGTCCGACTCGCCACCGCACAGCGACCTCTTGCCCCAGGTGGAGGCGGTGGCGTCCCAAGCGGGCGGCAGAATGGGCGGCCAGAACCTGATGGTGCCCGCCGCGGTGAGGTCCACCTACGCCGACCAGGGTGGCCACGCCAAGCTGATGGCCCCCGGCGGCCTGCAACACAGCGTGCACAGCCCGCACCCCCTGGCCATGAACGGCCGCGTCCTGCCGCACGCCCTCAGCATCATGGCCCACCCAGCCCACCTCCGCCACCTCGCCACCCCCAAGACCCAGCTGCACATGCCCATGTCCTTGCAACTCAACGCCATGGACCCCTACTCCATCCACAGCAACGGGGGCTACGGAAGGATGAACCTGGCCGCCATGGGCCAGGAGAAGCTCCCCAGTGACTTGGACGATATGTTCATCGAGAGCCTGGACTGTGACATGGAGTCGATCATCCGCAACGACCTGATGGATGGCGACACTCTGGACTTTAACTTTGACTGCTACTCAAACAGCTCAAAAACATCCACTCACAACTGGGTCTCTGGCTAGATATTCATCACAGGTGGGTCTTAGATCATAGGTCGTATAGGACCAGACTTAAGTCCCTGTCACACTTTCCCGAGTTACTCACGATTTCTCCCGAGTTTCCTCTTTGCTTCAAACTCGGGGAATGTCCGTAGCGAATCCGTAGGAGTCCATGGATATTTTGTAGCGGCTCGTAATGCCAGCCGTAGGTACTCGGGGCATCAGGTAAGGCGGGACGTTGTTGAAAAATGTCCACGAGTAAAAGAAATAGCCCCGAGTACCTATACCGTATTACCGTAATTACCGCTATTACCGTAATTCTCCAAGTTTGAATCAAGGGGAAAATCTCGGGAGAATTTGTGCGTAACTCGGGAAAGTGGGACAGGGCCTTTAGGCCGCTCGGCCCATCGAGGTCTTGTACTAAAACCACACCCTTTTACCTTGTGGCTGTTCACAATATCCCCCAGCTTGGCGATAATGTTCGTAATTTCAAACTTTCATAAGTCGCAGGAGCAGAATTAGGCCATTCGGCCCATCAGGTCTACTCCACCATTTGATCATGGCTGATCTGTCTTTCCCTCTCAACCCCATTGTCCTGCCCCGTAACCCCTAATACCCTTACTAAGCACCAACCTGCCAATCCCCGCTTTCAAAGTACCCATTGACTTGGCCTCCACAGCCGCCTGTGGCAATGAATTCCACAGATTCACCACCCTCTGGCTAAAGAAATTCCTCCTCGTCTCCTTTCTAAAGGTACATCAGGTCCTAGACTCTCCCACGAGTGGGAACAATAATAACGCAAAGATTGAAATTAAATGATACAGGACATACTGCTTAGCATGGATGAGTTGGGCCGAAGGGCCTGTTTCCATGCAGAATGACTGTGTGACTAAGTACAGTAATGCCACCCTTTGAACATGCAACGTAGATCAGTACAGCACAGGAACAGGCCCTTCGGCCCACAATGCCTGTGCTGAACATGCTACGGCTAAACTAATCTCCTCTGACATCAGGTGATCCACATTTCTCCATCCCCTGCATATCCATGTGCCTATTTAAAAACCTCTTGAACGCCATTATCGTATCTGCCTCCACCACCTGGCAGTGTGTTCCAGGCACCCACCACCCACAGTGTAAAAAAACTTGCCCCTCACGTCTCCTTTAAAATTTGTCCCTCTCAACTTAAATCTGTGGCTTCTAGTCTTTGACATTTCCACCCTGGGGGAAAAAAAAGTTCTGACTGTCTACCCTATCTGTCTGTGGCTCTCCTAATTTTATACACATCTACCAAGTTTCCCTTCAACCTCCGGCGTTCCAGGGAAAGCAATCCAAGTCCGTCCAACCCTGTGGCTAACATTCCCTAAAGCAGGCAGCATCCTGGTCAACCTCCTCTGCACCCTCTCCGAAGCTAAACAAAGATAGAGCCTTGTGCAAAATTGTCATTGGGGTGAGAGTATAATCTCAAGGAAAGACAAGTGTTAAGGGCCTGTCCCACATGGGCGTCATTTGCGTGTCATTTACGTGACATCATTCATTCGTCACGACGCACGGCGCGCGTGTCGTGACGCATTATGTGCGCGTGGTGCGTGGTGACGTAGGCGGTGATTTTGGGATGTACAAAATCTTTGCGCACCACCTGCGTGACATACAAATGACGGCAAAGTGGGACAGGCCCTTTAACGATTAGCTTCTACTAAACCTACCCTTTGCTTCCTGGCACCTGATTTGTCTGAGAAGGGTTTATTGTTAGCTTTTTCAATTTGTCATTCATAATTCTAACTGGTATGGCATTGAGAACCAAGAGTGTTGGCTGGGTGCCGTGTCAATGATGCTCTGCCTAAAGAGATCCCTGGAAAGTGAGGGTTGCCCTTGCAACACTTGTGGTGAAAATGATTGCCTGTCAAACAATAGGTTTTTATAGAGTCGCAAGAAACTGCCGATGCTGGAAGGGCTGCACTCCTCAAGATTGGAGTGAACTTCCCTCTTGTACAACGGGCCAGTGCTTGGTATCACTCCTCGTGGTCACATGATTCTGTGCCTCATGGATGGTTAAGATGCCCATTGTCCGTGCTGTTGGCTAGTTCAGGTGAAGCTATCGTACACACATGACCAAGAAACCTAACCTGTGTCTGCTACAGGAGTTGCGATGACCATAGGGCATAGAATACTGAACATAGAACAGTAAAGAGATTAAAGAGGTTCTTCTGCAGTTGTATAGGGCTCTGATGAGACCACATCTGGAGTATTGTGTACAGTTTTGGTCTCCTAATTTGAGGAAGGACATCCTTGTGATTGAGGCAGTGCAGCGTAGGTTCACGAGATTGATCCCTGGGATGGCGGGACTGTCATATGAGGAAAGATTGAAAAGACTAGGCTTGTATTCACTGGAATTTAGAACGATGAGGGGTTATCTTATAGAAACATATAAAATTATAAAAAGACTGGACAAGCTAGATGCAGGAAAAATGTTCCCAATCTGGGCGAGTCCAGAACAAGGGGCCATAGTCTTAGAATAAAGGGATGGCCATTTTAAGAGGTGAGAAAAAAACGTTTTCACCCAGAGAGTTGAGAATCTGTGGAATCCCCTGCTGAACCCAGTGGAGGCCAAATCACTGGATGGATTTAAGAGAGAGTTAGATAGAGCTCTAGGGGCTAGTGGAATCAAGGGATATGGGGAGAAGGCAGGCACGGGTTATTGATTGGGGACGATCAGCCATGATCACAATGAATGGCGGTGCTGGCTCGAAGGGCCGAATGGCCTCCTCCTGCACCTATTTTCTATGTTTCTATGTTTAACAATAAAGGGAACAAGCCCTTCGGCCCGCAATGCCTGTACCAAACATGAAGCCGAGACCAACTCTCCTCTGCTGTCACACGTGATCCATATCCCCCCACACCCTGCATATCCATGTGCCTCTCCAAAAGCCTGTTAAACACCACTATAGTATCTGCCTCCACCACCACCCCCGGCAGCACGTTCCAGGCCCCCCCCACCCTCTGTGTAATAAAACCTGCCCCGCTCATCTCCGTTTTACTCCACTCCTCTCCCCTTAAAGAAATGTCCTCTAGTCTGACATTTCCACCCGACAAACAGCTTCTGACTGTCTACCCTATCTATGCCTCTCATAATTTTATCTACTTCTATCAGGTCTCCCCTCAACCTCCGGTGTACCAGAGGGAACAATCCAAGTCTGTCCAACCTCTCCCTGTAGCTAATACCCACTAATGCAAGCAACATTCTGGTTGGATTGCTAGGGTAGTGCTTAAATATTATGAGTGTTTCATGGTAAGATATCAAATTGGGAGTTTCATCTAGATAGGAACATTTTTACAACACTGTCACAGTAAAGGGCCTGTCCCCACTTTCACAACCTAATTCACGACCTTTTTAACTCATGGACCAGGCTAGAAAAAACGCCGCGACCTACCTGATGCCACGAGTACCTACGACTAGCATCCCGGCCTGCTACGGCCGACCTACGACCTCGTGACGACCATGCCGCGAGTATGAGTCAAGGGCAAACTCGGCAGAGGTCGTGAATTAGGTCGTGAAAGTGGGACAGGGCCTTAAGTAGTTTAGTTCAGTTTTTTTTTGAGTGCTAGCCAATCAGCGGAAAAACTACACATGATTACAATCGAGCCATCCACAGTGTGCAGATACAGGGTACATGGAATAACCTTTGTAGTTCCTACGTTGTAATTTTTTTTTTTAGCAGTTTTCACCTCCAAACTAGGTGACCTTGGCCTTGTGGACGATACGATACAATGATAGAACTTTATTTATCCCAGGAGGAAAAAACAAACCACTTTGAAAGTAAAAGGCCTGTCCCACTTATGTGACCTTGTCGGCGACTGCCGGCACCCGTCATAGGTTGCCGAAGATTTTCAACATGTTGAAAATTCAGCGATGACCAGAAAGATGCTACGACTCTGTGGGTGACTAGGAGACTACTCACGACCATACAGGCGACCCCTGGGGTTCGCGGGATGTCACCATGGGGATCGTCGTGAGAGGTCGCCAGGGGGTCGCTTGTATGGTCATGAGAGGTCTCCTGGTCACCCGAAGAGACGTAGCGTCCTTCTGGTCGCCGCTGAACTTTCAACATGTTGAACATTTTCAGCGATCTATGACGGGTGCCGGCAGTCGCCGAAAAGGTCGCGTAAGTGGGACAGGCCCTGAAAGCACAAAGTGCTGGAGGAACTCAGCGGGTCAGGCTGCATCTGTGGAGGGAATGGACAGATGACGTTTCGGGCCGGGACCCTTCTTCACACTGGGGAAGGGTCCCAACCCGAAACATCGTCTGCCCATTCCCTCCACAGATGCTGCCTGACCCGCGGAGTTCCTCCAGCACTTTGGGCTTTGCTCCAGATTGCAACACCTGCAGTTCCTCAAACCTCCACATCAGATGTCATTTGTTTGGCTGTGAAGATTTTGGGTCACTTCATGAGATGAAAAACACCAGCATGGATGCAGGATGACTTTGTATTCTTTCTTTTCTTCTTCTAAACACATATACAGGGAAGATAAATGTTCCTGTACCTTTTTCCGACATTATATTTCATTTATTTGAATCGCCCAGCCACAAAATATAGGCTCATAAATTAATAACCACTGCCTAAATGATGGTCTTTATTTAAATATAATAGCACACTTTCTTTTCTTTTGAACAACAATGAACCATTCTACATTTCCTTAATCATCATCCGCTTTGATCTGTCATGTTCACACCTTACCCTTCCGTATCTCTGGTCTCCCTCTCCCCTGACTCTCAGTCTGAAGAAGGGTCTCGACCCGAAACATCGCCCATTCCTTCTCTCCAGAGATGCTGCCTGTCCCGCTGGGTTACTCCAGAATTTTGTGTCTGTCTTGAAGGCACATACTTTGTTTTGGTTTGGCATGACTTCAACAATAAACCAAAGGTTCAGTGAGATTAATGATATGTACATTTTCAATAAAGATGTTATGCTGTGGTTGCCAATGATGTGACTGTGCAGTTTAGTTAAGTACATGTCCCAATTAATACAATATTCATGTCCTACCTTTCTGAATATTATTGATCCCATGCTGTTCGTTAGTTTGTTACAAGGGACGAGGACTGCCAAACATACAAATATTTGGGCTTGTATTCACCGGAATTTAGAAGGATGAGACTTTATCTTACAGAAACATATAAAATTATGAAGGGATTGGACCACTAGATGAAGGAAAAATGTTCCCCATGTTGGGGGAAGTCCAGAACCAGGGGTCACACAGTTTAAGAATAAGGGGTAGGCCGTTTAGGACTGAGATGAGGAAAAACTTTTTCACCCAGAGAGTTGTGAATCTGTGGAATTCTCTGCCGCAGAAGGCAGTGGAGGCCAATTCCCTGGATGTGTTCAAGAATGAGCTCTTCGGGCTAACGTAATCTAGGGGTATGGGGAGAAAGCAGGAACGGGGTACTGATTTAAGATGATCAGCCATGATCATATTGAAGACAGTGCTGGCTCGAAGGGCTGAATGGCCCATGACTTCTGCACGTATTTTCCATATTAGCTATGTTTCTATTTCTCTGCAACGCTTATATCAGAGAAGTGAAGGAATTTGTAGTGTTGTGTTCAGTTTTGGTCACCCTATTATATAGGAAGGGTGCCATTAGCCTGGAAAGAGCGCAGGGAAGATTCACGAGGATGTTGCCAGGACTCGAGGGCCTGAGCTATAGGGAGAGGTTGGGCAGGCTAGGTAGGGCTTTATTCCTTGGAGTGCAGGAAGATGAGGGATGTATATGAGGGGAATAGATAGGATGATTGCACAGAGTCTTTTACCCAGGGGAGGAGAATCAAAAACTAGGCGAAGATTAAAAGTGAGAGGAGAAAGAATGAACAGAATGGTAACAGAGGGTGGTGGGTGTTTGGAACGAGCTGCCAGAGGAGGTAGTTGAGGCAGGGACTATAACAACATTTAAAAGACACTTGGACAGGTACATGGATAGGATAGGTTTAAAGGGATATGGGCAGGTGGGACTAGTGTTCATGGGGCATATTGGCCGGCATGGATGTGTTGGGCTGAGGGGCCTGTTTCTGTGCTGTGTGCCTCTAATTGTGCCTGACACGAGCACTTTTTAAAAAGTCCTAAATAAGGACTGAGTCTCTTTAACGAAGTTATGCCTAATTCAGAATTTCGGGTGATGTCAATAACTTTCATGTGCAGTTTGGCGTGCAGTTCTGGTCGCCCCCATTACAGGAAGGATGTGCAGGCTTTGGAGAGGGTGCAGAGGAGGTTCACCAGAATGATGCCTGGATTTGGGGGTATTAGCTACAGGGAGAGGCTGGACAGAATTGGATTGTTTTCTCTGGAACGTTGGAGGTTGGGGGAGGGAGACCTGATAGAAGTTTATAAAATGTTGTGAGTCATAGAAACATAGAAATTAGGTGCAGGAGTAGGCCATTCGGCCCTTCGAGCCTGCACCGCCATTCAATATGATCATGGCTGATCATCCAACTCAGTATCCCGTACCTGCCTTTTCTCCATACCCTCTGATCCCCTTAGCCACAAGTGCCACATCTAACTCCCTCTTAAATATAGCAATATATCATAGATAGGGTAGACAGTCAGAACCTTTCCCCTGGGGTGGAAATGTCAAAGACTAGCGGGCACAGTTTGAAGGTGAGAGCGACAAGGTTTAAAGGAGATGCGCGGGGCAATCTTTCTACCCTTAGGGTGGTGGGTGCCTAGAACTAGCTGCCAGGGGTGGTGGCGGAGACCGATACGATAGTGGTCTTTAAGAGGCTTTTGGATCGGCACATGGATATGCAGGGAATGGAGGGATACGGGTGACATGCAGACAGATCAGAGATAATTTTGGCCTGAGGTTCGGCACAGACATGATGGGCCGAAAGGCCTGTTCCAGTGCTGTATTGCCCTATATTCGATGTTTGCAATGAGGTTAGTTTTGTTTTAGTCAATCCGTCACTACCAGGGATTTCTGTGGCAGGGATATCAAGAGCTGGAACTCATGCTGATTACAGGGAGAATTATTTAAACTTTCAAGGACATGACGGTTTCCCTGAATTCTGGAAATAATAATAATGTGAACTGCGGTTGTAAACGTTAAGGCGAGGGTGAAGGCCATTGGCCTTTGGCTGACTTATCATGTGTATCCCCTCAGCCAGCTTAGTCCAGGCCAGTTGAGCAAGTTCATGTTTATTTTTGTCCCATGCTTGATGCTGCCTTTCTCTCATTCCCCCAGGATTCTCTGAAGACAGCACGCCTGGAGTGACATCAGGAACTGGGGGAAGCAATCCATAGGTGTCCTTCGCCCCTCGTTGAATCCTCTCGACTACGCGTTCCCTTTTCCCCTCTCATCGGACTCGGCAGCGCGGGCAGGATAACTGCCCGCTGTCCGTGCTGCCACGGACAAGGCCTCTGGAATTTGGAACTTGTTTGGTGAAGAAGTGCCAAACTCACTACAGAATGTCACGCACATTGTGTGCACGGTTCGCAACTCTCCTTCTGGTCACACGGGCCTGATTCGGTTGTCGATGTCGGCTGCAGCAAACCCTGGCCCCAAAACCCGACGGCCCTTCTTGCAAGCGGCAGCGATGGTGTGGTCGTAGGTTCCAGGAGCAGAATTAGGCTACTCAGCCCTTCAAGTCGATTCCACCATTCAATCAAGGCTGACCTGTCTTTCCCCCTCAACCTCGTTCTCCTGCCTCCGTGTTGTGGAGAGAGCCGGCACAATGACACACACACACTCGCTGCCTGTTGGGAAGCATTGTCATCAGTGTCCTCTCAGACATCAGACTAAGCTGGAGCTAGGACACAGGCCAATGTCCAAGCCCGCTGACCTGTAGTGACATTTAATTGCACTAGTTATTCGCATTTGTTAAGCCTTAAGATGGACTGCTTGCACAATTCAAATGTTTTTGACGTGGATTGGTTTTGCTCTGCCACTGATTATTTAGAGATTGATCCAACAATGTACATTATATATTGCCAACGGAGATAATGGAAATTTTTTTTTTTTTAAATCAACCCTTAAAAGATTTTATATCCCCAGTTTAAAAAATAAATTTGATTTGAAAGTAAAGATGGGGCGGGGAGAGAGGAGGGGAGAACTGTATTTTATCGAAACTCAGGAAATTGAGTTGGTCCATTTCATACGATCGCCCCGGTGAATGAGTGGACAGATTGGATAATTGTATCTCTTTCCCGACAATTCCATGATTAGCAATGGATCTTGTGCAATATGGTTCAAAATACAATTTCTTTAATATCAGCGGTGGCGCAGCGGCAGAGTTGCTGCCGTTCAGTGAGTCTTATATTCTCAACACTTATTCGATAGTTGGAAGGTTCTGGCAATCATATCACGTAATCTATTCTCCTTTCTACAGGAAAGGCAGAGATTTAATAGGAACCTGGGTGGCAGCTTTTTCACACAGAGGGTGGTGGGTAGATGGAGCAAGCTGCCAGAGGAGGTAGTTGAGGCAGACATTATAACAACTTTTATGGAGACATAGACTCTTGCAGCGTGGAAACAGGCCCAACATGCCCACACTGGCCAACATGTCCCAGCTACACTAATCCCACCTGCCTGCATTTGATCCATATCCCTCAAAACCAGTCCTATCCATGTACCTATCTAACTTTTTTTTAAACGTTGGGATAGTCCCAGCCTCAACTACCTCCTCTGGCAGCTTGTCCCACCACCCTTTGTGAGAAAACGTCACCCCTTCAGAATCCTATTAAATCTTTTTCCCATTCACCATGAACCTATGTCCTCTGGTCCTCGATTCCCCTGCTCTGGGCAAGAGATTCATTAACTGCAGTCTCCCATCCATGGTGTGTCTAGGGAAGGTTGCATCCTTTATACTACTTCAACTTTTCAAGGAGACCCAAGGAACCGCAGATGCTGTTTTACAAAAAAAAAAGTGCTGGAGTAACTCAGCGGGCCAGGAATCAGCTCATGTGCCTGCCGAGTTACTCCAGCACGGTATGCCTCAGACTGTTTAAAGGCTTGATCACCTAATTTAGTTCACCCAGTTTTATTTTTTAAACTTTAGTAACTTCCTGTAAAAAAAAATTAAAATTGAAGAGCATAAAAATTAAAATTCTGCAAAATGTGGAACTTTAGTTTTTAACTTTTCAGAGGTGCTGATACCCTTACCAATGCGTAACGTCACAGAAAAACCCACTGGTAATTGTGATTTTTGACCAGTTTTAATTTGGTATTTAACATTAAAGTAGTTAGCTTAAAAACAGCAATTTAGAACGTTTTTTAACTTTGATGTTAAGAGTGACATATTTTTCGTAGCGATTTTGTTCTGGTATCAGGGAACCTGCCTTGGCTACAAGTAGCCAGTGATTGAGTACCAAGACAGCCTGTATCTGCAGTCTGGGTAATAACCAATGGAGGAAGTTGCTACTTCAAACGTTTGCTGAGAAAACGTATTCTTTAATCACCAGTATCAAAAATACAAGGCCCAGGCAAAATTCTTGTATCTTGAAGATTTAGTCATAGTCACATTGCACAGAAGCAGGCCCTTCAGCCCATCGTTGACCCTGGAGATTTACTCATACAGCATGGAAACAGGCCCTTCGGCCCAACTTTGACCCTGGAGATTTAGTCATACAGCATGGAAACAGGCCCTTCGGCCCATCTTGCCCATGCCGACCAAGATGCCCCACCCACGCTAGTCCCACCTGCTCATGTTGGGCTTCTATCCCTCTCCAATCCATGTACCTGCTCAAATACATTTGCAATGTTACGATAGGGCCTGCCTCACCTACCTCCTCTGGCAGTTCGCTTTGACTGAACTATCTCCATGCAAAGATATATAGATCCATGCAGTGTGGAAACAGGCCCTTTGGGCCAACTTGCCCACAGCGACCGACATGCCCCATTTCCAATCCAGACACCATTCTAGTGAACATCTGTATGCTGTCCACACTGTACACATGTTGGGGCAACTGGAACTGCACATGTGGCCCAACCAAGCCTTTGTACAGCTACTCCAGGACTTGTTTATACTCATTGCCCAGACAAATGAAGGCAAGGACACCGCGTGCCTACTTCACTACCCTCTCCACATGGGTCACCACTTTCAGGGAGCTACGGACTTGCACCCCAAAGACCGCTCTGTCCATCTATGCCCCTGGAGGTCTTGTCTTTCATGGTCTACTTTCCCCTTGCATTTCACCTCCCAAAATGAGTCACCTCACCCCTAGCACGTGGAGCATAGAACAGTACAGCACAGGAACAGGCCCTTCGGCCCACAATGTCCATGCTGAACATGATGCCAAAACCATCTCTTATCCGAGGTAGACACAAAATGCTGGAGTAACTCAGCGGGACAGGCAGCATCTGTGGAGAGAAGGAATGGGTGACGTTTCAGGTCGAGACTCCATCTCCTATCTGCCTGCACATGATTCATATCCCTGCATATCTATGTTTCTATCTAAAAGTCTCTTAAACACCACTAATGTATCTGCCTCCACCACCATCCTTAGCAGTGCGTTCCAGGCACCCACCACCCTCTGTGTGAAAAAACTTGCCCGCACATCTCCATTAAACCTTGCCCCTCTCACCTTAAAGCCATGCCCTTTCGGATTTGATTTCTCTATCCTGGGAAAAGGGTTCTGTGTCTACTACATCTGTGCCTTTCATCATTTTATATAATTCCATCAGGTCTCCCTGCAACCTCTGGTATTCCAGCGAAAATGGAGTGTCTGTCCAACCTGTCCCGATGGCTTGTTCAGATTAAACTCCATCTGCCGCTCCTCGGCCCACATTTGGATGTGGTCTATATCCTGCTGTGCCCTGCTGCGACCTTCCTCACTGCCCACAACCTTGAGCCTGCAAACGTTCCGTTAAGCAGCCTCTGTGCTGGAAGTATATCATTTGGTTTCAAATCTCAGTGGCGAGCCGCTGCCTCTCAACACCAGAGACCCGGATTCGATCCTGACCTCGGGTGCTGTCAGCGTGGAGTTTGCACGTTCTCCCCGTGACGCTGTGGGTTTCCTCCGGGTGCCTCCGGTTTCTTCCCACGTCCCAAATTGTCCCTCCGTAAATTGCCCCCCTAGTGTGGAGTGGGATAACATAGAACGAGTGGGCTGAAGGGCCTGTTTCCATGCTGTATTTTTCAATTAATCAAAAAAGACCAATATATAGAGGGATAGACAGAGTTGATGTGGACAAGCTTTTCCCTTTGAGAATAGGGAAGATTCAAACAAGAGGACATGACTTTAGAATTAAGGGACAGAGGTTTAGGGGTAGCACGAGGGGGAACTTCTTTACTCAGAGAGTGGTAGCGGTGTGGAATGAGCTTCCAGTGGAAGTGGTGGCAGCAGGTTCGTTGGTATCATTTAAAAATAAATTGGATAGGCATATGGATGAGAAGGGTATGGAGGGTTATGGTATGAGTGCAGGCAGGTGGGACTAAGGGAAAAAAGTTGTTCAGCACGGACTTGAAGGGCCGAGATGGCCTGTTTCCGTGCTGTAATTGGTATATGTTATATATGTTATATGAAATGCTTGGATAGCTACAGCAGATTCCAAGGCACTGTGAGAGACGTTACTCTCCCACATAGAATAATAGCACAAGATTATATTGTCTGAAGAAAGTTCTACAGAAGGATCCCAAACCCAAAACGTCACCTATCCATGTTCTCCAGAGATGCTGCCTGACCCTGCTGAGCTATTCCAATGCCTTGTATCTCTTTTTTGTAAACCAGCATCTGCAGTTCCTTGCGTCCAAGATTATATTTTCATTACCTGTTTTTGGTAAATGCTCTGTAGATATTGGCCACCACGATCTCCTACATAATCTCTCTCGCTCGCCCCATACCTCCACTATAAACGCACACAGCTCTCCTATGCAGAACAACAAGATCTGAAGGAGGGTCCCCAGCCAAAACGTCGCCTGTTCCTTCAGCAGAGAAAGCTGCCTGACCCGCTGAGCTACTCCAGCATTTTGTGTCTATCCTCCAGTTCCTTCCCAAGCACGATCCATATTCCTATTTCAGCGCCCCTCCACAGTAATTGCGGGTTACACAAAAAGCTGGAGAAACTCAGCGGGTGCAGCAGCATCTAAGGGGCGAAGGAGATAGGCGACGTTTCGGGTCGAGACCCTTCTTCAGACCGCACCCGCTGAGTTTCTCCAGCTTTTTGTGTAACCCTCGATTCTCCAGCATCTGCAGTCCCTTCTTTAACACTCAGTAATTGCGTGTTCAGCCTCAGCTGAGCGGGTCTGGGGACACTTCGAGCAGTGACAGGTCAGAGCCTGGAAAGCCCCTGTACCCATGGGATTGCATCTACACCCCCCACAAATGTTCATGACTCTGCGTGCTGGAGGCCTCGTTCATGGGCTAACCTTATTTGACATGTGGTTTTCAAAATCACTAGAGAATTTAACGATGAAGTCATACGCTTTAAAATGCAGCATTGAATTCCTTGGTTGTTTGCAGAGTTTTTCGTTTTGGCAACACATCGAACCAGAAGGCTTAAATATCCGTTTCCTCATTAACTTTGTTGCAGCTCGTTATTGATAGGCAGATCAGATGACATTCAGTGTTATAGGAGGATTTTATTTGACCATAAACTGACACATTTGATAAGTAGCTTCAGGATGAAAAGTTGCAGAGGTCTTAGTTTTAAGTTCCCCTGTGCATATATAAAGACAGAAGTGCTTGGGGGTTTTGCAAATAGTTCATTACAAGTTTACAGAATCACACAGAGGAGCCTCATGCACCTTCAGACGTTTTATATTAACTGGACAAAGTGAGATTTTTGTATGTAGTATGTTAGATTTTTACGTAGCAGCGGATGCTATTGCGCAATGGTTCATATTGTAAATATTCAACATAACTCGAAAGCACGAGTTTTCTAAACTAGTTTTTGCTATTGTGGATTTTTTTTTGCGCAGGGAGTTGTGTACGTTTTTCTGTTTGGATCAATTATTTAACAATCAGATTTTACTTCGACAAGTTTTCACTCAGCTCAACATTATACTAAGTTTGAAGAACCACAAAGTGTTATGTGTTCTCAGTTAGACGCTCAGGCAGGTTAATAGCTGTATTTCAATGGCCATCTTAAGGGCCTGTCCCGCTGTACAAGGTCATTCCAGAGTTCTCCCGAGTTCTCCCCTGATTCGAGCTCGTGTAATGTACGTGGCGGCTCGTACGAGTAAAAAGCAACAATTTTTTTCATCGCAAGTATTTTATTACTCGTGGATATTTTTCCCAGTGTTGAAAAAACGTCACGAGTTTACCGGATTTCCCGAGTACTCGTACGAGCCGCTACGTGCCATCCACGAGCTCCTACGGACCCACTACGTACATTACACGAGCTCGAATCAGGGGGAAACTCGGGAGAACTCTTGAATGACCTCGTACAGTGGGACAGGCCCTTTACAGTAGAAACTCAGAAAGCTTCAAGTAGAACGACCTTAATTCTAAACCATTGACGGTCCTGTGTAAAGAGCAGGCCATACCTATGCATACAGTCGTACTTTCAACTTGATGCTGGTTTGTACTGTTGAAAATATACGATTAGCCCTTGGATATTTTAACTGTAACAGAAAGATGTATGGTTGAAGATGTAGTAAGCGCAACCACAGGAGTGATATAAAGTTTATTTAGAAGTTAGCGATACGACATACTGGCCATCGTACTAACCAGAGTCCGCAGAACATCCTGACCAACAGTGAAAGAAATGACTTGGATCAATTATTTTTCAATATAGAAAGTTAATTGCACTTAAACTTTAACTGTTTTAATAAACATACTTTTATGAATCATTAATGAAATGTAAGTACTTACATCTATTAACTTATAATCGAGGTAAATGTGACTTATCTATTGGATACAGGTTATAAATACAAGTTGCAGTAGGTGTAGGTTTTTTTTAAAGAAAAAGACAAAACTATCCGGTTTACATCAAAACTGACCCTACTGATGATGGATGTTGCGAGCCCCACTCATAACCTCAACTGCGCATGTAAATAACGCTTTGTCCAAAACTAGCAGTTACTTGAAAGTTTCACTGCTTTTCACCGTCGTCTCAATAATGTAGACCGTAGCGAAATATATTGTTCCATAGACAAGTGCCTGATAGTGGACATGTAAGGACACCAGAACAATCCTTTGCTGTTATTGTATGGAGCCATAATAAATGTATATACATTCTGTTACAAACACTTGGGATGTGTTGTTACTTTATTCGCTGGTTCCACTCGTGCTGCCTCCCCCTCGAAATGGGGCTGTGTGGGTGGCGGGAGAAACATTCCCCTCCTCTTCACTGCGGGGATTTTGTGACGATAAACTGGAGGCTGAAATTTGGTCTTCAAACTGGAGACATTCTGGTCGATTTCTGCCGCGCCGAGGCTCGGCAAAGCCAGCTGCATAATCAAGGACCAGTCGCACCCCGCTCACCCCCTCTTCTCCACTCTCCCATCTTCTGCTTCTTGCGTATGGCGTGCACAGCCTAAAGTTGAAGGACAACTTGTTCTATTTGATCTTGTTTAAGAAGGAACTGCAGATGCTGGAAAATCCATCTTATTTGATTGTGCACGCTGGGTTGATTGCATTCGTCGAAACACGGTGGACCACGTGAAGGTTGCAATTTCCCTCCTCCCCCCCCCCCCCCCCTCCCATCGGACAAGAGGGCAGCGGAGTGGCACAGCGGTAGAGTTGCTGCCTTACAGCGCCAGGGACCCGGGTTCGATCCTGACTACGGGTGCTGTCTGTGTGGAGTTGGCACGTTCTCCCTGTGACCGCGTGGGTTTCCTCCGGGTGCTCCGGTTTCCCTCCACACTCCAGAGGCGTACAGGTCTGTAGGTTAATTGGTTTGGTAAGTGTGTGTAGGTTAGTGTCGGTCAGTTGGCGCAGACGGTGGCTGAAGGGCCTGTTTCCTAAAGTGTAAAAAAGTCTAAAAGACTAACCATAGTTGCTGAGGTTAGTGTTGTGCAGTGTTAGAGGCTGGTGGGCACATGGAACGAGGTGCCAGAGGACATAGTTGAGGCCGGTACTATAACATTTAAAAGCAATTTGGACAGGTACAATGGATAGGAAAGGTTTAGAGGGATATGGGGCAGGTGGGACTATAATGCATCTTGGGCAACATGGATGAGTTGGGCTGAAGGGCCTGTTTCCATGCTATCGGATTCTATGACAATGACTCTATCAGGACACTAACCCTAACCCAACTCAGCGATACCCATGAGAACGTGCTTCAAAATGACAAGCCTTCATTGCAAGTACAAGCTTATAATTTATTTTTCTTTGTATGTAGATGGGCATGAAATGTTTTTGAGGTACATTAAGATTAATTGAACCTTAATGATTGAAAATCAAATTAGTCTGATCAGAAGTGACAGATTCTTCTAGTTGTTGTCGGTGTGGGTTGCGATGGAACCACTCAAAGTGCCAGGTATATATAGAGCAGAATAATTAATAATACAAATCATTTAAATCACAATTGATCTTTTTCTTAGTCATGGGGACAGACATACAGTGTGGAAACAGGCCCAACTTGCCCACACCAACCACATGTCCCATCTACACTAGTCCCATCTGCCTGCATTTGGTCCACATCCCCCTAAACCTGCCCTTTCCATGTACCTGTCCAATTGCTTCTTAAATGTTGTGATAGTCCCTGTCTCAATCACCTCCTCTGACAGCTCGTTCCATACACCCACCACCCTTTGTGTGAAAAAGTTACCCCTCAGATTCCTATAAAAGCTTTCCCCTTTCAGCTTAAACAATAGACAATAGGTGCAGGAGTAGGTCATTTGGCCCTTCGAACCAGCACCGCCATTCACTGTCATCATGGCTGATCATCCAAAATCAGTGCCGCATTCCTGCCTTCTCCCCATATCCCCTAACTCAGCTATCTTTATGAGCTCCATCTAACTCTCTATTGAAAGCATCCAGAGAATTGGCCTCCACTGCCTTCTGAGGCAGAGAATTCTACAGATTCACAACCCTCTGGGTGAAAAGTTTTTCCTCATCTCCGTTCTAAATGGCTTACCCCTTATTTTTACTGTTCTGATCCCTGGTTCTGGACCCCCCCAACATCTGGAACATGTTTCCTGCCTCTAGCGTGTCCAACCCCTTAATAATCTTATATGTTAACCTGTGGAAAAAGGAAGAGGCGGAGACAGTGGGCTGTGGGAGAGCTGGGAAGGGGAGGGGAAAGAGGGAGAAAGCAGGGACTACCTGAAATTAGAGAAGTCAATGTTCATACCGCTGGGGTGTAAACTACCCAAGCGAAATATGAGGTGCTGCTCCTCCAATTTGTGGTGGGCCTCATTCTGGCCACAAGGATGTTGCCAGGACTGGAGGGCCTGAGCTACAGGGAGGGGTTTGGAAAGGCTAGGACTTTATTTCTTGGAGCTCAGGAGGCTGGGGGGTGATCTGAAAGAGGTGTACAAAATCATAAGGGGAATAGATAGGGTGAATGCACAGAGTGTTTTATCCAGAGTAGGGGAATCAAGAAACAGAGGACATAGGTTTAAGGTGAGAAGGGGAAGATTTAATAGGAACCTGAGGGGCAACATTTTCACACAGAGGGAACGGGCTGCCAGAGGAGGTAGTTTGGAATGGGCTGCCAGAGGAGGAAGTTGAGGAAGGTACCAGAACAATATTTGAAAGACACTTGGACAGGTACATGAGTGGGATATGGGCCAAAGGTGGGAAGGTTGGGCCTCGAGGCCTGTTCCGTGCTGTGTGACTCTATCCTCTTCTTTCGTGTGGCGTGCACAGCCTAAAGTTGTTGGACAACTTGTTCTATTTGATCTTCTGTTTGTGCACGTCGAGTTGATTGCATTAGTCGAAACAGGGCGGACCACGTGAAGGTTGCAATCTTCCACCCCGGTGACTCTATGACTCTATGACAGTGCTTCTTTTGATGAACAAAAACAATAACTGCATCAGCTAATTGAGCGATACCTACCCAACACTTAAACACAAGGTCTGAGATGCACCACCTTGCCACCTGCTTTGCTAACTAATTCTCACACTCTTTGGTTCACAGAGTGTAAGGGCAGTGTACCCATGAAACATCTATAAGGTCACCTCCACTCCAGGTAAACAATGATCCATCCGCTCCAGCCCCTCCTTATAACGTAAACCTTCCAACCCAGTAGCATCTTTGTAGAATCTTTAAATACAATGCTTCCAGTTTAAGGACATCTCTACTATGCCAGGGAGATTGGAGCCTTGGACCCAACTCATCCACGCCGACCAAGATGCCCATCTACACTAGTCCCACCTGCCCACATCCCTCTAAACATTTCCTATCCATGTACCTGTCCAATTTCATTTAAATGTTGTTATAGTACCAACAGTGTGGACTATAATAATAAAAATTGGGATACACTTTTGCCAGTGAAGTCTTTGGCTATCCCCCACATCGAAGGTCCTTCACAGGTACTGACTTTCCCACCATCGAAGGTCCATCACAGGTGCTGACCTCCCCACCATCGAAGGTCCATCACAGGTACTGACCTCCCCACCATCGAAGGTCCATCACAGGTACTGACTTCCCCACCATTGAAGGTCCATCACAGGTACTGACCTCCCCACCATCGAAACTCCATCACAGGTACTGACCTCCCCACCATCGAAGGTCCATCACAGGTACTGACCTCCCCACCATTGAAGGTCCTTCACAGGTACTGACTTCCCCACCATCGAAGGTCCATCACAGGTACTCGCCTCCCCACCATCGAAGGTCCATCACAGGTACTCACCTCCCCACCATCGAAGGGATCTACAGGAGCCGCTGCCTCAAAAAGGCAGCCAACATCATCAAAGACCCGCACCACCCTGGCCACGCTCTCATCTCACTGCTACCATCGGGAAGAAGGTACAGGAGCCTGAAAACCGTGACCTTCAGGTACAGAGCACAACTTCTTTCTGAAATGCGCTGCCGGGGTTGGTGGTGGAGGCATATACGATAGCGGCGTTTTAATTGTCTAAGAAGGAACTGCAGATGCTGGAAAATCGAAGGTAGACAAACATGCTGGAGAAACTCAGCGGGTGAGGCAGCATCTATGGAGCGAAGGAATAGGCAGTGAGAGAAGAGTTAAACTGTTTAACAACCTCCTCTCTCACTGCCCTGAAGAAGGGTCTCGACCCGAAACGTCGCCTATTTCCTTCGCTCCATAGATGCTGCCTCACCCACTGAGTTTCTCCAGCATTTTTGTCTACCACAGCGGCGTTTGAAAGACTTTTCGACAGGGACATGGATATGGAGAGGAGAGATATGGATCACATGAGATCCATGAGACAGAGGAGATTAGATTAACGGCATTATGTTCCTCATGGACATTGTGGGCCTGTTTCTGGGCGGTACTGTTCTATCTTCTATGTTCTCATCCATCAGGTTCTTGAACACTGCTCAACACCAACCTCAGCAACTATGATCTTCTAGGGGCGGTAGTTTCGGCCCGAATCGTTGCCTATTTCCTTCGCTCCATAGACGCTGAGTTTCCCCAGCACTTTTGTCTACCTTCAATTTTCCAGCATCTGCAGTTCCTTCTTGAACATCTTCTATGGACGGTGTCTATGGTTCCACTACGGACTTCCGTTTTGTACTGTTATGGTTACCTAGACACAGAACATGGACCATAGAACAGCACAGCACAGGAGCAGGCCCTTCGGCCCACAATGTCCATGCTGAACACGTTGTCGAACATGGATTAAATTAATCTCCTCTGCCTGCATGTGATCCATGTGTTAATGTATTGAAGATGCTGCCAGCGAGAATTTCACTCTTCCATGGTCCATACACATGACAATTAAACACTCTTGACTTTTAATAGACTCCTTGTCTCTATTTATTAATTTAATAGATGTTAATAATGATCTATTATTTAATAGAGACTATTTGCTCATTTATTTGTCATTGTATTTTTCTGTACATTCTGATTTTTTAAAATTGTTTATTATGGTATTTACAGAGTACTGTGTTGTGGTGCTGCAAGTAAGAATGTCATTCATTGCACTGTTTTGGGTGAGTTGGGGCATTTTTTCATGCTATATGACGATGATTCCAATGGTGATTCTGCCATGGGTTTATTTCTGTCACATGTTGTTTTGCATGCTCTCTGATCAGATCAGTAAATACTATACATAAATACAGTCACGTCTCCTTTATCTGCGATAAGTGTCAGCATCCAGAGGTTAATTTAACACATACTTTTGCAAATTGTGTCAAAATTAAGAATTTCTGGATTGAGATTTTTAGAATAACTTCTGAAGTTATTAATACTAATCTGGATCCGGACACAAAATTAATAATACTTGGAATATCAGAACAAAGTTTAACACTTACAACAAGTCAAAGAAATTTCCTAGATTACAGTATAATAATTGGGAAGAAATTAATATTAACATTTTGGAAAGGCCCTATATCCCCCACAATTAAAATGTGGATTACGGAAATGTCGGAGACCCTACACCTGGAAAGAATCAGATTTGCCCTAATGGACAAACAAGAAGTTTTCGTTAGAATATGGTCTTCTTTCATTGATTATTTAAAAGGGTAGATCGGTTCGGCAGAGAACCCTAAAGGGCCTGTCCTACCAGCATCCGACTCCATGCGATGAGCGTGATCAAACTAGAAGCGGGGGCCGCGCGGAGGTCGGGTGATCCCCCGTACAGGGCCGTTCCCACCAACATGCGCCTGCATGCGGCAAGCGCGGCCAAACCGGCAGCGAGGGCCGCGCGGAGGTCGGGTGAGTGGCGCAACGCGGCACAAAGTGAGGCGAACTTGGAGCGAAGTCTTAAGGTAAGTTCACCAGGACAGAGAGGGCACACAGAGAGGGGCACAGAGGCACACACACACAGAGGGCCACGGAGCCACACACATAGAGGGTCACGGAGGCACGATGTCGGGGCGGTGTGTAAAGCGTCGAGGCGACTGCGAGCCGACAAGCCGTTGCCGCGCGGAATTTTCGAACATAGTCAGTTTTTCGGAGCCCCGCGCGATGTTGGGACGAACTCCGCACAATTCCGCATACCTCCGGCAATCGAAGTGGGACCGGCCCCGCGACGCCGGACGGCTCAGGCGACCACGTTAGGTCGCGCTCATCGCATGGAGTTGCATGCTGGTGGGACAGGCCCTTTACTGATACTTGGACTCAGGATCAGATGAAAAGTTATATTCTATATTCCTTCATCTTATCTCCAATGATGTATTATTCCATTATTCCATTCCTTATGATTTATTTTTGATTTTTACTTTATTTTTCTCTCTGTTTTTCTCTCTCTTTATAATAAAAAAAACTATTAGAGACAATATGATTCATTTGATAATATTAATAATGTATGATTGCTGCACACGAAATATTGCTCTCATAACATGTGTTTGCTAATTCACTGCTTACTTACTCTAATAAAGATATATATATTTAAAAAAATAAATAAACACAGTCACGTCAAACTCATGTACTATAGGGGGAGATACAGAGTGCAGAATATAGTTCTCAGCATTGTAGCGCATCAGTTCCACAGACAAAGTCCAATGTCCGCAATGGGGTAGAGGTGAATTGGACAGTACCCTAGAAACATTGGTGCAGGAGTAGGCCATTCGGCCCTTCGAGCCTGTGGAAGGACCTAGCTTATGGAAGGACCGTTCAAAAGCCTGATAACTGAGGGGAAGAAGCTGTTCCTGAGTCTGGTGGTACGCGCTTTCAAGCTTCTGTACCTTCTGCCGGACGGGAGCGGGGAGAAGAAGGGATGACGGGGGGGGGTGGGACAGGTTTTTTGATGACTTATTTAGCTTAATTCCGCTCCGTTGACAGAGCTGCCTTGTGCAATGCCGTGTTTGCTTTGTCACTGGGCTTTGAATTGAGTGGTGCAGCTCGGAGCTGTCTCAGCTAATGCTATGCTTCAGGCATATTAATCTGGAACAAAAGCACCCTGCCTGTATCCAAGGGCATGTCTATGAAGATGATGGTGAAAGGTCAGTGTGAGTGATTTCAGCAGATGTGCCGTGAAGTACTTGGACCATTAGCAGGGCTTTCTGCAGCCAATCAAGACACTGTTTACCAGCCTTGTGAAAGGACAAACTGCTGTCTGCGCACAATTTTACTCTTCAAAGCACTTTGGAGATGCCGTCAACTCATTGTTGATTGGGTATTAATCCCGTTTCATTCCCCCCCACATTTTATTCAGGGATAAAACTCCGTCGGGAGACTGGGAGAAAAACCTGAAAGGAGCTGAAAAGAGAAAATTATTAATGACAATTTTTGATGCATATTCCATCACTAACTTGCTTTAGTTTGAATGATATTAACTAACTAACTAACTCCTGATCAAAATCTCATTCTATTCTTAATGAGTGCTACACATTCATGTTCAATCTTAGAAATATAGAAACATAGAAACCAAAGGTTTAGGAGTAGGCCATTCGGCCCTTCGAGCCAGCACCGCCATTCAATGTGATCATGGCTGATCATCCACAATCAGTAACCCGTGCCTGCCTTCTTCCCATATCCCTTGATTTCGCTAGCACCCAGAGATGTAACTAACTCTCTTTTAAAACATTTTTTCACATCTCAGTTTTAAATGGCCTCCCCTTTATTTATGCCTACACTGTTCCCAATGTTGGGCGAGTCCAGAACCAGGGGCCACAGTCTTAGAATAAAGGGGAGGTCATTTAAGACTGAGCTGAGAAAAAAACGTTTTCACCCAGAGAGTTGTGAATTTATGGAATTCCCTGCCGCGGAGGGCAGTGGAGGCCAAATCACTGGATGGATTTAAGAGAGAGTTAGATGGAGCTCTAGGGGCTAGTGGAATCAGGGGATATGGGGAGAAGGCAGGCACTGGTTATTGATAGCAGACGATCAGCCATGATCATATTGAATGGCGGTGCTGGCTTGAAGGGCCGAATGGCCTCCTCCTGCACCTATTTTCTATGATTCTATGTTTCTAATATTCTGTTGTGTTGAAGCAAAGCAAGAATTTCACATGACAATAAACTCTCTTGAATGTTGAATGTTGAATCTTTATTTTTAGACTGTGGCCCCTGGTTCTGGACACCTCCATCATTGGGAACATGTTTCCCGCATCTAGCTTGTCCAGTCCTTTTATTATTGTATATGTTTCTATAAGATCCCCCCTCATCCTTCTAAACTCCTGCGAATCAATGGTTCAACAGGGCTTTATTGTCACATGTACAAACGCACAGATAAATTCTTATTGTTATTACTCAGGGGTTAAAGCTGCACAGTCTTTACTTTACTCCTCTAAACCAATACTGTCTCCATATTCCTCTAACCACTGGATGTGCAGGGAATGGAAGGATATGTATTAAATGCAGCTAGATAAGAGTTGGTCTTGGCATCATGTTCGGCACAGACATTGTGGGCCGAATGGCCTGTTCCTGTGCTATACTGTTCCACGTTCTCTGTTCTAATATCTAATTATAACCATAGCATAATTATAACCATATAACCATATAACAATTACAGCACGGAAACAGGCCTTCTCGGCCCTTCCAGTCCGTGCCGGCCATTTATTTTCCCCTAGTCCCATCTACCTGCACTCAGACCATACCCCTCCATTCCCTTCCCATCCATATACCTATCCACTTTACTTTTAAATGTTAAAATCGATCCTGCCTCCACCACTTCTGCTGGAAGATCATTCCACACAGCGACCACTCTCTGAGTAAAGAAGTTCCCCCTCATGTTACCCCTAAACTTCTGTCCCTTAATTCTCATGTCATGCCCTCTTGTTTGAATCTGGCCTACCCTCAATGGGAAAAGCTTATCCACGGCAACTGTCTATCCCTTTCATCATTTTAATTGAAGGGATACAGAGGATACAGAGTCAGATTCTTCCCAGCTGTTATCAGGCAACTGAACCATCCTACCAACAACCAGAAGGCAGTCCTGAGCTACTATCTACCTCATTGAAGACACTCGGACTACCTTTAATTGGACTTTACTGGACTTTATCTTGCATTAAACGTTGTTCCCTTTATCTGTACACAGTAGACAGCTTGATTCTGATCACGTGTAGTCCTTCTGCTGAGTAATAAACAAGCAACATAAAAGCTTTTCAACGCATCTCAGTACACGTGACAATAAATTGCAATTATTGTATAGTATTTAATTCTTTATTTCGAACGGAATCAAAGGATAAAAAGCAAGTGTGAAACAGCATACAAAAAACACAACAAGAATATTTATAAAGTGTCATAAACAGTATCTACAAACAAATGACCCCGTATGTGTCCAAAAAGGAGCAGGAAGAACCCAAAGCTTATTAATTCCCACCCCTTATTCAACTGCTTATAATTATCTTGTACAAATTTATCGGCTATATGTACACCATATGTACACCAGCAGCTATATGTACACCAAATGATTTACATTTATACACTAATCAAATATTTACAAAGCCATACAAAAAAAGAGAGAAAAAAATAAAAAAATAAATAAAAGACCCTCCTATACCATACAGTATCTCTTAGTCATATATGCAACCCATCACCCTATAATCACCCTGCCCAATACAATCAGTATATCAAATATCCCACTCACAATCACCTATCCTCATCCCAATATCCTTTAAAAAAAGTGTTTTTCTACATCTTTTTAAACTGAATTATGTTTTATGTCCTGATCCAGACCATTCCACAAATTCACCCCACAGATTGCTATGCACATGCTTTTAAGAGTTGTTCTGACATTGAGTTTTTTTAATGATGTTCCCCTCTCAAATTATACCCACCCTGTCTTTCCTTAAACAGCTTGTGTATATTTCCTGGAAGTAAATTATTTCTTGCTTTGTACATGACATGTGCCGTTTTAAATTTAACCAGATCGGTGAACTTCAGTGTATGTGACTTTAAGAATAATAAATTGGTATGTTCAAGTTATCCAACGCTATTGATAATTCATATTACTCTTTTGTGTAATGTACATAACGGCCGTAGGTTGGTTTTGTAGGTGTTACCCCATATCTCCACACAGTAACTCAGATATGGCAATATGAGTGTTTTATACAGAGTATGTCATGATTTGTGGTCCAGAATTAAACTAAACTAAACTAAATTAAACTAAACTAAATAACTAAATGGACCCATATAAACCTCGCCAACATTTCTGAAGGAATTCAGGCAAACATTAGATAGAAAATGGCTTAGATATTATGATTTAGTGGCATATGATGGATCTAGTTGGGTTCTGTCGTAGAAGGAGGCTGGTGGGTATATGGGGGAGATGGGGGAAACTTTTATTAATCTCTCACCTCGACGGAGATGTGATTTTTTTTTCTGTGTCGTATCGCCGCCCGCATTGGGACCTAACATCGAGGTGCTGGCGGCCTCTTGCAGGAGACCGACTTTGGGAGCTCCAACCGTTGGAGCCTGCGGACTTTAACATCGTGGATCTTGCATCCCTGTCGGGGATGGACCTTCGAGCTGCAACCGCTGGAGCCTGCAGTCTTTAACATCGTGGAGCTCGTGGTCTCAGGTTAGAGACCGACTTCGAGAGCTCCCAGCCGGAGGAGCTCCGACCACCTCGAAGTGGAAGCTTCGACCGCCACGATCGCGGGCGCTTCGATCGCCACGACTGCGGATGGTTTGACTGCCCCGAACGCGGGAGAATAAAGAGGAAGAAGTTTAGATTTTATTGCCTTCCATCACAGTGGGGAATGTAGGGAATCCGCTGTGGTGGATGTTTATGTTAACTTTTATGTAGCTGTGTGTCTTGTTGCTTTTTGTAATATGGCTGTATGGTAATCTGAGTTTCACTGTACCTTAATTGGTACACGTGACAATACTGACTTTGAACCCTTGAAACCTTTGACACTGGGCTTTCTATGATGTCCTAGTCACAGACACAGAGACACAGAGACACAGTGTCACAGTGTCACAGAGACACAGAGACCCAGAGACCCAGAGACCCAGAGACCCAGAGACCCAGAGTCACAGAGACACAGAGTCACAGAGACACAGAGACCCAGAGACCCAGAGTCACAGAGTCACAGAGACACAGAGTCACAGAGACACAGAGACACAGAGTCACAGTGTCACAGAGACACATTGTAGTCATTGAGTATAGAGCTGTATAGCACGGGACCATGACTCTCGGCCTGCCTCATCCATGCAGACCAAGTTGGCATACTGGGCTAGTTCCCTTTGCCGGCCTTTGGTCTTTATCCCTCTAAACTCTTCCTATCCATATATCTGTCCAAATGTCTTTTAAAAGTAACAGTTAGATCCGCTTCTGTAACTTCCTCTGGCAGCTCGTTCCAGCTACGCACTACCCTCTGAGTTGAAAAATTTGCCACTGAGGTCCCTCTTAAATCTCTCCCCTCTCATCTTAAGCCTGTGTCCTCTAGTTTTAGAATCCTCTACCCTAGAGAAAAAGACTGTGAGCGTTCTTCACTTTATCCATGCCCCTCATGATCTTGTACACCTCAATAAGGTCACCCCTCAGCCTCCTACGCTCCAAAGAAAAAAGTCCCAGCCTATCCAACCTCTCCCTGTAACTCAAGCCCACAAGCCCAGGTAACATCCTGGTGAATCTCTTCTGTACCAACTAGTTCCTGTAGCTGGGCGATCTGAACTGCAGCTGAGCTCTCTGGTTCATGGCTGGGTAATTAAAGCACTGCATGTGTACAGTGAATAATGGACAGTTATTTAGAATAATATCTCGAGATACCAACAGGGAGATGGCTATTTTAGACCTTGCATTGTGTAATGAGACAGGATTAATTAATGATTTCATTGTAAAGAACCTCCTGGGAAAGAGAGACTGTGACATAGTAGAATCTCCAATTCATTCCAATGATGAGATGCTGGTCTGTATACACAGGGGTGGCTTGAGCTACAGGGTTGGGCAGGCTAGGACCTTATTCCCTGGAGTGCAGGAGGCTGCGGGGTGTACAGGATCACGAGGGGGATCAATAGGGTAAATGCACACAGTCTTTTACCTAGGTTAGCGGATTCAAGATCCAGAGGGTATAGCTTCAAGGTGAGAGGGGACAGGTTTAATAGGAACCTGAGAGGCAACATTTTCGCTCAGAGGGTGATGGGTGTATGGAACGAGGAGGAGGTAGTTGAGGCAGGAACGATAACAGCATTGAAAAGACATTTGGACAGGTACATGCAAATGCTTAGAGGGATATGGGCCAAATCTGGGCATGTGGGGCTAGATAAGATGGGGCATCTTGGCCGGGAAATAGGCAAGTTGGTCTCAAGAGCTGTTGCTGTTCTGTTTGAGGCCATGACTAATTTCTAATGTATAGTTCCACCAAGGATTGTTGTGGGATGTTTCCTCCCTAGAGGGTATCGGGAATGAAGCTGAATAATTTCAAAGGTGCGGCCTCGTTTGGACGGGAAGACACCTCAGAGAATAATGAATCGTTAGAATTATCTAACCTGCATAATTATCTAAGGTATGGTCCATGGAAGGAGAGTGAGACAAAAGAGAGTCAAGGGATGAAGAGAGAGAGAGAGAGAAGCAAAGACCATTCTTATGTTATGATGGAAAGACAGAGTGCTGGAGTGACTCAGCGGGTCAGGCAGCATCAGTGGAGAACGTGGATAGGTGACGTTTCACAGAGTGCTGGAGTAACTCAGCGGGTCAGGCAGCATCTGTGGAGAACATGGATAGGTGGCGTTTCACAGAGTGCTGGAGTGACTCAGCGGGTCAGGCAGCATTTGTGGAGAACATGGATAGGTGACGTTTCACAGAGTGCTGGAGTGACTCAGCGGGTCAGGCAGCATCTGTGGAGAACATGGATAGGTGACGTTTCACAGAGTGCTGGAGTAACTCAGCGGGTCAGGCAGCATCAGTGGAGAACATGGATAGGTGACGTTTCACAGAGTGCTGGAGTGACTCAGCGGGTCAGGCAGCATTTGTGGAGAACATGGATAGGTGACGTTTCACAGAGTGCTGGAGTGACTCAGCGGGTCAGGCAGCATCTCTGGAGAACATGGATAGTTGACGTTTCAGGTCAGGGCCCTTCTTGGTGGAGTGGAGTTGAAGGGTTGAGCAATCTACATCTACCGATATGCATGAAGACGGGTCCTGATCCAAAATGTCACCTATCCATGTTCGCCAGAGATGCTGCCTGACCCGCTGAGTTGCTCCTGCACTTGATTTTTTGTATCAAACAGCATCTGCAGTTCCTTGTTATCCCTGCTCTTTGTCAACCATAGGATGAGGTGAAGTTGACACATCTCTGACAACTAGGGTTGCCAACTGTCCCGTATTAGCCGGGACATCCTGTATATTGGGCTAAATTGGTTTGTCCCATACGGGACCGCCGTTGTCCCGTATTTGACTCGGGTCGTGGGTACTGTCGGGTCGGAGCGCCGCGTCCGGCCCCGCCTCACCCGTCCCGACGTAGTGCAGCCCATGGAGCGCAGCAGCAGCAGCAGCAGCAGCAGCGCCTCGCCCGTGGCCCCGTCGGTCGGCAGCCCGGCCAGCTGTCCGGCCTTCGGACCTTCGCTTACCGCCGACACCACCACCCCTCCTTCTCACGGCCGATCATCGGTTCATGAGTTGGACGGGGCGCCAGACTTTGCGCGCGACGTCGCGCTCCCCGGCCAAAACTCCTCAGCTGGCCCGCCGGCTGGGCTTTGTGTGCAGTCCAGCACCCGGGCCGACTCATCATTCACCCAGCCACGGCTAACCTACGGCCGAGTCGGTCAACGAATTGCCACAGGGAATTTGCCCCGCATTTTGACCTTTTGTCCCTTATTTGGGAGTGAGAACATTGCGACAACGTTCCATTGATGGCCTAAACTTCCAACCCGTGTACCAAGTGCTCCACTCCTGCTCTCCTGCTCCAAAACACAACGTGCTGGAGAAACTCAGCGGGTCAGGCAGCGTCTGTGGAGGGAATGGTCAGACAATGTTTCGGGTCAGGGCCCTTTTTCACACTGATGGAGTAGGGGGGGAGAAAGCTGGAATAGAGAGGTGGGAGCGGGACAAAGCCTCGGGTGTGATAGGTGGATATAGTTGAGGGGGTAATTGGCAGATGGATGGATTAAATGACAAAGGCTGGAGGTGAAAGGACGTATAACAACAACAAGGGCGGTTACAGTGGCGCAGCGGTAGAGTCGCTGCCTTACAGCGAATGCAGCGCCGGAGACCCGGGTTCGATCCTGACAACGGGTGCTGTCTGTACGGAGTTTGTACGTTCTCCCCGTGACCTGCGTGGGTTTTCTCCGAGATCTTCGGTTTCCTCCCACACTCCAAAGACGTACAGGTTTGTAGGTCATTTGGCTTGGTGTCAATGTAAAATTGTCCCTAGTGGGTGTAGGGTGGTGTTAATGTGCGGGGATCGCTGGTCGATGCAGACCCGGTGGGCCGAAGGGCCTGTTGCCGCGCTGTATCTCTGAACTAAACATCAAAAATACTTTAAAATTACTCTCCTAGTTGGGATTTTGAAATGCCAAATTTTAGAAGTGAACTCAGGTGAGAATAGAAGCCTTTCTTGGCTGTGAGAGGTTCCTAAAGGTGACTTGAAACCATGACTAGAAACAGGCCTGTAGTATGACTTGTTCTAAAATCTCCCTAGCACTTTTGCTCTAATTCATGCTTCAAATGTCAGCTTACTGCAGACTGGTGTGAAATGCCAGATGTATCTTCACTGACCTTTAGGGTGGAGGCAGTCTTGCTGATGTTCACTTTTTGCGTGTGAAGTGGTTTTCTTCCACCAAACCGCAGGTTTTTGCTGACGGTGTCTGGGGCTGCACAATACAGCTGACATTTGGAGACCGAGTTCTCAGGTGCGAATATGTCTGCACCTTGCTCATCCTGCTGGAAGCTGGGTTTCTGCAATCAGATTCCACCAGGCCAGCTGATGGAAACCAGCACCGAATATGTCAATAGACAATAGACAATAGACAATAGGTGCAGGAGTTGGCCATTCGGCCCTTCGAGCCTGCACCCCCATTCAAAATTCAATGTGATCATGGCTGATCATCCGCAATCAGTACCCTGTTCCTGCCTTCTCCCCATATCAATAGGTGCAGGAGTAGGCCATTCCCCAGGCTCCGCTATCTTTAAGAGCCCTATCTAGCTCTCTCTTGAAAGTATCAAGAGAACCGCCCTCTGAGGCAGAGAATTCCACAGACTCACAACTCTCTGTGAGAAAAAGTGTTTCCTCGCCTCCGTCCTAAATGGCTTACCCCTTATTCTTAAACTGTGGCCCCTGGTTTTGGACTCCCCCAACATCGGGAACATGTTTCCTGCCTCTAGCATGTACAAACCCTTAACACTCTTATATGTTTAAATAAGATCCCCTCTCATTCTTCTAAACTCCAGAGTGTACAAGCCCAGCCTTTTCATTCTCTCAGCATATGACAGTCCCGCCATCCCGGGAATTAACCTTGTAAACCTACGCTGCACTCCCTCAATAGCAAGAATGTCCTTCCTCAAATGAGGGGACCAAAACTGCACACAATGCTCCAGGTGTGGTCTCACTAGGGCCCTGTACAACTGCAGAAGGACCTCTTTGCTCCTGTACTCGACTCCTCTTGTTATAAAGGCCAACATGCCATTCGCTTTCTTCACTGCCTGCTGTACCTGCATGCTTACTTTCATTGACTGATGAACAAGGACCCCCAGATCCCGCTGTACTTCCCCTTTTCCCAATCTTGACGGCATTTAGATAGTAATGGATAACCTCACATTTATCCACATTAAACTGCATCTGTTAAATTCATGTTAATGGATGAATAGACAGGGTGAATGCGCAGACGCTTTTAGCCAAAGTTGGCGAATCATGATCTTGACCAATGTTCTCCAGGGTTACTGCCCGACCCGCTGATTTACTCCGTTTGTGTAAGAACTGGAGGACAGGTTCAAGGTGAGAGGGGAAAGACTTCATAGGAACCTGAGCAGCAACTTTTTCACACAGAGGGTGGAGGGTGTATGGAACGAGCTGCCAGAGGAGGTAGTTGAGGCACGAATAATACCAAAATCTAGAAGAAATTTGGACGGGTGCATGGTTTGGAAAGGTTTAGTGGGATATTGGCCAAACGTGGGCAGGTGGGAATAGCAGAGATGGGACATTTTGGTCAGTATAGGCAAGTTGGGCTGAAGGGCCTGCTAATATGCTGTGTTAAAGAAGGCATATGGTATGCTTGCCTTCATTGCTCATGGCATTGAGAAGACAGGTCAGGAAGTCATGATGCAGCCTTATAGGAATGGTTAGGTCACATTTGGAGTATTGCGTGCAGTTCTGATCGCCTCATTACAGGAAGGATGTGAAGGCTTTGGAGAGGGGTTAGAGGAGGCCTACCAGAGTGATACCTGGATTAGAGGGTATTGGTTATCAGGAGAGGTTGGACGGACTTGGATTATTTTCTCTGGATCCCTGGAGATTGAGGGGAGACTTGAGAGACGGATATAAAATGATGAGCGGCACCGATAGGGGAGACAGTCAGAACCTTTTTTCCAAGAATGTAAATGTCAAAGACTAGAGAGGGCATAGCTTTAAGATGAGAGGGACAACGTTTAAAGGAGATGTGCGGTACAAGTTTCTTCACACAGAGGGTGGTGGGTGCCTGGAACGTGCAGCCGAGGGGGGTGGTGTTGGAGGTGGGGGCAGATGCGATAGTGGTGTTGAAGAGACTTTTGGATAGGCAACATATGCACGTTTGTGCACGCCGGGCTGATTGCATTACTCGAAACAGGGCGGAGCACGGGAAGGTTGCATCCCGTGCATCGTGAATGGCGGGCTCCCTGCTGGCATCAAAGCCATCCTCCCAGTGACTGATGCTGCCCTGGCCTGGATGTCCACCCCTGATCTACAACTTTAGGCTGTGCACACCATGCAAAAGATGAAGATAGGCCCATGGAATGGATCACGTGCAGGCAGATAAGAGTTGGTTTGGGCATCATCTTGGGCACGGACACTTGGTCAAAGGGCCTCTTCCTGTGCTGTACTGATATGCTCTATGTTCTACGACTCTATGTCGGACTCTATACGGAGGCACCATGGAGACAGAGCGGTGGGAACTGAGCTGGTTACACAAACAAGCAGCGGAAGATTGGGCCCTTAAAGGGGCTGTCCCACTTGGGTGGCCTAATTGGCGAGTTTAGAAGAGTTTGAAAAAATGACATGTTGAAGACCTCCTTCGATTATGTAGAAGACCTCCTTCAATCTCCTTCGACTAAGTTGAAGACCAGCTTCAACTAGCTACGACTAGCTTCGGGAAAATTGGACACCGAACAATGGAGAGCGAAGACGACCTCCTTCGATCTCCTTCGACTGTGATGAAGACTATCTACGACTACCTTCGACTACCCTCGATTACCTACGACTAACATGCCGACCTACTACGACCTACTACGACTAAACCTACCAGTAAAAAAAGTATCGATTTTTTCCATGGCGACGTTTTTTTACTCGCGGGCATTTTTTTACATATTGTGAAAAAACGCCGCGACCTAGCTGAGGCCTCGAGTACCCGGAGACCACTCTCGAGCATGAAGGAGAGTTACGAAGACCTCCTACAACCTCGTGTCGACCATGCTGCGAGTATGAGTCGAGGGCAAACTCGCCAGAACTCGCGGATTAGGTCGCCCAAGTGGGACAGCCCCTTTAATAAATCTGGATCAATCTGTCAGAAGAAGAACTCCGACCCAAATCATCCTCTATGTATTTCCTCCACAGATGCTGTCCGACCCACTGAGTTCCTCCAGCGCTTTGTGTTTTGCTCAGGATTCCAGCATCTGCGGTTTCGTGTGTCTCCAAAGAATTACGTGCTGCTGTTAGATTGTAAGGAAGTAGAGACTCAAGGAACTGCAGATGCTGGATTACAGAAAAAAAACCCCCCACAAAGTGCTGGAGTAACTCAGCGGCTTCGGGAGGTTCGAGAATATGGATAGGCAACGTTTCAGGTCGGGATCCTGGAACCGAAACCCGTTGCCTATCCATGTTCTCCAGAGATGCTGCCTGAGCCGCTGAGTTACTCCAGCACTTTGTGTCTTTGCAAAGGAACATTAATTAGTACTTATATAGAACACCGCAGAGTTGATCAACAGCTGAAAGGCCCATCCCTGAGCAGTATCAGTGCGTGAGGAAGTGCAGAGCCACGAGTCAGATGCAGTAAATAGCCTGTAACAAACTCAAAAGGAATTCAAGATAAAATGTGCTGCTCGCTGCTGAAGGAGCTGCAGATGCATCGGAGATGAAACTGGCATGTGGCAGCGACGGAAAGAGAGGGCAGCATCAGGCGGTGAGATGGCACAGAACACAGAACTGTACAGCACAGGAACTGGCCCTTCGGCCCACAAAGTCCATGCCGAACATTGAAGTTCAACCTACCTCCTCTGCCTGCAGATAGACACAAAATGCTGGAGTAACTCAGCGGGAGAGGCAGCATCTCTGGAGAGAAGGAGTGGGCGACGGTTCAGGTTGAGACCCGTCTTCAGACGACCTGAATCATCCCCCTTTCCTTGTCTCCAGAGATGGTGCCCATCCCACTATTACTCCAGCATTTTGTGTCTATCTTCGGTGTAAACCAGCACCTGCAGTTCCTTCCTGCACATTCCTCTGCCTGCACGTGATCCATATGCCCTCATCTCCTGCATGTCCATGTGCCTATCTTAAAGCTCCTTAACCATCACTATCAAACCATGGTCCACCTCCACCATCACCCCCGGCAGGGCGTTCCAAGCCCCCACCACCCTGTGTGTAATAAAGATCTTACCTCGCACATCTCCTTTAAACTTTGTTCCTTTCACACTCAGGCGACTTTTTAGCCGAGTGCAGGAGACTCTGAGCTCGCCACATAATCGCCACATGGTCGCCACATGTTCGCTGGTGGTCTCTGGTGATCTCCTTCATGGTCGCGAGGAGTTCCCGCAGTCTGGGAACTAGTCGCGTCCTCAGTATGGTCGCCGCAAATTTTTCAACATGCTGAAAAATGTTCTGCGACCAAACATTAGTCGCCATGGAGAAAATCGATAGTTTTGCAGTTGTAGGTGCAGTTGTAGTGGGGTCACCATGTAGTTGTAGGTAGTGGAGGTAGTTGTAGGTATTTTAGTTCATCGCCTTTGCTGACCGGGCATTTTCATTGGCTCATTGGGGGAAAAAAACGTAAGCACGAGTTTTCAGAACCAAGGATAACCGACCGGTAATGTTAAATGTCCGCCGAACTTCACAGCTGTGTATCTCTGGCTTGTTAAAAGTTGTCTGGCTTCTTAAAAGTGTCTACACTCCTTCTCTCTGCTCCCCCCCCACCCCCCTCTTTTAAAGGACTTACCGTACACTGTGCTAGCCGTCTTAATCTTCCTGTTAATCATGGTGTGTGTCTGTATCACCTTGGCTTTGCACCGTGTGAATTTCAGACAGGGCTCCCCCGCTTGCCCTGGCCCCCGCCTTTGTGTGTGTGTGTGTGTGTGTGTGTGTGTGTGTGTGTGTGTGTGTGTGCGTGCGTGTGTGCTCGTCTGTGTGCGTGTGTGTGTGCGTGTGTGCGTGTGCGTGTGTGCGTGTGTGTGTGTGCGTGTGTGTGCGTGCGTGTGTGCGTGTGTGTGTGTGTGTGTGCGTGCGTGTGTGTGTGCGTGTGCGTGCGTGCGCGTGTGTGTGTGTGTGTGTGTGCGTGAATGTGTGTGTGTCTGTGTGTGTGTGTGTGTGTGTGTGTGTGTGCGTGCGTGCGTGCATGTGTGTGTGTGTGTTCCAATCTGACGGTCGTCGTTCCTGTTCCCGGTTTTTCAAGTGACTGTTGGCGAATTGACAGTCCGGCCTCTAAGTGGGACAGGCCCATAAAGCTGTGCCCTCGAGTTTCTGATTTTCTATCCTGGGTAAAAGGTTCTGACTGTCTACCCTATCTGGGCCTCTCATCATTTTATATACTTCTATCCCGTCTCCTTGCAACCTCGGCTTTCCAGAGAAAACAATCCAAGTCTGTCCAACCTCTGCCTGCAGCTACTAACCTCTAATCCAGGCATCATTCTGGTGAACCTCCTCTGCACCCTCTCCAAAGCCTCCACATGCTTCCTGTAATGGGGGCGACCAGAACAGCACACCATGCTCCAGATGCAGCCTGACCAAAAGCTGCTTCAGCGGTAGTCAGTTTAGTTTAGTTTATTGTCACGTGTAGCGGGCTACAGTGAAAGGCTTTCGCTGCCTGCTGACGAGTCAGCTTTTTGTGTGTCTCACGTACAACGGTTTGTTTTACTTCCAACCTAAATCGCTGGCACTTAATGCACTTTTTAACTGCGGCTCGACTGTTTTCCGTTGCTGTGCATTCTTTATTTCTCCGGAGGATAACAAGACTACAATCTGTGAGAAGCAGTGTTGACTTTACTGGGGGCTGTATACTTTATCGCAGTGGATCAGCCCATCAAAATTCCACGACTTATTTACCAATAACCTGACATAAAATGGTGACAGCGTGATCCTCCGTCAATGATTGACAGCACCATTCACACGCACGGCGTAACGGTGGACAAACACATCCTTGGCATGTCCGTCCATTGATCACAGTATCCTGCACTGATCAATGAATCCAAGTAATGTCTGACCAGTTGATAGCCTCCCTTATCTAGCCGATTGACGGCTTGCACAATAACCTGGTCAACCGCTACAGATTTGGCCGTCAGCAAAACGGAAATCAAACGTTTTAGCCGGATGAACATTGAACAGTACAGCACAAGAGCAGGCCCTTCGGCCCACAATGTCCGTGCCCAACGATGCCAAGAATAGTAACAGAGTCATACATCGTGGAAACAGGACCTTCAGCCCAGCTTGCCCATGCCGACCAAAATACCCCATCTACACTAGGCCCACCTACCTGCGTTTGGCCCAAATCCTTCTAAACCTATCCTATCCAACAGACAATAGACAATAGACAATAGCTGCAGGAGTAGGCCATCCGGCCCTTTGAGCCAGCACTGTGATCATGGCTGATCATGTCTGAAGAAGGCTCTCGACCCGAAACGTTGCCTATCTCCTTCGCTCCTTAGATGCTGCTGCACCCGCTGAGTCTCTCCAGCTTTTTGTGTAACCATCCACATTCAAAACCACGTTCTTGCCTTCTCACCATATCCCCTGAATCCGCTGTCTTTAAAAGCTCTATCTAACTCTCTCTTGAAAGTATCCAGAGAATTGGCCTCCACTGCCTTCTGAGGCAGAGAATTCCACAGACTCACAACTCTCTGTGTGAAAAAGTGTTTCCTCATATCTGTTCTAAATGGCTTACCCCTTATTCTTAAACTGTGGCCCCTGGTTCTGGACTCACCCAACATCGGGAACATGTTTCCTGCCTCTAGCGTGTCCAAACCCTTAATAATCTTATATGTTTCAACAAGATTCCCTCTCATTCTACTAAATTCCAGAGTGTACAAGCCCAGCTGCTCCATTCTCTCAGCATATGACAGTCCCACTATCTCGGGAATTAACCTTGTGAACCTACGCTGCACTCCCTCAATAGCAAGAATGTCCTTCCTCAAATTAGGGGACCAAAACTGCACACAATACTACAGGTGTGGTCTCACTAGGGTCCTGTACAACTGCAGAAGGACCTCTTTGCTCCAATACTCAACTCCTCTTGTTATAAAGGCCAACATGCCATTCGCTTTCTTCACTGCCTGCTGTACCTGCATGCTTACTTTCATTGACTGATGAACATGGACCCCCAGATCCCGTTGTACTTCCCCTTTTCCCAACTTGACACCATTTAGATAGTAATCTGCCTTCCTGTTTTTGCCATCAAAGTGGATAACCTCATTTATCCACATTTAAACGTCATCTGCCTTGCATCCGCCCACTCACCCAACCTGGCCAAGTCACCCTGCAGTCTCATAGCATCCTCCTCACAGTTCACACTGCCACCCAGCTTTGTGTCATCTGCAAATTTGCTAATGTTACTTTGAATCCCTTCATCCAAATCATTGATGTATATTGTAAATAGCTGTGGTCCCAGCACCGAGCCTTGCGGTACCCCACTAGTCACTGCCTGCCATTCTGAAAGGGACCCATTAATCCCTACTCTTTGTTTCCTGTCTGCCAACCAATTTTCTATCCATGTCAGCACTCTACTCCCAATACCATGTGCCCTAATTTTGCCCACTAATCACCCATGTGGGACCTTATCAAATGCTTTCTGAAAGTCCAGGTACACTACATCCACTGGCTCTCCCTTGTCCATTTTCCTAGTTACATCCTCAAAAAATTCAAGAAGATTAGTCAAGCATGATTTCCCCTTCGTAAATCCATGCTGACTCGGACTGATCTTGTTACTGCTATCCAAATGTGCGGCTATTTCATCTTTTATAATTGACTCCAGCATCTTTCCCACCACCGATGTCAGGTTAACTGGTCTATAATTCCCCGTTTTCTCTCTCCTGCCTTTCTTAAAAAGTGGGATAACATTAGCTACCCTCCAATCCACAGGAACTGATCCTGAATCAAGAGAACATTCGAAAATGATCACCAATTCATCCACGATTTCTCGAGCCACTTCCTTAAGTACCCTGGGATGCAGACCATCAGGCCCTGGGGATTTATCAGCCTTCAGTCCCATCAGTCTACCCAACACCATTTCCTACCTAATGTGAATCCATGCACTTATCCAAATGTTTTTTTAAAACGACCTCAACTACCTCCTCTGGCAGATTGTTCCTGACAGCCACCACCGCTTGGAAAAAAATTGCCCCGCACATCCCCTTTAAACTTTGCTCCTCTCACCTTAAAGCCGTGGCCTCTAGCATTTGATTTTTTTCGTGCTGGGAAGAAGGTTCTGACTGTCTACCCTATCTATGTCACCAGTATTTTCTATACTTCTAGCAGGTTTCCCTGCAACCTCCAGAGAACAGATATTATTGAGACCGAAGAAGGGTCTTGACCCGAAATATCACCGATCCGTGTTCTCCAGAGATGCTGCCTGACCTACTGAGTTACTCCAGCACTTTGATTTATTTTTGTAAACCAGCAGTTCCTTGTGTCTCCATTGATTTATTTGTATCCAGGCCCGTAAACACAATGACACACAGATAGATATATAATATTCAATAATATAATAAACTAGACCAAGTGGGACCCGTTGGCTCCCATCCCCCAATGTGAGGGGGGGGGGGGGGGGGGTGGGGCCACGGTGTCACACGGGAGGTCTGGTCCCCGAACGCGGTGTCGGCGCTCACCCCGGAGACAGGCGCCCCCCCGGAGCCAATCACCCCCATCACCCATTCCCCCAACATAACTCGTTTGCCCAACGCAATATTCCACCACTCACGCATAGCCCCCAACTGCGCAGGCGCGGCTCATTTCCCATCATCCTCCAACACTCCCTCCCCCTCCCTCTTCTCACCCCTCACCTCCTCCCCTCCTCTCCTCCTCCCCTCTTCCACTCCCTCCTTAACCTTTCCCCTACCCTCAATCAGTCCCTACCCTCAGTCACTCCCTCCCACCCTCCATAACCCCGCTCCCCGCCATACCCCCCTGACCTGTTGGGCTCAGTTTCCCCAATGCAACCTGTTACCCCAAAGCAGTCAATCCTTCCCACATGGTGGTGGTGGGGTGGGGGTCAGTCAGCTGCTGATCCCATTGTCTCTCTGTCACTTCTCCCGTCCTCTTCTTTTCCCTACCCTCAATCACTCCCTCCCTCTCTTCTCCCCTTCCGCACTCCCCCGCTAAAGACAATTTTAAAATAACATTTCTTCGCCTCCCATCCCCCACTCCGCCAACTCTCATCGCTGCAGTGGCGGCAGAGATCACATTGTGATGTCATGTACGGTCGCCGGAATGTTCACGGCAGCTTGTGTAAATGAGAGCCCATTGTGATTGGAGGAGTGTGAGATGCCATTGTGACATCACCACTGGAAGCTGCAAAAAAAAGTCTCACTCTCACAGTCAGTTATTATTCTCAAAGTTGGCTTTAAATTTTTTTTAAATATCAATAACTTGTGAAATATAACATCAAATGTAAAGAAACTTGTTACAAATGACCACGGGAAAAAGCTGGGTAAGATTCTGCAAAAACAATTGCGCTATCGTGTACCGTTTTGGCATAGCTCCTGAGATCACAGACAGGCGAACAAGTCGAGACATTTAATAGTGTATAGATAGATTAATAATCGTAATAATAGGTAACCATATTAGTGCAAAACTGAAGCCCATAGTGCAATCAAAGACACAGTCCATAGAAGATCATAGTTGCTGAGGTCAGTGTTGTGCAGTGTTCAAGAGCCTGATGGTTGCTGGGAAGAAGCAGTTCTTGAACCTGGAGGTCACGGTTTTCAGGCTCCTGTATCTGTTTGTTCAGCACTGTTTTGCGAGTGGTTGGGGAGGAATGGTGGTGGGGTGATGGGATGTACATGTGGAAACTACCAGGGTGTTTTCAGACACATTGCCTGAGGGACAGCAGGCAGGTGGGGAACAGGTGGGGACATACTGGTTCCTAGGGGACACCCTGAGGTACCGGGAGACCAAGGCAGGAGGTCATCTCCTTGCTGCAACCAAACACACATAGTCCCAGAGAGAGAGAGAGAGAGAGAGAGAGAGAGAGAGAGAGAGAGAGAGAGAGAGAGAGAGAGAAGGGGGGAGGAAGAGGGTCGGGGAGAGAGAGGGGGAGGGCAGAAAAGATGGGGGGGAGAGTGGGGAGAGAGAGGGGGTAGAGGAGGGATATGGAGAGAGGGAGGGAGAGGGTGGGAGGGAGGGGGGAGAAAGAGAGGGATAGAGGGGGCGAGGGGGAGGGAGAGAGGGAGAGAGGGGGAGGGAGATGCAGAGAGGGGGAGGGAGATGCAGAGAGGGGGGAGGGGGAGAGGGAGAGAGAGAGAGGGAGAGAGAGAGTGTCAGAGTGAGAGAGTCAGAGTGTCAGAGTCAGAGTGTCAGAGTCAGAGTGTCAGAGTGAGAGTGTCAGAGTGAGAGTGTCAGAGTGAGAGTGTCAGAGTGAGAGTGTCAGGGTGAGAGTGTCAGAGTGAGAGTGTCAGAGTGAGAGAGTCAGAGTGAGAGTCAGAGTGTCAGAGTCAGAGTGTCAGAGTGAGTGTCAGAGTGAGAGTGTCAGAGTGAGAGTCAGAGTGTCAGAGTCAGAGTGTCAGAGTGAGTGTCAGAGTGAGAGTGTCAGAGTGTCAGAGTGTCAGAGTGAGAGTGTCAGAGTGAGAGAGTCAGAGTGAGAGTCAGAGTGTCAGAGTCAGAGTGTCAGAGTGAGTGTCAGAGTGAGAGTGAGAGTGTCAGAGTGTCAGAGTGTCAGAGTGAGAGTGTCAGAGTGAGAGTGTCAGAGTGAGAGTGTCAGAGTGAGAGTGTCAGAGTGAGAGTGTCAGAGTGAGAGTGTCAGAGTGAGAGTGTCAGAGTGAGAGAGTCAGAGTGTCAGAGTCTGAGTGTCAGAGTGAGAGAGTCAGAGTGAGAGTGTCAGAGTGAGAGTGTCAGAGTGAGAGTGTCAGAGTGAGCGTGTCAGAGTGAGTGTCAGAGTGAGAGTGTCAGAGTGAGAGTGTCAGAGTGAGTGTCAGAGTGAGAGTGTCAGAGTGAGAGTGTCAGAGTGAGAGTGTCAGAGTGAGAGTGTCAGGGTGAGAGTGTCAGAGTGAGAGTGTCAGAGTGAGAGAGTCAGAGTGAGAGTCAGAGTGTCAGAGTCAGAGTGTCAGAGTGAGTGTCAGAGTGAGAGTGTCAGAGTGAGAGTCAGAGTGTCAGAGTCAGAGTGTCAGAGTGAGTGTCAGAGTGAGAGTGTCAGAGTGTCGGAGTGTCAGAGTGAGAGTGTCAGAGTGAGAGAGTCAGAGTGAGAGTCAGAGTGTCAGAGTCAGAGTGTCAGAGTGAGTGTCAGAGTGAGAGTGAGAGTGTCAGAGTGTCAGAGTGTCAGAGTGAGAGTGTCAGAGTGAGAGTGTCAGAGTGAGAGTGTCAGAGTGAGAGTGTCAGAGTGAGAGTGTCAGAGTGAGAGTGTCAGAGTGAGAGTGTCAGAGTGAGAGTGTCAGAGTGAGAGAGTCAGAGTGTCAGAGTCTGAGTGTCAGAGTGAGAGAGTCAGAGTGAGAGTGTCAGAGTGAGAGTGTCAGAGTGAGAGTGTCAGAGTGAGCGTGTCAGAGTGAGTGTCAGAGTGAGAGTGTCAGAGTGAGAGTGTCAGAGTGAGTGTCAGAGTGTGAGTGTCAGAGTGAGAGTGTCAGAGTGTCAGAGTGAGAGTGTCAGAGTGAGAGTGTCAGAGTGAGAGTGTCAGAGTGAGAGTGTCAGAGTGTCAGAGTGAGAGTGTCAGAGTGAGAGTGTCAGAGTGAGAGAGTCAGAGTGAGAGTGTCAGAGTGAGAGTGTCAGAGTGAGAGAGTCAGAGTGAGAGTGTCAGAGTGAGAGTGTCAGAGTGAGCGGGTCAGAGTGAGAGTGTCAGAGTGAGAGTGTCAGAGTGAGAGTGTCAGAGTGAGTGTCAGAGTGTCAGAGTGAGTGTCAGAGTGAGAGAGTCAGAGTGTCAGTCAGAGTGTCAGAGTGAGAGTGTCAGAGTCAGAGTGTCAGAGTGAGAGAGTGAAAGTGAGAGTGTCAGAGTGAGTGTCAGAGTGAGAGTCAGAGTGAGAGTGTCAGAGTGAGAGTGTCAGAGTGTCAGAGTGAGAGTGTCAGAGTGAGAGAGTCAGAGTGAGAGTGTCAGAGTGAGAGTGTCAGAGTGAGCGTGTCAGAGTGAGAGTGTCAGAGTGAGAGTGTCAGAGTGAGAGTGTCAGAGTGAGTGTCAGAGTGTCAGAGTGAGAGTGTCAGAGTGAGAGTGTCAGTGAGAGTGTCAGAGTGAGAGTGTCAGAGTGAGAGTGTCAGTGAGAGTGTCAGAGTGAGAGTGTCAGAGTGAGAGGGTCAGCGTGAGAGTGAGAGTGAGTCAGAGAGAGGGTGGGTGTGGGAGTGAGTGTGGGTGTGAGAGTGAGAGTGAGAGTGAGAGTGTGAGAGTGAGAGTGAGAGAGTGATAGTGAGAGAGTGAGAGTGTCAGAATGAGAGTGTCAGAGTGAGTGTGAGAGTGAGAGTGAGAGTGATAGAGTGAGAGTGAGAGTGAGTGTGAGAGTGAGTGTGAGTGTGAGAGTGAGTGTGAGTGTGAGAGTGAGAGAGTGAGAGTGAGTGTGAGAGTGAGAGTGAGAGTGATAGAATGAGAGTGAGAGTGAGTGTGAGAGTGAGTGTGAGTGTGAGAGTGAGTGTGAGTGTGAGTGTGAGAGTGAGAGTGAGAGTGAGTGTGAGTGTGAGAGTGAGAGTGAGAGTGAGAGTGAGAGTGAGTGTGAGAAAATTATCCGGGAGTGAAGCCAAGTGTATGGGGATGACTCCCTCAGAAAGGACAAGACACGGCAACAAAGAGTTCATGTTGTCAGTAAAAGCCCCAGTCATACATCGTGGAAACAGGCCCTTCAGCCCAGCTCGTCCATGCAGACCAAGATGCCCCATCTACACTAGCCCAACCTGCCCGCGTTTGGCCCAGATCCCCCTAAACCTATCCTATCCACGCACCCGTCCAAGCGTCTTTTGGATGTTGTTACTGAACCTGTGTCAAGGACCTCGTGTGGCAGGTCTAATCTGAGACTAATCAGTCTGAAGAAGGGTTTCGGCCCGAAACATTGCCCATTTCCTTCGCTCCATAGATGCTGCCTCACCCGCTGAGTCTCTCCAGCATTTTTGTCTACCAGTATTTTCTAACTTCTTCTTATCGAGTCCACACACAAGATTAGAAGTTGTCCAGCCAGAGCTGAACACACGTCTCGGCATCTGCACACAATGGTGTGTGTCTTGTCGCTTCTGGTGCATCTTGTGGAAAGATTGGTGGAAACAGGGCCACGGCGTGAACGCTCTTTCCTTGACCCCCATTTTCTAACTGGTGTCTGCGGATTCTGGAATGGCACATGCATAAGGAGGGATTGGAGGGAAATGGATCACATGCAGGCGGAGGAGATTAGTTTAACCTTGCAGCCTTGGTCTGGCCACATTTGGAGTATTGCGTGCAGTTTAGAGGTACAGCACGGAAACAGGCCCTTCGGCCCACCGGGTCCGCGCCGACCAGCGATCCCCGCACATTAACACCATCCTGCACCCACTAGGGACAATTTTTACATTTACCAAGCCAATTAACCTACAAACCTGTACGTCTTTGGAATGTGGGAGGAAACCGAAGATCCCAGAGAAAACCCACGCAGGTCACGGGGAGAGCGTACAAACTCCGTACAGACAGCACCCGTAATCGGGATCGAACCCGAGTCTCCGGTGCTGCATGCACAATAAGGCAGCAACAGTTTTAGTGGCCCCATTACAGGAAGGATGTGGAGGCTTTGGAGAGGGTGCAGAGGAGGTGATGATGCCTGGGTTAGAGGAGGACGTACAAACTCCACACAGACAGCACACAAGGTCAGGATCGAACCTGAGTGTGTGGCCCTAGGGGGCAGTGGCTCTACCAGCTAAATATATCATAGAAACATAGGTGCAGGAGTAGGCCATTCGGCCCTTCGAGCCAGCACCGTCATTCACTGTGATCATGGCTGATCATCCACAATCAGTACCCAGCTTTTTCCCCCATATCCCTTGATTCCGTTAGCCCTAAGAGCTAAATCTAACTCTCTTTTGAAAACATCCAGTGAATTGGCCTCCACTGCCTTCTGTGGCAGAGAATTCCACAGATTCACAACTCTCTCTGTAAATCTCATCTCATCTCAGTCCTAAATGGTCCACCCTTATTCTTAAACTGTGACCCTGGTTCTGGACTCCCCCAACATCGGGAACGTTTTTCCGGCCTCGCCTATCCAAAGAATTTTATATGTTTCTATAAGACCCCCTCTCATCTAAATTCCAGTGAATACAGGCCCAGTCGACCCATTCTTTCATCATATGTCAGTCATGCCATCCTGGGAATTAACCTGGTGAACCTACGCTGCATTCGCTCAATGGCAATAATGTCCTTCCTCAAATTAAGAGACCAAAATTGCACACAATACTCCAGGTGCACTCACCAGGGTCCTACAACTGCAGTAGGACCTCCTTGCTCCTAAACTCAAATCCTCTCGCAATGAAGGCCAACATGCCGTTAGCTTTCTTCACTGCCTGCTGTACCTGCATGCTTACTTTCAGTGACTGATGTACAAGCTCACCCAGGTCTCGTTGCACCTCCTCTTTTCCTAATCTGTCACTATTCTGAGTACCCTGGGATGCAGACCATCAGGCCCTGGGGATTTATCAGCCTTCAGTCCCAATAGTTTACCTAACACAATTTCCTGACTAATGTGGATTCCCTTCAGTTCCTCCCTCCCACTAGATCCTCGGTCCCCTAGTATTTCTGGGAGATTGTTTGTGTCTTCCTTAGTACTTGTTTGACTGTTCTGCCATTCCCTTGTTTCCCATTATAAATATAATACAAAATAAAAACATTCTAAATTAATTACAGTAATACCAGGTAATCGTAAAAGTGCAACAGCAAAGTGGAAGCAAAGATTCCTTTAGCTTGTGTAAACATTGCTTGGATGAAGATTGTTCCATGGGTAAGGCAGGAGGAGACAGGTCTTGTTACTCAGTGTGTGGAAGGGTCCCGACCCGAAACGTCACCCATGTGTTTACTCCGGAGAGGCTGCCTGAGCCGTTGAGTTACTCCGGCACTCTGTCGTTCTCCTGTGCTTGGTGATAGCTGGGTCGAGTCAGCTTTCAGTATTCCCTGCCTCCCTGTGGGTGGGTGAGTGAGTGCCTCATCGGTGTGGCACAGCCCCCAGCGTGGAGCCCGTCCTCGGGTGAGTAGCGGGCGTGTATCGAATCCCTCGATACTGCCCCCTCCCCGAGGCACTGTAGAACAAGCTCTTCTCCACAGTGGACCAGCATCATGTTCATAACTGGACTCACAGAGCGATACAATGTCTCAGAATGATACAGTGTGGAAACAGGCCCTTCGCCCCAACTTGCCCACACTGGCCAGCAATGTCCCAGCTACACTAGTCCCTCCTGTCTGCGTTTGGCCCATGTCCTTCCAAACCTGTCCTATCCATGTACCTGTCTAAACATTGCGATAGTCCCAGCCTCAACTACCTCCTCCAGCAGCTCGTTCCATACACTCACCACCCTTTGTGTGGAAAAGTAACCCCTCAGATTCCTATTAAATCTTTTCCTCTTCACCTCTTCACCTATGTCTTCTGGTCCTCGATTTCCCTACTCTGGGCAAGAGACTCTGTGCATCAGCCCGATCTAATCCCCTCATGATTTTATGCACCTCTCGAAGATATCCCCTCATCCTCATGCTTTTCAAGGAAAAGAGTACTAGCCTGGTCACCTTCTCCCTATAGCTCAGACCCTCGAGTCTCTGCAGCATCCTTGTAAATCTTCTCTGTACCCTTTCCAGTACTAAAATAGAAGCAATGTCACAGAGACACCAGGAACTGCAGGTGCTGGTTTACAAAAGAAGACACCGAGTGCTGGAGTAACCCAGTGGGTCAGGCAGCATCTCTGGGGACCACGGATAGGTGATGTTTTGGGTCGGGACCCTTCTGCAGACTGATTGTGGGGAAGGGTTGGGGTGGAACAGGCAATAATTATGCAAAACATTTAAAAGCTGTTAAAATAGGAAATGCCAACTCTTAAATAAAGAATAAAACAGACGCTTTAATAGTTTGTCACAAAGTTAGACATGGACAATAGGCAATAGGTGCAGGAGTAGGCCATTCGGCCCTTTGAGCCAGCACCACCATTCAATGTGATCATGGCTGATCATCCCCAATCAGTACCCGGTTCCTGCCTTCTCCCCATATCCTCCGACTCTGCCCTGACTAGTTCTCTCTTGAAAGCATCCAGAGAACCTGCCTCCACCGTCCTCTGAGGCAGAAAATTCCACAGACTCACAACTCTCTGTGAGAAAAAGTGTTTCCTCGTCTCCGTTCTAAATGGCTTACTCCTTATTCTTAAACTGTGGCCCCTGGTTCTGGACTGCTCAAACATCGGGAACATGACTTCTACAGGTGCACAGGAAAAGACTGCAAAAAGTTGTAAACACTGCCCAGTCCATCATCGGCTCTGACCTCACTTCCATCGAGGGGATCTATCGCAGTCGCTGCCTGAAAAAGGCTGGCAGCATCATCAAGGATCCACACCATCCTGGCCACACATTCATCTCCCCGCTGCCTTCAGGTAGAAGGTACAGGAGCCTGAAATCTGCAACGTCCAGGTTCAGGAATAGCTAAGTCCCCACAGCCATCAGGCTATTAAACTCAACTCAAACAAAACTCTGATCATTAATAGCCCATTGCACGTTATCTGATTATTTATGTGTGTATATATATATATTCATTGGTATATGGACTCACTGATCAGTTCTGTATTATTTATGCCTACTATATTCTGTTATGTTGAAGCAAAGCAAGAATTTCATTGTCCTATCTGTGACACATGACAATAAATCTCTTGAATCTTGAATCTTGAAGTATGTGGTTGCCATTCCAGGTCCGTCCCTTCCCCCTCTCTGCCAACGAGCTTGTTGCTGCCAACCTCAATGTTCAAAGGGAGATCTTTCACATAACACAGCTGAGTTTGCATGTTGCTCGGATATTTCTCCGGGGTTGCGTGCAGGCACCTCCAGGAGACCAGCCAGGGATCTCTGAGGAACACCGAGCTCCCTGGACGGCAACAGGTCCCAGCTCAGGACCACGTGCTCCCTTGCTCAGGAACATCTGCACCTGCCTGGTGCCTCTCCGTTCAATCACATCCCTTTAACACTCACGGCCCGTACCTGAAGCTGCAGAAGCTTGAAAGCACGCACCACCGGTCTCTTCCCCTCTGTTATCATTCTTCTGAATGGTCCTTCCATAAGCTAGAGTACTGTCTGATCCACCTCTACCCCATTGTGGACATTGGTCTTTGTCTCTGGAACTGATGCTCTACAATGCTGTGAACTATATTCTGCACGCTGTATCTTTAAGGACCTGTCCCACTTGGCCGTCATCTGCGCCACATTTACGTGTCATATGTAAAATACGTCGACGCGTCGTGATGTGCGACGTCGCGCGCAAATCACGCGTCAGCACAGCCGTCTGGTGCGCGGGACGGTATTAGAATACACTGCAGCGCGGCCACGCATGGTTATGGACGGCGACGCACGGTGACGTAACCACGCGTCACCACGCGATAACGTGAGACGTCGGGACGCCAGCGTGCGACGCCAATGCTTTAGGGTGCTTACGCGATATGTCACACAGGTGGCGCGCGAGGATTTTGTTACACTACGAAATCCTGGAGCACCGCGCGATACCGCGCGCCACCGCATGCTATTCCACGCGTCACCCACACGCATCCCACGCTTCACGACACGTGGACCTATTTTACATATTACGCGTAAATGAGGCACAAATGACGGCCAAGTGGGGCAGGCCCTTAAAGGGCCTGTCCCACCAGCATGCAACTCCATGCGATGAGCGCGACCTAATGTGGTCGCTTGAGCCGTCCGGCGTCGCAGGGCCGGTCCCACTTCGATCGCCGGAGCAGTGCGGAATTGTGCGGAGTTCGTCCCGACATCGCGAGTCACTCCGAAAATCTGACTATGTTAAAAAATTCCGCGCGGCAACGGCTTGTCGGCTCGCAGTCGCCTCGACGCATGACACACCGCCTCGACATCGTGCCTCCGTGAACCTATCTGTAGGTGCCTCCGTGACCCTCTATGTGTGTGGCTCCGTGGCCCTCTGTGTGTGTGTGCCTCTGTGCCCCTCTCTGTGTGCCCCTCTCTGTCCTGGTGAACTTACCTTAGACTTTGCTCCAAGTTCGCCTGACTTTGCGCCGCGTTGCGCCACTCACCCGACCTCCGCGCGGCCCCTACTGCCGGTTTGGTCGCGCTTGCTGCATGCAGGCGCATGCTGGTGGGAACGGCCCTGTACAGGGGATCACCCGACCTCCGCGCGGCCCCCGCTTCTAGTTTGATCGCGTTCATCGCATAGAGTTGCATGCTGGTGGGACAGGCCCTTAAGGGTCTCCAATGAGGTAGATAGTAACTCGGGACCACTCTCTGGATGTCGAGAGGATGGTTCAGTTGTCTGATCCTTTGCTCTAACTATTGTACTTGAGTTTGACAATTGTATTTATGTATAGATCTGATTGGAGAGATCGGATCTTAACCTCGGTACATGTCTAGGACCAGAGGCCATAGACTCAGAATAAAATTACCACCTTTAGAAACGAGGGTAGACAAAAGAAGGGTCCCGACCTGAAACGTCGCCTCCATAGATGCTGCCTCACCCGCTGAGTTTCTCCAACATTTTTATCCACCTTTGATTATTCCAGCATCTGCAGTTCCTTCTCAACCCTTTAGAAAGGAGATGAGGAGGAATTTATTTAGTCAGAGGGCGGTGAATCTGTGGAATTCATTGCCACCGATGGCTCTGGAGGCCAAGTCAATGGGCATTTTTAAGGCTGAGATTGACAGGTTGTTGATTAGTACGGGTGTCAAAGGTTACGGGGAGAAGGCAGGAGAATGGGGTTGTGGGGGAAAGATAGATCAGCCATGATCGAATGGCGGAGTAGACTCAATGACCTTATTCTGCTCATATGACCTATGGTCTTATTTGACAATAATAAATCTAAACCTCAGCAGCCAATCAAGGAAAAGAATTTAACAGCTAAATTTTCTCAATAAAGGTACACCCTTTCCAGAGCTGTAAGTAATTGGAGATATTATTTACAGAAGCATTTGCTCGACTTAAGCGTTCCTTGGATCTCCATTCGGATTCCAGAGTGCTTCATTATCTCGTGGTTTTCTCTGAGATCATTTTGAGCTTCCTGTGATTAGCTCAGCTATTCTGGGGCCAATTTTCTTGCAGAGATCTTCATAGCTTGCGAGGAAACATCACCCGGCTCAACATAGAGAGGCCCCCGCGCCCTTTGGCTATTCATCCAGAATATCGCTGAAAAGGGTTCTGCAATGTAGACATACATGTATTCAAGAGAGAGTAAAGGGCCTGTCCCACTTGGCCGTCATTTGCGTGCCATTTACGCGACCTCCAAAATGCGGTCGCCGCGCTGTGACGCAGGGTAGCGTGTGGGTAGCGTGGGACGGGCGCACAGAGAAGTGTGGAGTTGCGAGCGGTATCGCGCGGCACTCCAGGATTTTGTGCTGTACGAAATCCTCCCGCGCCACCTGCGTGACGTATCGCGTATGCACGCTGACGCATTAGGTACACTCGCTGACGTATTGGCATCAAACGCTGGTGTCCCGACATCTCACGTGTATCGCGTGTAGACGCATGCTTACGTCACCGTGCATAACCATGCGTCGCCACTCGCCGCAGGGTATTCTAATGACGTCACGCGCACTAGACGGCGTGATGACGCGTGATTTACGCATAACGGTGCGCCAACCTATTTTACATATGACGCGTAAATGAGGCGCAAAAGCCAGCCAAGCGGGACAGGCCCTTTAGATTCAGCTCTTAGGGCTAACGGAATCGAGGGTTACAGGGAAGAAACAGAAACGGGGTACTGATTTTGGATGATCAGCCATGATTATATTGAATGGCCTACTTGACCACCTATTTTCTATGTTTCTATGTTTCTAGTACACTTCTACTGCCTCAGAAGATTGAGGAGTTGAGTTTAGTTTATTGTCATGTGTACCCGGTACAGTGAAAAACCTTTGTTGCATGCTATCCAGTCAGCAGAAAGACAATACATGATTACAATCCAGCTGTCCACAGTGTACAGATACAGGATAAGGGAATAATGTTTAGTGCTACATAATGTTCAGTATAGTCCGATCTGAGATCGTCTGAGGGTCTCCAATGAGGTAGATGGGAGATCAGGACCGCTCTCTAGTTGTGGGTAGGATGGTTCAGTGGCCTTATAACAGCTGGGAACAAACTGTCCCTGAATCTGGAGGTGCGCATTTTCACACATCTATACCTCTGGCCTGTTGGGAGAGGGGAGAAGAGGGAGAGATCGGAGTGAGGCTGGTCCTTGATTATGCTGGCGGCCTTGCCGAGGCAGCGTGAAGTGTAGATGGAGTCAAATGAAGGAAGGTTGGTTTGTGTGATGGTCTGGGCTGCGCTCACAACTCTCTGCGTTACTGAGATTTGCGATGTTCGAACGTCGAATGAAAAGCACACTGACTGGTTGCATCACGGCCTGGTTCAGTAACTCAAACGCCCAGGAACGAAGGAGACTACAGAGAGTGGTGGACACTGCCCGGTCCATCACAGGTACTGACCTCCCCACCGTCGAAGGCCCATCACAGGTACTGACCTCCCCACCATCGAAGGCCCATCACAGGTACTGACCTCCCCATCATCGAAGGCCCATCACAGGTACTCACCTCCCCACCATCGAAGGGCCATTCTGTAGAACAGCAGAACCCGTCTCCCAAGTATCCGGCCCTTGTTATTTTGGAGACTCCTGCATAGCTATTTCCCCTGCTGGTAGAAAAGAACGTCAGCCAAGAATAGCAGAATTAGTAATCAAATCCAGATTCCAACTTTGATCTGGAGCCAAACACACAGTTGTAGTCATTCAAATTGGAAAGAAATGTAAGTATATTAGAATGAATTTTAAATTCCTCAACTTGAGTCACTGCCAGTATTGTTGTCCAGTTGGAAGACTGTAGTCACAGAGCCATAGTCGTGGAGCTGCATAGCACGGAAACAGGCCTTTCAGCCCACCTTGTCCATGCCAACCCAATTGACATTTGGCCCATATAACTCTAACCCTTCCTACCCATATCTGTCCAAATGTATTTTAAAAATCATATTTGTATCCGCTTCTGTAGCTTCCTCTGGCAGCTCGTTCCAAATACTGACTACCCTCTGAGTGAAAAAGTTACCCCTGAGGTCCCTCTTAAAGCCCAGGTAGCATCCTGGTGGATCTCTTCTGCACCCTTTCTAACTTAATGACATCCTTCCTGTAGCTGGGCGACCACAACTGCACACAGTGCTCCGTGTAGTGGTCACTAGGTCATCTTAACATGCATGAAATCACTAATTGTACAATCGAGAGATGATAGGAGAATAGGGAGAGTTTGGGCCGGCTAACACATTATTCCTTGGAGCACAGGAGGCTGAGGGGTGATCTTATAGAGGTGTATAAAATCACGAGAGAGTAAATGCACAGGGTTTATTTTACCCAGAGTAGGGGAATCAAGAAGCAGAGGACACAGGTTTAAGGTGAGAGGGGAAAAATTTGATGGCAATCTGAGGGGCAACTTTTTCCACACAGAGGGTGGTGGGTGTATGGAACGAGCTGCCAGAGGAGGTAGTTAGTTGAGGCAGGGACTATAACAACATTTAAAAGACACTTGGACAGGTACATGGATAGGACATGTTTAGAGGGAAGACACAAAATGCTGGAGTAGCTCAGTAGGCCAGGCCTTGTTGCTCAGGTGTAGAGGGACATGGGTCAAACGCAGGCAGGTGGGACTAGTGTAGATGGGGCATCTTGCTTGGCATGGATGAGTTGGGCCGAATGGCCTGTTTCCGTGCTCGACAACCCCTGTGAGTTTGAGTTTGCGTTTGGGTTGGGTTTATTCCCAGGTGCACCGAGGTACAGTGAAAAGCTTCTGTTTGTGCGCTAACCGGTCAGCGGAAAGACTATGTGTGCTTGCGATCGAGCCGTCCACAGTGTACAGATACAGGATAAAGGGAATGATGTGACTCGAAGGTGAGAGAGAGATCCAAAGCTGGGTCAGCCCAGCTTGTTGTTTGTGCGTGTGCAGATGTGCGGTGCTGGGAGCGCTTCATGCCCGCTGGCAAGCTGCAGCTGTGCCAGATGTTGGGGGCAGAGGGTGAGGGAAGGCAGCTGGCACCTTGCACCCAGGTTGGGCACGCCCAGCCTAATTAATGCCTTCACAGATGGCAGCCACTGCGCACACAATTACACCTTGGTTAAGCTGAACTCCCCGCTGTCAGGAGCCTCTTACCCAGGCTGAGAGACACCTTACAGTAACGTTTATAGCAAAGCTGTGCTTTTAAACCCCTGTCCCACTGTACAAGTTCATTCAAGACTTCTCCCCGAGTTTGCCCTGATTCGAACTCGGAGATTTACGGTAATGGCCACTCGTCGGTACGCGGGGGTCTCGTGGACATTTTTCAACATGTTGAAAAATCTTCACGAGTCTTCCCGTGCTTACCTGCCGTTAGCGAGTCTTCCCGAGTACCTGCCGTTAGCGTTACGAGCCGCTAAGAGACGTCCCCAATCTCCGACGTACCCTCTATGTTCATTCTCCGTGCTCACCACGAGTTTGATTTTTTTTTAAACTCGGGAGAGTTCTTGAATGAACTCGTACAGTGGGACAGGGCCATTAGTTTTGTTTAGTTTAGAGGTACAGCGCGGAAACAGTCCCTTCAGCCCACCGAGTCCACGCCGGCCAGCGATCGCCCACACTCTAGGGACAATTTACAATTATACCAAACCAATTAACCTACAAACCTGTACGTCTTTGGAGTGTGAGAGGAAACCGGAGCTCCCGGAGAAAACCCACGAGGTCACAGGAAGAAAGTACAACAATCTCTGTACAGGCAGCACCCATGTTGAGGATTGAACCCGGGTCTCTGGCGCTGTGAGGCAGCAACTCTACCGCTGCGCCACCGTGACCGCCCTAATTATATTTTGTGCACTTGAGTTGTGTTCAGATCCTCTCAGAAAGTGAAGACCCGCGACCCACTTGACACCGAGCCTGAGCTGAGAGATCGCAAGGCAGACAAACTAACAAAGATGGCCGCCAACACTCAATAATCTTTCCCGGGGTAGAGGAGTCTATAATTAGAGGGCGCAGGCTTAAGGTGAGAGGGGAGAGATCTCATGGGGATTTCTTTCTCTCAGAGGGCAGACTGTGTCTGGAACGACCTTATTGGGGTGTTCAAGATGATGAGGGGCATGGATAAAGTGAATGCTCACAGTGGAAAAGATGCCCCTCAGATTCCTATTAAATCTCTTCCCCTCCCATCTGAGTTGCAGGGAGAGATTGAACAGGCTAGGACTTTATTCCTTGGAGCGCAGGAGGATGAGGGTGATCTTATGGAGGTGTATGAAATCATGAGGGGAATAGATAGGGCGAACACACAGAGCCTTTTTCCCAGCGAGGGGAATCAAAAACCAGAGGACATGGGTTTAAAGTGAGAGGGGAAAGATTTACTTGGAAACTGGGGGGCAACTTTTTCTCACAGAGGATGGGGGGTATATGGAACCAGCTGCCGGAGGAGGTAGTTGAGGCTGGGACTATAACAACATTTTGAAAAAACATTTGAGCAGATAGGTGGGTAGGAAAGATTTAGAGGGAAATGGGCCGAATGCAGGCAGATGGGACTCGTGCAGATGGGGCATCTTGGTTGGCATGGAGTTAGGCCTAAGGGCCTGTTTCCGTGCTGTGTGACTCTAAATCATTTCTTAAGCAGGCAGCTCTCAGCATTTTGCAATCTTAGTCACCAGGCTTGAAGCAAAGGAATTCAGATGCACTAATGATAAGCTTCCTACAATCATTGTTATTCTAAAAATATATAATCTAACCCTGCCATGAAAGGCTGATAAAAAAGGACCTGGTGCTAACAGATAAAGCCAATGAGCATTGTTTAACTCTTGTACAAACACTAGGTATAAATACTGTTGCCGTTAGATCTGTTCGGGCAGCTCTCTTGCTCCTGTTATTCAGCTGTGGAAGCCACTTTTATGCCAGTAACTTCCTACGGCCTCTGTCTCAATCACCAGTTGAGGAATGTTGCTGAATGGGAACCCGTGCAAACTCACCGGAGGCAGCCTCACTGTTGGAGAACGTCATGGAAACCTTCTACCGAACGGTTGGGATTGTCTTAGGCAGAATATGGTGGAGGGTGTGGATCAGCCGCCTCACAGCGCCAGAGTCCCGGGTTCGATCCTGACCTCCGGTGCTGTCTGTGTGGAGTTGGCTCGTCCTCTCCGTGGCCGCGTGGTTTCATCCGGGTGCTCCGGTTTCCTCACACATCCCAAAGACGTGCGGGTTTGTAGGTCAATTGGCCTCTGTAAATTGTCCCGAGTGTGTTGGAAGTGGATGAGAAAGTGGGATAACATAGAACTAGTGTGGTGGGTATGGACCCTTTTTCATAGCAAAAGGATTTGAGTTTAGGAGCAGGGAGGTTCTACTTCAGTTGTATAGGGTCTTGGTGAGGCCACACCTGGAGTATTGCGTACAGATCTGGTCTCCAAATCTGAGGAAGGACATTATTGCCATAGAGGGAGTGCAGGATTTGGACACGCTGGAGGCAGAAGGTTCCCAGACTGATTCCTGGGATGTCAGGACTGTCTTATGAACAAAGACTGCCTAGACCTGGTTTATACTCTCTAGAATTTAGGAGATTGAGAGGGGATCTTATAGAAACTTACAAAATTCTTAAGGGGTTGGACAGGCTAGATGCAGGAAGATTGTTCCCGATGTTGGGGAGGTCCAGGACAAGGGGTCACAGCTTAAGGATAAGGGGGAAGTCTTTTAGGACCGAGATGAGAAGGACTTTTTTCACACAGAGAGTGGTGGGTCTCTGGAACTCTCTGCCACAGAGGGTAGTTGAGGCCAGTTCATTGGCTATATTTAAGAGGGAGTTAGATGTGGCCCTTGGGGCTAAGGGGATCAGAGGGTATGGAGAGAAGGCAGGTACGGGATACTGAGTCGGATGATCAGCCATGATCATATTGAATGGTGGTGCAGGCTCGAAGGGCCGAATGGCCTACTCCTGCACCTAATTTCTATGTTTTTATGACCCGGTGGGCCGAAGGGCCTGTTTCTATGCTGTCTAAACTGAACTAGTATCTTTGGCACAATTCTGGCTAAATGGTTTTACTGCCCACTGCAAATTAAAGTTGAGTTGCTGTCTTTCTTTCTCTGAGGAAGTAACAATGTATGTTTAGGTGCATATATGATCATGAGGGGAATAGATAGGGTGAATGCACAAAGTATTTTACCCAGAGTAGGGGAATCGAGAACCAGCGGACATAGGTTTAAGGTGAGAGGGGAACGATTTAACAGGAACCTGAGGGGCAACTTGTTCACACAGAGGGTGGTGGGTATATGGAACAAACTGGCAGAGGAGGTTTAACCATATAACCATATAACAATTACAGCACGGAAACAGGCCCTCTCGGCCCTTCCAGTCCGTGCCAACCATTTATTTTCCCCTAGTCCCATCTACCTGCACTCAGACCATACCCCTCCATTCCCTTCCCGTCCATATACCTATCCACTTTACTTTTAAATGTTAAAATCGATCCTGCCTCCACCACTTCTGCTGGAAGATGATTCCACACAGCCACCACTCTCTGAGTAAAGAAGTTCCCACTCATGTTACCCCTAAACTTCTGTCCCTTAATTCTCATGTCATGCCCTCTTGTTTGAATCTTCCCTACCCTAAATGGGAAAAGCTTATCCACGTCAACTCTGTCTATCCCTTTCATCATTTTAAAGACCTCAATCAAGTCCCCCTTTAACCTTCTGCGCTCCAAAGAATAAAGACCCAACTTGTTCAACCTTTCTCTGTAACTTAGTTGCTGGAACCCAGGCAACATTCCAGTAAATCTCCTCTGTACTCTCTCTTGTGGTTGTGGTATGTCTATAATAGCATTGAAGACATTTGGATAGGAGTCTGAAAGCCGTGACCTCCAGCTTGAAGAGCAGCTTATTCCCAGAAACCATCAGGCTTTCGAGCACAGCACAACACTAACCTCAGCAATGAACAATGGACGGTTTTTTGGTGAACTGGTATTGGGGTTTAATAATTTAAATATTATCCATGTGTCTAGAGGCCTACAATGGAGGTCCTGGTAAGTATTTCATTGTCCCATTGTCAGTACATAAGACAAATAAACGCTCTTGAGTCTTGACAAAATGGATAGGAAAGGTGTAGAGGGGACAACATGTGTAGGAAAGAATGGCAAATCTGGTTTCAATCGAAGGTAAGCACAAAATGCTGGAGTAACTCAGCGGGACAGGCAACTCCTCTGGAGAGAAGGAATGGGAGACATTTCTCCAGAGATGCTGCCTGAGCCACTGAGTTACTCCAGCATTTTGAGTCTGCCTAAGGTTTAGAGGGATATGGGTCAAATGCAGACAAATGGGACTGGGTAGGAAGGGGCATCTTGGTCGGCATGGACGAGTTGGGCTGAAGGGCCTGCTTCTGCGCTTTCTGACTCGATAACTCCTTGACACAATGAGAAGATGTTGGAGCAATTGAGGGGGTGTTTTGTTCTCACTGGGACGAAGGCAGGAGAATGGGGTTGAGAGGAAAAGATAGAGCAGCCATGATTGGATGGCGGAGTAGAATCGAAAGGCTGAATGGCCTCATTCTCCTCTGATGATAAATGAACATGGGTGTATCCACTGCTAATTTGGCATTTACACCATGTTCTTTACGCTGCAATGATAAGGTGGGGATATGAAGAATTAGTATATAGTAATTATCCGTTATTAGATATAATTCAATAAGTCTATATAAACACAAGGAACTGCAGGTGCTGGTTTGCAAAAAAAGTGCTGGGGTCACTCTGCGGGTCAGGCAGCATCTCTGGAGAACATGGATAGATGACGTTTTAGGTCGGGACCTTGCTCAGACTGTGGGGGAGGACAAAGCCTGGCAAGTGACAGGTGGATAGAGGCGAGGTAGAGATTTAATAGGCAGATGGTTAGACAAAGGCCAGAGATAAAGAAGGGTCCCACTGAAGAAAGCGAATGACATGTTGGCCTTCATAGCAAGAGGAGTTGAGTATGGTGGCAAAGAGGTCCTTCTGCAGTTGTACAGAGCCCTAGTGAGACCACCCCTGGAGTATTGTGTGCCGTTTTGGTTCCCTAATTTGAGGAAGGACATTCTTGCTATTGAGGGAGTGCAGCGTAGGTTCACAAGGTTAATTCCCGGGATGGCGGGACTGTCATATGCTGAGAGAATGGAGCGGCTGGGCTTGTACACTCTGGAATTTAAAAGGATGAGAGGGAATCTTATTGAAACATATAAGATTATTAAGGGTTACACAAAAAGCTGGAGAAACTCAGCGGGTGCAGCAGCATCTAAGGAGCGAAGGGGATAGGCGACGTTTCAGGTCGAGACCCTTCTTCAAACTGGGGTTTGGACTTGCTAGAGGCAGGAAACATGTTCCCGATGTTGGGGGAGTCCAGGGCCAGGGGCCACAGTTTAAGAATAAGGGGTAAGCCATTTAGAATGGAGACGAGGAAACACTTTTTCACACAGAGAGTTGTGAATCTGTGGAATTCTCTGCCTCAGAAGGCAGTGGAGGCCAATTTTCTGGATGCTCTCAAGAGAGAGCTAGATAGGGCTCTTAAAGATAGCAGAGTCAGGGGATATGGGGAGAAGGCAGGAACAGGGTACTGATTGGGGATGATCAGCCACGATCACAGGGAATGGCGATGCTGGCTCGAGGGGCCGAATGGCCTACTCCTGCACCTATTGTCTAATGACCCGAAACGTCACCTATCCTTGCTCTGCAGAGATGCTGCCTGACCCGCTGAGTTCCTCCAGCACTTTGTGCTTCCTTGTTGTAAACCTGCATCTGCAGTTCCTTGTTTCTCTCTTGTTTGGGGGTGGAGATTCTCTTGGACTCTGGAGAAGTGTATGGATGCCAGAGGATTCGTGCCGAATGAATGGCTGGGTGGTTGCCAGGGAAGAGACGTTAGACAGAGCCGCTTGTGGGTATTCTGTACACAGGCAAGGGGCAATGATGGATGCCTCCCCCATAGTGATGCCTTTCAACCTCTGCTGAAACTGCAAGTTGCATTTTCAGTTCAGTGACTCCACCCTAATGGACCCCCTTTAATTCAGACAGTTGTTAGTAAAACCCAGCAAGGAAAAAGAAACCAGCTGCTCACTATAGATCTTTTCAGATTTTTTGTCCCCAGTGACACAGCTGAATGATATTTACTGTTCTCAACTGCTCCTGATTCTTTCACACTGCTCCAAATTACCGCTCTTAGTTTTTTTTTTGGAAACAGGCCCTTCGGCCCACCGAGTGTGTGCCGACCAGCGATCCCCTTAGACTAACACTGCCACGCGACACAATTTTATAATTTTCCCCGAAGCCAACGAACCTACAAACCTGTAGGTCTTTGGAGTGTGGGAGGAAACCGGAGCACCCAGAGAAAACCCACCCAGGTCACGGGGAGAACGTACAGACTTCGTACAGGCAGCACCTGTAGTCGGGATGGAACCCGGGTCTCTGGCGCTGTGAGGCAGCAACTCTAATAACACACTAGGGTGGGTTATTAAGTCAAGTACAAATGATGTTTTAAAAACATGCGTACATCAGACAAGACGAGACATTCCAAGAGAAGCTTATTGTCACATGCACCAATTGGTACAGTGGTCACCGTACAGCCGTACGAATAATTTCCCGAAGTCCACAGACCGAGCTGGGCGGAGATTCACGCTGGCGCCCCTCGGCAAAGGTATCCCAGGACTCCGCGATGTTGGTCAGCGCCGCCCGCGCTGGCTGGGCTGGAAGTTCCACAAACCACAGCTCCACGATGTTGAAGCAGCAGGCCCGACGCTTCGGACCTTCAAACAGCGATCCAGGTAAGGCATCGCCCGCCCCGCGGTGAATCCAGTGCAGCACCGCCGTTGACGCTTTGGTCCGGTCCCCAGCAGGAAAGGCCGCGGCAATCCTGTTGGTAGGCTGCGAGGAGGGGGGGGGGCGAGGACGCGACTCGGAGGAAGTAACTCCCCCCTCCCCCACATACAAATACTAAAAAAAGTCCTCAGTGTTTATGTGCCAAGTTTGGGCTGGGAATGCAAATACACAACTCCTGCCTCCACTCTAAAGGGCCTGTCCCACCAGCATGCAACTCCATGCGATGAGCGCGACCTAACGTGGTCGCTTGAGCCGTCCGGCGTTGCGGGGCCGGTCCCACTTCGATCGCCGGAGCCGTGCGGAATTGTGCGGAGTTCGTCCCGACATCGCGCGGGGCTCCGAAAAACTGACCATGTTCAAAAATTCAGCGCGGCAACGGCTTGTCGGCTCGCAGTCGCCTCGACGCATTACACACCGCCCGACATCGTGCCTCCGTGAACCTATCTGTAGGTGCCTCCGTGACCCTCTCTGTGTGTGGCTCCGTGGCCCTCTGTGTGTGTGTGCGCCTCTGTGCCCCTCTCTGTGTGCCCCTCTCTGTCCTGGCGAACTTACCTTAGACTTCGCTCCAAGTTCGCCTCACTTTGCGCCGCATTGCGCCACTCACCCGACCTCCGCGCGGCCTCTGCTGCCGGTTTGGTCGCGCTTGCCGCATGCAGGCGCTTGCTGGTGGGAACTGCCCTGTACAGGGGATCACCCGACCTCCGTGCGGCCCCCGCTTCTAGTTTGATCGCGCTCATCGCATGGAGTTGGATGCTGGTAGGACAGGCCCTTAAGTGCTCTACCCCTTGCCAAGCAGTCGGAAGATAGGGGTGGCACGGTGGCGCAGTGGTGGAATTGCTGCCTTACCGCGCCAGGGACCTGGGTTCGATCCTGACTTCCGGTGCTGTCGAAACGGAGTTTGTACGTTCTCCCCATGACCTCGTGGGTTTCCTCTGGGTGCTCCGGTTTCCTCCCACAATTCCAAAGATGCTCAGGGTTGTAGGTTAATTGGCTTCAGTAAAACTGTAAATGATCTAAAGTGTGTAGGATAGTGCTAGTGTACGGGGTGATCGCTGGTCAGCGTGGACTTGGTGGGCCGAAGAGCCTGTTTCCGCTCGGTATCCATATAGTCTAGTCAAGTCTACAGCTCACCAGATACGTGTTTGCCACCACACCGATTGTGCCACGCTCAACTATCATACCAGTGTTCTTAGCTCTCTTGGTACTTAGTAGAAGTATATAAAGTAATGATAGAAGCTGTCTTGGGCAGGCTTGGATTGTTTTCTCTGGTTGTGGGGAAGACCTGAGAGTAGTACATGAAATGATGATAGGCAAAGTCAGGGTAGACAGTCAGAACCTTTTCCCCAGGGTGGAAATGTCAAAGCATTAGGGGCATAGCTTGAAGGTTGAAGAGGGGCAAAGTTTAAAGGGGATTTGCAGGGCACCTTTTCTACACAGGGGATGGTGGGAGCCTGGAACACACTGAACAGGGACCTTATTTTCGACCTGGAGTGTTTATGTTGAATATTAAAAACATGCAGAATGCTCAGACCATGAGACCATGGGACATTGGAACATAATTAGGCCATTCGGCCCATCGGGTCTACTTTGCCATTTGATCATGACCTACCTTTCCCTCTCAACCCAATTCTCCTCATTCTCCCTGTAATCTTATAGATGCCAGGGGTGGTGGTGGCTGATACAAATGAGGCGTTTAAGACACTTTTGGATGGGCACGTGGATATGCAGGGAATGGAGGGATATGGATCATGTGACGGATAAGTGATGGTCTTGGCATCATGTTCGGCACAGACATTGTGGGCCGAAGGGCCTGTTCCTGTGCTGTACTGTTCTAGGTACATGACTTTAGAATTAAGGGACAGAGGTTTAGGGGTAACATGAGGGGGAACTTCTTTACTCAGAGAGTGGTAGCGGTGTGGAATGAGCTTCCAGTGGAAGTGGTGGCGGCAGGTTCGTTGGTATCATTTAAAAATAAATTGGATAGGCATATGGATGAGAAGGGTATGGAGGGTTATGGTATGAGTGCAGGCAGGTGGGACTAAGGGAAAAAAGTTGTTCGGCACGGACTTGAAGGGCCGAGATGGCCTGTTTCCGTGCTGTAATTGTTATATGGTTATATGGTTATAAGGTTCTGAATCTATTATGCAGAGGGTGGTGGGTGCCTGGAACGTGCTGCCAGGGGTGGTGTGGAGGCAGATACATTTGGGATAGGCACATGGAGTGGTTCTTGGTTCTTGGTTACTTGGTCCTCCAAAATATTCCAACTGGAATTTAAACTGGAGGTGGTGAAGGGAGGGGTTATGGCTCACACACAAACAATGGAGGGGTATGGATCACACCCAAGCAGATAAGAGATGTTCTTGGCATCCCAGCTGTTATCGGGCAACTGAACCATCCTACCACCAACTAGAGAGCGGTGCTGGCCTCCCATCTACCGCATTGGAGACCTTCGAATATCTTTAATCGGACTTTATCTTGCACTAGACATTATTGTAAATAAGTGTAGTCTTTCCACTGGCTGGATAGCACACTACAAAATGTTCTTCACAGTACCCATGACAATAATAATAAGCTAAAATAAAATTAAATGTTCGACACCGACATTGTGGGCCGAAGGGTCTGTCCCAGTTCTTTATTCTAATTCCTTTCACCTAGTCTTCATTTGTATTCGTATTTGGAATGGAAGAGTCGTGCACAGATCAGTATCTGGTGCATATTCATTTAGAAACTTGCAGTAAAAGACTGCCTGCAACGTTCATCTCGTGTGCAGTTGCAGTACCTGTTTCAATCACCGCTTTGGGTTCGGGGGCTGACTCTTTGCTTTTGGACTCATTTCGTTCAGAGAGTCTGGGGTTAATATTTAGTGATGACTAAAATCATCATCTTTTATTTTAGTTTTTAGTTTAGTTTCGAGATCCAGCGTGGAAACAGGCCCTTCGGCCCACCGGGTCCGCGCCGACCAGCGATCCCCGCACATTAACACTATCCTACACCCACTAGGGACAATTTTTACATTTACCAAGCCAATTAAACTTACAAACCTCGACATCTTTGGAGTGTGGGAGGAAACCAAATATAGACAATAGACAATAGGTGCAGGAGTAGGCCATTCGGCCCTTCGAGCCAACACCGCCATTCAATGTGATCATGGCTGATCATCCCCAATCAGTACCCCGTTCCTGCCTTCTCCCTGTATCCCCTGACTCCGCTATCTTTAAGAGCCCTATCTAGCTCTCTCTTGGAAGTATCCAGAGAACCGGCCTCCACCGCCCTCTGAGGCAGAGAATTTTCGGAGAAAACCCACGCAGGTCACGGGGAGAACGTACAAACTCCGTACAGACAGCGCCCGTAGTCGGGATCGAACCCGGGTCTCCGGCGCTATATTCGCTGTAAGGCAACTACTCTACCGCTGCGCCACCGTGACCGGCCTTACCTCAGAGGTGAGGAAAGATCTCAATGACAAGCCTGCCTGAACAGGCATGATCTTACTCACAACAACCTTCCCCAGAGTGCAAATGTCAACGGTTAGAGGGCATAACCTCAAGGTGAGAGGGGCAAAGTTTAAAGGAGATGTGCGGAGCAAGTTTTTTTACACAGTGGTTGGTGGGTGACAGGAACGTAGACTTGCCAGGGGTGGTGGTGGAGGCAGATACGATAGTGGCGTTTAAGTCAGCCTACTCTCCAATGAATAAAGTCCTCGCCTGCCCCCCACCTCCCCGTCTATCCTTGGCAAAGAAGAGCAGCAGGAAGCGACTTTGTCAAATTTAAGACAAGTAGTCCATGGTACTTGCATTGCCTTCCTCTCTGCCTCCTGAGTATAATTGCCATAAACCTGATCAGAATGGACAAGAGGCGAGAGGTTCAAAGTAACATTAGCAAATTTGCAGATGACACAAAGCTGGGTGGCAGTGTGAACTGTGAGGAGCATGCTATGAGAATGCAGGGTAACTTGGACAGGTTGGGGGAGTGGGCAGATGCATGGCAGATTAAGTTTAATGTGGATAAATGTGAGGTTATCCACTTTGGTAGCAAAAACAGGAAGGCAGATTACTATCTAAATGGCGTCAAGTTGGGAAAAGGGGAAGTACAACAGGATCCTTGTACATCAGTCTATGAAAGTAAGCATGCACTTACAGCAGGCAGTGAAGAAAGCGAATGGCATGTTGCCCTTTATAACACGAGGAATCGAATATAGGAGCAAAGAGGTCCTGCTGCAGTTGTACAGGGCCCTAGTGAGACCACACCTGGAGTATTGTGTGCAGTTTTGGTCCCCTAATTTGAGGAAGGACATTCTTGCTATTGAGGGAGTGCAGCGTAGGTTTACAAGGTTAATTCCCGGGATGGCGGGATTGTCACATGCTGAGAGAATGGAGCAGTTGGGCTTGTATACTCTAGAGTTTAGAAGGATGAGAGGGAATCTCATTGAAACATATAAGATTGTTAAGGGTTTGGACACGCTAGAGGCAGGAAACATGTCCCGATGTTGGGGGAGTCCAGAACTAAGGGCCACAGTTTAAGAATAAGGAGTAAGCCATTTAGAACGGAGATGAGGAAACACTTTTTTCTCACAGAAAGTGGTGAGTCTGTGGAATTCTCTGCCTCAGGGGGCGGTGGAGGCCGGTTCTCTGGATGCTTTCAAGAGAGAGCTAGATAGGGCTCTTAAAGATAGCGGAGTCAGGGGATATGGGGAGAAGGCAGGAACGGGGTACTGATTGGGGATGATCAGCCATGATCACATTGAATGGCGATGCTGGCTCAAAGGGCCGAATGGCCTACTCCTGCACCTATTGTCTATTGTCTATTGTCACCCTTCTCCACCCTAACCACTTTGCCAGCTGGGTTCAACACAACAGTGGCCGTTAGCACCAAGCCAATGACGACACTAAGCATTATCCTCGAACTTGATTCACGAACATGGAACATGGAACAGTACAGGAACAGGCCCTTCGGCCCACAATGTCCGTGCCCCACTGCATGCCAGCTTAAACTAATCTCCTCTGTCTGCATGTGATCCTTATGCCTCCATTCCCATTCCCTGCATATCCATGTGCTGATGTAACACCACTAATGTATCCGCCACCACTGCCACCCCCGGAAGCATGTTCCAGGCACCCACCACCCTCTGTGTAAATATTTTCCCCCGCACATCTCCTTTAAACGTTCCCCCTCTCACCCTCTTGCCTTTGACATTCCCATCCTGGAAAAAAGGTTCTGACTGTCTACCCTATCTATACCTCTCATAAGTTTATAGACTTCTATTAAGTCTCCCCGCAACCTCTGATGCTGCAGACACACAATCCAAGTTTGACCAAACATTCCTTGCAGCCAAAACCCCCTAGTCCAGACGACATTCTGGTAAATCTCTTCTCTCCTCATCGTACCTCACAGCCTTTTTGTGCACTTCCCATCTCTGGCCTTTGCCCACCCACCTGCCATTCGGCCCCTCACCTGTATCCACATGTCACTCGCCAGGCTTAGCCCCCCCTCCCCCACCCACCTATCTCCCCCCTCCCCCATTCCACCAGTCTGAAGAAGGGTCTCGACCCGAAACATCACTTATCCATGTTCTCCAGAGATGCTGCCTGAGCCGCTGAGTTACTCCAGCACTTTGTATCTTGTCTTGTTACAGACCTCACCTGTGTCTTCCGAGCAAGTTCCCTCCTTTGTGGTGGTGAGTCTGTGGAATTCATTGCCACAGACGGCTGTGGAGGCCAAGCCATTGGGCATTTTTAAGGCGCAGATTGACAGATTTGTGATTAGTATGGGTGTCAGGGGTTATGGGGAGAAGGCAGGAGAATGGGGTTGAGAGGGAGAGATAGATCAGCCTCGATTCAACGGTGGAGTAGACTTGATAAGGGGGAAGTCTTTTAGGGCCGAGATGAGAAGATCATTTTTCACACAGAGAGTGGTGAGTCTGTGGAATTCTCTGCCACAGCAGGTAGTTGAGGCCAGTTCATTGGCTATATTTAAGAGGGAGTTAGATGTGGCCCTTGTGGCTAAAGGGATCAGAGGGTATGGAGAGAAGGCAGGTATAGGATACTGAGTTGGATGATCAACCATGATCATATTGAATGGCGGTGCAGGCTCGAAGGACCGAATGGCCTATCTATTTTCTATGATTCTATGATTCTATGATAGGGCTGTTAAAGATAGCGGAGTCAGGGGATATAGGGAGGAGGCAGGAACGGGGTACTGATTGTGGATGATCAGCCATGATCACATTGAATGGCTATGCTGGCTGGAAGGGCCGAATGGCCTACTCCAGCACCTATTGTCTATTGTCTATTGATGGGCCGAATGGCCTAATTCTGCTCCTAGAAGCTATGAACATGAACTTCATCCTTGAGTGATCTCGCCGTCTATTCTATAACCAATGTAGGGATGGAGTATGGAGACTTTATATTTCCATTGGAGTAGTGAACTTTGGTCCACTAGTTTGCAGTCAGAAGGATTTTCTCCAAAACTCGAGTAGGAATGTAATTCTTCAAAGCTGTTCTTTGCTTATTCTGGCTCAGCCTCCTGTACTTACTCATTCCACATGTCTGCTATTCAACTTTCTACCTTATCTTACCACTGACTAACTTGCATTTCTCAGAAGGACTAGTTCCTTCTTGGTAACTAATGCCCGATGCTAATTTGCTCACGATACGCTGAAAGTTTATGCTCTGAAAAAAAGCTTGGAGGATTTTAGTCTGATCTAGATAAGGAATCAGGGGTATTTAATTGTCAAATGTACCCAATGACATTTTTGTCTTTAAAAACTCATGGATAAAATAATAAACAAAACAAAAGTACAATAAATTAAAAAATTCCAATATTAGTGCAAAATGTAAGCCCAAAGTCCCAAGAGCAACCAAGCCAGTTTGTAGTTTGTAGTGTAGTGGTGTTTGTGCAGTGTTCAAGAGCCTGATGGTTGCTGGGAAGAAGCTGTTCTTGAACCTGGAGGTCACAGTTTTCAGGCTCCTGTACTATCTTTAATTGGACGTTACTGGACTCTATCCGGCACTAAACGTTATTCCCTTTATCCTGTATCTGTACACTGTGGACGGCTTGATTGTAATCCTGTGTAGTCTATTCCGCTGGCTGGTTTAGCGCAACAAAAAGGCTTTATAATGTTCCTCGGTACACGTGACATTAACCTAAACTCAACTACATGAGTGAGGGCGTGGACAAAAGTAACGGTCCCCGTGAAACGATACAACAGAACTTTATTTATCCCAGGAGGGAAATTGATCTGCCAACAATCATAAAAAACACAAAATACATGAAACATGAAATTAAAGTGACAAGCGGAAAGGATTGGGGGTACACAAAAAGCTGGAGAAACTCAGCGGGTGCAGCAGCATCTAAGGAGCGAAGGAGATAGGCGACGTTTCGGGAAAGGATTGGGGGATGTGCAAAGATTGGGGAGGGAGGGGCGGGGTGGGGGAGGGTGGAGGGGAGTCAGTCTCAGTCTACCCCACCACAGAAGGGGGGGGCATTGTACAGTTTGATAGCCACAGGGAAGAAGGCTCTCCTGTGGCGTTCTGTGCTGCATCTTGGTGGAACCAGTCTGTTGCTGAAGGTGCTCCTCAGGTTGACCAGTGTGTCACGGAGGGGGTGAGCTGTATTGTCCAGGATGCTCCGCAGTTTGAGGAACATCCTCCCCTCCCATGAGTCCAACTCCAATTCCGCCCCCAGGATGGAGCCAGCCTTCCTGATGAGTTGGTTAATCTTCGCACAGAGTGGAGTTTGGGAGAGAGCAGTGGCTTGTTTCAGTTGAATGAATAACCTGCACTGTGGAAAGCTCTTGCCTTCCTGTTCCGCTGAGCTCTCCCCTCCACTCGTCCCGTCCCACAAGATCAACTGGTTGGAATGTCTGGAATGCGGTGTTTACAGATGTCGGTGGAACTTACACAGAAATGCTGTAGGCTTCCACCCGGACCAGAGTCCAGTCGTTCTGAAGGCCCTTTGTGAATTTGTAACTCAATTCCCAACAACTTTTGAAGTATTTTGGCAACTTAACATTGGAAATTATTCGAGAACGATCATTGCCTCCCTCTTCAATAACATAATACTTCAGACTTTAGACTTCGGAGATATCCTTCGGCCCACTGAGTCCGTGCCGACCAGCGGTCACCCCTACACAAGCACTATCCTACACGCACTAGGGACAATTTACATTTTACAGAAGCCAATTAACCTACAAACCTGCACGTCTTTGGAGTGTCGCAGGAGACCAGAACACCCAGAGGAAACCCTCGTGGTCCCAGGGAGAATGTACAAAATCCGTACAGACAGCACCCGTAGTCAGGATCGAACCCGGGTCTCCGGCGCTGTAAAGGGCCTGTCCACTTAGGCTATTTTTAGGCGACTGTCATAGTCGTAGCAGGTCTCCGAAAAACCGGCGAATTCGACATAAAATTTGAAATAGAATCTTTACTTTAACAAAAAAAAAGAAGTCAGCACCGGTGACAACCTACATCACCCGTCGACAACTCACGTTAACCTGGTGACAACGACGACAGCACCTACGGCAGGAGAAGTCAAGCTACGCTCATTGGCGTCAAACCCACTGTCACCGACTGTCTGCGGAAATGTTTCAACATGTTGAAAATCCAGCGGCGACCAGAAAGACACTACGAGTCTTTGGGCGACTGAGGAGACGACTCACGACCATACAGGCGTCACCCCGGCGACCATGTGGTGACAGCGTCGTCGCCTGTAGTCACCTAAAAAATAGCCGAAGTGGGACAGGTCCTTAAGGCAGCAACTCTACCACTGCACCACTGTGCCGCCCAATGTGAAACTTTGGTTAGAACATCGCAACGAAGCCCGAGGTTTGCAGCTGCAGTAAAATAAACTATTATACAGGCATGGAGTCATGGGGCATAGAACAGGCCCAAAATGCAACACCTCACCATTACACTCCATCTACCATTCCTCTGCCTATTGCCCAATTGAACAAGGGATTCACATTAATCTGGGTGCAGATAACACCTTGGAATTAAAAAACGCCAATGAGCCCGACTGTATGAATGACTTGAACTCAATTGCAAGTTAAAGTTAGACTAAATAATTCTTCACGTAGGCCAGGTCAAATAGATGTAATGAATAATTGCATTAACCTTACAAAGAATCAATACTGAACAACAAGTTCAGTGGAGCCTGCAAAGAGAATCAATGTGGATTATGGTGAGGCTGGCAAAAAAACTCATTTGGAAAGTTAGAAACATGAAAAGATAAAATGGAATCGCAAAATGGATGATAAAGTATTTATGATGTAGAGGCAAAAGAAATTCGGACTGTTTACCACATCAGGATGATTCAATGCCCCGTCTGGCCGAGCAAGTGCAGAGGTTGTACAGCGCGGAAACAGGCCCTAAGTCCCAGCGGACCTGGAAACCCAATAACACACAGATACATGTACAATAATCAATAATACATGAAATTACCAATTGGAATACTAGTACACAACAGAGCAACCAAAGACACAGTCCACACAAGATCATAGTTGCTGAGGTCAGTGTTGTGCAGTGTTCAAGAGCCTGATGGTTGCTGGGAAGAAGCTGTTCTTGAACCTGGAGGTCACGGTTTTCAGGCTCTTGTACCTTCCTCCCGGTGGTAGCAGTGAGATGAGAGCGTGGCCAGGGTGGTGTGTGGGCCTTTGATGATGCTGGCTGCCGTTTGTGAGTTTGTGGAGAGCTTTGCACTCTTGCCTATTCAGACCCCATGACCAGTGAGGCTCCCTTCCCTGAACCCTGATGTCGCATCTATTCTTGCCGCCCAAACTGTTACATTTCCTAGAAGTGAAACTGAAAAACATTTCTCAGTGTCCACTCTGGCATCTCACTTAGATGGAGCATGCTTAATCCTGTTCTGGAACCTGTCTTTGGCATTTTATTTCGCCAGCAACAGGAAATATTCTATTTCACGCAATATTTGATCTCCATCTATATTTATCCTCAAATCATATTTGTAACTAGATATCGGTGACATTTCATTCCCAAGATGTTACTAAATACAGCCTGGTGCTCCCTATCCATCTAAAACCTGACCCTGTGTAGGAAGGAACTGCAGATGCTGGTTTCCACTGAAGATAGACACAAAATGCTCACTTACACTCAGCAGGTCAGGCAGCATCTCTGGAGAAAAGGAATAGGTGACGTTTTGGGTCATGAGCCTTCTTCAGATTGTGAACCAGAGGAATGGGAAACGAGAGATATAGACGGTGATGTGGGAAATATAGAACAAATGAATGAAAGAAATGCACAAAGTTAATGATGATAAATAAAACAGGCCATTATTAGCTGTGGGCTAGGTGAAAATGAGTTGCAGACAATGAGACTCAACAAACTAACTTTGAAATGACTTTTTGAGGGAGGGATGGAGAGAGAGGGGATGCAAGGGTTACTTGAAGTTAGATAAATCAATATTCATACCGCTAGGTTGTAAGCTGCCCAAGCAAAATATGAGGTGCTGTTCCTCCAATTTGCCTTAGGCCTTACTCTGGCAATGGAGGAGGCCCAGGACAGAGTGGGAATGGGAGGGGGAGTTGAAGTGTTTGGCAGCCAGGAGATCAGGTAGGTCGAGGTAGAGGAAAACCTGTCCCTGATGGGACGAGTGTTAACGTGGCCCCTAAAGCCATTCTGGAACCACAGATGGATGTTAGCAAGTAAACGTTGCATCTCAGTAATACATGGAACCTAAATTAGCTTTCTCCATGCTCCCAAACGACTCTTCCTAGCAGGGGAACCAATGGACAGAAAACCAGAGGCTTTCCACAATAGTATCAGGGCAATCTTAGACTGCTGCTGATCTGTGACACCTGCATATTCATAGACGTTACTGGTCTAGACCCTTCTTCAGACAGTCTGAAGAAGGGTCTCGACCCAAAACGTCACCTTTTCCTTTTCTCCAGGGAAGCTACCTGACCCGCTGAGTTACTCCAGCTTTTTGTGTCTATCTTTGGTTAATACCTGGAGTATTGTGTGCAGTTTTGGTCCCCTAATTTGAGGAAGGACATGCTTGCTATTGAGGGAGTGTAGCGTAGGTTTACAAGGTTAACTCCCGGGATGGCGGGTCTGTCAATTGCTGAGAGAAGGGAGCGGCTGGGCTTGTATACTCTGGAGTTTAGAAGGATGGGAGGGGATCTTATTGAAACATATAAGATCATTAAGGGTTTGGACACGCTAGAGGCAGGAAACATGTTCCCGATGTTGGGGGAGTCCAGAACCAGGGGCCACAGTTTAAGAATAAGGAGTAAGCCATTTAGAACGGAGACGAGGAAACACTTTTTCTCACAGAGAGTGGTGAGTCTGTGGAATTCTCTGCCTCAGAGGGCAGTGGAGGCAGGTTCTCTGGATACTTTCAAGAGAGAGCTAGATAGGGCTCTTAAAAATAGCGGAGTCAGGGGATTATGGGGAGAAGGCAGGAACGGGGTACTGATTGGGGATGATCAGCCATGATCACATTGAATGGCGGTGCTGGCTCGAAGGGCCGAATGGCCTACTCCTGCACCTATTTTCTATGTTCTATGTTTCTATGATTACAATCGAGCCATTCACCTTGTACAGACACAGGATAAAAGGAATAATGTTCAGTGCAAGATAAAATCCAGTGAAGTCCAATTAAAGGTAGTCCGAGGGTCTATTTTTACTGCTTCTCTTCACATCTAAATTGATCTCTCTTTTGGATGTACTCAGTAAGTGAGTCTTCACAACCCAGGGTAGAAGACCCATGGGTTCACGACATTTTGGGTGAAGACATTTCTTCTTGTGTTTACTCTGAACGGGTGAATCCTAATTTTGAACCACACTGGGTTTTATACCCCTCCCCCTCTAAAACCAAGGGATATAACAGAGAAAAGCTAATTGCAGCTCAGATCACAGCCCAGGTTCGTCATTACACTGAGCACATACCAGCGCCAACCTTCATTAAGGCAATTAGTGCTCCCTTAATTGGCATTATTAAGCAGTTTGCATTATTGCAATGACAGTTTTCATTTTCAAAATGCAGGGCCACTTCCACCAAGTAATGCTGACACCAGGATCCGCAGATGCTGGAATCCTGAGCCAAACACGGTGCTGGAGGAACTCAGCGGGCCAGGCAGCATCTGTGGAGGGAATGGACTGGTGATATTTCGGGTTGTGGCCCTTCTTCAGACTGATGGAGTTGGGGAGAAAGCCAGAAAAGGGAGGTGGGGGCGGGACGAAGCCTAGCGAGCGATAGGTGGATACAGGTGACGGGAGGGGGGGGGGGCAGAAGGTGCGCAAAGAATTTGCACATTGCAAAATCCTGATGCGCCGCGCGCGACCGCACGTCACTGCCCACGTCGCATCACGTGCATCATGACACGTAAATGATGTCGCGTAAATGACGCGCAAATGGCGCCCAAGTGGGACAGGCCCTTAAGTGACAAAAGCTGGAGGTGAAAAGGAGACAAAAGGCTGTCGGATTGTGGAATGTAAAGCCGGAGGGAGGGGTTTGGGTGGGAGGAGACGGGGCGGAGGGGAAAGAAGGGGGTAAAACGGAGATGGGGACTCGGGGTTGGGAGATGAGTGTACGGTGGAGGGGAGAGGAGCAGGGTGACTGGGGGGTGGGAGATGGTGGGGACACGTATGTGTATTGGGATGGGGGTGGAGGTAGGGGTCAGAGAGGGGGCTATTACTTGGAAATTGAGGATTCACTGATCTTATGAGTTCCTCCAGCACTTTGCTCTTTGGTCAATATTCAAGCATCTGCAGTTCCTTGTGTCCAATTTTGAATGCATGCTCTTTTGTCAAATTGACGGTTTCGGGTTACAAGGTGGAAGCAGGCCCTTCGGCCCACCAAGTCCCTGCCGACCATGAATCGCCTGGACACTCGCACTCCCTACACACTGGAGACAATTTAACCGAAGCCAATTAACCTACAAACCGCACGTCTTTGGGGTGTGGGAGGAAACCGGAGCACCCAGAGGAAAGCCACGCGGTCAGGAGAGTGTACAAACTCCACAGAGACAGTACGTGAGGTCAGCTTCCAACCCGGGTCTCTGGTGCTGGGAGGCAGCAGCTCTACCCGCTGCGCCACTGTGCCGCCCTGTTGGGGCCATGAAGATGACACAGAGGGGGTTCAGGAACGAGGGGCTTTGGTTGCTGAGGGAGATGAGAGAAACAGGTGGAGAGTCATTGACAGAGAGGTGATCAGTTAGTTTGCAGGGCTGGTCAGATGGAGAACAAACCATTACCAAGGGCCCTTCGGCCCACAATGTCCGTGCCAAAAATGCTGTCAAGATGAACTACTCCAGATTCAGGGACAGTTCCTTCCCAGCTATTGTCAGGCAGCGGTAGAGTTGCTACCTTATATCCCCTGTCCCACTGTACGAGCTAACCCAAGAGCTCTCCCGAGTTTAAAAAAAAATCAAACTCGTGGTAAGTACGTGGAATGTACGTAGTGGGTATGTCGGAGCTCGGGGACGTCTCTTAGCGGCTCGTAACGCTAACGGCAGGTACTCGGGAAACGCGGTAAGCTCGTGAAGACTTATGTAAATTTTTCAACATGTTGAAAAATGTCAGAGTACCTACAAGTGGCCAATACCGTAAATCTCGGAGTTCGAATCAGGGCAAACTCGGGAGAACTCTTGAATGAACTCGTACAGTGGGACAGGGCTTTTACTGCGCTTGCAGTGCCGGAGACCCGAGGATCAATCCCGACCACGGGTGCTGTCTGTACGGAGTTTGTACGTTCTCCCCGTGATCTGCGTGGGTTTTCTCTGAGATCTTCGGTTTCCTCCCGCACTCCAAAGACGTACAGGTTTGTAGGTTGATTGGCTTGGTGTACGTGTAAATTGTCCCTGGTGGGTGTAGAACAGTGTTCTTCTTCTTGTTGAGTCCACACACAAGATTAGAAGTTGTTCAGCCAGAGCTGAGCCCACTTCTCGGCATCAGCACACAATGGTGTCTGTCTTGTCGCTTCTGGTGCTTCTTGTGCGCGGTGGCGGAAAGATTGGTGGAAACAGGGCCACGACGTGAATGCTCTTTCCTTGACCCCTAGGTTGGTGAAAATGTGCGGGGCTCGCTGGTCAGTCTACCTCATTGGAGACCCTCGGACTATCTTTAACCAGGCTTTACTGGACTTTATCGTGCACTAAACACTATACCCATTATCCTGTATCTGTACACTGTGGACGGCTCGATGGTAATCATGTGTAGTCTTTCTGCTGACTGGATAGTGCGCTAAAAAGAAGCTTTTCACCGTACCTCAGTACACGTAACGATAATAAACTAAACTAATCTCCTCTACCTGCACAGGATAAATATCCCTCCAATCTCTGCATATGTTAGGTATGTTACAAAACTTACCTTTAGCGGTGCTGCAGTTCTGCCGCTGGCCGTGTGCGCGACTTTGGCGCCTTTAAGGGGGGGGCGGGGTTAAAATGCGGTTTTCCCCATGCAATCCGGAGCTTTCTGTTGTCGGAGTGCGATTTATTTCTGGAGATGCGTTCCGACTGCCGGTAAGTCCGTTTTTTTAAATAAATAGCCCAACTACTTAATCACTGCAGTAAAATAAAAATTAGCTCCTAATGCCGTGAACGCCGACAACGGGGACCGATTTTACGTAGGGGACAGGTAAGTGAAAGCTGTTTATTTTTACATATAAACCTGCTTTTTTTAGGGGACTTTAATCAATATTTCATGTTGCGAAACGGTGATTTAGCGCCCATATGAACCGGCAGAAATTTTCCTGCCGATATTGGGTTTAAATTCACCGCAACCGCAACGTTCCAATCCATCGCGTTCCAGAAAATCCCACTCGCAAGCTGTTTAAAATGCCCATTAATTTAGAGGCATTAAACACTGAATTCCTTCAATTTGGCCTATAAATTAATGACAATTAGATTTAAAAATCATGTTATATTGTGAATTATTGTGTGACTGTTAATTGGACACAGGCTTTAAATTTGTTTTTAATTTTTTCTTAAGAAATGGATAGATATTTAGATCTAGTAATTGAATTTTGTAATTGGCTACAATTGGGTAACTAACTAATTATATGCTTTAATTTCAGGTCATCGAAGTAAGATTGTTTCATATTTGTTTCAGAATACTTCAATCTATAATAACTGAAAATTTCTTTAAGTTCTCTTAATTTTTAAGGAAGTTATGGGCTTTTGACTGTCCTCGATCACAACTTGTGTGTTAAGTCAATAGAAAAGCAATAGGGAACAAGATGCTAATTTCCGAGTATGAAAATGGCCCTAACTTTTTTAATACTGAAGATATGAAAGTGAATTAGGTGTCAAATTAAACTTATTTTTATGCTTTATCTGATGGGATAAATTGCAGACTTGATATTTAAAATCTCAAAATGTTGTAACATTGCTACATATGTCTACCTAAAAGCCCCTTGAATGTCACTCAGTGGAAATTCTTTCTCACCAACAACCTGGCAAGAGACATGTTGATTATGCATGCTCCCTGTGGTTCCTTATCCACAGTTCAGATTAATAAGGGGTGCAGATAGAATAAAGAGAATTAATTACGGTAAGTAATGTATAAAATCATCAGGGGAATAGATCGGATGAATGCACAGTCTTTTACCCAGAGTAGGGGAATCAAGAACCAGAGGACATAGGTTTAAGGTGAGGGGGGGGAAAGATTTAATAGGAGCCTGAGGGGCAACATTTACACAGAGGGTGGTGGGTGTATGGAACGAGCTGCCAGAGGAGGTAGTTGAGGCAGGTACTGTAACAACATTTAAAAGACACTTGGCCAGGTACATGGATAGGAAATGTTTAGAGGGATATGGGCAAAATGCAGGTAGATCACGGTGGCGCAGCGGTAGAGTTGCTGCCTTACAGCGAATGCAGCTCCAGAGACCCGGGTTCGATCCCGACTACGGGTGCTGTCTGTGCGGAGTTTGTACGTTCACCCCGTGATCTGCGTGGGTTTTCTCCGAGATCTTAGGTTTCCTCCCGCACTCCTACAGATTTCCAGGTTAATTAGCTTGGTAAATGTAAAAAATGTCCCTAGTGGGAGTAGGATAGTGTTAATGTGCGGGGATCACTGGTCGGAGTGGACCAGGTGGGCTGAGGGGCCTGTTTCCGCGCAGTATTTCTAAACTAAACTAAACTAAAAAGGTGGGACTAGTGTAGATGGGTCGGCATGGACTTGCTTGCTGCGTGACTCTAATGAAGTAGGAACCTGTATAAATTCAGTGGAACCTGGTTTCCTGTACATTGCAGTCAGTTCCAGCAATGCAGCAATATGACCAGCGTGCAATCACACTGAATGTGGGTAAGATCTTTGCAACAATTAGTTCTTCACCTCAGCATCTTCTGTGGCAGACCACATGTCACATGTTTCCATCTACACCCATTTCCTTCACACACCTTGTCCTTCTAAGACTTATGGAGTGAAGCAGCAGCTACATCACCAGTGTAAAATAAAAATTAATACTAAAAACACTTAACTGAAGGTAATAATATCTGGGCATTGTTTTTCTGAACAGAACAGTCCGCCCTTGTGTCTCTCGTTTTGCATTCTCTCTGTCTGAGGAACTGTTCCTAATGCCCCTGTCCCACAATGCGAGTTGCCCAAGAGCTCTCCGGAGTTTAAAAAAAATCAAACTCGTGGAACTTCATCACCAGTATTTGTTTATTGTTGGAAATTTTTCACACTGCTGAAAAAACTTCACGTGTTACCGCGTTTCCCGAGTACCTGCCGTTTGCATTACGAGCCGCTACGAAACATCCACGAGCTCCGATGTACCCGCTACCTTCATTCCATGTACTTACCACGAGTTTGATTTTTTTTTAAGCTCGGGAGAGCTCTTGGGTAAATTCGCATCGTGGGACAAGGGCTTAAGAATCGTTCCTTGCTGGAGAATTTTGTATGCATTATTTGTAAAGGTGAACATATTTTCTCACTGTTTAGTTTAGTTTAGAAATACGACGAGGAAACAAGCCCCTACGGCAATCTGAGTCCGCGCCGACCAGCGATCCCCGTGCATTAATGCTATCCCACACACACTCGGGACAAATTTTACATTGATACCAAGCCAATTAACGTGCAAACCTGTATGTCTTTGGAGTAGAAACATAGAAACATAGAAAATAGGTGCAGGAGGAGGCCATTCGGCCCCTCGAGCCTGCACCGCCATTCACTGTGATCATGGCTGATCGTCCCCAATCAATAAAGCGTGGGGGAAAAAAACGAACATCTCGGAGAAAACACACGCAGGTCACGGGGAGAACGTACAAACTCCGCACCGCCAAGCACCTGTAGTCAGGATCGAACCCGGCTCTCTGGCGCTGCCAGGCAGCAACTCTACCACTGTGCCACTGTGCTATCGAACAAGGTCCTGATTGTTTTGCAGGAGAAGCTAAGAAAGAAACCCTATATATAAATCTTATGGAACCATAGTTATGGAGCTGTACAGCGGGGAAACAGGCCCTTCAGCCCGCTTCTTCCATGCCAAACAAGTTGGCACACCAGACTAGCCCCATTTGCCTGGATTTGGCATATATCCTCTAAACCCTTCCCATCCATATTTCTGTCCAATGTCTTTTAAGCGTCGTAGTTGTATCCGCTTCGATAGCTTCCTCTGGCAGCTCGTTCCAGACACGGACTACCCACTGAGTGGAAAATGGTGTTCCTGAGTTCCCATCCTGCACAACGTACTCCAAGTGTGGTCTCACCAATTGTTTGTATGGCTGTAACATGATGTCACAGGAACAGCTTCTTCCCCTCTGTTATCAGGCGTCTGAATGGTCCTTCCATAAGCTAGAGTACTGTCCGATTCACCGCTACCCCATTGCGGACATTGGACTTTGTGGAACTGATGCGCTACAATGCTGAGAACTATATTCTGCACTCTTCCCCTTACTCTACCTATTGTACTGGAGTTGGACTTGATTGCATTTATGCATGGTGTTATTTGATCTGATTGGATAGCATGCAAAACACAGTTGTTCACTGTCCCTCGGTACACTTGACAATAATAAACCTAATCCTTGATCTGAACTGACTTTTGTACGTAATACCCTTCCCAATGAAGACAAGCAAGCCAAACGCTCTCATTTTCACCCTGTCCACCTGACTCACCACTTTGAAGGAACCATGCACCTGTACCCCATGATCTCTCTGTTATTTAGCTAGTTTCGTTTGTTGTCACGTGTACCGAGGTACAGTGAAAAGCTTTTGTTGCGGGCTAACCAACCAGCAGATTTCTGAGAAAGTTGGCAACCCTAGTGTAAGTCCAGCCCGGATTTGACTGCGTGTGAAATGGCCAAGGTGCATCCTGTGCGTGCTGCGTGACTCTGTCTGCATGGGTCTGTGCAGGGTGCAGGGTGCAGGGTGATGTGTCGCTAATAGATCTAGATGCAACCACACAGGAAGTTCTCTAACCCTCTCGGTATCTCTGCAACTTTGCACGATGTATGCCCTTTATACTCACTCAGACGTCTGCAGCAGCCAGACAATGCAAACCTTTCAAGGGACTTTTAAGCAATGCTCATGAAACTAAACTTGCAAAGGCTTCGCTTCCAACTTGGCAGGCCGATTGCAGCGTGACTGCGGGGGACAGAGGTAACAGTACCATTCTCACCATGCAATCCTTTCACATACACAAAATACTGGAGTATCCTGTAAAATCCTTGGACAGAACGAATAGGTGACTATTTCGGGTCGAGACACTTCTCGATTGAGTTACTCCCGCATTTTGTGTTTATCTTCGGTGTAAACCAGCATCTGCAGTTCCTTCCAACACTGTTCAGGGCTCTCGACCCGAAACGTCACCCATTCCTTCTCTCCAGAGAGGCTGCCTGTCCCAATGAGTTACTCCAGCTTTTTGTCTCTAACTTCTGTTCATATTTAACACCAGTAAACTAGTAATACCCTAGTCATAACATCTTCAAATGGTATCAGAAAACCGATAGGTACAAAATCAGAGCACAGAGGCAAGGATTCTTTCAATGAAAGTAGGATGTGTTGGCAGACAACAACAGACCATGTCTGTGTTAATGTCTAACTCAAACTCATGATGTAGTACATCAACTATTGTGACTTTGTCCTCATGGTCGACAAAGTCAATGTTTCTTTTTGCAGTGACTGGCTCTAACTTGTATTTTGTCCAGAGTGGAACTCACACCTTTAAACAATTCTCCCAACTTCCTGCCAAACGTCTCCAGCAGTACACTAGAGAGCACACTGACTGGTTGCATCACGGCCTGGTTCAGTAACTCGAACGCCCAGGAACGACGGAGACGACAGAGAGTGGTGGACACTGCCCGGTCCATCACAGGTACTGACCTCCCCACCATCGAAGGTCCATCACAGGTACTGACCTCCCCACCATCGAAGGTCCATCACAGGTACTGACCTCCCCACAATCGAAGGTCCATCACAGGTACTGACCTCCCCACCATCGAAGGTCCATCACAGGTACTGACCTCCCCACCATCGAAGGTCCATCACAGGTACTGACCTCCCCACCATCGAAGGGATCTACAGGAGTCCCTGCCTCAAAAAGGCAGCCAGCATCATCAAAGACCCACACCACCCTGGCCACGCTCTCATCTCGCTGCTACCATCGGGAAGAAGGTACAGGAGCCTGAAAACCGTGACCTCCAGGTTCAAGAACAGCTTCTTCCCAGCAACCATCAGGCTCTTGAACACTCTCTCTGTAGTCTCCTTCATTCCTGGGCATTCGAATTACTGAACCAGGCCGTGATGTTCCTGAAGATAGACACAAAATTCTGGGGTAACTCAGCGGGTCAGACTTCAGACTGAAGGGGGGTCTCAACCCAAAACGTCCCCCATTCCTTCTCTCCAGAGATGCTGCCTGCCCCGCTGAGTTAAGCCAGCGTTTTGTGTCAATCTTCAGTGTAAACCAGCACCTGCACTTCCTTCCCCCACATGACGTCCCTGAGCTTCTCACGGAAAGGAATTGAATTGAAAGGAGAGGATGGTGAGGAGAATTACAGCTCTGCCTCTCCCACACAGAGGTGATGATTGAGGCCATGGTGTGTGTGTGCGTAAACCGGCAATCACCCAAGCTGGAAATGCTTAAGTGCTGTGATTCTGGCAGGTGAGCAGCTAATGTTGCAGTGTGTGACACAGAGGGAGTGTGTTCTGTTCAGGGTGGGTCCCGTACATGTGAATTGTGGAGATCCCGTCTGTCCTGGCCGACAGCCAAAGGCCCCACGCTCAGCCCAAACCTGTTTGCTATGTCTCCACACACTGCTGGTGTTCCTGCCTGCCTCTTCACCGACTCCCTGCTGCAACTATTCATCACCTCGTCTTCACCCTCCCCCCCCTCACAAACTCTGCCCCACAAAATTGGACCAGTAAAGAAAGCACAAAGTCACAGAGTCGTACAGCACGGAAACAGACCCTTCCACCTAACAGAAGAGGCCCCATCTACACTAGTCCCACCTGTCCGCATTTGGCCCATATCCCTCCAAACATCCCTATCCATGTACCTGTCCAAGTGTCTTTACAATCGTGTTATTGTACCTGACTTAACTACCTCTTCTAGCAGCTCATTCCATATACCTAACAACCTCTATATGAAAAATATGAGGGGTCTCGACCCGAAACGTCGCCTATCTTCTTCGCTCCTTAGATGCTGCTGCACCCGCTGAGTTTCTCCAGCTTTTTGTGTAACCCTCTATATGAAAAAGTTGCCCCTCAGTTTCCTATTCCTTTATTTAATTTAGAGATCCAGCGCGGAAACAGGCCCTTCGGCCCACCGGGTCCGTGCTGACCAGCGATCCTCGCACATTAACACTATCCTACACCCACTAGGGACAATTTTTACATTTACCAAGCCAGTTAACCTCCAAACCTGTACGTCTTTGGAGTGTGGGAGGGAACCGAAGATCTCGGAGAAAACCCACGCAGGTCACGGGGAGAACGCACAAACTCCGTACAGACAGCACCCATGGTCGGGATCGAACCCGGGTCTCTGGAGCTGCATTCGCTGTAAGGCTGCAACTCTACCGGTAACCGCCAAGATCTTTTCCCTAGAACATGAACAAATGCATTAAGGATGTGTACTGGGTGATGATTGGTTTGCATGGACTTGGTGGGCCGAAGGGCCTGTTTCCACGCTGCATCACTACAGACTAGTAATCGAAGCAAAACTTAAGGGAATGGATCAGATAGGTCTTGGCTATATCTTATGTTTGAAATCCAGACAATGTATCCACCTCACAATACAGTTCAGTGATTGATTATATTCAGCGTTACTTCTGAGATGGATTAGCTGCAAACCCTCGGGGTTTGAGTCTTTGGACATTAGGGACACAGCGTGGAAACAGGCCCTTCGGCCCACTAAGTCCATGGCGACCAGCGGCCACCCCGTGCACCAGGACTATCCTATACAATTTACAATTTTTACAGAGGCCAATTAACCTTCAAACCTGCACATTTTTGGAGTGTGGGAGGAAACCCGAGCACCCGGAGAAAACCCACGTGGTCACAGGGGGGACGTGCAAACTCTGCACAGACAGCACCCGTAGTCAGGATCGAACCTGCGTCTCTGGCGCTGTGAGGCAGCAACTCTACCGCTGCACCACCGTGCCCTCCGTCATAGAATCATACCACATGCAAACAGGCCCTTCGGCCCACCTTGTCCATGCCGACCAAAATGTCCCATCTTAACTCGTCCCATTTGCCCGTATCCCTCTAAACCGTTCCTACCCATGTCCCTGTCCAAGTGTTTTTTAAATGTTGTTATACTACCTGCCTCAACTACCTCCTCTGGCAGCTCGTTCCATACACCCACCACCCTCTTATTTTGTGGAGCGCAGGAGGCTGAGAGGTGATCTTACAGAGGTGTATATAATTACTGGAGCACTAATTGCCTTAATGAAGGTTGGCGCTGGTGTTTACTCAGTGTAATGACGACCCTGGGCTGTGATCTGAGCTGTCATTAGCTTTTCTCAGGGTAGGTGAGTGTGCTGGGAAGCCACACAGTAAAGGGCCTGTCCCACCAGCATGCAACTCTATGCAATGAGCTCGATCAAACTAGAAGCGGGGGCCGCGCGGAGGTCGGGTGACCCCTGTACAGGGCCGTTCCCACCAGCATGCGCCTGCATGCGGCAAGCGTGACCAAACCGGCAGCGAGGGCCGCGCGGAGGTCGGGTGAGTGGCGCAACTTGGCACAAAGTGAGGCGAACTTGGAGCGAAGTCTAAGGTAAGTTCGCCAGGACAGAGAGGGACACACAGAGAGGGGCACAGAGGCACACACACAGGGCCACGGAGCCACGCACATAGTGGGTCACGGAGGCACCTACAGATAGGTTCACGGAGGCATGATGTCGGGGCGGTGTGTAATGCGTCGAGGCGACTGCGAGCCGACAAGCCGTTGCCGCGCGGAATTTTTGGACATAGTCAGTTTTTCGGAGCCCCGCGCGGTGTCGGGACGAACTCCGCACAATTCCGCACGGCTCCGGCGATCGAAGTGGGACCGGCCCCTCGACGCCGGACGGCTCAAGCGACCACGTCAGGTCGCGCTAATCGCATAGAGTTTCTCACAGAGGATGGTGGGTGTATGGAAAGAGCAGCTGGAAGAGGTAGTTGCGGCAGGTACAATCACAACGTTCAGGGAACAGTTAGACAGATACATGGATAGGACAGGTTTAGAGGGATGTGGGACTAGAGTTGATGGGGCATGTTGGTCGGCGTGGGCAGGTTGGGCCGAAGGGCCTGTTTCCGCACTGTATGACTCTGCGACTCCATTTTAGCAATCATCGTTGCCACATAATTGTCACGTGGGCGGCACGGTGGCGCAGCGGTAGAGTTGCTGCCTTACAGCGCCAGAGATCCAGCTTGGGTCCTGGCTACAGGGGCTGTCTGTGTGGAGTTTGCACGTTCTCCCGGTGGGTTTTGCAGCCGCGATCGTGGGTTTAACCATATAACCATATAACAATTACAGCACGGAAACAGGCCCTCTCGGCCCTTCCAGTCCGTGCTGACCATTTATTTTCCCCTAGTCCCATCTACCTGCACTCAGACCATACCCCTCCATTCCCTTCCCGTCCATATACCTATCCACTTTACTTTTAAATGTTAAAATCGATCCTGCCTCCACCACTTCTGCTGGAAGATCATTCCACACAGCCACCACTCTCTGAGTAAAGAAGTTCCCCCTCATGTTACCCCTAAACTTCTGTCCCTTAATTCTCATGTCGTGCCCTGTTGTTTGAATCTTCCCTCCCCTCAATGGGAAAAGCTTATCCACGTCAACTCTGTCTATCCAATTCATCATTTTAAAGACCTCAATCAAGTCCCCCCTTAACCTTCTGCGCTCCAAAGAATAAAGACCTAACTTGTTCAACCTTTCTCTGTAACTTAGTTGCTGGAACCCAGGCAACATTCTCGTAAATCTCCTCTGTACTCTCTCTATTTTGTTGACATCCTTCCTATAATTAGGCGACCAAAATTGTACACCATACTCCAGAATTGGTCTCACCAATGCCTTGTACAATTTTAACATTACTTCCCTACTCCTATATTCAATGCTCTGATTTATAAAGGCCAGCACACCAAAAGCTTTCTTTACCACCCTATCTACATGCGATTCCACCTTCAGGGAACTATGCACAGTTATTCCTAGATCCCTTGTTCCACAGCATTCCTCAATTCCCCACCATTTACCATGTACCAGGTTTGTTGAACTCTGTCCCGACTCACGGTGGCGAGGGGAAGGGGCGGGGGGGAGTGGCAGCACTGGGTGGACGCCCCAGCGATAACGAACCCGTGAAGCTTTGCATGTGACGTGCCTGTGACTCACACATTCCTGGGGTTTGGGCACGTAGTCTCCGAATGAATAAAGATGCCTCAGAAGTTGAAAAGTGAACAAATGGTGGTGTTGCAAGGTTGTTCAATCAATTAATGACGCCACTGAGTTCATCAGCTCGCAGTTGTAAAGTCACACTGTCAGAAAGGCCCACACTGTTTGCCAAGCTGTATGTATGTGTACAAGGAAACACACATGCTGGTGCACTAAACAACGACTCTTCCATAGAGAAAGATACGCAGCATAAACAGCACTGTGTGATTTTATGGAGGCTTTTGTTGAAATTATGGGCTCACAATAGTCACAAGGCTTGCACGATACCACAAGCTGCACCAGGCCTCTCTCAAGGTGTATCGGAAGGATGCTGATTTAAACCAAAGAGATAGACACAGGATGCTGGAGTAACTCAGTGGGACAGGCAGCATCTCGGGAGACAAGGAATGGTCGGCCCGGAGAAGGGTCTCGACCCGAAACGTCACCCGTTCCTTCTCTCCAGAGATGCTGCCCGTCCCGCTGAGTTACTCCAACTTTTTAGAAACATAGAAACATAGACACATAGAAAATAGGTTCAGGCCATTCGGCCCTTCGAGCCAGCACCGCCATTCATTGTGATCGTGGCTGATCGTCCCCAATCAATAACCCGTGCCTGCCTTCTCCCCAGTGTAGATTTTCATCCATTTCTGTGGTTCGTTGGGCGCAGCGGTAGAGTTGCTGCCTCACAGCGCCAGGGACCCGGGTTCAATCCTGACCTTGGGTGCTGTCCGTGTGGAGTTTGTACGTTCTCCCCGTGCCGGAAGACATTTAAAGGACAGGTACATGGACAGTAAAGGTTTCGAGGGATACGGGCCAAATGCGGGCAGGTGGGACCAGCGTAGATAGGGACAAGCTTTTCACTGGATCTCTGTCCACTTGACAATAAATGAACTAAACGGAGCGAATACTCTCAACTTTCACATTGTCAATTTTCCATTACTGAACCACCCCTGAAATTGTTGAGGTCAGATTGTATTAAGATTGTTATAAGAAAGCTGCATCCACACTGGCTGGTTCTGGTGCAGATCAGCTTAAAGCCGTGCTCTCTGGTCACAGGGTGTGCTGCAAGTGAGGACCTCCTCGAATACTCCGCACAAACTCTGCATCAGCTTAAGCTGTGATCTTGGCTAACATTCCGGATACAATGAGGCTCGGGGAATTGGGATGAACACAGCGCTGCACAATCCACCGTGCCTCTCCTTCCAACTACATGTTTGTGACACCAGACTGTTGAATTCAAAGCATGAGAATGTCGCCAGGACTCGAGGGCCTGTGATACAGGGAGAGGTGGGGCTGGCTGGGGCTCTATTCCCTGGAGCGTAGGAGGATGAGCAGTGATCTTATAGAGGTGTATAAGATCATGAGAGGAATACATAGGGTGAAGGCACAGAACCTTTTACCCAGAGTAGGGGAATCAAGAACCAGGGGGCATAGGTTTAAGGTAAGAGGGGAAAGATGAAATAGGAACCTGAGGGGCAACTTTTTCACTCAGTGGACAGTGGGTGTATGGAACGGGCTGCCGGAGGAGGTAGTTGAGGCAGGTACAAAAACCATTTTAAAGATACTTGGACAGGTACATGGATAGGAAAGGTTTTGAGGGAAATGGGCCAAACATGGGCCGGTGGGGCTAGCTTAGATGGGGCATCTTGGTCAGCATGGGCAAGTTGGGCTGAAGGGCCTGTTGCCGTGCTGCTGGACTCTGTGACTGTTACGCATTGGTGTGGGGATGGTCCTATGATTTTGCCCCCTTCGCTTGTGTAGGTGCAAGACGTGGATTTTGAGTGTGTAGGCTTGTGTAGGTGCAAGACTTGGATTTTGAGTGTGTAGGCTTGTGTAGGTGCAAGACTTGGATTTTGAGTGTGTAGGCTTGTGTAGGTGCAAGACTTGGATTTTGAGTGTGAGGGCTTGTGTAGGTGCAAGACGTGGATTTTGAGTGTGTAGGCTTGTGTAGGTGCAAGACTTGGATTTTGAGTGTGTAGGCTTGTGTAGGTGCAAGACTTGGATTTTGAGTGTGTAGGCTTTCCAATGTCTTCCATTTTTCAGGGTCATAGAGTCTTACAGCATGGCAACAGGCCCAACTCATCCAGGCCAACCAAGATGTCCCAATCACACCTGTCACATTTGCATGCATTTGAATGATATCCCACTAAACCTTTCCAATCCATGTCCCTGTCCAAATATCTTTTAAATGTTAATATAATACCTGCCTCAACGACCTCCTCTGGCAGCTCGTTACATACCCCCTCCGCCCTCTGTGTGACAAAGTTGCCCCTCAAGTTCCTCTTAAATCTTTCCCTTCTCTAGCCTCCTTTTGCTCTGGTATTTTATTTAATTCACATGTTTAATGTCTTGTGTATCATTCGTAACTGTCACTGTATGCCATGTTGTCACTTGTGGACGGAGCACCAAGGCAAATTCCTTGTATGTGAATACTTGGCCAATAAACTTATTCAATTCAATTCAATTATTCAATTCTCACCTTAAACCTGTGATTCTTGATTCACTGACCCAAGGTAAAGGACTAGTGGCCCGTTCACCCGATCTATTCCCCTCATGATTTTGTACACGTCTAAAGGATCACCCCTCGTCCTCCTGCGCTCCAAGGAATAAAGTCCTAGCCTGCCCGTCCTCTCCCTGTAGCTCACGCCCTCGAGTCCTGGCGACATCCTCGTGAATCTTTCCAGCTCAGTGATATCCTAAAGGGCCTGTCCTACAAGCATGCAACTCTATGCGATTAGCGCGACCTAACGTGGTCGCTTGAGCCGTCCGGCGTCGCGGGGCCGGTCCCACTTCGATCGCCGGAGGCGTGCGGAATTGTGCAGAGTTCGTCCCGACATCGCGCGGGGCTCCGAAAAACTGACTATGTCCAAAATTTCCGCACGGCAACGGCTTGTTGGCTCGCAGTCGCCTCGACGCATTACACACCGCCCCGACATCGTGCCTCCGTGAACCTATCTTTAGGTGCCTCCGTGAGCCTCTCTGTGTGTGGCTCCGTGGCCCTCTGTGTGTGTGCCTCTGTACCCCTCTCTGTGTGCCCCTCTCTGTCCTGGCGAACTTACCTTAGACTTCGCTCCAAGTTCGCCTCACTTTGCGCCGCGTTGCGCCACTCACCCGACCTCCGCGCGGCCCCAACTGCCGGTTTGGTCGCGCTTGCCGCATGCAGGCGCATGCTGGTGGGAACGGCCCTGTACAGGAGATCACCCGACCTCCGCACGGCCCCCGCTTCTAGTTTGATCGCGTTCATCGCATAGAGTTCCATGCTTGTAGGACAGGCCCTTAACTGGAGCAGGGTGACCAGAAGGATACGCAATACTCCAAGTGCGACCTCACCAGGGCCTTGTGTGGGAAGGAATGTGCAGATGCTGGTCTACACCAAGGCAGACACAAAATGCTGGAGAAACCCAGCGTCTCTGGAGAAGGGTGACGTTTTTTGTCTTGGCCATCTGCAGGCGGGCCTGACTTGTTCTGGCCTTTTCCTACCCCCAGTTCTCCCCCCCCCCCACTCTACTTTTAGCCTGAAGAAGGGTTCTGACCCGGAACGTCACCCATTTTATTTCCCCAAAGATGCTGCCTGACTTGCCGAGTTACTCCAGCTTTTTGTGTCTGTCTCAGTCTCGCCAAGGCCTTGAATGTCTTGGTTCTGTGGTCTAATTGGCCTCACCTCCATTTACATTGAGGTTGCTGCCAGCTCGGTGAGTTCTCACAGGAACTGCTGGAGGTGAAACATGGATTGAAGCAGAATAGACGAGTGTGCAAAATCTACGTTTGACCTGCAGCGATTCCAGGTACAACACTGGTTCATTGTTCCAACAAACCTTCCTGCACTTCAGGCAAGGAGAGGTGGCAACGGTTTGTTGTAATTTGTCAACGAAAGTGATGACTAGGCATTTTCGCATTGGGAGTCACCTGATATACTTCAGGCATGTTGTAAGTGATTCATATTCACCGAGTCACAGAGTCACACAGCGTGGAAACAGGCCCTTCGGCCCAATTGCCCATGCCGACCAATATGCCCCAACTACACTAGTCTGACCTGCCTGTGTTTGGCCCATAACCCTCTAAACATTTCAATAGACAATAGACAATAGGTGCAGGAGTAGGCCATTCGGCCCTTCGAGCCAGCACTGCCATTCAATGTGATCATGGCTGATCATCCCCAATCAGTACCCCGTTCCTGCCTTCTCCCCATATCCCCTGACTCCGCTATCTTTAAGAGCCCTATCTAGCTCTCTCTTGAAAGCATCCAGAGAACCGGCCTCCACCGTCCTCTGAGGCAGAGAATTCCACAGATTCACAACTCTCTGTGAAAAAAAGTGTTTCCTCGTCTCCGTTCTAAATGACTTACCCCTTATTCTTAAACTGTGGCCCCTGGTTCTGGTCTCCCCCGACATCAGGAACATGTTTCCTGCCTCTAGCGTGTCCAACAATGCACAGTCCTTTCCAGGGGAGGGAAATCAAGAACCAGAGGTCATAGGTTTAAGGTGAGGGGGGAAAGATGGAAGAGGAACTCGAGGAGCAACTTTTTCACACAGAAGGTGGAGGGTGTATGGAATGAGCTGCCTGAGGAGGTAGTTAGGGCAGGTTCTGTAACAGCATTTAAAGGGCATTTAGACAGGTACATGGATAGGAATGGTTTAGACTGATATGTGAAGAAAAGTGTTTCCTCGTCTCGTTCTAAATGGCTTACCCCTTATTCTTAAACTGTGGCCCCTGGTTCTGGTCTCCCCCAACATCAGGAACATGTCTCCTGCCTCTAGCGTGTCCAAATCCTTAACAATATTATATGTTTCAATAAGATCCCCTCTCATCCTTCTAAACTCCAGAGTGTACAAGCCCAGCTGCTCCATTCTCTCATTACTTGTCCAAATGTTTCTTAACTGTTGGTATAATACCTGCCTCAACGACCTTGTTCAATATATCCACCACCCTCCATGTAAAAAAGTTGTCTCTCAGGTTCCTATTAAATATTTCCCCTCTCACCTGAAACCTATGCCCTCTGATTCCTGATTCCCCCACCCTTGGTAAAATACTCTGTGTAAGATATGTGAGAACTGGTCAAAAAGGCTTTTGGCACATTGAGCATAGAATAGACAGATAGACACCAAAAGCTGGAGTAACTCAGCGGGACAGGCAGCATCTCCGGAGAGAAGGAATGGGTGATGTTTTGGGTCGAGACCCTTCTTCAGGCTGAGGGAAGAGGGAGACACAGAGATATGGAAGGGCAAGGTGTGTAAACGAGAAAACAAAGGGGAAGAAGACACGGAAAATGTAGAATAGATCAACCTCTCCCTATAGGTCAGGCCCGTGAGTCCTGGCAACATCCTTGTAGAGCTTCTCTGTACTCTTGTAGAAACAAGGAACTGCAGATGCTGGTTTCCAAAAAAGTAAGGACACAAAGTGGGTCAGGCAGCATCTTTGGAGAACATGGATAGGTGACATTTTGGTTTGAGACCCTTCTCCAGTCTGAAGAAAGGTCCCGACCCAAGATACCACCCATTCATGTTC